>OX637498.1:5194404-6476472 GCA_951800055.1 Cenopis cana | reverse complement strand
GGTCCGACTTACTTGATTTGTGCATCGAAATGATCTTATTTCTTAATAATTGTAATAATAACAACAATAATCGTCAACAAAACACCGCTCAAGCTCTACAAAACAACAAGCAACAAACCATCAACAAACAAGTATGGAATCTTATAAACTGTCAAGCACTGTCAAGTCTGTCTGTTAATCAACTGTCAAGTGCAAATGTCAAAACAGTAACGTCAACGTCAAATCAATGGGTACGCGTTCCAAAACGAATGAGAGCGCTGTATCCCATTCGATGAAAAACAAATAAAAAACCAAGTACCTACAGCCTTACGGCGAGTTTACTATCTCTTTCTCAGTTCAGTATACTCTGGTACTTACGCACAGCACGATGATATTTCGCTCGAATTTGAAGTAGATTTATCGTGTGTGACGCCTATAAGGCGCGGATACACGGGGGGCGGCAATAGATCAAAACAGGCCTTTTTTTCAAACGACAGGAGGCACTTTATAAGAATTTCGTGCTGCTTTTACCACCAGGCTGGCCGTGACCTTGTTTGCCACAACTCTGTTACCTCCTTGAATTTAACAACTCTGTTTGCCACAACTCTGTTAACTGTTACCACCTCATGTGAATAGCCGTAGAACCGATTGAGGCCGCACGGTCCGGCGTCCTAGGCACTCACGGGCACTTAACTAACCCACCGACGGGGTCATCCACTCGCATCCACCTCGCGATAGCAGTGGTTATATTCTCTTTGGCGATAGCGACAACACAGACACATATATCCCTTTTGCGTTCCGGTACCACCGCATATTACCGGGTAGTCAGTCCGACGCATGTCGGCCCCGAGTTTCTTGTCTTTTCAGCTGGAGGCTAGTTTTAGTGAACCAGCGACCAAACTCCCTGTAGCTCTATTTCACTCCCGCCAGATTCGGTTAAAGCCGCTCAACCAATAACACTGGAGCGCAATCTCCGGTATTCCAGTGTTTAAACCGCCCGCGTGGTCGTGTCGGAGGTTTCTCCTGTATTTGTTGTATAGATATGGATGTTTTACGGCCAAACCGGTCGATTTAGGTCGAAAATATAACCATTAAATCTATCATGCTAATTGTGTTGCAGTTAATAAATCTAATTTCGCTCAAGGATTTCATGGAAAGGAAAAAAATGGTGCTATATTCTAAAATGGAACAAAACACAAACTGAATAATAATATTTAATATTTAAATTAAAGTACAGCTTTCAATTATAAAAAGAGTGATATACAATATCGTTCAACAACAAGACGAGATTATTATTGGGGAACGGGACTTAATCGCGTACAATTATAACAAATTTACCTCTTTTTTTTCCTTTTTTCCCGTTCCCCAATAATAATGTGTGAAAATCGTGTAAGTTTAAATCAATATAAGACGAGATTATTAAGGTTGTTCAAACTATATAGATCTCTTTTTCATCGACAAACAAGGTTAATAGAATAGAATGAATTATTAACAAAGACTTGGCTTAAAGGACGCCCATCTGGGCCATTATCAATCAAAAAAAATTGTTTCGCAGAATTTTCATTATAAAAAAACGTTGTTCTTTTCAAAAACCTGTAACTTTTTAGCTGATCTAAAATAATATGAAAATGAAATAATTTAAAAAATTAAAAAGTAATTGTGTAGAAATGTCTTCCTTCCGTCTTACGGCCTTGCGCAAATGTGCAGGCCTTTATAGGTTGTTTTGACGACCTCTTTAGCTTAGTTGGTAGTGACCCTGCCTACGAAGCTGGAGGTCCCGGGTTCGAATCCCGGCCGGGGCATTTATTTGTGTGATGAGCACGAATATTTGTTCTTGGGTCTTGGATGTTTTCTATGTATTTAAGTATTTATTTATCTATATAAGTATGTATATCGTCGCTTAGTACCCATAGTACAAGCTTTGCTTAGTTTGGGACTAGGTTGATTTGTGTAAGATTGTCCACAAATGTTTATTTATTTATTTTGTTTATTTATGCTTCATAAATCAAAACCTACTCCGATTAAAGCGACTAAAATTGTCTCTTCTTTATCTGACACTTTGTCATTAATGTTAGTGAGAAAGGGACAGACCACATTTTTAGACTTGTTAATACAAGTTTTAAAATATTTTGATTTAAAATTTTGACTTAAGCATTGATAATACCAATAAAGTGATAAAAGGAGACGATGATTTTAGTAAGTTTTAGATAGTAACATAGCCCTTTTTTGATTTTATTGTGTGTCTACTACGCAAAAAAAAATTTAAGTGGAAAAATGCATTTTTCAGCTCAAAAATTGTCGATTTGGGGTGATGTATGAAACTATATTTCTTAAAAACCCAAAAATTACATTTACAATGTATGTCATAAGTCGCAATAGTCCTGTTCTATAGTAATATTCACAAAACGTCAAGATACGAGTAAATTAAGGTGAAACGTCACGTACGATTTTCATACAATTTTCCGGTCGACTACATGCGAAATCTATTGATGTCACGGACTTGAAATTGTAATTTTTAGATAATATACGACCCTCTTCTCCCGCAGTTTGAAAAATAAGACGTAATAACGTCTAGTTATTTAAATATAACCGTTTAAAAAATCATCAATTTTCACTCGGTGCTATGTATGTGTGAGTGAGTTTTATACTGTCCATGTAAAGAAAATGGCCGCGGCTTATGACAGATCGTTGTCGAAAACCTCCAATAGATGGCTCGGATGTCAATTTTAAGCTGTTGTTGACAGTTAGCTATAACAGTAGGTAGTACTTATTGACTTTATAGGTGGCGACACTTTCTTTGCAAACACTTTTATTTTGTGATGAAAGAGAAGGCATTCATTTTATCATACTGCGCTCTTCATTTTGGTAGTGACGTAACAGCCATGTCATTTGTTTTCTGATAGAACGAATTTCAAACTGTTAATGAAGATGAAACGAAACTGAACACTTTATTGTTGCTTTATTGGGATTGCCTTATAAGGCACAGTAGTAAGACTCGACGTGAAAGGTAACGCTTTATTACAAAGGAATAAGGTGCACAAAAATTGCGAAAATGTCTATAACAGTCATGTAACAGTAACACACATTATTATTATAATATATTATAGATTATTGAGTTTCTTTTGATATTATAATTGAGAAGTTTTACGATTTGTGTTTTAATACAGTTTTAAAGAAGTAAGGCGGCTACTCCGTACGAGTATACGTATGATTGGATTATATGGATAATTATTATTTTTGAAGTGAATACAAAACCCCGACAACGAAGTACCTATTCACTTCAAATAATCAAAACTTTTTCATCTCCACCTTTTGCAAGGTAATGTATGGAGTTCTATGGAGGCGAATCTCCTAAAATAAATTTATTACCGACCTGCATAAATGACATGTATTTTTGCTCAAGATGAAACACAACCATTTGTACTCGGACAACTATCTGCCTACATGCAAATTAAAAGCGTCCATGGGCTACGGTTGTCCATTGATAAAAAATAGCTCTACGGTGTCAATCGAATATTAAGAACGACCATAGGCTACGGTGTTTATTGAAAATCAACAGAGACGATAGGCTACGAAGTTAAACGGAATAGTTTAATGGGCTACGGTGTTAATAGGATGTAACAGGGTCCATAGGCTATGGTGATAATTGGATATAACAACATCAGTAACTACTTTTGTAATCCCGTTATTACTAAGTCTGAAGCTTCTGTGGACGTTAGGTCAACCAATTTGATTTCTGGGCAACTTCGTACCTTGTCACAGTAACATCAATACGAGATTTCTAGCGGCTTTCATATAGATTTTCACTGTGACAAGGTAAGAAGTGGCCCAGAAATCAAAATTGGTTGCCGGTATTTCCCACCCCACCGTGCCATGAGTTGATGAATGAGCATTTTTTTTAATACCACGGCGGTGGCAATCAACCTTATGGTTTGTTACCATCGTAAGTAGACAGCATAGCCTATGGACGATTGGGACTCAACAAAATATTCGATAGCGGTTTGTGCGACCCATTTTTTAGATCTACAGAACTCGTCGTGGTGTCCTTCTTAGTGTGTTGTACTTTCGAGATCTGAAATCAGTGTCGTCATTCTCATCCAAGCATGCATTTTGGGAATATACAGGGTGGATTTTCTTTATGCGTCAGTTAGGACAGCTACCAGATCCCGTGCTGCTACGCGAAAATGGTCTCAGAAGACCCTCCCTTAATTTTTAATCAATGAAGATTGGCGTTTACAGATTTTGGAAAAAAACATACAGGATGCGAGAAAAATGTCATTTTTCACTAACTTTTTTTATGCCACTCGATCCCCTCGAGTCCTAACCAGGATCAAAGCTTGTATCTTGTATGGGACCAAATCTAGTTATGCTACCTAATTTTTTGAATTTTGAAATAAATTATAGCCTATGCCCTATTCTGATGTCTAAAGTTTCATAGAGATCCGTTCAGTAGTTTTTGAGATTAAACGGAACGTACATCCATACATCCGCACAAACTTACACGTTTATAATATTATTAGGATTAGGATATTAGGAATTAGGATGTAAATGTATTATGCGAATATGAATATGGATTTGGATATGAATATGGATATGAATATGAATACGAATACGAATACGAATACGAACACGAACACGAACATGAACATGAATATGAATATGAATATGAATATGAATATGAATATGAATATGGATATGGATATAGTTATGGATATGGTTATGGATATGGATATAGATATGGATACGAATACGAATATGAATACGGATACCGATACGGATACCGATACGGATACCGATACGGATACCAATACGGATACCGGTACGGATACCGATACGGATACCGATACGGATACCGATACGGATACGGATACGGATATGAATATCTTTGTTATTTACTTTCTTAATGACATGAAAAAAACAACGGGTTGCACTCCGGAAGTGCCGGCAGAAGTGAAAACTCAATAAAGGAAGTAAATAACAAAGATATTCATATCCGAATCCGTATCGGTATCGGTATCCGTATCCGTATTCACTCATATTCATATTAAGTAATACTCATATTCATACTCATATTCGGATAATCCATTTACATATACATAAATATCCCGAGTATCATTGTGTCTTACGCATCGTGTAACCAGCTGAGTTTAGCTGAGTAGACCCCTCCTAACATCGCAATCACGATACTAGGAGGGGTCAACTAGCTGGTCTTACGAATCGTCGCGAGTTTAACTATTTTCTCCTATCACAAAAAGTGCTCAGCGCCGCTAAAGAAGTTTTAACTTCAAAAAAGTTTATCAAAAATGACCTTTTTCTCGCACCCTGTATGTTTTTTCCAAAATCTGAAAACGCCAATCTTAATTAATTTGAAATCGAGGGAAGGTTTTCTAAGACCATTTTCACGTAGCAACACGGGATCTAGTAGCTGGGCAGCTACTGCTGAGGGCTCACTGACCCAAAAAAAATTCACCCTGTATAATAATATAATGAATTTCACTACGTAGACACACAGACACGCAGACACACTAAGTAGACATGACTAGAACTAGAACTTAACAAAAGTACTTTGCAAAAATAAACTTTCGTACAATTTCCATTGACATATTAGATAATATTGTTAATTCTGTCAAAAACGTTGTATGGCAAAAGTTTTCTTTAATTAGTGTCTTTTTAGTACATTTACCTTAAGAAATTATTGATACTGAATCGATGGGCATAAAAAAATAGTAAGTGAAAAATCAAAGAAAAATCCACCCTGTATACTAGGTACTTATCATCATTATTATCATACAAACTTTTGATCCTGGATAGAAATGGGATCGATTGGCATCAAAAAAAAGTTTGTCCAAAATGACCTTTTTCTCCCACCCTGTATGTTTTATTTTTCAAAATCTGAAAAGGTCAAACTTCATTAATTCAAAATCAAAGGAAAGTCTTCTTAGATCATTTTCGCGTAGCAGCACGGGATCTGGTAGCTGCCATTGCCATCACTGACCGGAAAATAAAAACCACCCTGTATAAATAAATATTTGACGCCAATCTTTAAAAATCGACCTAGACCCAAAATAAGCATGTATGTACTATCGAACCAACTGAATCGTGCGTGACCCACCGTGGAACCTTGTCACAGAAAATGTCATAGTGACATCGTACTGCCTGACAACGAAAATCATTATGACACTTTCTGTCACAAGGTTCCACGGTGGGTCACGATTCAGTTGGTTCGATAGTACCTAAAGCTTGTACTATAGACGACTGTATTTATATAAATGTAATAAGAAGAACCAACATGGCATAGCGACGTTGCCATACTGTCCCAAGTGCGACCTGACAACGATGCACGAACGCATTCAAGAATTTTCAAGGGCTCACGGGCATAATACAAAATATGTTGTGAATATCATTTCATTTTTTGGTTGACGATTCCATGCCACTCTTCTTAGTGAATTTGTACAGATATTATGTGCTTTGATATTATTTATTTCCTACGGAATTTCATAAAATAATTCGGCCACTGCAGTAGGTATTTATTAATAAAAGAAACATGCTTGACTGAAAACGCTTCAATCGTTCATATGTACTGAACGATTGAAGCGTACATATCTGTACATTTATTTCGTAGTAGGATATATATTCATATATATGAGCGTTCGTATTTTACTTCACCTAGCAAGTACCTATATAATAAAATATAAGAAAACGCAAAACGATAGATTAGATTATGTATGATATAAATAAATTGCAGTACAATTTTGTGTCTATATGATCTTTAAAAATGTATGATAATTGCAGTACAATTTTGCGTCTAATAGAATTTACATCGCGATCTTTTAAAAAAATGCTGTATAACGTAATAACAACTAACTAACTAACTATAACTATATTAAAAAATAATAAATGAACTTCGAAGAAAAATAAAAATACAAAGAGACTATGGTACCCGACCAAGGCTCGAACGTGGGTCTCTAGCGATACTGCGAATAAATTTGCAAAAGCGTAAACCACTGGACTATCCCATGTCTTCAAGAAGAGTGCGAAAATGTAGTTCTATTTATGTCCGCCTTATTTACGTTCGTCGCACATTTGTAATTTAGTAAACGTGAGCTACTTCCTTGATTTATTATTACGCCCTCTATATTCAACTTGCGTACTGCTTGACAATGACTGACATTCCCTGTGACATTAGGTACGCAAGTGTGCGTGAATGGACGAAATTGCAAATATTTCGCTTTCGGTCGAATACACGTAAAAAATAAGCACTGTTTAGTGCAGGTAGATCGCGATTCATACGTACGATTTTTTGCTTCTTCCGCAGTTTGAAAATCATCTTATGTACTTTAGCAGTTTCGCTGAAAACCTTGAAAAACCCCCTAAATTCCAACATGCTGCCATCTATTGACAGAACATCGACAGGAACCCGTAACGTTTCACCACAGAAAATCGCCTAAACTGGTGAGCCTTTTTTACACGACTGCCCAAAAAAAGGAGTGTAATGTTTTCAGGTTTTTATCTGATAAGGACCCTTAGGTCAGAGGCATTTTCTTTCACTCATCATCTTCATGTGCAATCCTATACATCTCCCCGTCTATCATCACATATTGGTGGCCATCATTCTCAATGACCGCCAACGGTTTCCCATTTATCTCCAACTGACCAGCTTCATCCATCTGATCCACTTCCATCTTTGTCACACCTTCTGCATTTGCACCTTCTTCTTTTACACTTGAATCTACATTTAAACTTGTACCTTCATTCACACTTGTACCTTCATTAACACTTGTACCTTTATATCTATCTACTCCACTCACTTCACCAACTTCTTCTTTTACCACAGGCTCAGGCCAATCTATAGTTATCTGAGCGACAGCGGCTTCAACTTCTGTCTGTTTTTTCTTCTTCTTCTTCCTAACTTTCTTCTTCATAGTCAACGATACTTCTTCAGCGTGCGGACTGAATATGAAATAATCATTGGCGTCAACAGATTTAGATTTCTGGTCCAAATAGTCCACTAGTTCCACTTGCAATTTGTTGACGGCTTCCCGTTCTCTTTCATTGATAATTATCTTCATATGAGCGTACACGTGTAGTTTTACTTTAGATCTTATCGGTATTTTAGGTTTAATTGGTGGTATTATGAGATTATGGAGTTTCTCAGCGTGTTCTTTAAGACGCCGGTAGTAGGAGAATTCAGTGGCGCAGAATTCGCATTTAAAGAGTTTCGTTGGAGCGTGTACCTGGGGATAAAAGTAAAATATAGTAATTTTTGGCATTTTTTAGAACCGATGACCGTTGGTGCCGAAAGGTTCTCGAGTGGCGACCACGGACCGGAACGCGCAGCGTGGGTAGACCCCCCACAAGGTGGATTGATGACCTGGTAAAGGTCGCGGGAGTCGCTGGATGCGGGTGGCGCAGGACCGGTCATTGTGGCACTCTTTGGGGGAGGCCTATGTCCAGCAGTGGACGTTTTTCGGCTGATATGATGTTGACGAGTAATTTTTTATATTTTTCATATTAGCGCAGTGTTGCAGTCTGATATACTAATATTGTAGTTTGGCTAGTGCAGTGTTACAGTCTGAGTAGTGCAGGTTTGTAGTTTGTAGTTTGACTATTGTAATCTTGTTGTCTGACTAGAGCATGTGTTAGTTTGAGTAGTTATTGTAATCTCACAAAGTGCAGTGTTGTAGAATGACTAGTGTAATGTAGTAGTCTGACTAGTGCAGTGCAGTGTTGTAGAATGAGTAATGCCGTCTGTCTCGAGCTAGGTTATACTCTGACTAGTGACTCTTAAGCGGGTATTACACTGTCCTGAATTCAGAATCCTGACTAGGGGAGGGGAGTTGAAGCATCTCGCTCTAACATATAGGTACGTACCGCTCTTAACGTTCTAAATTCAGGACAGTGTAACACCCGCTTTACCCTAAGTATATGATCCTTACACTTGGACCGGTTCTTCTACCAGAGCGTGCATAGCGCGCATTTAAACGGCCGCCTGGCGTGGCTGCTAGTAGGTGAGCAATGTGCGCGGCGGGCGTTTTGTAAATTGCCCTACTAGTGCCTCTACTAGCGCAGTGTCAGACTTCGAATGTTGTAGTCTGACTAGTGTAAGGTCAAGTCCATAATTCGGCGGAGTAAACTGACAGATGAGATGTTGCCAGGAGTAGAAAAAAATAAATAGTGGCGGTATAAATCGATAAAAATATGTCGATAGGTATAAAGTAACTAACTATACCCTCTTATTCACGAACAAAAATGTGCCAGCATTTATTGGAATATTAAAATCGATATACTATTCGATAGGAACTTTTTTCGATCAGTTTTAAGTCCTACTACTTTACTGCCTCATTTAATAAATGTAAAAGTTTCTACTTTTCGGCAACTAAAGACTAATACAAATAAATAAATAAAATAAAAATATATAAATATGAAGAAATATGAAAAAATCATAAAATTTACAAATCATTTTAATTTGTCAGACTGAGAGCATTTTAGATTGAGAGAAATACTACTAATTTCGATTTTCGATGATCTAGGTAAGCACCAAGGGGTACCCGATAACTTGGTCCGTAAGATCCGTACGTCTAGTGAGGCCTTAAAATAATATCGATATGAACAGCACTGGCCGTACTGTGGCAACATTTGTGCATTTTGACTTGTCAAACAACTCCGCCGAATGGTGGACCAGAATTTAGTGTGGTAGTATGGCTATTGTACTCGTAGAGTGTTAGTATGAGTAGTGTTGTAATCTAACTAGTGCAGTGCAGTGTTGTAGAATGACTTACCCTAAGTATGTGGGTCTTACACTTGGACCGGTTCTTGAACCGGAGCGTGCATAGCGCGCATTTAAACGGCCGCCTGGCGTGGTTGTACAGTACGTGGGAGACGTGCGCGGCGGCCTTCCTGTGGACTGCGGAGCGCAGATGGCATTCGTACGCACCGCCAGAGTGAGATTTCAAGTGCTGCTCTAGTTGCGGGCGACAGACCTGTTTAAATATAAAATAAAATAAATATAAATAGCCTTTATTTTTTCTACTACCAAGAGTACCAAGTTATAGAAATAGAAGATAATTTATTTCAGTATAAGAACACAGTAATACAATATGTTAAAAAGAAAACAATGGAAAAACTTATTAACTAAATTGTACACTGACCATTACACTGAAAAAGGTGTACACTCAGCATAATGCCAGGTGCTACTAGAGTACCCGACGTGGGTCTTCCGTGAACACCTGTAGAGGGAGCGCAGTTGCGCGTTGCTGCTAGTCGAATTTAATGCTTGCGCTAACAATTGCGACAATTAGTATGCTAGGAAGCGAAAATGAAGCATGTGGAATAAAATAACATGGCGAAAGAAAATAAAATAATATAAAATATATATCGTACATACATTTATAATAATATAATTGCAAAGTAAAATACAAACACTACCCCGTAGTTAATTTTTGCTTATTGAGAAGATAGCTTTTGAATTTAACTTTAAACGACTGCAACGTAGCTTGCTTATAAGGTGGCGGTATGTTGTTCCAGCATTTCGTGGCGGTTACAAACTAAACTTATACTTGAACTGTTATTCTCTAAGATATTTATAGTAGTCGCCTTTGCGGCGTAGGTCTGTCCTATACCTTTCCATGTATCTCTCCCGCGCTTCTTGCATCCAGTAGGGTCCACGTCTAACCAGTAGGCCTAGCACATGATGGCCACGAGAGTATGTCGCCTTATCTCGAGCTATTAGAAATATTAGAAATGGCAATGCTCACCGACTTCCCGCAGATGTCACAAATGCAGTTCTGTTTGAGGTAGCGGTACTGCAGAGATGGATGTACGTGGATGTAGTGGAGTTTGTACTCCATGGAATTGTGGAGAACCGCCGTGCACTGGAAATAACTTAATATTAACTTTTTGTAATTTTATAATATTGGAATTTTAAATTTTTATTTATTTTTTTCCGTTCACGGGACAATGGTGTCCCGGACCTTTGGGAGGCGTACGCGGAGCCGAAGTACCGAGGCACCGAAGTATTTAATCTAAATTTGTCAATTATTTAATCTAAATTTGTATATGAACATTATGAACTATGTATTTGTATGATCCTAGTTGGTCGAAATAAAAATGAATTTAATGAATATGGATCAAAATATTCAAAATGGTTTGAAATAAATGTTTTTTTTTTTTATGTAGGACCTGGCCATCAAGTAGCAATTAACGCACGCTCCGAGCGTGGAAAATCCCACTTCCTTCCATTGGGTGACAAAGTTTTGTACTTACCACGGGCAGTAATAAACAAAGGCTCAGATCGCATGTTTATCGCCCTTCAAATGCCTGTGGTCTGAGACATTCTTGTTTTAACGCCCTTAGTAAGTAATGTGCTATTAGAGCGCCGAGCTTTATATCCCCTATTCACATTTAAAAAGAAATAAAAACTCCATCTACTTAAGGAACAAATGTCGACCTAGCTGAACTGTGACTGCGTCCCAAATGTTTACATAAAATGTATTTTGAGCTGGTGTTCAGAATTGCTTGTCATCTCAGGTTTTGTTTAAAATGTACGCCGTCGCTGATGTACACTGCAATTGTCTCGAACGTTGGAAGTGCATAATGCTACAAATGATCTCTTTAAATTGATATATACCATAGTTTTAAGTAGTTGGATCCACTGAAAATCAGCGTCGTTGCACCACCCCGTGCCGGCACATGCTGAGTGGATTCCATTTTTGTAACAACACTAGATCCCTACTTAAAGTGTACCTAACAATTATTTATGTTGTGTATTGTTGTTGGAAAATAAAAATAAATCTATTTCTATTTCTTTCTATTTCTATATACCAAATATAATTTCATTCCTTTCGGTGTCGAGATCCTTGGTCCACAGAGTTATCCGACCTGAGGTGATGCTGCCAGCATCTTCGGCACAATGCGGCAGGGAGGGCAGGGTTTTAGTTTTAATTTAATTTTAGCTAGCATACCCATCGCCATCTATGAACACAACGAAGAAGCTCCTAACAGATGGCGCTATTGTGTTAAGCAGAGGTCTTAGTGGCATACGAATTGAATAGTACAGTGATCTCTCCATAGTGAAACTAGCTACAGCAGGCTCATTATTTTAAAGTTACGCCACAATGTATAGGCATTAACAGTCTATATAATTCCTAGTATCTGCCCATAGTACAAGCTTTGCTTAGTTTGGGACTAGGTTGATTTGTGTGGTTGATTTTTGTGTTGAGGTGTGCAATAAAGAGTATTTGTATTGTATTGTATTGTATTGTCCACAAATATTTATTTTCCGTATTTTGCTACAAACACTTTGGCGTTTGAGACATGACTTGCGTAATTTACTGTGGCGGTCAAGAGGTTAAGAAACTCTGAATTAATTAACACAATTAAAAGATTCTAACGTGCTATAAAAATGTTGAGAAAACTTATAGGGGTCTACTCTTCACATTTTTGCTGAGACGACAGTTCTGCCGCATGGCCGGTGCAACCCGTGTCAAAGTCAAAACGTTGGTAGAAAAAGGTAAACATAGTACATTACTTACCAAGGGCGATAAAACAAAGAATGTCTCAGATCGCAGGTATTTTACGCCCGAGCCGAAGGCAAGGGCGATAAATATGCGATCTGAGGCTTTCTTTATTATCGCCCGTGGTAAGTACAAAATTTTATGTCACACCCTGGCCAGGAAGTGGGTTTTTTCGCGCGCGGAGCGTGCGATAATGGCCACTTTATGGCTAGGTGTGACATAAAATAATTTAAGGATGCATATAGTGTGTGTCATCCACGAAAGCGCGCCTCTCCACCGCCCATTCCGTACAATTGCGCATAGATTAGTATGAGATTCGCTGTGGAGGGGCGCGTCGTCGTGGATGGCGCACCCTTCACAAAGCGCAAAATTTAAATGAACTCACGTAGCAGCATTTGCGTGGGTACTTGTTCGAGTCCCGGCACGAGATGAGATGTGTCTCTAGGCCTTCTTCGTTATCAAATAACTTCTTGCATGGCACACACGCGTACCTGAGTCACAGAACACATCGAATTATGAATTAATTGGTTAACGACTTATTTGGGCCATTTTACGGAACGTTTTACACTCGACTTTTTTCTACTCAGAATCGAGAGCACTTTCAAACTAAATAGGAGAAAAAAAGTGTCCCAAATTTTGCAAACAATTTTCAAATTCAAAATATTTATTCAATACTATAAAACCGTGTCACGAAATGGACCCAACTCAGCATAATGCCGGCATTGCAGCCGGCGCTGGTCTTCCGTATAGGGCCCATTTGGTGATGGCACGGCGGGTAACACTACACGGATAAAAACAAAACTAAAATAGTTTTCCATTCCGTTACCATTTCCATACAAGCGTTGTATGGAAACGGTAACGGAATGGAATAAAACATCTTGGGACACTTCTTTTAGCCCATAACATTCGAAAGCACTTTAGATTCTGAGTAGAAAAAACACGATTTTATCACAATTAAAACAAAAGTCGAATGTACGACTTTCCGAAAAAAATCCTATTTATCACAAAACAACTTACTAATTACTTATCTATTTATTCTCAAGGAGTACCATCCAAATACGAGCGGATGCTCTATTAAAAAAATCCATTCTATCCATATCTATCTATTCTATTTAAAAAGAATGAATTTAGATATTTATCCAAATATTGCACATCAAAATTCACTCTTTTTAAATCGATGCGTGCTCGTGTCAACATTTCCGCGTTGCGCATCGGACTGAGCAGTCACCGAACGGTCACCAGGCGGCCGCGGCGAGGCGAGGTAACTGACCCCGGTGCGGGGCGGTTCGTGTCCGCTCTGTGTCACGCAGAACCGCCCCGCACCGGGGTATTACAGACAGACTGTGTATAATACTATTATACTATTCTGTGGCCACAAAGCTTGTAAAATGCAATGTTTGCATGCCTGCATGCAGGCTGGATACATGGAACTTATAATTTTAATATATAATACCTGTACCTACTGTATTCCTGCAAATAAACGATTTGATTGATTGATTTGATTGATTGAAAAACTTGTGCATATGCCCTAAGTGCTGTAAATATGATTATGACTCACGGTACATCCTCGGCGCCTGCGTGATTCATCTCCACAACATGGACGTCCAAACTGTGTTTGTTTGCAAATTGCACCCCACAACCCTCCGTATAGCATTTGTACTGCGGATCGCCGATTAGGGGATCGTTGATGCTCTGAATAAAGTAAACAAACAAATATTAAAGCAAGGCCATTCATGAATGAGGTTCTGCTCACAAAATTTCACGAGAACCGATTGAGAAATCAGCCCCGAAGAGGAGAACGAACCAAAATCCACCCACGTAAACATACAAAATTATTATTTAAAAAAAAAATGTTTTTTTTTTTTTTTATACTACTGCGGTGGCAAACAAACGTACGGTCCACCTGATGGTAAGCGGACAACGCAGCCTATAGACGCTTGCAACTCCAAAAGAGTCACGTGCGCGTTGCCGACCCTATATAAAATTTGAGGATTCACTGTGTTGACAACAGAAGGGCCAAAAGCTCCCTCGCTCTCAACACAGTGCATCCTCGGGAGCTCTGTTTTTGAACTTTTCCAAAAACTGACTTATCACTTTATTTTACTAAACGGTTAAAACTCACGTATTAATTGTCACTTCGGGCGACATGTTTCGAACTCTTCGGAAGTTCTTCCCTTACGTCTCTACGAGATTGTCAGAGCATATACGCAGTGTGAAAAACAGGGAGACTAGGAAATCCGCGGTGGCGGAGCACGGTTGCGAAGCAGGCGCGTCCCATTTCATTCGGTTCGACAAGGCGAGGATTTTGGTACGGGAAAAATGCTACGTACCACGCATGATCCGAGAGGCGATTGAAATAGGGCGCCGCCCTAACTTTAATCGTGACGGTGGCTGGGTGTTGCCGCCGGCATGGAAACCTGTGATTCCGATCATAGAGCGGGAAGTGCGTTATGACAATCGAGTGGACATAGTGAGTTCAGTGTGCCTACTATTGATCGGGGGGGACGATCCCTCACCACGACCTCATACAACACCTTCAGCGCCGAGCTGCCCCCCCGCCCCCGCCCCCGCGCTGTCTGCGCGTGCGTCACGTGCCTTGCGGCGGGCGGCGGGTAGTTCGACAGTGTGCAATCGGCGCGGGTCGCAGACGCACTCATCCTGAGGAAGAACTCCCGAAGAGTTGGAAACATGTCGCCCGAAGTGACAATTAATACGTGAGTTTTAACCGTTTAGTAAAATAAAGTTATAACATGTCTCACGAAAGTTTAAATTCAAGAACTGACTTATCGCTGCTCGCAAAATTTCATGAGAATCGGTTGAGAAATGCGACCTGTGGAGGATTAAATAAAACCGGACATACGGAGTCCGTGTCCGTCCGTGAGTTCTTTGGAGTGCCTAGCTCGCGTCTGTAAACTACGGTGTCCGCTTACCATCAGGTGGACCGCACGCTTGTTTACCACCGTCGTTGTATAAAAAAAGAGAAAGCATTTTTGTGTGTATGTGCGATTCGGTAGCGAAATTATTTGTAGGATATTTCTTGTTTTTAGCAGCAGCCCTCATAGGCGGTGTGAAAAGCAGTATAGGCATGTTGACTCAAAATTTATTATTACTCCATACGAAAGAATACATAAAATTATGCCAAATAGTGAAAATCCTATTCAAATATCTCAAAAAATAACGAAACTACAACCGTTACAATGTTTTTAGTTTGAGAGAGAAAGCGCTACAGGTCAGTGACGTCACTGACCTAGAGCGCCATAGTAAATGACGATCGTTCAATACACAGGTGCGTTTTGCGGAAAAGGGTCAGAAAATGCCCCCTCCTAAAACTTTGAAGACTTATAATTATGTAATTATTTATTCTTTTGAATTACTTTTTTTCGCTATTTCATTGAGAATTTGATCCTTTTTCGAGATAATACGGATTCATTGATTTTCTTATTTAGTGTCAACATCCCTATTGTCACACGGTAGTAAAATTATTTCCTTCTTGAGCCTAAACACTTGCTTGAATCCCTCGCTAAGCTCAAATCTTTCGCTTCACTCAGGATTCAATATACCGCCCTCGCCGTAAATATATAATTTTGCTCCCTTGAAAGTCTTGAAACACAATCTACTGTTGTTTATTAACTCACAACATAACCGTGCTCCCGAATCTGGTGGCTGTAGAAACTCTTCTCAGTTCTGTTGGAGTGCCCACACAAGTTGCAGGGTATCCTCTTCAAGTGCTTAGTATTGCGGTGACTAGATAATTTTTGGTTTGTCCTGGAAAAAAAAAAGGATTTGTCAAAGTGTGTCAAAGTCAAAGGGCGAAATCATATGAGTTACACGGTAATAATACAATACAAATGTACTTTAAGGTTCACCAAAAAAAATTCAAAAGAAAAACAAGATGAAAACTAAACATGTTGATGCAGTACGCCTATATTTTTTAAGAATAAACGTGAATTTTTATAAATGTCTATTGACTCGATGGACCCATGTTGTCTGAATAAATAAATAAATTATTATTATTATTATTTAATAAGGAGGCTATAATTTTGTTAATTCGCCTTTATGGTGCCATTCGAACCAGTTTTTAGAGACAATCAAATGTTTGCATGGAACCAACTACAATTAGAACAACACGAAAGACGTAAATGAGAGGCAAAGTTTTTGAGTACTGAAAACGACCCATACTGATTGACATTGAAATGTGATGTCACAGCACTATACCAAAGAATATATATACTAACGTAAAAAGAAGCGACACCGAAGCATGTGTGCTGTAAACCCGTCTCGCGGCTATGTGTGCGTGTCCGGACGCGAGCGGGGGCGCGCGAGGGTGGCGCGGTGTGTGGAGAACACTCCGCGGACGGGCAAGTCGCAGGGGCTCAATCTGGCACAACTCGCATCTACCTATATCTATTCCTTGTATTTTTTTGGCATTAGATGTTTAAACGAGGTTTTTATCAGGCACGTTCTGCGGTAAAAGCTTCAAATAATGTCAATAAATATTAAAACCGTTATTTCATGCTTACTTTTACTGTTAATAAAAAATATGACTTAAATTAAGTTTACTTAGGTATATACATTTTTAAATGAGAAAGCATCAATTTTTTTTATTTACGTTTCGTTTCATTCATCTAAAAATTGGTCAATAAAAAACTCAACGAGCAGACACTGTCAGAAGACGGTTTGATCGGGTCGGTTTTAAAAAAAGTAATTTGTCATAGTTACTATTAAACTGTCACTTATTCTGATCTTTCGTGCTGTTTCGTGCTAATAAGTAATGTAAAATTGTATCATGCATAACCCTACGCAATACCTCTGGACTGACGTTTTAAGGTCACCGGCGAACGGCTCACACCGATAGATCGGTGTCGCGCCTTTCACTATACGTCGTACTACCATTTGTCGTAAAATATTGCATTTATGGACATGATTGCCACATAATTTCCCTTAATAGTACATTACTTACCAAGGGCGATAAAACAAAGAATGTCTCAGACCGCAGGTATTTTACGCCCGAGCCGAAGGCAAGGGCGATAAATATGCGATCTGAGGATTTCTTTATTATCGCCCGTGGTAAGTACAAAATTTTATGTCACGCCCTGGCTAGGAAGTGGGTTTTTTCGCGCGCGGAGCGTGCGATAATGGCCACTTTATGGCCAGGTGTGACATAAATATTTATTTAGTATTTGTTATTATAGCGGCAACAGAAATACATCATCTGTGAAAATTTCAACTCTCTAACTATCACGGTTCATGAGATACAGCCTGGTGACAGACGGACAGCGGAGTCTTAATAATAGGGTCCCGTTTTACCCTTTGGGTACGGAACCCTAAAAAGAGTAATTGATATAAGATTATACTCACTTGAACACTGCTCCGCACTGATCACACTTGTGTTTAGTGTGAGTTTCATCGTTGTGCTTCAGCGCTTGAGCACTGAAATATGTAGGTATATGAATAAATAATATCTTGGCGACCGAGCTTTGCTCGGCATTTTCTCGGACATGAGACCTATCCAGATCGATTGCTCGCCCCCGAAAACCCATTTCCGAAATTCCCGAATTAAATAAATATAACAATACAACAATTACAAGAATAAAGATATAAGATATCAGTGGCGGCGCGTCAAAAATATTCCAAGGGAAGCCGGAAATAAATTGCCTTTCTTATCTTCATGAGCCATAGTAAAAGAATTGAACTGGCTGAAAATTAGGCAAGCCGGTGGGAATCGAGTTGTATGGACGCGCCGCCTCTGTAAGATATGTGAAGAGACACCAATCCACCTATAGATATAGCGCTTAAGGCGCCTGTAGAGGCAACGCCTTCTCCATACAAACTCTGTGCAAGTTTTATTCGTCGGTTTTGGCACTGCCGCATATAATTTTATTTTGCTTGTTAATATTGGATATACGAAGAATGTCAAGCAAAAAAATGCAAAAAATTCAAAAAAACGAAAATTAAAAATATCTACAAAAAAAACATGAGGCCCATGGAGGCTGCCACTTCTCCATTATCTATCTATCTATTCTACTATTAAGAAATAAGAAATATTTATTCGGGACAAAAACAACTAACAAATAAGAAAGCAAAAATAAAAACATTAATTAAATAGCGAATTTCTATTGTTACATGCACAGTTACACATCGTCTTAAATCGTATTGATGGTAAAAGTAAAGTTAGTATTTTAGAGTGCTTGACAGGGTCCACTAGCGTCACTCGTGAATAATTGTTTTTATTTAAAATCTTTAAGAGGAGGGGTAGGGCAAGCTCTCTCCATACAAACTTTGTGCAGGATTTACTTCGTTTGTGTTTGCATTAAAGTTATGTTTTTTGGTCAGTATGCTTATTTTTCTGATAGCTATTTCGTGATGTAAATTATTTTTTATTTTTTTTTATTTTGATTTTTTTTTAAATATTTGAAAATTTTCACATCACGATCTTGCCATGTCTAATATTTGCAACCAAAAAAAATATTATATTTGTTAGTGCCAAAACCGACGAATAAAACGTGTACAAAGTTTGTATGGGGAAGGCCTTGCCCTACCCTGCGCCTTAAATTGAAAGAGCGTTCCCATTTTATAAACATCTATCGTTAAATTAAGAGTGGCGCTAGTTCAAGCGCTCTTAATTATTCTGTAGCGGTAGAAGGAACAGGAACACTACTCACCGTGTTGTGAAAACTTCCTTACAAAGCTTGCAAGTATACATGTACCGATGTTTCAGTACCATATGTGCCTCCAAGCTATTATGGGATCTGAAGCCTTTGCCACAGACGTCACATTTGAACAAACACGGCTCTCCCGGATTCACCTCGTCTCGCTGAAAAAAAAAAACAACGGGTTGCACTCCGGGAGCAAGAAGTGAAAACTAAATGACACGATAAAGTTTTCACTTAATACATTTTTGATAACAGCGCCACCTACGAACAATACAAGGCACTAACTATACAGAACGCTGCTCTGTCGGTTGTAACTTAACACAACCTGCACTGTGAGAAACTTCGCTTGTTTGTTCATAGGTCGCGCTGTTATCAACTTCTATAGGTCACGTGTCCATCTTACGATATTAGGAGGGGTCACTTAGCTGGTCTGACGATCTGACGGTCACGTGACCCTGACGCGAGTTTAAACATCTTTCATCACACTTGCTCGTAAAGTGTGTTATTACACGCGTGCGTATAGCCGAATTACCTGCCGCGGGAGTTATGGAATTTTATAACTCCCGTGGGAGTTATGGGTTTGTGTGTGATCTGATTGGTTTAAAAAAATCTAGTTGGCAGCGCGCCGCAAGAATAATTCTCTGTGATTGGTTGAAAAAAATCTAGTAGGCCGCGCGCCGCAAGAATATTGCTCTGTGATTGGTTGCGCGTTGCGCTCCTCTCGCAGTGATACTGGAGGTGAAGTTGTCAAGTTCGTCAATTTTTGAAGCTTTGATGATCAGGGAATAATTCTAGTAAATCTTCCGAGGTCAAGAGCCAAGCTCTTAAGTCAAGAGCCGAGCTCTGTTGTAATCCACCGAACTCCGGTGACAAGATCTGAGCTCTGATGTCAGATTATCGAGCCAAGAGCTTGGCTCTGGCGTCAAGAGCTAAGCTCTGGAAACTATTTTTGGTGTTTTTTTTCATACCTCCTTCTTCTTCTTCTTGGTCTTGTGCTCCGGCCTGGACCGCAGCAGCATCACGTCGCTCATCATGCGTTGCGAAAGCGTGGTAATATTGAAATTGGCGAGTGATTGTTTGCGCTCAGCGCGCTGGTTTATGATTCGGTAGTTCACGGAGGCATCTCTACGCGAGTGCATCTCTTTGGCGTGGTTAACTGCGCTAAGTCTAAAATTAAAATAAATAAATATTTGTGGACAATCTTACACAAATCAACCTAGTTCCAAACTAAGCAAAGCTTGTACTATGTAACTAAGCGACGATATACATATACATACTTATACAGATAAATAGATATTTAAATACATAGAAAACATCCAAGACCCAGGAACAAATATTCGTGCTCATCACACAAATAAATGCCCTGACCGGGATTCGAACCCGGGACCTCCAGCTTCGTAGGCAGGGTCACTACCAAAGTGAACGTTCTTATTAGTAAACGCAACAGACTTACTGTGAGTAGCCTCTGGCGCGACAGAGCCTGCAATTGTACTCATACAAATGGCATTCTGCCACGTGACCTTCCAAGTCTAGCTCTGTAGGAAACTTGTTTTTGCACACTACACATTCGTTAGAGAATTTTCTCTGAAAAATACACAGTACGAATAGATTAAGAGCTGACAGCAAAAATAATAAGTGATTTTATAACATTTTCGAATTGGTATAGTTGTGTTAAGGCATGTCTCTGGACTATAAATATGCCAGTCTGGCTACCGAGATTTTCTGCCGTTTTTTATAGATAATGGTACGGAACCCTTCGTGCACGAGTCCGACTCGCACTGGGCCGGTTTCTATTAAATTACTGATAAAATACCTAGTAATACTTACTTCATTATGATACTCCACGTGTTTCACCAGTTCGGCCATGCTTTTATGTACAGTTAAGCACATGGCACACTTATATAGAGCTTTCACAAATGGAGGTATCCTCTTCATCAACTCAAACTTCTCCTTCTGCTGTTCCACATTTAAAACCGTCAAGTCAAACAGGAGATAAGTTTCTAGAATTGTGTTTGGTGTAAAATGCGTAGTCAATCCATCAGTACTTTTATATATTTGAGTTTTTTTTTGTACAGGTTTATTGGCTTTCACTGTAGCAGTGGTAGGTGGAAGAAATTCATCAATATCATTGTCATCGCTTTCTTTATTTTCGTTTAGGTCTTTGAAGATGTCATTCATGTCTATGTTTGTAGTATCAATCTCTGGTTCTGGCTCTAAATAATCGTTGGTTGGTACGTCATCGATGAAGTCATCTTGTTGGTCGTTGACTTCCTCTGGTATCTCAGTGTCATGATCTGGAGTGATATCCACTAGATGTTTACTGTAAGAGGAAAATAAGTACCTTAATGAAAGATGGTCTAAACCGGACCATACTTACAAACTAATGGTTCTGTGAGCTGTAGACCTCGCGAGTGTTTTCTTTTTATAATTTCGCGATAATCTGTTGTGAAATGCGACGTTGTAGAGGAGAAAAGACTGAAATCCGCCACGGAAACGTAAGAAAATTTCCAAAAACTGAATCAATAAAAATATCGATATAATTACCGAACAAGCTTACAAAATTTCACGAAAAACGGATGAGAAATGCGACCTGTAGAGGAGAACAAACCATTGGAAAAAATGTGTTTTCGAAAATTTCCAAAAACTTGCTCAAAAAATTTACGGAAATCGGTTGAGAAATGCGACCTGGGTCAATATCAGAGCGTTTCAACCGCCTAATTTCATTGGCACCATTTATGGTGAAGTGTCTGTGAGATTTATGATATTTCAAGTTATTTCGTAGGAGGCTGGGCGTTCTTTTAAACAGCTGTGTATACCATCTAAACGTTCAACAACTTCGACAAAAATGATGCTAAAGAAATTAGATATCTATCAAAGAAATTAGATATAAAGGGGTTTAGATCCAAATTGGATCTAAACCCCTTACTGCTCTTAGCCAACTAAGCTATTGAGAGTTCCACTCGTAGTGATGAATTTGACTAGACCTTTTAAGAAACTTAGTTCAAAATTTAATTAGAATAGAAGAAAACCTACAAACGAGAATTCTCATTAACAATAATGAAAAGTGGTTATCATCCTTTTATATTTTACCTAGTAAGCGTCGGTCGTCCGCCGGCACGATGGGTTGACGATATTAAAAAGATCGCGGGTCACTCCTGGATGAGATTGGCAAGGGACCGGGACGGGTGGCGTACAAGAAGAGAGGCCTATGCTCAGCAGTGGGCGATTATAGGCTGAAGATGATGATGATATTTTACCTGTGAAACCTAGTCTGAGGTTCTTCCAAGTCATATTTCTTCAAAGATTCCTCTTCTTGGCCTTCCTCGTTAGCTATGAGGAAGCAGGAATTATTGTTTGGCTCCCAGAAATTCAGAGATGATTCCAAATTCGTTTTCTTCCGATTCACTGTGACAATGTCACTGTAGGATATCTGAAATAATCGATAAATTAATTTATTACTAATAAAAGTCAGTATTTGTTTTACCCCACAACAGCTTACCATATGACACAAAGGCCATGTACATAAGCATAGTATAACCACATACAGCGAAGTGCAATGTTGTTTGTATGGCATGCTTTTGCTTTGATAGGACAAATGGGCCATAGTAAAGGCACCAATCAAGAATGATCTGGATACTTGGCCTGATGGTAGGCAGAACCAAAATAGTGTCAAGACTGGTGACCACTTCCAGGTAAAAGGAGCACTGGACATCCACAAGCTGGATAGGTCCACAATATTAGGAAAATGGTGAATCACCCTTGGACTAGACACATATGGCTGAAAATTACGATGACAGCTTTAGCTTAGTTGGTAGTGACCCTGCCTACGAAGCTGGAGGTCCCGGCTTCGAATCCCTGCTGGGGCATTTATTTCTGTGATGAGCACGAATATTTGTTCAATCAATCAAATTGTTTATTTGTGGGAATACAGTATGTATTTAACAGTAGGTATTAAGTTCCATGTATCCATGTAAACATATCGTGCTACGTTACGTTACGGTACAATATTTCAATGATAATAAATAAGCAATGGAAACAATAATCAAATAGTAGAAATCATAAAATAGTAATAAAATAAATCTCAAAATTAATGTCAAAATATCAGTAGAGTCAAAATTACAGTTTCTACTTCAACTTTGATTTAAATAACTATTCACACTATAAAAGCATTTGTGGTCAACCTGTGTTTAAAACTATTGCCCCGTAGTAACTTTATGTAGACAGGTAAGATGTTAAATAGTTTTATACACATGTTGAACGCATTTTTGCCATACATCGCCTGACGAGCACGAGGTATATACCTACAACAGATTCATATATTGAAGTCTGGCTTGCCTGTGCATGACTTGACATGTTCTTGAGTCTTGGCTGGCTTGGGCTTGGACTAAGCTTTGCTTAGTTTGGGACCAGGTTGATTTGTGTAAGATTGTCCACAAATGTTTATAATTACCTGTTTCCTGACTGTCTTAATCTCCTTCAAGACGAAGTGCGCTCGGCGGCTCTTCCTACGGAACGCCAAACTCTTCCTGATGTGGTGGCGGCACTCCACACAGAAGTAGACAGGGTAGCCATCAGCTTCCGAGATCTGGAATTGACGGTATTATTGATTAACACAATTTGTGCGATTAATTATTGGCTTATTTTTTTCCTAAGCAAAATTGACACCAAAATGATAGTGAAATTAAATATTTATCCATACCTGAAGACCGGTTATTGCAGAGTACTGCCTCTTTGAAGCATCCCCTATTTTCTCCAGCTTGCCCTTTACAGTTAGGCAGCTCCGGCATGCTTTCACATCCCACATCCTGAAAATACATCAAATTATTGAAATATTACCTGGAAGCAAATAGTAAATTAATCTTTTTGAAACGTGGATTTCTGAAGATGACTACCACACCTACTTTTAAAAGTTTTCACTGTAATTGAACACCTAATAGCAACTACATTTTAAAATAAAATAAATCAAGATTCAAGCGGCAAAACAAAATAACCACAGAATCTATCGGAAATTATAACGTGAGCACAACAACCGAGTAATTTTTTCTTTTGGGTACACATACAAAATGGCGGCTACGGCAGGCTAATCTCAATGCTGCCAATATACGGACAATTCGGAAAGTAACTAAAGAAGCGTTTTTATATATATCTCGACCCGAAAAAAAAACATTATCGAGATGTAATCGAGCAGTTAAAACGTCAGTGATTATATTCCGTCGTAGAAAGAGGATATATAGAAGGAGGGTTAGCAAATCACACACAAGGACGGAGATATTGTGACAGTTTTTTCTGGGGTTACCACAAAAAGAATAATCTCCCCATTTTTACTGACAAGTAGGTTTTTAATTATTGGGAATCTTCAAAATAAACTCTTAGTAAATATTAGCGGGCAAACACAAAACATCCGATGTCCTCCCAATTACGATATAAATGTGTACTAATTTAATACCTACATTAAAGTTAACAAAATCACGATTAGATTAAAACGTCTTAGTTATTCAGCCATTATAATAATGAAATTCACAATAGTATTCTAAACACGTCACAATTAAATTTTTTAACTGTTATTTTTAACATTCGAGCCGGTTTAGTTTACCCAACATTATGGGTAACATATTTTTTTATACTCTGGCCACTGGTTCATCGATGACATTTCGGTGACAACGGCCGGTGACAAATAATCGGTTCCTTATACGCGATGAGGGACAGAAGATATGTCATTTTTTCTCGCTCCCACGTGTGTTATTGTCTATGCTTACATCTCCTTCACACACCTTTGTATGTGTGTATCACCAGTTCCATCTTATACTTGTTCCATGTATTCCGTAGAAAGGTGGTAGAGAAAGAGGATTGAGATAATGTGACAGTTTCTTTTGGGGTTACCACAAAAAGAATGATCTCCCCATTTTTACTGGTAGGTTTTTAATTATTGAGAATCTTCAAAATAAACTCTTAGTAAATATTAGCGGACAAACACAAAACATCCGATGTCCTCCCAATTACGATATAAAAATGTTTACTAATTAAATACCTACATTTTTTTTTTTTTTTTTATTTATAATAATGAAATTCACAGTAGTATTCTAATCACGTCACGATTCAATTTTTAATCTGTTATTTTTAACGTTCGAGCCGGTCTGGTTTACCCAATATTATGGGTAACATATTTGTCTATGCTTACATCTCCTTCTCACACCTTTGTATGTGTGTATCACCAGCTCCCACTGTCAGCTGAATTCAACTGACAAATGTCAAACAAAACAGTAACGTCAACGCCAAATCAATGGGTACGCGTTCCAAAACGAATGAGAGCGCTGAGGGGCTACCGCGAACCACAAACGAAGTATCTCCCTCTCCCTTGCTCTAATATACAAGTGCGACAGATAGGCAGTTATTTCGTTTTTGGTTCGCGGTAGGCCCTCTGTATCCAAGTCGATGAAAAATAAATATTAACCAAGTACAGCCTTACGGCGAGTTTGCTATCTCTTTATCAGTTCAGTGTACTCACTGGTACTTACGCACAGCATCAGCACGATGATATTTCGCTCGAATTTGAAGTACACTATAAATCTGTAGGGTAGGCACACACAGCGTGTGTGACTCCTATAAGGCGCGGATACGTGGGGGGCGGCAATAAATCAAAGCAGGCCTTCTTTTTTCAAACGATAGGTGGCGGGGTCACTCAGAATTTCATGTTCAAGCGAGCCGTGACCTTGCTTGCCGCAACTCTGTTACTTTCTCTTCATGTTCATGTGTATAGTCGTTGAACCGATCGAGATGAAGAGATCGAAGAGGCCGCACGGTCTGACGTTCTAGGCACGGGTACTTAAGCATTGCCGCCGACGGGAACATCCACCACGCGATACTACGCGATCGCGACAACACAGGCTATGATTCCTTTTCGTCGTGGACGGCACTATTTATTTTTTTGGTCTTTACTAATTCTGGAGCTCAACTCCATTTATTAGCCATTTTTCGTGGCACTATCTATATGAAAATAGTTTAAGACCCTGCTGGCAAACACATAGGGATAAATATTCTTACTGATAAATAATCTAGTCTTAACTTTAATTTACTAGACTACCTGCCCGGTTAGCAAGATAGGTTCTACTTCTCCTGCTACCCAAAGGTTGCATGGAAGAGATCGCTTTAAAGCGGATTCAAGGGACGAGAACATGGTGCTAAATTCTAAAATGGAATAAAACACAAACTGAATAATATTATTAATATATTAAAAAAAGTGCAACTTTCAATTACAAAAAGAATTATACAAATCGTTCAACAACAAGACGAGATTATTAACCTCTTGACCGCCAGTCACGTATAGTAAATGACACAAGGCGCCGTGCCCACAACGCCACTGTCATGTATAGATGACAACACGTACAATGTAAAGGTAATAAACGTGCTATAAATTAAGGTTAAGGTTGTTCAAACTACACATACGAGTAGATCCCTTTTTTCATCGACAAACGTTTAATAGAATTTTTTGTTCCGCAGAATTTTCATTTCATATAAATGTTTTTCTTTTCAGAAAACGTTAACTTTTTAGCTACTAAAAAGTCATTGAGAGCCCATTATAGGCCTACCAGAAAAGTCTTTCTTTCCATCTTTCGGCCTTGCGCAAATGTTTTAGGCCTTTATGCTTCATAAATGGTCCATCGTTAGTAGGTGTGAATCCCCATATAAATGGATTTTGGGAGTTACAAGTCATGATAAAGTTTGGCCTCACGATGGAAACTGTTCCGCTACTTGTAACTTATACTGAGCGAGGCCAAAAAATCCACTCAAAAAATTCAAAATGGCGGCTATTTTAGTTTCCAATTTTTTTAATTTTTTTTAGAACTCAAAAATGCTTCGTGCTACACAAAAAAATTGTATGAGAATTATGTTTTGCATAAATTTATCTATAACTTTGGTTATTATCATTTTCTCGATATATCTAATAGTTCATGAGAAAAATGGTTCAATATTGCGTTTCTTGTTAAAACACTGTTAGTCAAAAGGCTTAGCATAATCAAACTGCATCGTATGCAGAAATCAATCCATTTTCTCCAGTGATACTAGGAACCAAAATAAAGGATTTCATCCGGCGAAATGAAAATTTCATCGACGGGAATTCAAAATGGCGGTCATTTACCAAAGGGGGAGCCGCATTTTTTAAAAAGTGTATAATTTCAAAACGGCATCTGCTATTTAAGTAATATGGGTATCAATGGATTGGTATTGACACCATTAATTAAAATAAGAATAAATGCCATATAAAAAATTTAAGATGGCGGCCACCTATAACAAAATTGTAAAATTTTCATTCTTCTTTTTTCCGTTATATTAAAAATAACAACTAAATGTCCAATGATATAGTCAATTTATATATTTACATAAATTCTCATAGTATTATCTACGCGACAAAACAAAAATTATGACAATCCGTCTATTAGTTTTTGAACTATACGAATTACAAACGAGCCTCGGCGAGTGTGTCATAGTAGTTATGGAAACAAACTGCACTTTTGTAATGAAAGCAAGTAGCTTTTGCACAATGGTATTAGTGAAGAGACCAAACTTGTTTATTTTTTCGATAATATCTAATTTTCACCCGTCAGTAACCGAGACTACGCCACTTCGAAATTATAAGTCTAAAACGTTCTACTAAGTTAAAAGGTGGCCAGATTTGGACAATAAATGTGGCAAAGGATACAGGAAAATGTTGTTCAACATAAAAAATAACGCTGTGATTTTATTTAACATAACTTAAGAAAAAAATCCTTTTTTTGCAATAAACTTTTGATATTCATACCCTATAAGAGTACTTATATTCATAACTTATATATTTTTTGAACCTTAAAAGAATATTTTTTTTCCAAAAACAATCACACTACAGAAAGTTTCCCGAATATAAAAAAAACAACTATGAGAGTTATAAGCCATGATAAAGTGTAAGTAATATAATATATTTGTATCACGGGTGGTAAGGGTTCCCGCAACCGACGAGATTGTATGAGGAGAATCTCCTCACATCACATCCATATATCTCCTCAGGAGATGTATGGATGTGACTGCAGCAAGAGATGTATGTAAGGACCGGTACTTGGCGTTCTTTGGTCTCTGCCTACCCCAATGGGATACGGTCGTGAGTATATGATGTGTGTAAGTATGTATGTATAGTAAGGGTTATTACAACTCAAGTCAATAAAAGTAATTCTATTAGACTTTCGTTAGTAATAACCTCCTTACCTCCCTAAATGCACAATGTACTATATATTAAAATGTTCTTAAACGCAGAAATAAAAAAGTGTAGGATTTTACTGAGTACACATATTAAAAATAAATAAAAAAAATAAAAAGTTTATTGCTAAACACAGTAAAAAAAAAATTCTTAAGTTTTGTAACAAAAAGCGTATTTTTTTTTTAAGTTGAACAACATTTTTCTCTGTCGATTGCCACATTTATTGTCCAAATCTGGCCACCTTTTAACTTAGTAGAACGTTTTAGACTTATAATTTCGAAGTGGCGTAGTCTCGGTTACTGACGGGTGAAAATTAGATATTATCGTAAAAATAATCAAGTTTGGTCTCTTCACTAATTCCATTGTGCAAAAGCGACTTGCTTTCATTACAAAAGTGCAGTTTGTTTCTATAACTACTATGACACAGTCGCCGAGGCTCGTTTGTAATTTGTATAGTTCAAAAACTAATAGACGGATTGTCATAATTTTTGTTTTGTCGCGTAGATAATACTACGAGAATTTATGTAAATATATAAATTGACTATATCATTGGACATTTAGTTGTTATTTTTAATAAAACGGAAAAAAGAAGAATGAAAATTTTACAATTTTGTTATAGGTGGCCGCCATCTTTAATTTTTTACATGGTATTTTTCTTATTTTAATTAATGGTGTCAATACCAATCGATTGATACCCATATTACTTAAATAGCAGATGCCGTTTTGAAATTATACACTTTTTAAAAAATGCGGCTCCCCCTTTGGTAAATGACCGCCATTTTGAATTCCCGTCGATGAAATTTTCATTTCGCCGGATGAAATCCTTTATTTTGGTTCCTAGTATCACTGGAGAAAATGGATTGATTTCTGCATACGATGCAGTTTGATTATGCTAAGCCTTTTGACTAACAGTGTTTTAACAAGAAACGCAATATTGAACACCATTTTTCTCATGAACTATTAGATATATCGAGAAAATGATAATAACCAAAGTTATAGATAAATTTATGCAAAACATAATTCTCATACAATTTTTTTGTGTAGCACGAAGCATTTTTGAGTTCTAAAAAAAATTAAAAAAATTGGAAACTAAAATAGCCGACATTTTGAATTTTTTGCGTGGATTTTTTGGCCTCGCTCAGTATAAGTTACAAGTAGCCTAAGGAACAGTTTCCATCTTGAGGCCAAACTTTATCATGACTTGTAACTCCCACTTAAGGATTCATACCTACTATCGTACATCAAAACCTACTCCGATTAAAGCGACTAAAAATTGTTTCTTCTTTATCTGACACTTTGTCATTCATGTTAGTGAGAAAGGGACTGACCACAATTTAGACTTGTTAAGTCAGAGCCAATTTCACTCGTCATCCTCTGCTGCAATTCTATACATCTCCCCGTCTATCATCACATATTGGTGGCCATCATTCTCAATGACCTCCAACGGTTTCCCATTTATCTCCAACTCGCCACCTCCATCCATCTGATCCACTTCCATCTCTGTCACATCATCTTCTGTGTTTGCACCTTCTTCCTCTATTACACTTGCATCTACATTTAAACTTGCACCTTCCTTCACACTTGTAACTTTACTTAATTCACTCACTTCACTAACTTCCTCTTTCACAACAGGCTCGGGCCAATTTATAGTTATATGAGCGACAGCCGCCTCAACTTCTGTTTCTTTCTTTATCGCCTTCCTTTTATTCTTAACATTCTTCTTCATAGCCAAAGATACTTCTTCGGCGTGCGGATCGAATATAAAATAATCATTGGCGTCAACAGATTTAGATTTCTGGTCCAAATAGTCCACTAGTTCTACTTGCAATTTGTTGACGGCTTCCCGTTCTCTCTCATTGATAATTATTTTCATATGAGCGTACACATATAGTTTTACTTTAGATCGTATTTGTATTTTAGCTTTGATTGGTGGTATGAGTACATTGTGGAGTTTCTCAGCGTGTTCTTTAAGACTACGGTAATAGGAGAATTCAGTGGCGCAGAATTCGCATTTGTAGAGTTTCGTTGGAGCGTGTACCTGTGGATAAAAGTAAAATATTGTCATTTTGTAGTCTGAATTTCCAATTAAAGTGTTTAATTGAAAAATTCAACGCCACAGGCAGAATTTGAACCCTCGACCTCTGGAATCCGTCCAATGCTCTAACCAACTGAGCCACCGTAGGGATTCCTTTGTGACGGTGAAACTTTCAATCATTATACTTTGCTAATAAGTATTAGGGAGGGCAGATATGTAGTCTGACTAGTACAGTGGTAGTCTGGGTAGTACAGTACTTCAACAAGTCTGTCTGATTATTCTAATGTTGTAGTCGACTAGTGCAGTATGGTAGTATGACTATTGTACCGTTGTAGTCTGACTAGTGCAGTGTTGTAGTGTCACTATTCTAATCTTGTAGTCTGAGTGGTGCAGTGTGGTAGTATGCCTATTGCACTGCTGTATTCTGACTAGTGCAGTGTTGTAGTATGACTATTGCAGTGTTGTAATCTAACTAGTGAAGTGCAGTGTTGTAGAATGACAATACAATACAAATACTCTTTATTGTACACCTCACACAAATGAATCAGTTACATACAGAAACAATACACTAAACTAAATGACTAGTGTAATGTAGTAGTCTGACTAGTGAAGTGTTATAATATAACCTGACAAAGTGCAGTGTTGTAGAATGACTAATGCCGTGTTAGTATACAGTATTATAGCCCGACTTCGCCTAAGTATGTGGTTCTTACACTTCCACTGGCTCTTGAACCGGAGCGAGCAGAGCGCGCATTGAATCGGCCGCCTGGAATGGGTGCTTAGTAGGTGAGAAATGTGCGCCATCGGGGGTCGTTTTAATTGTCCTAATTGTTACCCTTTTATTGCAGTGTCTGGCTATTCGATTATTGTAGTCTAACTATTATAGTGTTGTAGTATGACTATTATAGTGTTGTAGTATGACCATTGCAGTGTTGTAATCTAACTAGTGCAGTGCAGTGTTGTAGAATGACTAGTGTAATGTAGTAATCTGACCAGTGCAGTGTTAATAACTTGACAAAGTGCAGTGTTGTAGTATGACTAGTGCAGTGTTGTAGTATGACTATTGCAGTGTTATAATCTAACTAGTGCAGTGCAGTGTTGTAATCTAACTAGTGCAGTGCAGTGTTGTAGAATGACTTGTGTAATGTAGTAATCTGACCAGTGCAGTGTTAATAACTTGACAAAGTGCAGTGTTGTAGTATGACTAGTGCAGTGTTGTAGTATGACTATTGCAGTGTTATAATCTAACTAGTGCAGTGCAGTGTTGTAATCTAACTAGTGCAGTGCAGTGTTGTAGAATGACTTGTGTAATGTAGTAATCTGACCAGTGCAGTGTTAATAACCTGACAAAGTGCAGTATTGTAGAATGACTAACGCCGTGTTAATATGCTGTTAGTATGTATGCTGCACTCTTACCAGTACAGTATAGGGATGTTGACACCAAATAAGAAAATCAATGAAACCAAATTTTCTCTAAAAAGGATCAAATTCTCAATCAAATAGCGAAAAAAGTAATTCAAAAGAATAAATAATTACATAATTATAAGTGTTCAAAGTTTTAGGAGGGGGCATTTTCTGTCCCTGTTCCGCAAAACGCACCTCTGTATTGAACGATCGTCATTTACTATGGCGCTCGAGGTCAGTGACGTCACTGATCTGTAGCGCTTTCTCTCTCGAACTAAAGCCATTCTAACGGTTGTAGTTTCGTTATTTTTTGAGATATTTCAATAGGATTTTCACTATTTGGCATAGTTTTATGTATTCTTTCGTATGGAGTAATAATAAATTTTGAGTCAACATCCCTATTGTAGCCCAACTTACCCTAAGTATGTGGTCCTTACACCTCCACCGGCTCCTGAACCGGAGCGAGCACAGCGTGCATTGAATCGGCCGCCTGGCGTGGGTGCTTAGTAGGTGAGTGATGTGCGCAGTGGGCTTCTTCTTAACTGTGGAGCACAGACGGCACTCGTACGAGACGTCAGAGTGGGATTTCAAATGCTGCTCTAGATTAGGGCGGAAGACCTGTTGAAATATATGTCTATGTAGTACGTACAAAGCTGTGACGCTAAGTGCCAGTTGCACCAACATACGAACACAGACTGGTCATCGTCAAATATGGCGCCGGCAGCTGTCATCCCATAGAAACTTGTCAAACTTTCCATACAATCAGATTAGACGAACACCGCTTACGATTACAGACGGTTTGCTGCATTCTATCAAATGAACGCAAGCAAGAATCTACCTTACAGTCAGAATTTGGCGTTAGAGTTTTTTGAACAAACTATAACTCTTCACTATCATTGTGAATGCGTATAAATTTGACTTAACACTTTCATTGTGTTTTAATTCATAAGTGGTTGCGATGTACACTTTCGTACTTTGTAAATACTTTCTAATGTTGTGCATAGTTGTAATTGAGCTATCGACTATAGGGATGTTGACTCAAAATTTATTATTACTCCATACGAAAGAATACATAAAACTATGCCAAATAGTGAAAATCCTATTGAAATATCTCAAAAAATAACGAAACTACAACCGTTAGAATGTCTTTAGTTCGAGAGAGAAAGCGCTACAGATCAGTGACGTCACTGACCTCGAGCGCCATAGTAAATGACGATCGTTCAATACAGAGGTGCGTTTTGCGGAACAGGGACAGAAAATGCCCCCTCCTAAAACTTTGAACACTTATAATTATGTAATTATTTATTCTTTTGAATTACTTTTTTCGCTATTTGGTTGAGAATTTGATCCTTTTTCGAGAAAATTCGGTTTCATTGATTTTCTTATTTGGTGTCAACATCCCTATTGTAATGCCATATTACAGGATGTTTAAACGTATGCTTAAGTTTGTAGCTTATAACTATGCCTTTTTCAAATAAAATAAAATAAAAATTGCCATCCCAAAATCCAAGGGCATCGCTGAAAGCCAGCAATTGTCAACTAGCATAGTAATAAACTTCCCTCGGGAGTAGTACGGCGTGTGAACAAAGTTATTGAGAACTAGCTAGGGGACTTCTAGGCACGGAAAGTGTTAAGACAAATTTATATTGTATTTTACAATGGAATAAACGATCTTATATTATATAGAAATATAATAACACTACTATCGTTGTTTTGATGTGCAATTAGTATTTTAGCTGTGCATGTCAGCAATTTATGTAAGCACTTTATTGTTTAAAACAAAAACAGGTTAAAACATACATGTCACATAAGATTAAAGTGCAAAGGCGAACTTATCCATATGAACGATCTTTTCTAGCTAACCTTTGTGGGATTGCCTGGAAAGTGGGAGAATGAGATAGACAAACTTACACCGTATAGGTACAAAAATGTTTTAATGAATGAATTTTAGGCAATTTTAGGTTATTTTTTTTAATGTTCTACTAGAGAAATGGCAATGCTCACCGATTTCCCGCAGATGTCACAAATGCAGTTCTGTTTGACGTAGCGGTACTGCAGAGATGGATGCTCGTGGATGTAGTGGAGTTTGTACTCCATGGCGTTGTGAAGAACCGCCGTGCACTGGAAATTGTAGAATAGCCTAATAAAATAATATAGTTTAGTCTATGGCTCAACCAAGTGAAGGAGAAAATTGGTGCCGTGTCGTATCAGGACGCTAAAAGACTGGCAGAGAACCGGGAAGACTGGCGATCTCTCCACCGACAAGAGCGTAGCTCTTAAGTTTGATGATGATGAGTCTATGGCTGGAAGTGAGGTGTGTGATTTTAACAAAATAAAATATGGTCTTTGATCTGCTCTGAACTATGGCTGCTATTTCGTCTTCCTGATATTTAATTAATTATTAAATATAAAAGGCCGTCACGCCCCAGTCTTAATAGCAACAAACAGTAGAGAAATAAGTACATATTAACCTTTAGAGCGCCGAGCTTTATATTGCCAAATATAATTAATAAGCCTAATGTTCTGTACTGTGTTCTTTTTGAGGTGTGCACAATAATTAGTATATGTATTTAACTCCTTTCAGTGTCCAAACCATTGGTCCGTACGGCTCTCAAAGGCACACAGAGAATCAGTTATACGAGCTGAACTGATGACAGCATCTTCGGCACAATGCGGCAGGGGCCACTTTTAGTTTTAATTTAATTTTAGCTAACATCCATTTGACGGACCCCTTTGGGGTCCGCGTTCCACGGACAACAGTTTAAAACCTCTTGACCGCCAGTCACATAAGATAGATAAAGCCATCGTGTCTACATAATCATAATATAAAGGCAACCTAATACGTGCTATCAAGTAACGCCCCCCGCTACTGGCCCTTCAGGCCGTAGCGAGAGGTTATCCACAAGTAAATCTGTTATTGGTCGCTAAGCAGACCAAACAGGAAAAAAAACATGTAAGGTTCATTTTCCGTCCTTTACGACAAAAACTTTGGCGTGTGAGACATGACTTGCGTATTTTACTGTGGCGGTCAAGAGGTTAAGAAACTCTGAATTAATTAACACAATTAAAAGATTCTAACGCGCTATAAAAATGTGGAGAAAACTTATAGGGGTCTACTCTTCACATTTTTGCTGAGACGACAGTTCTGCCACATGGCCGGTGCAACCCGTGTCAAAGTCAAAACGTTGGTAGAAAAAGGTAAACAAATAATTTAAGAATGCATATAGTGTGTGTCATCCACAAAAGCGCGCCTCTCCGCCCATTCCGTACAATTGCGCATAGATTAGTATGAGATTCGCTGTGGAGGGGCGCGTCGTCGTGGATTAGATGACACACACTTCACAAAGCGCAAGATTTAAATGAACTTACGTAGCAGCATTTGCGTGGGTACTTGTTATAGTCCCGGCACGAGATGAGATGTGTATCTAGATCTTCCTCGGTATCAAACAACTTCTTGCATGGGATACAAGCATACCTGAATCACAGAACACATCTAATTATTAATGAATTTGTAGAAGAGTATGGACTCCTATACAGGATAATGTACAGGTTTGGATATGTATACAGGAAAGGGGATATCTACAAACTATATACAACAAATAACCAATATATAGGAGACACAGGAAAGAATGACAATAGACAAACTCAGACTTAGGCTTGGTTGCACCAAACCGTCTGTAATCGTAACCGGTGTTCGTCAAATCTGATTGTATGGAAAGTTTGACAAGTTTCTATGGGATGACAGCTGCCGGCGCCATATTTGACGATGACCGGCCTGTGTTCGTATGTTGGTGCAACTGACCCTTATGTAGATCTCTGAGACTGAACTCCAATGAGAATTAGTTAGAAGTTATATTTATGCAACTGACTTTAGAAACTTCGATAGCGTGTTGCAGAACATGTCAGATTTGACAGTTGCCATGGGGAATTAATTACTTATTTATCATAAAACAACTTGTATATCACGAAACAATCCACAAAACAAAATATGTTGTTACCTAAGTGTGCCAGAATTTAATCCAGTAGTAACTTTATACATCTCGAAAGTACGGGGAAGTTTGCGTCAAATCCGATTTTTTTGCATACTTGTATAATATACACTCGTGTGATCTTATTATGAAACTCGCCTTCGGTTAGATCCATAAAACAACACTCCTGCTTTAATGCCTCCCATTATGTCGCAGTTGCATAAACTACTTGTAAAAACTTGTGCATATGCCATCAGTGCTGTAAAGATGATTATGACTCACGGTACATCCTCGGCGCCTGCGTGATTCATCTCCACAACGTGGACGTCCAAACTGTGTTTGTCTGCAAATTGCACTCCACAACCGTCCGTGTAGCATTTGTACTGCGGGTCGCCGATTAGGGGATGGTTGATGCTCTAAATAAACAAACAAATATTAACGCCGATTTACATTAGCAAGAACTTTTTAACTTAATAAAATAAATAAATAAAAAAGCCTTTATTCTATCATAAAATTACTGTACATTAAAATACTTCACATTTAAAATACATACCACACTATTTAGGGTTTTATACTATTTAGATAAAAAAATATCTATGTTTTATTTCATTTGTTTTAATGTATGTTTTGTATATGTGTGCGTCAGCGTAGGAGCTATGAGGCCTATGAGTATTAGAGTACTAAAATTAAAAATTAACTCACAACGTAACCGTGCTCCCGAATCTGGTGGCTGTAGAAACGCTTCTCATTTCTGTTGGAGTGCCCACATAAGTTGCAGGGTATCATCTTCAGGTGCTTATTATTGCGGTGACTAGATAATTTTTGGGTTGATCTAAAAAAAAAACTCTTTGTCAATAAGGCTGGGTTGCACCAAACCGTCTGTGATCGTAAGTGTTCGTCAAATCTGATTGTATGGAAAGTTTGACAAGTTTCTATGGGATGACAGCTGCCGGCGCCATATTTGACGATGACCGGTCTGTACGTTAGTGCAACTGGCAGTGGCACTAAGTGTGTCAAAGGGTGAAATCATATAAGTTACACTGCAATAAAATACAAATACCTGGCCATAAAGTGGCAATTACTTTATTATTTATTAGATTGCTGTCTTCAAAAAACAGCTTAAAGATCACTATTTGTCTCTCCCATGACACATTTAGACTCGACTCCTCTAGACTTTGTGGCTGACTGTATATGTGTAATTGTGTATATGTTTATGTATGTTTATCTGTATATTGTATTTATGTTTGTATATTATTCTTAATTTAGTTGAATTGTTGTAATTATTAAGAGGTTTCATATATTATCTCTGCACCACCTACTATCAATCGTTATGATTAGACTTAATTTCCGCTACCCTAAGGTTGTCTGGAAGAAATCGCTCTTTAGCGATAAGACCGCCTGTTGTTTGCCTCTACTTACTGTGATTTTGTATTGTACTGTATCCTTTAATTGAGGTGTGCAATAAAGAGTATTTGTATTGTATTGTATTGTAGATTGTACTCACTTGAACACTGCTCCGCACTGATCACACTTGTGTTTAGTGTGCGTTTCATCGTTGTGTTGCAGCGCTTGAGAACTGAAATATGTACAATCGAAAGTTCAGTCTTTAATTTCCTTTTTTACTCAGCCTACTAAAATAACGCATTATTAAACGACACAAATAAGTTAATATGATGACATTTTACCACATCTAAAGTCTGTCAAGAGGAAATTTCATAAAATTGCACACAGTCAGATATTTATCGAGATTTGTCTAAAAAAGTAATTCCCGAAGAGTGTTGTATCGCGTTTTGCCGTGCGCAAAAGACATAAGCGTGCCTCTTTCACGGGGTGTGTGGTTTAGGTACCGAATCGATTTATCCCCTTAAATTTAAATACTCACAATTATTCCCGAGTGGCGCTAGTTCAAGCGCTCGTAATTATTCTGTAGCGGCAGAAGGAACAGGAACACTACTCACCGTGTTGTGAAAACTTCCATACAAAGCTTGCAAGTATACATGTACCGATGTTTCAGTACCATATGTGCCTCCAAGCTATTATGGGATCTGAAGCCTTTGCCACATACGTCACATTTGAACAAACACGGCTCTCCCGGATTCACCTCGTCTGGCTGAAATAGTTATTTATGTCACACCTGGCCATAAAGCGGCAATTACCGCACGCTCCGCGCGCGGGAAATCCCACTTCCTGGCCAGGGGGTGACATAAAATTTTGTACTGAACACGGGCGGTAATAAAGAAAGCCTCAGATCGCATATTTATCGCCCTTGCCTTCGGCTCGAGCGTCCAAATACCTGCGATCTGAGACATTATTTGTTTTACTACTGTACTATTCTTATGTAGGTATAGTGCGTGTCATCACTATACCTCTTTCGCTGACTTCTTGTTCTTGTCATGTCTGTCATCATGTCTTGTCACGTCTGTCATCATGTCTTGTCACGTCTGCGACAGAGCAGTGACAGCGAAGTTGTACAGCCACAGTTTTGTCTCGTGTGAGAATAGTTAAAAAAATATATTATTTATTTATTCCTCCACTTCCACCGAACTCTGGTGACAAGATCTCAGCTCTTATGTCAGATTATCAAGCCAAGAGCTTAGCTCTGGCGTCAAGAGCTAAGCTCTGGAAACTATTTTTGGGTTTTTTTTTCATACCTCCTTTTTCTTGGTCTTGTGCTCCGGCCTGGACCGCAGCAACATCACGTCGCTCATCATGCGTTGCGAGAGCGAGGTGATGGTGAAATTGGCGAGTGTCTGTTTGCGCTCAGCGTGCTGCTGTACGCTTCGGTAGTTAAAGATGACATTTCTACGCGAGTGCATTTTTTTGGCGTGGATCACTGCGTCCAGTCTAAAATTATGGAGCTAGGTTAGGTCACACCTGTAACGCGAAGGAACGTAAGCGCTGTGGGTAAGTATGTGTGCGTGCGCTGTCGGTACACGCGTCAATTATGTGTGCGGGTGCGTAGCGCGTGGCGCGGACGAATCGCGAGGCGCGACGGCAGCCGATCGACACCAGGCGGGTCTCTCAGGGACGAGGTAACTGACCTCGGTGCGGGGGGTTCGTGGCCATTCTGTATGTAATACTATTATACTATTCTGCGGTTAGGTGATAGATGTCCCGTACTTTTATCAGATAACTGAGAATGGCATTGAAATGTTTATACAAATTTAACAAAATAGTGACGACGAAAGTGATTTGGGATAAACGACCTAATGATCCAAATAGTACGGATGCGCGCTCAATTTAAAATTCCATATCTTGGAAACTAACTGACGTATCCTAATAATTATTATTCGCAGCCTTATGTGCCTTATTCGCAAAAAGTGTTTTTGGCATGGCACCAAGAATATTCAACCCTTTGGCTTATTTCATTTTACACATAGAGGAAGTAATCTAGTTTAAAAAAAACTACACAGATTTTTGACCAAAAAAGCATATTATTCGATTAAGGAGTATCTGGATGACCCGCATGACATTTAATTAAGACAATTTTAAGATTATTTTTTATTTATTATTATCGTTATTATTGTAAATTCTATTTTTATTTCGAATATTATAAGATTGACTTAGGGTCAGATGCACCAGCATACGAACACAGACCGGTCATCGTCAAAGATGGCGCCGGCAGCTGTCATCCCATAGAAACTTGTCAAACTTTCCATACAATCAGATTTGACGAACACCGCTTACGATTACAGACGGTTTGGTGCAACCCAGCCTTATTGATTGATTGATTAGTTCACGTATGTTTTTGTTTTTCGGGAAGTTAGAATTCAAAATTAGTGAACATTCTTATTAGTGGACTTACTGTGAGTAGAATCTGGCAACACAGATCCTGCAATTGTACTCATACAAATGGCATTCTGCCACGTGACCTTCCAAGTCTAGCTCTGTAGGAAACTTGTTTTTGCACACTACACATTCGTTAGAGAATTGTCTCTGAAAAATACCCAATATGATTACAATTTAATGCATATCTCACATAATATGGCTGCTTTTACACCAGAGCTATTATGCCGCTATGCTGCGAGGATGCTATCAGCTTTAACTTTCCACCACAGCTGAAGAGAATTGGTGGATATCAACGCATAGCGTAGCTCTTATGGAAAAGCACCCTAAAACAGCACGTACACATGAATAAATCGAGTTTGACTAACAAATCATGACACAACAAAATACATAGCTCTGATATCTTCTTCTGTCAGCATATTTGTTTTGTTGCCTTGCTATACTAAAATGGAGCGCTCGTGGCCCAGCGGCGCTTGCGCACCGCTTGCGCTTGCTAAGGTTAAGCAACGTGGGCAGCGGTCAGGACTTGGATGGGTGACCGCTTTGAGTGGTTACTAACTGAGCGCTCCCGTGCTTTGGAAGGCACGTTAAGCCGTTGATCCCGGTTGCTGTCTATGGCAGCAGTCGTTAAGCCAAGTTGGAGGCCTTCGGGCGGCTTGAGAACTTCTAACAGTCAAGTTGCCCACTCACTTGACAAAGCCTAATCCCAATAAGGTCTAGTTTCCGCTTGGGGTTGGAAGGTCAGATGGCAGTCGCTTTCGTAAAAACTAGTGCCTACGCCAAATCTTGGGATTAGGTAGCGGACCCCAGGCATCCTTCAGGATGCAACTGTACTGGGATAACGCTAGGAGGATGATGATGCCTTGCTATACTAAAATCGATGACATTGTTCCTAACAACAGATTTTCGCATGTCTTATAGTTTCAGACTTTCCCATACTGACCGATCTAAATGAGCCACCCTGTATACAGAAATACAGAATTTAATTAAAACCACATTAAAGCACTTGTGCCACGACCCCTTACTCCGGCTACAGAGGCAGAACGCCAAGTGGTCTTGGATCTCTTGGAAGATTTCTTACCGAGTTACACACGGCAACTCATGTAGATCTCTACTAATATAACAGCATGATCCTACCCCTTGAACGAAATTTAATTCCCTTCCTTTTTTGGCTCCTGGCGCCTATTCCACATGCGAAGTGGGGGGGCTACCTCCCAAACTCCCAACTGTCATGTACCCACTAACTACAGATGTAGTGCAAAATGATTTTCCTTCGTACTTTATCGGAAAAGTTCGTATTTATCGTGCTCTCTCAATTAGCTTCAGTACCCATCTTACAGATGTATTGCAAAATGATTTTCTTTCGGGAAAACTCGGATCTCAATCGGAATACGATGGCACCCGAACTGTCAATCAATGATTGTATTAAATCAGTGACGTTTTCATATCCATTATAATATGGAACTTTATTGTTTTGTGTCAAATGTCAAAGTGAAAAATGTCAAAGTTTTCCCTAACGGCTGTAAGATGGGTACTGAAGCTAATTGAGAGAGCACGATAAATACGATTTTTTCCGATAAAGTACGAAGGAAAATCATTTTGCACTACATCTGTACAGCCGTAGGGATAACTTTGACATTTTTCATTTAATACAATCATCGATTGACAGTTCGGGTGCCATCGTATTCCGATTGAGATCAGAGTTTTTCCGAAAGAAAATCATTTTGCAATACATCTGTATAGCTTTATCTTCTGTAATGCATTTGAGGTTAAAGTTTAATAAAAAAAAATAGGCCAGCATGCCATGACTAATATTGCGGCCCTATTAAATAGTAATACTTACTTCATTATGATACTCCACATGTTTCACAAGTTCAGTCATACTTCTATGTACAGTTAAGCACATAACACACTTATATAGAGCTTCCACAAACGCTGGTACCCTTTTTCTCAACTCAAACTTCTTTTTCTGCTGTTCAACATTTAAAACCGTCAAGTCAAACAGGAGATAAGTTTCTATAAGAGTATTTGGTGTAAAATTCGGACTCAAACAAGTCAATGAATCGGTAGTTTGTTTTATTCGAGTTGTTTTTTGTACAGGTTGCTTGACTTTCTCTGTATCAGTATAGTTTGGTGGAAAGAATTCGTCAAGATCATTGTCATCACTTTGGTTATCTTCATTTAGGTCTTTGAAGATGTCATTCATGTCTATGTTTGTAGTATCAATCTCTGGTTCTGGCTCTAAATAATCGTTGGTTGGTACGTCATCGAGGACTTCCTTTTGATGTTCGATGACTTCCTCTGGTATCTCAGTGTCATGATCTGGAGTGATATCCACTAGATGTTTACTGTAAGAAGAAAATATGAAGCTTAATGAAAGATGGTCTAAACCAAACCATACTTATAATACAAACTAGTGGTTCGGTGAGCTGTAGACCTCGCAAGTGTTATTATAATTTCCAAAAAAAAACGATATTATCAAACCAGCTCACTAAATTTCACGAGAATCGGTTGAGAAATGCGACTTGTAGAGGAGAGCGAACGGAAATCCGCACTTATGAAAGAATTTTTGTGAAAAGTTTTACATATTGAAATCTAATAAACGGGTTACTCACGTCTGTATCGTCGAATACAGCTCGACATGATTCAATATATATTGATTTAAACTTACACGATTTTCACACATTATTATTGGGGAACGGGACCACGCGACCACGGATGTTGTGATACATTCGAAACGTTGGGCTAAACCATAAAAAAGGTAAATTAGTTATACGCGATTAAGTCCCGTTCCCCAATAATAATATGATTCAATAAGTCTGAGACTCACGGAAGTTTTCTATTTAAAAAGTTTTACATATTTAGTCCTTTTATATTTTACCTGTGAAACCTAGTCTGAGGTTCTTCCAAATCGTATTTCTTCAAAGATTCCTCTTCTTGGCCTTCCTCGTTAGCTATGAGGAAGCAGGAATTATTGTTTGGCTCCCAGAAATTCAGAGATGATTCCAAATTGGTTTTCTTCCGATTCACTGTGACAATGTCACTGTAGGATATCTGAAACAATCAACAAATTAATTAATTTCTGAAACAGTCAATATTTGTTTGACCCCTTAACAGCTTACCATATGACATGACACAAGGGCCAACAACATAAGCATGGTATACATATGTGGCAACCTTGTAAACAACATGATGCAATAAATAACTTGAACTTGAACTTGAACCAACCTTGTTGCACCAGGCTGGCTAGGAACCAGGTTTAAATATTAATGTTCTACCAGAGACAAAAAGATTTACTGTCATAATCTTTAGATTCCTGGACTGCTTATGTCCCTATTCTTTATAATTAGTTAATTACAATTCTTGTAATTCTGCTGTGGTAATTTAATACACCTATATTTGTACTCGGCGTTTTTATTTGGCTCAAGGAAAAGAGTAATTCGAACACGCAACCTTGGGAGGTCTAAGGCCACGGCCTCCCAAACATATAACCACATACAGCCAAGTGCAATGTTTGTATGGCAAGCCTTCATTGGACAATGGTCATAGTACAGACACCACTCTCCAGAATGAGAGTACATTCGCTGATCGCAGGCAGGACCAAAATAGTATCACACTGGTGGCCACTTCTGGATAAAAGGCGCAGCCACAACCTGGATGGGTCTACAATATCATCAATCAATTCTTTAAAAAAATGGTTTCCATCAAATTTATGATGATTTCGCCAATGTCACATATTCAATGACGTTGTTCGGTAACGACGCCATGACAGTAGATAAGGTTTTGTACGGTAAATGGTTTCTAAATAAAAAATAAAAATAAAATGCATTTATTTCGGACTAAGTGTATCCATAGATTGTTAGTGTTGACAACTTATATAACTATGTTATTACTTAAACTTAAGTGATGAGATGTCCAGTGTCTCAGTAAGCCACTGTCCCATCTCTCCGCCACGACGGTCAGGAGACTGTGGCGGCTGCCGCGCACCCTGCGGAGCGTCGAGGCGCAGCGCTTGCGCAACGTCGCATGGAAACCGTCCACGTGCGCGTCCGCGAACATGCCCGACGCACTGCAGTATCGCGGCAGCCGCAACAGCACCCTGAACGCGTCGTTGTATTGTACACGCAACGCATTCATGGCTCGCTGCGTGAACCTCGACCATAAGCTGCAGGTGTACAGTGATGTACAGTACAGTACAGTACAGTACAGTACAGTACAGTACTGTTTCTGCTCGTCGTCGTCGCCCCGGGCACGTGTGCTCACCAACGCGGCGACGATCAAAATCCTAATATCATCATAACAGCGTCTGCTGACCAAGCCAACGAGTCCTTAGTGGTCTCTTGTTGCAGACACAAGTTGAGCCACTTACCTTTTAAATTTCTTTTTTATCATCATCACAATCCGCCGGACGACCTCCACTGCTGGACATAGGCCTCCCCCAGAGCGCCACAACGGCCGGTCATGGGCTGCCCGCATCCAACGGATACCCACAACCTTAACTAGGTCATCAGCCTACCTCGTGCCAAACTTAAGTGGCAGTGGGCAAGCCACATTACCCGGAGGACCGATGGCCGGTGGGGCCAGCAAGTTCTGGAGTGGCGACCACGTACCGGACGACGCAGTATTGGAAGATTACAATATGTATTAGGAAAATTGGGGATCACTCTTGGATAAGACTATTATTATTGGTGTTGTGGGCCTTCTATGCTGCCTTGACCAGTCATTGATGTATCATGGCAACCCTTAAAGTCTTTTGCTTATACCTTGCTTCCAGGCATTTCTGGACTCTTTGGGTTGCAAGGTCGCAACCTGTTGTATCTCCTCTGATGCATGATACTTCTTTTGTGAATAAGTGATCCACAGGAGCGGAGCGGATAATACTAACTCGGACATGCTCATACTCGTGCCAATGCTCTCGGCCTGTGCTCATCAGTAGGAGATTTTTTTGGGAGATAGCAGACCAAAAATGATGATGAAGATGAAATTACCTGTTTCCTGACTGTCTTAATTTCCTTCAAGACGAAGTGCGCTCGGCGGCTCTTCCTACGGAACGCCAAACTCTTCCTGATGTGATGGCGGCACTCCACACAGAAGTAGACAGGGTAGCCATCACCTTCCCAGATCTGGAATTGACGGTATTATTGGCTTAATATTGAACTAAGCAAATTGACACCAAAATGATAGTGAAATTAAGTATTTATCCATACCTGAAGACCGGTTATTGCAGAGTACTGCCTCTTTGAAGCATCCCCTATTTTCTGCAGCTTGCCCTTTACAGTTAGGCAGCTCCGGCATGCTTTCACATCCCACATCCTGAAAATACATAAAATTATTGAAATATTACCTGCAAGCAAACAATACATTTACCTTTCTAAATCTTGAATTTCCAATATGTTAATCACCTACTTTTAAAAGTTTTCACTTTAATTAAATACCAAACATTTTAAATAACAATTCAAGCGGCAAAACAAAATAACCACAGAACAGAATCTTAAGAGCACAGCACAACTACAAGACAAGGGAATGAATTTTTCTTTCGGATCGGATTCGGATGAAAATACAAAATGGCGGCTACAGCGGACTAATCTCAATGCTGCCAACATATGAATATGTAACTAATGAATTTTAATTTTAATTTAGTTTTATTTCTAGGTCTAGTTTTAGTTGTTTATAATGCATATTAACTGTAGAACGTAGAACGCTTAACCCACTAATGAAGCGTTTTTATATATATCTCGAACCGAAAAAACATTATCGTATCGAGCTTTGAGCTTGACACTTGACAGAATTGACAGCTTTGCTCTTTCGAGTTTTTATTTGTTTGTGTGTATTTAAACCAAAATGTATTTTAAAACAACCTATAGTGATTTCAGTGAACTAATATAAACTTCCATAAAATCAGCTAGCTTTGTAATTAATCCATGTGATCTCAAAGCAGCATAACCTCAAAATGAGTTCCATACAAGAGAGACTTCAACTGAAAAGGATCCCTTTGGATACGTGGAATATAAGGGAGCAGCTATGTCTGGCTTCAGCTGTGGTCAGGAGTGGAGATCAGAACTGGATGTCAGTGTCCAGGGCTCTGAAAACTGTGGGAGAACCTAACAGACCAGCTGATTGGTATTCTCAAAAAAGGTAATAAACAAACTGAATATTACCAAAATCTATACTTAGTCATAGTCATATCATTTATTGCAACCATAGTGTGTACAGATCTTAAACATAAAGTAAGTACAGTCAGTAACATATCGTTGCTTTTCTAAAACAACGCAGTATCTCGAAATACTACGTTTTGCAACTAAGTAAAGGACTGGACGCGGAACACACAAAAGTTTATCGTGAATAAAACACCCATCGTTTTACGTTAAAAAATGGCCAGATGGCAGCATTGTGCCGTTATGCCATTGGTCGAATTGCGATGCCACTTTTGTGCAAGACCGTCCGCAGGCCAGATGAGACGTAGCTTTTCACGTTGACACCAAGATATTTTGCTGACTACTGGCACATCGGGAAATAATACGCACACATCCATTTACTTTTTTCTGCTATAGTATCGTATTGTGAAATAGTTCATCAAAGCACCATGAAATATTTGTGTAACAATGTAATATTTATAGAAGGGCCATTATTCAAGAGAAAGTAAGTACAAATATTTGGACTTATCAGCAAATGCACTTGTGTTTACGAAAAGCGTAGATGTGAGCAAGGTCTTGTTAGCGAAATAGGCCTGTATACTTGATAACACTGGATTAAGTATTCATGTAGTAAACTGAATTAGTTCGGATTGTTTATTAAATTTGTTTGTTGTAAAATAGGTGAACTTAATGATTTAGTTGAAAAAAATATTATATTCAGCAGTTTTAACAAGCTTCCTGTAACACTAAACTACACTTACAACAAGTAAGACTCTCAACCTCTTTTTACTCTTCTGGGTACTCTTGCAAACACTATCTCTTATTATTTATTATTATAGCTTTGTTTGTTCCACAGTCCTTTTAGGTTCTTTTTTTTTTTTTTTTTTTAACTAAATTTGTTTTGGGGCAGACTGCAGATCCCATCTGCTGGGTGAAAGCCTCCTCACTTTTTCTCCACTCTTTCCTGTCCTGGGCTTTTTGGAGCCAGTTTTTTCCTGCTACAGAGGAAATGTCGTCTATCCACTTCTTCCTGGGCCTTCCTGGGCGTCTCCGTCCTATAGGTCCCGTCCATTTTGTCGTTTCTAGTGTCCATCTTCTGTCCCCATATCTGGCTATATGACCTGCCCATTGCCATTTTAGATGGAGAGTTTGTTGAAGAGCGTCTGTTAGTTTGGTCCTTCGACGTATTATTTCGCTCCTGATTTTCTGTATTCTTCTTATATTTAATATACTTCTCTCCATAGATCTTTGACAGGTTGTTATGGCGTTACATGCTTTTTTTGTGTATATCCAAGTTTGGCTTCCATAAGTTAGACTTGGCAGGATACAGGTGTCCAATACGATTTTCTTATGTGCTATGCTGTAATCACCTTTCAAGATTTCTTTCTGGGACCAGAACTTTTTCCAGGCTATGTTCACGCGTCTGTCTACTTCTTCCTCGTTGTTGCATGGACTGAAAGATATGCGTTTACCCAAGTATATGTATTCATTTACATATTCAATTTCAGTCCCTGCTACATTAATTATTCTTCTTCGACTATTCGTCATAGCTTTGGTTTTAGATGTATTCATGTGTAGTCCTACTTTCTTGCTTTCCGTGTCTAGGGTGTTCATCATGTCTTCTAGTTGGGTTGCAGATTCTGCGAAGATAATAATGTCGTCTGCAAAGCGTAGATGTGTTAGACGTCTATCCAGTATGTTGATTCCTTTATTTTTCCACTGTATGTTCTTGAAAACTTCTTCTAGTACTGTTATAAACAGTTTCGGCGAGAGTGGATCTCCTTGTCGGACCCCTTTGCCTATAGCTATCTCCTCTCCTTTCCTCTCCATTTTCACTCGGCTTACACTTTGGCTGTATATGTTTATTAAGATGTTTATGTATGTTTTGTTGATTTTACATTTTTTCAGGGCCTGCCAGATAGAGCTGTGTGTAATGCTATCGAAGGCTTTTGAGTAGTCTATAAAGGCTATATAGAGGGGGTAATTATATTCTATGTATTTTGCTATTATTTGATCCAAGGTGTGGATATGGTCTATAGTTGAATATCCGGACCTGAATCCAGCCTGTTCAATAGGTTGGTGTGCATCTATATTTGGCGTTAGTCGGGTCTGTAGTATGGATGTGAAGAGTTTGTAGATACTGGACAGCAAACTGATTGGGCGATAGTTGCCAACATCTAGCGGGTTTCCCTTCTTGTACAGTAGGATGATATCAGAGCTGCACCACTGTTTGGGGACGGTTTCTTGATATAAGACCATGTTGTATAATTGAGCAAGGTAGGGTAGCAGTAGTGGGGCTCCAATTTTGAGTGCTTCGTTACTGATATTGTCGGGACCCGGGCTCTTTTCGGGTTTTAAATGAGATATGTGTTTGGATATTTCTACTTCGGATATTGGTTCTACTATTTCCTGGTTGTTCTGGTTTGGTTCCAAGAAGGTTGTATTGTCGGGTTCTTTATCTGGTTTCTTATATAAATTTTTGTAGAAATTGGTAGCATGTGTGATAACGTCCTTTCTATTTTTTGTTTCTTGTTCTCCATCTTGTAACTTTTGTATCCAATCTTTATGATTTTTGAGTTCTTTATAAGCTCGTTTGGAGCTTCTGTTGGTAGTTAAATTTCTTTTGATCGTTTCTTGTCTGTGACTTCCGTAATCTTTTCTAATAGCTTTATTTGTCTTTTTAAATATGTTTTTTAGTTCTGTTTTTATTTCTTTTGTCTTATTTTCTGTTGCTAATAATTCTGTGCGTTTTTTAATAAGTTCTATTGTTTCTTGCCGTAGTATTTCCTTCTTCTTTTGTCCATCATTATTGCTTTTTAGGCTATTTGTTATTGCTTTTTCTAGGTTATCATAATAGGTTTGTGTGTCTTTATGTTCTTTATTCGGGAAATGTGTCAGTAAATTTTCGTTTAAATCTTGTAGATATTTGTTTTTTTCTTGTTCTGTTGATGGTGGTTTTGGTAATGATCTGTAGGCCTTTCTGCTTTTTTTAGGTGTTTCAAGTAAGAAGGAGGCCCTTAGAAGCCTGTGGTCTGATGGGAAGGACAATTTGTTTAGAATTCCCACATTTGTAATTTGTTTTGGCTTATTACATAGGATGTAGTCAATCTCATTCTTTGTTTTATTGTCAGGTGATACCCATGTCCATCTTCGTTGTTGTTTCTTTTTGAAATATGTGTTCATGATAGATAAGTTTTGTTCACAAGCATATTGTAGTAGCCGTTTTCCTCTTTCATTTCTTTCGCCATAACCATACTTTCCCATTAATAGGTGTTCGGATTTCTTTGGTTGACCTATTTTAGCGTTGAAATCGCCTATGACTAGTACGTTTGTATCCTGTGTGTCTTGAGCGCTCTTGAGTTCATCATAGAATTTCTGCATTTCCTCCTCCTTCACTCTTTCGGTAGGTGCGTAGGCTTGTATTATTGTTATAGGTTGATTTCCAATTTTTAATTTCAACACTGCTACTCTTTCCGATATTCCAATGAAATCAATGATATTCTGTTTTAGTGCTTTCTTTATTAAGAAACCAACTCCATGGAATCCTTTCGTTTCTCCTATATAACACAATATAAAGTCTTGATGTTCTTCGATTTTACATCCTGTTCGTCTTACTTCTGCGAGTCCAATTATGTCATACTCAATTTTTTCTAGGGCTTGTGTTAAATCTAGCAATCTTTCTTGTGATGATAGTGATCTCACATTGTATGTGCATATTTTGAGTATTTGTTTTTGGTGTGCTTGTTTGTTCCTTTGGGAGGTGTGAGGGTGGTGGTCTAATTCCCCACGAGGACCAGTCGGCTTGGGGAATGCTGTGTTTGTTTGTTTGTTTGTTGTGGTTGTTTTTATGTTATTTGTTTTAGTTTTCCGGATGGTGGGGTATTCTAGTTTTTTGGCTGCGCTGCGATGAGTGAGTTGCTTCTATTCAATTCTTGGTTGAGTTTTGATTGTTTTGCAGGTTGATCAATTTTTTCCTGATTGTCTGCTCTCCCGAAGTTATTTGGTGGTGTGGAGGGGGGTGTAGATGGTACCCTTTTCCTTTTATCATTTTGGGGCTCGATTTTATCTTTTATTACCAATTTGTTTTGTTTTAATATAGCATACTTTCCCGCCTCTCTTGCTTCAATTAGTTTCGGTATGAGTGCTTTTCTTTCTTCGAGGACCTCTTTTGTGTAGTCCTCTGTTATTTTAATATTTTTTGGAAACGATTTCTTGTTTCTAAGGAGCTCCATTTTCCTCCATTCTAATGTTAAGGTTAGTTTTATTGGTCTGACCTTCTTCTCATTTTTTCTCCCTAATCTTTCCACTTTGCTAATTTCCCACTTGTCCCATTCCTCCTCTTTTTTGTTCTTGTGGGCATTGTTCAATGTTTTCAAAATAATCTCCATTAGTTCGGTGTTATTTCCTTCCTTTTCTTCAATGCCATGAATAATCACATTGTTTCTCCTCGTTTCTGCTTCCAGGGTTTTTATTCTCGATTTTAATATACTATTTTCCACTTTTAGTTTATCAGTTTCCTGTAGAATTGGCAATAATTGGGCCTCTATTGTTGACGATATCGTTGTGTGGACAGTTTCATTTATAGCGTCTATTGAGGCTTTTTGTTTGTCGAATTCTGCTTTCATTTTGTTCCATAGAGCATTCATTTGATCCCCCATGGTGCAATAACAGAACGTTATTTGTGTGTATTTGTGATGGCAACACTAATTTTTTGTCGTAATGTTGGTACGAGTGTTTGGTTGAGAATATGTTGACACTTGGGTTTTGAGGTTATGTTCGAATTGTGATTTTTCGAGAATTTGATCGTAATCTTGGCACAAAACACTGATATTTTCACTTCACTTTCTTTGCAACACTATCTCTATACAGGCGCAATTTCATTGGTTGATATAACCCGCATACGGGGTGAGGGAAAGATCCTTTTTTATCGGTTTTTGAATTGATCGATATACATCATGATGCATTTTCAGACATTTATATTGATCAAGAGGACCCGGCTCCCCGCATTGGGGAGCTATGGCACGTATTTCGGAAATCTCTCTCGTATCCCTGATGCGGGCACTAAAGACCAGCCTTATTTCACTGGTCGTTATACCGCATTCAGTTAAACGACTGTGCTATCGACTTATGCCTTCATTAGTCGTTGTACCGCATGCGGGGCGCACCTACATTATGCATTGGACGACCACTATTAATAGCCTAGTATGTAGTGACCCTGCCTAAAAGCTGGTCCCTGTTTCGAGTCCCGGTCAGGACATTTAATTGTATCATGAACCCGAAAAATTGTTTTGTATGTTTTTATTTTATTTATATGAGTATTATTGAGTATGTATATCGTCACCCGTGGTATAAGCTTTGCTTGGTTTGGGACCAGGTCGATTTGTGTAAGATAGTCCACAAAAAAATATTTATTCCTTTTATTCATTGCTCTGTCTGTTATTACTTTATTAACATATACATCTAATAATCCTAATCTCTTGTATGCCTTCGAAACCTGGACTTGGTGTCTCTACCGCAAGCACATCCGCGTATTGGATAGATTTTATATCAAATGCCTGCGTGACATTATGAACATTTCCTGGTCAGATCGTGTCAGGAATTCGGAAGTTCTACGCCGTGCTAATGTCGACGGTATTGAAGCCTATCTAATGCGTAGGCAACTACGATGGTGTGGTCACATCTACCAAATATCTGAAGACAGAATAGCTGATCACATCTTTTATTCTGAACTGCAAGATGGCAAGATGAAAACAGGGCTGCCAACTCCGGCATTATAACGATGTGCTGAAGCGCCACACGCGGAGACTTGATGTTGAACCATCGTGCTGGGAGTTTTTGGCTCAAGATCGGTTAAAATGGAGGCATATATAAAGACGAAGTGAATTTGACGCTAAGCGTGAGGATTTGAAAGCCCGACCACCTGCGGCCATTCACTATAATTATGTCGAAGGGGTGTCGATTTCTGGGGAGAGTGCTCGCACATTAACTGCGAAGATAGGATATCTCAGTCACCTGAGAGCTCGTGACCGCCGCTCTCACTAGCCAGGCTCTTCTTTCTAGTCACCGAGGTCGAAATCGGCCAGGAGGATTATGATGATGATACTGATGAACCTTTACAGTGATTTTTAGTTACAGACATGGACACGGTTCCAAAGTCTACAGATAAATCGAAATATTGGTAAAAGACCGAGTCCAGAAACATATAGGTAACTATACTACCAACGCCCTAGATCCCAATAACGAAACTGACCACAACAAAAAAGTTGTCATCCAAAACCTTGACAGAGATGCAATAAACATGACTATTTTTTAGCAAATTACAGTCATTGCTTTAAAACGGATTCGCCAACAAGGGGTCCCTGTAGCAGAGTAAAGAAAGAAAGGACTCTTTGCATTAATTTCCATAAATACCTACAGTACCTAGATTTTTAGGGTGGAATCACTTTCGTCACCATCAAATCACGTTTTGCTGTAAGATTATATTATGCACATTTTATACATTGAGAGCCAGATAAGACAATGCAAAAAGATGTCATTAGATAATTTCAGATGCTATAAGTGCTAGGTATAACATGTTAATGCTGCTAAAGTATGCCATCGCATGCTTTTATTCAGCTGATAAACAATGTTATCACATAATTTCAGCTGCTATAAGATGCAATCGCATATAAATTTGACGTAAATTGACTAATTGTGCTACTGTATCACTATATTAATGTTTCGTTAAGAAAATAATTTGGTAAGAATACCAAGTAGTGGAGTTAATCAAAAATATCCCATTGTTAGCGATATAATAGTTAGGTATATTTTTTGACACAAGTCCTAATAAGCCGCTGTTATGCAAAGTTAAAAAATGTTTATGGTATATAACACGTGATACTCCTGTATTGCTGATACATATTATATAAAAATATGTCTTAAAGACGAATGAGCCGTTATTCATAAAAACAACAAACCATCCTGTTTCATTATTTTGTCTTGTGACGTTATTGTTTATAAAAACGTTTCAACAACCCATAATTATTGAGTCACAACTCTGAATATGTTACTAATTTTGGATTTTTAACTCTATTTTTGTTTTGTTTTGTAGGTTTTCTTTGGTTTGTCGTATACTCCAATAAACAATGAAGGTATTACAAAAAGAGGATTTGTTTTTTGTTAGTTTAAATAAAAGTTATTACAAAGTAACTTCTGTAAACTTTCAAACCTTTCTCCTGAAAAAACACGTTTTTTGAGATACAGTGTTGTTTCAGAAAAGCAACGATATGGGCCCTGTAAGAGCATAGCAATTTCCTTACATAATAAAGTATATTGTTAAAATTAGGATTAGGGATTTTAATTATAATTTAGGTTACAATAATAAAATTATGTTGGCTATGAATCAACCTACATGCAATAATTATATGTCTTGTCTTGTACAATTTATTGTATTTAAACGAAATTTGTTAGTAAACTTGTGTAAAATTGAGACAATTAAGTTATGTTTAGTTTTTATATACTTTTTGCAAACAAAGTTATTGTTTGTTATGCTGTTCTACTCTGTTTAGAGCTTAAAGTTTTCAATTTCCTTTACTTTGAAATTTGTACCATAATAGTAGTTTATGCAACTGGTACATAATGCCTAATTATGTGCAGTTGCATAAATTACTTTATCTACACACATATTATAACTACTCTAAGATGGGTTCAGAAACCGTAGTAAATAAATACAATAATAGGGATGTTGACTCAAAATTTATTAATACTCCATACGAAAGAATACATATAACTATGCCAAAAAGTGAAAATCCTATTCAAATATCTCAAAAAATAACGAAACTACAACCGTTACAATGTTTTTAGTTAGAGAGAGAAAACGCTACAGGTCAGTGACGTCACTCACCTCGAGCGCCATAGTAAATGACGATCGTTCAATACAACGGGGCGTTTTGCGGAAAAGGGACAGAAAATGCCCCGTCCTAAAACTTTGAAGACTTATAATTATGTAATTATTTATTCTTTTGGATTACTTTTTTCACTATTTGATAGAAAATTTGATCCTTTTTCGAGAAAATTCGGATTCATTGATTTTCTTATTTGGTGTCAACATCCCTATTGTGTTAATACAACCTTTTTTGCATGGTTGCGGAAATGTCGAAATCAGAACTGGCAACCGATACCTGAATGTTATTTTAAAAAGTAAAGAGTCCCTATTCTGATGTGATCATGTCATTCTAGCTCAAATTTCGTGCGATATATATACTAAAAAAACATCAAGCTGACATTTTGCATCAACTGAATTTGAATTTTCAGTGATACTAGAATAGGGACATGTCAACTTTGACATTTAAATTTTGTCAGTTTTGTTTGACGTTTAATATTTTAACATCATATATGAGATTAAAATGAAAATTATATTACTGCTGTAGCCTTAGCCACAGATAAGAAAATTGCCATAAATTCATTGAATGTTGAAATGAGAGTCATTTTCTACGGTTTCCGAACGCATATTAGAGGATTTATGATATGTGTGTAGATAAACATGATATTTGATTATTGTTTACATTGCTTATTTATTATCATTGAAATATTGTATCATAACGTAACATAGCACAAAATGTTTGCATTGCATGCCTGCATGCAGGCTGGATACATGGAACTTAATTTAAATATATAATACCTGTACCTATGTATTCCCGCAAATAAACGATTTGATTGATTGATAATTATTTTGTACAGCTGTGCTGCCCAATATGGAGTTTTACTTGAACATGTGGAGACCCCGAAGCGTAAGAAACGCAGCTCTGAGGGCGCAGTGGAGACGCCACAAGAGAGTATCCTTAAGAAGCTCACTCAGGAGCGTATCACCGAGATACAGGAGTCAGTGGCCGAGATGAACCGACAGTATGAGCAGCTCAAGGTTTGTACCAATGAGAATTTTTTATTTTTTTGTATTTTTAAAATTTTGGAATCACTGCCATTGTATATAAAACCAGTTTTTTCTTAAATATAATTAACTTGTTTTTTTAGAATGAAATAAACGAAGTCCGAAACCCCGCCACGTCGGAGGACCGTGTGCGGGAGCTTTGGGCCGCCATAGAGACGGCCAAGCGGGCGCGCGAGAGGGAGACAGCTAAACGGGCCGCCTGGCTGAAGGAGCGGGAGGAGAGACGCGCGCGAGCAGAGCGAACGTGGCGACCGCCGCAGTCTAACCAGAGCGCGCCATGTATGTATACCTTCATCATCCTCCTAGCCGGGATAACCCCAGTACAGTTGCATCCTGAAGGATGCCTGGGGTCCGCTACTTAATCCCAAGATTTGGCGTAGGCACTAGTTTTTACGGAAGCGACTGCCATCTGACCTTCCAGCCCCGAGGGGAAACTAGACCTTATTCCTTATTGGGATTAGGCTTTGTCAAGTGAGTGGGCAACTTGACTGTTAGAAGTTCTGAAGCCGCCTGAAGGCCTTTAACTTGGCTTATCATAGACAGCCATTGCTTATTATTTATTTATCGTATGGCAATTCTTTAAAACCGTGAGATCTTCGAGAAGACAGTACGGTTGCCAGATTTTGTTGCACTTTCAGCACCACCCAGGGGTCACGTGTAGGGTAGCGGTGGGTACTTTCCCTAAGGACGTGGTGCAACTTCGACCCCCTTTGTCAAGTGAGTGGGCAACTTGACTGTTAGAAGTTCTCAAGCCACCCGAAGGCCTCCAACTTGGCTTAACGATGCTGCCATAGACAGCAGTCGGGATCAACGGCTTAATGTGCCTTCCAAAGCACATTCACAGCCATTGCTTAACCTTGCATACCGCACGCGGCACGCGGGCGCCGCTGGGCTACGAGCGCGCCGTGTATGTATGCCTTATGCCTTTGTTAAACCTGTCACACACGGCAGCGGCCTGCGTTGGCGGTCAATAATTGTACACTATGACACTCCTAACATCATTCAGACACACGCGGCCTTGATTCTCATGCTGCCAACTTACCGCCACCGCAGGCCGCTGCAGTGTGTGATAGGCTTTCAGTTCTTCTATTATCATTATGTCTTTCCCGTTCACGGGACAATGGTGTCCCGGACCTTCTTTGGGAGGCGTGCGTGGAGCCGAAGTACCACCGAGCACCACATAGCCAACACGTAGAGGCCCATTTGACACTTTAATGAAATGCAAGGGATACACCGAGCGGATACTGTCCCTGCCCGTGTCATGGGACGCACACAGAGACAGCACCCGCCAGGTTGTACAGGGACTATTGCTGATTGTTGGAGCCTAAATGAACTGGGTTATTGGGTGAATATGATGGACTAATTACTGGGCTATTGGGTGAGAGAGACAACGGACGTCTGCCTAATAAAACTGTCTCACATTTTACTTCCGGCAGACCATGACTTGCTCTCTGCTAGATGGGCCCCCATAAAATAGCGTTATAAAATGGCCTAAGGGCAACACCGGTCAGAGAGCTGGGGGTGAAGAGGTGGCACTGGACTTTAAACATATAGCCAACTCGCCCTTAGGTGACCACATCCACCCTCGAGCGACAGCTCTTGCGACTTCACTGTGGACAGCCGGTTAAGGCAAGCCAGAGGTAGGGGGGGGGGGGGGGGGGGGGGGGCGTCCAACCAACCAACCGATCAGTACATCCTGACCCCAGGCTCACCCCCAGGAGCACTCAGGTACGTAGGGTCGCTACTCCCTAACACCCCGCCACAAGCTGCCTTACGTTGACTGACACATCCCTACGCCTTTCTATTATCATTCACCTTATTTGTTTCTTTTCTTAGCCTAGGTTTGTATAACATTTCTATAAAAAGTAAAATATAAAAATACACTTACAAAACATAAAAACGTTATAAAAACCTAGCCTAGAGTGCCGCCGGCAGCGAGGCAGGGCCTAAGTTACCGGTGGTCAGGGCGACAGAGAGAGGAACCTCCTGACTATCCGCGCCGTGTCCAGGAGTACCGCCTTCTGAATCTGACCCTTGACCCAGCCATCTAGCGAGAGTCTCTTGAGGTGTTGGTCGAGACTCTTCGCTATTAGACCGTTCGCAGAAACGACTATCGGGACAATGACTATTATCATTATGTTTGTTCGCAGCGACGCCACCCCCACCGTCCTCACCCCTTCTGACGTCGCTACTAAAGTCGTCGCCGGTGGTCACCACGCCACAGCTCATGTCTCACCCCGCCACCGTCGTCGGTAAGTATATGATATGATATGATATGATTCTTTGTTTTGTATTAATCGTACATTGTAGACAGTCGGTTGTCTCCCTTATTGACACTGCTTGCATAGTCTGTAATAGACTCAAAGGCCATTAGGTAGGCTAGTATATACATCCTAATCCTAATAATCCTAATCCTAATAATATTATAAACGTGAAATTTTGTGCGGATGTATGGATGTACGTTCCGTTTAATCTCAAAAACTACTGAACGGATCTCTATGAAACTTTCCAGTGTTGTAGCTTAGACATCAGAATAGGACATGGGCTTAATTTATTTCAAAATTCAATAAATTAGGTAGCAAAACTAGACTATCCGTGCGAAGCCGGGGCGGGCCGCTAGTATACTATATCTATGTATCCTGTCGAACATTGTAACATTGACATAAGAGTTTTAACTGGTTTGTGAAAAATCAACAAACTATACCTGCAAATTTAGAAATAAAGGCAAAATTGAATTGTAATGAAGCCTGAGTCTTCTGGTAGATGTCGCTGTACGGCGTTGTATAAATGAAGGAAGGATTGACAAATTTCAAGCCGGGTAGTAATCGCACCTATAGCTCAGTTGGGTAGAGCGACTGGCCGCGAGTGCCGGGAGGTCGCAGGTTCGAATCCTGCTCGGTGCCTTAGTTTTTCCATATTTCCTTCATTTCTAAATTTGTAGTTTGCGTTATTTTTATATTATTATTTATTTATCGTATGGCATTTATTTCGAACCGTGAGATCTTCGAGAAGACAGTACGGTTGCCGTTTTTATATAACTGTTTCTTACAGAAACCATTTCGCCATCGGCTGGTGCCCCGACTCTGTCGATGCTGCTAGAGAAGCCTGGCTCTACCAGTCCTCACGACAATAAGCATGCAGCCATAGAGCACATCAAGAGCCAGCTGGTGCAGATAGAGCAACAACTTAAAGGTAGAGGCATCTGTTGTTGACCGAGTGAGCGAAGCGACCGACTGTCTCCGTTTCAGCTTGGGCAGAAATGATATCGTATGTCCGGAAATCCGCTGTTCATCTATACTGGCCATATTTCTCAACCGATTCTCATGAAATTTGTGAGGGAGTTCATTAATTACGTATTTTTTGTCGAGACAGTTGTTTGAAATTTTTCAGGAGCCATATGAAATAATGTCAAGGGTATAGCGTATATCTAATTTTCTGCTTTGGGTACGTACATATATTTATGACTGATTGTTCACACCAACAATGTACCTATCTCTTTCCAGCTAATACGACAGTGCCGTCTCCCGTCCCGCTCCCCGCGCCTGCAGTCGACATCGACGATATAGAGATAAAGGCGGAGGATGTTTACGCTTTCAGAGATATCGACCTGCATATACCACCTGTGGCTACCATGCATAAGGGACCTGTGAGGTACGTTATAACTTGTTTTATCTACACCCATATAGTAAATCCTCTTTAATAAGTTCAAAGACCGTAGATAAGACCCTGCCTTATAATATACTGTGCAGGAAGCTTCTCGCGGTTGCGCGCGACCCCTATAAGAACACCAAATATAATACTCTTACGAGATCACGTACAACCTTAACGACACGCGCGGGCCGGCCTGTCGAGGCAAACATGGCGCACGCCGGCGAGATATGCCCACACGAAACACATGAAATGGATGTAGATAATAGTACATTACTTACCAAGGGCGATAAAACAAAGAATATCTCAGATCGCAGGTATTTTACGCCCGAGCCGAAGGCAAGGGCGATAAATATGCGATCTGAGGCTTTCTTTATTATCGCCCGTGGTACCTACAAATTTTTAAGTCACCCCCTGGCCAGGAAGTGGGTTTTTTCGCGCGCGGAGCGTGCGATAATGGCCACTTTATGGCCAGGTGTGACATAAAGTAATGTATGCAACTGTACATAATTAGGCATTAAAACACTCGTGTGACCTTATTAAACACACTCGTATTTTAATGCCCCTCATTATGTACCAGTTGCATAAATTACTATTATAAAATAGTACATTACTGCAGAGGCCGTGAAGTAAGAATTGCTGGACGAGTGTGGTGTAGACGGCCGAGTCGTAGACGAGGCTGGATAAAATCAGTCCTGCAATCCTTGTCCCTGCCCAGGATTGTATAGTGTTTTCTCAAACAATGTGAGGAAATATTAAAATAACTACCAGGTAATCAAGTAAATTATAGTTTATTAGGAAAAACAAGAAAAATGTTGAATATTAAATTAAAAATACTTCTTTTGTTTACTAAAAATAAATATAAAATTTATTTAGCCTGAGGCCATGAAGTAATGTAGGGCGCTATAAACAAGAAACTTCATGTCTTCATTTAGTGACATTAACACATACATATCCGAGCATGTTTGAGAAAAACACTTATCTTATTGCGTAGATATAAAACTTTTTTTGATCGGGTCATGCCGACTCTGCGTTTGGTGAGAACCTAAAACTGTGAATTATATCACTTATAAATAAACAACCACGTTCATATAGAATTTAAGTGCATCCTATTACGTTATTGAGAACTGTTAATCCAACGGCAACCGGAAAGGTTATGGAGCCCAATGTTATAGTTGTCTGGAAGTGATAGCGTTTCAGCTATAAGACCGGTTGTTGTTTTTCTCCACTCATTGTGCTTATTTACTATGTTCTTTTGTTGAGATTATGGAATAAAGAGTGTTTGTATTGTATTGTTAGGAGTTTTTAGGGTTCCGTACCCGGAGGGTCCAAACGGAACCCTATTGCTGTCACTCACGCGTCCGTCCGTCCGTTGTCTGTCACAAAATTTTGTTCCGTAGAATTTATTAACTTCCCAGTGACCTATGAACTGGAAATTTGGTGATAATGATATATTATCTATTACGTATATTTTATTTTTACCAAGAAATACTAAATATCTGGGCGTCCGAGCTTTGCTCGGCGTTTTCCCGGGCATGAGACCTAGTTAGATCGATTGCTCGTCCCCGAAAACCCCCACATACCAAATTTCATCAAAATCGTTAGAGCCGTTTCCGAGATCCCCGAAATAAATATATAAATAAATTATACAAGAATTGCTCGTTTAAAGATATAAGATAAGATAAAAGATATCGAGAGATTTCACTTAGCCGGTTTTTAGCTTTTTCGGATATAATTTGTACATGATTATTTCAGAGCTGTTGAGAAGCCGCCATTCAAGAAGGACGAAGAAGATGTTCCGATGGCGACCGAGGAGATTAAAGAGGAAGTCGAGCCTGTGCCAGTAGAGGTTACTTTGAACATATTTTATAAAAAAAAACGTTATCTCTGAGATGTTAAGCTCAAAAGGAAAACACACTACACTTAGGCTGGTTTTCCATTAGAGCTATGCTATGCTACGTTGCTATGGATGCGTTTGAAATCCACCAATCACATTCCTTTATTCACATAGCATATCTCTGGTGGAAAAGGGTTCAGCTATGTTTTTATATGGAAAGATGCGAGCTGCGGATGCGTGCTATGGATGCGTGCTATAGATGCGTGCTATGGATGCGCGCTACGGATGCGCTCATGCTTCCCCCCTCACCGCGCTGCCGCTCCCCGCGCCCGCTGTCGATACATCGCATAGCTCGAGCTGCGCATCTACCTCGCATAGCTACATAGCATAGCATTAGTGTAAACGGTTGCATAGCTCGTAGCGCATCCTCGCAGCATAGCTGCGTAGCATAGCTCTAGTGGAAAACCAGCCTTAGAACTCCAAATCGAAATTTATCAACAGTTAGATTTTTCTCGCTAGTAGCTCAAGAATGCAAGCCAAAGATTTGCTGTGATGACGTAGTGATGTGGGTAGTCTAATGGTAATGGCGCGGCGCGGGTTCGACTCCCGTCTTAGATTGCGGTTAAATTTTCTTTGTATTTATTCTCTGTATCAAATAATGGATTATCAAATCGTTGATGTGTTGGACTTTTCGACTTCAGGGTTATTCCGGTCGGGTTTGTGAATGCCTACGTTTACACGTGCGTTGCATTGAAATTTGAAATCTTACTTATATTTTCCACTGCGTACTTTGTAACTGCATTATTCAAAAGGGTGGTAATAAAAGATCGGAAATAATCCAACCTAACCTGCAAAAATAAATCGTACTAACTGTACTGCTGTTCCATGTGCAATGAATTCGCACTGTTAGTATTTTAGTCGCCCATTTAGTTTTTAGGGTTCCGTACCCAAAGGGTAAAACGGGCGCCTATTACTGAGACTTCGCTGTCGGTCCGTCTGTCACCACCACCAGGCTGTATCTCATGCACCGTGGTAGTTAGACAGTTGAAATTTTCACAGATGATGTATTTCGGTTGCCGCTATAACAACAAATACTAAAAATCGGGATGCAGTAAATATTTAAGGGGGCTCCCATACAAAAACATTTTGAGACCCAGCGTCTGATGAAATCGACGAGCAAAGTTTTTTAAAAGTACTTTGCTCGTTGCCTTCATTAGGCGCTGGGTCTCAAAATGTATGGGAAAACTAAAATCCGACTCGCACTTGACCAAAATTCTACTTTGTATTAATTAACATTATTATTTATAAATAATGGTACGGAACCCTTCGTGCGCGAGTCCGACTCGCACTTGGCCGGTTTTTATTCTGTCTACTGGTTTATTGTTTCTCTATTCAAAAGTAAATCTGGCTTTGCGAGCATTGCATAATCCTAATAAATTTAATTCCTTTTTTAGGTGCACCCTTCGGAGGAGGAGAAGGTAATAGAAGAGATTCCAGTAGAAGAAGTGACGGTAAGTTTTATAACTTCATATTTATTTTGACCGGAAGGAGCAGCGTGGACTGATGACCCGGTAAAGGTCGCGGGAGTCGCTGGATGCGGGTGGCGCAGGACCGGTCATTGTGGCACTCTTTGGGGGCCTATAGACCCCGCCAAAAGGTGGACTGATGACCTGGTAAAGGTCGCGGGAGTCCGCTGGACGCGGGTGGCGCAGGACCGGTCATTGTGGCACTCCTTGGGGGCCTATAGACCCCCCAAAAGGTGGACTGATGACCTGGTAAAGGTCGCGGGAGTCCGCTGGACGCGGGTGGCGCAGGACCGGTCATTGTGGCACTCCTTGGGGGCCTATAGACCCCCCAAAAGGTGGACTGATGACCTGGTAAAGGTCGCGGGAGTCCGCTGGACGCGGGTGGCGCAGGACCGGTCATTGTGGCACTCCTTGGGGGCCTATAGACCCCCCAAAAGGTGGACTGATGACCTGGTAAAGGTCGCGGGAGTCCGCTGGACGCGGGTGGCGCAGGACCGGTCATTGTGGCACTCCTTGGGGGCCTATAGACCCCCCAAAAGGTGGACTGATGACCTGGTAAAGGTCGCGGGAGTCCGCTGGACGCGGGTGGCGCAGGACCGGTCATTGTGGCACTCCTTGGGGGCCTATAGACCCCCCAAAAGGTGGACTGATGACCTGGTAAAGGTCGCGGGAGTCCGCTGGACGCGGGTGGCGCAGGACCGGTCATTGTGGCACTCCTTGGGGGCCTATAGACCCCCCAAAAGGTGGACTGATGACCTGGTAAAGGTCGCGGGAGTCCGCTGGACGCGGGTGGCGCAGGACCGGTCATTGTGGCACTCCTTGGGGGCCTATAGACCCCCCAAAAGGTGGACTGATGACCTGGTAAAGGTCGCGGGAGTCCGCTGGACGCGGGTGGCGCAGGACCGGTCATTGTGGCACTCCTTGGGGGCCTATAGACCCCCCAAAAGGTGGACTGATGACCTGGTAAAGGTCGCGGGAGTCCGCTGGACGCGGGTGGCGCAGGACCGGTCATTGTGGCACTCCTTGGGGGCCTATAGACCCCCCAAAAGGTGGACTGATGACCTGGTAAAGGTCGCGGGAGTCCGCTGGACGCGGGTGGCGCAGGACCGGTCATTGTGGCACTCCTTGGGGGCCTATAGACCCCCCAAAAGGTGGACTGATGACCTGGTAAAGGTCGCGGGAGTCCGCTGGACGCGGGTGGCGCAGGACCGGTCATTGTGGCACTCCTTGGGGGCCTATAGACCCCCCAAAAGGTGGACTGATGACCTGGTAAAGGTCGCGGGAGTCCGCTGGACGCGGGTGGCGCAGGACCGGTCATTGTGGCACTCTTTGGGGGAGGCCTATGTCCAGCAGTGGGCGCCTTCGGCTGATATGATGATGATGATGATGTTATTTATTTTTGCAAATTAAATTTAAGTAATGGATAACTACGTTTCGCACTATTTAATAATTAACTTCACAATATTATTAAATAAATGTGCAAAACGTTTTTCAATAACTTGATGCCACGGAACTGGTATGATGATGGAGTCTGCAGGTGTTCTGAAATGGAAAATCTGTTAAATATCACGATGACATTTTTAGTAATTAAAAATGGGATTGCCCTTTGCCAGCATCTAGCCAGGGGGCAAAGTTGAAGCCGACGGTGAAGAAAGACCACCCACAAAATGCCTATTCACTCGTGCCTTAAAGAGGTCTACGTCATAGTCTCGGTTTTACGACTGCTCAAATTAAATTATATATTTATTGTTACCAGGTAACGGAGGAGCCGGTACCGGAACCGGTGCCGGCGGAAGAACCGGAACCTCAGCCGGAAGAGGTCAAAATCGCCTTCCCGGAAGTCAAGTTCCCCACGCCGGAAATAAAGGTCATACAGCCGGAGGACCAGAAGGTAAATTATAGTATAGCAAGATATTTAAAAAGGTATTTATTTCAAATGGTTATATAATTTTTCTCAAAAATGGCCCGCAAACTGGACTTTATGCCCGCATATTGGAAGGTAAAGTGTATAGTTTAAGGTCAGATCCAAATTAAAAAGTAAAAAACATTGCAGGCGTGTTGCAGGCCGCCTGCAATGTCACATATAAATTCCTTTATTTGTCGAGTTATAAACTTTTTAAAAAGTAGAAACTGTCATATAAAAGGAGGCACAGGTCGTATTCAGCCAATTCGCGAAACGCGACGTTTTTTTATGTGTCTCGAATAATTTGCGTTTTTCGGTGGAAAAATACACTTGCGATTCTGTTAAAAAAAATAAACGGCGGGAAAGCATGATGTTTTTGACGTTTTAGGGTTATGTTTATCAAATCTTAATTAAATTTTTGTCGTATTTCCCCCGTTTTTGAGAAAAGCACTATATTAGCCTCGGCCGGAATGGCAACAAATACTCAACCTGCAATTGCTCCCTTCCCGGCCACGGCAATAATGTACTATATAATATACTGCTTTTTCTTAAAGTCATATCTTTAAAAGTAATGTTCTACCAATTTAAATGTTTTCCAGCGTATGTGTCCCCACATGTGGCGTTTAGTTTTTAAATTTTTATTGAAACTTAAAATGTTCTACCATGTTGGCTTAGGCCTTCTTCGTACTTTTCTTCTTTATTGTTTGAGTACACATCATTTTGCATATTGGTAATAAATATAACGTAGTTATAGTCCAAATTTAGAAATAAAGGAAAAATTGAAAAACTTAGGCACCGAGCAGGATTCGAACCTGCGACCTCCCGGCACTCGCGGCCAGTCGGAAGAAGGATTGACAAATTTCAAGCCGGGTAGCAATCGCACCTATAGCTCAGTTGGGTAGAGCGACTGGCCGGTGGCCGCGAATGCCGGGAGGTCGCAGGTTCGAATCCTGCTCGGTGCCTAAGTTTTTAATTTTTTCCTTTATTTCCATGGACCATGTGTCTGAAATAAAGTGAATTGAATTTAATTTATTTCTAAATTTGTAGTTTGCGTTAGTAGCGTTACTGCTTTATACAAAATTAATGTAGTTATTGTAGTTTATTACAACACGAGTTGCATATAAGATCACACGAGTATTAATTATGTACAACAGTTGTATACACTAGTTTATCAATAATACTATTATCTCAGGAGCGCGGGTTGGCCATTGTTGTAGTTGTGACGCATACGAACACATAGACAACGTGAACTCATAGCTAGCGTACGCTGACGCACACATAGACAATGTGCATGTATAGCTCAACATATAAAATAATATTTAATTTTGCCCTACTAACCCTAAAAATAGGTTCTACACTGTGAATGTGATGTGTGCAATTAATTGTAAACTCGATTGACCTAGTTTATTGGTGTCGTACGCTGACACGTTAAAATAATGTACGCAATAATTGTCTTTCTTGTGTATGATTTAATTTGATATTCTTATGTATAAGTAATTAGTTCTATATTTGCCTAAGATACAGGAATAATCCTAGTTTAGGCACATGCAACAATTTATCTAATGTATATGTAGTAAGCACAATGTAAACGTTAGTTATAAGAATTTTAAATAAATATTCTATTCTATTCTATATTCTATTCTATTCTAAAAAATATTCTATTCTATACAACCATGACTCACCCGCGCTCGTGAAATAAAATTACACTACATGGTGGAACTCTTTGGGGGAGGCCTATGTCCACCGAAGGACGTTAGCCGCGGTTATTATGATGATGATAAAATGATTAAAAATAACCAAACGATATTAATTGACAGCCAAAGGAGGAAGTAAAAGAGCCGGAAGCGCCGCCGCCGGAACCCGTACCGGAACCGGAAGTGGTTGAAGAGGTCCCGGAAGTGGTGGAGGAAGTTGCTACGGAGGTTGTAGAAGAAACTATGTAAGTTACACACAACACAAGTTGAATTGAATTGAATTAGGATCCCGTACCCGAAGGTTCCAAAAGGAACCCTATTGCTGTCACTCACGCGTCCGTCCGTCCGTCCGTCCGTCGTCTGTCACACAGGTTTACAGCCAACGGTTTGAGCTACAGTCTAATTTTTCAAGCATCTTGTTGGCCCAAAGCCATACAAATAGTCAAAACTTATTTTTAAACTTAATTTTGCGGTTGATTCGGTACCCTAAATGTGGCTAAATCCGGCTCGCACTTGGCCAGTTTTATTTATTTATTACTAATAAAAAAAGTAAAAAACCCGTGACTTCCTCCGCGTTAACTTTCACTCCCACTTCGTCTATTCGAGTGATGATTTGCGGGATTAAAAAACTCCTTTATGTTAAGAGCCCACATATGCACTTTTGCCAATGTTTATCGACCTAGATCTCAACATCTATAGTGACTAAATATCTGTCCTTTCAGTATATTAATCATGAACTATTTTCCTTCTGTCTGTTAAAAGTGAAAACACGATGTGCAAAAATCTTCTCGATACTTTTATTTTTCAAACATAACCCCTTTTCTCGATGTTTTTGGTTGTATCTTTAAAACCCTCCCATCTTTAACATTGATTTTAGGTTTAATAGTTGTAAAATTATAAGTTCTCAAACCTGATAAAAAAGATTATCCTTATAAATGTACACGTTTAGAATAAACATCAATATTTACGAAAAACACGCACTGAGCTTCCGTAGAGAGCGGGATTTTTAATTGAAAACTCACGCATGTTAGAGCAGGATATTTGCAATACCATCTACGCCCTCTTAATCCACGCTATAAACTTGTTGTATTTGTATACAAAGTTTCGCCCGTCCTCTGGGCCAACGAAGTCAAATGAACCTCGACAGAAAACTGACTTTCCGTAGCCACATCAGTAGGGTACGCAACCGTGCCTTGTTCGTGCTAGGAAGGCTTGGGCCGATGATGAACAAGTTTAGCAAAATGTCACTTAGAAATAAGCTGACACTTGACAAAACTTGTATTCGTCCAATCGTCTTCTTTAAAAACGGCTTTCCGTCAAATTTATGATGATTTCGCCAATCAATACCTGTTCAAAGACGTTGTTCGGTAACGACGCCATGACAGTAGGCAACTGGTTTTGTTCGGTAGTGGAACTAGTGGATTCTGCTCGTCGTAGCGCCGAGTACGTGCGTTCACCAACGCGGCGACGGGCAGAATCCGTCCAATCGTGTTATGCAAGTGTAGTTTTTGCTCACATGCCTATAACATCGCTCCAGCCGCTTCATTCAGAATCGTTTCCTCGGTAGGGTAACCGGTGCCCCGTGGTACCAGTCCAACCTCAGTCTGCACCACGACATGGGAATTAGCACCATGTATGGTTTCTTGTTCATGTATTGTTAATATTAGTTGGCTTCTTTTCCATAGCGTACCACCAGAGCCCTCACCACCACCGGAACCGGAAGAGGCACCTCAACCACCGCTTCCGCCTCTACCACCCCCTCCTTTACCGGAAGAGGAGCCCGAACCAGCCGTGCTACAGGTCATTGACCCTGACAGCATCCCGCTACCGAGCGACCCACCACCAGAGGATAATGTCATAGGTATACTTAAAATAATTGAACTGGCCGACTTGTGTCAAATTAGTCCATTCAAAATGAGACCTTAACGTCGAAGCGAGAAGATTCAAAGTCTGGTGTCAGTTTTATAAAATGTCGGGCATTTTAAATGATTTCAACTGTACTTCATACATTTTTGTATACATTAGGTATGTTTACACCAAATAAAAAATCAATAAGTCCAAATTTTCTCGAAAAGGGATCAAATACTCAATCCAACACAACAACACTGCGTGAGTTATTGTCTACGCTTAGGTACTTCTTTTTCACACATCTTTGTATGTTTCTAGTCTTAGGATGCATGTGTTCATTAAGGCGCTACACTGAGAAATTTGGAGACTTTGAAACGCTGCCCTGTCCTGCCCAGACTAGCAAACAGTAGGGGCTGATTTTCAGATATATGATTCTTGACTATATGATTGTGGTACTGACAATAGCGAAACATGATTGCTTAAAATTTTCTCGATAGAAAATAAGTCCAAAGTCGAGTCTATATTTTCCTTTTTTTCCTCAGTCTACTAAAACAACGCATTATTAAAAGACACGATTAAGTTAATATGATGGTATTTTACCTCATCTAGGTACTGACAAGAGGAAATTTAATAAACCTGCACACAATCAGATATTTAACGAGATTTGTCTAAAAAGCCATTCTCGGAGAGGGTTGCATCCTGTTTTGTCGTGAGCGAAAAACAAAGGGTGTCTCTTTCAATCGATATATCGCCTTAAATCTAATTGTATGGAAAGTTTGACACGTTCATATGGGATGTAATGGCTAAACTTAAGTGGTTGTGGGCGGGCCACATTGCACGTAGAACCGATGGCCGTTAGGGCCGAAAGGTTCTCGAGTGGCGACCATGGACCGGAAGGCGCAGTGTGGGTAGACCCCCACAAGGTCGACTGGTGACCTGGTGAAGGTCGCGGGAGTCCGCTGGACGCGGGTGGCGCAGGACCGGTCATTGTGGCGCTCTTTGGGGAGGCCTATGTCCAGCAGTGGACGTCTTTCGGGTGATATGATGATGGTCTGTAATCGTAGGTTGGTTCAACCCACCTTATTCTTCCCTCGCGTTGTTCTAGAACTGCCACCCCAACAACCGCCGCTCCCCCCGCTGCCGCCCGAGCCGCCATTACCGGAAGAGACAATAGAGAACATAGCGGAAGAGGTCAACGCGGAACAGGAGGTCAAAGAGGAGAAGGAAGAAGTTAAAGACGAGGACGCTGAGGTGAGTCGTTGTAGGAGTATGAGATTCATTACAAATTTAAGGGTTCCGTAGCTAAACGGTAAAACGGGACCCTATTACTCCGCTACTACTAAGACTCCGCTGTTCGTCCGTCTGTCACCAGGCTGTATCCCATGAACCGTGATAGTAAAACAGTTGAAAATTTCACAGATTCAAATTTCATTGTAAGTTTTTTGTGTACACTCCTATGAGTCATGTACAGAATTTTGGCATTTACAGTTACAATATTTGAAGGTTTTGGGTAACTTTTTCAATAGTTCATTAAACAATGTCTTTTGTACACGTTTTTATTATTTCATTTGTTACCATTAAAAATAGTCAGGACATAAATTTACAAAACCTATGCGGCATAGGCCACACCAGTGGCCAGTGCACCTTTGCCTGTTCAACAGGACTCGATCCCACTGAAGGAGATGATCAAGGAGCAGGCTGCGGAGGCCGAAGAGGCCAAGGAGGCCGGAGAGGCCAAAGAGGCCGGAGAGGCCAAAGATGAAGGGGAGCAGTTGGAGCGAGCGGATACTGATGACGACACGCCTATGGAAGTTAGAATGGTAAGATATTTCGCACGTATCTCACGAGCGCGGGTTGGCCATTGTTGTAGTTGTGACACATACGAACACATAGACAACGTGAACTCATAGCTCCTACGCTGATGCACACATAGACAATGTGCATGTATAGCTCAACACACAACCATCGCTTAACGCTTACCCGCGCTTGTGAGATAAAAGTAGTGTGAAACATGCTGAAGAGGTCTAAGAAGCCGAAGCCGATAGCCAGCAGATACCAATGATGACATGCCTTATAAACGTCAGTTTTGCAAGTTAAAGTGACTAAAGTGGTGAAAGAAAGAAGCCATCCTAGCACATAGACGCACAGTAGCGTGTCTATGCGTCTTCTACAAATTGTACTTTGGTGAGTGTGCTCAGGAGCTCCATGAGCTCATACCGCCTTCCCCCTTCTTCCATCGGACATCCAGACGTACGGCGGGTTACCATCCTTACCTGGTTTTAATTCCTCTTACTCGAACCAGGCGCTTTTCATCATCTTTTATAATGCGCACTGCTAAGGTTTGGAATTCCCTGCCGCCGTCTGTATTTCCGAGTTCATATAACCTGGACCTATTTAAGGCAAGAGCGACTAGGCATTTTCTGGGTGAGCTCGCTTCACCGTTGGCCTCATCCTTGCCCCCTGTCTTGATGCTAGCCAAGAGCAAGCTCATCGTTATTAGAAAAAAAGCCAATGATTTAGATTTAGATTTATTTATTTCATAATATAAATTACATTATAGATGGGAATGGGGAGTAAATGAAGCAGGTGGTATTAAAATGGTCGGTTAATTTTACTCGATACAACAGGACTATGTCAAAGTGGTGGTGCGTTCATACAACTCGATTCTCACCGGCTTGCCTAATTTTCAGCCAGTCCAGTTCTTTTCCTACGGCTCATGAAGAATAAGAAAGGCAAATTATTTCCGGCTTCCCTAACAATATTTTTGACGCGCCGCCACTGACTATGTCACGTTACCAAAATTCCGTATTAAAAGTATATATTTTTTCAGCTGAGCCGCGAAGAAGAGAAGGACGGAAAGAAGAAAAGAGATTACTCGCGGAAGAAGAAATCTGATTCAAGGAGTGAGTATATTATAGTTTCGTATGTTCATTGCCAATAAGGGCTATAAAGCCTACTTTTTAGTTACTATTTTTGCATAAAAGGCGTCTTCTTTTTTACTACCCACTTCACAGCTGACTATATATTTTTGCTCCTTATTCCCATGGTTAAAATAAAATTATCTAGATTAGATACGCGTTCCACTGTGAGGAACGAAAAAGCTCTTATGCAACTAAATTGAAAGCTCTTATACTGGCCAAGAGCAATCCCATTATTAATAAAAAGAAATTGAACTTGATTAAAATGGCTGATTCGTATTGGGACCGTGCGCGACGACAGCGCCACGGACAGGTGGCCATTATGGACACTTTGTCATAGCTGTCAAGCGAGAAATTAGTAAATATTGTGAAAAAAATTAATGAAATCTTGTGTTATTTTACTATATTAGACAATATTGGACGATGGTAGTCTGTAACATTATTGCCAATAACATTAAAATTGTTGTTTTCAGGTTAGGTGACTTACTTTTTTTTCTTACGGCAATTATCCACTTATTTCTTTGGTCTCGTTTCCACCACGGTCTTGAAAACTGGTAAAATTTACAGTCGCTATTCTGTGGTGTTTTTACAATTCACAATAACACATTTTACTAGAGCCATATTAAATTTATCTTTACTGCAATATGGATTTGACAGCTCAAGTCAATAGACCGCGGGCCAACGACAGGTCACGATTACCAATCTCCTCTCGCATGAAAACTACATAGAGTGGTTAAGAAAGATGAATAAAAAATTACTGTGGACGTCTGCCACGATTCCGTTGGTGGGTTGAGAAGCAGCAGCCTCCCAAAGACGTAAAAAAAATAATTAAATTCAGTCATTTCCTCTCGACTGAAACTAGGTTTAAATGATACTTAGTTAAGAAAATACCTTAACGAAAAAAAATCGTCTGCCACTTGTAGGGCGGTGGAATACCCGTCTGCCAAGCACGTGAACATGTAAAAAAAAATTAAATTCAGTCATTTCCTCTCGCATGAAATTTTGTCAGATGATAGTTTATGGCCTATTATGAAGAAATAAATTCGTCTGCCACTTGTATCGCGGTGGAAAACCCGTCTGCCAAGGGCCTAAACATTGTATGGGATGAAAAGAAAAAAACAATGTACATCGGCGTGTGGGGTATCTATGGATAGGTCTTTAAAAATGATATAGGGGTTTCTAAAAAACTTTTCCATTTAATTCAACCGTTGGTGAAATATTCGCCGTGAAAGTCGTAAAAAGTTCATCCCCCTCTTTAATTTCTAAACTGTGAGATCAAAAATTCTGAAAAAATTGGGAGGGTGTAAATAAATAAAGACTCAAAAATATTTGGTTTGAATAAACTACGTCAAACGGTTTTTGAATAAACGCTGAAAAACTGTCTTGTTCAAACAAAACGACTTAAGCGACGTGAGTTTCCCATACAGATACGACCATTTTTGCTACGATTTATTGAATAGTGGTTTAAAATGTGAACTAGTACGTGTCGGTACGGAAACCTTCATTGTGTGTAATCCCAGACGCACTCTAGGACTGCTTGAAAGTTATTCGACATGCCTCAGGTCGTGTCTTCATAGGAAACTCACGTCACTTAAGTCGTTTTGTTTGGGCAAGACAGTTTTTCAGCGTTTATTCAAAAACCGTTTGACGTAATTTATTCAAACCGAATATTTTAAACCGATATCCAATAAATTGTAGCAAAAAAGGTCGTATCTTTATGGGAAACACACGTCGCTTAACGCGTTTAGTTTAGACAAGACAGTTTTTCAGCGTTTATTCAAAAACCGTTTGACGTAATTTATTCGAACCGAATATTTTTGAAAGTCTTTATTTATTTACACCCTCCCAATTTTTTTCAGAATTTTTGACCTCGCAGTTTCAAAATTAAAGAGGGGGGATGCACTTTTTACGACTTTCACAGCGAATATCTCACCAACGGTTGATTAAAATGGAAAAGTTTTTTAAAAACCCCTATATCATTTTCAAATATCTATCCATAGATAACCCAAACGCCGATGTGCATTGTTTTTTCCTTTTCACCCCATACAATGTTTAGGCCCTTGGCAGACGGGTTTTCCACCGCGATACAAGTGGCAGACGAATTAATTTCTTCATAATAGTTCATAAACTATCATCTGACAAAATTTCATGCGAGAGGAAATGACTGTTTTTTTTTTTTACATGTTCACGTGCTTGGCAGACGGGTATTCCACCGCCCTACACGCCCTTTCTTAACTATCATTTAAACCTAGTTTCAGTCGAGAGGAAATGACTGAATTTAATTTTTTTTTTACGTCTTTGGGAGGCTGCTGCTCCTCAACCCACCAACGGAATCGTGGCAGACGTCCACAGCAATTTTTTATTCATCTTTCTTAATCACTGTACAAGTTTTTCGTGCGAGAGGAAATGACTGACGATTTTAACCTTCTGGCCCGCGGTCTACAACAACGAAATGTAAATTTTAGCCGTAGTGAGCGCTGTGATCGTTTAGGCTACCCCCTCCACCCGCTTTGCACCCTGCCAATACAGTTTCGACATGTTTTCTTGCGGAACTACACATCGTACATATCTACTTTTTTGCTCGTTTCGCAAACTATTTAGTCCTCATAATGTAACGAGTGGACAACTACGGAACCCTACATTGTGCGTGGCCCCACAAGCACTTGGCAGGCTTTTTTTATTCTTTGTTTTTGAGTTGTTTTATATATTTAGATACTCAGATTTTTTATCTTAAATAAGTTAAGTATTATCATTGTTATAAGCATATTTTTGGGAAAGAATGGCTGACTGTCGAGTTTCTTTCGGCGTTTCTTCTCGGCAGTGGTCTTTGAGAAACGCTACTATTGACTTGTAAAAGTGTCATTGCGGCCTACTTACAGAATAAAGTTCATTTATGTCACACCTGGCCATAAAGTGGCCATTATCGCTCGCTCCGCGCGCGAAAAAACCCACTTCCTGGCCAGGGGGTGACATAAAATTTTGTACTTACCACGGGCGATAATAAAGAAAGCCTCAGATCGCATATTTATCGCCCTTGCCTTCGGCTCGGGCGTAAAATACCTGCGATCTGAGACTTTCTTGGTTTTATCGCCCTTGGTAAGTAATGTACTATTTATTCATATCATTTAATTTATTTTCAGCATGCTCGGGCTCGGAAAGCGCGGAGGCGAGCGCGCCGGACTCGCCGCACGCCAACGACGCCGAGCGCCAACACCGCCTGTGGAAGCGCTCCGTCATGCTCGTCTACAGCAGGTGTCGTTGTCTGTTCATGGTGGAGTGTATGTGTGTCTGTCAGCGTGCGAGCGTGCGGAGGCGAGCGCGCCGGACTCGCCGCACGCCAACGACGCCGAGCGCCAACACCGCCTGTGGAAGCGCTCCGTCATGCTCGTCTACAGCAGGTGTCGTTGTCTGTTCATGGTGGAGTGTATGTGTGTCTGTCAGCGTGCGAGCGTGCGGAGGCGAGCGCGCCGGACTCGCCGCACGCCAACGACGCCGAGCGCCAACACCGCCTGTGGAAGCGCTCCGTCATGCTCGTCTACAGCAGGTGTCGTTGTCTGTTCATGGTGGAGTGTATGTGTGTCTGTCAGCGTGCGAGCGTGCGGAGGCGAGCGCGCCGGACTCGCCGCACGCCAACGACGCCGAGCGCCAACACCGCCTGTGGAAGCGCTCCGTCATGCTCGTCTACAGCAGGTGTCGTTGTCTGTTCATGGTGGAGTGTATGTGTGTCTGTCAGCGTGCGAGCGTGCGGAGGCGAGCGCGCCGGACTCGCCGCACGCCAACGACGCCGAGCGCCAACACCGCCTGTGGAAGCGCTCCGTCATGCTCGTCTACAGCAGGTGTCGTTGTCTGTTCATGGTGGAGTGTATGTGTGTCTGTCAGCGTGCGAGCGTGCGGAGGCGAGCGCGCCGGACTCGCCGCACGCCAACGACGCCGAGCGCCAACACCGCCTGTGGAAGCGCTCCGTCATGCTCGTCTACAGCAGGTGTCGTTGTCTGTTCATGGTGGAGTGTATGTGTGTCTGTCAGCGTGCGAGCGTGCGGAGGCGAGCGCGCCGGACTCGCCGCACGCCAACGACGCCGAGCGCCAACACCGCCTGTGGAAGCGCTCCGTCATGCTCGTCTACAGCAGGTGTCGTTGTCTGTTCATGGTGGAGTGTATGTGTGTCTGTCAGCGTGCGAGCGTGCGGAGGCGAGCGCGCCGGACTCGCCGCACGCCAACGACGCCGAGCGCCAACACCGCCTGTGGAAGCGCTCCGTCATGCTCGTCTACAGCAGGTGTCGTTGTCTGTTCATGGTGGAGTGTATGTGTGTCTGTCAGCGTGCGAGCGTGCGGAGGCGAGCGCGCCGGACTCGCCGCACGCCAACGACGCCGAGCGCCAACACCGCCTGTGGAAGCGCTCCGTCATGCTCGTCTACAGCAGGTGTCGTTGTCTGTTCATGGTGGAGTGTATGTGTGTCTGTCAGCGTGCGAGCGTGCGGAGGCGAGCGCGCCGGACTCGCCGCACGCCAACGACGCCGAGCGCCAACACCGCCTGTGGAAGCGCTCCGTCATGCTCGTCTACAGCAGGTGTCGTTGTCTGTTCATGGTGGAGTGTATGTGTGTCTGTCAGCGTGCGAGCGTGCGGAGGCGAGCGCGCCGGACTCGCCGCACGCCAACGACGCCGAGCGCCAACACCGCCTGTGGAAGCGCTCCGTCATGCTCGTCTACAGCAGGTGTCGTTGTCTGTTCATGGTGGAGTGTATGTGTGTCTGTCAGCGTGCGAGCGTGCGGAGGCGAGCGCGCCGGACTCGCCGCACGCCAACGACGCCGAGCGCCAACACCGCCTGTGGAAGCGCTCCGTCATGCTCGTCTACAGCAGGTGTCGTTGTCTGTTCATGGTGGAGTGTATGTGTGTCTGTCAGCGTGCGAGCGTGCGGAGGCGAGCGCGCCGGACTCGCCGCACGCCAACGACGCCGAGCGCCAACACCGCCTGTGGAAGCGCTCCGTCATGCTCGTCTACAGCAGGTGTCGTTGTCTGTTCATGGTGGAGTGTATGTGTGTCTGTCAGCGTGCGAGCGTGCTCGGAGAGCGCGGAGGCAAGCGCGTCTTTCTATAGGTCTTTAAAAATATATAGAAGTTTTTAAAAACGTCTAGAAACGACTAACTAGCAGTAAAATGAACTTTAACGACAGTAGAAGCAAAAGACTGAAAAAAGTGACAGATTTTCCAATATGGCGGAGAAAGATATGGAGGTGGAGGGTCGGAAAATTCGGGATACAATGAAAAATATTGTCCTTTACGGCATATCAAAAACCTATAACAATCGGACCATATTTAGGGTTGCGGAACAACGATTTAACAAATGAACAACGAAAAATTTTGTATAGGCTGCTCCTTTTCGGGTATAACATACTTCCGGCTCAAATTTGGGGATGGCGACAGGCAGATCCGTATTCTGCAGGGTCTTAACCCTCTGATAACGTTGTCAGAATCAGAATAAATTATTGTAAAAACTGTGTATATAAAAGTTGTTTACAAATAAGTATTGGTACCAACAGTTACCCTTTGCGGGCGTACAATATTTCGTTTACTTATGTTACTACTTAACCTAACCCCAACTGTTACATCACCCCAACTGTTACATGATTTGCCGCTTGCACTGTTAAGGGACGCGTTTTCTAGTTCTGGGCCTAGTCTATTATTTTAATTTATTTATTTTTAACTTGTTTGTCAGGTTGTGCGCACACAAGTACGCGTCCCTCTTCCTGCGGCCCATCACGGATGAGGAGGCGCCGGGGTACAGCGTGGTCATCAAGCGGCCCATGGACCTCACCAGCATCAAGAGGAATATTGAGGCTGGGAACATAAGGTACGATCATCAGCATCATTATCATCAATTTAAACATGTTTTTGCCTTTGCTGATTTATATAAGAGGACGCAACCGCAACGTTTATTGTTGACAAGTTGCTTGGATTTATTAATATTTAAAGGACTAAACTTCATACATATTTAAAAGAGGCCTTTCAAGTTTAAAAATTTTTTGATCAAAAATTTTGACAAAAGTATTAATAATACCAATAAAGTGATTAAAGGATATGATGATTTTATTAAAGTTTTAGATAGTAACATTGCCCGTTTTCGATTGTATTGTGTGTAGTAGAATTTAAGCGCAAAAAATATGTTTTTAACTCGAAAATGGTCGATTAAGAGTGATGTTTGAATCAATATTTCTTAATGAAAAACCACTTATGTCACTAGGTCGCAATAGTCCTGTTCTAGATAGTAACATTGATAAAATGTCATAAAAGGTGTTAATTAAATAGAAAATCGCCTAAATAGATGAGCCTTTTTTAACTAATAAGGACCCTTAATGAGGCTTTATAAGAAGAAATAAGAAATATTTATTCGGGACAGAAACAACTAACAAATCAAATAACAGCAAAAATAAAAATAAACAAAAACGTTATACTTATCGATATGTTTTTATCGATATATACCGCCACTATTATTTATCTACTCCTGGCAACATCTTATCTGTCAGTTTACGAATTATGGATTTTACCTTAGTTATTGTTTATCGTAGAACAACGGCGGAGTTCCAGCGTGACATTCTGCTGATGTTGTCCAACGCCCTCATGTACAACAGCAGTGAACACAGCGTCTACCAGATGGCCAAAGAGCTCCACGAAGAGGTAAGGTTACTCTACCGTGTGTCCACCGTATAACGTAATTATGATTTTATAGGTCGTACATTTGTCTCGATCTCGATTCCGAGCAAATCTCGTGAATTTCCGTCCATCAACTCGTCTATCACCCACTTATTGTGCCCACGCGGAATGAAGATCCCTATGACACTGACACTGACATTTCTGATAGTGTTGTACAAGTTTCGATGCTTCTGTATTTCTTGCAGCAATCTGAGTCGACATGGGTATTAATTTTATTATAAGCACTTTTAACAATGCTTTATTATTTGCGCGTTCAATTATAATGCAACGTTGTTTTAATTTTATACAGTTCCGTTACAATAAAATTGAAATATAAGACACGTTTTATTACTTTCACTTTAATTATCGACATAGGTTTATCGACAACACCGCTTCCTTAGTCGATACAAGACTAACGATATAACTTTTGCAGTACGTCACCGTGTAATTCCGTTAAGCATATTTCGGGAAATAAGGGGCGATACAATTTTCTTTCATATTGTCATATTGTAAATGTTAGAATTCTACATAAATGAATTCGCTACATTCACAAAAGATGCTTATTAACATCTCGATGTGACAGCGACGCTGTTCCAAGGTTATATAAATGAATTGTCACTGCCAGTGTATTAGGGATCTTCGTTCACCGTGGGCACAATAAATTCGCGTACTTAACCGCCCGTCTGTCACGGGCTTAATTTTGACACTTGTCAAATTAGCCGTCTATGGCTATTTTTTTTTTTAGTCGGAGCTGTCGGAAGGCGACTTAAGCAGTGGGTCTATTCGGGCGTAGAACTGGAGTTATGTCATTACAGAATTCAAAAAATGATATTTAATTAAATATGAGGCTCATTAAAGATTTAAAACCGTTGGATTAAAAACGCCAGCTCAACGCGCCCGCGTAAAACACATGAAAGAGTATTTAATAAATGGATGTAGATAAAGTAGTGCATGCAACTGTACATAATTGAGCATTAAAACACGAGTTTCGTTTTATGAATCAAGCCCAAGGCGAGTATCATAATAAGATTACATGAGACATGAGTGTATGTAGCAGTTGCATAAACTACTATGCTACCGTCCAGTGGCGGCGCGTCCAAAATATTCTCAGTGAAACCGGAAATAATTTGCCTTTCTTATTCTTCATGAGTCGTAGTAAAATAACTGGAATGGCTGAAAATTAGGCAAGCCGGTGGGAATTGAGTTGTATCGACGCTCCGTCATTGCTACCGTCGTTGTATAAAGAAACTTGTGTGCAGGCGGTGTCGCAGCTCGGCATGCTGCTGGCTGCGCAGGCGCACGCCGGGCTCGCCGAGTGCGCGCCGCGCCGCAAGCGCCGCCGCGCAGACTCCCCGCCCCCGCACAAGCGCGCGCACCACTAGTACACACACATACTACCACACACCCACATACTACCACACACCCACACCCACTATCCTCGCCTACCTGTACTAACCCGGCCATGGCACAGAATAAGTAATAGTATGACTACGTGCAGAAGTCCCACTGTTAACATACAACCCCAAATTATAATAGGTAAATAACAAACTTTGACCAAATCAAGCGAATGAGCTCAGTCAGTGTTATTTAGCCTCTTTGTTATCTTTTCCTTTCATGTAGGTACAGTCAGCAGCAATGGTTGCTACGGGGAGGTGCTCACAATGAACCTCACACATCTTTATTATAAGAGAATAAGAGCGTGTGAAGATCATTTTGAACACCTCGCCCGCGTAGCAACCATTGCTGCTGACTGTACATCTTCTTCTAATTTGATTTGCTACACTTTCAGTGGTATGGTGCACTATTTTTTCACACTATTAGAGTAACAATACGCTATTGTGTCAAACTTGCCTACGCTATTCTGTAAAACCTGGCCGAATAGTAAAAACAAGACTTAAGTCTCATACTATTCTTGGAACAAGTAATAAATTAATCATGACATATTACACATTATTACTGAGACATTGATAAAATGACACACCACTACTTTCGTGGTAGTATTAGATCTTCTTTTTTAGGTTAGAGAGTCTTTAAAATCTATTGTGTAATCTTATGTAAGAAGTAATTAGGAAATAAACATTTTTAATAGTCTACTGTTTCATTGAATTCCTTCTCATCATTATCATCACATCAGGTTACTGATGGGCACAGGCCTCCCCCAAAGAGTGCCACAATGACCGGTCCTGCGCGACCTGCATAGCTTCCACTGGTAGTTTAATTATTTATTCCACTTAATTAATAATTACACAGCCTAATAGAAATAACCAAACTAATAACATCATAAAAACAAAAAGCAAACAATTTTAGTTATTTTAATGAGGAATGTCAATAGGTCACACTTGACCATAACAAAAGTTATCACCCCAACCGATTCTTGAATCAATTCAATTCTTAAAAAAATGGCTTACATCAAATTTATGATGATTTCGCCAATGTCACGTGTTCAATGACGTTGTTCGGTAACGACGCCATGACAGTAGATAAGGTTTTGTACGGTAAATGGATTCTGCCCGTCGTCGCCCCGGGCACGTGTGCTCACCAACGCGGCGACGATCAAAATCCGATTCTTGAATCAAAAAATGCTCTTAGAAACCTTTAATATTTTTAAAAGAGCTATCCCACGATACCCCACAAGAGGGGGTTTGGAAGAAAAAAAAATTGGACCCACCACTTTACACGTAGGGAGGGGGGAGGTACCCTAAAAAAATGTTTAATCCAAGATTTTATTCTACCGTTTTGTCGGCGTCATCAATATCTATAAGTACTCATGCCAAATTACAGCTTTCTAGTACTAACGGTTACTGAGATAAACGGGGGACGGACGGACATGGCGAAACTATAAGGGTTCCTTGTTTACTACGGAACCCTAAAAACGTGGAAACGCTGCCTGCGTGATGGGCACTCTACCAAGGGCAGACAATTTTGATACCTAGGTATTTTAATTTTTATCTTTAGATATTAGATTTTAATTGTAGTTGATTGTAGTCAGTTTTATACTTCTAGCCGCAGTAGCCGCTATTTTCATTTGACTAGTAACGGGATTTACTCGACGTTTCGGAGATGTTGGAACACCTTGCTAGCCCCTAGTTGTGCGACTGAAGAATACCATACAAACTTTACTTTCCATTTCCACCCCTATACAATTCAAGATGGCCATCTTGGACGAAGGAGCTGATTCCTATCAAAAACATTAAGCTATGGACCTAATAATAGACCCTGGAAAAATTTAGTGCTTTTGTCCAGCGTGTCCACATTTACGACTATTTTTTCTAGCAATCTGCCCCACCTCAGTATGTATAATTGTAGTCTTTGTGCCCCACTCATTCCCCTCTTTCTACGGCCCCACTACTTAAAAAAAAAACGTAATGGTTATATTCTCTTTGCCACTACTAATATTTTTCCAAAAATAACCGGTACAACAAACTGTCAAACGTTTGTTTGTGTGGTTTGTATGCACAGACATATTTATCCTCTAAGTTTGTATGCTAAAAACAGTATTGCCAACTTAGCATATTCTCGACTTATTTAGCAGTTAAATTTTACATTTAGCATATTTTTTTAGCACATTCTTCTCAGGTCATGAATCTGTTAAAATATATATCCAAATTTAAAAAATCAATTGTTCTTTTACTTTGTATTATTTGTTTTCTTGTAAGCCTGTGTATAATTTATTTTCTTCCCATGTATTTTATATAAATAAATACTGATTTCTCATCAAAATTTAATTTTTAGTGTGCAATATGTAATGGAGCATACACTCTTATCTAGGGGAGCATATTTTAGCAGATTTTCGGATATAGTTTTAGCACTAAACGAAATTTCAAGTTGGCAACACTGCTAAAAAAACGCCTCTAAGCCTGGCCGCAGACGCACGGAATTCCGAACGGAAACGGAGGCGAGGGGAGTTGAAGCATCTCGCTCTTAAGCGGCGATTACACCTGGCTATTTAGTGCACTAACTGGTAGAGGGGAGTTAAACTATCTCGTTCTAATAACCATTTTTTTTGTAGTGCACTAAATTTAGCCAGGTGTAATCGCCGCTTTAGCCTGGCCGCAGATGCTCGGAATTCCGAACGGAAACGGAGGGGAGGGGAGTTGAAGTCTTAGAGCGAGATGCTTCAACTCGCCTCTCTCTGAAACCGTATCGGAAAACCGGGCGTATGCGGCCAGGCTTAGAGCGAGAGGCTTGAGGCTTCAACTCCCCTCTCTCTGAAACCGTATCGGAATTCCGTGCGTCTGCAGCCAGGCTAAAAGTCTAAAATGCTAAAATGTCAAATTGTCTGAATTGAATTGTCAAACAGCGTCAACCGTCAACAAACTAGCTATCGCCATTGTTTAATAATTATTGTGTTTATTATTATAATATAAAATCTATCGTTTCTTTTTAAAATGTACGACGAGGAATCAATAAATTATAATTTGTTATTTTGTCACGCGTGCCTCAGTTCAAATAGAACTTTACATTCTGTTGGAGACTATCTCTCCATTTATCTTAAAATTTGCGACAATTCACGGATGGTAAGCTCTTTTAATAATTATTTCCATTAATCGAAGTATTGTGTGATGCGCTGGTGGTATTTTTATGTCAATATCAGAATTGAAAGGGTATGAAAAATGTATCCGAGATGAGGACTCCATTGACCTCTATTTTATTGAATTAATACCCTAAAGAGAAAGTATTATGCTTTATCGATTGAACTGAATACTGGTTTGGTATTGTTACATAACATATGCTAGCAGTTATGATGATGATGATACCCTAAACTGAAGGTACCCAAATGCCTTTTGGCATACCAACTTGTAAATATATATATATATATAACATGCCTTTCCCATGTTTTCATGTAATCCACTTCACTTAGTCTTTATATAAAGACTAAGTGATCACTAAACATGCTTATTTTAGTTTTTAACTCTACACAATAAAAAAAACAGGAAGCTCGGTAGTGGCCCCGCCAAGTCGAGCAAAACGAAAGAGACACGGTACTATCCTTTTCTCGAAGCCATTCCGCTCGTTTTCAACATCCTATATTTATACTCTTCATTTCAGAAATTTTATCGGTCTATTGTTGTTGTTGTTGGTATCCTAAGGCACCCCAGGGTGCCTACAAAACAACTCTGGCCCTTTGCACCTCTGGAGGTGTAAAGGGCCTATCGGCCCATCAGCAAATAAAACATAATAAAGCTAGAGGTTTATTATGTTTTAGTAATTATTTAATATATTGACTACACTATTGCCACTGTAGCAACCGTCATCCTGACTACATGTTCGTTGTCTTTACTCATTACATCTGCCAGAGTGATTCTCGTCCTAGATCAAGCTGTTGCTGATGGGCTTTCAATTCACCTGGATCTTAAATAGTTTTGGTCTTGACTTGTGGTTACAATCACTGAATCGCTAATCACACATCTTCTGGTCCTCTTGTACCCACCATCTCTGCCCACTGGCTTGGTGAGGGAATTCTTAATGTGCCGCAAGCCTGACCTTCTTCTTGAGGTTTTGTTGTGAAATTTTCACCTCTTAACATCTGGTAATTTTTCTAGTTACTCAGGTGCCTCATCCTTGTTTCTTTCTAAATGAAGCATTTGATTGACATGTTTAATAAATGTTTTATTTCCCAGCTTTACTTTGTACCTAACTATACCGATCCTTCTATCACTGTCCCCTCTGGCCATCTTGGTCCATTCTTGTAGTTCCTAAAACAAACCCTTTCACTGACTCTAAAATTTCGGACCTTTTGTGTTAAATTGTCTTCAGTCTCCTTTTCTTGTGCTGCTAAGGGATGAAACTGATCAAATTTGGTCTTAAACCAGTGACTGTTTAACATTTCTGCAAATGTTTTCCCACTAACACAGCTGGGCATAGATCTTCAGAATCTTTCTGGACCATGGAAGATGTGCAATCTTTTTAATTTCATTTTTACTGTTTGCACCGTCCGTTCTGTCTGCCCCTTTGATGCTGTGTGGTAGGACGCCAGTTTATGTTTGATGCCATTTTGCTAGATTTCTTCTGAAACAGAAGCTTTCACATTATCACTCACAATGGTGTCCGGCAATCCTTGTTTGACAATGATGTAATTTAATCTACTAATGACCATGCTAGAGCTTTGTTCCCCAAATACTTCTCAAAGACTTCTGGTCATTTTGAGTAAGCATCAATCAAGTTCAGGAAAACCTTACCCAAAAATGGTCCTGCAAAATCCACACGCACTCCATCTGTGGGTTACTTTGGGAGGTTAATTCCTTACCCTTTACACACTGGATATTTTTGAATCATGCTCTCTATATCCTTTTCTAACCGGGCCACCAAAAATAGCTCCTTGCACCAGCTTTTGCAGTCACAACTCCTGCGTCGAATACAACTCGTACCTTTGTGGTCTCTCTATCCTCACGTACTACGGTGTGGTGTGGCTGGTAAACTGTTAGGTAGGGAAGTCGGTGTAGAGATATTTTTTCGGGAAAGGTGAGTAGGAGTCTTAGCAAGTATTTTAGACTTGGGTGGACAGCTGTCACCTAGTCCATTTTCCGGCTATGATGTAATTTTTTTTATGAAAAAAAGATCAAATATTCTGTAGTTTATGTAAAATATGAATATACATAGATTTAGTAGTAGTAGGAAGTACTGGGATAACGCTCGGTTGATAATGATTGCCATGTGTTTTGTAGAACTTGACATCCCAAGTAAACATCTGTTGGGAGTGCATGGCTCTGCTGAAGAAGGTGCAGGCCTTCAAGAGGAAAGTTGAGAATGCTCAGAAGATACTAGACTACTGCGTCAACAAGCAGGTGAGTATTCACGTGACTATCTGGCATGGTAGTCACAGATTGTCATCTCTACCTTACAGAAGACCACAGCCATGCCAGAATAACACCACTACTTGCTCTTTAAGTATTATTATTATTTATTATACATTCGCAGCTCAATATTACTGTACTATACCTCGGTATATTACTATACTTGTCTTTTTTTATGTCCTGTTGTTTGTTTTAAATGTTTATCTAGTCTGTTTTTTTGGATGTGGTAAGTTAGAGTAAAAATATTTTAATATGCGTTACGGGCAGATCAACTATTTTTTGTTGCTCGTAATGGTTACGTCTCCTGAGTCACTCTTTAAAACTGTGATTTTATGGGTTTTAAATCAAGCAAAGTTTAGTGATCATTAAAAACCAATTTCGAAGTGGGTCATCTCTTTAGCATGCTAGAAGTCCATAATAAATATATATATATACATATGTATAAATATATATATATGGATATATATGTATATATATATTTTTTTAAGAAACTCGGTTACTGTTGTCTCCTCGCTGACGGTGCAGAAAACAGGGTTCGAAATTATCAAGATAATTAAAGAAAAGAAAAACAAAGATTAAAGTGAAAAATTGAAAAATCCCCTCCCTAAGGCATAATTAACAGAGTGTGATTGAAAGATTCACCGTCTCAAGGGATACCACGGTGGCTCAGTTTGTAGAGCAATGGACGGATTCCAGAGGTCGTGGGTTCAAATCCCACCTGTGGCGTTGAGTTTTTCAATTTTTCACTTTAATTGGAAATTATAAAAATCACGATAATTATCCTTTCGAACCCTGACAGAATAACAACAAGGAAAAGTTGATCAACAAAATTGATAATAGGTACCTTTTTTAGGTCCCCCTGGAAGACTATCTCTCCGATCTAACCCTATCCAGTACAGAAACCACATCATACTACCCCATCTTCGAAGATAATGTTGGTGAATATGAGAACTACCTGCAGAAACCTGACAAGATCCCGGAGTACATGGATAAGGCAGTGAGGAGTGAGGATTGTGGGAAAGATGAGCTGATGTGTAAGATTGAGGATGTGAGGGGCAGGTGTGATATACTTGATGTTAAGCCGCTATTGGATCTGTCAAGTAAGTACTGTTAATATAAGATAAGATATAGAGGTGAGACGTACTAGGCAAAACGCGTACTGAGTCTTGCGAGTACGCGTCCACAAAAAGACTAGATCCAAAGACTAGGTCTAAATACGCGCTAAACCGACCCCGACCCGAGGTGCCCCGAAAGAATCCGAACGCGCAGACGAATACGAATAGCGCGGAACATAAAGACTCTTAGACGTTTCAAGTCTTCAGAGTCGTGAAGTCGTCGTACGCCTAGTACTCGATACGCTAAAAGACGCGCGAGCGGGATCGCGTACTTACGCGTCCAGGCCAAAACCTATTCCAAAAACCTGTTCCCGTAAATACGTCTCACCTCTAATAAGATAGCCTTTGCTGCCTTTGCCAGTGAGTGCCACCAAGCGCCCATCACACATTCCGCCATATTCAATCCGCCTAATCGTTGACCCGCCGTAATATAAAACGACGTTATTTTGTGAAAGAGCTAGACGGAATGTAAAACGGCAGATTATACAATCCGGCTGCGACCTGCGACATGTACATTTCCTTACTAATAGCTATTCAATCACTATAATATACGAGTACATATGTATATTATAATTTTGCAGTTTATCACACTACACTAGTAAGATTGTTCATCTTTCGACATTGGTAACGTTTTTATCAGCTTGCCCTTTGGCGTAGGCCTCCCCTAAGTTTTTCCATTCTTTTCTATTAGTGGCTTTTCTTTGCTTTGCTATCCCATCGTAAAGGGGGGCTCGTTAAGGCCGTTCATGTACCCAGATGAAATTTAAAATCGAGCGTACTGCCGTCACTGTCACATTTCGAAAGGGTAACGGAGATAGAGCTTGCATGTCGATATCTTGTTACGGTAGAATATGTCGATTTTTATTTATTTTAAAAATCATCCTCCTAGCGTTATCCCAGTACAGTTGCATCCTGACGGATGCCTGGGGTCCGCTACCTCATCCCAAGATTTGGCGTAGGCACTAGTTTTTACGGAAGCGACTGCCATCTGACCTTCCAACCCCGAGGGGAAACTAGACCTTATTGGGATTAGGCTTTGTCAAGTGAGTGGGCAACTTGACTGTTAGAAGTTCTCAAACCGCCCGAAGGCCTCCAACTTGGCTTAACGACTGCTGCCATAGACAGCAACCGGGATCAACGGCTTAACGTGCCTTCCAAAGCACGGGAGCGCTCAGTTAGTAACCACTCAAAGCGGTCACCCATCCAAGTCCTGACCACTGCCCACGTTGCTTAACCTTAGATACCGCAAGCGGTACCCGGCGCCGCTGGGCTACGAGCGCTCCAATTTATTTTAAAAAATATTGCCTCAAATTATCGAAATTCGGAAGCTGTCAAATTACTATTTTAGTTATGATTGATTTTTCTCCTTTTTATGTTTCATAGTGTCACATAGTAAAAAAACAAGTGCCTAATGCTGCAAAAAGTAATCAAATTGGAGGTTACTTTGGGAATTAATTGTATCGAGCGAAGTGTTATGAATCGTGTATCGAAAGCTGTGTTATTAAAGATAACATAATCAACAATTATATATATTTTTCCCACGTCTACAAATATCAACGATTCTGAGAAAAATGGGATAATTCTTGGGGTGTTTTCGCATATCTGGCTCATGGAACCGCCTTAATTTGTAATGACATCGATATGGTGTTTCAGCGAGCTCGTGTGACGTGACTGTGAAGATAGAGCCCGGGGAATACCCCGCGGAGGAGGAAGAGCAAAGGCACCTCCGGTGGAAACGCTCCGCGTTGCTCGTCTATAAAAGGTAAAATCTCCTACCAAGATAGCGTTTAAAAATTCTCTCCGTAAGTTTTTCGCCAGCAGAACCGAATATTCCTAATGTTTCTGTTTAATAGTCTCGTCCGTATATATTATATAATATATATATATATATATATATATATATATATATATATATATATTATGTATTAGTATTAATATGTATTAATACTTAGAATATATGTCAAAATTTTGAAGTTGCACCGCCCACAATCTCTCTGCTTCGCCCTAAGGTTGACTGGTAGAGAATGCTTATGGCATTAAGTCCGCCTTTTGTACCATAAAGTGTATAAGTTTTACTTTTGTGCAATAAAGATTAAATAAATAAATAAATAGTCCATCCGCTGATCTAAAGCCAGCATTACACCTTCCTGAATTCAGAAACTTCAACTCCTCTCCACTTATCAGGGTGCTTGATTCAGGACAATGTAATACCCGCTTAAAAGCCGCATCACTGCGGCTTTGAAAGTTCAATGCCAAATAAATGACACCAATGCCAAACCACAGTCAGGTAAAAAAAAAAAAGAAACAAGTGCGTGTCGGGCCACGCGCAAGGTAGGGTTCCGTAGTCGTCTACCCGTTACATTATATGGACTAAAAAGTTCGCAAACTTATATTTACTATGTTTTTGACAGAATTAACAACATTATCTAAGGTATCAATGGAAATTGTACGAAAGTTTGCTTTTGCAAAGTACATTTCTGAAGTTCGACTATTACTCGTTAACTAGTAATGTCTACTTAGCTGTGATAGTTTTCCTTTTAAATTCATCGTATTTACTACTACCATGATTTTTTTCACATGCCTATTAGCCACCGTTTAGCTGGCAGGGGGGGGGGGGGGACACTTGACCATAGCTAAAATTATCACTTCAAAGCTTAATAACACGCTAACCAATTCTTTAATCAAAAAATGCTTTTAGAAACCTAATAATATTTTTAAAAGAGCTATCCAACGATACCCCACACGATGGGGCTTGGCAGAAAAAAAAATTGCACCACCACTTTACATGTAGGGGAGGTACCCTAAAAAAAAATTTTTTTAAAGATTTTATTCTACCGTTTTGTCGGCGTCATTGATATGTATACTCATGCCAAATTACAGCTTTCTAGTACTAACGGTTACTGAGAAAAACGGGGGTCGGACGGACGGACGGACGGACGGACGGACGGACATGGCGAAACTATAAGGGTTCCTTGTTTACTACGGAACCCTAAAAAAAGACCAATAAAAATTACAACGCGACATTTTTGACGGTAGTTGTTGATATAATTTCTGATTACGGAACATACAAGGTATTTTAAGATTTAAAGAAGCTTGGCTTAGGTTGCAATTCGAAAGTTAGTGTTGTGACCATTCAGACTATTAAGTACACGATTACGTCCGATACCCGAAAGCCGAATGTCATTCTAATAATCACGAACTGTACGTATCGTCCCCTAGTAGTTAGTTCCCATAGTACAGTCCAAGCGTCAAGATTCAAAGTCCAATGACAAGTTTTATAAAATGTCGGACATTTTAAATAATTTCTACTATACCTATACTATACTGTTGTTGTGAGCGGTGCGATACATTCGCGTCACGCATAAACCTTAAACAGGTTTCTGTGCGCGTCTTAATTAATGTTGTATTGTTTTTATCTTTTTAATATAAATAAATTGAAAAGAAAAGTCAAGTGCAAAAATATGGGTGTATACAACTTGCTCAAAAATATGTCCCATAGCTCTTATGTCGGTGAATTAAGGTATTAGTACCATATTTATGAAAGGATACACTCGATACCTATTTTTGCACTTGACCGTACAAGCTTTGCTTTGTTTGGTAGGTACTAGATCGATTTGTGCAAGATTGTCTCCAAATATTTATATCTTTATATCAATTTTATTTATGTTGTAGGATATGCAGCCACCTGTACGCTCACCATTTCCAGCGGCCCGTGAGCGACGATCTGGCGCCGCAGTACAGCCGCATCGTGCGGCGCCCCACAGACCTCTCCACAATCAAGCGACGCATCAATGAGGGCGTTATCAGGTACACTAAAACTCTCGCTCCGTTCCGATTCCTACTAAGTCCCTCGCACCTCTCCACCATCAACCGTCGTATTAAAGAGGGCGTTATCAGGTACACTAAAACCCTCGCTACGCTCTGAACCCTACTAAGTCCCTCTGACCTCTCCATCATCAAGCGACGCATTAAAGAGGGCGTTATCAGGTACACTAAAATCCTCGCTACTCTCTGAACCCTACTAAGTCCCTCGCTACGCTTAAGACTCTAATTCAGAGACTCGCTAAGTCTTTGAATCTCCGAGCGGAGCCCGGATAACGTCGTAGACAATAAAGGATTCTGATTTCTGTCAAACATTACATTTTCGGTACCAGCTTTTATTGCCGACTGTACATTTGTTTCCACTGTCTTCAAATACTCGTGGAAATTTTGATTTTTTTTTTGTAGTTTAGAAGTTGCTATGGCCACCTTATGTCTCCATCATCAGATCCGCTCGATGATACCATACGAGTAATATTGCATTGTCATCCAAACTGGGTGTCAACAAAAAAAATCAACTCAATCGGTTGGAAAATCAGCTTCAAAATGGAGTTGAAAGATTCCACCCGAACAAACACTTACATACATACATGGGTCATTGTCAGATTTAGGTGCGCGTCTTTTCGGTGGACATGTCAAAAGTTAAGGGCTCCAAAGCTTAATTTTCGATTGATCTGATAACCCGCATAATCTGTAATCAATCATGCACACAAGCCGTTAACTATTGACCACCGAATGGACAACTTTTGTTTTTCCGACTGACAATGACCCACATACTTTTCAAGTTAAATAAAGCTTGAATAAACTGTATTCGCGTTAAAGCCCTCACTGTGCTTTGGTATGCAAAGTCTAAGGCTAAGACCCTCGCTACACTCCGGAGAAGGTTTATAAGTTAACCCTTTTCCAGGCATAGTACGATTTATCGACCACATATGCGTGTAGTTCAAATTTCAACCTTAATACCCAAAGTTAAGGTTTAAATTGAATTGAAGTTACTTGTGCTTAAATTAATTTCCAATTCATAACAAATTTTAATTAAAAATCAATATATTTATTATTTATTCTCAATACAAATGGTGATATAATGTCAATAAAAACTTACTAAATAAATTGACACAAACATGTCTAGTCAAATAACCCAGTTCATAACTATTTTGAATATATATTATGTTTTACGCAAAACCACGTATGTTGGTCCGGCCTGGAAAGGGGTTAAAGTACCTGTATTTCACGAGCGCGGGTGAGCCATGGTTGTGTGTTGAGCTATACATGCACATTGTCTATGTGTGCGTCAGCGTAGGAGCTGTGAGTTCACGTTGTCTATGTGTTCGTATGTGTCACAACTACAACAATGGCCAACCCGCGCTCCTGAAATAAAAGTACTACTTATACTATTGCTAGTTTTTTGCCCGCCATTGCTAGTTTCTTTTCGATACAAATTCCACCACTTTAAGAGGAGGGGTAGGGCAAGCTCTCTCCATACAAACTTTGTGCAGGATTTACTTCGTTTGTGTTTGCATTAAAGTTATGATTTTTGCTGGTCAGTATGCTTATTTTGCTGATAGCTATTTCGTGATGTAATTTTTTTTTTAAATTTTGTTTTTTTTTTGAAATATTTGAAAATTTTCACATCACGATCTTCGCATATCTAATATTTACAACCAAAAAAAAAAAAATAATATTTGTTAGTGCCAAAACCGACGAATAAAGCGTGCACAAAGTTTGTATGAGGAAGGCCTTGCCCTACCCTACGCCTTAAGGGATGATTTCCGGGATAAAAAGTATTATATGTCTTTCCCCGGGACTCCAAACTATCTCCATGACCAATTTTATCTAAATCCGTCCAGCGGTTTAAGCGTGAAGAGGTAACAGATAGACAGACAGACACACTTTCGTATTTCTAATACGACTTAACGACCGCTTTAGCTTAGTTGGTAGTGACCCTGCCTACGACGCTGGAGGTCCCGGGTTCGAATCCCGGCCGGGGCATTTATTTGTGTGATGAGCACGAATATTTGTTTTTGGATGTTTTCTATGTATTTAAGTATTTATTTATCTATATAAGTATGTATATCGTCGCTTAGTACCCATAGTACAAGCTTTGCTTAGTTTGGGACTAAACTCTGGTCCACCATTCGGCGGAGTTGTTTGACAAGTCAAAATGCACAAATGTTGCCACAGTACGGCCAGTGCTGTTCATATCGATATTATTTAAGGCCTCACTAAACGTACGGCCTATTTATCGGGCACCCCTTGGTGCTTGCCGAGATCATCGAAAATCGAAATTAGTAGTGTTTCTCTCAATCTAAAATGCTCTCAATTTGACAAATTAAAATTATTTGTAAATTTTATGATTTTTTCATATTTCTTCATATTTATTTTACTTTTGTCCGCTTAATGAGCTTTTAGTTGTCGAAAAGTAGAAACTTTTACATTTATTAAATTAGGTAGTGAAGTAGTAGGACCTTAATCTTGATCGAAAAAACTTCCTGTCTAATATTATATCGATTTTAATATTCCGAAAAATGCTGGCACATTTTTGTTCGTGATTAAGAGGCTATAGTTAGTTACTTTATACTTATCGACATATTTTTATCGATATATACCGTCACTATTTATTTTTTCTACCCCTGGCAACATCTCATCTGCCAGTTTACTCCGCCGAATTATGGACTTGACCTTAGGTTGGTTTGTGTAAGATTGTCCACAAATATTTATTTATTATTTCTTAATATTATATATGGATTTGTTGAAAGGACGACAGCGGAACTGACGCGCGCGCTTCTCCTAATGTTTTCCAACGCGCTGATGTACAATAGCAGCGATCACAAGATCTATCAAAGGGCGCTCGAATTCCGGGAAGAGGTGAGACCAATTTTTATTTTATTTATTTATTTAAATGACACCTCCCGATAGGGGCCGGCAATTAGTTTTAAGGCGCAGGGTAGGGCAAGGCCTTCCCCATACAAACTTTGTGCAGGTTCTATTCGTCGGTTTTGGCACTAACAAATATAATATTTTTTTTGGTTGTAAATATTAGATATGCGAAGATCGTGATGTGAAATTTTTCAAATATTTCACAAAAATCCAAAAAAAAAAATTAATAAAAAAAAATACATCACGAAATTGCTATGAGAAAAATAAGCATACTGACCAAAAATCATAACTTTAATGCAAACACAAACGAAGTAAATCCTGCACAAAGTTTGTATGGAGAGAGCTTGCCCTACCCCTCCTCTTAAGTGGGGTCCGGATAAGATAGAAAAGAAATTTTTCGAGGTCCAGAAAAAAATCTTTTAATGAAATCAATATGCATGCAGCATATTTAACATTATTTGGGGGTCCAAGTTTGGACCTTCCCTGGTCCGGACTCGGACCGCGGTCCGCCTATTGCCGACCCCTGCCTCCCGGTATTGCCGTTGTGAGGGATCCTAAACAAAACAATTCTATTGTCTGTTTTTTTTTCGGCGCTACAACGAGAAATATCGCGTTCTTTGAAACGCTGTGCTGCCCAGACGAGGAAATAATAGGGATTGATTTTCAGATATATGATTATTGACTATATGATTGGGTTTTTGACAATAGCCTAAACATGATTGCTTAAAATTTTCTCGATAGAAAAAAAAACCAAAGTTGTCTTTATTTCATTTTTTTACTCAGCCTACTAAAACAACGCATTAATAAACGACACAAAAAAGTTAATATGATGGCATTTTACCACATCTAAATTCTCTTAAGAGGGAATTTCATAAAACTGCACACAGTCAGATATTTATCGAGATTTGTTAAAAAAATATATTCACGAATGGTGTTGTATTCCGTTTTGCCGTGCGGAAAAGACATAAGCGTGTCTCTTTCACGGGGGGCGTGGATTCCCGAATCGATATATCCCCTTAATCCCGCAGCGTGTTTCGCGCAGTGGTCCGAACCTCTACTATAAGTTTTTTCGAAACAAACCACAAAGGAACGCGTTTGCGTTTATGCTCATTTTGTAAGGCAACTCGAGCAGCGCCTCTGGTGGACTTAGACGGTAAGTATTTTTTGCCATATAAATTAACCCCCTTATTCATAAAACTTAACAAACCTCTGCTAACTAAAATGTTGTTTGTCCCTTTCTCGCAAACTTACATGTCAAAGTGACAGATAAGGACAAACGAACTTTAGCGGTTTGATGGGCCATGAATAAGAGGGTAAGACTAAACGCAAACGGGTTCGTTTGTACTTTGTATCGAAAAAACTTATACTAGAGGTGCAGATAGCACGCTCGCCGCGCCGCATTTCGCGTAAAGTCGCGACCTAGGAGTTAGGTTTGAATGATCGTTTGATTGTCAGACGCTTCGCGAGCTGTCGCTGCTGCAAGCGGCGCACGTGGAGACGGAGCGCGCGTGTCCGCCGGCGCCCGGCCTGCGGCGCCGTCCCGTGCCTGTGCCCGCACCTGCGCCCGCGCCCGCGCTCGCGGCGCAGGCGACGCCCGACGCGCACCGTGCGCCGGCCCCACTTGTACACACAGGTAATAAACTTGTCTAATGCCATTACAAACGTGCCCAAAATAGTAGATGTACAATAATGGGATAATAAAACGAGCCATGTCACCAGAGCATAAAACGAAAGAGAATATAATCACTGACGTTTTAAGAGACGGGACTCTCATACTAGAAAATGAACGCGAATTGCCATTTAAATCCAATGGTGCCGCCATTATCCGCCTCGAATATCATTTTTTTGTACCGATTTGCGCGAACCTGTATAAAACGAGCCATTTTACCCCAGACATTCAGATGGATAGTCACGTGAATCAAAAAGGATTTTATGCTCGAGTTTTACACTCTGCTTTTCACTTCAATTGCGAGAAAATTACACAAATAAATAATATAATTAACACGCGCTCCGTACTCCGGTCCTCCGGGACGAAAAGCAGTAAACACTTATTGAATCCTTCGCCGCACTCAAGATTCTACTTTAGAATCCGTCCCTACGCTTAAACTTCTATTGTAGAATATTTTTTGCTTCATACAGGATTCAATATAGCGCCCTCGCCGTAAATACATCACTTTGTTCCCATGAGATACAATCTACTATTTTAATACTATATGAATTGAAGGGATGTTTACATCGATTTAATATACCCTAGATACACTATCCGCCTGTCAAAAACGTCCGCGCTCAAGAGTGCTTAAATGCCTTGTAAGCACTCGTGCGCTCGGAGTTGCGCGCTAGCCACCGTCTTGTCAACATGCCGAAGTGCTCCGTAAAAAAATTCAAAAACAACACCTTAACGACTTTAAAAACGCATGAAATTTCGTATTTTCGATGAGTATTTCTTTAAAGTTTCATATTTTGATAAATATATAATTGTATTACGCTTATAACAAATATTATTTAAAGAATTTGAAAATAACAGGCAGACGCCTAGCAACGCTACTGTCTCTTTCCCCCGCGTTTAAATAGCTGTATATCGAAACGAAACGGAATATTGTGGAATCGGCCTATAGTAAAATTTCGAATGAATGGAGTCGCAGACTGAAACATATTTTTAATCAAAATGGACAAGTATTAAAGTATAAGTAAACAAGTATTAAGTTAAACAAGTATTAAGGTAGTAAATTAAGTACTTAAATTCTATCGCGATGAACGAGTTCCACGCGGACGAAGTCGCGGGCAATAACTAGTAGCTCATAGAATTTACGCTTCTTTTTGAAGAATGTAGGTAGGAAGCTCAAACACTCCTAAGCTATACTATTTTATTGCGGATTTCCGTTGCCTACCTTCCGGCCTCAAATACCAGATCAGGTCATTGGTAATTTAGCAGTACAGCGGAACCATTTAAATCAGCCTCTCCATCGCTTCAGCCACCCATGAAACACTAGGAGTTTTGGATAACCATCCATGGTCTTCGTCATCAGCTCCTGTTCACCAAATGCTAGTTCTGAATGCTCGATTTTTTACCGATAATACTATAATCGCTAAATGTTTCCCTTGTATTTTTGAAGAGTTCCCTCAATTCCTCATGGCTCCCATCATTAGAAGGTATTATGGTATGTAAGCTTTCAATCAATCAACAAAATAATTTTCCAAATCAGTTCATTAACGCTGAGTTCTGAGGTAAAAAACAAATATAAGGTATTAAAAAAAAAAAAATACATATATAATAATGTCAAAAAATTACCACTGCCCAATCCCCCTCATTTATGAGAGGAGGCCTGTGCCCCGCAGTGGGACGTATATAGAATGATGATGATGATTATAATGTCAAAAAAATATTATTGCTTTAGGTTTATTATTGCCGACTGTACTTACTTTTTTTTCACAGTCATCACATCAACTACTCATAGAGACCGTTTCATTTCAAAGAGCCCGAACATGACGAGTTGTGTAGTTTAGGAGTTGCTATGGCCACCTCGTGTCTCCATCATCAGATCAGCTCGATGGTACCATAATATTACACTATCATCCAAATTAAACGTGTATACAAAATTTCAGCTCAATCGGTTGAAGATATCTGCTTCAAAATTGAGCTGCAAGATTACACCCGAACATAGTTACAAACATACATACGTTAATTGGAAGTTAAATAAAAGCTTGTAAAAAGAACCAACAACACCGGTGCAGTACCTGTTAAAAAAATAAAACAAAAAAACATTTTCGACTCCATCCGGACTCTGTTCCAATTTCATCCCTAAGTCCAGTGTTGTCAGTCCAAAAATTAGTGGAAAATTATCGTAGACAAAATTGAACTTAACTGTCTTGGACTTACGGTGTACAATCTTTTAAAATAATTCGGTGTTTTTTAGAATTTTTCCACAATTGTACCGTGCAATCTGTAAGGTTATAACCGCCAAACACTCTATTTAAAATACAATCGTATGCTTGACACATAAGGCTGAATATCGAAAAAAAAGAAATTCATCCCAATTGACTTATGTTTGTGTAGTGTATCTCCGACACGCACACACTCGCAATGACGGCTGGACACTTTTTCTTCTTGAATTTGTAGGTGATAGTGTATCTAGGGTATATTAAATCGATGGATGTTTACAATAACAACATAACTGACTAGACTGGTCGACATCTGCTGTCATTTCAATAGGGATGATGACACTATAAAAATAAAATCAATAAATCCAAATTTTCTAAATAAAGGCTCAAATTCTCAATCAAATGGCGAAAAAATTAATTCAATAAAATAAATAATTACGTAATTATAAGTCTTCAAAGTTTTAAGAGTGGGTATTTTCTGTCGCTTTTCCGCAAAACGCACCTTTGTATTGAACGATCGTCATTTACTATGGCGCTACTCAACAGTGACGTCACTGTTGAGTAGCACTTTCTCCCTCTAACTACGAACCGTTGTAGCTTCGTTATTTTTTGAGATATTTGAATAGGATTTTCACTATTTGGCATAATTTTATGTCTTCTTTCTATTGAAGTAATACATTTTTTTGAGTCAACATCCCAATTGTTCTTGACAGAGTGTCAACCAGTGTAAGCAGTTATGTTGTTTTTGTAAACATGCCTGCAATTAATCTCTTTTGGTTTTGACACCTCCAGTGGCACCGACGCGACGGAGTGCGCCGGCGACTGTCAAAGTCCCACAATCTACGGTGCGAAGAAGAAAATCTGTGTGGGATCCGTCACATGAAGGTATTTTACTCGTTTTATGAATTATCATCAGTGTCAAACAATTTAAAAATATAAATAAATGTTTCAATGAAAGAAAAACGAATGAAGAGGTTCTGAATTTGGTAGGAGAGAAAAGGAATGCTTTTGAGGACGATCGAGAACAGAAGAGGAAATATGCTGGGGCACCTGATACGACATGACAATTACATAAAAACTATTATCGAAGGCAAGATAGAGGGGAGGCGAGGCAGGGGAAGACCGCGACGTGCGTTTATGGATCAAGCTAAAGAGAAGGTCAATGTAATGTCGTACCAGGACTCAGGAGCTCAAAGCATTGGCAGAGAACAGAACGGAATGGCGATTACTCCACCGACAAGAGCTAGGCTCTTAAATATATGATGATGTTTAAAAAATCGAACTAGCCCCATAGGAAGCTCAATAAGGCTTGTGTATGTGCATGAGGAATTTGGGGGCCGAGCTCGATTGCTCCCACTGCTCAGTGGCAAGAGCGACTGACCACGAATGCTAGAAGGTCGCAGGTTCGAATTTTTCAATATTTCCTTTATTTAGACAGGACATGTTAATTTGTAGTGTTGTGTTCCTGGAGGTGAGCAAGGTTGCCAGAGCTCCCGAGTATGCACTGTGTTGAGAGCGAGGGACCTAAATTTGTCCCTTCTGCTGTCCATACAGTGATACCTCAAATTTTATAAAGGTTCGGCAACGCGCACTTGACTCCTTTGGAGTTGCGAGCGTCTATAGGCTGCGGTGTCAGCAACTGGACCGTATGATTGTTTGCCACCGTCGTTGTATAAAAAAAAAAGGTTAACACTCGCGGTTAAAAATTTCGAGTCACCCTAGTAGCCTCAATAGGTTTTGTTAAACATTCTACACTCGTTTTATTTACATACTATACTATTCTTGGTATTGCCCAACTGTATTAGGAATTGACAATATTTCATAATTTCCAAGTCTTAATTCGAAAACCATTTCGGTAAAAACGTGTGAAGTACACAAAAAACATTTTTTTTTATTTTTTTCTCCGTTATTTTTGGAAAATATCGCAAATTACTGTAAACCGAAAGTTGACGTCATCTTCCTCGTTTCCCCTTAGTACAGAGTACAGACAATCGCTGCTCTGGAGTGGCTCTGGATTCTTGTTGGGAAGATGACGTCATATTTTACTTACGCCCTTTTGGAATGATCTACTTTTCAACGTGTTTTTTTTGTATGAAATATTGAGTTAAATTGAAAAAGAAAAAATACGGGTGGCTTAAATTTTTACCTATTTTCTAACTAGTTCATAAAATAATGTAGTTAAAAATATGAAATGTTGTCAAATTCCGGGATCCTATCATAAAAATATCAATGTCCAAAAATGACGATTTTCGCGATATCTCGCTCCGTTAAGGTTGGTTTTTTCATGGTTATTTACGGAGTCCGATTTAAACTTGGAAACGTTACTTTTTTTGGCTGTTACTAATGCAGTATAGATGTAAAATTAAATAAAGACAATGACATGATTAAAAAACTTACAACCTCGCAGTATTTTAGCAAATATTACGCTTTTTACCGACCCGTATTCTTTGTCCGTGAGTGTATTTATGTATACCTGCGTACGAATCCTGTTAGGAGCCAAATTTTTTCAATATTTCCTTTATTTACATTGCAAATAAACATTTTTTAGATCAAATAAAGGCCGCCGTGACCCCCCGGCCCCCGCGGCGGTCCTCCCTGTCCCCCGCGCCCACGGCGGAGCCCCCGCGGCGCCGGAAGTGGGACTGGCCCTGTCTCGACAACGACCAGTATCTAGTCGCTAACTGCTTTAAGAAATATAAGAGCACTGTGCTGTTATAGAATAGAATTTGTTGTTTTAAATGAGGTCAAGCGCATGCATGCGCTAACGAAATGATATCTTAAATCAAAGTGGAAAATTAAATGCTACAGATGGGATTTGAACCCACTTACACTTTTACACTCTTCTAATTAAGCCAGAGATCGCACCTGTGGCGTTTATTTTTTCAATTTTCACTTTGATTTAAAATTAAAATTTGTTATCAGCATCACAGTTAACCTTTTCGACGCCAACGACGTATATATGTACAACCATCGCTTCGACGCCAATCCGTCGCGAAAGCAATATCAACCTACATGCATTTCTATAGGGGTCAACTTCGCTTTTGGGGTGTAAGAAGACACATTCGTCAGGATAAATTATAGCCTGTTTTTTTTCTGATGGAAACGAACTTTTGGTCAGGTTCCGCTTTCGTCAGGATAAATATATCCTGTTTTTTTTTCACTAAAGCGGAATCTAATATTTAGGTAGGCGGTTTTTTTATTCGTAGGCGGGACAAATTGCCTATCGGTAGTCCAGTTATCGGATTTTTTTTACTTACGTACCTATTTTCGTGTCATCTACTTCTCTTCAGTCTATAGTATAGCAGGAGCAGGAGGGGAGCGCTATGAGCCCTTGAAGCCTACTTGTAGAATAACCCCCTTATTCATAAAACTTAACAAACCTCTGCTAACTAAAATGTTGTTTGTCCCTTTCTCACAAACGTAAATGTCAAAGTGACAGATAAGGACAAACGAACTTTAGCGGCTTGTTAACTAATGTAGGTTTATTGGACGTTTATGAATAAGGGGGTATCTTGAATTATCATCCTTTTCAAAATGGACCACAGAAACCTAAGGACATCGTAAATAATACGACCACCGAAGTGACGGCAGTTGAAACGGTCTGAGAAATGTCCTCTTGACATTCCCATATCATGGCGTGTGAGTGACGTTTGTATTCGACAGAGCGTTGGAAAAAATTAACTCTCACCTCCATTGCAGGCGTCACACCATTTATTTTTGCTAAATAGTATTATTAAATATTTCGTAGTTAATTTATCCTTTCACTGACATTGGCAAAGGCCCTCGAGGCTGCCATTTTCCTTTTATAATAATAACCTTATTGCAACAAGAACGTTAACTGTTATGCTGACAACATTAGAGATTATTCTTAAACTTAAGAAATCTCATCTTGCATGCTAGGGGTTTAGACTACATGCATCCGCGGGGTTGTTTTTTGTGATAATTCTGCAGCTAGTTCACTTACTTATGGTTTTTTTTACACTGATGACGGTTAAAGGCAATGCTTTTTGTGTTTAGTTGCCAAATATCAGTGTTGGGCAAAAAGTTCTTTAATTACAGTAACAATTACTGTATTGGTAATTGAATTAACCCATTGAACGCCAAGTGTTCTACCCACCACAACCACTAAAAAGGTCGGAGTGAAGGTGTACTTTGATCATGAATAAAATCTATTATGAATTGTTTTTATTCGTCCTGTGGGTTGACGGCGAAAAAAACACAACAAAAGATTGTTTTTGTTTACTTGACTCGTTTTCAAGTCACCGGTAGACATGAGGTTAAACGTTACATCAATCCAACAGTGCTTGGCGTGGTGGGCACGACGACACACAACCACTTTGGCGCTCAAAGGGTTAATAATTACATTTTGCATTTATTCAGAGTAAATAATTATTCAATTACGAATTACTTTTATCCAATCAAATATGTTTGGTCCTTTTTATTACCCAAAATTAATTACGCCCAACACTGCCAAATATGTTAAGTATAGTTTTAAGTAATAAACGTGATATTTGTTTTAAATGTGGTTTCTTGATTTAGCCTATCATCCCCCACTATCTCCTGATTCCACATCCTCAAATTTAACTAAAATAGGTTTGATGAACGATTATAAAAAAGGGGGTAAGGGTGGTATTCCACTTCTTCGTCTAATATACATTTCATCAAAGAAATTTGAGGCGTTCAGGCGGCTTGAGAACTTCTAACAGTCAACTTGGTGACAGACGGACGGACAGCGAAGTCTTAGTAATAGGGTCCCGTTTTACCCTTTGGGTAACGGAACCTTAAAGGAAATAAAGGGACAACAAATAAAACAAGTCATTCATCTATAATATACATTTCACTTATAGTTTACATACTCGTACAATCTGCCGACGCGGTTAGGTAATACCTACTCTTAGCTTCAACGTCTCACGCGTCATTGTCAAGTCAAGGGCCGCGGCCGCGGGGCGAGCCCGGTACAGAGACCAAACTCAGAGCTGCCAAGTTTCACCCACTTAAACGCAGGGGTGGGCAAGGCATTCTCCATACAAACTCTGTGCACGTTTTGTTCGTAAGTTTTGGCACTAACGAATGTAATATTTTTTTTGGATGTAAATATATTAGATATGTGAAGAAAGTGATGTAAAAATTTTCAAATATTTCAAAAAAAATTAAAAATAATATCAATGAAAAAAAATTACATCACGAAATGGCTAACAGAAAAATAAGCATACTGACCAAAAATCATAACTTTAATGCAAACACAAACGAAGAAAATCCTGCACAAAGTTTGTATGCAGAGAGCTTGCCCTACCCCTCCTCTTAAACCTTTGAACGCCATTCTTCATGTACGGCAGTGACCCATACACGCCAACTCATTTTCCAAGAGATTGAATTTATATTTTATAAACTAATGTAAATCATGAAGGTGAATTTGACAACGTACGTCCAACGACAACACCTGTTGTCGTTGGCGCCGTAGGCACTTCAACACTCGACACTAAGAGTTTCTGGCGTTCAAAGGGTTAAACTATTGATCGGCACAGTCGGCTATATACGTCAAATCGTGCAAACGACGGCTAAAGCCGACAGCCATGAGGCTGACCTCCCATTTCTTCAAATACAATATTATTCGCTGGAAGCTCTGAATTAGATCAATCTGTAAATATTACAAATCAGACTTATACATTTTCTTTATTGCTACAACAATCAAATCGTCAATCGGGCAATTTAAAAGCTGGGCGCCAATGTGACAGGTTTTTGGAGACGAGCAATAATGAAACTTATTTGTACAAAATTAGAGTTGCAATTTCAATTACATCATATATAGTTATTGCATACAATGCAATTGAAACTTTAAATCGATGAAATTAAGGTTTATTATTATTCGTCTCTTATACATCTATGGCTATCCGGCCCTTATGCACCATAACAGCAAATATACGTTCTTTCAAACAAAAAGTTGTTTGTCAATGTCAATCAATTGTGTGTTGTCAAAATGACGCCTTAAACATTCAGTAGATGTCCCATTACCTTATCGCCACTAATCATGCAAAGTAGTTTAAAATGGGACTTATAGCGTTGTTATAAAGTTCACTTTTCTGTGACAAGCATGGCGAAAAAGTAGGACAACATACATGGGTAATATTCGTCACATATTAGTTCTCTAAAGACAGATCTTATGTAATATAGTCTTCTATCACATTTTGTTACATAGAATAAGAGTAGGATGGATAGCTGGCCGAGTTAGCATTTGGCGCTTTACAATAAATGATCAAATCACTTCTTGATATGTTGACACCGTCACAAATGTATACACGGGACCATAGTGACAAAGATCGCTCTTACGGCTTTTATGTTAAAGTCGTATTTTCATTACTGTCCGTCTTAATCTTCTAAATAAAATAAATTAATCTTCTAAGTCCGGACAATAAAGTTGAATAACCGATAGCATTTTTATAGAAATTGGACTAAAGAATTTCAGCGTTACTTTGCGTCTCGTATGCTCACCAATCGACGGAATAGTAGTGCGATAGTGGTTAGAAATAAGGCACAAATATACTAAACATACATATCTAGGTCTCTCTTCTTAAGAATTTCATAGAAATATAAGAAATTAAAAAAAAAACAATCCCTCTCATCTATGAGAGGAGGCCTGTGCCCAGCAGTGGGACGTAGATAGGCTGATGATGATGATGATAAGAAATTACCATTTTACACTTCGGAAAGTTTCAAACCCCATACAAAAATGTGAGAAATTTCAGAAACTTACACATGTGGAAAAAATCGCAATTTTGGAAAGTTTCCGATGGCACATCAGTACAATGTCTCATCTGCTCTTTGGGGTCAATCATTTACCGCATTTTGTATAGTGCCCCCCCCCCCCCCCCCCCCCCAGAGCCCACTCCGTACAATTGCGCATAGATTAGTATCCTCGAGTCAATAAAGGGACGGCAACGCGCTTTTAATTCTTCTTTAGTCGCAAGCGTCCATACGGTGTCTCCTTGCCATTAGACCGCTTGCCGCGCTTGGCGCCGCGGCTTGAGCGCGGTTTATAGCTGACTGGCGCAGTGTTAGGGTTAAGTTGTAAATCTTAGAAGATTTCACTACAATATTATTTCAAAATTTTACATTTGTGGCCTTTTTGTATACCTAATTCAATATAATCAATATGTCAATGAAAATAATTATAAATCAATGTCAATATGTATCGTCAAGTGTTAAAATTCAAACACTAGACGTTACAAAGCTGAGTGTATTTTCTACCAACGAAGATCTCACGGTTCGAAATAATTTGCCATACGATAAATAAATAATTCAACAAATAAGTCTATTCAAGTCGATAAAGTCTATTCTTTCTTGGTAAGGAGACTTTAAAAACAAATTTTTACTTTAACATTGTCTCGTTCGTTCTATTCTTCTATTATGTAAAGAATCGAACTAGAATTAACTGTCTTCTCTTGCAGAAAAAGAAAGTGGTGGAGTCGACTCCAAAAAAAATGTTACAATTTAATTAAAATCTATAAGGATGGTATAAAATTCAATCGAATATAAAGTGTTTTCAAATCAAGTACTGTACAGTCAGCGTCATATAGTGTGTAGCAGCCAAAGTGACCAAATACTTCGGCTCACCATACAAAATATATGGTGTACCTACCGAACTATTTGGCTACTTTGGCTGCTACATACTATATGACGCTGACTGTACTAAAAGTAGATCAATATTGTACAATTTTACCCCAAAAATATCTGTACTTGATTTCGAAGCAACTTTACATGCACCAAAGATAAATAATTTGAGCGATTTACGGCCTAAATAAATAAGCTGTATTTAAAGGTAGACCAGAAATGTATGACCATTGTCAAGAGGGCGCTATTATTCTGATTTATATGGCTATTATGACATTTTGAATTGTAATTTTGATATGTTTTGCAGCTAAATATAGTCTCATGTCCCGAGCGTTTTTTCCTCAGCAGTTTATTATATACATTATTGATAATTTATTATATTAGATATTTATTATGAAATATTCAACACTACTAATATTAAAATAAACGGCAACGGTGTCCCGTGCCGACAATTTGTCATTAAAATTATTGCCAGTGTAAGAAATTAGTTGGATTTTGCACGTCGAACAAAACCAGTTGCCTACTGTCATGGCGCCGTTTACCGAACAACGTCTTTGAACAAGTATTTTTTGGCGAAATCATCATAAATTTGATGGAAAGCCTTTTTTAAAGAGTGAAGTGAAGAAATTAGTTGCAATGATATTCCGCAACATGGCGCATGGTCATATATTCCTGGTTGGGCTTTACAATAGTTTTGTTACTAGTCAGTATACATAGTCGATCTAACTTTATATTCAGTTGTGTGGAAGGTTTTGGATGTAGTGCTCGGTTTGTGTCTTGTAGTGGGATATTCCAGGGTATCTGGAAATAAAAGCTTAGTTATAGAAATCTAGCCCATTCATCACAATACAACAAAAATGTTAAACTGTAAATTATACAAAAGCAAATCCAAGCTATAGATTCTTTGTATATCAAGTTTCATCGTAATCCGTTGAGCCTATTTGCTCAGAGACTATGTGCCGGTTGCACCAACGTCCGAACACAGACCGGTCATCGTCAAATATGGCGCCGGCAGCTGTCATCCCATAGAAACTTGTCAAACTGGATGGCTGCCGGCCGGCGTCCGCACGGATTTGTTTTCCGCAGTGCGCGGGGTTTCATAATAGTCCATAGGCTGCGGAAAAAACGTGCGGCGCCGCACCGCAAGCAATCTGCAGCAAACCACAGATTTTTATCCGCGTACGGATTATTTTCCGCAGTGCGCGCACTTCAAGGACGTTTCATACTCCACAGATTTTGCGGAAAAAAAAAGCACGGAAAAAATCGGTAGTGCGCGCGTAGCCTAACGGCATTCGCCCCAGCTCGAGACTACCTAACGGTGGATGGACACTCGGACAGCTCGCCGTCGCTGCAGAAGCCTGGTTGACGGCCGGCGAGGTGGGGCGGTGCGTCACCATGTAGTCCCCCCATAGTAAGAGTAGTTCAGAATAATGAGAACTCGATTTTGTTATGTTGTACTACGAATTAGAAGCCAGCCTGTATAGGGATGGTGATGACGGCGGTGGCTTCTGGTGTGTGTGTCTCACCTGTTAGACGGGGCGCGCGTGTGTGTGCGCGGGCCGCTGCACGGGCCCGAAGCGCGCGTCGTCGTCGGGCGGGGAGCCGCCGCCCGAGCCCGCGCCGGAGCCCGACAGAGAGCTCGGCGACGATACGCCCACTGCAACACATTAAGTGCCAGTTGGACCAACGTACGAACACAGGCCGGTCATCGTCAAATATGGCGCCGGCAGCTATCATCCCATAGAAACTTGTCAAACTTTCCATACAATCAGATTTCACGAACACGGCTTACGATTACAGACGGTTTGGTGCAACCCAGCCTTACTCTTATCAATTGGGGGTCGAAGTTGCACTACCCTTTACGTGACCCCTGGGTGGTGCTAAAATTGCAACATAGACTGGCAACCGTACTGTCTTCACGAAGATCTCACGGTTCGAAATAATTGCCATACAATAAATGAATAAACCGTTTCAAACCGAATATTTTTTTACGATGCGTCCGAGTCCACTCGTGTCTTAACGCCACCTCTAGATGTTTCTTAAAAAAATATTATCTTGGGCCGTGTGTATCACTTACCTGGTTGTGGTCTAGGGTAGACGTTCGGCCACGCCGGCCTCGTGAACAGCGACTCGTCGCGCACTTCGGCACCGCACTCCTGTAGTGTATTAAATCTTATTTAGAACTGTATTCATTCAATACTGCCCATTTCGTTAAGCAAAAACAATATTATGATTCCAAGAAAAATACAAAATTAGGAAACACAACGGCGAGGGCAGTATATTGAAGTCTGAGCGAAGCGAAAGTATATACAATGTAGAATCTTGAGCGTAACGAGGGATTCAAGTGTGTAAACCCTAGACAAATAGCAGGTGAAAATAATAATTACACCTATTCTTTTCCCCAATAATATTATTTAATCTTAGATATAGCCTGTAATAATTCCTTGCCGATATATGATTCAGCGGTATTTACACACTGGATTGATCAAGTCAAAGTGGTGGCATGAGTTTTAGATTAATATTATTTATTTCTACTGCTAGCCGTAACTGTGTCTGTTGCTAATAAAACTGGAGTCCTAGTGTTCCGAAATAAAGAATGTATTATTTTCAATAACTTAATGGGCGAATTATTCACTAATAAAATACCTCACATGATATAATTTCACCTCTGTATTAATGCTTGCTTTTAATTAGTTTCTGTTATGTACTTATTTTGTACTCACCTGTCCTTTATAAAATTTGGATTCCGTAACATGATGAATAGTAACCTCATTATTGAGCTTCGAACCAACCCTTAGCCTTTGAAAATACGGCAGCGGATCCCCATTCACCATATGACTACCCACGTCCTCAAAGTTTCCGTAACTTGGCACATTCTTATCATTGAACAAAGCGTTTCTGAACACGTTCCTGTCTTCTTGACCAAAAGGCGTGTATAGGCCCGCATAGTCGGTTTCCTGCTTCAAAGGCGTGCCTATAGGCTCTGGTCGGACTGCGTTGGTGAATAAAGAGGAGTCGCTAGAGTCGAATGATCGGTTTGAATCGTTGTTTGGTCTAGTGCCGATAGGATTAGGCGATACTACAGGCTTCGGGCTTGAGTTTTCAACGTAGTATTCCGGCGTTAGAAAATTCTTCTGTTGGTTATCCTCATTTGTTTTGAATAGGGAATACCCCTCGTCATTCTTTTGAGTGAAAGACGCTAGATTCATAATTCTATTCTGGAATTCGTCTTGTTTCGGCGAATTTCTGGAAGGATCTAGAACGTAAGCTTGAGGATTAGGTACGGTCTGTACTGGAGTGTAATTATTGGGATTAACGTAGTTGTATTGCTGTCCGTACATGGGCATGGCTTGTTGGTGTCCCGCAAGGCTCTGTTGATGCATCATACTCATTAATGGGTTCCTTATTGTGTACATCCCGTTGGACGTAGGGGTGATAGTCGCTTGGCAAGCGTTCGGCGGCATAGGTATAGGGTCCGGTATTCTGATCTCTGGTTTCTTGATGGGATTGGCGACGGGTGGCAAGTTGGGATGGAACATGGGGTTCCGTAGGGTGACCATTTTGGTGCCGTCGGTTTTGGGTTCCGCTTCGGCGGCGGCGGCTTTCTTGGCCTTCTTCTTTGCCTTTTTGGAGCGCCCGGGCTGCGGCGCGGTCTCGGGGATTATTATTGTCTTGGGTTGTTCTGTAAATTGAATCAACATGTTATTAAAATGAAATAAAACTAAGGTTTTTACACAACTAAGAAGTAGCTACACAAAATAACAGGTACATAATTATTCTGTGCAAAAATAGTCATAATTGATAAAAATTTTGGTTGTAAAATTACTAGGGTTGAATAGCGAATTTTATGGGCATCTCAATTAATTGAGGATTTGGTTTTGGTTGATTTGATATGAAAAGAATAGAAAAAGAAAGAAAACAGACATTTATTCGTGACAACACAAAACACTTACAAACAGGACATTACAAAACCATTATATATGGTAGTGAGATAAGTATGCCAGAATAATAAGTTGAAAGTATATTAAACACGGTTGAAAAGCTGGCACGTAGAGTTCAACAATGATTTGAGTATATTAAACAGAGTTGAGAAGGTGGAATGGAGAGTTGAACAGTGAGTGAATTATATTAACAGGGTTGAAAAGGTAAGACGGAGAGTTGAACAGTGAGTAAAGTATATTAAACCAGGTTGAAAAGGTAAAACGGAGAGTTGAACAGTGAGTAAAGTATATTAAACCGGGTTGAAAAGGAAAACGGAGAGTTGAACAGTGAGTAAAGTATATTAAACCAGGTTGAAAAGATAAAACGGAGAGTTGAACAGTGAGTAAAGTATATTAAACCGGGTTGAAAAGATAAAACGGAGAGTTGAACAGTGAGTAAAGTATATTAAACCGGGTTGAAAAGAAAAAACGGAGAGTTGAACAGTGAGTAAAGTATATTAAACAGGGTTGAAAAGGTAAAACAGGATTGAACATTGAGTGAAGTATATTAAATAGGGTTGAAAAGGTGGAATAGGGAATAACAGTGATTTAAGTATATTGGTATAAAATTAAACAGGGTTGAGAAGGTGGAACGGGATTGACCAGTGAGTTAAGTATATATCGGAATAAATTTAAGCAGCGTTGAAAAGGTGGAACGGAACGTAGAACAGGGTTGAATAGTGAGTTACGTATATTATAATAAAGTTAAACAGGGTTGAAACGGTGGACGGGAGAGTTGAACAGGGTTGAATAGTGAGTTATGGGCTAGTTATGTTGTTAGGGTGGGCGTGTCGTTTGTGGGTGCGCTGAGAATGAACAGTGGTACAGTCAGCATCCAAAGTAGGTTGGCATAATGAAAGAGGTCAAAAGTTCCTATTTCTAGGTAATAAAGACTTTTGACGTTTTTGATGATGGCTTTATTACTGACCTGGATGCATGGTGCTGAACATCATGCAGGCGGGGTCGGCGTTGATGACGGGCGGCGGCCGCGCCACCGGCGTCGGCGCCGCCTCCAGCGTGTGCCCGCGCCACAGCGGCTAAGGGACATCGTAATATGTGACGTTATCAGGGCAAGGGTACCACTTTGTCGCTTATGGATTCCGAGATATCACTGATTTTGTCAATCAACTCGAAAATAGCGAAAATTTGTTTCGATTAAAAATAGCTTCTACACACTTAAAATAATACGGTGTATTGATAAAAAGTTAAACTTTTGAACTAAAAGTCGGGAAAAAACACGGCCAAAGTTTACCGACTAGGGTACCACATTGTCGCTCAAAAGCTTGAAGTAAACTCATAAAACTTATTTGCTTTGAAAATGAGAATATAATTTAGAAAACATAATATGTAATAATTGCAGACGTAAAATCCATACTTCCAAGCTAATATTATAAATGGGAAAGTGTATGTGTGTATTTGTTTGTTTGTCCGTCTTTCACGGCAAAACGGGGCGACGAATTGACGTGATTTTTTAAGTGGAGATAGTTGAAGGGATAGAGAGTGACATAGGTTACTTTTTCTCTTTCTAACCCCCCCCCTAAAAGGTGGGGGGGGGGGGGGTTTAAGTTTGTATGGAGCATTTAACGCGGACGAAGCCGCGGGCAAAAGCTAGTGCGTTATAAATTATCATAAAATAACAACATTAACTAGGTAGGTATTATTTGTTCACGTCACGCTTATCACCCACACTAACACGATGTCCTAGTTAGGCACATGTTCTAAACCCTAAACTAAATTTTAATTAAAATTATGTATTTTGATTCGATATAAATCCATTTGCTTGCATTTGGAGCGCTCGTGGCCCAGCGGCGCCTGCGTACCGCTTGCGGTATCTAAGGTTAAGCAACGTGGGCAGCGGTCAGGACTTGGATGGGTGACCGCTTTGAGTGGTTACTAACTGAGCGCTCCCGTGCTTTGGAAGGCACGTTAAGCCGTTGATCCCGGTTGCTGTCTATGGCAGCAGTCGTTAAGCCAAGTTGGAGGCCTTCGGGCGGCTTGAGAACTTCTAACGGTCAAGGTGCCCACTCACTTGACACAGCCTAATCAGGTCTCACAGGTAATAAGGTCTAGTTTCCCCTCGGGGTTGAAAGGTCAGATGGCAGTCGCTTTCGTAAAAACTAGTGCCTACGCCAAATCTTGGGATTAGGTAGCGGACCCCAGGCATCCTTCAGGATGCAACTGTACGGGGATAACGCTAGGAGGATGATGGATGATAAATCCATTTGCTTGACAGTTCGTAACTCAGCTGCCCGTTACGTTCACTTAGCTTTATGTGTTGTTACCCTTTTAAAAATAGTGGTGTAAATCATTTTCATAATGATGTTAAATGCATATGATTACTTGTGTAAGTAATAATTTTAATATAATAAGTCTTAATAATAATTTTGATCTCATAAGTCATAAGGCGACAATGTGGTACCCTAAGGAATGTTAAACTAACAAACTTGATCTAAATCAGTAAAGCTGACGAAAAGACTGTTATTTTTTATAAAATAAGTTATGTTATTGATTGATAATAATATTTGTATTAGATATATGCACTTCTAGGGCGGACACTATGTTAAATAATGGAAGTGGAATTCTTATTTCTCTAAACTTATGAATAGCGACAATGTGGTACCCTAGATCACTTTTCATACAAAAATCATGTTAAAATTACTAAACTTTGAAGTCACTTTTTTGATAGAAAACTACATTACTTTTGTGTTTAATTACACTTGATCGTTAGTTTTATTCCTAAATTAATGTAAATTATGAGAATTAAACAGTACAATGTTCATTTTATATATTTTTTATATAAGTGTTGATTTTTTTTGTTTCATTATTTTAAAAAATTATGCCTTGAGATATGGTTATTTCATTATTTTTATTATAAACCTTACCTACATCATATTCAGAAATCAACATAAGCCGGCTGAAAATCTGTCGATTTAGAGTTTTATAAAATATTTTATTTTTGATTTTGCCTCTTCACCCTACGTGCATTATTCTTGTATTATTTCTATAAAATGTAAAATGTTAGAGACAACATATGATTTGTCGAGTAATATAATGTATGTGAAACATTTTAAAACCACTATCTCCATAACTTCAACCTATAACTAGGTTTTTTAGGCTTCCGAACTTTAAACTCGAATATCTCAAAACAGTATAATGATATGTTGGAACTTCAAAAAATTATTAAAAATAAAATACTCAACATAGCGATCTCGTTCTTTTTGTATATGAAGGAGAATGTTCTCAGCTATAAGGAGGTACCAATAACTCAATACCGACAATATATTACCTTTGCCATGAAAATGTCACATATACTGTACACGCTTGCCATACAAAAAAAAAAAGCCAAAGACATATTCATCTACTGTAAAATCAACCAATTTGATTTCAGGGCCGCTTCGTTCCTTGTCAATGTCTAAATCTATATGGAACTTACTAGAGAACCTGATTTAAAAAACTCATGTACAGTCAGCAAAAGAGAAAAGGGACCCGCCGTGCATACAAAACTTCTATGAAGGGGGGGGGGGGGGGGGTGTACCTTTTCTCTGTTGTTGACTGTACGAAATACCATTTGATATTTAACAATATTGTTTCAGTTAAGGAAGACGGGATTCATCACTATGTAAAAATGTATGGACTATCCTACACGTGTTCAGAACGACAGCCTTCTGCATTTGACATAGGCACACGTTAACAACAATTCGCTATTTAATTAATTCGCTTTTGATGCGCTTTTATGGTGCCATTCGAACCAGTTTTTAGAGACGATCAAATGTTTGTATAATCAACATCTGCAGCAACACAAAAGACGAAACTGAAGGGCCAAGTTTTCGAGCACTGAAAACGCTCCATACTAATTGACATTGAAGTGCGACGTCACAGTACTGTACCTCGTACAACCACTGTATGGAGAAAACAGTACCTAATTTGCCGTTTTCCTCGTAAAATATTGCGTTTATGGAAATAATTGCCATACAATTTATTTTTTATTGAAACATGACCATTCTATGGGTAATATAAAACATTTGGACTATTTAAAAAAGAAAAAAAAAATTATAGTCTCATATCTTTTCATAATTTTGATTAATTTGTCTTATATACTATTTATTGTGATAATTTGCTGGTTTTCTATCTATATAGCCACACTATGTTATAAATTTTAACACGTGTCTAATACCGAATCATCAATATTATTGACAATATAATCAATAACCGGATGATCCCACTTACCACAGATTTGATAGGAGCTGGTTCCTTCTTCTCGTTAGGTTGTACCCTCGTCAGCGTGATGCCCGGCGGCAGACGTAAGTCAGATACCTGAAGGTGAATTGTGACATACATTTTGGATACCATAGATGAAATTATTATATACTGAGATAGAGTTGTCAGTCAAGGATTGCGAATGCCGCGCCATCTAGTAAAGCGTCCCAAAAAATTGGTCAGTTTATACTGACATACACCGACGCACGTACGCACTAACGCATGCATACCACGGGGCTGACACGCTTTGCTAGAGAAAGATAGTCTTATTACTATTCCTATAAGAGGAAATAGAAAAGAGTGGCATGTTTTGTCACTATCACCGACCGAACATTTTTTCATGGTCGGGTTATAGGCAAAGGCAAACTTCCATAAGCAATACATTGGACATGCAAACCGGCCAAATTGCGTAGCATAAATTTTGTATGAATAATGAGCAAGTATGAGAAAGACATAGCCCCGGTCGCTCGTTGGCGCATCTTTAACTACAGAGTACATATTATATCTATGATGCATACACAGACTGCAGCGCCCCCTGACATACAGTTCGATAACTAATCGGCATTATAGCCAATCAGATCGAGCCAGAGAGTATAGTCTTCGGATCGAGGCGAATGTGCAGAGTGAAATCGCGTGGTAGAAACATACATACACCAAAAACAATTTCTGTTAGTTGTTTGAACTTTTAATTTCTTTTTGAGAGTTTCGTACGCAGGGCCGGCCCAAGGGTGGGGCGGATGGGGCGGCCGCCTCAGGCGTCGGATGTCAATAGGCGCTAAAAACGCGATGTCAAGGGGCGCCAAACTGGTAACGACGAAAATTTTCAAATCAAAGGGCGCCCAAAGACCATCTCGCCCCACCCGGATCTAGGGCTAGGGCCGGCGCTGTTCGTACGCGAAGGGTCTAAATAGAATCCTATTGCTGTCAGTCACGCGTCCGTCGCCTGTCACACAAGTTTTATAGCCAAACGGTTGGAGCTACAGTCCTCAAGTCTTTGCAGTATAAGCAACTTGTTGACCCAAAGCCATACAAATAGTCAAAACATATTTTTAAATGCTTTAAACTTAAATTTGTGGTTGGTTTGGAACCCTAAATGTGCCAAGTCCGTCTCGAACTTGGCCGGTTTATATCGTTAAAAGTTACGACTGCTAAACTATACATTTTACTTTAATTCGACAACTCAATAGTACATTACTGCAGAGACCAGTAAGTAAGCCATCCTGGACGAGTATGAGTTAGCCGGCCGAGCCGCAGGCGAGGTCCGGCTATAATACGAGGCCAGGATGGCACTTACGGTCGAAGCTTGTATAGTGCTTTTCTCAAAAATGAAACAAATTGTATAAATAGCGGTAAAAATCATATTTTTCGCCAATTCCACCTCGTTTGTTCTAAAACCGTGGGGTCGGACTAGCTTTGGTTTGTGCGGGCGCGGGCACGCTCCGCACGCGGGAAATCCCACTTCCTGGCCAGGGGGTGACATAAAATTTTGTACTTACCACGGGCGGTAATAAAGAAAGCCTCAGATCGCATATTTATCGCCCTTGCCTTCGGCTCGGGCATAAAATACCTGCGATCTGAGACATTCTTTCTTTTATCGCCCTTGGTAAGTAATGTACTAATGTTGCACTTGACCAGTTTATAATGTTTGTCTTCTGCGTAAGATATGTACCTGAACGCCGCAGCTGAGCTGCTCCATGATGCTGCAGGAGGCAGGCCCTTCAGACTCCGCACTGCAGGGACCCTGTCACAAACACACGCGTATAAGTTAATTCGCTTGAGGTTAGGCGTAACTGTAAGCTTCTAATGAACGTTTGCAAAATCCTGCGAGGAAGTTCAGACTGCCCGGAGCTGGTAGGTCAGACAGTGCGTCTGCTTGTCCCCTCACCCTCACTACCGAGGATTCATTTTCGCCCGCGCAACCGGCTACTACTTGCTGCCCCAGAGGCGCGTACCATATCACGCCAAAACTCTCCTCTCGTTCGAGCTCTACACTGCCTTAATGAGCTTCTTGCATCAGCACCGAATGTAGATGTTTTTGGAAGTGATTGGGGAATGGTATGTCATGAATGCTTAAGGTTCTGCGAGGCGATGGATAAACGTAGTTCTTCTGTTGTATAATTAAATTTTATTGTTGTAAATCAAATATGTAATTCACAGTGACTTAGTTTATACTGTGTTATTATAAGGAATGAATAAATAAAATAAAAAATAAGTTTGACACGTCAATAATCAACACACACACACGCACACTTGACTTGACACTTGTCTGTTGTGGCGGCTATCTTGTCAAGTGAAGTAACTGGGTTAAAATCTTTCGAATATCTCCGTCTTTATCTCATTTGCTTCGAGCGATAGAGAAAGAAACATACGAATTTCGATCACCGGGTGGTCAGGATAGACCCATGCTATGGCAACTTAGAAGAAAAGAAATGGAACGCTTGGATTGAGCTGCAATCTATATATTGGTGACATAATAACGAGCTCTTCAGCTCTAAGTACTGCTTGTCTTCTTTTCCAAGCCAAGGACTTCGTCGTTTTTACTCATGCTGTTAGATGTCAGTACTGCACACAGTTATGTTTAGGTAATGTATACATTGTAACAACTGTAACAAGTAACACAAACTTGTCTACCATGTATACATTAACCTTTACATTTACTTGTCTATGCCGTAATTTCGATGACGGATTTGCTACCTAAATTTATGGTACTAGGAGTTTTTTCCTGTTTAGTTCCTTATCGTTCCAATTTACACAAAATATTTACATTTTTAGGTAATGTACACAATTATGTGATAACAACATCGAGCTAATTGAGCCTCATCAATAGTTCATGCAAACAGAAAATTGATTAGAGTGCTAGTTAAATACCCCATAGACATGGATAAATATATGATGTCAGCCTCTCTTACATTATAAGTTACGAGCAAAATTTTATGGACTATGAGTGTATATCAGCTTAAATTTGGGAGTAACGGAACGTTTATATTATACGTTGACATCTTTCATCTATTGACAATTTTCAAAATAAAACTTCAAAATTCAAATATATTTATAAAACTGTTACTGACAAATCCATTTAATTTAATTTAAAATAGTTGTGTTTTCATTTAAATGCCACCATATTCGAAATAAAAAACATTTTAGTGTAATACGCATAGTTTGAGAATGTGTCGTGAGCCAGGACTTGTAATCCAGGAATACCTTATACCTATGTCATTCAGGACACAGGACAGGAATTGTTGCGTTGTGTACGGTAGCCATTTTGTAAGGGTGGACACGGAAAAGGTAATTATGTATAATTATTTGTATTTGAGTAATTGATATGTTATAATAATAATATGCCTTATTGTGCACCACGAAGTAATAACATAACAAAAAACATAAACGAAGCAACTAAGTTATAATGCATTTTACTGAAGTATACCACTACCCAGAAAATATGCTTGCGAGGTATTTATTGATTTTTATTGATTAGAGATGTGTTGATATTAGAGTGGAATGTGGGACGGGAAAATAAAAGCATAGGTACAATTTTGACCACAGTCATATTCTCGGAGGGATATGGAGGAGTGCCTACTAAAAAAGAAAAAGATATAAGCGAATTGTTATCACTAAGTTGTAAGTTGCGAGACTTGCGAGTTGTAAGTTTTTTACTTGAAGGGTTTGAGCAACAACTGGAGTAAAAATACTGCAGCCATAATAACAGCAAAACTATGTCTGTTTGTACTAATTTGATGTTACAGTGGTCAGTATGGTCGCGAGAGTTCCCAATTATGCGCTGTGTTGAGAGACAATCTGCATTTTCTTTTTGTGTAATTGCAGTGAATCCTCAATTCACTTCGGGGTTGGCAACGCGCTTGTAATTCTTCGGGAGTTGCAAGCGTCAATATCTTATGATGTCTGCTTACCGTTAGACAGGTTGCGTGTACTTATATGTTGATTTGTTTGTTTCCAGCTCATTAAATATAAGGGCCTCGGCTGTGAGTACAATTTTGTACCTTTTGGCATCGGATACTCGAGGTCCATGGGGTCCCAGCGTACACAAGTTATTTACTGAAATCGTGAAATGTTTGAAGTAACTGGTGACCGACAAACCTGGTGACTTCCTCATACAACGTATCGGCATTTTTTTTATATGTGCTGGCCACCTGATGGTAAGCGATCTCCAAAGGACTCAACGCGCGCGATTATTGTAGCGAGAAAATATAGGTACCATGCCTCAAAGGGGCCTGTTGTAGATTCAAGTTAGTTTTGATTTTATTTATGCCATGTATGTTATTTTTAATAGATTGTTTGTTTATAATAATAACAGACATAAACAAGGAAATGAAGACTTGATTTTTTATTTAATATTGATATATTATTCTATTTTTAAGGACCTATTCCAATTCTATCCTATTATAATCTCCAATATGGACTAGTGTGGCATATCTTAGAAGTTACGTAGAGAAATAAGTTTCTAAACAGGTACGCAATGAATTTCATAATCGCGTTTAGAAATTATTTCTACGTAACTTCTAAGATGTGTCAAACTAATTGAATGAATGTTTTATATGCGTATGTATTACCTACTATGCATGTGTGTGTGCGTGTGTAAATCAGTTTACACATCACGAGGGATAGATGGCAGCACTATCATGTAGTTTTCTAAAACGGTAGAGTTACCAGTCTATACTTTAGTATATATATTGTAGTCTTTGGATAGACCCCTGAAATTTGTCACTGTGTCACTGTCGCAGGTGACACAGATACAGTATACTTTTTATTTATGATTCAATATTTAGACCAGAGTGCTAATATTATTCATCTTAACTACCTACATACGCCCTTTAAGAACGCGGCAGTTTTAGATTAAAATAAGGGGGTTTTAATGAAAATATACTGAAGTGAAAAAATACGTATCTCCTAACTTTTTGAGTAGTATTAAATACCTAAATAAAATTAAAAGGTCAGAAATATTAAATGTTGTAATTGATTGCTGCAAAATTTAGCAGCGTTGCTTTTAATCGCAAATGGCCCTACATCAAAGGCACGACACGGGTCTATCGGTGCGAACCGAGTGTCGGTGACCTTGGAACGCTACGATTCTATACTTTGCCCGTCCGAGGAGTGATTTCCACACACCGCGCCACCCTCGCGCGCCCCCGCTCGCGTCCGGACACGCACACATAGCCGCGAGACAGGTTTACAGCACACATGCATCGGTGTCGCTTCTTGTTACGTTAGTATATGTCTTCTTTGCCTACATAGCGTTGTAGAGCATACCTTTTTGCCGACCACCTCGATGGTGGTGTCAGCCGTGATGTTGATGACCTGCGGTTTGCTCTGTTCTTTCTTCTCTTTCTTGCTCTGTTTAGTCTGTTTCGCAGTCGGCGCCGGCGGGGGCGCTGGAAAGAGACCACATCATCAACATTAATCACTCATCTATCGAGCCCGGAGATCCTCGCGGACACAAACATTTACAAATATATTAAACAGAAAATAAAAATTATAAACATAGCTAAGAACCGTCTCCGCCATCTTCTCTTTCGATTAAAAAAAACACCCTCAAATTGGTTTATCCTGTAGGAAGCTCCAATGCCACAGACATACATACAAACATGTTATAGTAGTTTATGCAACTGGTACATAATGAGGGTCATTTTAATGCCTAATTATGTACATTTGCATACACTACTTTATCTACATCCATATATTAAATCTTCTTTTATGTGTTTCGTGTGGGCACGTCTCGCCGGCGTGGGCCATGTTTGCCTCGACAGGCCGGCCCGCGCGTGTCGTTAAGGTTGTACGTGATCTCGTAAAAGTATTATTTTTGGTGTTCTTATAGGGGACGCGCGCAACCGCGAGAAGCTTCCTGCACAGTATATTATAAAGCGGGGTTATCTACGGTTTTTGAACTTATTAAAGAGTATACTATATGGGTGTAGATAAAACTTATAACACTAAACTTTAGCGATGCGCATCAGGGGTGTAAAATGACCTTCTACCCCTGAAAGTTTTGATACACTTTCAAACACTGTATGGGATCAAACATAGAGACTGATAACCTAACTTTCTCATGAGCGCGGGTGAGCCATGCTTGTGTGTTGAGCTATACATGCACATTGTCTATGTGTGCGTCAGCGTAGGAGCTATGAGTTCACGTTGTCTATGTGTTCGTATGTGTCACAACTACAACAATACCCAAGCCGCGCTCCTGAGATATAAGTACTATAGTACTATGGTTATCGAACTCACCAGCCTTCTCCTGTTTAATCTCCTTCCCTTTTTCCTTCTTCTTTTCCTTTCTGTCCTCCTTCTTGGCGGGCTCCTGTTTTCTTGCCTCTTTTTTGTCCGCCTTCTTAGGCTCCGGTTTGGGCGGTTCCGCTTTCTTCTCTTTCTCCTTTTTACTCTTTGCTTCTTGTTTTTGTAGCTGCTGTTGTCTCTTTCGCTCTTCCTCTTCGGCCTGTACAGAAATACAATTACAAGTGTTTCATGTGCTTACACATTCAAATGCCAAAAAGTGGGTGCAATAGGGATGTTGACTCAAAAAAATGTATTACTTCAATGGAAAGAAGTCATAAAACTATGCCAAATAGTGAAATTCCTATTCAAATATCTCAAAAAATAAGGAAGCTACAACGGTTAGAATCTTCGTAGTTAGAGAGAGAGAAAGTGCTACTCAACAGTGACGTCACTGTTGAGTAGCGCCATAGTAAATGACGATCGTTCAATACAAAGGTGCGTTTTGCGGAAAATCGTCAGAAAATACCCACTCTTAAAACTTTGAAGACTTATAATTTCGTAATTATTGATTTTTTTGAATAACTTTTTTCGCCATTTGATTGAGAATTTGAGCCTTTATGTAGAAAATTTGGATTTATTGATTTTCTTTTATAGTGTCATCATCCCTATTAAGGTTTCGGTACCTACATATTTATAAGTGCATTTGAAGTGACATCTACTTTGTACAGTCAGCTCATGAATATGTGTATGTGCCCAAAGGTTCACAACCATATGCCTTTACAATAAAGTCAAGTTTACATGTAAATAAATCCTCGATTTTGGTCTACGATTAGGTATTTGAGTTAACCGAATTGTAAGAATGTAGGCCGTACAAGTAGCGACTATTTTGCATACTAGAAGAGACAAAATCCGATATAGGTGACAAACTTAAGTATGAATGAAGTGAATTTATTGTCACACGGAAATTAGTATATACTACTGTATACTACAGTAAGATACACTCAAGAGCAAAAATAACGCATACACTTTGTATTGAATTTCCATAGAAAGTGTACCCATTATTTTTGCTCTTCTGCAGTACTAAAAATTCCAAAAAAAAATGACAAAAGAGATAGAGAGAAAGAGAGAGAGAGTGTGAGTAAAGGCATGCATGTAGTTGTGCACTGTTCTAATAGAAGGGCATTTTCACTTTAAAGTGTACCCCCTACTTTTTTTTCGGATCTCGGTGATTTTGGGTATTCTGACTCAGAATCACGAGTGAAGAATCACAAGGTCGCGTGAGTAGTGTTTTGTTTCGGACCGCTATTCGCTTGAGCGCGCTCGCGATCGGACCGATTCACGCTCATAGCCCGTGTTTACTGTCATGTTCATATATCAAACGTCAACTTGACGTTTGGCTCAAGATGCTTACGCCCGGGAGTGTGAGCACCGTGAGCGCCGTCCATGACATCATCAGTGACGTCACGACATCTCATGTAAGCGCTATGAGCGTGAATCGGTCCGATCGTGAGCGCGCTTTGAGCGCTGTGAGCGTGATTCGGAACATGCCTTATGTAGGTAATGTCTATTCGAATAATTCACAGCTACATACAAGAGGGGACTGTTCCACACGGACTGTCCCTTAACAGTTTTTTTTATATCTGCCAATAATTAATACTTCAGGTATAGTCGAAATTATTTAGAATGTCCGACATTTTATAAAACTTGTCATTGGACTTTGAATCTTCACGCTTGGACAGTAAAGTCGCTTTTTGAACGGCCTATAGTGCGCGTCATTCACGACGACGCGCCCCTCCGCAGCGCATCTCATACTAATCTATGCGCAATACGGTATTTGACACTTGCTAAAATTTATAACACAGTGTCACTTTTTGGATAGTTAGCCATCAAAATATCACAATAAATCGTAAATTATAAAAGTTGACCAAAATCATAAAAAGATATGAATCATCAAAAAGTCAGAAAATTATGTCATTTTTTTACCTTCCAAAATTCAAATAAAATATTAATAGAATGCTTATGTAAAAATAAAAAATAAATTGTATGACAACTATGTACCTAAAGGCATTATTTTACGACTAAAACAGCAAAATACTAATTTTCCCTTACAACGGTTGGTCGAATGCTGTGCAAGTGACGTCATTTGCCAGGGCAAATTTGTAGGAGCCTTTTTGACGGCCGCTAGCGTCGAGCTAGGGTTGTCCCTAACTTTAGCCCTTTATTGTGCTCTAATTGTTGTTGGTCTCATATAGACATTTGATCGTATCTAAAAACTGGTTCGATTGGCATTATAAAAAAAAATTAGTCAAATAGCATATTGTACGGAACGGGCGGTGGAGGGGCGCGTCGTCGTGGATGGCGCGCACTATAATTTGATACAAACTCGGACAGTTGAAATAATTTTAAGCATATACCTGTTGTTTGGCGAGCAGTTTTCTCTGCTTCTTGGAGAGCGGCTGGCTGTCCGGCAGCGACTGGGAGCGCTGCGGCTCCTTAGGTTTGACCTCGACTTTAGCCTTCTCCGCCTCTTTCTGTTTCTTCTGAAATATCAAATATAAAAAGACAATTTAAAAATTTGGTACTACATATTACAAAAACTTAGGTGGGAAACAGGACGCACTTTGTAACTGATATTGAATATAACCCCTCTAAAGGTAGCAAGTGGTCTCCGCTACCCAAAAGTTGTAAGGAAGAGATAGCTGTTAAGCAATAAGACCGAATGCTAGTTCTAATTTAAGCCTAATAATGTTCAATTGGAGGTCTACAATAATGTGTATGTGTTGTAATATAGTAAATTACATTTTGGTGCCGTGACCAGGATGATAAGTTTGATATTGTCCTTACAGAGTGTATTGATTCTTATCATGCAAACAATTTTTTTTGAAGATGTTAATCATTATATTTTCTCTAGGATTACAATACTTTATGAGCTTCTTTAAGTACAACAACTTTTTAAGTGATGATTAAACTGAAATCTTAGATAAAACGGTGATAATCTGATAATGATTACTGTCTTCAAGAGAGTTTGTTTACATGATAGGACACGTAAAAATCAATATACTGTAACCAGAGATGGGCATTATTCGAATAATTTCTCATTCGAATAAAAAATAATTCACGACTTTATTATTTGCGAATAACTATTCGCGAATGATTTATTTGCGAATAATTTATCCGCGAATAAATCAACCACTTTTAAAATGACGAATGATCTATTCGTTTTTTGATTCGGATAAATCCACAAATAGTATTTAAGGGTATGCTTCAGACATTCAAATAAAAATAATTATTCGTGCTAATCCATTCCACGAATAAATTATTCGCGAATAAGTCACTCACGAATAAGAATAATGATTCGAGACATTTATTAGTTTTTCGCGAATAATTTGTTTATTCTTATTCGTTATTCGAATAAATTTTGCCCACCTCAGACTGTAACCAGGCGTTTCGGCTGGTTCCCTTCATAGGTTTTGGACATAGTCAGCTAACAGTACCTTGTCCTTGTTGGATCCCTTGGCGAGTTGGTTGATGTGCGCGAGCGCTTGTTCCCAGGTCTGCTTGCGCGGCGGCTCGGCCGGCGCGGGCGCGGGCGCGGGCGCGTGCATCACTGCAAGTTCACAACACGGTATTAAGGCGATATATCGATTGAAAGAGACACCCTTTGTTTTTCGCTCACGACAAAACGGGATGCAACCTTCTCCGAGAATGGCTTTTTAGACAAATCTCGTTAAATATCTGACTGCGTGTAGGTTTATTAAATTTCCTCTTGTCAGTACCTAGATGAGGTAAAATACCATCATATTAACTTAATCGTGTCTTTTAATAATGCGTTATTTTAGTAGGCGGAGGAAAAAAAGGTAAATATAGACTCAACTTTGGATTTATTTTCTATCGAGAAAATTTTAAGCAATCATGTTTCGCTATTGTCAGTACAATCATATAGTCAAGAATCATATATCTGAAAATCAGCCCCTACTGTTTGCTAGTCTGGGCAGGACAGCGTTTCAAAGTCTCCAAATTTCTCAGTGTAGCGCCTTAACCCTTTGGCCGCCCTTTAGCCAAATACAGCTGTCTCGGCGCCCAATGAGGGCTACCGCGTATGGATTCGCCGCTAGAGGCGCTAGTGTGACGTCAGTCCTCCGAAATGTCAAATTTCGTACTTTGAGGTTGGATTACGCGGGTTTATTTCTAATTAGATTAATATGATGACTATTTTGCAGTATATGAGATTGATAATTGATAATTATCCTTTCGAACCCTGCTTGCGCTGAATGCAATCGAGTCGTGTTCACATATTGTTAATAGCTGCTGCTGTTCGTCCATGCAGATATTTTGAAACTGGACTCTACAACTAAAGGCGGAGGGCGCGTGCACATATAAACGTTTCTATAGTACGTAGAGGGTACAAAACGTGCTACATTGGGTATTTATGGTTACCGGAGACACGTCTCGGGTGTAGCGGCGTCGGCGCGGGCGCGGGCGCGGGCCGCCGCACGCCGGCCGCGCCTGCGCAGTACAACCGGTGACGAACGTTAGTGTATGGCCTGAGTGGGGATTTTGATCGTCGCCGCGTTGGTGAGCACACGTGCCCGGGGCGACGAAGGGCAGAATCCATTTACCGTAAATAACCTTATCTACTGTCATGGCGTCGTTACCGAACAACGTCATTGAACACGTGACATTGTCGAAATCATCATAAATTTGATGGAAGCCATTTTTTTAAAGAATTGAATTGAATTAAGGCCTGAGTGGACGCTCGAGTCGGGCATGCAGCGGGGGCGGGGCGTGCATGTTAAGAGCCCACAAATGCACTTTTGCCAATGTTTATCGACCTAGATCTCAACATCTATAGTGATTAAATATCTGTCCTTTCAGTATAGATATCGATACTTTTATTTTTCAAACATAGCCTTTTTTCGATGTTGTTGGTTGGATCTTTAAAACCCTCCCATCTTTAAACAATGATTTTTGGTTATCCTTATAAATGTACACATTTAGAATAAACATCAATATTTACGAAAAACACGCGCTGAGCTTCCGTAGAGAGCGGGATGGTTAATTGAAAACTCACGCGTGTTAGAGCGGGACTTTTGCAATGCTATCTACGCCCTCTTAAACAATTGAAACTCATACTGGTGTCCCTGAGTCGCCGCTGCACAAATAATATGCACGCTCGCCCGCCCCGCCGAACGCTCCGCTCCGAGCGTCCACTCAGGCCTTACACTTACACAACACCGAGCTAAACTCATTATGAGTACGGGTAGACTACGCTTTTCAATATGTACCTAACCAATAGTTTGTTCTAGAACTTCGATCTCACGAGCGCGGGTTGGCGATGGTTGTATTTGTAACACATACGAACACATAGACTACGAGAAGTCATTGGTCCCTACGCTGACGCACACATAGACAATGTGCATGTATAGCTCAACACACAACCATGGCTCACCCGCGCTCGTGCGATAAAAGTACTATTGGCAGGTTGCAAAGCGGGTGGAGGGGGTAGCCTAAACGATCACAGCGCTCGCTACGGCTAAAATTTACGTTTTGTCGGTGACTTAAGCTGTCAAATCCATATTGCAGTAAACATGTTCTAATCGTTTTTGAGATAAATTTAATATGGCCCTAGTAAAATGTGTTATTGTGAATTGTAAAAACACCACAGAATAGCGACTGTAACTTTTACCAATTTTCAAGACCGTGGTGGAAACGAGACCAAAGAAATAAGTGGATAATTGCCGTAAGAAAAAAAAGTAAGTCACGTAACCTGACAATAACAACTGAAAACAACAATTTTAATGTTATTGGCAATAATGTTACTGACTACCATCGTCCAATATTGTCTAATATAGTAAAATAACACAAGATTTCATTAATTTTTTTCACAATATTTACTTACTTCTCGCTTGACAGCTATGACATAATGTCCATAATGGCCACCTGTCCGTGGCGCTGTCGTCGTGCACGGTCCCAATACCCGCACTCTAAATATTTTAGAGTCTTTGATATTTTTTCGCAACCGTATTAAAAAACGTCGTTTGATGCACGTGCGGAAGTGTCATTTTGCACGAGTCCCGAGTCTCGCCTTACGGCTCGGGCCAAGACAACTCGGTACTCGTGCAAAATGATATACCTACCTTCCGCACTTGCATCAAAATGTACTATTTCACTTCTCATGCTCGAAAAGTGTGTCATATTAGACTTGTGAAGCGGGGCTAAAGTAGTACATTTAAGCCCCAGGGAAAACATGTATGCATATTTATGATTTACAAAACATTTTAATTTGACCAATCAAAATACTTCACCTATTAAATCCACCAATAGTTGTCTAAAGATTAAGCGGTGTCTATGGTCAAAGCAAATGCGCCTCTTAAAAGAAAAAAAAGCGCATGTTACATCTCTTTCCTTAATATAGCAAAAGAAAGGGAGGCGAATACGCAAAGCGAATACGCATAGCGAGGCATGGTCCTAGCCTTAGAAAAAAAAACATGCTGTCAAAGTAGACATACGCCCGCCAAGAGATAAATTATTCATTTAAGGTGGATAATTAGTGTTTATGTGATTTCTCGCAATTGAAGTGAAAAGTAGAGTGTATAACTCGGGCCTAAAAGCCATATTACCACTCGAAAAAATTTAGACGCTTGTCAAACAATCTACTATTATTTGTCACCCGACGAAAAAGAAATGTCGACTCACTGATGAACGCCTTCTGTTTCTGCCGGTCCATCTTATCATTGACGGCGAGTTGCACGGCGGCGAGCTGTTGCTGCAACTGCTGCTGCTGCAACTGCTGTTGTTGCTGCAACTGCAGTTGCTGGAGCTGTTGTTGTTGCTGCAACTGTTGCTTGTGCAACATCGCCGCCTCCATCTGTAAGGTACTTTTATGAACTATCGATGGATAGAATGGAATACGTTTCTTGGTGATTTAAGATTATGTTGAGAGGCCTTATAAACTATCCATACTATAGTGTGTCTGTCTGTCTCTAATTTCTTCACGCTTAAACCGCTGAACCGATTTAGATGAAATTTGGATGGAGATAGTTTGAGTTCCGGGGAAGGGCATATGATACTTTTTATCCCCGAATTCATCCCTTAAGGGAGTGGAGGTATGAATAAGGGATCATTTCGAGGATAAAAAGTATCCCGTGTCCTTCCCCGGGACTCAAATTATCTCTATACGAAATTTCATCTATATCTGTTCAGTGGATTAAGCGTGAAAAGGTAACACAGGCAGATACACTTCCGCATTTATAATATTATTAAGTATCGAAGCCATATATGGCAGATATATTTGTAGGCTTTATTGCATCGTATTAATTGTCAATATTAAAAGAAAACTTTTTACGTCATGTGGCAAATGAATAAAGCGATAGATCTAGTATTATAGAACTAGATTCACAATTAGACGAAAAATATGGCTCCCGTAAAAGTACCGCCCGCACGATTCGGGCGTTAAATTCGTGTTGGTATTTGTGTTTACAAATTTGACACTTAAGATTAATTAACTAACTAACCTGTAATTCTTTTCTGTACGAAACTATTGAAATGTAACTGACAGTTTCAAGTTGGGCCACATTTTCTTCCATTTCTGTTCGGCAGTGTGTTTATAGCCGTGTTCCGAATCACGCCAACAACGATCACAGCGTTTACAGTGCTGACGGCCGGTCCGAATCAGTAAGCGCGCTCAAGGCCGCGTGAGTGGTGTTTTGATTCGGACCGGGTATGTTGTGTTTACTGTCATGTTCATATATCAAACGTCAACTTGACGTTTGATTTAAGGTGCTGACGCCTGGGAGTGTGAGCATCGTAAACGCCAATATGGCGCCGTCCATGACGTTACGACATCTCATGTAAACGCTATGAGCGTGATTCGGTCCGATCGTAAACGCGTTTATAGCGCTGTAAGCGTGATTCGGAACATGCCTTATTTCTATAGTTTAAGTAAAGGGTTAAAGCACTGACTTGTGTGTGCGCGGCGGACGGGTTGTCGGGCGGGTTGTTGCTCTCTCCCTGCAGCGCTCGGGCCAGCGCCAACTGCCGCTCGCACTCTTCGTACCGCGCCGCGAACTCCGACACTTGTTTCTCCGGTACAGACACCTACAATAGTAAAGCACTGACTTGTGTGTGCGCGGCGGACGGGTTGTCGGGCGGGTTGTTGCTCTCTCCCTGCAGCGCCCGCGCCAGCGCCAACTGCCGCTCGCACTCTTCGTACCGCGCCGCGAACTCCGACACTTGCTTCTCCGGTACAGACACCTACAATAGTAAAGCACTGACTTGTGTGTGCGCGGCGGACGGGTTGTCGGGCGGGTTGTTGCTCTCTCCCTGCAGCGCCCGCGCCAGCGCCAACTGCCGCTCGCACTCTTCGTACCGCGCCGCGAACTCCGACACTTGCTTCTCCGGTACAGACACCTACAATAGTAAAGCACTGACTTGTGTGTGCGCGGCGGACGGGTTGTCGGGCGGGTTGTTGCTCTCTCCCTGCAGCGCCCGCGCCAGCGCCAACTGCCGCTCGCACTCTTCGTACCGCGCCGCGAACTCCGACACTTGCTTCTCCGGTACAGACACCTACAATAGTAAAGCACTGACTTGTGTGTGCGCGGCGGACGGGTTGTCGGGCGGGTTGTTGCTCTCTCCCTGCAGCGCCCGCGCCAGCGCCAACTGCCGCTCGCACTCTTCGTACCGCGCCGCGAACTCCGACACTTGCTTCTCCGGTACAGACACCTACAATAGTAAAGCACTGACTTGTGTGTGCGCGGCGGACGGGTTGTCGGGCGGGTTGTTGCTCTCTCCCTGCAGCGCCCGCGCCAGCGCCAACTGCCGCTCGCACTCTTCGTACCGCGCCGCGAACTCCGACACTTGCTTCTCCGCTACAGACACTTCCTGCAACACGGAGTATCGAATGTATAACACTGATTCAGTGTATAACCCACACGTGGCCCCTGGGTGGTTCTAAAAGTGCAACAAAAACTGGCAACCGTACTGTCGAAGATCTGACGGTTCGAAATAAATGCCATACGATAAATAAATAGTGTATAACACCGATTCAGTGTATAACACTAAGGTACTGGTCGCACCAAGGGCGAGGAAGCTATTAGCTATCGGCGATCTTCTCGCTCAAGAAACGAAAGATGTAGATCCCGTGGCAGTAAAAGTGACAGATATATTTATTGTTGATCGCTGGGAGAACTCCCCTCACTAGTTGATCGCAGCGATAAAAGCGAGCGATTCAAATTCTACCAATATTGTGTATTTTACTTGTCAGATCTGTCACTGAAACAAATGTTAGTGTATGGATGTGTCCGTGTGTACAGTCGAGGGCATAAATATGTATACATTTTTGGACCTTATTTCAATGGAATAAGGTGAAAAATTGTATACATATTGGTGCCCTAGACTGTACATATGTGTGTGTGTGAATGAATACGTATAGTATAGGTGTGCGGGTGATGTGTAATAATCCGCTTGGAGGCCATTTTGTGGAAGAGCGAAATAGATGGCGCGGCAACCATAACGCTCGACTTGACTGATAACTTTATAGGCATGTTCCGAATCACGCTCACAGCGCTCAAATCACGCTCACGATCGGACCGATTCACGCTAATAGCGCTTACATGGGATGTCGTGACGTCACTGGTGATGTCATGGACGGCGCTCACGGAGCTCACACTCCCAGGCGTAAGCACCTTGAGCCAAACGTCAAGTTGACGTTTGATATATGAACATGACAGTAAACACGGGCTATGAGCGTGAATCGGTCCGATCGTGAGCGCGCTCAAGCGAATACCGGTCCGAAACAAAACACTAGTCACGCGGCCTTGAGCGCGCTATTTGATTTGGACCGGCCGTCAGCACTGTAAGCGCTGCGAGCATTTTTAGCGTGATTCGGAACACGGCTTATCTCAGTATATTTATATCATTAATTTTATTATTATTTGTGTAGTAGTATATCATTAATTTTCTCAATGGTATGTACCTTAGCAGTAGCATTTAGTAGAGTATTCAGCTCCCCGAGTTGTTCAGCAACTAACTGCGCCTTAGCTTGTTGCGCCGGATTTAATTTCTGTTTCTTTCCTGTAAAAAAAAAACCTATGTAAATAGAAGAAATAACTAGTATTATATACAGGGTGACATCGAAGACGTGATCAGAAATTGACGACCGCTTTAGCTTAGTTGATCGTGACCCTGTCTAAGAAGCTGGAGGTCCCGGGTTCGACTCCCGGCCAGGACATTTATTTGTGTGATGAGCACGAATATTTGTCCCTGGCTCTTGGATGTTTTTTATATATTTAAGTATCTATTTATCTGTATTAGTATGTAGATAGGTACCTCATCCCCGAAGAGACCCGCCTGGTGTCGATCGGGTGCCGTCGCGCCTCGCGAATCGTCCGCGCCACGCGCTACGCACCCGCGCACACAATACGGTATTAAACCCCTAGTCAAATCAGCAACTTTTAATTAAATGTCAAAAACGATTTGTTAATATGAAGTTTGTAGGGGAATACTGTCTTAGTGACGTCACTAAGACAGTGTGAGTAGGTTTGTTCAAATTAGCGTCCTTTTTAAATCTTTATGCTTATATAATCTTTCAATTAGCTAAAATAAATTAATAATTGATGTTTTTAGAGTATTTTCGTTAGATCTTTTATTAGTCAAGTAAAAAATAATTTATTTTTACCTTAGTTTAATACCCAATTGACGCGTGTACCGACAGCGCACGCACACATACTTACCCACGGCGCTTACGTTCCTTCAAGTGTCACAGGTGTGCTATAGTATAGAGCCGCGATAAATATGAGATCTGAGGCTTGGTCTGTTCGCCAGGTTCCGTGTATCGTTGTGTACCTTTCCGCTTGGGCTGCGTGTGCTTGAGCATGGCGCGCGCCTCCTCGGCCTGGCGCTGCGTGGCGGCGTGGCGCGCGCGCACCGTGCGCAGCTCCACGCGCATGCGCGCCAGCGTCGCGCCCATCGCCGAGTGCTCCTCCAGCAGGCGGGCCTCCATCTGGTAACAATAGTACATTACTGCAGAGACCAGTAAGTAAGCCATCCTGGACGAGTATGAGTTAGCCGGCCGAGCCGAAGGCGAGGTCTGGCTATAATACGAGGCCAGGATGGCACTTACGGTCGAAGCTTGTATAGTGCTTTTCTCAAAAATGAAACAAGTTGTATGAATAACAATATTTAAATAATTTTCGACAATTCCGCCTCGATCGTTCTAAAATCGTAGTTAAAGAACCAGCTGTGCGCTGGCGTGCTCGCGGCGCGCGCCGGGCTGGCGCCGGGCGGGCTCGCGGGGGACGCGCGCCGCCAGCTCCAAACTTATGATATGTAATGGGATTTACATACTTACTTCCTGGACAGTAGCTGTTACTTCCTGGACACTTCTGGTAACTGACCAGGATGACCCACTTTCGGATACTGTCTTCACAGATGTTATGAGAACATTACATACTATTTTTGAGAAAACATTTATTTCTCAATAATGGTATGAAATGTTCTCATAACATTTGTGAAGATAGCATCCTAAGCAATTACCAGAATAGTACATTACTTACCAAGGGCGATAAAACAAAGAATGTCTCAGATCGCAGGTATTTTACGCCCGAGCCGAAGGCAAGGGCGATAAATAAACGATCTGAGGCTTTCTTTATTATCGCCCGTGGTAAGTACAAAATTTTATGTCACCCCCTGGCCAGGAAGTGGGTTTTTTCGCGCGCGGAGCGTGCGATAATGGCCACTTTATGGCCAGGTGTGACATAATAGTACATTACTTAACAAGGGCGGTAAAACAAAGAATGTCTCAGATCGCAGGTATTTGACGCCCGAGCCGAAGGCAAGGGCGATAAATATGCGATCTCAGGCTTTCTTTTTTACCGCCCGTGTTAAGTACAAAATTTTATGTCACCCCCTGGCCAGGAAGTGGGATTTCCCGCGCGCGAAGCGTGCGGCAATTGCCGCTTTATGGCCAGGTGTGACATAAATATATTTTATGTCACACTTAGCCATAAAGTGGCCATTATCGCACGCTCCGCGCGCGAAAAAACCCACTTCCCGGCCAGGGGGTGACATAAAATTTTGTACTTACCACGGGCGATAATAAAGAAAGCCTCAGATCGCATATTTATCGCCCTTGCCTTCGGCTCGGCCGGCTATAATACGAGGCCCTTCTCTGGCAGGTCTCTGCAGTAATTAGTAATGTACTATGACAATGACTTTACTCAGAAAGTGCTCTTTATAAGGCTAAACTTATGCATAGAAACTAGCGTTTCCCTTGCTGTGGCGCCGCAGCGCGCGTCGGCGACTCGAAGAGGTCAAGCGTTTATTGAAGCACGAATTGCTAATGAAAAGCTATGTATATTATGTTTTTTTCCTCACATAATGCATAGTAAAATGTGTGATAATTGATATTCGTGTTTAAATGTAGGAATTTTCCCAACTTATGTCGGTTTAAAACAATCACTTCGTTCATGTTTTAAGAAGGCCATAATAGTATTAAGTATGATGTTATTATGAGATTACGTACAACTTTATATTCCATAAACGTGCCCGCTGTAAGACGTGATCCTAAATGAAGGTATTCACAATAGTTGGAGGAACGTACCCGCTTGCCCTTCTGGCGCTGTTTCTTCGCCCGCTTCTTGCCGCGGTCGACGTGTCGCGCCGGGCCCTCGATGTACTGCAGGAGAGCGTCCAGGTCGCGCGGGTCCTGCTGCGCGCCGCGCCAACACCCGCCGCTGTGTGACGTCATCCTAAAAACATTATAATTTAGGCTGGCTTTAGTGTCACGCGGACGGTCCGCGTGACACTAAAGCCAGCCTTAGCCGTGTTCCGAATCACGCTAAAAATGCTCGCAGCGCTTACAGTGCTGACGGCCGGTCCAAATCAAATAGCGCGCTCAAGGCCGCGTGAGGAGTGTTTTGTTTCGGACCGGTATTCGCTTGAGCGCGCTCACGATCGGACCGATTCACGCTCACAGCCCGTGTTTACTGTCATGTTCATATATCAAACGTCAACTTGACGTTTGGCTCAAGGTGCTTACGCCTGGGAGTGTGAGCACCGTGCGCGCCGTCCATGACATCATCAGTGACGTCACGACATCTCATGTAAACGCTATGAGCGTGATTCGGTCCGATCGTAAACGCGTTTATAGCGCTGTAAGCGTGATTCGGAACATGCCTAAGAGCTCCATGAGCTCATACCGCCTTCCCCCTTCTTCCATCGGACATCCAGACGTACGGCGGGTTACCATCCTTACCTGGTTCAAATTCCTCTTACTCGAACCAAGCGCTTTTCGTCGTCTTTTATAATTCGCACTGCTAAGGTTTGGAATTCCCTGCCGCCGTCTGTATTTCCGAGTTCATATAACCTGGACCTATTTAAGGCAAGAGTGAATAGGCATTTTCTGGGTGAGCTCGCTCCATCGTCGGCCTCATCTTTGCCCCTTGGCTAGATGATGGCCAAGAGCAATCCCATTATTAATAATTAATAATTTAAAAAAACACAAATATTTATTTATTTGTTTAATTTAAATTCTCCATTCAGAATCTGTAAAGCGGGTATTACACTGTGCTGAATCAGGCGTCCTAACTAGTGGAGGGGAGTTGAAGCATCTCGCCCTAACGTATAAGTCGGAACCCTTCTAAGTGTCCTAAATTCAGGACAGTGTAATACCCGCTTAAGTGAAATGAGATCACTCGTGTCAACTCACCCGGAGCACCCGCTAGAAGTAGAAAACACGCTCGTGTCTCTGCTAGAGAGGGATACGGGCTGTACCGCTGGCCTGCTCTGCCGCTGCTGTTGGAGCTGAAAGAAACAGAATAATAATGATTGTACATACTGTAATGTATTAGTACATTTCTTAACAAGGGCGGTAAAACAAAGAATGTCTCAGATCGCAGGTATTTGAAGCCCGAGCCGAAGGCAAGGGCGATAAATATGCGATCTGAGGCTTTCTTTATTGCCGCCCGTGTTAAGTACAAAATTTTATGTCACCCCCTGGCCAGGAAGTGGGATTTCCCGCGCGCGGAGCGTGCGGTAATAGGGTATTAAACTAAGGTAAAAATAAATTATTTTTACTTGACTAATAAAAGATCTAACGAAAATACTCGAAAAACATACATTATTAATTTATTATAGCTAATGGAAAGATTTTATAAGCATTAAGATTTAAAAAGGACGCTGATTTGACCAAACCAATTCACACTGTCTTAGTGACGTCACTAAGACAGTATTTCCCTACAAACTTCATATTAACAAATCGTTTTTGACATTTAATAAAAAGTTGCTGATTTGACTATGAGTTTAATACCGTATTGCCGCTTTATGGTCAGGTGTGACATAAATTTATTTATGTCACACCTGGCCATAAAGCGGCAATTACCGCACGCTTCGCGCGCGAGAAATCCCACTTCCTGGCCAGGGGGTGACATAAAATTTTGTACTTAACACGGGCGGTAATAAAGAAAGCCTCAGATCGCATGTTTATCGCCCTTGCCTTCGGCTCGGGCGTCAAATACCTGCGATCTGAGACATTCTTTGTTTTACCGCCCTTGTTAAGTAATGTACTATTACAGGCCTCGAAAAGACGCCTCTGGTTATGATCTGCGTCTAAATCTGTGTCTCAAACAGACTTATGTTGTCGGGGTTGCCTGTATACTAAATGTGGTTTCGGCATTAATTAATTATAATATTTTGATAGCTTTTCGACAGTTGGTCTCCTATCAGCGTTACAGGCTAATGCATCATTTATTTGTTTCATAATTGTACACGACAATCTTTGACGTTTCAGTCACACTCGGATAATTTGAGACTGGCAACTTTGAGCGGTTCTAGCAGGCGGTGTAACGCGAGCGTGTTACAGTACCTGTTGCTGCAACTGTTGCTGCTGCTGTTGCTGCAACTGTTGCTGCCGGATCTGCTGTTGCTGTTGCGGGGTCAGGGTCGGTTTGTTGTGTATCGGCAGGTCGTATATCGGTTCGGGTTTCTTCTGCACTTGCGGTTGTAACGCGCGCGTGTTACAGTACCTGTTGCTGCAACTGTTGCTGCTGCTGTTGCTGCAACTGTTGCTGCCGGATCTGCTGTTGCTGTTGCGGGGTCAGGGTCGGTTTGTTGTGTATCGGCAGGTCGTATATCGGTTCGGGTTTCTTCTGCACTTGCGGTTGTAACGCGCGCGTGTTACAGTACCTGTTGCTGCAACTGTTGCTGCTGCTGTTGCTGCAACTGTTGCTGCCGGATCTGCTGTTGCTGTTGCGGGGTCAGGGTCGGTTTGTTGTGTATCGGCAGGTCGTATATCGGTTCGGGTTTCTTCTGCACTTGCGGTTGTAACGCGAGCGTGTTACAGTACCTGTTGCTGCAACTGTTGCTGCTGCTGTTGCTGCAACTGTTGCTGCCGGATCAGCTGTTGCTGTTGCGGGGTCAGGGTCGGTTTGTTGTGTATCGGCAGGTCGTATATCGGTTCGGGTTTCTTCTGCACTTGCGGTTGTAACGCGAGCGTGTTACAGTACCTGTTGCTGCAACTGTTGCTGCTGCTGTTGCTGCAACTGTTGCTGCCGGATCAGCTGTTGCTGTTGCGGGGTCAGGGTCGGTTTGTTGTGTATCGGCAGGTCGTATATCGGTTCGGGTTTCTTCTGCACTTGCGGTTGTAACGCGAGCGTGTTACAGTACCTGTTGCTGCAACTGTTGCTGCTGCTGTTGCTGCAACTGTTGCTGCCGGATCTGCTGTTGCTGTTGCGGGGTCAGGGTCGGTTTGTTGTGTATCGGCAGGTCGTATATCGGTTCGGGTTTCTTCTGCACTTGCGGTTGTAACGCGAGCGTGTTACAGTACCTGTTGCTGCAACTGTTGCTGCTGCTGTTGCTGCAACTGTTGCTGCCGGATCAGCTGTTGCTGTTGCGGGGTCAGGGTCGGTTTGTTGTGTATCGGCAGGTCGTATATCGGTTCGGGTTTCTTCTGCACTTGTGGTTGTAACGCGAGCGTGTTACAGTACCTGTTGCTGCAACTGTTGCTGCAACTGTTGCTGCCGGATCTGCTGTTGCTGTTGCGGGGTCAGGGTCGGTTTGTTGTGTATCGGCAGGTCGTATATCGGTTCGGGTTTCTTCTGGACTTGCGGTTGTAACGCGCGCGTGTTACAGTACCTGTTGCTGCAACTGTTGCTGCTGCTGTTGCTGCAACTGTTGCTGCCGGATCTGCTGTTGCTGTTGCGGGGTCAGGGTCGGTTTGTTGTGTATCGGCAGGTCGTATATCGGTTCGGGTTTCTTCTGCACTTGCGGTTGTAACGCGAGCGTGTTACAGTACCTGTTGCTGCAACTGTTGCTGCTGCTGTTGCTGCAACTGTTGCTGCCGGATCAGCTGTTGCTGTTGCGGGGTCAGGGTCGGTTTGTTGTGTATCGGCAGGTCGTATATCGGTTCGGGTTTCTTCTGCACTTGCGGTTGTAACGCGAGCGTGTTACAGTACCTGTTGCTGCAACTGTTGCTGCTGCTGTTGCTGCAACTGTTGCTGCCGGATCAGCTGTTGCTGTTGCGGGGTCAGGGTCGGTTTGTTGTGTATCGGCAGGTCGTATATCGGTTCGGGTTTCTTCTGCACTTGCGGTTGTAACGCGAGCGTGTTACAGTACCTGTTGCTGCAACTGTTGCTGCTGCTGTTGCTGCAACTGTTGCTGCCGGATCAGCTGTTGCTGTTGCGGGGTCAGGGTCGGTTTGTTGTGTATCGGCAGGTCGTATATCGGTTCGGGTTTCTTCTGCACTTGCGGTTGCGGCTGTGGTTGCGGCCGTGACTGGAACACGGCTTGTTGCTGTTTTAATTGCTGGAACAAGTTAAGAGGAGGGGTAGGGCAAGCTCTCTCCATACAAACTTTGTGCAGGATTTTCTTCGTTTGTGTTTGCATTAAAGTTATGATTTTTGGTCAGTATACTTATTTTTCTGTTAGCTATTTCGTGATGTAATTTTTTTTTCATTAATATTTTTTTTCATTTTTTTCATTTTTCATTTTTTTTAAATATTTAAAAATTTCCACATCACCTTCTACGCATATCTAATATTTACATCCAAAAAAAATATCACATTCGTTAGTGCCAAGACCTATGAATAAAACGTGCATAAAGTTTGTATGAAGAATGCCTTGCCCACCTCTGCGCCTTAAAGGTACTTATCAGTTAAAAACGGTCAGTCTATTTTCATTGCCGTTACTATCTAACAGCCGTAATATAATAAATTTTTCACGTCTCCTGCTCGTAAAGTTTAATTTTATGCTTCGTAGACAGAGCATAAAACTGATTTTTTTTATAAAGTAAAATCTTCGTCTGAGAACTCGAAGACCAAGGCAATCGGTGCAACAGCCACACGATCAACCCCGTGCGCTGCGCCCGCAGCGTGCCAGTGCGCGCATCGAACGAGGTCAACGACCGAGCGAGTAGAAATGTGACAACATAACCTTAATTAAATTATTTATTTCATTTCCTCACAATCAACGTGAAAAGTAGAGTGTATAACTCGTCCATAAAACCCATTTTACACTCGACTCTATAACCATATAAACGGCTCGAATAAAATGGTGCGTTTTATGCACTTGTTGTACAATCTACTTTTATGCCACACCTGGCCATAAAGTGGCAATTACCGCACGTACCGCGCGCGGGAAATCCCACTTCCTGGCCAGGGGGTGACATAAAATTTTGTACTTAACACGGGCGCTAAAAAAGAAAGCCTCAGATCGCATATTTATCAAATACCTGCGATCTGAGAAATTCTTTATTTTACCACTCTTGTTAAGTAATGTACTATTAAATGTTTTTTTTTTGGATTTTTCATGTTAAAACATCGAAATTCGAAATTCGTATCGTGCCATACCCTTCACTCCCGTATTATACAGTATATGAGTGAAAGGGACGGCACTATACGAAGTTCGAGCTTCCTTGAGTACATACCTGTAACCGAATCTGCTCCATAGCGTTGGGATTCACTTTGCCCTCCGCTTTCAAGCCGGGAGGCACGTTCACTTGTATTGGCACTGTGCGTTGTAAAGCCTGCAACAAAAATCGTATATTAAGGCGCCTGTAGAGGCAAGCACCCCCCATACAAACTTTGTGCTAGTTTTTGGTTAGTACGCTTATTTTTTATTAGTTAACAAGTTAACTGTATTTTTATTTCTTTTGATTTTTTTTTTGCTTGACATTGTTCGTATATATATAGAGGAGGCCTGTGCCCGGCAGTGGGACGTAGATAGGCTGATGATGATGATGATGATATATATATATATATATATATATATATATATATTTATTTTTTATACCACGTTGGTGGCAAACAAGCGTGCGGCCCGCCTGATGGTAAGCGGTCACCGCAGCCTATATCTAATATTAACAAGCAAAAAAATAATTATATGCGGGAGTATTCTCTTTACCTTTTGCTGGTATGCACTGCCCAATAACTTATTTCTATTCGCCATATCGCTATCTGAAGGTTGTCTGGAAGAGATCGCTTTTTAGCGATAAGACCGCCTGTTGTCACCTACTTACTTTAAGTCCTGATCATAATGTATTATTGTATTATTTTCCTGTAGTGCACAATAAAGCATTTTTTATTATTATTATTTATTATTATATGCGGGAGTTTGCCAAATTCTAAATTGTGTAGGTAACCAAAAATTCGATTCAAAGTGTGTTACGGTCTTCGACTCATGCAATGATTGACATTGGCATACTTATGACTTTTAGTTCATTTTCATCCTGTTTATTCGTATATTGCGTCGAAAACCGGTTCTACCTAGTTTAGTTCTTATTAGTAGTACGTTTTGTTAACAATTTGTATTGATAAATGAACCTCCAGGTCCTTGTACTAACGTTATTTAGTACACTACGTGTACAACAACATTTGTTATTTGTATACGCGACTGTTTGTGTTCTTAAAAGTTTGTATGGAGAAGGCCTTGCGTATACAGGCGTAAGGCGCCATAACAAATAGAGTCGTATCCGATATTTATGCACGCTTTGCTATGGCAGATATTGGCACTGGTGACTGTACATCGGCCATTTTGTCTGGACGCTGTCGCTGGCCCTATAAATACATTTACACACTCCTGGGGTTGGTGTCAAATTTTATCCTAACAGTAACTGCATTTGCAGTGCCTGGGAGAGGTCAAGTTCAGTCTACTCTTGGTTTGTCATCGTTAACACTCATGTCCGCCATCTTGTCGAGCACGTCCGCCATCTTATCGGGCGGCTGTCGCTTGCCGAACAAAAACTGGCAACCGTACTGTCTTCTCGAAGATCTCACGGTTCGAAATAAATGCCATACGATAAATAAATAATAACTAACACTGCATTTGCCATCTTGTCGGGCGGCTGCCGCTCGCCCTGTCGCTTGAGCTACAATAATGATCCCAGGACAGGATTAAAATTTTATTTAAACATTAAACTGCATTTGCAGTTCCTAGTTAAGGACAAGTCAAGTTCAGATCAGACTACTCACTTTTGGTTTGTCGTCGTTGACAGTCATGTCGGCCATCTTGTCGAGCATGTCGGCCATCTTGTCGGGCGGCTGCCGCTCGCCCTGTCGCTTGAGCTGCGCGTGCGTCTGCGCGGGCGTGAGCGGCGGCGCGGCCGGCGGTAACGTCTTTGGTAACGCCTGGAACACGAACTGTTCGGTTATTTAGTCGGTGCGGCGGCTAAAACAGGATCCATATTAGTATAGGGATGATGACACTATAAAAGAAAATAAATAAATCCAAATTTTCTACATAAAGGCTCAAATTCTCAATCAAATGACGAAAAAAGTAATAAAAAAAAAATACGTAATTATAAGTCTTCAAAGTTTTAAGAGTGGGTATTTTCTGTCGCTTTTCCGCAAAACGCACCTTTGTATTGAACAATCGTCATTTACTATGGCGCTACTCAACAGTGACGTCACTGTTGAGTAGCACTTTCTCTCTCTAACTACGAACATTCTAACCGTTGTAGCTTCGTTATTTTTTGAGATATTTGAATAGGATTTTCACTATTTGGCATAGTTTTATGTCTTCTTTCTATTGAAGTAATAAATTTTTTTGAGTCAACATCCCTATTATAAAATGCGAATGTAAAGCCTGACCAGGAATATATGATCATGCGCCATGTTGCGGAATTTCATTGGAACTAATTTCTTACACTGGCAATAATTCTAATGACATTGTCAGCACGTCAGTGTCACTGTTGCGGTTTATTTGAATATTAGTCATGTGTTAAATATTTAATAATAAATGAGAAAAAATTACCAAAATAATTCATGGCCAAGAGCGGAATATTATCAATGTGAAGAAATGAAATTATTCAGCTGCAAAACAATTCATAATTTATGTCAGAGCTGACCACGAGCTGACAGGTAAACAAGACAAAATGTCATAATAGTCTGTTCATCTGTTGCCATATAAATCAGAATAATAGCACCCTCTTGACAATGATATATTCCTGGTCAGGCTTTAACCGTCTCCTTTACCACTTCAGGCTTAGGCTGGAAACAGAGCTTTATCTATGCAAGTCTATGGCTGGAAACAGCACGACCGACGGTCAGCGCGTATGGTCGGTCGGCTGACGGTGAGCATCGCTCTGAACGCACCGTATGCTTTCGTACAGCGATAGCTACGCCCGACCGACGGTACGCGCTGACCGTCGGTCGAGCACTGTTTCCTGCCTTAAACTACTGGACAGGTTTAGATGATATTCGGCATAGATATAGCGCTCTAACGCAATAAAAGTGAACGTGAACGTGATAAAAAGGAGTAAGTAAAGCCGTGTTCCGAATCACGCTTACAACGCTCACAGCGCTTACAGTGCTAACGGCCGGTCCGAATCAAATAGCGCGCTCAAGGCCGCGTGAGAAGTGTTTTGTTTCGGACCGCTATTCTCTTGAGCGCGCTTACGATCGGACCGATTCACGCTCATAGCCCGTGTTTACTGTCATGTTCACATATCAAACGTCAACTTGACGTTTGGCTCAAGGTGCTTACGCCTGGGAGTGTGAGCACCGTGAGCGCCGTCCATGACATCATCAGTGACGTCAGGACCTCTCATGTAAGCGCTATGAGCGTGAATCGGTCCGATCGTAAGCGCGCTTTGAGCGCTGTGAGCGTGATTCGGAACATGCCTATATAATAGTCACAAATTATGAACACGTGCGGCCCGCGACAATTTCAATGCGGCCTATGACTGCTAAGTTGCCGACCGCTGATTTAGTAGATTGGCGTGTGTATAATACTTACTGGCGGCTTGGGCGTGGGCGGGGCGGGCACCGGCTTGGGCTTGGGCGCGTCGGGCGCCGCCGCGGGCTTCGCTGGCAGCGGCTTCACGGGCAGCGGGGACGCCTCGCCCTGTTTAATGTAAACAGGGTTGTCTGTCACATTATACATCGTTTTTTTTTCTGTTTTGAAAAATCGTGCGACTGTCGTCATGCAAAAATCATGGGAAAATATGCGGCGTGCTATCTTTGAGACGTGAAAAGCTACTGAAATAAGTGAAATCAGTACAGTATTGTCTTCTGATATCTTAGGGAAACGAAGAATTGTAGGCGAAAATGACCTCGTAAAGCCCACCATATTCTGAAGAAGATAAGTGTTCTACCTACTATACTACCTCTGTTTCTACCAGCGAGTTCCTTTAATACGCTATTTGACTAATTTTTTTTATAATGCCAATCGAACCAGTTTTTAGAGACCATCAAATGTCTATATGGGACCAACAACATTTAGAGCACAATAAAGGGCTAAAATTAGGGACAAACCTAGCTCGACGCTAGCGGGTCTCAAAAAGGCTCCTACAAATTGGCCCTGGTAAATGACGTCACTTGCACTGCATTCGACCAACCGTTGTATGGGAAAATTAGTATTTTGCTGTTTTAGTCGTAAAATAATGCGTTTAGGTACATAGTTGCTATATTTATTTTATATTTTTACATAAGCATTCTATTGATACCTTTTATTTGAATTTTGGACGGTAAAAAAAATTACATAATTTTCTGAGTTTTTGATGATTCATATCTTTTTATGATTTTGGTAAAATTTTATAATTTACGATTTATTGTGATATTTTGATGGCTAACTATCCAAAAAGTGACACTGTGTTATAAATTTTAATATGTATCAAAGGTAGTATTGGAAGCAGGCAATATCGACAAAATCATCATTTTAGTGTATGTTTAGTTACGTACGTTGGCCGTCCTGCATTTCTGCTTCTTCTTGTTGAGTATTGAGCGCAACCGTTCTCTCGTCTCGTTGAAATTGCGAGGCACCGGCGTCGTCAGCGGCGGCTGTCCAAATACAATAGTACATTACTTAACAAGGACGGTAAAACAAAGAATGTCTCAGATCGCAGGTATTTGACGCCCGAGCCGAAGGCATGGGCGATAAATATGCGATCTGAGGCTTTCTTTATTACCGCCCGTGTTAAGTACAAAGTTTTATGTCACTCCCTGGCCAGGAAGTGGGATTTCCCGCGCGCGGGGCGTGCGGTAATTGCGCGTGTTCCGAATCACGCTAAAATTGCTCGCAGCGATTACAGTGCTGACGGCCGGTCCAAATCATATAGCGCGCTCAAGCCCGCGTGAGTAGTGTTTTGTTTTGGACCGGTATTCGCTTGAGCGCGCTCACGATCGGACCGATACACGCTCATAGCCCGTGTTTACTGTCATGTTCATATATCAAACGTCAACATGATGTTTGGCTCAAGGTGCTTACGCCTGGGAGTGTGAGCACCGTAAGCGCTGACATCATCAGTGACGTCACGACATCTCATGTAAGCGCTATGGGCGTGAATCGGTCCGATCGTAAGCGCGCCTTGAGCGCTGTGAGCGTGATTCGGAACATGCCTTGTGTCTGTTTGTGTGTTTATGTGTGAGAGAGCTTACCGCGTGTCCGAACACGGTGCAGTAGCAGCACGTGCAGGGCTGGTCGGCGGCGCCGTCGCCCGCGCACGCATTCGTACCATTCGAGTGCCCCACTGCAAACAGAACATAATGTTTCAATTTAAACTTTCGTGAGGCATGTAGGGTCAATCAACTTTTCCTTGTTAGGCTGGGTTGCACCAAACCGTCTGGGTGATTCTTATCGTTAAAGTTAATTGATGTCCACCCGGCCCGAACGTTAAGTGAAAGTTAAGGAAATCAGAGTGCAATTTAAACTTATTGTTGACTTCAGTTTACTCTATACCTGGGTCCGTAACTGTTAAAATAGTTAAAGTCAAAAATAATCACTCAAGAGTCGTTAACAATTGGGGCCCGGTGTGGACAAATTAAGAAAATGTTAAATTTTGCAATAGGAATCACCCGTCTGTAATCGTAAGCGGTGTTCGTCAAATCTGATTGTATAGAATGTTTGACAAGTTTCTATGGGATGACAGCTGCCGGCGCCATATTTGACGATGACCGGCCTGTGTTCGTACGTTGGTGCAACTGGCACTTAGTCTGTCCCGTCAACCAGGAGACATCAGTAACCGAGTTTCTTAGAAAAAATGTTGTGATATGAACTTCTAGCGTGCTTAAGAGTTGGCCCATGTCAGAATGGGTTTATAATCATCGCTAAAAATCATGTTTAGTAGAATTAAAGTCTGTAAAATCAAAGTTTTAAAGAGTGACCCAGGGGCGTAACCATGGCAACGAGCTAGAAGAAATAGTTGATTGACCCTAAAACTATATTCTACTAAACGGTTTAAACTCACGTATTAATTGTCACTCCCAGCTTTAATTGATCGATTCTTTGTCACTTGAAGAACTCCCGAAGAGTTCGAAACATGTCGCCTGGAGTGACAATTAATACGTGAGTTTTAGCCATTTAGTAGAATATAGAACATAATGTTAGAGTTCAAATAGCACCATCGTTTTTTAAAGGCATGTTCCAAATCACGCTCAAAGCGCGCTCACGATCGGATCGATTCACGCTCATAGCTCTTATATGAGATGTTGTGACGTCATTGATGATGTCATGGACGGCGCTCACGGTGCTCACACTCCCAGGCGTAAGCACCTTAAGCCAAACGTCAGGTTGATGTTTGATATAGGTATAAACATGACAGTAAACACGGGCTGTGAGCATGAATCGGTCCGATCGTGAGCGCGCTCAAGCGAATACCAGTCCGAAACAAAACACTACTCACGCGGACTTGAGCGCGCTATTTGATTCGGACCGGCCGCCAGCACTGTAAGCGCTGCGAGCATTTTTAGCGTGATTCGGAACACGCGGTATATGAATGTCGTAAAAAAATACCATGGAAATAGTAAAGTGGTGTCCTTCATAAATTAAGATGTTAATATTAAGTGTTGAAAACTGACCTTTACAGACATGTTGCTGATGCGTCGCGTTCTCGCACACCTTCGGCTTGGCCGCCGGCTTCACCGCCGGCTTCGCTTTCTCCCTCTTCTCCTCTAGCCCCGTCTTGCTCTTCTCGTCCGCCTTTTCAGCACAAGTGTTGTCCTTACACGAATTACATATACAATCATAAGTGAGCTTACAGTCCGTTTTAGGCGTATCACACGCGTCCGATTCCGATTTAGTTTGGCCGTTGCGCATCATGTTCCTAAACGCTACAGCGTTAAGCGTTTGCTTTGCGTTTCTTAACGCTTGTGCGGAGTATTTCGCTAGTAACTCGGGGTTTTGCGAGCCTATGACGGATAGAGGAGCTTTTTCCTTATCGTCCGTTTCCTCGTCCAGTTTTAAAGTTTCTTGTATATCGTCATCTAGTAGTTTTGCGTCTATGCTCGAGCAGATTGATATTACATGTTTTTTGTAAGATTCTGGCACGGGTAACCCTTGTGTTATGTAAGATTTGATGGTATAAAAACTGTCTAATAATGATTTCTCGCCTTTAGATGTTAGAATTGCTTCGCATTTCGCTAGTAACGCTTCGTTTTTGCATTTCTTCTCTTCTTCCGTTTCTTTCGTTTCTGGTTTTTCTTCTATTTTCTTAGGCGGTTCTGGTTTTTTCCTAGCATTGGCTTTACCAATAATCTTGCTTAGTCCTTTAGCTGCCAGTATTTCCGCTTCGCTGGCTTGTATGGCAGGTTTAGGCAGCGTCAATTTTGTAAATGATTCCTTAATTTTATCCTCTAATTTCTCTAGTCTATATAACATAACTAGCCACTCGTCCCCCGAGAGGGCGTCCTTAGGCAATGTGAACATGTAAGTCTTGTTCATATCTTTTAAGCGCTCTAAGAAGTATTCCTTCTTCTCGTCTTCTGGCATGGCAGCAAAATCTGGCACGTTTTCTGTGTTCTTACCAGGGATACCTGTTAATTCTTCTATGACGTTACTAGCTATTTCCGGATTGAGAAGTATCCAGCCTGTTAGTTGGGCGGAGTCGGCACATCTCTTTATGACATCTATGTATTTGAATTTGAGACTTTTCACTGAAGTCTTTTTGTCTTGAGACATTTTCGAAAGCTTCATTATTAGTAAGTCAAACGTATTTCCCGCGGACGTGCTTAGCAACTTCGATATTTGTTTTAATGATTCTTTAGACGCGGGACAGTTCTCACTGTCACTTTCAGATGGTGATCCCTTATTTAACCCCTCTATTTTCTCTATAATCTTATCACTATCGCTCACGTTCTGTTTCCCAGCCAAATCGTGTATGTATGTATAAAACTTTTCAAGCATCGCCTCTATCTCGTTTTCTAGTAACTCTACAGGGATACCCTTGAACTTCGTCGCTACATAATGCTTCATAGAGCTAAACCTAGCTTTAACTAGTTCTCTCAATTCGTCCATGCTTAAAGCGTCTTTGACGAAATTATCAAATAGAGTTGACGCTTTTGAGTACATTTCCGAATTGATGCTATTTTTCGGTACATTAAATATGTCTTTATTAATATCCTCTTCGATACATTTAGCTAGCTCTGGACTTTTATTCTGCTTCAAATACTCGAACACTTTGTTTATAACTACTTGAGCGGATATAGAGAAGAGAAGATCGGATATTTTGAAATCTTCTTTACTATTCTTATTCTTCATTAGCGCTTGCAAGTCTTTCTCATCTTTCAGCAACTCCGTTATATCCTGACTGTCAAACTCTAAAGTCATAGTGCCTATTATATCTTCGTGGTCTAAGTTAGACTTAACTTTCCTAGTTTTACGCTTGGCAGTGTTTTTAGTTACCTTAACGCTATCCTTATTTTTATTTAATTTAAGTTCTCTTATCTGTCTTAAAGTTTCGGGCGTGAGTTGCGCTTCGTTATTCACTTCAGGGATACTGTTCATGATCGAGGCGAACTCGGGTAGTTCGAAAGACGCGTTTGCAAATTCGGACAACTTGGACGCTATTTCAGGCATATTGGCTAGAATTTGAGGCATATTTTCAACTAACTCCACCAATTTAGTGTTCGCCGTGTTTATATCTATAGGTTCGTCCGAATCCATTTTTTCTAAGAATTCAGCTGAGTTTTTATCCAAGCTCATCATGACATCGCAAATCTGTTCCAGAGACAACGGTCCATCTTGATCCTCTTTTCCCTCCTCCTTATTAATACTGTTGTATGAATTAATGATATTTTGACATTCTTCCATAGCTTTTTTGATTTCTAATCCGAAGGTAACATATTTGAACACATTAGGGTCCTTTTCGTCGAGTTTGGCGGTTTTATCCTCGTCTTCGACTAGGACGGGGGTTCGGCGGGCGTTGAGAGGTACGTTTAAGACTTCCGGGGCGATTTGCGAGTGGAAGTCGAGGGCGTCGTCCCGGAGGAACTTGTTGACTTGGAGGAGCCTCTGGCTCGGCTTGGGGGTGTAGACGGGCATCGGTTCCGAGGTGGTTGGGGACATTTCCTGGGGACGAGATGTGGAAATTAGTGAACCTGAAGACGAAGGCGAGATTCTTAACACTTTCATTTGCCAAGAACTCCCCTAGCGAGCTCTCAATAACTTTGTCACAGCTGTGACACGCGAAGGAACGTAAGCGCTGTGGGTGCGTGCGCTGTCGGTACACGCGTCAATTGTTTGCGCGGGTGCGTAGCGCGTGGCGCGACGGCACCCGATCGACACCAGGCGGGCCTCTCAGGGACGAGGTAACTGACCTCGGTGCGGGGGGTTCGTGTCCCTTCTGTATGTAATACTTAATACTATTCTGTGACTTTGATGACATGCCGAACGACTCCAGAGGGGAGTTCGTCCCTATACTAGTTGACCAATTGACCATCGGTGGCTGGTCTTGGATTTTAGTTTGGCAACGAAAGTATTATTGAATGCAGTTTCGCTGTGAGAAACAAAACAACGTTACTAAGTTTAACAAAATAGTGAAAAATGTTACACGTTATGTTTGCGTAAGCAAATTGCGACCGAATTAGCTCTACTAAATGCTGAGCTCTGAATCCACTTTGTTCGCTCCACAGATTTTGGAAATATCTGTGGTAGTTATCCTATTAACGGGTTGGCGCCCCATGCTAAAGGCTTGGTCACACCGCTTGCGCGACGCTGTGCTGCGCGCCGGCATGTATGAAACCGTCTCGCTCGGGTCGCGCAGCCTGTGTGGCGTCGCTAACCTGTTAGCATACGTACCGCGTAAAGTTTGCTATTAAACTTCTGTCTGCAAAACAAAGTCCTGTATATTTTCTGTGGTGACTGCAACCTTGCGCACTTGTAAAGGACAACTCTCTCTCTCTCTCTCTCTCCCTACTGACCTGTAAGGGAGGGCTGACTGACTCCGGCAGCTCCTGCCGCTCGCTGTCGAGGCTGTTCAGCGCGAAGTTGGCGAACTTCACAAGACACTCTTTCATCTCCTTGCAGAGCTCTGTGTCTTTCTCCCCGACTATTGTTTCGGCGTCGCTTACGTTGTCATCCTGAAAAAAATAATAGTTTAAAAAACACTAGAAAAACACGCTTTTATAAATGCATTTATGTCACACCTGGCCATAAAGCGGCAATTACCGCACGCTCCGCGCTCGGGAAATCCCACTTCCTGGCCAGGGGGTGACATAAACTTTTGTACTTAACACGGGCGGTAATATAGAAAGCCTCAGATCGCATATTTATCGCCCTTGCCTTCGGCTCGGGCGTCAAACCTGCGATCTGAGACATTCTTTGTTTTACCGCCCTTGTTAAGTAATGTACTATTACAAGTCAATATATAATAGGTTTGCTATAACCTTGAAACCTGATCGTGTTCAAAGTCCATTACGTGACCTTTCTCACAAGTGCAAACACGACTATGATACGATATTCCATCATAGCATGCCAGTGCCTATCTTCCGGCTTCATCATCAGACCTTGAAACCTAATCGTGGTCAAAGTTTATTACAAGACTTTTCTAACAAATCCAAATACAGCTATGATACGATGTTCCATCACGAAGTTCCAGTTCATATCATCCGGCTCCATCATCAGATCAGTTCGACAGTACCATATTATCTGGGGGCACGGGAGTGCCCCCGCCAAGTCGAGCGCGAAGCAAACACTGCCGTACCATCCTTTACTGGAACCATTTCGCCGCATTTTCAGGCCCCTATTTGAGAACCTCTGGATAAGACCAGAACGCAGAAATTTTCGTCATCCAGTAAGCTATAATCACATACTTAAAATCCAAAATTTCAAGTCTGTAGGTCTTTTAGTTCCGAAGTTAAGCGAAAGCAAAGTATCGCATTTACGACACTCACTCACTCATAATCATAAGAATAGAACTAGTACTTCCCATAAACTCAGAGAGCTGAAATTTGGTACAGAGTTAGGGTTTAATGGCCACATAAAGGAAAAACTATAAAATCTGGAGTACCTGGTGACCCTGATTAGAAACACAAACTGCATAAGTAAGTTTGTAATTCTATACAAAATACATGCGATTACTATACAAAATACATGCCAAGTCATTCTATATATTTAAAAAAATAAAGTAATGCCGATGCAAGTCGATGGAAGTCTTGTTCTGTGGACACCCCTCCGGTGCTATTGACTAAAATATAACCGACTTGGTTTAACATTACATATCATTACTTTTTTGTTGTAGAAGAACTGTTTTGCGAGACTTGCATCTTTTTACATGTAATGTTTTTGATGGGATTGTATTGTCATCAGAACTACATACAGCTGCCAATTTTCATGACGCTACGATCCTTGGAAGATGGTTAAATTTGTTACCTTAGATTCCATTACATAGTTACATACAGGTGGACCTAATAAAAGCGTGTTAAAAAGGGAGGGAAATACGTTAAGATTCACTTTCATTCCTTCCCATTCTGGGCAAAGTGGCATTGGCTGAGCGGTCAATGCCAGTGTGCGAAGGGGACAGCAATATAATTATTCGCGTACGATATAGATAGGAATTAGATTCTTAACGTCTTTAAAAAGCAGGTTAGAGTGGTTATCACACTCAAAGTCCGAGAATAATTTGGCTACCTTTTTATATGTTCGTTTTGTCGTGTCATAAAAGCTGTTCCATATAAATATGACATTCGTCAGAACATTTCTCAATACATTTTGAATTAATCCGTCTCAAGTCTCAACTCCCTGATTTCTGTACTCTACATTCAACACAATGTATAAACCCTCGTGACATGCTGGAGTCCCTCGCCTCGCTCTAGAGTCTGGCTACGTTAACTCTACCTAGCAAATGAACTGTCAAACAAATATAATTTGGCAACACTGTGCATTGTACTTCATATTTCTATGGAAATGTCACGGAAATGTGACGTGTGAGGTAGTGTTACCAAACCACATATTTGTTTGACAGTTCATTTGCTTGGTAGAGTTAAAGTAGCCAAACTCTAGCTCCACGCGCCACTAACTCACCTTGTCTAACGGGAAGGCTTGCGGCAGTTCCACCTCTCACTCTCTCTTCATCTCTGAACTCCCTGCCTCAGCATCTGCAGTATCCGGTGGGGGCGGGAGGGCTTGAGTTTCCGCCTGGGCTAGCTTGGAGCGCTCGTTAGACTCTAGTGTCCCCGTTAGAACACTCGCCTCGCTCTAGCTCCACGCGCCACCAACTCACCTTGTCTAGCGGGAAGGCCTGCGGCGGCTCCACCTCTCTCTCGTCGTCTCTGAACTGTTTCTGCCTCAGCATCTGCAGTATCCTGTGGGGGCGGGAGGGCTTGAGTTTCCGCTTGGGCGCCGCGCCGAGGCGTTGCTTGGGGCTGCTGCTTCGTCGTTTCCGGCGGGGTATGTCCTCGACTAGGGTCACGTTGCTTTCTGGCATGCTGCGGGGAAAAACAATCAGAAATTATTATTTATTACGTCGCTGTTGGGTCGCGTCAGGGACCACAGCAAACAGCAGGGAAAACAGCATTCTGAATGTCATTGCTGGTAGATTCCAGTGTCACATATTGTGGCATTGGATTGAGCGGGTCAGGACTACATTGACATATGTCAAGTAGGCTAGGACCGCAAGTTTCTCTTTGTTTTGTTTCCGATAATACTAACATTAGTTTTTAAGTTGTTTTTTTGCTACTAACAAAATATGGATCACCGTGTGAAATATTCTTTTTTATTAGCGTGAATTATTAACGCTGCTCCTTGAATGCCGGTAATTTCAGGAGTTTTCAGGGCAATTTTCATCTTGAATAGGAGACAATGGCACCTGTTTCTATAACTTGCATAATTCACGATGGGTTTTTATTTTCAAGAACGACGAACTTTGGGTTATATTTATTTTAATAAGAAGCAGTACTAAAACAAAGTTACGTCTTTCGTTTACATAGTTAGCAAGTTCCATTGAATGACACTTTAGTACATACCTGTCTCGCTCCCGCTCGCGCTCGTGCCGCAGCTGTTCCTCTAGCCACATCCTGAGCCTGTGGTAGTAGAGCTGCTGGTCCCTCATGTGCATCACCTTGCGTCTCACCTGATGAATATAACATTTTATTATTGACTCGATATTAATGTATAATAATTAGTAAGGTTAATTTATCTACACCCATGTAGTAAATCCTCTTTAATGTGTTCAAAAATCGTAGGTAAGGACCAGCTTTACAATATACCGCGCGCGCCGTAATTGCATCACAGATGATGCGGTTGTGAGATAACGTACAAATTTACAGAGGGCTCCGGGTATCTCGTCAAACATGGTTCCGCCGGCTCAACGCGCCCACATGAAACACAATTTAAAATATGGACGTAGATAAAGTATTGTATGCAACTCATAATTAGGCATTAAACACGAGTGTGGTTTTATGAAACGAGCTAGAGGCGAGTTTCATAATGAGATCACACGAGATCTCATTATGTACCAGTTGCAAAACGAGTATTTGTATTTTAAATTTTGTCAAGCGGATGCGTAAAATTGAAAAATTAAAAGCCACAGGTGGGATTTGAACCCACTACCTCTGGAATCCGTCCATTTCCCTTAACCAACTGAGCTACCGTAGTAATCCCTTGTGGTGGTAAATTTTTCAATCACAACACTTTTCTAATTAAGCCTTATTAGGGAGGCTCGTAGCGACATCTACCGTGAAGTAGTTACAACTTCAGAGACGGCACCAGCGTCTGAAGTCGCATTGAATATTTGTATTGTATTGTATTGTAAGGCACGTCGGCAGTATGGTGCACGCCGGCGCGCGCCCGCCCACCAGCTGCATGCACACCTACGGACACCGTCGGCAGTATGGTGTATGTAGTACCTCCTTGAACCGCTGCAGATGGTACTCGGGGCAGAGCGCGCGGCAGGCGGCGTGCGGCGGCGCCGGCGGCGGCGAGCCGGGCGGCGGCGGCGCCGGCGCGCGCCCGCCCACCAGCTGCATGCACACCTACGGACACATCACACACAATACTATTACATACAGAACGGACACGAACCCGTCGCACCGAGGTCAGTTACCTCATCCCTGAGACACCCGCCTGGTGTCCATCGGGTGCCGTCGCGCCTCGCGATTCGTCCGCGCCACGCGCTCCGCACCCGCGCAAACAATTGACGCGTGTACCGACAGCGCACGCACATATACTTACGTTCCTTCGCGTGTCACAGGTGCGCCTAGGGAGTAGGGACACAATCCCTACACGCTAACATCCACCCCTATTTATTTATTTAATTAATATGATTAAATAAAAAGGGACGTCACGATTTTTGATCGTCGGACAGCGTTAATTTTACATGTTTATGTATTTAAATCTTTAAAGGAGCAAAACTATGTTGAAGTGTGTCATTTTCAGGGTATTTTCGCAAGGGGGGGGGCATCGCGGTAGAAAGACAGCGACCCCACAATGCCCCCCATTAAACGGCAGCGAGGGTCAACGCCGCAGAGGTTTCAATGGGTATTCCCTTCCCTTGTGGAAGGGCGAGTCCCAAATACCCCCCACCATGGGCCTTCCCCGAGCCCGGGGGATGCGTAAATGCATTTCCTCTACGTCAAAAAAAGGTATTTTCGCGAGATTTTCATTTTACTAAGTTATAATTATAACTTACCGTGGACAGTTTCTTCTGTTTCCGGTATACTTGCAGCTGCCGTCGATGCACTTCCGGTAACCGTCGGTACATCGCCATCAACTTCCGGTCCACCTCCGACAAGCCCATGTCCACCTTTTTCCTGTACGACGAATAAAATATTTTATGTCACACCTGGCCATAAAGTGGCCATTATCGCACGCTCCGCGCGCGAAAAAACCCACTTCCTGGCCAGGGGGTGACATAAAATTTTGTACTTACCACGGGCGATAATAAAGAAAGCCTCAGATCGCATATTAATCGCCCTTGCCTTCGGCTCGGGCGTAAAATACCTGCGATCTGAGACATTCTTTGTTTTATCGCCCTTGGTAAGTAATGTACTATTTTCTTTGAGTTTTCTTTGTTGTTTCTTTACCGCGTAGTAGGTATGAAACCTTAAGGCCAGGCCAGTTCACGAATAGTCGAAAATATTAAAGTTTGAGGTTAGAATGTGAAGAAATAACATAGAATTACACTACACAAAAATTACTGTACATTGAGAAAGAAAGAAAGTAACACAATAACCGAACAAAATATTGAAAAATGCTTTGGTAACTCTGTAAAAAAATTCTAAATATCATCGTAAAAATAAACTTACATGCTGATTATTTCGCGATTGTCATCGGCAGTGATACGTTTTTCGTTACAAAAAGGGTAGCTTTTTGATTGTTCTAACACAATAACCGGATAGAGATTTTTGATAAATGATCCAGTATTTCAAAAATCAATCAGGATGTACTAAATATTCACGAAAATTGCGCGCAGATTTCCTTAGAGAGCGGGATGGTTAATTGTAAATTCATTCGTGTTAGAGCAGGACGTCTGCAGTGGGACTGCGTTGCCTTAAGTGGGAGTTCATTTTGTTCATTTATCTTGAATTCCAGTGGATGAAATGTTCATTTTCTGGCGCCGGCAGCTGCCATCCCATAGAAACTTGTCAAACTTTCCATACAATCAGATTTGACGAACACCGCTTACGATTACAGACGGTTTGGTGCAACCCAGCCTAAAGGCTTGGTCACACCGCTTGCGCGACGCAAGCGGGACGCTGCGCTGCGCGCCAAAATGTATGATACCGTCCCGCTCGCGTCGCGCAACCTGTGTGACGTCGCTAACCTGTTAGCATTCGTTCCGGCGCGCAACGCAGTGTGACCAAGCCTTAAGGTAACTAACCTCGCATTACGATCGTCCGCCGCCTCGTCCCCGCGTCGGCAGTGCGGCGACGCGGGCCACTCGTCGCAATGCTGCAGAACCCTATCCATCAGCCTGTACACAATAATATATTATTTAACAAGGGTTGAAAGTGAACCATTCCTCTTGAGACATTTAAGTGTGCAGGAAATGGCGACCTGCGCCACGCTCAATCCCATCTCTTGTATTTATATAGGTATCCATATGCTTGTAACTCTAACCTCTGTGTGGACGCCATCAAATTTAATAGTACATTACTTAATAGTAGAAGAGCCGGTGACACTGAACCTAGTATGATAAGATTCCCAGATGGCATATATATAATTAGGTGCGTCATTAGTCGGGGAACACGAAACGGCGATGCTGCAATGCGTAAAACCTGGCGAAGCCATTGAAAATTAAAATTGAAAAATGATGAAAAATCCGGTTTCTAGTATGATAAGATTCCCAAGTTTCGTTTGTTCCTCGAAACAGGGGAGGGGTAGGACTATATGATAGTGCAGTGCTGCAAGCCCTCCTGACTGGCCTTGTCAGTGGCAGCAGTATGATAAGCGACCACTTTTCTGAGGTATCTAGTATGATCGGATTCCTGAAAAAAACAGGGCTCACCTGAAAGATCAGCACTTTCTGTGTAAGAAAAACCACTGCTGTATTTTCCAAACAGTGGAGAAGGTGGTTGCTGCAGCGATTAAAGGAGCCGACAACACTGAACCTATTTCGATAGATTCCCAGATGATATATATATAATTAGTCGCGGCATTAATGGGGGTACACGAAATGGCGATGCTGCAAAGCAAAAAAGCAGATAAAGCTATTAAAAAGAAAATTTTAATACATTAAAAAACTGATTTCTCGGATGATAAGATTCTCAAGTTTCGTTTGTTTCTCGAAACAGGGGAGGGGTAGGACTATACGATAGTGCAGTGCTGCAAGCCCTCCTGAATGGCCTTGTCAGTTTCAGTTTCGAGAAACAAACGAAACTTGAGAATCTTATCATACTAGAAACCGGTTTTTTTATGTTTTCAAAATTTCTTTTTAATAGTTTCTCTGCTTTTTTGCATTGCAGCATCGCCATTTCGTGTCCCCCATTAATGCCGCGACTAATTATATATATATCATCTGGAAATCTATCGAAATAGGTTCAGTGTTGTCGGCTCCTTTAATCGCTGCAGCAACTACCTTCTCCACTGTTTGGAAAATGCAGCAGTGGTTTTTCTTACACAGAAAGTGCTGATCTTTCAGATGAGCCCTGTTTTTTTCAGGAATCCGATCATACTAGATACCTCAGAAAAGTGGTCGCTTATCATACTGCTGCCACTGACAAGGCCAGTCAGGAGGGCTTGCAGCACTGCACTATCGTATAGTCCTACCCCTCCCCTATTTCGAGGAACAAACGAAACTTGGGAATCTTATCATACTAGAAACCGTTTTTTTTTTTTAAATTTGATTTTTAATAGGTTTGCGTGCTCATTTGCTTTGCAGCATCGCCATTTCGTGTACCCCCATTAATGCCGCGACTAATTATATATATATCATCTGGGAATCTATCGAAATAGGTTCAGTGTTGTCGGCTCCTTTAATCGCTGCAGCAACCACCTTGTCCACTGTTTGGAAAATGCAGCAGTGGTTTTTCTTACACAGAAAGTGCTGATCTTTCAGATGAGCCCTGTTTTTTTCAGGAATCCGATCATACTAGATACCTCAGAAAAGTGGTCGCTTATCATACTGCTGCCACTGACAATGCCAGTCAGGAGGGCTTGCAGCACTGCACTATCGTATAGTCCTACCCCTCCCCTGTTTCGAGGAACAAACGAAACTTGGGAATCTTATCATACTAGAAACCGGATTTTTCATCATTTTTCAATTTTAATTTTCAATGGCTTCGCCAGGTTTTTCGCATTGCAGCATCGCCGTTTCGTGTTCCCCGACTAATGACGCACCTAATTATATATACCTATGCCATCTGGGAATCTTATCATACTAGGTTCAGTGTCACCGGCTCTTAAACTATAACAAGGGCGATAAAACAAAGAATGTCTCAGATCGCAGGTATTTGATGCCCGAGCCGAAGGCAAGGGCGATAAATATGCGATCTGAGGCTGTAATTTTTTTTTTGATGTAACTATTAGATATGCGAAGAAAGTGATGTGGAAATTTTCAAATATTTCAACAAAAAGAAAACAGAAAAAAAAAATATCAATAAAAAAAATACATCACGAAATAGCTAACAGAAAAAAGCATACTGACCAAAAATCATAACTTTAATGCAAACGCAAACGAAGAAAATCCTGCACAAAGTTTGTATGGAGAGAGCTTGCCCTACCCCTCCTCTTAAGGCGATGAGTCTTTCACCAGTGTGTGTTGCCAGTGATGACATAAGGTACTGACACACTTCAAGTTTCAGGGTAATGAAGAGCTATGCTGGGAGTTTCTCTGCGTGATCACATCAGAAATGAGGTCACCCGTAGCAGAACCAAAGTAATCGATTTAGCTCTTCGAATCGCTAAACTTAAGTGGCAGTGGGCGGGTCGCAATACACGAAGAACCGATGGTCGTTTGGGCCGAAAGCACACCTCTGACACGCGAAGGAAGGTAAGCGCTGTAAGTATGTGTGCGTGCGCTGTCGGCACACGCGTCAATTGTTTGCGCGGGTGCGTAGCGCGGACGAATCGCGAGGCGCGACGGCACCCGATGGACACCAGGCGGGTGTCTCAGGGACGAGGTAACTGACCCCGGTGCGGAGGGTTCGTGTCCGTTCTGTATGTAATACTGTTAAGCCCGAAACGCACTGACAGCGGTAGCGGGGCGGGGCGTCGCGGTGCGGAGGCGGTACCGGTTGTAATATTCGAACTAATATGAAAGGGTCCGCACAGAAAACCGGCCGGGAAAAAAGCGTTCCGTGCGGACCCTTTCATATTAGTTCGAACATTACAACCGGTACCGCCTCCGCACCGCGCTGCAACCGCTGTCTGTGCGTTTCCAGCTTTATACTATTCTGTGGCGAAAGGTTGTCGAGTGGTGGTGGTGATGGTGATGGTGATGGTGATCTTGGGCCGGAAGGCGCAGCTAAGCTAACCTCTCTATGGAGGCTATGGAGCGCATGAGGTGGCGCACGGTGCGGCACAGGGAGCCCGGCGCCAGGTCCTCGTGATGGTGATGGTGATGGTGAGTACGGCCCGGAAGGCGCAGCTAAGCTAACCTCTCTATGGAGGCTATGGAGCGCATGAGGTGGCGCACGGTGCGGCACAGGGAGCCCGGCGCCAGGTCCTCGGAGCCGGAGCCGGAGTCCACGGCCGCCGCGGCCGCCACCAGCAGCTCGGAGGCCGAGTGGTGATGGTGATGGTGATGGTGAGTACGGCCCGGAAGGCGCAGCTAAGCTAACCTCTCTATGGAGGCTATGGAGCGCATGAGGTGGCGCACGGTGCGGCACAGGGAGCCCGGCGCCAGGTCCTCGGAGCCGGAGCCGGAGTCCACGGCCGCCGCGGCCGCCACCAGCAGCTCCGAGGCCGAGTCCAGGGACGAGCTGGAGAGCCCGAGCGAACCGGACCCGGACGATTCCGATACTGGAAAACAGAAGTGGCTCATAATAGTACATTACTTACCAAGGGCGAATAAACAAAGAATGTCTCAGATCGCAGGTATTTTACGCCCGAGCCGAAGGCAAGGGCGATAAATATGCGATCTGAGGCTTTCTTTATTATCGCCCGTGGTAAGTACAAAATTTTATGTCACCCCCTGGCCAGGAAGTGGGTTTTTTCGCGCGCGGAGCGTGCGATAATGGCCACTTTATGGCCAGGTGTGACATAAACACTTTAAAAATACAAGACGTGTCTCCAGTGGTCAATACTTAACGGGTTATAAGGATGTAAGTTATACTTCTTTCATCACACTTGCTCGTAAAGTGTGTTATTGCACGCGTGCGTATATAGTACATTACTTAACAAGGGCGGTAAAACAAAGAATGTCTCAGATCGCAGGTATTTGACGCCCGAGCCGAAGGCAAGGGCGATAAATATGCAATCTGAGGCTTTCTTTATTACCGCCCGTGTTAAGTTCAAAATTTTATGTCAGCCCCTGGCCAGGAAGTGGGTTTTTTTTGGCCACTTTATGGCCAGGTGTGACATAATAGTACATTACTTACCAAGGGCGATAAAACAAAGAATGTCTCAGATCGCAGGTATTTTACGCCCGAGCCGAAGGCAAGGGCGATAAATATGCGATCTGAGGCTTTCTTTTTTATCGCCCGTGGTAAGTACAAAATTTTATGTCACCCCCTGGCCAGGAAGTGGGTTTTTTCGCGCGCGGAGCGTGCGATAATGGCCACTTTATGGCCAGGTGTGACATAAAAACAGTTATAGCCTTATGGATATTTATAACTTCCGTGGGAGTTATGAGTTTGTGTGTGATCTGATTGGTTTAAAAAAATCTAGTTGGCCGCGCGCCGCAAGAACACTCTGCTCTGTGATTGATTGAAAAAAATCGAATTGGCCGCGCGCCGCAAGAATATTGCTCTGTGAGTGGTTGCGCGTTGCGCTCCTCTCGCAGTGATACTGGACGTGAAGTTGTCAAGTTCGTCAATTTTTGATTGGTGTGGTTGTATGAAACATAGATTTTTCTGCCTTTTGTAGTTATTTATTTCCTCGCAAATGTGATGAAAAACATTGTATGTATCACGGGAGGTAAGGGCTTCGGCGTCGGGCTTCTATGACTTTCGTTAGTAATAACCTGCTTACCTCCCTAAATGCACAATGTACTATAATCACATGGATTTATAGTTATTGAGACACTGTTTTTGTTTACCCAAGTACATAAATAACACAATCAAAGAGTTTCTGTGGCCTACTATAATGATGATAAGAAGTCTTAGTAGGCAGGCAGAGGAAATATAAATGATTCAGGCTAATTTTCAATTTATTTATTTGAATCGACTAGTAAAGGCTTAGGGTTGTATCAATTTCTGGAAGCGACGGGCTTTGATAATGAATAATGAAGGGCTGACAAACCAATAATTGGGCCAATCAACTTTTCCTAGTCGTTATTCTGTCCCGTCAGCCAGGAGACAACAGTAACCGAGTTTCTTAGAAAAAATGTTACAATATGGAGTTCTAGCATGCTCAAGAGATGAGCAAGATCAGAATGGGTTTATTTATAATCATCGCTAAAAATCATGTTTAGTAGGATTAAAGTCGGTAAAAACACAGTTTTTAAGAGTGACCCAGGAGACGTAGCCATGGTAACGAGTGACAAGAAATAGTTGATTGGCCCAATTAAACTAATTGACGAGCGCGCTTACAGTCATCCAGGTCGCCGGTGGACTTATCGCTGTCCCGGTCGTCTGGCGCCTCCCGCTTGCCCGGGTCCGGGGTGGTGCTCTGCCGGGGGCTCGGCTGCCCCTCCGTGCTGTCCGGGGGCCTTGAAAAACGACGTACGAGACTAGTGAGGCAGATCATTAATTCATTACACTCTCGGCCAAGTGCATAGAAGATATATACTAACGTAATAAATAAATATTTAAATAAATAAATAAATATTTAAATAAATAAATATTTGTGGACAATCTTACACAAATCAACCTAGTCCCAAACTAAGCAAAGCTTGTACTATGGGTACTAAGCGACGATATATATACTTATATAGATAAATAAATACTTAAATACATAGAAAACATCCAAGACCCAAGAACAAATATTCGCGCTCATCACACAAATAAATGCCCCGGCCGGGATTCGAACCCGGGACCTCCAGCTTCGTAGGCAGGGTCACTACCAACTAAGCTAAAGCGATCGTCAAAAGAAGCGACACCGAAACATGTGTGCTGTAAACCCGTCTCACTGCTATGTGTGCGTGTCCGGACGCGAGCGGGGGCGCGCGAGGGTGGCGCGGTGTGTGGAAATCCCTCCTCGGATGGGCAAAGTATAGAATCGTAGCGTTCCAAGGTCACCGACACTCTGTTCACACCGATAGACCCGTGTCGCGCCTTTGCAAGTGGGCCGAGTAGGCTCTACTTGACAAGGTATAAAGTGACATTAAATATGAGGTCTCTAGCAGCTTTCATATAGATTTTCCACTGTGACAAGGTACGAAATGCCCAGAAATCACGATCAGAATCACGAATCACGCTCACAGCGCGCTCACGATCGGACCGATTCACGCTCATAGCGCTTACATGAGATGTCGTGACGTCACTGATGATGTCATGGACGGCGCTCACGGTGCTCACACTCCCAGGCGTAAGCACCTTGAGCCAAACGTCAAGTTGACGTTTGATATATGAACATGACAGTATATGAGCGTGAATCGGTCCGATCGTGAGCGCGCTCAAGCGAATACCGGTCCGAAACAAAACACTACTCACGCGGCCTTGAGCACGCTATTTGATTCGGACCGGCCGTCAGCACTGTAAGCGCTGCGAGCATTTGTAGCGTGATTCGGAACACGGGGACTGTAAGCACTGTGAGCGTTGTTAGCGTGATGCGGAATACGGGGCAAATTGGTCGAGTATACATCTGTAGCCAGTCCCCCGCAGTGTATTGTTTGTTACTTACTTGTCCCCCGTCCCGCCGCCCCCCCGCCCCTCCAGCGCCGGCGCGTTGTCCCCCCTGCTGCTGTTGAACTCGTTCACCGCTTGCATCATGCCGAAAAATGATATCCTGACAAATAATAATTCAATCAATTAATGACAATGACAAAAACAATATGATTTTCACACCTGTTCTTCAGAAAAGAGTCACTGTTGCCCTTGAATAATCCATCAAAGTAGCCCCTATCTTCTCTCATTAGAGGACAACAATAGCCGTGTTCCGAATCACGCTAAAAATGCTCGCAGCGCTTACAGTGCTGACGGCCGGTCCAAATCAAATAGCGCGCTCAAGGCCGCGTGAGTAGTGTTTTGTTTCGGACCGCTATTAGCTTGAGCGCGCTTACGATCGGACCGATTCACGCTCATAGCCCGTGTTTACTGTCATGTTCATATATCAAACGTCAACTTGACGTTTGGCTCAAGGTGCTTACGCCCGGGAGTGTGAGCACCGTGAGCGCCGTCCACGACATCATCAGTGACGTCACGACATCTCATGTAAGCGCTATGAGCGTGAATCGGTCCGATCGTAAGCGCGCTTTGAGCGCTGTGAGCGTGATTCGGAACATGCCTAATGACTTTTAGGTGTAAAAAGCAGTAGGTGTGGGCTACACGGTAGCAAAATTATTTCCGTCTTGGATCGAGGATGTTGTACAACAAGTCAGTATATTCACCTGAGGAGCAGCTTCCGTTGCTGTGCACAGACGGTCCGCGGCGTCAGACAATCGCACCGGTGCTGGTAGCCTGACCACGCGCTCACTGAAACAGACGGAACAATTGATGTTGAAATTAAGAGGACTGTGTAGCAAATTTTTTCCATACAAAAACGTGCTTCGGGCGCCAACGTTTTCCACCCCCTAAACCTGAACCGATTTGCATGATTTTTATACGTTTTGATTTTTCGGTAATATTGCATATGATTGACAACATGAACATGAACCCCTATAGTTTCGATTTTTTGACACGAAAACTTCGTCCTAGTTTTTTGTTATTATTTCATAAACTAGAAAGAATTACGAAAAAAGCAAAACGTATAAACCTAGTTAAGGATGTGAGGAATCGATCAAGGCCAAAATTGTCTCATTTGATAAAGGTTTAAGGGGTGGAAAACGTTGGCGCCCGAAGCACTAATTCTGCTTAATAATATTCTTGCGTGCGAAAGAGACAGTAGTAATTGCATACTACTGTCTCTTTCGCACGCAAGAATAATCCGGAAAGCCTGTTCTCGCTCGCACGATAGGTTCACAATAGTCTTAAACCACCCGCGTGGTCGTGTCGGACTCGACTCCACACTCGAGCCAAAGCGAGAAAGAGCGGCAGAGCGAGTCACTCAGATATGTTCAATAAGGTAACTTAGAGTAATTCAATGAGATAACTTAGAGTTGTTAACAGGACAACCTGGAGAAGTTCAATAGGGTAGCTTAAGAAGGTTTAAAAGTGTAATCTGATAAGTTCAAGACGAGTAACTTAGTAAAACTGTGTGTAAAACGATTGCTCTTGGCCAGCATCTAGCCAGGGGGCAAAGATGAGGCGGACGGTTCAATTAGAGAAAGTTTAAAAGTGTAACTAGAGAAGTTCAACAGGATAATTTAGTGAAGTTCAAAAGTGTCACAAGATAAGTTCAAGAGGGCAACTTAGGGAAGATTAAAATTGTAACTAGAGAAGTTCAACAGGATAATATAGCGAAGTTCAAAAGTGTAACTAGAGAAATTCAAGAGGGGAATATAGGGAAATTCAAAAGTGTCACATGATAAGTTCAAGCGGGTAACTTAGGGAAGATTAAAAGTGTAACTAGAGAAGTTCAACAGGATAATTCAGACAAGTTCAAAAGTGTAACTAGAGAAGTACAACAGGATAATTTTTAGTGAAGTTCAAAAGTGTAACTAGAGAAATTCAAGAGGGGAATATAGGGAAATTTAAAAGTGTCACATGATAAGTTCAAGCGGGTAAGTTAGGGAAGATTAAAAGTGTAACTAGAGAAGTTCAACAGGATAATTTAGAGAAGTTCAAAAGTGTAACTAGGGAAGTTCAAGAGGGGAATATAGGGAAATTCAAAAGTGTCACAAGATAAATTCAAGCGGGTAACTTAGGGAAGATTAAAAGTGTAACTAGAGAATGTCAAAAGGGTAGCTCAAGGAAGTTTAAAAGTGTAACTAGAGAAGTTCAAGAGGGTAACTTAGAGAAGCTCAAATTTATAACTAGACAAATTCAAGATGATAATGATGATTTTGGGTATTTTTTGGGGGTAACGGACAGACAATTAAAATGGTAGCTTTAATATGTTTGAAAATATCGGTTAGAAGAGTTCTCGTGGGTTACATATAGACAATGAGATGTGAAGCTATACTCACGGTCCCTGGTGGCGGGGCGCGAGAGCATGTCCCTGAGGCGCGCGGCGGTGGAGCAGCGCTGGAAGGGCGCCAGGTACCGCGCCAGGCGCGCGCGCCACATGCCGGCCCACGCTGCGCTTGCGCCGGTTTCCTGTGGCGGGACTATCTCCACCTGCACAAGTAAACACACAACGTTAGCATGTGTTAACGCCCAGCGTATGTGTGCTACGCATACACAGACACACACACATACTCACATGCGTCAGCGACCAGCCAGAGCGGGCAGGACCGCGCCCCCACTCTCATTCAATGGTCGCTTCTGTAATTTACCGTGAACGTCCACGGCACAATAAAACTCTATGGATTAATTCATAATTAGTCTATGGTCTATTTATGAAGGAAACTAGAGTTTTACCGTGCCGTGGCCGTCGACGATAATGTATAAAAGCGTCCAAACACCTACCGAGCGTATATGCATTTTACATAATGTATTTTTTTATTACTTAAATAAAGAGTCAATTTTAAAGAACATTATTATTATTATTTATTATTTATTTATTCAGAAAACCAACAGCGATGCAAATGTATAACTTATTACTATATAACACAGTAGTACGGCCAATTACAGGTTTCCCTTAAATTATCTGTATTGCACAATGGACAATCGAACGGACTACAATATTGAGTGATTTGAAAAGATGTTTGCAATTACTTAACAAATGTTCAACAGTTTTCAGAATACACGTTAGTTATAAATATTATATAGGTATCTATTAATTAAGAGGAGCGATGCTGCTTATTTCTAATAGTTTTCATAATTCTGAGTTTAAAAGATGATTTTGGATGTCTAAAAATGTCTATACTAGAAAAATCTGTATTATAGGTTCTAGCAATGCGTGCGAGTACGTTATTTTTAGCATAGTTAGTTCCATATCGTGGCACATAAAACATTGGTGTGTGGCGAGTGCGACGCTGAGGAGTGTTCAGTGACAGCTGCGAAACTAATTCCTGGCAGTCCAGGTGCCCATTAATAATGTCATGTAGCAAGCACATATCTAAAGCCTTACGTCTCTCAGCTAGTGGTAACAAGTTATGGCTGTGACAACTGTTTTCGTATGATGTAGGAGGTCTGCGAAGACGAAAGTTAAGGTGATTGATGAATTTCTTTTGAATTCGCTCAATTTGATGACTATAAGTAATACAATGCGGAGACCAGATCGAGCAGGCATATTCAAGGGTACTACGTACGTACGAGAGATACAACATCTTCATTCATTCTCGTCTTTCTACAACACCAATACAGCCTGTTTTCATCAAAGCTTGAATTAAGGCGAGCTCCTTTCCATCAGAGACGTGTTATGCAGCTATGCTGCGAGAATGTGAAAGCAACGCTACTAAACTATATGACTGTTTCCACTAATGCTAAGCTTTGTAAGCCGTTCGAGAAACATACGCAGCTCGAGTACCATTCATAGCTCGCATCTAGAGCACACATCCTTCATAATAAAACTCATAGCATAGCTGAACCCGTTTCCACCAGTGCTATGCTATGTGGACCAATGAATATGAGTGGTGGATATTAAGCACACCTCTAATGGAAAGGCACCCTGTGGCGTTGAGGTGCTTTGGTATAAATAATCTCACATAAGGGTCCCACATACATGAACCCTGAAAACTGTCAATTTGTTGGGCAGTCGTGTAAAAATAAGCTAAGTTACTCCTATCATCTCCGATTATAGAATCATCAAGGCGAACTTAAGTATCAGTAGACATAGACATCAACATATGTACCGAGTTGGGTATTTCTCAATTTCAACCGCCGTGACTTCGGTGGTCCTATTATTTACGATGTCCTTAGGTTTCTGTAGTCCATCTTGAAAAGGATCATAGCTCCCCGCCTGCTATACTACGGCTTTATAATATGGTGTCCTGCTCTGCAGTGGTGTCTTCAATAATGCGACTACCGAAATCACAGCGTTTGAAACGCTCTGAGAAACGCCCTAACCAGTATTTAATAAGAGGTGCTACCGCGAACCACAAATGAAGTTTTCCCTGTCTGTCGCTCTTACGTACGGACTTGTAGGTGCGACAGAAAAGGAAAACTTCGTTTACGGTTCGCGGTAGCCCCTCTGACATTGGGTCCAACGGATCTTTGGGACAAAGCCCAGCGTTACTACATGTCAATGGCGTCAGTTACTGGGTCAATATCAGAGCGTTTCAACCGCCTAATTTCTTTGGCACCATTTATGGTGAAGTGTCTGTGAAGTTTTATGATATTTCAAGTAATTTAGTAGGAGGCTGGGCGTTCTTTTAAACGGCTGTGTATACCATTCTAAACGTTCAGAAACTTCGACAAAAATGATGCCAAAGAAATTAAGCGGTTGAAACGCTCTGATATTGGCCCTACTATTACTGTCAATAAAATCTCCTGGCGCAAAAAGGATACAGGTACATTACTTCAACTATGACACTGACACACACTATTATTCTATTGGATATTATTATTATACTTTAACACAAACGTAATAGTTTCTACTACGTAATCATGACATGACAGTATGGTGAGATGAGTACAGACTCACTTTAAATGTGATAGTGGAAGCAGCCTTAAAGTTCTCCAAGATCTTGAACAATCTCTCCATGGCGTTTCTGTAACGGAAAATATCAGTAAATAATAATCTCACCTGTCAATGTCCTGTTCTGTCCCTTATTTTATATTGGGCAGAGTAAGGATGAACAGACTATATAGAATAAGTAATAGTACTACGTACAGAAGTTGCAAATAACAAATGTTGACCACACCAAGCGAATGACGAGACGACGCGACCGTCCGGTAGCAATTCGCGGCCGCCACTAAATGAGTACCACCTGGGGATGTACTTGCAGCGGCGCGGCGAACTGACAGAGTGAAAGCCCTTGCCCTTATTTCGTTTTAAGCAGATTAAGGTTTATTAAGGTTGTGTAAAAGTAAGTGGTTATTACTCTTTCTGCAGCGGTTCGTCGACAGGCCGGCACAGGCACACCTTGTTGACGAGGTCGCGCGTGAGTTCACTCTCCGCCTCCAACTTTAGCAGGTGCTCGTGGATTATAGCGAGGCCTGGGGACAATATTGTTTACAACCAGGTTAAAAACAATACAGTAGTAGTTTATGCGACTGGCGCTGACCGGACCGATGCACACTCAACGGCTGCGTTCAGTTTATTCATTAAGGCCGTGACAGACGGCATGGTGCGTAACGTGGCCCACATATGGTTTCGCCGGAAGACCAGCGCTGGCTCCTCAGTCAGCATTATGCTGAGGCGGGACCATTCGTGGCAAACGAAAGGCAACTATAGTTCTAAGTTTGTAGTCTTGGTTTAATTTTAATTTTTAGTCTTAAGTTTGTCATGAATAAATAATTTTCATTTCATTTCATTTCAACTGTACATAATTAGGCATTAAAACACTCGTGTGACCTTATTATGAAACAAGCCGAAGGCACACTCGTGTTTAAATGCCTAATTATGTACAGTTGCATACACTAGTTTATCTACATCCATATATTAAATCCTCTTTCATGTGTTTCGTGTGGGTAGGTCTCGCCGGCGTGCGCCATGTTTGCCTCGACAGGCCGGCCCGCGCGTGTCGTTAAGGTTGTACGTGACCTCGTAAGAGTATTATATTTGGTGTTCTTATAGGGGTCGCGCGCAACCGCGAGAAGCTTCCTGCACAGTATATTATAAAGCGGGGTCTTGTCTACGGTTTTTGAACTTATTAAAGAGGATTTACTATATGGGTGTAGATTAAAAATCATAGTAAAATCGTTTAAGTATTACAAATTTGAAAATACTTTGAATTCAAATGATGATAAAATGACAGATGGATACGCGTTCCATAAACGCGCTCATGTTATTACCTGTCTCATGGACCCGGTGCCGCTTGAGCCTGGCGAGCTGCCACGCGGCGTAGCGGCAGGGCTCCGCCGCGGACGACAGCGCGAGCGCCCGCATCAGCGCCACCGCCGTCGGGATCGTCTCGCTCCCTGTAACCTCTTCTTTGTTATACGTCCAACTTGAATGACGTCGTACGAAACTAGTGAGACAGATCGTAACACTCTCGGGCAAGTGTGCCGAGTAATAACGCTTCTATTAGTCAACCGCTTAACTGAGACTGCGCTTACGGCAGTGACAAACGTCGTACGAAACTAGTGAGACAGATCATTCATTACACTCTCGGCCAAAAGAGCCTCGGGCCACGTAACTATCTCACAGTAAAAGTTACTATAGACGGACTGTCTTAAAAAATCCTCGTCTGTGACGGGACCGGGGTACGAGGGGACATTACGCGTCACACTCAAGCGGTTGACCAATAGAAGCGTTATTGCCTCTATTCGTCAACAGCTTAACCGATTCCGCGCTTACGGGAAGCGGTCGAGGCAGTGAAAAACGTCGTATGAAACTAGTGAGACAGATCATTACACTCTCGGCCAAGTAGGCCGAGTAATAACGCCTCTACAGGTCGACCGCTTGAGTGAGACGCGTGCGGGTAGCGGGAGGCAGGGACTCTTCGCCCGCTACCCGCGTGACCACTGTCCCGTCACAGACGAGGACTCATAAAAACGGTAAAACTATAGTAAACTTTTACTATGGCATGGTTACATGGCCTGAGGCCCACCACAATACCGTTAGGGGAGAGGGAACCCCGCTGAGGACAGATTTTTATATGAGATACTATGATGATTTTGAGGGGCAGCTTGAGCCACTTAGCTATGCCCTCCCTAGATCCACTAGAGGTAATTGTCGAACCCCGCTGAAGTTAGATTTTTGTATACTCACCGATGGTTTGGAAGGACAGCTTGAGCCATTTAACCCCCCTCACCCCTTCCTTTCTAAGTCCACTAGGGGTAGTCATACCTCTCGCTAGTGCCGTGAGCAGCGGGCGCAGAGCCCTCGCCAGCGCCTCCGCGTTGTTGGCGAGACACAGGCACAGCCGGCAGTGGCAGCCGAAGCGGGCGCGGTACACCCAGTCCGAGCGGACCATCTCCACACTAGGGGTAGTCATACCTCTCGCTAGTGCCGTGAGCAGCGGGCGCAGAGCCCTCGCCAGTGCCTCCGCGTTGTTGGCGAGACACAGGCACAGCCGGCAGTGGCAGCCGAAGCGGGCGCGGTACACCCAGTCCGAGCGGACCATCTCCACACTCCTGTAAAAACAAAATACGGCTTAGTCTATGCTCTAAGAAAACAAGGTCTTCTACCTCAGTGAACTGCTTCCAAAGAGCATGGCACTGGCAGGTAAAAATCCACGTGTCATTGGTCCGACATTTTACGAGCGCCTACCCGAAACACTAAGAAAAGAAACGTCAAATGAAAAATTTAAGAGTCGACTAAGAAACTTTTTATTGGAAAATCCATTATATTCAATAAATGAGTATTATGACATTACTGACTGAATTTATTATATTGTATATTAGTTTTACGACATTTGAATTGTTTTAGTTTGACATCTGGATTATGTTTATGTACCAAAATAGTTTTAAAATCAATGACGATCCTTGTATGGTGATCTTAATTTTAACCCATTGACAACTTCATTACTTTATTTTATTTATAACTGTTTGACATTATATACTTCTAAATTATTGCTAAGTTTAATGTAATTTGATAATATTAAAAAACTGACGATCACAATTTCAATTCCTAAAAATTTACTACGGGTAATTTTAAGTGACATTGTATATTGTGAAATAAATAAATCATATCAAATCATATCATATCATGCTAACAAAAAGTTTCAAGACGGCAACTCACATGTTGCACCCTATGAGCGTGTACATGAGCGCGCTGATCTCGCACCAAGCGTGGTAGACCCCAAGGAGCCATTCCTCCACCTCAGTGAACTGCTCCGGTTCGGAAGAGCACGCTAGCCGCTCCGCTTCTGCAAACAAATAGTCACATCATCCATTTTGTATTAAGCAGTAACGCAAACCAACGATAACACAACGTAATAAACGATAACGTAACTGTACCCTTACCATGAGTTTGCAATGTTTGCGTTACCGAACTCGCTAGCGACTGCGTAAACGATTTAGTATGGACAAAAGTACAGCGGCTCTGGCGGTTACGCAATAAAACCAAGAATCGCCATACTATATCGTTTACGCAGTCGCTAGCGAGTACGGTAATGCAAACATTGCAAACTCATGGTAACGGTACTGACGAATTCTCAACATAATTAGAGACGATAGTGTTTTGAGACGAGAGAATGCCACTCTGTTCTGCGCCATATCACGCCAGTTGGGTACTCCCAGGTTGGTTAGGTTGTCTTTAATATCAATAAAATGATTAAGTTTTAGATAGTATTATTGCCCATTTTTTTATTTAATTGTGGGTAATAGAATTTAAGCGCAATAAAGCAGTTTTTAGCTCGAAAATGGTCGATTTGGAGCGATGTTTGAAACAGAATATATTAATGAGAAATGCAAGAAATACATTCAAAAGTTATATCATTAGGTCACAATAGTCCTGTTCTAGATTCATTGATAAAATGTCAAGAAACTTATCGGTTAAATTTTTTACCTTATAAAGACCCAAGGTCTCACACCATTATTCTCCTTTTTTAACCGACTACAAAAATAAAGAGGTTCTCAGTTTGACCTGTATGTATATATGTATGTTTGACAGCGATTATCTCGCGGTTGGCTGAACCGGCTTGGCTGATGCGGTTTTCAGAAAAGCATTTATGTCACACCTGGCCATAAAGCGGCAATTACCGCACGCTCCGCGCGCGGGAAATCCCACATCCTGGCCAGGAGGTGACATAAAATTTTGTACTTAACACGGGCGGTAATAAAGAAAGCCTCAGATCGCATATTTATCGCCCTTGCCTTCGGTTCGGGCGGCAAATACCTGCGATCTGAGACATTCTTTGTTTTACCGCCCTTGTTAAGGAATGTACTATTGTTACAATCTGGAGAAAGTTTTGGTACAAAATTTGAAGTTCTTACCGCAGACGTAATGCAGCAACGCGGCCTCCTCTTCAGGCGTCACTGGCGGCTCTTCATAGTCATACTCCTCGGACAATCTACAACACACATCATTTCAACATCTATTACACCCGCGCTTTTATTTCACTAAAGGCATGTTCCGAATCACGCTTACAGCGCTCAAAGCGCGCTTACGATCGTACCGATTCGCGCTTATAGCGCTTACATGAGATATCGTGACGTCATTAGGCATGTTCCGAATTACGCTTACATCGCTCAAAGCGCGCTTACGATCGTACCGATTCGCGCTTATAGCGCTTACATGAGATATCGTGACGTCATTAGGCATGTTCCGAATTACGCTTACATCGCTCAAAGCGCGCTTACGATCGTACCGATTCGCGCTTATAGCGCTTACATGAGATATCGTGACGACATTAGGCATGTTCCGAATCACGCTTACAGCGCTATAAACGCGTTTACGATCGGACCGAATCACGCTTATAGCGCTTACATGGGATGTCGTGACGTCATTGATGACGTCATGGACGGCGCCATATTGGCGTTTACGATGCTCACACTCCCAGGCGTAAGCACCTTGAGCCAAACGTCAAGTTGACGTTTGATATATGAACATGACAGTAAACACGGGCTATGAGCGTGTATCGGTCCGATCGTAAGCGCGCTCAAGCGAATAGCGGTCCGAAACAAAACACTTCTCACGCGGCCTTGATTTGGACCGGCCGTAAGCACTACGCGCTGCGAACAATTTTAGCGTGATTCGGAACACGGCTTAAAATTACGCGCCATTACTGTTGCCATTTAAATATGAACTCTAACTTATAGAAGGTTCAGCTTCCGCTAATTCTAGTAATACACGCGTCGTTTGATGCGATTGCTGCATAGGATACAGGTGTAGTACTCTCGCTATTGCGCAGTTTTATTGAACGATTGAATTCGTTATATATTCGTGACCCGCAGTCACACCTGTGACACGCGAAGGAACGTAAGCTGTGAGTAAGTATGTGTGCGTGCGCTGTCGGTACACGCGTCAATCCTCAATTGTGTGCGCGGGTGCGTAGCGCGTGGCGCGGACGAATGGCGAGGCGCGACGGCACCCGATCGACACCAGGCGGGTCTCTCAGGGACGAGGTAACTGACCTCGGTGCGGGGGGTTCGTGGCCATTCTGTATGTAATACTATTATACTATTCTGTGTCATAAGTGTGTAAATAATAGTAGTTTATGCAACTGGTACATAATGAGGGGCATTAAAACACGAGTGTTTTATGAAACGAGCCAAAGGCGAATTTCATAATAAGGTCACACGAGTGTTTTAATGCCTAATTATGTACAGTTGCATAAACTACTTTATCTACATCCATATATTAAATCCTCTTTCATGTATTTCGTGTGGGCACGCTCGCCGGCGTGCGCCATGTTTGCCTCGACAGGCCGGCCCGCGCGTGTCCTTAAGGTTATACGTGATCTCGTAAGAGTATTATATTTGGTGTTCTTATAGGGGTCGCGCGCAACCGCTGCACAGTATATTATAAAGCGGGGTCTTATCTACGGATTTGAACTTATTAAAGAGGATTTACTATATGGGTGTAGATAAATTAACCAATCACAATGATGGATAACTTACGAGTCGGTCTGCTCGAGCGGCGCCTCGTCGTCCAGAGGCGCGTCGTTCACACCGTCGTCATTTGAAGTCAGGAGCTGGAAAAAAAACATACGTCGATTCTTTTTTTGTACGTAAAGAGCGCTTGTGGCCCAGCGGCGCCTGCGTACCGCTTGCGGTATCTAAGGTTAAGCAACGTGGGCAGCGGTCAGGACTTGGATGGGTGACCGCTTTGAAGCTCAAGCCACACAGAGAGCGGGCGGGCGGTGGCGGCGCGGGCGCGGGCGGCGGCGGCGCGGGCGCCACCGCCAAAAGCAGCTCCCGCGCCGCCGCCGCCCGCGCCCGCGCCGCCGCCGCCCGCGCCCGCGCCGCTACCGCCCGCCCGCTCTCTGTGTGGCTTAAGCTTGGGTGGTTACTAACTGAGCGCTCCTGTACTTTGGAAGGCACGGTAAGCCGTTGATCCCGGTTGCTGTCTATGGCAGCCAAGTTGGAGGCCTTCGGGCGGCTTGAGAACTTCTAACAGTCAAATTGCCCACTCACTTGACAAAGCCTAATCCCAATAAGGTCTAGTTTCCCCTCGGGGTTGGATGGTCAGATGGCGGTCGCTTTCGTAAAAACTAGTTCCTACGCCAAATCTTGGGATTAGGTAGCGGACCCCAGGCATCCTTCAGGATGCAACTGTACTGGGATAACGCTAGGAGGACGATGATTCTTTTTTCGTACGACTGTGGTACAGGTATTTTTTTTCTGGTAGACGGTAATAGTTTCTATAACATATACATTGTCTAAAACTCGTATTTTATTATAATATTAGTAGGATAAACTTACATGCAATGGTGCCAGCCTGACAGCCTGAAAAATAAATAATAAATTTAATATAAAAAAAGTAATATAATATAAAAAAAAGTAATGATTAAATGTATCCCAAAAGGGAGATGCATTTATTGAATTTTTAATATTTATCATTATCATGTATGTTTAATTTTGATTGACATTATGTTATTATCCTTTTATATTTTTATTTTTTATGTTATGACGCGCATAGCTGACGTGGGTACCAAAACAGCCAGGCTCAAGTGGGACTGGGCCGGCCACGTCTGTCGCATGCACCCGGATAGGTGGGCTAATGCAGCTACCAAGTGGGTGCCACACGACGGACGACGCAGACGAGGCAGGCCCAGACGGAGATGGCGGGATGATCTGGACGTATTTGTCTCCAACTGGGAGGAAGAGGCTCTGGGCAGGGACGTCTGGACAACATGGGGAGAGGCCTTTGCTCAGCAGTGGGACACATAATAGGCTAATAAAAAAATAAAAAAAAAAAAATGTTATGACGATCATGATAACAATACGGTATTTGACATATGTTAAAATTTATAACACAGTGTCACTTTTTGGATAGTTAGCCATCAACAACAACAACAACAACAACAACAAATACTCTTTATTGCATAACCTCAAATATCACAATAAATCGTAAATTATAAAATTTTACCAAAATCATAAAAAGATATGAATCATCAAAAACTCAGAAAATTGTGTAATTTTTTTTACAGTCCAAAATTCAAATAAAAGGTATCAATAGAATGCTTATGTAAAAATAAAAAATTAATTGTACGGCAACTATGTACCTAAACGCATTATTTTACGACTAAAACAGCAAAATACTAATTTTCCCATACAACGGTTGGTCGAATGCTGTGCAAGTGACGTCATTTGCCAGGGCCATTTTGTAGGAGCCTTTTTGAGGGCCGCTAGCGGCGAGCTAGGTTTGTCCCTAATTTTAGCCCTTTATTGTGCTCTAATTGTTGTTGGTCCCATATAGACATTTTATCGTCTCTAAAAACTGGTTCGATTGGCATTATAAAAAAAATTAGTCAAATAGCGTATTCTTGTAATTTTGATATGTGTGTGTGTCATTCATAATGTAATTCTTATCGTGAAATAAATGAATCTAATCTTATCTATTTATTTTGACGCATGGTTAAATGTATTTATTTGTATTAGGGTAATTAATTTTTAAGTAAAGGTGCACTCATTATTCTGAATAAATGATTGACAATAAAATAATAGGGTTATTGGTCGCGTCGCGTTTATACTTTATCGTCGAGATTAAAATAATGTCTTCTTTTAGCAAAATATCCTATCTACGATATTTAAGGTATGTATGTAAGCACTTTATTGTACACAAAACAGGTTAAAACAATATACATGTCACATAAGATTAAAGCTCCCCCCCCCCCCCACCCCGGCCTCTCTTCCTCATGAAATAATTGTAATTAAATACGACATAATCTCATAATTCTAATTTGATATTCTGTAATTTTCTATTTGTTATAACCATTTTGTAATTAAATAATTGTTATTATATTTTGCATGCTTAAATGGTAGAACATAAGGACAACCATATTCTAAACCTTAACATGTTTATACATACTATGTTCTTGCATTAAATACATTTACATTTTCATTTTCCCTCTTATTCTTATCCCTTGATGTCCTATAGTGTTGGAACGCCCTGTATACATAGGTATATGTTGACATGTAATTTTTAAATTATGAATAAATGATAGATAATAGATAGATAGATAAAGGTACCTGTAGGATGTCCTCGTGTCGGATGAGCAGGTTGGCTCGCTCGGGCTCCGCGCTCAGCAGCGGCAGTAGGAACTGGCCCATCGCCGGGGGCTCCGGCTCCTGGCAATAGAGAATCATCACCATCATCATCATCATAATATGGTAATAACCTCCTAAGGCATGTTGCATAATTACTAGAGATCTGCCGACTATGGATTTGGCCGACTAGCCGACTAGTCGGCGCCGCTCTGGCCGACTAGTCGGCAAGGCCGATCATAGGTTTCGGCTGAGTTCGGGCGCAATCGGGAATATTCGTTTCGGTCCGCTCGTCGCGCCACTCGCCATGCGTTCGTGTTTGTTTTGTTTACGTTTTAGTGATGTATATGTATACTCGCTTCATATAGCAAAAAAAAAACAATCAAAAGTTGTGTTAAACAAACAACTAGTACTCTTCTTTAGCATAATGTCGAAAAGAAAATCGCGAGTGTGGACATTTTTTGACGATTATAAAGGTGATTTCCAGTGGGGTCATAATGAGCCGGCTAAAAAGGGCGACTAATGCCTTTTTAGCCGACTAGTCGCCGACTAGAAATGTGCCGGATAGTCGGCTTTCCCGACTAGTCGGTACATCTTTAATAATTACTTGTTATTAATTATTGTATTAAAATAATTTTTAAGAAAAAAAAACCGACTTTAAGGGGGGAGGCCGATGAAGAATACTTAGATGGTGCCCTCTTAGACTTCATTCTGCGCAAGGTCATTGCCACGCCGAATATCGTACACATTTATTTTTTCCAAAATGGCGAAAGAAGTAAAATACGTAGACTAAAGATTTTTTTCACTTCCAAGAGTAGTCTTTCGAGATTCAGATGGGTTCTAGGTATTTTTAACGCAAACGTAAGAACGAAAATAATGTCATTGAATGTTGAAAAAGTCATTAAATAAAAAACCCTTATGTCATCATACTTGTGTTATTATTGCGTTAAAAATAGAATTGAGCGTAGAATACATTGTGAAAACTTAAAACCTCCTTTGAAAGAAGTCTTAGAAAAGAGTGCTTTCAGTTAAACAAAGTCGAAATATCAGAATGGCAACAAATGTTTTTTGCAAATTCTTTTTATTATTTCCTCACAATGGCGGATACGTCAGGATTGTTACAAATAGTATTAATAAATAAATAACTTTTCGAACTCGTTTGCTTCGTACTTTCATATAAACTTCCACCCTGCATTTCATAAAAAACTATCCTATGCCCTTCCCAGGGTCTCAACCTATCTCCATACCAAATTTCATCTCAATCAGCAAATTTCATCTCAATTTAGCAGTTACTTTCCCATTTATATTAGATGGATTATGCTAACTTTAACTGGCCACTTCGGACTAGTTTGGATACTCCCTCATTACACATTTCTGTCCCCCATTACACCCCCTTACCCGTAGACTTCGGAGAAAAAAAAGATCCTATGTCCTTCCCCAAGGCTCAAATTATCTCCTTACCAAATTTCACCCAAATTGTTTCAGCGGTTTAGGCGTGAATAGGTAACAGACAGTTACTTTCACATTTATTATAATACTAGTTATTGCCCGCGACTTCGTCCGCGTGGAACTCGTTCATCGCGATAGAATTTAAGTAATTGCTATTGACTTATATCAGGCAGTTACCTACTCAACCCTCTTTCATACAAACTTCCACCCCTTAATGGATGATTTCCGGGATAAAAGGTATCCTATGTCCTACCCCGGGGCTAAATCTATCTCCATACCAAATTTCATGAAGAAGTAACAGACAGACACACTTTCGCATTTATAATATTAGTATGGATGGATCATGGCTGGTCCAACAGGTCTTCAGTGCTGTCCAGCGTAGAAATTCCGCGCATTCTGGGGACCTTTCGACCAAGTAGGACGCAGAACGGAGAGTTAGTTTTCTATTTATCAATTATTATCTGTCTTGTCAGTTTTTTTTTTACTATGGACACACCTGTGACACGCGAAGGACCGTAAGCGCTGTGGGTAAGTATGTGTGCGTGCGCTGTTGGTACACGCGTCAATTGTTTGCGCGGGTGCGTAGCGCGTGGCGCGGACGAATCGCGAGGCGCGACGGTAACCCGATCGACACCAGGCGGATCTCTCAGGGACGAGGTAACTGACCTCGGTGCGGGGGGTTCGTGGCCGTTCTGTATGTAATACTATTATACTATTCTGTGGTATGGATTAAATAATACCTCTTGTTGCTGATAGCCGTTGCACGCCGCCTCTGCAGCCCGCTTTGAGGACGAACAGTCGGACGAACCTACAACAGAATTTTATTTTTATTCCACGTCGGTGGCAAACAAGCGTGCGGCCCGCCTGATGGTAAGCGGTCGCCGCAGCCTATGAACGCTTGCAACCCCAAGGGAGAACACACATACGAATATCAAATAACACAATTTAATCCGAAGGGAGTTTATCGCGTAATAAACTACAAGATTAGCATCTGACACTTCCTGGCACCACTCAATAGAAAGAGACAGATGCTTTATTGCGTCATTTATACAGATGTAGTGCAAAATTATTTTCCTTCGTACTTTATCGGGAAAGTTCGTATTTATCGTGCTCTCTCAATTAGCTTCAGTACCCATCTTACAGCCGTAGGGGTAACTTTGACATTTTTCACTTTGACATTTGACACTAAACAATAAAGTTCCATAATAATGGATATGAAAACGTCACTCATTTAATACAATCATTGATTGACAGTTCGGGTGCCATCGTATTCCGATTGAGATCAGAGTTTTCCAGCAAGAAAATCATTTTGCAATACATCTGTACCTAGGTGTCTACAGTTCCGCATCGCACCATTGTGCATTGTAGTATTATTTGTATAGAAAGTCCCACAAGTGCATCCACTGATCTACACCTCCGTACGGTGCGATTCAGTACAATTCGTTGCGTGCGATGCGTACGCTTAAAGGCTTGGTCACACAGCGTTGCGCGACGTCCGTGCGACGCGCGCGCTGCGCGCCGGAACGTATGCTAACAGGTTAGCGACGCCACACAGGCTGCGCGACGCGAGCGGGACGGTTTCATACATTTTGGCGCGCAGCGCAGCGTTGCAAGCGGTGTGACCAAGCCTTAAGAGGGCGTAGCTCCATTGAAAATGTCCCACTCTAACACGCGTGAGTTTTCAATTAACCATCACGCTCTTTACGGAAGCACAGCGCGTGCTTTTCGTAAATATTGATTGATTATTCTAAATGTGTACATTTATATGGATAATCTTTTTTCTCAGGTTTGAGAACTTATCATTGTACAACTATTAAACCAAAAATCATTGTTAAAGATGGGAGGGTTTTAAAGATCCAACCAAAAACATCGAGAAGAAGGGTTATGTTTGAAAACAAAAGTATCGAGAAAATTTTTGCAAATCGTGTTTTCACTTTTAGCAGACTGGAGGAAAATAGTTCAAGATTTAATATACTGAAAGGACAGATACTTAATCACTATAGATGTTGAGATCTATGTCGATAAACATTGGCAAATTTGCATATGTGGGGTGGGCTCTTAATCAGGCGATAACGCAGGGTATAACTAGGCTAAAGTGGTCGTCAAAAATGTGGCTCTTGAATTCAAAGGTTGCCAACAACCAAACTCCACAATAAACCAACTTCTATATAGTAGAAATTATTTAAAATGTCCGACATTTTATAAAACTTGTCATTGGACTTTGAATCTTCACACTTGGACAGTAAAGTCGCTTTTTGAACGGCCTAATTTGATACAACTCGGACATTTCAAATAATTTTAAGAATACTCACATGCGTCTTCGAGCTCGGTCCACTGTCCCTCCGAGCCGTCCGAGTCGGCGCCGACGTCCGACGCGTCCGACACGACCTCGACACGACGCACGCGCATCGAGGCAGCGCGACGCGCCGCAGCGCTCCGGCGACGGGATATCTGAAGACAAACAAACATTGTAATAAGCATATTTTTGTGAGAAAATGGCTGACTGTCGAGTTTCTTTCGGCGTTTCTTCTCGGCAGTGGCCTCTGTGAAACGCTAGTAGGGTTTGACTTGTAAAAGTGCCATTGCGGCCTACTTACAGAATAAAGTTCATTTTATTCATTTTTATTCTTGTATCTCACGAGGGCAGGTTGGCCATTAATTCATAATTCATAATTTTATTTTCATAGTTGGATTTCACAATCTCTTTATGACGTCAATAATAATACTTAATAAACATTTTACATACATTAAATTACATTATATATTAGATACAATATTCGTTAACAAATTTTCTAATTATTATTTAAAAAATCATACATAATTAATTAATTCCACGGGTCACGTTCATCGAGATAGTCAGATATTTTATAGTATCCCTTTTTGCGTAATTTTCCTTTTATATAAGTCTTAAATTTATGTAGAGGCAATGATTGAATGTCTAATGGAACCTTATTATAATAACGTATACATTGACCAATGAAAGAATTACTTATTTTATGAAGTCTGCTGTAATTTACTACAAGGTTGTTTTTATTCCTAGTATTTCGACTATGTACATCGCAGTTTTTCTTAAAAAGATGCTTATTTTTCTGAACGTACATTAGATTTTCAAAAATGTATTGAGACGCGAAAGTAAGGATGCCAAATTTTCCAAATTTGTCTCTCAGTGATACTCTGACCCCCAGGTTGTAAACAGCTCGAACAGCTCGTTTTTGCAGGATGAAGATGATATTCGCATCAGCCGCATGGCCCCACAAGAGAATGCCGTATGACATTAAGCTGTGAAAATAGCTAAAGTACACCATTCGAGCTGTGTCAACGTCAGTTAGGGCTCTGATTTTTTTTACAGCAAATGCCGCAGCACTGAGACGATTTGACAGTTTATTGATATGAGCTCCCCACTGCAGCTTGGAATCCAATGTAATACCCAAAAATGTCGTCGATTCCACAAGGTCCAAAGGGTCACCTCTAATTTTAATGTCTGGAAGAACAGGTTTAACATTCGGCAAAACAAATTTAAAACATTTAGTTTTTTTCTCATTCAAAAGAAGATTATTTATAGAAAACCAATTTACCACATCAGAAATAGCTGAATTGATATAGGTAAAATCTCTTTGAACTCGGTGAATTTTGAATATCAACGAAGTGTCATCGGCAAACAATACAACGTCATGTTTGTTGTTTACCAGGTAAGACAAATCGTTGATATAAACAAGAAATAGAAAGGGACCCAAAATTGAGCCCTGTGGAACCCCCATTCTTAACTTGCTGCCCGAAGATATTGCACCATTCACATCAACCTTTTGGATTCTGCCGTTCAAGTAGGATTCTAGAAGTTTAAGTTCTACGCCCCTAACTCCGTAATGGCGCAGTTTCCGGATCAAAGTGTCGTGGTGTACGCAATCAAAGGCTTTGGAAAGGTCACAAAAGATGCCTAATGCATCCTGTGACCTTTCCCAAGCATCAAACATAAGTTTCACAAGTTGCACACCAGCATCCGTTGTTGAACGACCGCGAGTGAATCCAAACTGTGTACTGTGCAATAAATTATGGCTGTTGAAATGCGATTGCAACTGCTGTAATATAAGTTTTTCAAAAATCTTGCTAAGAGTCGGGAGAATCGAGATCGGTCTATAATTTGTGGGGTCAGAATGACTCCCTGCTTTGAATAAGGGTATAACTTTACTACATTTGAATTGATCAGGAAACATACCACTACCCACTACATTATTGTAGTTGTGACACATACGAACACATAGACAACGTGAACTCATAGCTGCTACGCTGACGCACACATAGACAATGTGTATGTAGGTATAGCTCAACACACAGCCATAGCTCACACTCGCTCGTGAGATAAAAGTACTCATATTCATATTCATATTCATTTATTTATAATAATTCATATTCAAGTTCATATTATTCAAGTTACTCTAAGTGAACTTTGCTAAAGGTAAATAACTAAGTTCACTGATATATTCTCTTATTCCACTGGATATTCCACTAAGTGACAAGTTTAGGGGGCGGCAAATTTAGGGGCGGCAGGGGGGCGGCAATTCAAACTTCTTGACAGGCCAAAATAGGTCTTGACAGGACAAAAAATTTTCGCTCACTGCGCTCGCGTTTTCATCTATACGTAGTTGTGTTATGACTTTGTGACCCGTCCCCCCTTAGAGTAGATAACTAGTAGCTACTTCTACTGTTCTGAAATGGTAGAGGTAACAATTTTAAGACAACATATGCAGACGGGGGCGGCATTTTGTAGTTTTTGCCCCCCCTCGAAAAATTTCTAGATCCGGCGCTGGAGGTGCCACTGCCTGGCACGTGACTATCGCCTTTAATTCCCGTGATAAAGATAAAGATAATTTTATTGTCAGAAACTGTGTACAATTAGGTCGAATGTAATAAGGTATAATAGTTCAACAGTTGATGATGTGATAGGACATTAAACCCGGACCTCCAGCTTCATAGGCAGGGTTACTACAAACTAAGCTAAAGAGCATACTTAAAAGGTTTGTTTTAACGGGTCTAACGCGATATTTATGTATTTACCTTTTTTACCTTTTTTTTAAGCTAAAGAGATTATCGAATAGTCTGATATTGCACCGCTTAACCAGTCGGTGAGTACCTCATATTTTCATTGGTTTTGGACCTTATACATAGTAAGCTAAAGTTCAAAATAGTGTGGTCCTATAGCACAATGCCTGGTTATGGGTTAAGGTACTTCCAATTAAGGTAAAACTTACCTCCTTCCCCTTGGCGATGGGACGGCGCCGCGCGGTCCGCTGCGTGCGCGCCGGGCGCCTCGCGCTTCCCGACCAAGAAGAGGACGATGAAGTCCCGCTGCCTGACACGCGGTCCCTGTGGCTCCCCATCTGCAGGGCAAGGGACTTATAAAGTTTGCTATGACATACTAACACATCACGACATCTCAGAGGAAGTTGTATTGTAAGGATCACTGTTGTCAGATACGACAAGAAGGACTATAATTATATAGACCACTTCTCGGCTTTTCCTTATGGGCCGAGTCAAAGCGAGGAGTGTATACATTTTTAAAAGGGTTGGCAACGCGTGTGTGTCTCCCTTGGGGTTGCAAGCGTCCATAGGCTGCGGTGAACTCTTACCATCAGGCGGGCCGCACGCTTGTTTGCCACCGACGTGGTATTAAAAAAAATATTATTATTTTAGCATACGAAAATGTATGTTGAACCTTTGAGGCATGTTATATGGTTGTATGTCTTTCTTCTGTCATTATTTATTGTGTCTGTGAGTAAGTTTCTTTCTTTCATTTTTATATCTAAAAATCTTTAATAACATATTTTGTAATAGATACCTCTCTCAAGACCAACTTAATGATGAATTCATTATTTGATGAGATGGATGCACAAAATATTGGGCAATTATTCAATTAGTGTCATTCAATGGAACTTGCTAACTATGTAAACAAACCGCCTTATTGAAAAATAACCTAGCTTATGAAAACATTTTAAACTTTTAATAAAATATCCAAGATACAGTTATATATTTTATGATTATGTATTTTACGGTAACAACCGTTTCAATAGTGTGTGGTTTCAATGGTGTTTGATGAGGAGGTGTGAAAATTCAAGGAGAAACAGTGATATAAATAAGTAACATCATTTGTTTGTTTTTTTTATTATTAAAAATGGGATCACTCTTGGCCAGCATCTAGCCAGGGGGCAAAGATGAGGCCGACGATTAAGCGAGCTCACCCAGAAGATGCCTATTCACTCGTGTTTACATAGTCAGCAAGTTCCATTGAATGACACTTTATTCGGTATTCAGCATTTGGCATATTTTGGAATATTTGGCATTCAGCCGAATTATTCCATTCAACTGTTGAATATTTACTGAACAATTTTAGAGCATTCCACAAAATCATAAAAATATTAGAATAATCACTTCCTTGTCAAAATTAAATTCTTAGCAGATTATTATTAATATTTAACATACTTTGATTTCTATAGTCTTTTTAATATTTTAAAAACTGTTACCACTGAAAGTAGTAACAATCTTGATTTCACTAGTTAAGAACAGCTGATACAGTCATTTAATTGAACCAAAAAATTCAGGAGAATATTTGGTGTGGCGAGAGCTGGGTCAAATTATTCGGCAGAATGTTCGCATATTCCGTGCATCTCTTATGAGGGTCAAGCCGCCTCGTGGGAAGCCAGCCCTGTCAAGCTGGTCTAATTTGACAGACATTCAGATATACTCTTTGAGTAACGATAACAAGGATAATACATGTCAAGTCAAGAGGCTCAGATTTATATTTAGTTTTTAAATGGGTTTTTAATGGGAATTCATTTCAAAGTAAATTTTCTCATAACTACAATTTGTTGATGACATAGAAAGAACTATTATGCATTTTGAGAAGCGCATTTTGATGGTGTATTATATACAAATTCTATGATTGTTTTTCACAGATGACCTATGTTTACATACAGACTTACAGTAAATATATAAAATTGTATGTATGTCATCATGTACAATTAAATCTAACCAGACTCCAATTTTATAACAATTAGTGAAAAACACATATAGACAATTGATGAGCTCATAAATTTGTATACAACCTGTTTAATTTACATTTGATAAATATTAATCAGTTACACATAGGTAGTACAAATTTAACCATGCCATAGTAAATGATTTCATGTACAAAACGCCCTTGCCTAGCCTTGTCACATGTCCAAAATGTACATAATACAAGTACTAAAGGTCATTGACATGTTTTACTATAAGTTCATCGTGAAAATCGCGATTGAACGCGATTTTCAGCGTGGGAACGTCACTTAGAACATATTAGAGACAATTAGTCAGCCATTTTTGTTGTGTGGCTGGACTTACCGCGATCTCGAAGAGGGACGGGAAGTCCTGTTGGGGCTCGTGGTCTGCTAGTCCTGCGAGCATTCCCAGCTCTGCGCTCAGGTTTTCAAGCTCAGCTCCGATCTGGTCAGCCCTGTCAGCGTCGCCCAGCTCATCCTTCAGAATGTCCCCAATCTCCTCTGACACCGCCGCCACGGCAGACGCCACCTCGTCAGGAGGCACCCCTTCCTTCCCCAACCCTTCGCTGCCACCGGCGAGAACCTCGGCACCCTCAGAAGTACCCGTGCTCTGATCCGTACATTTCTCCGCGGAAAACATCATTTGCAAACCAAACACCACAATGGCTCCGAAAAACGAAACATCTAAAGTCACACACCGTTAATAAAGATCACACGAACAGTGAAGATATAGTGGTTAATGAGGGAAAAACCATTTTTTCTCAACACTGATTTAGCCCGAAGTTTTTGACAATACCAATATGGCGACGATATTTTTAGGAATTTGTGACCAGCCTCAAATGGATTTAATGTCATTTTTATTTCTGGCAATCTTCACTCTTCTTTCCGAACTTTGATCGATACGAAATCGAAAATCCAACCGATAATGCGAATCGAATTTCTTTTTCGTATTTTTAAATATCATGCCGTGTCATCCCGTCATGTCATGCCGTCGACGTCTACGATATATCGTGGACGGTAACGGAAAAATCGTAACGTGGACGTGCACTAATAAAGTATAACTTCGTGCTACCCAATGTTCTCAATTAAGAACACTTTTGATTTAGTATTTCCTGCCCGACAGTTTTTAAATAAACTTCCAGATTCTGCTTAATGTGCTCAATTAATCACATATTCGAAATAGCCACCTAGTGCTCGACCGTTTCGCACTTTGTGATTTGTACTGCTCGTTTGTGATTGGTTGTAGTATTGGTAAATAGGTGAAAAAGGGCTCGCGCTCAACTTGCTCGGACTGGCCGACCAGTTTCATGTCATGTGTCGATAATGGCGCAACTTCGCAGGAGAGGCGAGTTCAATCCCTATTTTTCGTGGTAATCATACAGGTATTTTTATATTTATTTTTTATTTTATTCAAACAAACAAAATTCATACAGCATTACAGTAAATATCACCAAGTCACCGTACAATTCAGAAAAGGTATTACAATGTAAAACTTAAAATAAGAAAGAAACAATAGCTACTAGATTGTTTTTACAGAAATAAAATATAGTTGTGGGTAGCTATCTTTCGTCCATCTCTTCACAATATTTAAGACAGGCACGACATTGCATACATGCGCCCATCAATTTTCAAACATGTCACATTCAGGTGCCCATGACAGAAACGAGTTCAGCATCCTGACAACAGGAGAGTTTCTGTGAGCCACGGTGCAAGTAATCGGAACCGCTAGGAGGTTGTGATTCCTCGGCCTCAGGACGTTTTAGGGCACAAACGGGATGGAGAGTTTTACAACTCGCGATACTAGATAACTACTGCATTCTTGCCTGGGGAGGCACAGCTTCGACTACCCTTCTTAATTTAGAAAGAGCGCAAAGAGCGGTGCTGAAGGTAGCCATGAAGAGATCGGTGAGGTATCCCACGAAGGACTTATACAGTGACACTCAAGTACTCAGTGTTCGGAAGCTCTACTTTCTAAGGGTGGCTCTGTCGGTACACAAAATGGTTCTCAACTCATCGAACTACAATAGCTTGCTTAAAAATAGAATATTTAAAATTCCTACGATAGCTGTCAAAACCACTTTTGCACATCATTTCTCAGTCTTTTTGCACCCCCGTATTTACAATCGACTAGTGAAACTGTATAATTTTAAAGCATACTCTGTCTTTGAAGCAAAAAAGGTCTTAACAATGAACATGATGAATTTGTCTTACGTCGACACAGAAAACATTATTAGGACAACATATTGAGTCGAACACAAAAACACACACTCATCCCCACACACACATACCACACACACGCACACACACATACAACACATACACATACAATATCCCGCTCACACATGCACAACTTGCTGATGTACAATTAGAATTGAAAAAAATATTTTATTCAAACTACTTATGTTTTGCTTTAATAAGGACTAAACTGTAGTTAATTCCTGTTATTTGTTTTATTATTTCTGTTACCTAAACATGGTTGCAAGCCGCTATTGAAATGTCTCTTATGTCAATCGTATGTATTCCCCCACGGGACAGGCTACGCCTAGTGTGGGGGTCAGTTAAAAATGTAACTATGTTTCTTTAATTTTTTGGTAATAAACTATTTGTATTTGTATTTGTATAGATCCGGGCAGTCTGTGTCGCCGGGTAGAATCATACCAGCTGTCAACAGGAGGTTGTGGTTTCGTCTCGTTTCTAGACCCTAACAAAAATTTTATTGGGTATAGAAATGGATAAAAGTGGTATATTTTTTTGTACCTAAATCTGAGAAAGACCCTCTGTACTTTTTCTAAAAGCAGGGCGTAGGTACTCTCAGCTGGATTCCAGACGATGCTTGATATGAATATTGTTGTAAAGTAATGCTTAATTCTAATTTATAACAATAACAGTTAGTTTATTTTTGGAGAAATGGTAAATTTTGATTTTTCAAGGCTGCTTGTCGATAAGTGTTCTTCATTAATCACATTGGGCAAAATTACTACAGTGATGTTTTATTATTAATTTACGGCAAAGGAAAGAAAGTGATATTTTTCAAGTGTGACTAGTGTATGTTAATTTACCAGTTTATAAGTATGATTGTACGTCCATTTTTTGGTACAGGTATCTTATATTTACGAATTTCAATTTACGGAATTAAATATACGAGGGGTCGTATAATTTGTTTTACTTGAGGTAGGTACGTATGCTATACTTGTGCTATATATTCAGATCTTATAATATTTGTTAACTTGGTATATTTTAATATTGATTGATCATGAGATCGAAACGAGACTAGATGAAAAGAGAAGAGAGATTTTCTTTCTGACGAAGATAATGAAAATCCGCAGTACAATACCTCCGCGTGGAATCGATTATGTTTTACTTTAAATTGCGGTCTTCTGCGAGAAGGAATAAGATTTTGTTAATGTTGTGTTTGATATCAACATTTTTGTAATAAAGAATACGATAGCATCTTTTATTTGCCCGCGGCTGATTAATGATTATTAAATAATAATCACGAAGATTCTGCCCAATGTGCTCAAAAAAGAACAAAAACTAGCCCATCCTGTTAATAACATAGCCCTTAAAATAATATAAAAAATCCAACTTGTCTTTAACATGTTTATTTTGGCAAAAATTGTGTTGGGCAGGAACCACTAAAATAAAAGTGTGCTAAATTGAGAACATTGGGCAGAATCCAGATGTTAAAAATGCTTGGGCAGCTGGGCAGGACGAAGTTATAAGCGCCCAGAGGGCGCTGCAGGGAGTGATGTTTTATGTGACATTTTCATACATTTCGGTCATAGAACGTGACGCGATCATCTTAGCCCCGCAGATTTATTACTTTTCAAAATCATTTAAATTACAATAAAAAATATCATAATCAAAAGCGACACAAACAGCAGTAAAATATATGAAAACCATACGATTATTAGAGATGTAGGTACAAATTATATCCGATTAAGAATCGATTAAATTTTATAATCGATTAGTCTTTTTCCTTTTAAACACTGGTATTTCACGTTTCAAACAGTCTTATAATTATCATAGACCTTTTAAAAAACATGTGTACAGTAATTGAACTTACGTAGATCAAAATAAATTTATACAATGTTTCTCGTTTTTCATTTCAGCAGCGAACATTTTAGTTGCACCTTTAGCCTGAGAAAGATACGTTTTTTTTGGAAAAAATTCTCTAACAGGCTAATTTTTTTTATACGGTTCTTTTAAGTGATTTTAAGAATCAATATTTTTAATATTTGCGAATCTACCACCGGAAGTTGGCTAAAAAAAATGGTGCCCAAAAACTGTTGATTTTTCACAGCAAATATGGTATAAGTAGTTTTATTGAGAATGCTTCTATCTTTAGGTCTGTTTTGATGCTTACGATCCGAATCGAAACATATATGCAACCGGAATTAAGAGAAATTTAATCAAACAGGTATTTTCAGTTTTTCTGAAACTTATTAAAAAGAAAATTATATATAAGCTTTTTATAGCAACACATGAAAAACAAGGACTGTTTCTCAGAATTATCATTGAAAATGAAACTATTTAAATATTTGGTAAATAGTTTTTTACAAATCGCGTATTTAACATTAGTAGAAAAAATATATCAGTTCCAATTTTTCCGTGGACTTTTAATTTAAGCCCTGAGAATGTCAATGGAATAGGAATGAACCCCATATGTTATTTGTTTTCGTTGATTTGCTTAATTACAGCACGCACGTGCAATCTGATTTGGACTTTATTGCCTTACTATCAGGGATTATTTTAGAACGCACAACGAGATGGAAGTAGCCATGTCGAAAGAAGCGCGCGGCGCGTGCGGCCGGCCCCCGCCGCCTCGCTCCGATGTCTGTTTATTATTATTACTTACTATGACTTTGATATGAATAACGAATGCATTGATGACGGTGCCTAAATACAAATACAAAGTCCGTGATAGCAATTTTACCGTTGGATTTAAAGCTCAGAATATCAACGGAATATGAATAAAGCGAATATTATTTATATTCGTTAATGTACAGCATACGTTTGCAATCGGATTTGGACTTTATTGACTTATTGTTAAGGATTATCTGAGATGAGAATGTAGGGATTGAGTAGGCAGGTTAAAACTTAAAACACGCGTGATTGAGGCCGCCGCTCGGCCCAGTGCGACATTTTATTATTATTTACCTACTCATTCATTACCTTTAAAATGATATTGAGTTTGAGTAACTATGTAAAATTTGTTTGCGGCGTAGGAAATTTTGTTTATTTGCGTAGTATATGATGTTTACGTATAATCTTCTTCTTCTTCTTCTAAATATATAAAAGAAGAAACTGACTGACTGATTGATTGACTGACTGACATATCAACGCTAAGCCCAAACTAGTTAGGTTCTAGAGATTCCAAATTTGGCACGTAGGTTCCTTATAAGGTCTAGGGGTGCAATAAGGAAGGATTTTTCAAAATTCATCCCCTAAGGGGGTAAAATGGGGCTCCAAAGTTTGTATGGAGAAACAAGATTAGTTTGATTATTTTATTCGAAACTTCACTCATTTATTGTTAGGAGTACCCCTAACAATAAATGAGTGAAGTCGTGTTTCAGGTTTTTTGAAAATTCAACCCCTAAAAGAGGGAAATGGGGTGTCAAAGTCTGAAAATCGACAGTGGGTATTATTTCTATGGTTTATCTGGTCGCTGATTACGAAAACAACAATGATTTTAAAATCCAACGTGGCGGACGTGAAATACCAATTTCCCCAGTCGGGGTGAAATGGGGTTGAAATGTCTACATATCAATATGGGTGTCGTTTTCATGGTTTTTTTGGAACGTTAATTACGAAAATGGCATCGATTTTAAGATTTAATATTGTGGACATGAACATTTCTAAATATGTTAAAGAAGAAACTGACTGACTACCACAGACTGACGGATCAACGCACAGCCCAAACCGCTGGTTCTAGATTATATTCCAAATTTGGCAAGTAGGTTCCTTATAAGGTCTAGGGGCGCACTATAAAAATATTTTTCAAAATTAACACCCGAAGGGGTGAAACGATGTAAAAATTTGTATGGGAAAACAAGATTAGTTAATGAGTAAACAAGTTTTTCAGGTTTTTGAGAATTCAACCCTTAAAAGGAGGAAATGTGGTCACAAAGTCTGAAAATAATACCCATATTGATTTTCAGACTTTGAGACCACATTTCCTTCTTTTAAGGGAGACAGATATGTACTTTTATTCAAGAGTAGTAATTATAATCTCTTAGTAGTAGTAAGTCGATGGCGGCATAAAAATTCGTATACCGAAACCTCCAGAACGTAACAAATAGTTTTCCGACCCGCACCTAAATCGGTTCAGCAAAACGCGTGATAATCGCGGACAAATACATACCTCTGGTTGGGTCAAATTCAAACTGAAATCATCTTTTTTTGTCGGCTGTTTAAAGTTACGTTTAGTACGCGGGCGAAGCCGCGGGAAAAAGCTAGTGTGGTATATATCTTTAATAGTACGGTACGGCTTTCACACTTTTTCACCCGATTTCCTCCTTTTAGGGGTTGAATTTTCAAAAAACCGGGAACACGTGTTTACTTATTTATTGTTAGGAGTACTCCAGTGAAGTTTCGAATATAATAGTCTGACTAATCTTGTTTCTCCATACAAACTTTGGACCCCCATTTCACCCCTTAGAGGATGAATTTTGAAAAATCCTTCCTTAGTGTACCCCTAGCTAGACCTTATAAGGAACCTACGTGCCAAATTTGGAATCTCTAGAACCAGCGATTTGGGCTGTGCGTTGATATGTCAGTCAGTCAGTCATTTTCTCCTTTTATATATTTAGATAAAGAATCTTCATTTCTACAATATTAAATCTTAAAATCGATACCGTTTTCGTAATTGACGTCCGAAAAAAAAACATAAAACTACACCCATATTGATATTTAGTTATTTCAATTTCAACCCCATTTCACCCCGACAGGGGAGATGGTATTTCATGTCCGCCACGTTGGATTTTAAAATCATTGTAGTTTTCGTAATTAGCGACCCGATAAACCACAGAAACAATACCCATTGTCGCTTTTCACACTTTGTCACCCCATTTCCCCCTTTTAGGGGTTGAATTTTCAAAAAAACGGAGACACGTGTTTACTTATTTATTGTTAGGAGTACTCCTGTGAAGTTTTGAATAAAATAGTCTGACTAATCTTGTTTCCCCATACAAACTTTGGACCCCCATTTCACCCCCTTAGGGGACGAATTTTGAAAAATCCTTTCTTAGTGCACCCCTAGATCATATAAGGAACCTACGTGCCAAATTTGGAATCTCTAGAACCAGCGATTTGGGCTGTTAATTGATAAGTCAGTCAGTCAGTCAGTTTCTTTTTTTAGGGTTCCGTAGTGAACAAGGAACCCTTATAGTCTCGCCATGTCCGTCCGTCCGACCGACCCCCGTTTTTCTCAGTAACCGTTAGTACTAGAAAGCTGTGGAATAAAATCTTTAAAAAAAATTTTTTTTAGGGTTCCTCCCGTATATGTAAACTGGTGGTGAAATTTTTTTTTCTGCCAATCCCCATCGTGTGGGGTATCGTTGGATAGCTCTTTTAAAAATATTATAAGGTTTCTATAAGCATTTTTGATTAAAGAATTGTTAAGCGTGATATTAAGCTTTGAAGTGATAATTTTTGTTATGGTCAAATGTCCCCCCCCCCCCCTGCCAGTTAAACGGTGGCTACTAGGCATGTGAATAAAATCATGGTAGTAGTATATGATTAATTTAAAAGAAAAAATATCACAGCTAAGTAGACATTACTAGTTAACGAGTAATAGCCGAACTTCAGAAATGTACTTTGCAAAAGCAAACTTTCGTACAATTTCCATTGATACCTTAGATAATGTTGTTAATTCTGTCAAAAAATATAGTAAATATAAGTTTGCAAACTTTTTAGTCCACATAATGTAACGGGTGGACGACTACGGAACCCTACCTTGCGCGTGGCCCGACACGCACTTGGCCTGGTTTTTATATATTTAGATAAAGAATATTAAAATCGATACAGTTTTCGTAATTGGAGTCCGAAAAAAAAAACATAAAACTACACCCATATTGATATTTAGTTATTTCAATTTCAACCCCATTTCACCCCGACAGGGGAGATGGTATGTCATGTCCGCCACGTTGGATTTTAAAATCATTGTAGTTTTCGTAATCAGCGCCCTGATAAACCACAGAAACAATTCCCATTGTCATGTTCACACTTTGTCACCCGATTTCCTCCTTTTAGGGGTTGAATTTTCAAAAAACTGGAAACACGTGTTTACTTATTTATTGTTAGGAGTACTCCTGAGAAGTTTCGAATAAAATAGTCTGACTAATCTTGTTTCCCCATACAAACTTTGGACCCCCATTTCACCCCCTTAGAGGATGAATTTTGAAAAATCCTTCCTTAGTGTACCCCTAGACCATATAAGGAATCTCTAGAACCAGCGGTTTGGGCTGTGCGTTGATTTGTAGGTACTGACAGAAATGACTGCAGAAACGAACAAACCAGTAATGTCTATTTAAAAAAAATTAATCCCCATACAATATTTAACCCCTATTTTCAACCCTTTGGGAGACGAAAAATTTTAAAACACCTAGTTAACTTTCCTTGTTACGGTCACCCGCCTGTAGCCCTTATTATCTCTGGTTGGTGACTTTTGCCGTGATATGAGCTTTATAAAACATGCGTGTGCCGCGTATCTTTCTATACTACTTATATAAAAAAATTATCACGATGTAATATTTTAAAAAACGAATACATTTGTCATCCTATTTACTTGTTGGTTGAATCAAGACATACTTATTTACGCAACACCGAGCCGTATATGTAATTCAAGATCGCGAAGGGCTTCGACCTGCGCCCTGCGCGGCGTGCGAAGTAACGAATACCTACTTCTAAGCGTCCCTATAAGGCATAATTTAGCGTGGCATCATCTTTCTAAGAATTTATGTCGATACGTATACATGTTCTACTTTTTATGTATACCTAATTTATGTCTTCAACTGTACTGTTAATAAAGTGTGTGCAAAGTACGAGTCACGAATATATGGTCTCAATATACCTACCGTCCGGCCGACAGCGTAGTTGTTCAGTACCTACCTACATCTACGAATGCACCGGATGAGCGGACTTTTATTATAGGCGTGTAGGTTAGGTTGTACACAAAGTCCGTGATTTCTTAATCGATAAATTATATCTATTTGAAAATCATTTTGGCGGTTTTGAGTCGTTTTAGATGTCAGATTATATACAAAATTTAAAGTTATTAAATGACTTAGTTTTAACTTTTAATTCATACTTCATAGCTACTATTGAACCTAATAATAAGTTGTTTAAATTACACTATTTACATATACCTAATAGAACATTAAGCTTAGGGCCGCACCGAAGCCGCCGATAAAAGTAAAGTACCTACACACACACTTGCTTGTCACCCACCCGCGCGCCTCTCGCTGTGCTGCACACCTCCGCTCACCCCGCGTATTCCCCTCTCGCGCCTACTATTAATGAAGATGCATTTGAAATCACTTAATAGGTATTTATAGGGTCCATTAGCATTACACCTTCTTCAATGTGGCCTTCATGAAAAGTCAACGTAGTGAGTTTGGCTTATATATTAATTTCACAAGACTTTTTCAAAGAAAATAAAGCTCCAGATATTTTGGGTAGCTTCAGTATAAAAAGGGTTAATACATATAAGAAAGATATATATAAACCATAACTGTAATGTTAGCTTATATACCATAGCCGTAATTGAATTTTATATATTTCTGTATTAAAAAATATTATATTACAAGGTTGCCTTAACAAAAATCGGTTGATTTTTCATGTATCACAAAGAATATAAATATATATAGTATGTCATAAAGTAAGTAAATGCTTATACCATTTTCGCCCGATTTTTAAGGATTTTTTATAGATTATTTTTTAATATTTTCTACAGTCACGTTGGTGGACTACGTGTTTTATTAAAGAATACCTAATCTAATTGCTTTAACAAATTTTTTGGTGCAAAAAAAGTAGCTGTTATGAATTAATGTTCAAAATTCATACAGCGCAACCGTACCGCTCTTAGGCTACTTAGCTGATTGTAAAACTTTTGCTGGTCTTATAATTATACATTTCTTTTACATTTCGTATATTATGATAGATTAATTGGATTAATATTAGTGTGATAAATTGTAACGGTAAATACTCTCTCATTGAAACTCGTAAAAAATGTTCAATAAATAAAAATACTTTATTTTTATTTATACTGGCAACTTCAACCGGAACTGTCGCGTCGCATGTCAACTTGACAACTGACGTTTAAAGATTGTGCGCGAACGGACTCAGATAGAAATTCACATCTAATTATAAATTTTTATACATAAAAAAATGTATTGCAGGTAAAATACCGCAGTGCGATGCACAGAGACACGTGCCGACTATAGTTTTAGGGCTACAAACGGGCCCGCTTAATTTAATTAGCTAAGTTTGTTACTCGAAATCTAGTATATGAAACTAGAGCGTTTTTTAGTCTAAATTTAGAAGTTAGGCTGAGTTAAAGATACTAGTATAAAGTCTAAGCTTAAGTGGATTGACATTAGATATTTAATAAGTAAGTTATGGCTGTGCAAAATAAAGTTCTGTATGCATTTCGTGGTTGGATAGCATTTGTTGCTTTTATGGATTTGGGGACCGCCGGCCGGTCTTACATAGAACGCCGGTCTTTTCTCAATCATAATGGGGATTCCGAGCATTTAGATGGTAAGTTTAGCTTGTTTATTTTTATAGATAAGTATCTCAATGATGTGCAAAGGTGCAATTAGGTTTTCTTCAGTATAATACTTGATATAATTTTTTATAGCAGAGTCCGAACAGAAGAGGGAAGCGATATCGTATATTGTTTTTTTTTGTTTTTTTCACCCATACTTAGGGGACAGTACATTAAATTCACGTTAATTACATGTAAATTAAGTCAAAATCATATTACAAAGATGTCACCTTGGCAACAATCTATAAAAAATAAATTTCTATGTGCCTCTGCCAAAGGCCTCTCCCAGACTCTTTACTGTCTGTGACCACTCTGGTCTACACTCTGGCAAAAGAAAATTCATTTCATTTTTCAGTAGTTTACCTTAATAATCAGAGGGGTGATTTTTGAGTGTCGAACACTCGACTTTTCACTCGACATCTGTCAAAACATCATAGTTTTTTAACAGATCTAGAGTGGAAAGTTGAGCGTTCGACACTCAAAAATCGGCCCCCAGTACCTTGAAGAATGGGTTATTGTCTAATTTAGGTTTGCATCTTTTCTGTGAACATATCAAAAGATAATCTATAAATTTCTGTGAACATAACAAAGCTTAATAATGGATTGGTCTAGTTACTCGCATAAACTATTTATTTATTTGAAATGTGAGCAAATAACAGACATCTGTTATCTGCTGTGTTAATTAAGCTGTTAACTATTGAGGGAGAGAAAACTTTTGTTTTTTCAAGTGTAAATGACCCAAATACAAGTGGTAATCATTGAAATAACCCCACGATACAGGCCTATCCTAGTGTGAAGGTCATAGGTAAAAATTCTATATACTATTTTATCTTCGGTACATAAAGGTTTTTTATTTAAATTATTGAGTCGAAACTTTAATGTTTTTATGTCATACCTGGCCATAAAGCGGCAATTACCGCACGCTCCGCGCGCGGGAAATCCCACTTCCTGGCCAGGGGGTGACATAAAATTTTGTACTTAACACGGGCGGTAATAAAGAAAGCCTCAGATCGCATATTTATCGCCCTTGCCTTCGGCTCGGGCGTCAAATACCTGCGATCTGAGACATTTCCTTGTTATGTAAACTTGTGTGTTTAAGCGAATAAATAAATTTGAATTTGAATTTGAATTCTTTGTTTTACCGCCCTTGTTAAGTAATGTACTATAATACAACTGTTTGTGTTACAGGGGACTTCACAATCAACCGCATGCTGGGCATGTATTCTGTGCTGAAGGCTCTCGCGCTCATACATTGTACACTTTACATACATTACAGACCGTAAGTGCACAATTATGTGGTAAAGCCTTGGTCACATAGCGTGCGTGTACGCAGCGCAACGCGACCGTTGCCCGCCGGAATGTATGATCTAGTCCCGCTCGCATCACTCAGCCTGTGTGGCGTCGCTAACCTGTTACCGTACGTTCCGGCGTAGTAGTCGCAAACATAACGCGTCGCGCATGCTGTGTGACCAAACCTTAATTTTATAGAAATATACTGTTATTTAAGATTGAACGAATTAATTGTTTACACGGGTCTAACGCGATATTTATGTACCTTTCGACATGGATGGCAACAATCATATTCGTGGCAAACGTCGCTAACAAAGGTAAATACATAAGTATCTCGTTGGCGTCAGTTACACGGTTAATATTATCACGCGATACAGTATTGGCCTACCTCTCACTTTCATGTAAGGGAGAGAGAGGCCAATACTGTATCGCGTGATAATATTGACCGTGTAACTGACGCCATTAGACCTGTAAACCAGGGATCGGTATTTTTTAAAAACCCGGAAATAGCCGAATTGTTTTATGCTCTTTACGTAGGACTGAATCATGTATTTGGGTAACAACTTTGTATTATTGTATTTATTACATTGTCCCAGTAAAAATGAAATAATAAACCAAAGAACATAATAATTCCGATATTTTCGTATGGATAAAATACCGATATTTGACCCCTGCCCTGATATAACAGATCCTTGGGCATTGTACCGAGGATGCTGGCGGCATTTCCTCGCAGTATCGCAATTTTATTTATTTATTTATTTGAATCAGGCAACAAGGCCCATATTTACATATACCTTACAGACTAACATACATATCTATAAAAATACTTAAAAGACTAGCACAAATAAACATACTACAACTTTACTGCGATGTGTTACGCAAATACGAGGTGTCAGGTAACCGACCGCGAAAACGCCGGAACTTGACTCCCTTCGGCCAAAATTCTTCCTTGGTGAAGGTCGATAGATGCTCTGTTGGAATTCTCATTGCGAAGCAATTAAAATTCACATTGTGGCGAGACTCCAACTTCACGACCCTTCGGATGAATCCGGTCTTCACGCGTACATACAATACTCCAATGCTGATACGTTGTACGAGGAAGTTGCCAGCTCTTCGATCACCAGTTAGTTACGTCAGCCAGACGCTTAGGGATTTCAGTATGTAATTTAATTTCCAGTGTGGTGTCCATGGGGTACTGGTCCCTGGTGTTGACCATTGTTCTGTACTTCACCGAGGCGTTCTACTACCACTCCACCAACCTCAACTTCTATGTTGTGTTCCCGTGCATACTGAATAGTAAGTATACTCAGAACACTAAGAAAATTTAAAAAAAAATGATTTGAGCACACACGTCATGTTGAGCGATATTTGACCTTAAAAACGTGATTGAGAGTGACCCGTTATATTTATCTTATATCTTTAAACGAGCAATTCTTGTATATTTATTTATTTATTTCGGGGATCTCGGAAACGGCTCTAACGATTTTGATGAAAATTGGTATGTGGGGGTTTACGGGGACGAGCAATCGATCTAGCTAGGTCTCATGCCCGGGAAAACGCCGAGCAAGGCTCGGTCGCCCAGATATTTATATTTATATTTCAATAAAACAGAGGCGTATAAAAGTAATTTTTAATAAAGAAAAGAATTACTTGATTTTTTTTTACCAATCAGTTATTTTGTAATTACCTGTTTGTTTAATTACTCTAGACTTTTTGTTTTTTTTTGAAGTGCATTCATAATATGAGCATTACATCTTGGTGGGAACTGTTTAGGACTTAGATGCATGTTTTTAGTTATTGTTCTCGAAATAAATAAAATAAAACGACTGTGGCCCACAAATTTACGACCTGCCTGATGGCAACTAGATAGGGCAAGTACAGTCAAGTGCAAAAACATGGGTGTATACAACTTGCTCAAAATTATGTCCCATAGCTCTTATGTTGGTGAGTTAAGGTTTTGGTACTTATTTATGAGAGGATCCATTCGATACATTTTTGCACTTGACTGTACCGTTACCGTTAGTCTATGGACTATAATCTTCTTCTTCGTCGTTACACTCTTGTCAGAGTGGTTGTGGCCGTCATGCTGTGGGTGGCGAGCTTTACCACCCGGCGCCATTCCTCCCTCACGTCTGCACGCCTGGCGCTTTCGTACAGCGGACAGTTTAATGCAGACTTAATTTGGTCAGTCCACCTCATGGGGGACCTGCCACGTGGTCTCGTGCCCTCAACTCTGCCCTGTGCCACAAGCCGTTCGATCGAGAGATCTCCACGCCGTGACACATGGCCAAAGAACGTCAAACGTCATGGACTATAATGCAGACCAGTAATTTGCTTTTAACTTGATGTAATCTTCCCGTCTGAGGCTGCGTGCGTGATCACGGTTAATTTTTCCTTTGTATTTGTTCTAGAGGTGAGACGTATTTACGGGAACAGGTTTTTGGAATAGGTTTGGCATGGACGCGTAAGTACGCGATCCCGCTCGCGCGTCTTTTAGCGTATCGAGTACTAGGCGTACGACGACTCTGAAGACTCGAAACGTCTAAGAGTCTTTACGTTCCGCGCTATTCGTATTCGTCTGCGCGTTCGGATTCTTTCGGGGCACCTCGGGTCGGGGTCGGTTAAGCGCGTATTTGGACCTAGTCTTTGGATCTAGTCTTTTTGTGGACGCGTACTCGCAAGACTCAGTACGCGTTTTGCCTAGTACGTCTCACCTCTAATTTGTTCCCTGTATCAAATGATTGATGTAATTGTTTACTTTCAGTACTAACTCTCCTCGGTCTCATATACTTACCCACGAAGCTGAAGCTATGGGGCACGATACCAGGCACATCTGGCATGGAGAGAGAGATAGAAGACGAAAACACACAGATATTACGTCAGATGGGCAATTTCAAGCGGCGGCGGCCGCAACATAAGAACAAGTATGTGTGATCGCGACGGTGGGGTTATAAGTAGATTATAGGGTCCACAGACGTAACGATCTGATTAACAACATGTCGGTCCAAATTGTGAATTGATATGGAATTATGTGTAACACCCTTAACCAGGCAAAATAGGAACACATGATTTTGAACTTTATCTTACTATGATAAGGGCTAAAAGCAATGAAAAAATAACCGCCTGGGTGAACCTTTTTAGCGCTCGTGTCAAATACAAACGCTGTCACTCAAACGCCATGACATGGGAATGTCAAACGCGAAATCGAACCCTATATAAATGCATGTAGGTTGATATCGCATTAGACGTCGAGGCGGATATATGCGTCGTTGGCATATATAGGTCGGCGTCGAAAAGGTTAAAATGAGCTCTGATGAGTTTATATGCGACAGATTTAGGCGTTAGTCGGCGTTTTCTGGGTGAGCTCGCTTCACCGTTGGCCTCATCTTTGCCCCCTGGTTTCATGCTGGCCAAGGCCCGCGATATCCGATCTTGCCTAGAGTCGGCCTTATACCGAGCTATATGAACCAACCGGATTATTGTAAATGTGTCATTGTCAAAAATATCATTATGTATACACACAAGCAGTGGCCACTATACGCGTTTTATAATTGAAATCATTTCAGTTGGCCAAATTGCATCAAAGCAATTTTACCATTCAAACAATATGGTTCATAATCCGAGAACATTGTTATAGAAATTCGAAAAAAGAATTTAAACCTTTAGCTCTAGTATAAGTTTTTTCGAAACATTAACTAATTCGAACGCGTTTGCGTTTTGTCTCAAAATGTATGAAAACGCTCTCACCGAGTTTGAAATACGCGCGTTCATCGGTTAGCAACAAATGTTATACTCGCTGTTTTAGTTTCCACTAGTGACCACTAGAGGCGGTTTTCATACCACTTTCATACATTTTGAGACAAAACCGAACGCGTTCGAATTAGTTAATGTTTCGAAAAAACGTATACTAGAGTTACTTGTATATTGTTGTGTCATTCCAAGTCCGTGGTTGGAATCTGTCTACTGTTGTAATAAATTGCAACGTTATTTATTTTATTTTATTTAAAAGGCACACAAAACAGGTAACATTCATTATGTAGCAACAATAACATGATTGAAAGGTTGTGGAATGGAACGCCACCCAAAACATGCATGCACAGCATGATTACAAATAATACTTTTACTTATTCGTTAGTAACTTGTAACAATTTTAAGAAGCCGATAATAACGACTGCCAAAGACCGAACATTTAAAATTTAATAACAGTCTAATAAGTTTTTCACATCGTGAAATAATTTTAACTATTGCATTTATTTTGTCACAGAGTGGTTTTCAAGCACTTAGCAATCATAGATATAAGGTAGATCATTAGAAAAAAATAATCGACATTGAAATTCACCTTACGGCGGCCGACACTTAAGCGGGTATTACACTGTCCTGAATCAGGCGTCCTAACTAGTGGAGGGGAGTTGAAGCATCTCGCTCTAACGTATAGGTCGGAACCCTTCTAAGTGTCCTGAATTCAGGACAGTGTAATACCCGCTTTACGCATTTATTGCCGTTATAAATAGGTCAATCAATTATTTCTTGTCGCTCGTTACCATGGTCACTCTTTAAAACAGCGATTTTACAGACTTTAATTCTATTAAACATGATTTTTAGAGATGGTTATAAGCCCATTCTGACGTGGGCCGACGCTTGAGCATGCAAGAAGTCCATATTATAACATTTTTCCTAAGAAACTTAGTTACAGTTGTCTCCTGGCTGACGGGACAGAATAACAACAAGGAAAAGTTGATTGACCCTAATATGATTGTCAGATGTCAGTCAGATGATTGAAAGTAGTATAATCCACGGAAGTATAATCGACGACCCCCCGGGCTCTTCTGGAATAGTCTAGAAAGTCATATACCTACATGTAATATGCCACATTAGTCCAATAAGAGTGCCAAGTGCAATGCAGTCTCCCTAAGCATAGGCGATATACATAATATATAAATATTTACAATCGTATAATATATCAGGGGCGGCGCGTCAAAAATATTCTTAGGGAAGCCGGAAATAATTTGCCTTTCTTATTCTTCATCAGCCGTAGGTAAAAAAACTGGACTGGCTGAAAATTAGGCAAGCCGGTGGGAATCGAGTTGTATGGACGCTCCGCCACTGTAATATATATATATATATATATACGTAACCGAGGAACAATGTAAGATATTTCAAATGTGCAGCCAAATTGTATGATGTGTATTCATTTTAGTTTAAGAGCGCATTGAAATAAAATAAACAGGCCACTGACAGCTTTAAGCTGGTGATTCACTAGGGGACAAATGTCCCACGACATGTGTCGGCGACATGTCAAGCGAAGCCGGCCGATTTCGCCTGACATATCTGGCGACATTGCACGACTTATGTCCGTAGCGACTAGCGACGTCAGGCGAAGTCGTCTGTCTTCTCACTCTGGGGGAGGCCATATCGGGGCGAGGCCCCTTTTGGCGGTTTGTTGTCGCGGCTCGTAGCGACGAGCCGGGCTTTAGTGTCCTTATTGGCGCTCAGGTATCCTCGCTTGCGTTCGTATAGGCGTAACCCCATCTTCCGCTTTTTAGCATTGCTGCTCTGGTTTCGTCGCTTCCCCAGGTGAGGGCTAGGGCGTCGATTTCGTCCCAACACTGGTCTGTGGTTAACAGGCCTGCGTCGATTTTTCCTGAGAGCTCGGCCAGCCTGACATATCTGGCGACATCGCGCGACTTATATTTCCGTAGCGACGTCATGTCGCGCGATGTTGCCAGACATGTCGAGTGAAGTCCGGCGACGTCGCGCTACTTCACTGGCGACACGTGTCGCACGATGTTGACAGACATGTCGAGCGAAGTCCGGCAACGTCGCGCTACTTCACCCGACGTAGCTAGCGACACGTGACGCAGCACATTTATCCCCTAGTGAATCACCAGCTTTAGGGTAACTTTAACGTATTGGTCCGAAACATGTCGAGCTATAATCGACCATAAAGACGTGTATGACCCGTTTATTACAATTCAATATGTCTGAGACTCACGGGGGTTTCTAATTAAAATTAAGAGCGCATTTTCAATTTAATTAAATATAATGATGGCAATAATCTACTCTCAATAACCATATCAACTTTAAAAGCAAATTAAAAACTATACTATCCAAACTTCTTATTCAAAGCTTCTAATTTATTTGATTTTCTTTTCTTTTCATATTAGGCTGTGTTCTCACTATCCGATACAATATCGGTGTAGGATCCAACACCGATAAAAATGCATAGAAAACCACTTAGTGTTCCCACTATCCGATCCGATATCGGTGACCATTTTTAGATATTATCAGATAGTGGGAACACAGCCTCACGAAAAATGATATACCTAGCAAATACAAAGACACGTTCTCTATATGCATCGGTTTTACGCTGCTTGTAGGCACACGATTTTGAACACGCCGATGCTTGTAGTATGGGCTATTTTACCTTGGCACAAATAAGAAATTTGAGAAGCAGGTATTGAAACTATAATATTTATTGTTTTTTTTTCGGGCCCGGCTTTTTCCCATTTTAGGGTTTTACATTACTCCCTCACCATCAAAAGTCGCTTGTCCTTATCGTCACTTTGACAATTTATGTTTGTAAATGAGGGACAAAGCACATTTCAGTTAACAGCGGTTTGTTAAGTTTTATGAATAAGGGGGTCAATGTTTCTCGAATTTCTAGGGGGCTATTCATAAATTACGTCATATTAAATTTGGGGGGGGGGGGGGGTCATAACATTGGATGATGGTAGCATGACGTAGGAGGGGAGGGGGGTCAATCCCAAGATGACATCATCTCTCGCATCTTTAAAAAGTGCTTTAATGAGTAAAAAAGGAATGAAATTCGTGTTTCTATAAACTGTTAATGCTATAAAAAAATACCTACTAAACTTGAATTAACAATAAATTCAGAACTTGGAGGAGTGGGTGAAGTCCCCATGGGAAATGAATAAATATTGTTATTTGATATTTAGAGTTGATTGTTAATTTGTTGTTTTGTTGATTGTTTTAACTTTAAAGAAATAATAATAACTAAATCATTTTAAATAGTTTTTTATTGAAAAATTAAGCTAAGAACGCATTTTTTAGAAATGACATCATTTTATTTGATAGGGGGGGGGGGGTCATTCGAATTATGATGGTTGGATGATTTTAGGGGGGGAGGGGTCAAAAATCGTCAAAAACAGATGACGTAATTTATGAATAGCCCCTAGGCCACGGTGTAAATTTTATACTTAAAATTAGAAATCTAAATTTTCATTCCTAAATTATAATCCGATCGGGAGTGTGTGACCATGAAGTTTGTAAACTAGGTTTATTGTGTCATTTATTTAAAACACATTTTCTCACAATACTTCCCATTATCGTATTTTTATTGACTTCAATACAAACGGAAAAATCAGACAATTTTAGTATCCTTTTGACATTTAGGTTTAATACGATTTTTTTTCTATAATGTGCATATACTCCCGAATGGAAGACAAATTAAATAAGTAATAAATAAAAGCAATAAGCTCAAGACAATGTGCTTTCCGTAGTGACTTAAAGCATTTAAAATATTAAAAATAAGTTAGAATATTGAAAATATTGACTGTGTGAACCTACGTTAGTATTTAGATATAACTTACATTACAATTTTAATTTTTTTATGTGCATGTTCATCCCATTCGAGCGTTTTAAAGTGTAAAATATCATACAAATATATTTTTACGTGATTGTATTAATAAAACACATGTTTTTTGCTCCCTAAAAGAAATACTCAAATCTCACCAAACTTTGAACACAGTGTCATCTTATAGATATATAAGAAAACTGACATATATAACTTTTAATATGTTTACTTTTTAATTGCTTTTAAAACGCTCTATTTATTTTATTAATTGAACAGAACTGGGGGGCTAGCATAACATGCATCTCGTCTCTACTCGCGCGCGAGATAGGCTACCTGTCACTGTCTGATGAATGCTGTCAAAAAGTGACAAGTAGCTTATCTCGCGCGCGAGTAGATACGGAATGCATGTTGTGCTAGAGGGGCTGGACGCCGTTTTCTCCTTATACTCGTAGTACTGAAATCTTTTGTACTTATTACGTTTAATTTTAATTTAATTTATTTTTAAGTTAGTCTAGTTTATTATATATTAATCTTGTTTTTATTTTAATCATCTACTTATAATTTATTATTTTAATAAAATTACTACAACATTAGTAATATATTTGTTTACATTGATACCCCCTAATAATATTGGAATATTGTATTAAAATGAAACCATGTATGATATATTGTTACAAGTTAATTTATTGCAATCTCATTAAGCAGTAATTAGTAATTAAAGTATTTTAGGCGTATATTTGCACAGTCAAATAGGTTGCCACTATATTTAGAGAATGGACCACACTACTAGTGCCATATCATGTTAAAGGAATTGTTGAATTTTGAATAAATAAATTTTGACAAATCGTGTTTTACTTCACATTTAAAATATAATATTTGAACCTGTACTTTGATGTGTATAAGACCTTTATTTCACGTTTAAAAACGTAAAAAAATATTATACATAAGTAGTAAAGTCCTTACGGCCCTACAAATAGGGTCGTGTCAGATATTTATGAGTATGCAGCCTGTTTTGGCAGATATTAATGATGGTGACTGTACTGTACAGTGTCCTTTAATTAAGGTGTGCAATAAAGAGTATTGTATTGTAACTGTACACGAACGGACTGTATTAAGAAAAAGACATTGTATATTTTAACGTTTTTATTTTCATTATTAAAATCGAATAATTGAAATGGACGGTTTACTTATTACCACATATTCACAGTATATCTTAATGTAATAATTTACACTATAACTGCTGTAAACCGCAGTGGATTGGTCAAGGAATGTAAAATATCAGACATATCGGAATGCCGGAAACCTACTATGTACATATGTAAAAAAAGCTACATTCGTATTAAAAGTTCACTCTCCTGAAGCCTATTAATATTGAGTACGTAATAAATAAGTTAGGTTACACAACTCGTCAAATATTAAGTCAACAATACCAGTGCCTTTAAATTGTTCTAAGAGTACAGTAAATCTTTAATAGCTGATATTTAAATAAACTGTTAGTACTGCTAAATATTTCCATACAATCTTATTAAAAATACATTAAATTTTAGCAAGCCATGAAGTATTTTTTTAAGTTACATTTTGGTGCCGTGACCAGGATTTTCTTTCAAGCCAAGCAAAATTCAATCTTATCTCCACTACATAAAGTCCAATATGTAAAAGCTTTACTTAGAAGTGAAGTCAGTAGTAGTCGGAAATCATATGTCAAGCTAAATTCAATCTTATCTCAATGACATAAAGTCCAACATGTAAAAGTTTTACTTAGAACTGAAGTCAGTAGTAGTCGGGCACGGGTGCGCACGCGATCTTCACGAAGTCCTCGTACCGAACCGTGCCGTTGTTTGACACGTTGGCTTCCCGGAAGATGTTGTCCACCTGGAAATAACATGTACAGTTCCGACATGTTTTCTTATTGAACTAGGGATAAACAACGATAACATGTCACGACATTTGACAACGTCATTGGCATTGGCGTGTATTTTTTTTTAATTTCATGAATCAATTATATCTTGCCCCTCCAAAAATCATAACGCTTCTATGTCAGTGTGGAAGTATTCATGCACATTGCACACACACATGCGTTGGGAGTCTTGGTGGTACTTTATAAATACTTTTATAAATACATTGAAGCGTTTTTAATTTTGGAGGGGCGAGAAATGTTATTATAGTTGTAAATATTTTTCCTCTTTCGGTTTTGTATTCGTACTCAGATTTACTTATTTTAAGTGGGTTTAAGCATAATCATTGCAATACACGACTGACTTTTAAGTTTGTTTCGCGGTTCTTCTTGGCAATGGTCTTCTATTTTAGAAGTGCAAGTAGTTTTTGACTTGTAAAAGTGCCATTGCGGTCTATTTGCTAGGTGCAGGCCAAGACCGAAGAAGAGAGATAAAGTGATAAAGAGTTTGTAAAATTCGAAAAACATTTTACAAGCCTTAAAGCTCTCAAATTTTGATGATAAAAAACGAAAGGAACCATTGGCATTGGCCCGTTTCACGGACCAAAAAGTTACTTTAAAAGTCTAGTTGCACCAACATACGAACACCGACCGGTCATCGTCAAATATGGCGCCGGCAGCTGTCATCCCATAGAAACTTGACAAACTTTCCATACAATCAGCCCCTCTAGCACAACATGCATTCCGTCTCTACTCGCGCGCGATATCTCGCTAGCTACCTGTCACTTTTTGACAGCATTAATTAGACAGTGACAGGTAGCCTATCTCGCGCGCGAGTAGAGACGAGATGCATGTTATGCTAGCCCCTCAGATTTGACGAACACCGCTTACGATTACAGACGGTTTGGTGCAACCCAGCCTAAACTGGCAACATTGGCCAAATGGCTAGACTGACCTCCCTGGCAGAGAGACCCTCGCCCCAGTTCTGCAGGAGGTTCCGCAGCTGCCGCGCCGGGATCACGCCGCGTTTATCATTGTCGCCCGCTTTGAACGCGTTCACCACCTGAAAATAATTCATCCAGGTAGATTCTAATCTTATTTAGATGTGCCTCTACGACACAATGGGATCTTTCGTGCAATTGACCCCACCTTGAAGCCAGTGATTCACTAGGAGACAAATGTCCTGCGACACGTGTCGCCTCGCCAGCGACGTCGGGTGAAGTAGCGCGACGTTGCCGGAGTGCCAGACTTCACTCGACATATCAGGCAACATCGCGCGACACGTGTCGCCAGCTACGTTGGGTGAAGTAGCGCGATGTTGCCGGACTTCGCTCGACATGTCTGGCAACATCGCGCGACACGAACTCGCTACGGAATTAGGTCTCACGTCACTTTATACAACATTTCCACAAACTGGATAATGGAACTCAGCGGGAATAATCTGAATTCCTTTGGTTCAGAGTAACCATTGCCAAAGTCATTCATTGTCTGGTCATCCAGGTAGAGTAATGTATGTATGTAAGCACTTTATTGTACACAAAAAGATGTTGAAACAATATACATGTCAATATGATGGAACTCAGCTGGAATATTCTAAATTCCTTTGGTTCAGAGTAACCATTGCCAAAGCCATTCATTCTCTGGTCATCCAGGTAGAGTAATGTATGTATGTAAGCACTTTATTGTACACAAAAACATGTTGAAACAATATACATTGTCAATATGATGGAACTCTGCGGGAATGTTCTGAATTCCTTTGGTTCAGAGTAACCACTGCCAAAGCCATTCATTCTCTGGTCATCCAGGTAGAGTAATGTATGTATGTAAGCACTTTATTGTACACAAAAACATGTTGAAACAATATACATTGTCAATATGATGGAACTCAGCGGGAATATTCTAAATTCCTTTGGTTCAGAGTAACCACTGCCAAAGCCATTCATTCTCTGGTCATCCAGGTAGAGTAATGTATGTATGTAAGCACTTTATTGTACACAAAAACATGTTGAAACAATATACATGTCAATATGATGGAACTCAGCGGGAATATTCTAAATTCCTTTGGTTCAGAGTAACCATTGCCAAAGTCATTCATTCTCTGGTCATCCAGGTAGAGTAATGTATGTATGTAAGCACTTTATTGTACACAAAAACATGTTGAAACAATATACATGTCAATATGATGGAACTCAGCGGGAATATTCTGAATTCCTTTGGTTCAGAGTAACCATTGCCAAAGCCATTCATTCTCTGGTCATCCAGGTAGAGTAATGTATGTATGTAAGCACTTTATTGAAACAATACATATGTCACAAACGTAAGATTAAAGTACAAAGGCAAACTTATCCCTATGAGGTATCTCTTCACAGCAGTAATTACGAGCGCGGGTGACTCATGGTTGTGCGTTGAGCAGACATAGACAATGTGCTATTCATGTGTGCGTCAGCGTAGGAGCTATGAGTTCACGTTGCCTATGTGTTCGTATGTGTCACAACTACAACAATGGCCAACCCGCGCTCGTGAGATAAAAGTACTATAAATTACTTTCTGAGGAATGCCTTTTACCCCTCCTCTTGATTCCTGTACAGCCGAGGGCATAAATATGTATACATTTTTGGACCTTATTTCAATGGAATAAAGTGAAAAAGTGTATACATATTGGTGCCCTTGACTGTACTACAACTCGTTTTTATTTCAGATTTGAACAATCATGCGAAATACGGAAAAATGGGGCGTGCTCGGCGTGCTATATATATGAATCGTGACAAGTTACTGAAATAGGTGAAAAAAATAGTATGCTTCAAAAGTCTAATCTTAAATAAATTAATAGTTTAAAAACACTAGAAAACACGCTTTGCGTGTTAATTGAAACCTGATCGTGTTCAAAGTCCATTACGTGACCTTCCTCACAAGTGCAAACACGACTATGATACGATATTCCACCATGGAATGCCAGTGCCTATCTTCCGGCTTCATCATCAGACCTTGAAACCTAATCGTGGTCAAAGTTCATTACAAGACTTTTCTAACAAATCCAAATACAGCTATGATACGACGTTCCATCATGAAGTTCCAGTTCATATCTTCCGGTTCCGTCATCAGATCAGTTCGACAGTACCATATTATTGTATTGTCATCAGAACTACATACAGCTGCCAATTTTCATGACGCTACGATGCTTGGAAGATGGTTAAATTAGTTACCTTAGATTCCATTACATAGTTAGTTACATACAGGTCGACCTATCAGACCTTGAAACCTAATCGTGGTCAAAGTTCATTACAAGACTTTTCTAACAAATCCAAACACAGCTATGATACGATGTTCCCTCATGAAGTTCCAGTACATATCTTCCGACTCCATCATCAGATCAGTTCGACAGTACCATATTATTGTATTGTCATCAGAACTACATACAGCTGCCAATTTTCATGACGCTACGATGCTTGGAAGATGGTTAAATTAGTAACATTAGATTCCATTACATAGTTACATACAGGTCGACCTAATAAAAGCGTGTTAAAAAAGAGGTAGGTACTTATAGTTGATGACTATATGTGGTACACATAATCATCATTCATCAACATCAATCAAAAGCGTTTATTTTTCACATTACAATTGACAATATTTCATAATTTCCAAAAGTCTTAATTCGAAAACCATTTCGGTAAAAACGTGTGAAGTACACAAAAAACATTTTTTTAGATTTTTTTCTCCGTTAATTTTGGAAAATATCGCAAATTACTGTAAACCGAAAGTTGACGTCATCTTCCTCGCTGTATTCAGGGAGACCTTAGTACAGAGTACAGACAATCGCTGCTCTGGAGTGGCTCTGGATTCTTGTTGGGAAGATGACGTCATATTTTACTTACGCCCTTTTGGAATGACCTACTTTTCAACGTGTTTTTTTTGTATGAAATAATGAGTTAAATTGAAAAAGAAAAAATACGGGTGGCTTAAATTTTTACCTATTTTCTAACTAGTTCATAAAATAAAGTAGTTAAAAATATGAAATGTTGTCAATTGGTGTATCGGTTAGTAAGTACATAACTAATCATAAATCATAACTAGTGCATAACTACTATAATGGTCATCATCATCAGAAACTGGCTAGTGCTAGCGACACTCAAACTGGACAGTTTCTTTCATTTATTATTATACAGCCTAGGGCCTCGGTCTTACCTCAGTGGGAAGGTTCTCGGCACGCGAATGTATATGCATTACTTCGAGGAAGTCTGCGAACGACATCTTTCCGCCCTTGCCCTTCAGGTAACCTATAACCAAAATAGCCATGACCAGTCAGACAAATAAAGCGTTTTTTTTATTTATTTATTTATAGCCTTGTATGAGAAATACAGTTTATATTTGTATTGTATCTTCTTCTTTTTTTCTTAATTCACGGTAACCGATTCTGTGTGCCTTCGGGCAAAGGCCTCCCCCATTTTCATCCATTCATCCCTGTTGTACGCTCTGGTCCAGGTCTTCGTCCAGCGTTCCAGCCATTTCTTCAATTTCATCTGCCCACCTTTTGAATTGCCTACCCCTGTTTCTTTTATGGCCTCTAGGATGCCATAGTGTTAGGATTTTGCATGTTTTTAATAAACAGTTAATAATATTTTGTCTGGGTAACATACCAGCTAGCTCCTGAATGGTGGGGCTCATCCCCAACGACCGCATGACCACAGTCAGTTCATCCAGGGATGTGATCTGCCCGGACCTCGCAAACAGGTAGAAGCATTCACGGAATTCTGAAAAATGTTTGATCGTTTAGAACATTTCACTGCTACAATAATACAACAACATCATCATCATCAATTCATCATCCTCCTAGCTTTTTATCCCAGTACAGTTGCATCCTGATGGATGCCTGAGGTCCGCTAACTAATCCCAAGATTTGGTGTATGCACTAGTTTTTACGGAAGCTACTGCCATCTGGCCTTCCAACCCGAGGGGGAAACGAGACCTTATTGGGATAAGGCTTTGTCAAGTGAGTGGGCAACTTGACTGTTAGAAGTTCTCAAGCCGCTGCTGCCATAGACAGCCGGGATCAACGGCTTAACGTCCCTTCTAAAGCACGGGAGCGCTCAGTTAGCACTCAAAGCAGTCACCCATCCAGCTACTGACCACTGCCCATGTTGCTTAACCTCATATACCGCACGCGGTACGCAGGCGCCGCTGGGCCACGAGCGCTCCTAATCTTACAGTACATAACATACTAAATTAGGAGGTAGGTATTTGTCCAGCAGTGACTCACTTAACCCTATGCCTCCCAGCAAAAAAACTTTAATAACATTCTGTTTTTTTTTTTGGCTTTCACTCCTGTTGGATTTGGCAAGGGGTATTTCGCCAATGTCGCCGTAACGCCGTATGCTGACATATCACGCACATGAAAGGAGCATGATCATAATGGAAATTTTGATTTTTGTGAAAGGATATGTCTGGGAACCTAAATACAAATAATAACACATATTAAGGATGATTTTTGTTATCTGCCTGGAGATGTCCGGGATCAAGAGATGACAGACTTAGGCTTGTATTTGTGAAGACACATCATAAATGATTAATTAATGAATACATATTTGATAAGGTAATTGTACAGAACAAGTTCTATTTATGCTGTGAAAATTAGGTCACTGTTCTACTTCAGCACATACATATTATATCATCATGTTACAATAACATAATATGAAAAATGGATGATTGTAAGTACCTACGCCAAGAATGAAACATGAACTTGTGAATAGTTCAGCAACAAAATAAGTGTAATTCAATAATCTTATATACAAATTTTCAAGAGAAGATAAAGTATATTTCATTAACAGAAATTACAGACCATTTAGTAAATCCCTGATCAGTAAATGGCATTTACTGATCAGGGAGTCAGAAATATAATGTTATCACAATGGTATTTATCACACACTCACCATCAATATCTTGTTCTTTGAAATAACGCGCCTGAAACAAAAAAAAGACCCTTGTAAATGGAAAAGTTTACATAGGACATTATAATTATTTATTTTTTTCGAAATAATCAATATTTTATTACCATTTTGAGAGGAAAACGAAGGAAAACACAAATAGGAAGTTGGAGAAAGTTCGTCACGGAAAATGAACTCGAACGAAACAAACACTGTAATAAAACGTCACAACAACTAAACGTCATAACTTTTGTAGTTTCTCTTTCGCTCTTAAATAGTAATTCATAAGCAAAAAAGAGAAAGTTGTTGACAAACATTCTGTCAGTATTGCCAGTGTGAAGATAAAACAAATCTGACAGAAAAGTAGAAAACAGACTGTAGGCCTAGCACGTGTTGAGCTCGAGAGTATGTCGGCGTTTCTCGTACTATCCGTCACTTTCTAACAGCGCCAATCAGAAAAAGACGCGTAGCTGGAGATCATGTCGAGATCTTCTCGAGCGCAACATGTGGTACAGGCGCTGGACAGGTTTGAGATAAAGTTTAAGTCGTCAGTAACAGCGTTAAATCAATCACGAAATTTGCCGACGTTTCTAATATTTTGTTATCTTATCTGTGAACAAAGATGAAGGGCGACCAATCAGCTGACAGCTACGAAGGTCTATTTTTCCATGGTGTAATTATCTAAATTGAGTAAATTATTACATAAAACGTTTTTCAAACAAGAATTCAGTGCCTGCCGTAATCGGCGTGATCGTGAAAATGTTATTTTATTTGTAGCAGTAATGGGAAGACAGTTCTTCGGTTGGTAAGTGAGTGATTTTACTTCGTGTTCATGTAGACAAAAACCACGTATAATTAGAATTCTGGCCTTAACCTTGCGGTTACAATAGTTACATGACTATTTTACGTATTTGGAAGTACATATTATGCTTTTTACTTCTTGTACATTACCAAATGTAGCAACCTTAAACTTACGCGCAATAAAGTAGTCTTATAAGCCAATATGGTGAGGACACATACATTTGTATTAGTAATTTACGATTATTCTGTACTTCCTAAGTATTTGGGCGGCTTATCTAATGATATTCAACTTGTTATTTCCTTATAAGATTACAAAGTAAATGTTACTAATTGGGAACCAATATCAAACATCCAGTATCAAAGATAAAGTAGTAGGTAGGTTAGGTACAGGAGGATGGAGGACTTTCACAGGTTTTTGTCTTTTAATAATTAATATATCAATGAACAGAACTCTCGACTTTTCCTTTTTTTGGTTGCACCTTTAGAGCTTAATAGTGAATTTTCTAGCATACTTACACAGAATCAGTGCCGGATTAACCCTTAAACAAATTAAGCAATTGCCTAGGGCACCACGTCTAGGGGGGCACCAGAAACACCACGAAAAAAGGGTCATTTATCTATTCAGCGAGAAAAATTTCGCGCTCGCTACGCTCGCGTTTTCGTCTAGATATGTTATAACTTGATGCGTATGAAATTGAAGTCTTTTCCGCACCTGCATCATAATTTTCGAAAAATTTCGCGCTCGCTTCGCTCGCGTTTTCGTCTAGATATGTAATGTATGACTTGATGCGTATGAAGTATTTTCTGCACCTGCATCATAATATTTGAAAAATTTCGCGCTCGCTGTGCTCGCGTTTTTGCGGATGGGGGGCCCCACAGGCGTGGATTGCCTAGGGCATCAAATAGTCTTAATCCGGCACTCCACAGAATAAGTAATAGTACTACGTACAGAAGTTGCACTGTTAACAAATCGCCAACTTACAAACCCAAATTATAATAGGGAAATAACAAATATTGACCACACCAAGCAAATGACGAGACGACGCGACCGTCCGATAGCAATTCGCCACTGAATGTACTTGCAGCGGCCTGGGGATGTACTTGCAGCGGCGCGGCGAACTGACGGAGTGAAAGCCGCCTGATACTTACTACTTATTTTGCAAATACTTGTAATGCTCAACAGCTTTCTGGTGTCTGATTATATCAGTATTTGGAACATATGGTGTTCCAAATATTCAAAATCAAACACACACCATGTTCCAAATACTCAAAATCAATGAGCAGGCCTATATATACTGATGGTAATACATAGTATCCCAAAAATGTGCTGTGACACAAATTATTATTGAGACTATACTTATATCCGGGTATATTGACGCATCTGGTATGGTATAGTAGAGCACAGGCTTAACGGTCAGCAATTAGTTTTAAGTGGGGTCTATAAAAAAAATTCGAGGTCTAGAAAAAAAAAAACTTTTAATGAAATCAATATGCATGCAGCATATTTAACATTATTTGGGGTTTGGTACACTACTACTACATACTACTACTACTACTATCCACTACACACTACTAGGTAAAGAATAAATGTTTCTCAGATACCAGAGCAAGTGCTGTCTTACAAAAAAATCTTAATAGACTAAAATAGTTCAATGAATGTTCCTCTATTAGTAGAAATTGTTTTAATGTTTGAATTTCTGTGTATTACGCCTATATGCTTACGTCTTACGTCAATGTGAGCGGAAATAAAGGGGTATTCGTTCATTTCAATTATATTTTCACTTAACCGGAAAAGTGACGTTATTAGAATAGGCACTTGAAAAACATAAACAATCTCTCTGCCAATTTATTTATATCAAGCTTGTCTTGCAATATTGGTAAACAAAATGTACTTTAGTCCTTTTAGAATAGGAAAACTGTCTTTAATTAGATATTAATTGATCAGTATTCAGTTCAGGCATTCTTCAACTGATAGTAACTCTACTCTGGTTAGATTAACGGGTAAATATTTGTTTAACGGGTCCAGAGACTAGGAATTATATAGACTGCTAATGCCAATACATTGTGGCGTACCTGTAAAATAATGAGCCTGCTGTAGCTAGTTTCACTATGGAGAGATCACTGTACCATTCAATTCGTATGCCACTATGACCTCTGCTTAACACATTAGCGCCATCTATGAACACAAAGAAGAAGTCTTAACAGATGGCGCTATTGTGTTAAGCAGAGGTCTTAGTGGCATACAAATTGAATGGTACAGTGATCTCTGCATAGTGAAACTAGCTACAGCAGGCTCATTATTTTAAAATTACAACACAATGTATAGGCATTAGCAGCTAGTCTATATAATTCCTAGTCTCTGAATGGGTCTAACTGGTGACATGTTGAAATATCAGTAACAAAGATAAATACATAAATATATCAGATATTACACCAGTCAAATCTTAGTACCTATGTGTACAAAGCGTGAGAGTTTAAGATGTTTAAGATTTTAATACTTGAGAGAAAGGAAAAAAATACTGCTTTACCAAGAGATCAGAGTATGGCATCTCACTCCCACTTATGCATATTATAACACTGCTGCTTTTTTTCTTTTCTTTTTTGTTGCTTTGTATAGTGGTCGAACTCTACTTACATTTCTAGATCAGTGGAGAATGGGGTCAATGTATGTATGTATGTCATTAATGTACTGTACACAAAACACAGGAAAAAATAGAGATTAATTGGGTTATATTGGTACAAAGGCGAACTTATAAGCCGGATCGAATCTGCCAGTTAACCTATGAGCAATTGAGTGGAGAACCAGGAACCAGAAGATATACTGTCTAACTAGGCTGGCACAAGGATCCAAAATGATTCTCGGCCTCCAACACAAGACATGGGGTCTAGTATGCGATAATGATAAATGTACGGGTATAGGTTATATTCTTTAAGTAAATCAAACAAACATTAATAAATCCTAAACTGCACCGTTAAACCAGTTCATTTTGTCTCCGGCCTCAGTTTCATCTGAAAGGGAAACCATTTTGTGTCTGAACATTCAAGATAATATAAAGATAATAAATTATTGTTTTTTAATATATTGTATTACTATTTTATCAGTAACAATTTCGTCTGGCGTGAACTGTGGGCGTGTTGCCAGTTAAGATTAAGACGAGGCACCCGAAAAAAAATCCCACGGTTGCTCCGCCCATCACCCCCACCTGCCCGCCACCGCTAGCGAAACTCGTAGGCCACGCTCGCGCGCCGCGTACTGCTATTATTCTGAAACGTTGCGCTAAGAACAAAGAATGAATAGAGAAAATATATTATTTATTATTTTTGCAAACTGCTGGAAGTAATTAAAATAATAAATCATTAGATTATTTATTGAATAGTGGTAAATAAAAATCTTTGTTTGAGCTTTTATTTAATATAGTATATTATTTATTATACATAATATGACACGCTTGAGAACGACTAAACCGCTTTGACTTTTTTTAATGTTCATAATCAATGTTTAAATAATTTTTGACTACCTATATACGTTTTATGTATTGAATTTTTGTTAAAATTGATATTTTTTTACCTTTTTGTGGGTTTTAATCAATCAATCAAATCTGTTTTTCCTAATATAAAGTATTATAAAATATAGAATGACACTGGTGTTTCATTTTAACTGGATTTTGATATATCAAAGTACAAGATAATTTACAAATTAAAGTGTTATGAATTAAAGTTACTTTTGTAAGTGGGTATGTCATATCCTGCCACATACTCCTAGTTACGTTTGGTGACCACACTCCCGCCGGGTTAAATAGAAAACTTTCTTAGTAACCTCTATATAATTTTTAAAGGCCTATCCAAAAATACCCCAAACAACTACTTGCATTGAAAAAAAAATTTCGTCCCCCGGTTAATTTTTTTTTCCTTATTTCACATCACATTCATATACGGCGGCATTTATATATAGCGGTTCATAGAATACATCTTCCTATTAAATTTCATAATTGTAGTACTTATAGTCTCCGAGTAAACCGGCTGTGACATACGGACGGACGGACAGACAGACATGACGAATCTATAAGGTTTCCGTTTTTGCCATTCTGGCTACGGAACCCTAAAAATCACGATATTAAAATAGAAATATTAGAAAAAGACGATAAGTTTTAACTTAGGAAAAGTACATACAGTCGAGGTCATTAATATGTATACCCTTTTTTACCTAATCGAATGCGGTCGCCTACAATTTGTAAGCAAACGCAATCGATTAGGTAAAAAGTGTACTCTAGACACGCGGCAGCGTGTCAAACCAAGTAAAAAAAAAGAACTGGTGACGCAGCGGCCGTGTGTTATATTACACTAACCATTTGGTGCCACTTTTGACCCTTACGTAACTCAAAATGTATTGAACGTACACATATGAAATTTGGTACGTTTATTAAGATCCTTAAGGCTAACTAGATTCGAAAATTCATGAATATAGCTCAATCAGTTATTAAGACACAAACATCTAAAAATAGGATTTTTTTCGACTAGGATGTTTGGGGGAATAATCAAAAACCTAACCCACTTCCAGGTGACCTAGAAAGTTGAAATTTGGCATGGAGCTGGGTAAATGTATGGTTACGAACCTGACAAGACACATTGACAGTGTTTTTTTTACGATTTTAGTTGCGATAATCCATAAAGTTTGAATGCAAATAGGAAGATATACATTCCATCTGCATATACTCATACAAACTTTATGGATTATCGCAACTATATTTCAATAAATTCGTTACATATAAGTGCAGCGGGTCAAACGCTCGTGGTCCTTACCCATTAATGACCTCGACTGTACCTTCAAAGGAAATTCGTTTTCTCCTAATTCTTTCTTCGGTCTAGACAGTTTCTGCTTCGACATAATGACACCAGCAGCGGTTGACGAGACTGAAGGTTGATTGTTATGCTCAGTTAAAGAAATCTTTTCTCTTCTTCTAATAAAAAGAGCGGCCAAGTGCGTGTCGAATCGGGCACAATGAAGGGTTCCATACCGACACCTAGCAGTCCACTTTTAAAAACACTATTTAATACCTTGAATCAAAAAAGGTCGTATCTTCATAGGGAAAGTCACGGCACTTACGTCCTTTTGTTTGGGCAAAACAGTTTTTCAGTGATAAACTCAAAAATCCTTAATCCCATCTTGTTCAAACCAAAAATCGTTGAAAGTACTTATTAATGTACACCACCTCAATTTTTTTCAGAATTTTAATCTTGTTAGTTTGAAAATTAGAGGGGTGGGGACACAGTTTGTATAAGATAAGATAAGATTTTATTGCCAAACAAAGAACAAAAATACAATATCTCACCAACAATTGACTTAAATTTAAAACTTTTTTAGTAACCTCTATATTATTTTTAAAGGCCTGTCCAAAAATACCCCTCACAACTAAGTGCATTGAAAAACAAGTGCGAGTCGAGTCGGACTCGCGCATGAATTATCTTCTAAAAACTGCAAAAAAAATCACGTTTCTTGTATGGGAGCCCCCTTAAATATTTATTTTATTCTGCTTTTTAGTATTTGTTGTTATAGCAGCAACAGGAATACATTATCTGTGAAAATTTCAACTGACTAAGTATCACGGTTTTTGAGATAAGGTCTGGTGACAGACGGACAGTGGAGTCTTAGTAACAGGGTCCCGTTTTACCCTTTGGGTACGGAACCCTAAAAAAAAATGTATCCCCCGGTTACATGTATGGGGTGCCTCCCGTAAAATATTTTTTTTCCTAATTTCACATCACTTTTATGTAGCAATTATTAGAATACATCCTTCTACCAAATTTCATAATTGTAGTACTTATAGACTTTTATGGACAGAATAGTCGACCAAATAAATCTAAAACTGTCAATGGCGACTCCATCAGTTTTTGTTCTACTGTGCTCGGTTCGCTTTCATTTACGAAATTATTAATTTCATCCAATTGTTTGTCTGTTTCATTATCATGGTTCAAATTTGTTACTATAGTATGCAATAAGTCCGATATTATTTTATAATAACGTTGCTCGGTGGGTAATCAACGCAAGCGCAATTTAGACACACATCCGTCGTCGGCAAAAATCCCAGGCGACTGAAGGCGGAGTCTTGATGAGACAGCGTCTATTGCTTCCGCGCGCAAAAAAAGAGACGAAAGACAGTGATGCCGCTCATGAACACAAAGGCGTATGCGGCATAAGTTCCGAAAGTATAAAATAATTCATATAAAATAAACTATATGATGAAATAAAAAGATTTATCCCAGTTCGGTAGAAAGATAGTATTACTGTCGTTTCTGAAAATTTCAAAGGATGAATGCTTATAGTTCCGGAATGATTAGCAAAAAAAAAAAAAAAATGGACACTAGTTTGGAATGAAAATCTATCGAGAAAATTTTCACTGATCTTGTTTTCCTATCCCAGTTCGTTAGAATATATAATGAAATTTAACATACTGAAATTTTATTCTCGTAGTTTACCTGGTTTGCTTACAATATCAATTGGAAAACTACCAAAAAATCTAAAGCCTCGTCTTAAAATGAGATAAATGTGCTGCAGTTGATAAGTATCTATTATAAACACGAGAGGTCAGTGACCATCTTTATGTCCTTCATGCGTCTGGATCTACGCTGTATTATATTGAGAGAGGTAGGGTGTTTGTACTATCCCCCCATAAAAAACGGTCCAACAATGTCACAAGTCCAACTGTGCAATATAGTACATTACTTAACAAGGGCGGTAAAACAGAGAATGTCTCAGATCGCAGGTATTTGACGCCCGAGCCGAAGGCAAGGGCGATAAATATGCGATCTGAGGCTTTCTTTATTACCGCCCGTGTTAAGTACAAAATTTTATGTCACCCCCTGGCCAGGAATTGGGATTTCCCGCGCGCGGAGCGTGGGGTAATTGCCGCTTTATGGCCAGGTGTGACATAAAGTATGTTGTGTAACTCCACAGTGGAAGCACGGCCTCCTGAAAAAACCGGCCAAGTGCAAGTCAGACTTCGCACATTTAGGGTTCCGCTTCCGAACCTACCTCAAAAATCTGATTTATCTAATATATTAGTATTTGTTGGTAAAATATACTTAATAATAAACATTTTTACACAAGTTTATAGGTCAATGGGAGACGGACGCGTGAGTGACAACAATAGGGTTCCGTTTGGACCGTTCGGGTACGGATCCCTAAAAAGGATTGTGACATTTGTGACCCCATGATGGAACACCCGGACAGGGAACGCGTTACTAACATTATTAGTCCATTCAAAAAACGCGTTAATAATTTATCGGATGTTGTAACTAATTTTAACTATAACTTAGATTTTATTGTTTCAGCCTCAATGCAGTGCTGAAAGCACTGTAGAAGAACGATGGAGGAACCTTCAGAAATGTACCATAAGACCTAAAGTGACGTAACGGAGATCTCTAGTCTCTATACTGTTGATTATTTATTTTACTATTACGTTTACAAACTTTAAATATTTTATTCCATTTTTTAATTTATAATAGATCAATTTTAACGTAAGTTACCAAAGATTGTATATATTAATAATATAATAGAGATTGTGTTAGTGTTGATAAAGTTGACAAAGTAGATGCTACTTGGTTTATGGAATAATAAGGTAGGGGATAGTGCGACAGAAGAGAAGAAAGAGAAAAAAGATAAGATGGCAGCTTCAATGGTGGAGAATCCACCCCCTCATCTGATAACTACGATTGAGTGGAGTATGATGGATAAGGGGAAGTTTTTCCCTCTGTACACACTTAGCAGTTTCACAGGTAATTATTTTAATATAGGTACCTATACTCACCGGCAGAAAATTTACCACAAAAAGACAAAACGTGATAAAGTCTTTAGTGATAAAATTTTCGTGATAAAGTTTTCGTGATATAGTCTATTCGTAATAAAGTTTTCGTGATATAGTCTATTCGTAATAAAGTTTTCGTGATAAAGTCTTTAGTGATATAATATTCGTGATAAAGTTTTCGTGATAAAAACTATTCGTGATAAAGTTTTTCGTGGTAAAGTCGTTCGTGAAAAAGTGTTATTGAAAAAGTTTTTCGTGCTAAAAGTACAGACACGTATTTTATTTATTCCTTTTTGATAGTCACTAAAATAATCTTGCCTAGCCCTAAAGTAATCGAAATTATGATTAAAATGTATCCACAGTTTAAAGAAAATTATGCTTATGTTAACGCATTCACTGCCACCCTCTTTTGCTGGACATTCGGCAGGTGCCGCGCTTTGCTGTGTGCCCCAAACGCACATGTGAGTTCAACCGACTATTCTAAGTCTACGGCACTAAGGCACAGGGTGAAAGTCACTAAATATTATGAACGCGTCTGTGCGTTCAAGGCACTGGGTGAAAGTAACGGAAACGCATATATGCGTTGGTGGCAGTGAATGCGTTAAAGCTATTAAATCCTAAGGTGTTATTATTTGTGAACAATAAGCATTATACATATATAGCTCGGCCCCTACATAATAATAATTCCGCCACAGGGTGGACTGGGTGGACTCCATTAGTCCACCTCCACCCGACATGCACACAACTGGGGAGGGGTATGTCCAGCAGTAAATGTGTTTTGTCTTTCGGCTGATACGATGAATTCATATGTATGTTGTAGAGGTGAGACGTACTAGGCAAAACGCGTACTGAGTCTTGCGAGTACGCGTCCACAAAAAGACTAGATCCAAAGACTAGGTCCAAATACGCGCTAAACCGACCCCGACCCGAGGTGCCCCGAAAGAATCCGAACGCGCAGACGAATACGAATAGCGCGGAACATAAAGACTCTTAGACGTTTTGAGTCTTCAGAGTCGTCGTACGCCTAGTACTCGATACGCTAAAAGACGCGCAAGCGGGATCGCGTACTTACGCGTCCATGCCAAAACCTATTCCAAAAACCTGTTCATAACATTTCTTCAAAATTATTTTTTCAATCACTTGCCAGTATCCGATTGAGCTGAAATTTGGCATAATTATGCAAGTTCGGTGACAATGCAATATTATGGTACAGTCAAGTGCAAAAATATGGGTGCATACAACTTGCTCAAAAATATGTCCCATTGCTCTTACGTCGGTGAATTAAGGTTTTGGTACATATTTATGAGAAGATTCATTCGATACATATTTTTGCACTTGACTGTGCAGTCAAGGACACCAATATGTATGTAATATATGTCCAAAAATGTATGAATGTTTATGCCCTTGACTGTACCATGGAGCTGATCTGATGATGGAGATCGAGAGAGAAGGTGGCCATAGCAACTCCTAAACTACACAAGATAAATCCGTTCTCCACGAGTAGTTGATGACTGTAAAAAAAGTACAGTCGGCAATAAAAGCTTGCACCAAAACAGATTTTTTTCACAATAACTTATTATTAAATATCTTGCGTATATTCGTTTCAGTACGATGTGCCCTGTACCCGCTAACGTTAGTGAAGACACAGATACAGTTACAACGTAAGAAGGAGGCGTATAGCGGCGTGGCAGACGCGATATCCAAGATATACAGAAACGAGGGTGTGTCTGGGCTGTACAGAGGCTTCTGGCTGTCTAGTGTAAGTTTTATTCACTTTTGACCGCGAGTTTGTCCGCGTGGGAATCGTTCTTAGAATAGGGATGTTGACTCAAAATTTATTATTACTCCATATGAAAGAATACATATAACTATGCCAAATAGTGAAAATCCTATTCAAATATCTCAAAAAATAACGAAACTACAACCGTTAGAATGTCTTTAGTTCGAGAGAGAAAGCGCTACAGATCAGTGACGTCACTGACCTCGAGTGCCATAGTAAATGACGATCGCTCAATACAGAGGTGCGTTTTGCGGAACAGGGACAGAAAATGCCCCCGCCTAAAACTTTGAAGACTTATAATTATGTAATTATTTATTCTTTTGAATTACTTTTTTCGCTATTTAATTAAGAATTTGATCCTTTTTCGAAAAAAATCGGATTCCTTGATTTTTATTATTTGGTGTCAACATCCCTATTTAATAGCTGTTCTTTTATTTCCGGCGCTCACCTCGTTATCACTTATCGCTCTTACGTACAAACTCCAAGCGATCGTTCACAGAATGAAAGTAAACTTAATAAATAATCACAATGTATTTTGTGATTATTTATTCCCTTAAGGCTGCTGTTCTCACCATTTGATTCAATTTTTTCTACTCTTCAAGAATTGACAACATTTCATATTTTTAACTACTTTATTTTATGAACTAGTTAGAATATAGGTAAAAATTTAAGCCACCCGTATTTTTTCTTTTTCAATTTAACTCATTATTTCAAACAAATAAAACACGTTGAAAAGTAGGTCATTCCAAAAGGGCTTAAGTAAAATATGACGTCATCTTCCCAACAAGAATCCAGAGCCACTCCAGAGCAGCGATTGTCTGTACTCTGTACTAAGGTCTCCCTGAATACAGCGAGGAAGATGACGTCAACTTTCGGTTTACAGTAATTTGCGATTTTTTCCTAAATTAACAGAGAAAAAAATCTAATAAAATGTTTTTACCGAAATGGTTTTCGAATTAAGACTTTTGGAAATTATGAAATATTGTCAATTCTTTTAGTGTCAACTACCAACTACCCTATTGTAGAGTACTTTTATTTCACGAGCGCGGGTGAGCCATGGTTGTGTGTTGAGCTTTAGGTCCGACCGAGAACACCTTTTTTGTCTCGGCCGAGACCGAGAATAAATTAAATTCTCGGCCGAGACCGAGACTTTAAAAATGTGAGATTTTTATTTATTTATTTAGGAATCAAAATTAAATAAATTGATGGTATAGGATAAAAATATAAATCTTTCAGCATTGTGCCCACTGAGATTGTGTCTACGCTCTTCATTTGCAATTGCGGCAAAGTGTCATAATTGGTTTGAAAAGTTCATTCCTCACCAATCAACATCGCGAAAATCAATGGCAAACAAAACTACCAGCCAATAGATCACCCCGTGCGGCTACACAGGCGCGTGGCAAATTCAAATTCACCAATCTTAAATCGTTGTATAGTCTCGGCCACGGCCGATAATCTCGGCTCGTTTTGGCCGAGACCGAGACCGAGTTCTCCGTTCGAATTTTGGCCTAGAATAGCCAAGATCGAGGTCTCGGTCGGACCTTAGTTGAGCTATACATGCACATTGTCTATGTGTGCGTCAGCGTAGGAGCTAATGAGTTCACGTTGTCTATGTGTTCGTATGTGTCACAACTACAACAATGGCCAACCCGCGCTCCTGAGATAAAAGTACTATACATCAATATACTTAAATACTAGAATTGAAAACACCAGGGCAGGGTGCATCAATTATATTAACGTTTCCTTTGTATTTTAGTTTCAGATTATTTCTGGAGTATTCTACATTTCGACGTACGAGGGGGTGCGACATGAATTAGGAAAATATGACGTTAGTCCGAAAGTTAAGGTAAATTGAATACTAGCCTTATTTACACACGTACCAAACTCGCATTTAGTAATCTAGTAAATTAGCTGCAGAACCTCTAGTATACGATTTTTTGAAAAAAAACACAAACAACGAAAAAAAAAAGCGAATATAGTACATTCATTACTTAACGAGGGCGGTAAAACAAAGAATGTCTCGGATCGCAGGTATTTGGATCGATAAATATGCGATCTGAGGCTTTCTTTATTACCGCCCGTGTTAAGTATAAAATTTTATGTCACCCCCTGGCCAGGAAGTGGGATTTCCCGCGCGCGGAGTGTGCGGTAATTACCGCTTTATGGCCAGGTGTGACATAAATTTATATTACGTAATAAAGAAATCTAAATCTATGGCTTCGTATGCGGTAAGGGTTTGAATCATTACATTATATTGTTTCAGTCATTTATAGGCGGCGGGTGCGCGTCGCTGGTCGGTCAGACCATAATTGTCCCTTTTGACGTGCTGAGCCAGCATCTGATGGTGCTCGGGCTGGTGAAGGGACGCGCTGGGGGCAGCAAAAACCCTGTGAGTATATCAACCATTAGTAGAAAAGGCCAGAAAAAAAATCCGCCTTTAAGTTATACCAAAACTTTCTCCAGAATGTAACAAACACTTTTTGGAAAACCGCATAAAAATCGGTCCAGCCAAACTCGAGATAATCGCGGACAAGCATACGTATAAATATACGGGTCAGATTGAAAACCTCCTTTTTAACTTATTTATTTCTTTGTACAAACTATTGCAGACTTTACTTATAAACGAATCCTCAAGTGAATAAACGGTGGGTAACGAGCTGATGTCTTCTCAGCTAGGCTAGGTTTAGTGAACAAGCGACAAAACTCCCAGTAGCTCGATTCCACTGACACCTCGGATTCGGTTGAAGCCGCTTAACCAATCTCACTGGAGCGCAAACTCTTAGAGTATTCCAGTGTTTGAACCGCCCGCGTGGTCGTGCCGGTTTCCCCTGGATTTTCCACAGACCACTGGCCATCCCCGCACTCCTATCGCCTTAATGGGCCCGGCCTATAAAGCCACAGTTAGGTTAAAAAAAAATTGACACAGATGCGAGTTCCTTATTCAGTTAAGGCGGTTCCATGAGCCAGATATGCGAAAATACCCCAAGAATTAACCCATTTTTCTCAGAATCGTTCATATTTGTAGACGTGGGAAAATAGTACATTACTTAACAAGGGCGGTAAATATGCGATCTGAGGCTTTCTTTATTACCGCCCGTGATAAGTACAACATTTTATGTCACCCCCTGGCCAGGAAGTGGGATTTCCCGCGCGCGGAGTGTGCGGTAATTGCCGCTTTATGGCCAGGTGTGACATAAATATATATAATTCTGGATTATATTATCTTTAATAACACAGCTTTCGATACACGATTCATAACATAACACTTCGCTCGATACAATTAATTCCCAAACTAACCTCCAATTCGATTATTTTTTCCAGCTTTACTTGTTTTTTTACTATGTGACTAGTGAAACATAAAAAGGAGAAAAATCAATCATAACTAAAATGGTAATTTGACAGCTTCCGAATTTCGATAATTTGAGGCAATATTTTTAAAATAAATAAAAATCGACAAATTCTACCGTAAGAAGATATCGACATACCTACGGCCTGCAAGCTCTATCTCCGTTACCCTTTCGAAATGTGACAGTGACGGCAGCACGTTCGATTTTAGATTTCATCTGGGTACATGAACGGCCTTAACCCGTCGTCTGCCAGTCCCTGGGATCCCGGGGCAGATAACAAAAGAATGGCATTGTATATTTTTTTCGCCGGGAGAGGACGGCTTTGATTATTATGGGCATGATAGCGCAGGACCATCCATTGTGTAAATCCATAATAGAAGGTTTATTTTATTTTATAGAATAAATAATTACAAATTAGCAACAATAAAAAAAAACTTAAACTAAATATTTACAAAGTATAAAATTAAAACTACAAATAATAAATTTGGCTGAGATCGCCGTCAATGGGCAGTGTGCCCAGAAGGCTGGCTGCATTGCCACGTTGGATGGCAATGCTTATTCGCTGAGCGAAATATTGGCCAGCCTTCTGGTCACCGGATGTGTCTACCAGGCGCGCCGACAAATCTTTAAAGAGTTGGCGCGCACCTGGACCCCACGGCCCCAGCGTTTCGACCCCAAACGCCTCAAATATGTATCCACTGCCAAGTGTAGCATATTTTCGGCGTTTGAGGTCCTCAGCTGAAGTAGCGGCAGAGCCAGCATTCTTCGTGGTTCCTTGGAGATGGGACGGCGCAAGGGTATCAACACAGGTTGCGTCCCAGACCAGAGGCCGACCCATTCTCCAAGGCACCAGTGTCATGCCGTCGGGCCTCTTTCCGTCGTCTCTCGCTAGACCGACCGGCTCTAGCACGGCCGGGACCTTGACACTCGCAAGGGCCCTCCGGATAACATCATTAATGCTGGCGTGCCGGGGTATGCGTCCAGCACTCCTGCCGCATGAGAGACCGTGATGGCCCAGGCTGTCTACCATTGTGCCGCATTGACAGCGATAATTAAAGTTGCACGTTTATAATTGCAGAAAATCAATCCCCTAGGATTGAACCTGGACGCTCGACTATCGAAGTCGGCGCTAGCGCGCGAGGTGGCGCGGCGGGTGTACATCCAGCACGGGGTACTAGGATACTATCGCGGATACCTCGCGTCACTAGCGGCCTACGTGCCCAATTCCGCGCTGTGGTGGGCGCTGTACACCGCTTACCAAGGTACGTGTAGTGTCACGGCCGGGTAGGATACCTTTCACACTACCTCCCGAGGATTGAACCTGGATGGACCCTAGGATTCAATTCCGCGCTGTGGTGGGCGCTGTACACCGCTTACCAAGGTACGTGTAGTGTCACGGGTAGGATACCTTTCACACTACCTCCCGAGGATTGAACCTGGATGGACCCTAGGATTCAATTCCGCGCTGTGGTGGGCGCTGTACACCGCTTACCAAGGTACGTGTAGTGTCACGGGTAGGATACCTTTCACACTACCTCCCGAGGATTGAACCTGGATGGACCCTAGGATTCAATTTTGCGTTGTGGTGGGCGCTGTATACGGTATACAGTATACCGCTTACCAAGGTACGTGTAGTGTCACAGGTAGGGTACGGTCTCACGGGTAGTCGGGTACTAACGCGGGCACCTCGCGTCACGAGCCCAGTTCCGCGCTGTGGTGGCGCTGTACACCGCTTACCAAGGTACGTGTAGTGTCACGGGTAGGATACCTTTCAGCACACTACCTCCCGAGGATTGAACCTGGATGGACCCTAGGATTCAATTTTGCGTTGTGGTGGGCGCTGTATACGGTATACAGTATACCGCTTACCAAGATACGTGTAGTGTCACAGGTAGGGTACGGTCTCACGGGTAGTCGGGTACTAACGCGGGTACCTCGCGTCACGAGCCCAGTTCCGCGCTGTGGTGGCGCTGTACACCGCTTACCAAGGTACGTGTAGTGTCACAGGTAGGGTACCATCTCACGGGTAGTCGGGTTCCCGGGTTGCACTCCCTACTGGACACTTCGTTTCTTTGTCGCTTCCACCCGTTAAGAAATTTAGTATGATCATGGCCGAACCTAATGTCATCGGCGAGACAAAAGCACACAGGCTTCGCTGGTTCAGTTATCTTATGAGATTTGGAGAGTATCGAGCCGTCAAGATGGCATACTTGGGTCGACCGAGTCGTCGCCGCCCAGTTGACCGGCTCAGGTATTACGGGGAAGACTGGAAGCTCATCTGTGGCAGCTTCAGGTCGAAAACTGGCCGGAAGCTGCGCAGGATCGAGAAAGGTGGTGTGTTCTTGTTTTGGAGGCCAAGATCCTCTTGGGTCACTGCGCCATTAAAGTAGTAGTACCTATAATTCACAGATGACGTTAAAGCGAAAGGTACAAAGGCCGACCGTACCTAAAAACCCGCAGTGAAATCCTTCGACGGTCCCATCGAAAGACCAGCGCTGGCAAGATAAAGCCCGAATTGGCTGAGATGAAACCGTTTCGAGACAAAACATATGTATGACACTCTTTTACGAGTATGTTGTTGTATTGTGAGTTTGTTTTGTCTCGAATAAGTTTCTTTTTCTTACTTTCTTTCCTGCTAAAGATCCTGCATCTTGTTACAGACGAGCTCCTGAAAATATGCCCGTCGTGGGTGTCCCACCTGCTGATCCAGTGTGTCGCGGGCACCCTGGGTGGGTTCACCACCACCATCCTCACCAACCCGCTCGACATCGTCCGCGCACGGTTACAGGTATATATCTACATAAAGGCATCGACCGTTTTAAGGGGATTCTTCAATTCGCTCAACCACGCCCCCCATGATAGAGACGCGTTTATGTTTTTCGCTCACGAATCTCACGATAAAATACGGGATGCAACACTCTTCGGGAATGGCTTTATTAGACAAATCTCGATAAATATTTGAGTGTGTGCAGTTTTATTAAATTTCCTCTGAACAGAGTTTAGATGAGATGAGGTAAAATACCATCATATTAACTTCATTGTGTCGTTTAATTATGCGTTGTTTTAGTAGGCTGAATAAAAAAAATACTGAACTTTGTCTTTTTATTTTCTATCGGGAAAATTTTAAGCAATCATGTTTCGGCTAATGTTAGAAACACAATCATATAGTCAAGAATCATATATCTGAAAATCAATCCCTATTGTTTCCTCATCTGGGCAGAACAGCGTTACAAAGAACGCGATATTTCTCACATTATTACAAAAAAAACAATAAAAAAAACATATATCAATATATTGCGATATTTCTCGTTGTAGGGCCTATAATGCCTCGCCTGTGACGGGCCAGGGGTAAGAAGGGTGACGGGCGGCGGGTCCCTGCCTCCCGCTAGCCTTCCGCGCGGTCTCACTTAAGCGGTTGACCTATAGATTAACCTAACGTTTACATTTATGCTATCCACGCAGGTAGAAGGCGTCGGCACGATGCGGAAAGTATTCAAAGACCTGTGGGCCGAGGAGGGTCTGTGGGGGTTGTACGCGAAAGGGCTGTCGGCGCGGCTCCTGCAGTCCGCATGCTTCTCGTCCAGCATCATCCTCGGCTACGAGACCATCAAGCGGCTGGCGGTGGCCGACCAGTATCGCGCCCACGTGCGCTGGTAATACACGTGCGGAACTATTACTGGCTTTTATTTTTCCTATCCTGGTCACGGCACCAAAATGTAACGATCGATGTTAGTTCGTGATATGAAAAAACCAACTTAGGGGTGCGTCAACTCAGGATTAAAGAACGATCAACGTTTAAATATGGCGTGAGCCTTAGCAGCTGTCATCCCATAGACATTTGTCAAACTATCCATGTTATTAGACTTTAATAAAAACCGCTTACGAATACGATTACAGACGGTTTGGTGTAACCTGCCCTAAATCTTAATGAATGGTTGGCCATATTCCCTTCCGCTGCTTATACGTTTTATAAATTAATATTGACAGCGGTTATGAAACAATGGAACTGCCCTAAACGCGACTTGATACTTAAAAATACTAGTTTTGTTGTCTGTGGCTGACCTAGTTATTTTGGTTGTATCATTCAGGTTGCCATGTACTAATTTTGACAGTTTGTCAGACGGTTTGGAAGGTAGAAGGGTATGTGGGGGTTATACGCGAAAGGGCGGTCGGCGCGGCTCCTGCAGTCCGCATGCTTCTCGTCCAGCATCATCCTCGGCTACTAGAGGTGAGACGTATTTACGGGAACAGGTTTTTGGAATAGGTTTTGGCATGGACGCGTAAGTACGCGATCCCGCTCGCGCGTCTTTTAGCGTATCGAGTACTAGGCGTACGACAACTCTGAAGACTCGAAACGTCTAAGAGTCTTTACGTTCCGCGCTATTCGTATTCGTCTGCGCGTTCGGATTCTTTCGGGGCACCTCGGGTCGGGATCGGTTTAGCGCGTATTTGGACCTAGTCTTTGGATCTAGCCTTTTTGTGGACGCGTACTCGCAAGACTCAGTACGCGTTTTGCCTAGTACGTCTCACCTCTATCGGCTACGAGACCATCAAGCGGCTGGCGGTGGCCGACCAGTACCGCGCCCACGTGCGCTGGTAATACACCGTGCGGAACTATTACTGGCTTTTATTTTTCCTATCCTGGCCACGGCACCAAAATGTAACGAATGTTGTTAGTTCGTGGTATAACAAAATCCGCCTTACGATTGCATCAACTTAGGATTACAGAACGATCAACGTTAAATATGGCGTCAGCCTCAGCAGCTGTCATCCCATAGACATTTGTCAAACTTTCCATGTTATTAGACTTTGATAAACACCGCTTACAGACGGTTTGGAGCAACCTGCCTTAAGTCTTAATGAATAGTGGGCTATATTTCCTTCCGCTGCATTTACGTTTTATAAATTAATATTGACAGCGTTTATGAAACAATGGAACTGTCCTAAACGCGACTTGATACTCAAAAATACTACAGTTTTGTTGTCTGTGGCTGACCTAGTTGTTTTGGTTGTATCATTCAGGTTGTCATGTACTGTCATGAACTAATTTTGAAAGTTTGACAGACGGGTTTGTCAGCCAAATTCTCCCTGAATCGTTCATCAAATTGTAGCTGACAGTCATTAACTTATATGTAGTCGAGTTTACCCGTTTTCGACGCGGCTCCTTAAAAATAATTGGTATTAAGTAGAGTGTGTAAACTTGAAATCATTTCAGTTGAACGAATTGCACCAAAGCGATTCCTTCAAAAAGCTACTTTACCGTTCAAACAATAAGGTTCAAATCCAATAACATTTTAATAGAAATACGTTCTACAAAAAGAATTTCAACCATAACGACTGTGACTCATAAACATATCTTCAAATTTTAGTAGTTAAACACCGCCAGAATAGAAATTGTGTAAGCAAACTATTTTTGGGGGCACTTGATCGAATCAGGCGTTACAATGTTAACAAGAGTGACCTTGCTGTTCCGTAAACTATAGTCACAGTCGTAAGTATATGTACATACATACAGTTGGAGTCACAAGGGGAGGAGCGCTCATGACCCAGCGGCGCATATCTATCTGTGCATATCTCGACTGGGTTATAAAGTAAGTATTAAAGACTGGAGCCAGCAATACGAGTACACACATGCAAAGATGTGTGAAGGAGATGTAAGTATAGACATTAACACGTGGGAATGAGATACAATAACAATATTTGTCACCGACACCGAAACGTCATTGATAAGTGCCGTTGCTGTCACCACACGACGACTAAGAGATGTCACAATCCTGCTAAAGGATGTATCAGTCTTGTGATACATCTCAATTTAGTCAGGTTACCTAAATCCTTCCCTTTTGGTGATTGTCTAATTTCTTCTGTATGTGTAGGATGTAGGACTCACTTTCTACGGTCGTTCGCATCGAAAATCGTAATAGAAACTTCAAAGGACCATATGCAAGTACAAATCCGGTTCAAAGGACCGTGTGTATAACCTGTATGTAGCCACTAAGCAAATATTCGTGCTCATAACACAAATATATGCCCTGGCTGGGATTCGAACCCGGGACCTCCAACTTCGTAGGCAGGGTCACTAACCAACAAAGCTAAAGCGGTCGTCAAATCTGAACTATGTGCTTCATTATTGTCAAACCAAACGTGGACAAAAATAATACCCATTGAGCATTCAGATGTTTAGTTCACGATCTGATATGGGTAAGAAAACGCATATAGGTAGTTAGCTAAGTGAACCAGTGCTTGTATCCATGTATTCATGCAATAAAAAAATTGCGATATAAATTAAATATTAATAAAAAAATTAAAAACAAGACCACTGGTTAAAAGTAAACTAAAAAGAAACAAGTTTCATAACAAAGAACTTAAGTAAGGAAATCTTTTTGTTTGCTTGCAGTCGGGGGACCTAATATTCTGGTATATATAATTGTATATAGTAGGTAGGTCCCCGACTGCAAAGGAAAATATCATGTACAGGCGAGGTGGCCTTATCGCAAAAGAATGATATCTTCCAGACAAAAAAAAATCCAATCCAATTCCAATTTTGTCACTTGTAGTTACATGTTGTTCAATAGTCTGCCATATAAAATATCCTCTCATTTCTCAAAGGTTAGCTGGAAGAGGTCCCTTAAAGGGATAATTTCGCCTTTGTACAAATGTCTACTATTTAGTTTTTTTTCTTGTATGTACTTGATTTGTGCAATAAAGTGTTTACTACTACTACTTACAACCGTACGTATCTTCTGTTAACTATCTTGTGTTAGTTAAGGTCAACTCGCAATGCTCGACACCTGTTTGTTCTTCAAAAGCCAGTAAAAACTAAATAAAGACAACGAACATAACAAAATCATTCTTTAGCGATAAGCCCTATAGGGATAATAGGTAAGAATTTTGCGACCATTTAAATATGAAATCCAATACAGTACAGAAGTTTCGAAATCCCCTAACGTGCGTTTACAACCAGTGACACCAAATTACGGGCCCGCCCGGACCTGTCCTTAGAATTATAAGTCAATGCTACCTACTTACATGGCAACTTTTATTTTGACCCGGTAGCTAGGCAGCCGACCCCGTTTCTTGAGTAAAACAAAATAAACACGGTCAGTCGAACTGGAGCGTACATATGTGTACATTTACATAAATAACGTTTGATGACTCGCCGAAATTTTTATATTTGGTAATCTTTCGTATATAAAGGATTACAAAATACTCAGAAATACGCAATTTGCGGATTAGAATTCCGTGCCGGCGTCTCTGTATTACGAGTTCATATAAACTAGACCTTCTTTTTTTTTTTTTTTTTTAATCTTTATTTAACGAAAAAAAAGGGGTTTTGTCACACAGTGACTATGCCACCCCCATTGAGATCTTTATACATAAGTAGTACAAACTAACAGGTAAGTATAATATAATATATTTTATGGCAGTACTTTCAAGTACATAGTAACTAGACCTTCTAAATAGCCTTCTGGGCGGGATTGAAAATATTTGTAAGGCGCAGCGCAACCAATCTACCTAGCTGGTATTTTATCGCGTTTATGCCGGACATAAGAGGCCATAAGTCTTGTATTAGTCCCTCTTATTGTCTATTTATATAGGACATCCGATATTATCCCGATTATTCCGATATTGTAAGCCAAATTCCGTCAAATGAACACAAGCAACATAGACAAGAGCAAGAAAAAGGGCTATATGCAAGTTCCTGCTTTGTTTAATTTAAATGGGCCTTTTCTTACTTCTTCGTTTGTTGCATGCGTTCGTTTGTCAGTATTTTGCCTTAGAAATTCGTATGAACGCTTGCTATCCTACCGCCCGCGTGGTTGCGTCTGAGATTTCCCCTGGATTTTCCCCAGGCCACTCCATCCCCGCACTCCTATCGTTTTATTGGGCCCGCCCGGCCTATAAAACTACATTCAGGTTAAAAAAAACCGGTCAAGTGCGAGTCCGACTCGCGCACCGAGGGTTCCGTACACAGTTCTTGTATATGTAGTTGTGTACCCGTCCCGACCCCATTCATTCAGGAACAATCTTAAAAATATAAAACCGGCCAAGTGCGTGTCGGGCCACGCGCAAGGTAGGGTTCCGTAGTCGTCTACCCTTTACATTATGTGGACTAAAAAGTTCGAAAACTTATATTTACTATGTTTTTGAAAGAATTAACAACATTATCTAAGGTATCAATGGAAATTGTACGAAAGTTTGCTTTTGCAAAGTACATTTCTGAAGTTCGACTATTACTCGTTAACTAGTAATGTCTACTTAGCTGTGATAGTTTTCCTTTTAAATTCATCGTATATACTACTACCATGATTTTTTTCACATGCCTAGTAGCCACCGTTTAGCTGGCAGGGGGGGGGACACTTGACCATAGCAAAAATTATCACTTCAAAGCTTAATATCACGCTAACCAATTCTTTAATCAAAAAATGCTTCAAGAAACCTTATAATATTTTTAAAAGAGCTATCCAACGATACCACACACGATGGGGTTTGGCAGAAAAAAAATTTGCAGCACCACTTTACATGTAGGGGAGGTACCCTGAAAAAAATTTTTTTTTAAGATTTTATTCTACCGTTTTGTCGGCGTCATTGATATGTATACTCATGCCAAATTACAGCTTTCTAGCACTAACGGTTACTGAGAAAAACGGGGGTCGGACGGACGGACGGACGGACGGACATGGCGAAACTATAAGGGTTCCTTGTTTACTACGGAACCCTAAAAAAAGATGACAGCACCATCTATCGGCGCATTGTGTTCCTAATTTGCGCGACTGAACAACTTAGTACGTATGTTGGTTTTTCAAGGATAATTCTTTATCGCATTAACCGATTTCAATAATTGATTTTTTATTTGAAAGAAGGTATTTTCAATGTAATTTTGTAAATTTAAATATAAAACAAAAATATATACAAAGGTGGTTAAATTACAAACTTAGTATAGAAGAGTTTTTTGATGATTAAAAAAAAGAAAAACTAGATAGAGCTATGGCTATATTTTTCCTGTAAAATATACTTGCATATTAATGTTGTGTAATAAAATCAAATTTTTTTCTTCCTAAACTTCGGAGATAAGGGGGGGAATGGTATTTTTTTTTACATTTTCCCTCGTAAATCAAAAATTCCCCAACGAAATAAAAAACTAAAAATTGTTTCAGAATGTACAAGTCAAGCCCTTTCATATGATACCCCACTTGACATAGTTGCCAGACTTTAAAATTTTGAACCCCCTTTTATCGGTCATTATTCACAGAAAATAAAATAAAATATTTTAAAAAACCATCTTCCATGTATTTGGGTTACCCTTATTTATAACTATTCTAAATTTCAAATCGATAGCATAAGTAGTTCTTGAGATATTTAGCGATGTGACAGACAGACAGACAGACAGACAAAGTGAGACCATAAGGGTTCCTTTTTTACCTTTTTGGTACGGAACCCTAAAAACGCATGTTATAATATCCCACAACCAATAGAAGTTAAGGGCCTATCGTGCGGGGTAAATTCTCAGCGCCTGTCAAATTTCAATTTTTTAAATAATTTACCCAATTAACCCACACATGCATTATTCACGCACACTACCTCATTTTGCTGGGTCGGGTCATTGACCCATGTTTGTGCCAACTTATGACAATATAGATTTTGAATATTTAAAGGTTTCTTGGTGCATAAGAGAAGTGTAACAAAAATCGTCAAGTTCTGATCTGTAACCAAAACTCAAGTATTAGTTGTATCTGAAAATGTCTTGTATTTGGAATTTGTGGTAGTAAAATACTCAGTTCCTTGTTTATAAAATAAAACTTTGAACCCCTGTTTTATAAAATGTATTTTGTTTTGCCCTTTCCTCACAGACTCATTTTTATACAACTTAAAACAGAGAAAGACTTTTCCTAATCGGTTCGTGCATGTTATGACTGTTTTATGTTTATGACTTAGGTACTTATTTTGAGAGTTTACTTGGTGATTTTCATGATACGAGTATATGTTGTACCTTAAATAGATTATTTTAAGCAAAACTTTTCATAAATTGATTATTTTCTGTTTATCAGTTGGTTAACTCTGAAATGGACACTGATTTAATGCAAGTTTTAAGAGAAGAAGCGGTAGTTTTATTACAATATATATAATAACTACTGAAACTATTTATACGGCACTGGATAACTGCAGCAATATTGTGAATCAACTTTGTATTTGAGGAACCAGTACCTAACCTTATAGGTAGTTCTTGTTATTCACGACCTCCCGTCGTAACCCAATCCGCAGAATTGCGCATAGAATAGTATGACATTCCCTGCGCATCGTCGTTATCGTGAATGACAAGCACTATAAAACCTAATGATATAACAAATATCATCAAGAAAGTCATTGTAACATTCTGCAATTGTGGAACTTGGCCGGACCACTACTGTATCAGCTCTGACAAATTAACTTTTATACAGTCGTGCCGTCGATGACACTTAACTGAACATCCGTGAACCTTATTGCAACGAGATAAGGTTCAATAATGGTTAACATTGCGTCTATTTTCATCAATAATAAATAGCAATTATTATTATTTCCTATTCGTTTACTATAACGTCGAGACAATTATTGCGACGCGACATAAGTACTTGTATAAAATCAAAGCAACGGGATTTCCAACGCATGAAAGCTTTAGATAGAAACTAGCGCAGTTTAATATTATAAGTAATTACTGCATATTTGTTTGTTAGACATCGTCATTGTCACCACATCCCCAACAACTACTTGGTTTATTATTTATAAATGAAACATAGGTTTATTATTTTCATTCTAGGTATAATTATATTATGACCAGGCGGCTTAGACACTACACAATTTAAATCCACATCACTCAAACTGGCGAAGAAACTCCGATATTCTTTCTTCTGCTCCCGCTGCAAGAGAGCACTCTAGATCTGTTTCTTGGTATAACGCTGATATTTTATAAACTTCTGTTCAAAGCACCATAATAATTGTGCCTGTTTGTACAGATTCTGGGATATGTTTTGTTTATGCACATTCTGCGATATATTTAGGTAATCGTTGTTTGACGTGAAAGCGCCGTACATATACACATAAAATATAACATTAGATTCGTTAAATTATTGAAATATAAAAATACAATTTGTTTACAAATTTTAATTTGAAATATGATGAGTGACATAAATGTCATAACGTTCCGTTCTGGGTGGCCAATTTATAAAAAGTAAATTACTTTGAACAGAAATACATCGGTAACCTTTTTACGTTTAAAATGCCTTTTCGTAAAGGAAATCATTATAATTTAGTTGCATTAGTATACATTGGGGACCAAAGATTGCATTTTTATGTTATAACGAATGGCTAATACTAAAAATTCCATGTTAAAAGAATCTTCAATAGCCACACGTCAACATTTATTTACCCTACTTCAATTAATGCAATCTTTGTGTGTGGTATACATTTTGTATTTGTATACGAGCAAGCTGTCAAAAAGCGTGTTTTTATGAGATGTCAAACTGAGAAAAGCAGCATACGTCTGCTCCCATTGAGGGCCGGAGCCCATCTGCCGGCAAGAAAACTACGGCGGCCGGTCAAATTTTCGGAATTTCCTTTGCATTGTTAAAAAAATCTCCACATTTTGCAAATGTTAAACACATACGACCTAGATAACATGTAGTTTTGTTACTATTCAAAAATTGAAGACCTTTCATAAAGTATTAACGTTGTAGTTTGCGTTTATTTCCTTTAGTAGAGCTAACTTTGGATTGAATTTTTATGAAGAAAACTATAAGTAAGTAATTGTGTTTCTGAAACACATGACGTGTAGAGTGTATCCTTAAATATCGTATATAGGAATTACAGAAGTCAAGCTTTAGTAATAATAATACAGCAAGTGATCCAACCATGGCAATTATTCAGAAATTTGCTCGGTGCAGTCTTAAATTATGGTATGTGTCTGCTCGGCATTAGACTGCAAACCCGAGTGAGGAACGATGAGATCCGACGCCGCACGAAAGTGCGTGACGTCGGAGATGTCATTACCAAACTGAAGTGGAGTTGGGCAGGACACCTTGTTAGGCAGAGTGATGGCAGGTGGACCAAAAAAGTGTCAGACTGGTGGCCAATTCATGGCAAAAGGAGCGTCGGCCGTCCACCGGCACGATGGGTCGATGATATTAAGAAGATCGCGGGTCACTCTTGGATAAGACTGGCTCAAGACCGGGACGAGTGGCGTAGTAGGTACCTACTCGAAGAGAGGCCAATGCTCAGCAGTGGGCGATTACAGGCTGAAAATGATGATGATGATGATGTGTCTGGTCTGAACTACTCAAACCGCAGACTTACGAGCTTACGACATACTTATGGCACTTTTGCACAAAATCACAGGTCACCCCTGAAAATAACACGCCAGTCGCCACATGTACAAAATTAATTAATTTTCCACGAATCTTAGTTACTTGAACCTTTGACCCTGCATTCATGGGGACATGTAGGTTAATTAGTAACGCCCAACTTAAGTAGAACTCCAGCTATAGCTAACCAGTATAGTGTCAACAGGGTCACTTAATCTTGGTTTTACTTTATTAATACTTTTACTGATAGGAAACTCACTAAATATTATCGGGAGTTATCACGCGATGTTCGGCCTTGGAGATACTAGTTCTGCACTGGGGTTTGCTCGTTTTCTACGATATTTGATACACGTTACAAAAAAATACTTACCTACATGAGTATTTATTTATTTAAGCGTATGGCGTATAACATTAACAGAATACATTATAAGCTAATACCGCCTGACAGAAGACCGAAGTTGTCGTATCGTAAAATAACTCTCGAGGGTACGCTGTGATGAATATATAATGCGTGCAAAATAGTACAGGGAAACGAAGAACTGTAGGCGAAAATTACCGTTAAAATTCTTTTCAGCCAGTCCAGTCCTACTAGTACGGCTCATGAAGAATAAGAAAGGCAAATTATTTCCGGCTTCCCTTATAATATTTTCGACGCGCCGCCACTGATAAATTGTATAGATAGAAGCTTTTATCTATTACCTACTTATTACACGTATCTCATATCGTATGTTGTCTCATGGCCTGCATTACGGTATTTTACTGATAGCCAACTAAGATAGGCAAATCGGCAACTTTTTACAAACACGAAACTTCAAAAACGCTCGATTAGTCGTGCTCTGTGTTTCCAAGCCTAATAGTAATAGCGCCTTAAATATGGCAGCATAAAAAGGAACTTTAAGAACCTAGGTACTTACAGTAGGTCTATAGGTACTTACACTCACTACTGCTAGCACCAAGTACTTTCACAGTAATTCTACTCGTTTTGTCACTCAAGCGATTTTATAATCGCTATAAGAGTACTCGCTAGTCGTACCTAATTACTCGAGTTGCTCGACCGACGCGACGGTCAGCGCGTATAGGTATGGTCGTTCGGGATGCATAGATGCGTACGTGCGTCAGGCCGATGCTCACCGATAGAGCGCGTATGTTGCGGCCATACAAAATACCCCCGACCCATAAGCGCTGACCGTCAGTCGAGCACTGTTCTAGCCTAAGTGTAGGTACCTTTCATCACCGCACCGCTCGCCATCGGCAGCGAGCTCATCCCCACACCTTAGAGCCACTGCGTTCTCGTACAGTGCGATTCAACAGGTGCTTTATACCGAGAACACTCAGGTTGTGGAATGAGCTTCCTGCCGAGGTATTCCCAATGGGCTACAGCATGGGGCTCTTCAAAAAAGGCGTGAAAAGGGTTCTTATGGGTCGGCAACGCGTGAGTGACGCCTCTGGTGTTGCAAGCGTCTATAGGCGGCAGTAACCACTTACCATCAGGTGGGCTGTCAGCTTGTTTGCCTCCGACGTAGTATAAAAAAAAAAAAGGTAAAGTTATGCGGCTGTGGTCTCCTACAGATATTTCCCCAGTTGAATTGCTGCTCAATCAATTAATTGACGTAATAATTAATCCTATGGTAATGAAGGCTTATCTTGTAGGTACCTAAGTCGAATGACATTAAATTAGTCACGGCACCTACTTACCTTACTTCATTAAGAGTTGCATGCTTTACGCTCTATCCACGGTAAAAAATTAGCATCCTCTCCATTGCACTTTTGTATGCAAATGAAAGGGACAAAAGAATGTCAGTGGGCGTAAACCATTGCATTGCAACTGAATGGCAGGGCAGGCTTACAAACCGGCGCGACGTACGGAATTTTAATATTTGATTTACGTTAGATACTGGGTACACAAACAGAGTCGCAGAGTAAGCGGGAATAATTCTAATTCCTAATGTCTGTAATAAAAAAAGCCGAGTCATAAAATATTCACAGTCCATTAAGCAAAGGCAGGTAACCGTTGAAAAGTGTCGATCTAATCTAGAGTATAAGCGTCAGAATCGAAAAATGTGAGAAAACCGGGTTTACCGCTAATTGTAAAACCCGGATTATGGGTTTTGCAAGTGTACCTATCGGTTTAACGGTTTTAAACGGGTCTAACGCGATATTTCATTTTTTATTTTTTAAGTATGTTTATAAAGAGCGAGAGTTTAAAATGTAACATTTTTATATCAGTAATTCAACAACAAGGACGTGAGAGGTTACCTACTCTTATGTTTAGAACAACACGTCTGCAACGCCATTAACTGCACAATAAACAGCTTAATCTAAAAATACTTGCCGACTACCGATAATTCTGTGTTTGTCTCTAGTTTTCCCTCGGGGTTGGAAGTTCAGGTGGCAGTCGCGTTCGTTAAACTGGTGCCTACGCCAAATCTTGGGGTTAGCTGTCAAAGGAACCCCGGGCTCCTTAGGGCACAACCAGGAAAACGAATTGAAAACGATCGTTTAAAATGGGAAATTAACACAAAGAATTAGAAAATAGTCTTTCCTCAAAGTCCTCACTGATTCACACGCGGGGCAATATTTTAGGTTATAGGTATTTGTGACGTCACAGGCAGGAACGACGTAAATGCAAGCCATGGGTCAACTGTCAGTCAATCGTCATTAGAAGCGCGGTGCGTCCGGGGGTGCGAGAAGGGGATGGGGCATTTAAATTGTTTATTGGACAGCGATCGATCGTATAATCTATCTGTCCTAAGTATAATAAACCGCACAATTGGACAATTAATAGACAAAACTATTTTCACCTCACTAGCTCGGAAAGCCCTTTTTTATTCTTTAAAAACAGATAGCAAAACTGCATTTTATCCACATGTGTGCAAAGTAATTTTGAAATCCGAACATGTTCCTAGTTACTTTTTTCTCATAATAACAAGTAAGGCCGTGTCCCCACTATCCGATACAATATCGATGTAGGATTCATTACCGATAAAAATGTTTGGAAAACTGCTTAGTGCTCACACTATCCGATCCGATATCGGTCAGACTCGTATCGGATCCGATATCGGTTAGTGTGGGTGGACACAAAACAGCCAGGACAATTTTCGACCATCTGTTTTTTTTAGGTGGTGTGAAAAAATCAGTCCTTGGATTTCAGATTTTATATTTATTTTGAATTAATTTTTTTTTATAATTATTTTGAATTTTAAGAAAATAAAATATTTTTTTGGCAAAAAATCGTCATTATACTCCATTTCGACTAATTTAGGGATAGGGATTTCAAATTTTACATTTATTTTGAGTTTTAAGGCGAAAAAAATATTTTTTTGCAAAAAATCGTCATTATACTCGATTTCGACTAATTCAAGGATAAGGATTTCAAATTTTATTATAATTTTGAATTTTAAGCAAAAAAAAAATTTTTTTTTTGCAAAAAATCGTCATTATACTCGGTTTCGACTAATTCAAGGATAAGGATTTCAAATTTAATATTTATTTTGAATTTTAAGCAAAAAAAATATTTTTTTGCAAAAAATCGTCATTATACTCGATTCCGACTAATTCAAGGATAAGGATTTCAAATTTTATAACTATTTTGAATTTTAAGCTAAAAAATTTTTTTTTTTGCAAAAAATCGTCATTATACTCGTTTTCGACTAATTCAAGGATAAGGATTTCAAATTTGATATTTATTTTGAATTTTAAGCAAAAAAAATATTTTTTTTTGCAAAAAATTCTCATTATACTCGATTACGACTAATTCAAGGATAGGGATTTCAAATTTTATTAGTATTTTGAATTTTAAGCAAAAAAAATTTTTTTTTGCAAAAAATCGTCATTATACTCGATTTTGACTAATTTAGGGATAGGGATTTCAAATATAACATTTATTTTGAATTTCAAGCAAAAAAATATTTTTTATTGCAATAAATCGTGATTATACTCGATTTCGACTTATAAAGATTTCAAATTATATTTTTATTTGAATTGAAAGTAATTCATTTTTCACGCAATTTTGCTTTATATATTTACTTTAGCATTTGTTTTTGAATTTTGCTTAATTTTTTTTGCGTTTTTTTGTTCAAATTTAGTTTTTATTTTCTATTTTAATGAAATGAAAAATTGGAAGAAACCCAATTTTTTTTATTGTTTTACTTTTGTTTTTTCCTTTTTCTATTTCCTCGCTTTAGTGAGGTGAAAAGATTTGTGTTACACACGGCTGCAAAGTTATTTTACCTCGTGTGTTGCAACACTCACTATGCTCAGGATTCTAATTTTGAACCACTCGCTTCGCTCAGGATTCTATTTTCGAACCACTCGCTTCGCTCGTGGTTCAACCATAGAATCCATTCGCTAGCTCGTGGTTCAACCCTAGAATCCATTCGCTAGCTCGTGTTCCAATTCCACACTCGCGGTTAAAATACAACTTTGCACCCTTGTATAACAAATAACTATTGCAGAGTGACAAAGAAGGTGATGATAGCTATACTAACGAACTTCATATTCGTGCAGTACCTAATAAGTTATATGGCATGGCTAATCCGGTCTAGAGGTGAAGGAACGAGACGACATTCCGATGTGAATGTAAGTTTTACATAGGTATTTATAACATACATACCACAACATAAACTCACAACCATATTACAGAATTTACAGAGAACACAGGAACCAACTACTTACGCAAAGTAGTAGAAATAATAACAGGACATAACACACTAAACAGCCCCATGCCCATGTGTAGAGCATGCATGAATGCAGAGGAGACTTCTAGACACATTCTACTAGACTGTAAGCAGGTATACATAAGTATTATATACAGGGAGAAGTACAAAGAAAAACCGAACACACGGAGCAGTAGGTAAACATATCAAGGAACTAGGTAATTAGTTTTATACGGGAACTAGGGTGGTTAGAGTAGCACTAACCATCTTTCACGCAAATAAGGCACATTAGATGTCAACTTTGCGGAAAATGCCCAGTACAACTAACTAACTAACTTACCTAGGAACATATACATATGATGTATCTCTCACAGACTACCTAGTTAGGGTTTCATTCATTCATGGGAATCATAGGTATACACTAGATGGTATTCCTTGCCACAAATGAGCCACTATAAGTCTGGTCTCCAATCATTCATAGTTATAAGCATTATGTGTGTCAAGTTATACTTGGCACGAGTTGAGGCGAGTCTATGAATCGAGAAACGCGTAATACGATTATGCCGTCACAGGCCTACACGTGTGGTTTATAGTTATACAAATTATCCAATAAGTCACGTGCTAGCTTAGGTTTTTAGATGTCGATTTTGGTGGCAAACAAGCGGACGGCCCACATGTTTAGCCTATTGGCTATCTATTGGCGCTGTCATTGTCATCAGTGATGACAGTGACCACTGATGACTCATCACAACAAACCCAAAACAATCCAGTGTGAATCTTTTTTGAAATAGAAACTTATTTTTAAGCCCCATTTACACGGTGAATGAAATTGCATGCGATTATCATTACATGCGTAATTCGGGCGTAAGTCTCGTTAATAGATGAGTTGGAGAAAATTTCAGAGAACTTTCCTCAAACTTTGAGAATGTTCTGCAACTTGAATATTGCTGAAGTGTGTAGACGTGTTATTTTATCGAACCATACAATGGCGCAGGTGTTTGACCGATAGTAATATTTTGGGTCATTGTGTTTAGTTGCATATATGGTAATACATACATCGGGGTATTAAATGGGGATAGGCAGAGATCACGCAATGCCAAATATGATTGAATGGGGCTCTACATGGTGATTATTATCTCAATACTGGGGTGTCAATATTATCGTGGATTTTAAAATAATTGTATTTCAAATATCTGCTTGTATAGGTATTTACGTGATATTGTGTTACACATTAGAGTGTGTAGAATAAAATAGAGGGCGTAGAAAAAAAATCTGGAAATAATAACAGCAAAATGTATGTAAATACTTTATTTGCTAAAACACATCGGTTCTAGTCATGTTCATTGATTCATTGTCATTAGATTACAGGTATAAATAAGAGATCCAGCTACCGACAGTATTGAGTCATACATGGCCTCCGCTATCCATTTAATTACATCGTATCACACATAAATCCCGATAATAAACCACAATTATTTTCTCTTTTTCGCTCTTTCAACATCGAAGGAATGAGAAAAGGAAAAGATTTCATTCTCATCTTTAGCTTTCAGCTTTCGGCTTTAAACCATAGACTTTCCACGAATCAAAGAAAACTACCACGAATTGCGAAGATTTCCATCTCGTTTACTCAGTCGCATACCCGTACTTACGGAATTTGGGAGAAATGGATATATTCCAATTTCGTAGACTTCGTAGTTAGTACAACTTCTGCATAGAACTGTGATAGGTAATTCAACATCAAAGAGAAAGGAATTTAATTCCACAATCGCCAACCATTTAGACTCAATATAAATATTTACCAACACAGATATAATATTTAAATGTATACATATTTATACAATCTCTTAAAATGCGTAAAGACGTAAACAAGGGTTTAAAGAAGTTGGCGCGTAAATCTATTCTACATATCACACAGGAGCAAACAAATGAAGCCTTGCACAAACTAAGATACTAGCTTCTAAGAACCATACATTTTAATTATAATATAGTTGTTTCTATGTCAAACACAAATATTACCTACTTGATTATAAACTACGAACACAATTTCTATACACTTCATGGAAAGCGCGCCATCGCGCCAAAACATGGCACACGTCATTTGTTTTGTTTTTTGTTCCTTGAACGCTTGAGTCTGACTCATTCAGCCAGAACGTTGCAAATGTTGCAATGTTGATTACAAAAGAGGAAATGAGTAGAAAATCATATCAGTTACTCAGTAAACAAACCCACTTGCAAAAAATAGGCAGTAGAAAATACCCTTTTTATAGCACATTACATGAATCACCAAAGTTATAATACTAATATTTAAGTTGAGCATACATATACAAACATATTTAAAATTCTGGGATATTTTAAAACACTGTATTTAATACTTTTATTTTATATCTATAACTATGTACATTAAGGATAACAAAGTCAGGATATATTATACTATATTTTTGTACATTCTATTTCTGATCACATTTATGAGATGGATATCCTTTATTATATACAGGCCTTGTAAAGCTTAGTGACCTAAAAATGGGACTGTAAAGATTCAATTTTCCATGCCTCAATATAGGTATCATCACAACATGTAATCATCATCCTCATCATCCTCCTAGCGTTATCCCAGTACAGTTGCATCCTGAAGGATGCCTGGGGTCCGCTACCTAATCCCAAGATTTGGCGTAGGCACTAGTTTTTACGGAAGCTACTGCCATCTGACCTTCCAACCCCGAAGGGAAACTAGACCTTATTGGGATTAGGCTTTGTCAAATGAGTGGGCAACTTGACTGTTAGAAGTTCTCAAACCGCCCGAAGGCCTCCAACTTGGCTTAACGACTGCTGCCATAGACAGCAACCGGGATCAACAGCTTAACATACCTTCCAAAGCATCATCACGTGTAATATATTAGTACATTACTTAACAAGGGCGGTAAAACAAAGAATGTCTCAGATCGCAGGTATTTGACGCCCGAGCCGAAGGCAAGGGCGATAAATATGCGATCTGAGGCTTTCTTTATTACCGCCCGAAGTACAAAATTTTATGTCACCCCCTGGCCAGGAAGTGGGATTTCCCGCGCGCAAAGCGTGCGGTAATTGCCGCTTTATGGCCAGGTGTGACATAAAGTTATAAATCAAATTAATTGTTCCAAAAGAACTAGACACCTTACAAGGAAAATTTAAGCATGTGGGTAGCAAACATTACCAAATACTACCCATGATACATATCTTCATTAGTCAAAGCCTCAATACTGCTATAATATTCAAATTATAAGCATAATCACGTAAAAAACAAGTGCAAATTGGGCAACATGAACAAAATCTGTGTAAACTGGTCATCTCACTTGCGCTTTACCGGTCATGCTCAAAGCTTGGCCTACTTGCAGCCTGTCACCAGATTTGAAATCAAATTTGAATTCCTTAGGAGCTTCAAAAAGCAGTATAATCGTGCTTCCCATGTTGAACTGGCCGAACAACTCTCCTTTCTTGATAGGCAGATCTCCTAAGTCCGCTTCGTCTATTCGGTTTCGTTTTCCTTTAGTGTTCGTTCGTAACTCTGGATCAGCATAGATTTCTATAGACCCAACATTAGTAGCCCCTACAGCAGTCATACTGAAGAACCCGTGTTGCCATTTGCCGACGTACACTGCTCGCTCATTCATGGTAAAAAGACCAGGGATAAGTCGAGCCATCCATGGGTTCACAGATAAAAGTTTCCCAGAGAAATGGCGTCGGAACTTTGCCGTCCAGTCACAAGGGGAATGGAATCTGTGGTAGTCACCAGGGGCCAGATAAATAATACATTGATGTAGAATGTTGTTCTTGTTAGTCAATAGTGAGTTGTAATAATCCATTTCTTTGGATTCCGACCACTTGTTCTCCCCTAAGAATTCCTCTAAACTGTATGTCACTCCTTTGACTTGTTCTATCTTTTCTGTGTCCGCTGGGCCGCAGTTCAGGATGACCCCATCGCAAGGAGACACGCACGGCGCCGCGGAGATGGACCTAGCACCCTCACGAAGCGGCCGAGCGAAAAACGCAGCCAAACTCTTATAGTATGTGAGATCGGCAACAGCCGCGTCGCCCAGATTCACGTTAAATATTCTAACGTACGTACCGTACACCAGGTTACGGAGCGACGTCGGCACCTCGCAAGCCGCCAGGTGTCCCCATATCCTACTGGTTATACGAAACGGAAACATTTCGTAAAATTTAATTTCCACTTTCGACACTTCATAGTTAACGCTCGCACGTATGTAACACCAGCCCACGTAAATAACGCTTCCGAGCGGCACCCAACGCGTAATTATAGCCCTCAAATTCATCCATTTATTCCGTTGGAACTGAGTCGCGTTCTTTGTTTGATGTTGCAGCGTCGATGTCTGCCGGAAAGGCCTGTGAGGTCGCAGACGCTGCTTGAACATCGGGTTTATGACTGGAAGGCAGCTACGAATACGCGTGGGCGGAAACATTTTGCTCACGCCTGCCTTCCGTCTCGGTTTAAAATAAGTCTGTTTATCTGATTATTTTCCCCGAATTGATTTAATTGCGCAGACTAGAAACGTCCGATAACGAGGGCCAAGGCCGGACGAAAAAACAATTTGCAAGTTTTGAAGCTAGCTTACTTGAACTTCTCTTACAAAACCTTGATAGAATAAACGAAATTATACACGTATGAAAACAAATTGACTATTTTTAACTACTTTAAATCAATAATGCATTACATATTCATTGATTATTGTGATCAAAATAAACTAGTTGGAATCCAACTAGAATCAATCTGAATTAATTATGTATGGTTTCATGGCTTCTGAACGTACGTAGATATCGAATATCGAGTCGAGTGCCAATGCCAAATGAAGTTGACATATGTCACATCACAGACCACAGGCCTAAAGCGGGTATTACACTGTAGCGGCCTACACTAAAATCAGAGGCGATATCGGGAGAGTGGTGGGGAGCACCCTAGATCGCTCCCTAAATCACGGAATAATAAAAACCAGTGGAAATGGCAAGGGGGCGTGCCGCGCTGCCATAAATATGAGGAGATACGCAGCATTGCTTCAGTTCGCAGCTTTCGCTTGTGCGTGACAGTTGTGTCGCTACCTTTACAAAAAAATCTAAATTGCATGAAAAATGCCATATTGCGCAGTTTTGGAGTACAAAACCGATAGCCGGAGCAAAAACGTTGCCAATGGTGGTGTTTCATACCATCGCTAAGTCTTATTTTATTTTATTTTCAATAATTTCTAATTTTCTGTTTTAGGGCATTTTAAGCATATAGACACCAAACAAAAATAAACCTTATCATTAAGCATTAGAGTTGATTTTGCACCATACGTCAAAGTATGCAGCAATCTAGAACATTCGCTACTCAAGTAGTGCGCGGATGATGTCGATAAGTTATCGATATTTGGTGCAAGTTATCTATTATAAAGATTGAAATATAATTCAATGTTTTTTAGGGTTTAATAGTAAAATAATGTAATTCATTGTAACTAGTGTACGGGGATTAAATAATGTATCTGTATTTCAGAGTTATTGAAATTTTTGCACTGATATTATTGATTTTCATCAAAATCGTTAGGGCCGTTTCCGTGATCCCCGAAATATATATTAGAATTGCTCGTTTAAATACATAAGATACAGTATAAGTCAGAAATATATTGACAGAAGTAATTTTTTTTTAAAACGAATATACGACATTAATGTTTTTTTCGTTATTTTAGACTAAGTTAGAATACATTTTGGACTTAATTAAATGCCATGACCTATTCTTATTTTTAGGGTTCCGTACCCAAAGGGTAACACGGGACCCTATTAGATACTAAGACTCCGTTGTCCGACTGTCACCAGGCTGTATTTCATGAACCGTGATAGTTAAACAGTTGAAATTTTCACAGTTGAGTATTTTTGTTGCCACTGTAACAAACACTAAATAACAGAAAAAGAATATTTAAGGGGGGTTTCCATAAAACAGACACGTTTTTTTGCAGTTTTTAGGGTTCCGTACCCGGAGGGTCAAAAAGGGAACCCTATTGGTGACGCCCAGGCGTCCGCCCGTCCGTCCGTCCGTCGTCTGTCACAAAATTTTGTTCCTATGATTTTTTTAACTTCCCGTTGACCTATGCACCTGAAATTTGGTGATAATGTTTATTATTACGTATATTTTACCAACAAATACTAATATATTGATAAATCACTTTTTTGTGGTTGGTTCGGAACCCTTAATGTGCGAAGTCCGACTCGCAATTGGCCGGTTTTTACAGATAATGGTACAGAATCCAGCGTGCGCGGGTCCAACTCGCACTTGGCCGGTTTTTTATATTTTTTTTATGTGCGCGTGTGTGGTAATATAAAGACTTAATAATCTATATATTACACTTGCTACATTATTACCTGCATTATTATTTATTGAATGCTACCAGATATCTGATACTAGATAATGACCAAAGTTATTAAGTCCTTCTTAAATAAAAATGTTTTCGTACATTAATATTACAATATCGATAACTTGGAAGTGAAGTATAGTACATCACTAAAGTACACGCAAAGTGCTCTATCGACGAGTAGCCGAACTTGGGTATGTACTCTTATAGTTTTTCTCTTAGCAGTTCAGCTATTGAACGCTAGATGGCAGAACTTTGAAGGCGCAAAAGAATTTTAATCATTTCGCATGCACTTAAAGTTTAAATTAAGTGAAAGCTCCGTTGTTCATAGCACCTTTTTAAATAAAATTCTACGACCAATCACTTTCAAGATTTCAATGTGTTTAGCATTATGATAGTGTGAGTTTTAGCGACACCGGTTTCGATACTAATCGCGACTTATGCCATTTCCACTGGTTTTTATTATTCCGTGCCCTAAATCGCCTCGTGTGTAGGTAATCGTATATGATTATCGTACCCGATTTACCTACTCACGAGGCTATTTAGGGAGCAATCTAGGGTGCTCCCCACCACTCTCCCGATATCGCCTCTGATTTTAGGGCTGTGAGTAGGCTGCTTGTCCTTAATTCAGAATCCTGACTAGTGGAGAGGAGTTGGTTGAAGCATCTCGCTCTAACGTATAGGTCCGAACCCTTCTAAGTGTCCTGAATTCAGGACAGGACAGTGTAATACCCGCTTAAAGCGGCTCGGCAACGATCAATATTAGTCGCTTGTCAATGAATACTGAACGCTGCGGTCGCGTTTGAAACCATTGTCAACAACATTTTGAAGCAAAAATCCATTTAGAGACATGGGCTTGCTGAGCACATTATAAAAAACATTAGATTTTCAGGCTGAATAAGAATATTCCGTGGCACGACTTAAGGCGGCCCGGCTACGATCAATGACACTTGTCAATAAAGGTATTTTTAATAAATAATAATTTATTCAATATACATTTTACAATAAAGAAACAAAAATACAATAACAAATACCTACATACTAATACTTACATACATCTATTAACTATAATACGTGCTGGTCAATGAATATCGTTGCCGCCAAAGGTTGCCGCCGCTTTTGCGACATGCATGACATGTCATCTGTGGTCTAACAAATGTCATACTGGTGCATAGCAAGGGAAAGTTATTTGTAAAATTCTTAATTTCCCCCCTTTATTATTTATTTTTCGTCATTAATTTCCAACTTCTATGTCCGGCAAGTGCAATGGGGTTGAGACACACGAGAGTAAAACAACCAAGAATAAAGAAAACAATGTTGTGCGCCGATTTTCCGTTGGCGACGCTTCTAAAGAAAGTGTCGCGTCTAAAGGTGTTTTCAGAGGTTTCGAAAAGAGCCCTGTAGTCACGCTGACGCGGACTGATATCTCACCGTATCTCAAGAATATGACACAGAATTCCTGTAAAAACTTTGAACTTCAGCAGTGTTTGTCAAAGTTGGAATTCGCCGTACATTCTAGACGACTAGGCGACAAGTGCTCCATCGGCGTATTACGCCACGACCTTAACGACCTCAAAATGGCCTACCAGAAGGACCCTAACAGCCCTATGTTCAATACTAGCTTCAACATTGCCAAGCTCAAGTGTAAGATCTGCCAAAAGGTTTACTCTAGTGAAAAGAAATTGCAAAACCATCAGGAAAATAAGCACATGATTGTTTACAAGTCGAATGACAAGGTTAAGAAACGTGTGTCCTTCTCCGACAGAGTTATAGTGCATGAGGTGAAGGAATACCACAAATGCAGGAAATGCACTAGGATATTCGAGCAGTATAACCTACTTAAACTGCACATGAAGCAAAGACACAAAAAGCGTAAGTGTTACATTTGCAATTATTGTAACAAAAACTTTGTGGATAGGATGTTTTTCAAAGTGCATATAAAACTGCACTGTGATGTTTGCGGGGAGCTGGCTCCGAACAGGTCATCGTACATAGAGCACAGACGTAGAGTCTGTAAAGTATTGAAGTTTCACAAATGTAAGACATGTGAAGAGTCCTTTTTCAGGTTCATGGATTTGAAAGACCATAGTTATGATCATTTACCGACAACTTTTGTCTGTGACATATGTAAGGACCAGTTTCCTTCGAAATGTGCTGTTGCTCATCACATTTCGTTCCTCCATTCCAAGACCCGTCCGAGCTCTTTGTACACAATGCGGATTCTTGGAAGCGAAAGATTGTACTTGTGTAACTTTTGTGAAGAGAGCTCCGTAGAACGGGATGAGATAGAAAAACATGTAGCGTTGCTGCCAGACTTAACTAACCGTGCCATGACTGGTTACAAGGACTACTATTTCTGTGACCAGTGTATGAAGAAGTTTGATGTTGAAACGGACATGCTTCAACACAAATGGACGCACTTTCTAAAGACTAGCGATAATTCTCAACTGCGGCCGAGTGTCAAGCCTGCTCCGGAGTTTCAGAGGTATTACAAAGTAGACGAAGTCCCGGACCACATGCAGCCAAAGGTTATACTGGACCGGATTAAAGTAGGAGGGAAGGAACTAACCAATACTGTTGATTTCGTGGATGTAAACTGCTTTGATGAGTATACGGGGGAGATAAAGAGACCTGTTGTTGATCCTGTGTCTAAGAAGACAATAATATCAAAACATCAGTGTCAGGTTCGTATTACTGACACTTGCGTTAAATAAATACCAAATATTCTTGCTTTGCTTTAGTAACATTGAGTCGATCATAGATAACTAAGAAATATTTATTTTACTAAAACTGGGAACATAATCAATGGGTGCAAATGATGTATATATAAGTTTAATACAAATTTCCATATTATACTCACGATTTCTCTGGTTTTGTTTATCATCTGACATAAATATTTCATTGTTTTTAGTTAATGCTCATACATTACCTATAGTGAGAAAAATTCAATGAAGAAGAATACTTTTAACATTTCAGAAAGTTACAACAGATAATATTTAATTATTTTGAATAGAAACTTCCAATCCATAAATACTATACTTCCAACACATAATGGATACAATAATAAAAATATAACCCTTCCATGTAAAACTTTATGTTGTAAAAAACTTATTGTAAGCTAAGGTCATACCGACGTGGGGACGGGCCTTGCTTTGCTATCTTAACCCTGTCTAATAGTTACATAATGTCGAATTTTTATTTGCTGTGCACATTATTTGGACTGTTTATTTCGTTATAACTACAAAAAAATACAACATGTTTAAGCATTATAATTAATATTTATGGAAATGTTAATATGTATTAAATTAAAAACAGAAGAATTTATACTTAGTGTACATTTTGGTGCTGTGGCCAAGATAATGCAGAAACCGCCCTAAAAACGGATTATTTAATTTTAGCCTGGCCACTATCACTTTGAATGTTCACCTAGCCTAGCATGTCACAGTTTATCGTAGATATAGCGTTCCTCCCTTTAGGAATCGAATGACCTTGTTTTCATATAATACACTTATCCCGTTTTATCTTATAGCATCGTACAGCTCATGCCTTTCGCCGCGCTAGAGCGTCGCGAATTCAGGATACGCCTTTTTCTTACAGACTTACAAAAGTAGACTAATAATCTGCGCTATGCTATGTATGCTAGGGGTGCTTATCGTAAAGGATGTTGTATATTTTGTGAGATAGTCTAACAGGTTAGTAGTTCTATTTGACTTGTCATTAATGTTACAAATACATTTCCCTAATTTTGTCCGAATTTTCTCAATCTAATCCACCCATTATATTTAATTAATTATTTAAAAAACTTTTGTGTTGCTGTTGCATAGATCGAAGGAAGTTTTATGTCCTTATACTATACTGTGTTGCATCTTTAATATCTGTTTTGTATATTTTCATTACATTACTGTGCTGAATTTTTGTAGCTCTGTTTTTTTTTACTCTGCTGTTGTATTTCTATTAGTCATGTCATGTGTTTCGATTAAGTAGTTTGTAATTTTGTATGTATGTTGCATTTTGTTACACCAAAGTATATGTATGTGATAATGTTACATAGAAAATGTTGATATGATTGTTGGAATCCTAAAATATTTTGTCACTTTAGTGTTTATTTATTTAGTGCTATAATTTTATTGATATTTGATATCAGTAGCTTGATTATTGGTTATCTATAAGTCGACCTGCGTATAATACGGATTTGCGGAGGCTTTCATTCTCCAGCTAGGCGAATCATTTCATCATTATTTTTGTGTCCTTCCATACTTGAAATGCCTGCCAAACGAAAGCTGAACCCACTAGATTCAATAACGCAGGAAAACTGAGCGTCATACGCATTATCTTAATTACTGTTGTCATTGTTTTGATCTAATATTTTGATTGAATCTAGTGGAATCCGCTTTCGTTTGCCACTCGCTGTGTTTGACCTGTAGTCTTTTCGTGTTTATTTCCGCATTTTGACATATAATTTTCAACTTAGTAGTAGTAGTAGTAAAACTCTTTATTCTACAAAAAACAACTATATAGCGCGCCTTCCTCTGAAAAGGTTTCATCCTATCCATCCACAATTAGTCATTTTTTAATTATTATGCACTACGAGCGATTTAAGTTTGAATAATAATATAGGTCGCCTGATTGCCTGGGACGTTTGTGACGAGACCGGTGTACTGTACGTTTGAACATAAAATGAGATTGAAGAGTAGCGCATGCTTGCCATCCGGCTCGCTTCCCTCCGCCCCCGGCCTTATCGAACACGTCGTTTCAGTTAAGCAGTCAACACGACCTATAATCTAATTCATCATGTTACTCATGTCATGTATCAAGATCGTCATTTAATCAGCATTTTCTTCCACAGACTTGCGGGAAATACTATTCGACTAACTACTGCCTCAACCGGCACATTGTTACCCAGCACTCAGACTACGAAAACCTGAAATGCAAGGTCTGCGAGGAAACCTTCGTCTGGCCATCTCTCCTGCACAACCACAAGTGCATTCGTCTTAACCTACCCGAAATACCATTCCAAGACGCCCGCCCAGAAATACACTTTGACAATCTTCATGAGATTCAAAGTTTCGATGACTTACCGATCACTGATGATGATTATATGAATACAGTGGACTTTGAGATACCGGCTCCTGTGGTGGAACTAACGGAGTATGACAGGACATGGAGTCAGGATCAGAATTGCTATAACAGTGTTGGGTGCAAGATTGTGTTGCAAGAGGTGCCCATTGAGTTTTAAGTGTTACATTAAGGTATATTAAATGTGGTGCTTGGACAGCGGAGCAAGGAATGTTGTTGTTTATTCATGTCAAAATTAACTACGAAAATATAGTAAAGTATCGCCTTCCGTGATGATTTCTATGTTTAAAGTCTGACCAAAATTATGCGAGAGTCGCCATGTTGCGAAATGGAGGACAGAACACCTCAGCCATGATAATCTACACATAATTCTGGCCCCTATTTCCACCAACTTGACAATTGTCGTCTGACATTGACCATTCATTCTTGCGTTGGTACAGTCAGCGTCATATAGTATTTAGCAGCCAAAGTGGCCAAATAGTTCGGTACACCATAAATTTGTATGGTGTGCCGAAGTATTTGGACACTTTAGCTGCTATGTACTATATGACGCTGACTGTACGTAACGATAATACCCATTGTCTGGCCTAACTATCAGTAATAGACGAAATGTACGGTACGTTGAATTGTCATTGTTGATTGTGACAATTGTGATGATGGAGAAAGAGGGCCCAGGTCTGCCTTTAAATTCATTATAGGTATAGGTAACACTTTTTTTCATTTACACCCTCAGATTGCCTATCATATTGTTCAACATGCATGTTTCTAATTTAAATTTATTTTTATTGTATAATTAAATAGTGTCACAAAATTAACATTGGATTATGTGATGTGATGTGATATAATGTTCTCAATGTAATGTTCAACACAATATTAATTATTCTGAATAAAATTGATTGATTGATATATAAAATAACGACATTAAAAATTGTTATAAAATAACAAGATTTAAAAATAAATCAACATTCTTTTCTCAACTATTCACACAGTACGATGTATAAATACTTCATTTCTCCAGAAATAAGTTTATTTTCGGATTGTTTCTAATATTTCATGGGATATATATATAAGGGCAGGACGGAGCAACCGTGCGTGGTGGATATTTTTACAAGAAATGTTTTCCATGTGATCTGGGACTGTAAAAAGTGTAAAACATGATCATAAAACCTACTGTGCACCGTGCTAGTCGCGCTGGTATACGAGTAGTACTTTTATCTCACGAGAGCGGGTTAGCCATAGTTGTAGTTGTAACACGTACGAACACATAGATAACGTGAACTCATAGCACCTACACTGACGCACACATAGACAATGTGCATGTATAGCTCAACACACAACCATGGCTCAACCGCGCTTGTGAGATAAAAGTACTGTAGTTGTAATTCGAAAATCGTAGATGATTCATGTGATGATATATCGCTAAATAGATATAAAGATATTGTGCTTACTAATTATGTCATATTTGGCATTTTAAGGTTATAAATTGTGCAGGCGAGTCCGAAAGTCTGTTGAATGTAATGTAAGTTGAGTTTATTGTTTGTTTTTTTTTTTACTATTCTTGCTTTTTTAACAGTTTTTATTTACATATGTGATATATCAACACATTATAAGGCTTAAAAAACAAGAACTTGTTTTTTCTTTTTGCTCGATTTTCTAAATATATCATGTTTTTTTTGCTGTACAACTGCTTATAGTACATACATTAAAATTACGTCATAGCAACTTTAATGTAAGTGAATTGCAACCTGTCAAAAGCCAATGGTCATGTAATTTCTACAGACTATTGTCGTGTAATAGCCATATAATAGTCATAATTTAATGGTACATATTCGTAGTACTTCCAAAATATACACAATATTATTGGACGACTGGGTATAATTTGGTAAATTTCGGCATAAAGGAGGGTTTTGTATTGCATATATTTTTATTGTTATAACAAAACTGTAGAAAGTTTAGATATAAGCTCTTATCTGATCCATTTTAATGAATTCTGCTTTTGATTGACGTTGTATGTATTGATCAGGTAATTAACCCTTTGAACGCCAAGAACCTATAAAGTGGTCGTGTGTCGTCGTGTCCACCACGCCAACAACCACTAAAAAGGTCGGAGTGAAGGTGTACTTTGATCATAAATGAAATCTATTATGAATTGTTTTTATTGGTTTTAAATATTTAAACGTTACATCATTACAACAGTGCTTGGCGTGGTGGGCACAACGACACACGACCACTTGTCTATTGTCTATCGTTTGGCTCCTATTCTCCACTCAATTGCTCAAAGGTTAACTGGAAGAGATTCCTTACAGGGATAAGTTCGCCTTTGTACATGTTTAATCTGTTTTGTCTGTATTGTTTCTTGTGTACAATAAAGTATTTACATACATACATACCACTTTGGCGTTCAAAGGGTTAACCTTTTGGACGCTAAAAATGGATATATCATCAGCGCAACATGTTCAAGGCATTTGCGTGTTGGTATTGTATTAGCCTCCAAAAGGTGAGGCCTATTCGTTACGTTTAAAGTTATGTGAGTGAGTTTGTTTTAGAATAAAAGTCGTGATTTGCCAGAATATTGCGTGAATATTCTTTTTTGTCATTCATTAGGTACTGTATCCTAAGTATGTTATTAGTATTAGGATAAAGTAGGAATATTTAAAAGAAACTTGAGTTATATATGGAAATGTCGCGTTTTTGCCGACATGTAATGTAAATAACTAAAGTTGGTGAAATAACTATTTAACACACTGTACTCATAAGCTGAGTTTTTTCTTTAACCATAGTCACAGTGCAGCAAAAAAATGTTTTTCTCGGTCTAAGCCCAAGTCAGAAATTAAAAACTGAGCCAAACTTTCGCCATTTGGACCTATAATTGATTTTTAGGGTTCCGTACCCAAAGGGTAAAACGGGACCCTATTACTAAGACTCCGCTGTCCGTCTGTCACTAGGCTGTATTTCAAAAACCGTGATAGTTAGACAGTTGAAATTTTCACAGATGATATGTATTTCTGTTGCCGCTATACCTCTAACAACAAATACTAAAAAAAACAGAATAAAATAAGTATTTAAGGGGGCTCCCATACAACAAACGTGATCTTTTTGCCGTTTTTATAGATAATGGGATGGAACCCTTCGTGCGCGAGTCCGACTCGCATTTGGCCCGTTTTATTTTATTTACACGGGTCTAACGCTATTTTCTACCTCTACCTATAACCGACGTTTCGACAGGGGTTTCTCAGAAACTAATCGCGAACTAACGAGCAACGCGTTAGAGCCGCGTAAACAAACCTTTTAAGTATGAGCGAAGTAGGTATGTCAGTCAGTAGCAAAGTAGCAGACGTTTATCTACCATTTTATTTGTAGTGATAGTTCTAGCGTAAGAAAGGCTAGTCTACTTTGCAACTGAAACAGTTGGTTGACCAGACCCTATTCTAATATATATAAGAGCCAATAAAAAAATGGCTGCAAATGTCGTGCCATCTCGCTCGCACCGTAGTGCAATTATTATATTCACAACTCACGTATTTTTCACTTGTCATTCATAATAGGTACAAGCCGCTGATTCTATTATTTATTTGCGTTGCGGTTATGCTGTGACAGGAACTAGTTCCACTCACGCCATATATTTTCGCTGGGAAAAAAGGCTAATAGGTAAATGGTTCACACATTATACAAAAACAGGTCAGACGTAATTAATGTTTAAAATGAAAAATTTCATAAATACATACTTAACATGACACGATATATATGCTCCATTACATTATTATTTATTTAATTAATACTTCGATGATTTAAGGCGCAGGGTAGGGCAAGGCCTTCCCCATACAAACTTTGTGCACGTTTTATTCGTCGGTTTTGGCACTAACAAGTATAATATTTTTTTTGGTTGTAAATATTAGATATACGAAGATCGTGATGTGAAAATTTTCAAATATTTAAAAAATATTAAAATATATATATATATATATATATATATATATATATATATATATTTACATCACGAAATAGCTATCAGAAAAATAAGCATACTGACCAAAAATCATAACTTTAATGCAAACACAAACGAAGTAAATCCTGCAAAAAGTTTGTATGGAGAGAGCTTGCCCTACCCCTCCTCTTAAGGTAAGATATTAGATTTTATTTTACACTGGAAGTACATAAATAAATGTTGTACCAATAATGTGAGTTTTCATTTTTAAGCTTATTATTATTGATTATGGCCTGGATGAGAGTCCTGAGGGTTGACGTCGAAAAAAAACAAAACAATCTTTTGTTTACTTGACGGGGATTTTCATCACCGGTAGACAACGGGTTAACCCTTTTCCAGGCATAGTATCTATAGTGGCCACATGCATGTAGTAAAAATTTCAACCTTAATACCCAAAGTTAAGGTTTAAATCGAATTGAATGTCGGTGAAAAGCTACTTGCGCTTAAATTAATTTCCATTACATAACTATTTTGAATATATATTTTGCTTTTTGCAAAATGACGTAGGTTGGAGCGGCCTGGAAAAGGGTTAATCCACTCATTTATTAATCTACGGTTAATATTTCTCATCCTTCACGATTCACACCACTCGACACGTCCTGTAGTCACTGTGACGGAGGCTTAAATTACAATAAAATATGTATACATGTGTCCTAATAGCTCCAACTAAAAGTTACAAATATTTATGCTTTTGCTTGAAGGTCAAGGAGCATATTCTACCACGAGGATTTTATAGAAAATCCTCCAACGTGCCTCTTTGCGTACCTCCTACTGGCCTCCATTTTATTTCCGAACGTAAAATATATGTCACCGTCACATAACTTCTGAAATTCTGAACGAAAGTGTCTTGGGCGTCGGCAGTAGTGACGCCCATATATTTATCGATAAATACGTAGTTCTAAACGATAGTAAATAGTATTATCAGTTAATATAACACTTAAATTCTTCTTACTTTTCTTTACCATTCTAAATTTAAAAGTAAGAAGAAAGTGAAAGTTACACTAACAAAGTGGCCCATTTTAAGTGAACATATTTTACTCTTTTTCATTTTACAACGAGTTACTGGACAGTATCGATACAGTACAAGTCACAAAAATGTTCGGCAGCTCATCACTCACGCCAGTGTTTTGCTGTCAAATACATTACCGTATTTAATAATCAAAAAGTCAATAATACTATCGAAATTGCTGTTAAACAGCAGTAATAAACCTAATTTAGCCATTCTAATAAAGTTATTATCAATCGTAGAATGTTAATACGCTTTTAAACAGCTTAAATTAGTATTTCCTGTGTGCAGTGTTCGCGTGTGATATTTAACAGTTTTATTGGATTTAACCATGTCTGTGAGTGAAAAAGTGTCATTATCTGATGCTTTAAGCAATGTGGACGTCCTGGATGAGCTCACACTTCCTGGTAATTCGTTTTTACATAAATATTTATCTCGAGAATATGATTCATACATGCATTTATTTGTTATACCATGGTAATGGTGTACGTCGAAGAATGTAACAGGACTGGCAATTTTGTGCATTATAATAATTAAAGAACACCGGTGGGATGTCAGCTAAATGATTCAGAGTTGTTGGAAATCTTTACCCTTAAATGAAATGAAAATTTATTTAATGAAAGAACATAGTATGTGTAAACATGTTAAGGTTTAGAATATGGTGTCCTTATGTTCTGCCATTTAGGCAAGCAAAATATACAACAATACTATGAAACCAATGTCTTTCAATCAATTCATTTGATATTTTGTATAGATTTTTTTGTGAATATAGGGGTTACAATACCCTCCTAGCGCCCACCATACAAGGAAATTTGGCAATGAAATTTGAATCTCCTGTCACAGAAAATAGAGTAGAGTTCGTTTTGTTTTGGAACTGCATGAAACAAAACAAATGCAACTCTGTTTCAAGTTCGAAAGATTTAAATTCCATTGAAGTGAATTTGTTCTAGTATTATCACTTTGAACCTCAGGAGGAGAAATACTCTTTATTGCACACTTATCGCTGAAGAGCGATCTCTTTCAGACAAACTTTGGGTAACAGAAAAATAGCGACAAATATCTCGTAAATGACGTTGTATACCAAGTTTCGTCTTAATCCATTCAGCCGTTTTTGCGTGGTTGAGTCACAAATATCATAACTTTGCATTTATAATATTAGTAGGATTACAATTGAATCTTGTTCCATAAAATTGAGCCAAATATTTATTTTACAATTACAGATGAACAGCCATGCATTGAAGCGGCGCCATGCTCGATCCTGTACCAAGCCAATTTCGACACCAACTTCGAAGATCGCAATGGATTTGTCACTGGCATCGCCAAGTATATCGAGGAGGCCACTGTACATGCCAATTTGGTAAGCCAGTTGTCTTTTTAACCTTTTCACCGCCATGGACTTGATATAAAGTCAGGACATTAGGTGCCCCACACGTCAAGTCATAGATCAAGTTGATGTAAAGGCAAGCTACATGCTATCAAGTAAAGTTCAATTTTAGTCTTTTGCTACAAAGACTTTGGTGTGTGAGAACTTAACGTGGCAGTGAATAGGTCAAAACAGGGAGTTTATTAGGGTTCCGTAGTAAATTTTTTCGCCATGTCCGTCCGTCTGTCCGCCGTTTTTCTCAGTAACCGTAAGTACTAGAAAGCTGTAATTTGGCATGAGTATATATCAATGACCCGACAAAAAGGTAGAATAAAATCTTTAAAAAAAAATTTTGTTGGGGTACCTCCCCTACATGTAAAGTGGTTGTGCAATTTTTTTTTTCTTCCAAACCCCATCGTGTTGGGTATCGTTGGATAGCTCTTTCAAAAATATTATAAGGTTTCTAAAAGCATTTTTTGACTACAGAATTGGTTGGCGTGATATTAAGCTTTGAAGTGATAATTTTTGTTGTGGTCAAGTGTCCCCCCCCCCGCCAGCTAAGCGGTGGCTACTAGGCATGTGAAAAAAGTCATGGTAGTAGTATATACGATGAATTTAAAAGGAAAACTATCACAGCTAAGTAGAAATTACTAGTTAACGAGTAATAGTCGAACTTCAGAAATATACTTTGCAAAAGTAAACTTTCGTACAATTTCCACCTTAGATAATGTTGTTAATTCTGTCAAAAAAATAGTAAATATAAGTTTGCGAAGTTCTTAGTCCACTTAATGTAACGGGTGGACGACTACGGAACCCTACCTTGCGCGTGGCCCGACACGCACTTGGCCGGTTTTTTATACAATGATGTTAGCGAATAAGGTTATGGCTTGCCTGATGGTAAACAGACACTTTAGCCTATGGACTCTTGCGACACCAGAAGAATCGCAAGTGCGTTGCCGACCCTTTATTGACTTGAGGATTCCTTGTGTTGAAAGCTAGGAGACAAGTGCGGTTCCCTCACTCTCAACACAGCCTCGGTAAAACTAACTACTATGGCTCCCTATTCAAAAGTGAGTCTTGGCCTCCGACACCGACACGATTTGACGCCATTTAGCCCGATATTGAGCCACCTCCCTCCAGTTCATGATTTGGAGGTTGCAGGTCTGATTCGACGGCGTCGGTCCACCGATTTGTGTATTATTATGAGCCTGTTGTGTCCCACTGCTAGGCAAAGGCCCCCCCCCCCCAGTTTTTGCAATCGTTCCGATTCTGAGCAGTGTGGCCATTCTTTTAAATGCCATCTTTGTGTAAGATACAAATATTTATTTATTTATATCTGTAACACTAACAATATCCATATATCGGTTTGCCACCTACTCAGTTAGATGTATAATGTTAATGTTGCACTGTCTCCGCTACCCAAAGGTTGTCTGGAAGAGATCGCTCTTTAGCGATAAGACCGCCGGTTGTTTACCTCTATTTTAAGCCTAATGTTCTGTACTGTGTTCATTTTGAGGTGTGCGATAAAGAGTATTTGTATTGTATAAATTGTATTGTATCTCCACAGAACGAGCTCTTGGAAGAAGGCAACGCGCACGCCGTGATGCTGTACACCTGGCGTTGCTGCTCGCGCGCCATCCCGCAGCCTCGCTCCAACGAGCAGCCGGACCGCGTACATATATACGAGCGCACTGTCCAGGTGCTCGCGCCAGAGGTGGACAAGCTGCTGCAGTTCATGTACTTTCAGGTGAGGCCCCGTCATATATGATCAGCCTTAAAGACGTCCACGGTTTGTTACAATTTGGTGCCGTGACCAGGATATTGAAATATGTCGTCATCATCTCCTTTTTATACAACGACGGTAGCAAACAAGAGTACGGTCCACCTGATGGTAAGTGGACACCGCAGCCCCTTCGGCCGCGTATGTAACCGGAGTTTTGTAACCAGTTACAATAGTTACATAAAAATAAAAAAATGATCCTCATAGGATACTGGTATCCAAACATATAGACGCCCGCAACTCCAAAACAGTCACGAGCGTGAGGCCCCGTCCCACCGCCGGCGATGAGCGAGAAGCGATTAGAGCTAGAAACTAAAAACGAGTTGGCGAGCAGCGAGAAGCGAGTGTGTAGTTCCAACAGTTTTGTCGCTCGGCTATAATCGACTGTTTGAGTGCGACGGGCGATTACTCGCACCACTCGCTTGGGTAGGGCGGCCAAGCATACAGTCCTGTGAGCAATGATTGTTTAAAATTCATAGCATATACATGCACTCAGATCCACACTGTACAGTCAAGGGCACTAATATGTATACACTTTTTCACCTTATTCCAGTCATTTGATCGTCTCTAAAACCTGGTTCGATTGGAAATAGTTCTGTCACACTTCAAATAAATTATCATGTTATGTTGTTAAATCATTCTATCCACAGCGTAAAGCCATAGAGAGATTCTGCGGCGAAGTCCGCCGGCTGTGCCACGCGGAGAAACGCCGCGATTTCGTCTCCGAAGCATATCTGCTGACGCTGGGCAAGTTCGTGAACATGTTCGCCGTGCTCGACGAACTGAAGAATATGAAGAGTTCGGTGAAGAACGACTATTCTACCTACAGGAGGTAATTTTTTTCGAATAGGTTTAAATCATCATCATTATATCAGCCGAAAGTCGTCCACTGCTGGACATAGGCCTCCCCCAAAGAGTGCCACAATGACCGGTCCTGCGCCACCCGCATCCAGCGTACTCCCGCGACCTTTACCAGGTCATCAGTCCACCTTGGTCTGGAGTGTGGGCCACGGCATAGATTTAAATGCACATAAAAAAAATACTGACTGCATCAAAAAATACTGATTTGCGCAAGTAGTATTCTTATTGAACAGTAGGTTGTGAGGTTTTTTGATGTGGCTTAAAAAGGGTGCCTTTTATTTAACTTGTCTTTTGGCCCAATAACGCGATAGGAGAGCCTAGGGAAAACCAGGGCAAACCAGGGCGCCTTAAACACTGGAATAAAGCGATAGGAGTGCGCGGTCGGAGAGTGGCCTGGGGAAAATCCAGGAGAAACTTCCGACACGACGACGCGGGCGGTTTGAACACTGGAATACTCTAAGAGTTTGCGCTCCAATGAGATTTGTTGAGCGGCTTCAACTTCAACTGAATCTGGTGTGTGAGTGGAAACAAGCTATTGGAGATAAACCACGCTTCAACTAAAATGTTACAGCAGCCTACTAATGTAAATTGTGACGACCAGACATAGGAATCCGCGGGGCAAAATTGTTTGACAAGTAGGGAGTTCCTATATCGATAAACATAACTATCGATGCTAATTCTATATATTAGTGATCACTCAAGGGTTTGCTTGTAAAAATATGTTTTTATTAAAAGTAAACAAATTTTTTTTTTTTCTTCGTGAATGTTTTATCTACTATTGTTAAAGTAAACGACGACATTGACAAGTAGGTACCTATTGTTTTATAGTGAGTGTCTAAGTAGGTCATTTACTTCTAAAGAGGTTGAGATAACATGAACTATTTTGTAGTGCAATAGGTATTACGCCCTACCTTTATATAACCTAGCGATTATTTAAAATATGCTATGTTGAACAATAGAACAAAAAACACACAATGTTGGGGTCGATCACTAGTATATAGAACTAGCATCGATAGTTGAGTTTATCGATATAGGAACTCCCTACTTGTCAAAAAAATTTGCCCCGCGGATTCCTCTGTCTGGCTGACGACATTTAGGTATTCACCAATCGTCCAGTAAGATTACTTTGAGTATATGTCAGATTGGATTGGATAGAATAACGCTTAAAAACAAGGTATAGTTGGCACCATTCTTAATGTTCCTTAATTTTCCACAGAGCCGCTCAGTTCCTGAAGGTCATGTCGGACAGCCAGAGTCTCCAGGAGTCCCAGAACTTGTCCATGTTCCTGGCAACACAGAACAAGATCCGTGACACAGTCAAGGACGCGCTCGAGAAGATCACCGGTGAGTTAGAGCGTAGCGAGGGTTATAAGCCCAAATACTAAAAGTACATATAATTGTGGCATGTTGAAGACGTATCAACTAGTTTTAGTTAGTGTCATTGTGTTGTGGCCTGCACGTCCTTGAAAGTATATAAGATACATGTCCCATCCCACCATAATTTAACCAGTATTTAAATACCCTGAAGTAGCCCAATATTTTGAATTATTTTATGCTCTATACGTAGGACTGAATCATGTTCATGTATTTAGGTAACAACTTCGTATTATTAAAAATGAAATAATAAACCAAAGAACGAAAAAGAACGCAATGATTCCGGTATTTTTGTATGGATAGTACTGCTTGAATCCAGGCCAGCTTTTTATAATTCCCATATTTTCTAGCTTCCGTAGGCGAATCAGCGTGTATATTTTTAATATTAGTATTTGGTAGTAATAAGAAAACTGGGTTATTAATTGTTAATTTCAATATTATTAATCTATTACATAATCATTGGGATTATTTAATTATTCTAATACAACGAAGAAAAAAAATCAGTTTCTTTTTTAACGCTTTGGGATAAATAAAAATAGTACAGTCCATGTTAAAGAAATGTGTTGATAAAAACGCAATTATAAACATAGACTGTACAGTTACATACAATCAAAAAACGCTTAACAGGACAAGGCATTAAAATAATCTGTTTTCCGCTTTCCGTTAAAACCTAAAATTACAAATTAATGCCCGCGACATAGGTAGATTGTAGAATCATCAGCGCAGACAAGACTTAATTTATAAAATAACGCACTCAAATCAAATCGTTGAACCGTTTAGGAGCGACAATACAACAGACATACTACTTACACATATTAAAAATAACACAAGTGAAACATATTCTTACAGTCTTCAAAAAAAATATGCATAAAACAAAAAATAAATGTTACTAGTTTAATTATGACAATATAGCTCCACAATTTTAAAAAGATAACTCCCGTGAGTCGTATATTTATTGAAATAATTAACGGGTCACTCGCATCTATTGCTTTACGCGCTGCCGTTGCGACAAGTGCTCATGATTAAGGAACACGTATTGACCCGTTTATTATATTTCAATATAGCTTCAATCAATTTTAAATACAATTACGGGGCGGTACATGAATAAAAAGGGCCGCATACATATAACCTTTTACTTCTATTATTTATTTTAGAGAAATAAGAAAATGTGAAGCATATGCGTCATACATAAGATGCAAACGCTTATACTTTTTTTTATGTAACAGTCCCATTGTTTTATACGCGCTACGCAACGTCATATATAATCTAATCTTACTGATATAAAATGGGTATTTTTACTTTCTGGTGTACCCCGTAACGTTTTTTCGGGTGTAAGCATTTTCGGGTTTTCTGACTCAGAATCACGATTACTATTGATTTTGATGAGGAAAAAATGTCCTTGATTTTCCATACAAGTCTTCTGTGTCAGTTTTGTGACGAGCCATATATAAGCTGCATGGAAATATTGGAAATAGCGCCACAAAACGTTTTTTGCGGCACACTTTTTTTCTTAATACTCGTGATTCTGAGTCAGAAAAATATAAATTAACTACCTAAAGCAAAAAAAAAATGGCTTAGACTGTACACCGGAAAGTGAAAATGCCAACATAACTTCTGCCAAATTAGCACAACATATTTTTCTTAATAATGTTATTAAGATTCACACGATAAGCAAAATTAGACCGGGCCTATTGCAGTGAGATTTTAAAATCCGTCACAGCGTTTACTTTAACCTCTTGACCGCCACGGCAAAAATACGTTGACACGGAATTTTTAGGATATTTTTTATTACGACACGACTACACGACTTTTATAAAAAAACGTTAAAAATACAAACAAAACAAAACACTAGTTATATTCAAAATATTCCCCTTTGGCTTTGATACACAATTGCAAACGTAAGTTAAACTGACGACCAAAATGCCGCTCGTATTAAAACGTAATTTTTCAGAAAGGTCTGCATTTCTATGTTTAGTGGTACAGGCCCTTGTCTCTAAGTTAGACTAAAAATTATAATCCATTGGATTAAGATTAGGCGAAAATGGTGACCAGTGTGTCGATCTTATGACCCTAGGGCAATTTTCGTGTCCAAAAAAAGTTTCGTTTTCGTGTCAAATCCGAATTTGCGTGATAGAGATTTATTTCGTATTAAGCCACCAGTCTCGAAAACAGCCTTGCATAGAAAGAATTGTTATATAGTATCTATAAAAGTCTATAATCATATACCTCTAGAATTTAGGATTTTACCGTACAAAATGTTCGTAGTCAAACTTCGCTCATGGCTTCAGGATAAATGTTTTTATAGTATTAAGGAATTTTTTGACATGACCACAAATTTGACATAATTAACTAGAAGTAATATACCCTTTTTTATGTATTGACATTTTAATGTAATGTATTTATTGTTTTCTTTGAAATTATTATTGAAATTTTGCATGCCATTGTAATGGTGAATTGTGCAGTTCTATATTTAATATATTTTGTCATCTTTTGTGTACCATAATTCTTGCAAATAAAGAACTTTGAACTTTGAACTTAGAAATGTACATTGCTCTGAAAATAATACTTGCCAAACAATTGGCAAGATAACGTATTAGGACGTGCGGCATTTTGCTAGTCAGTTTAACTTACGTTTGCAACTGTGTATTAAAGCCAAAGAGGAATATTTTGCAGATAACTAGTCTTTTGTTTAGTTTATTAATAGTATGTTATCGCTTTTTTATAAAAGTCGAGTAGTCGTGTAGTAAAAAAAATATCCAAAAAATTCCGTTTCAACGTATTTTTGGGCCACCCTGTACATGACAAGAGCCGCTGTGCCTACAACGCCACTGTCATGTTCATTTTCCTTTTTTTGCTACAAAGACTTGTGTGGTACGCGACTTACGGCATTTATGTACTGTGGCCGTCATGCCATATTGTGTGGTCGTACCTGTTTATACCCAAGAAAAGTAATAGTCCTTTGTTCCCGACTTACGAATTGTGTCAGATGTAGACTCAAATGTCCTTTCAAATGTAGCCTGTGGAGTTTTCACAGGCGCTGGGGCTTTGCTCGTACTTGCATGCAGGGCTTCCTAGAATAGATGATTAAATAAATGAATACTACTGGCTCTGACGGCCCCACCACGACTTCGAGTGGCGGCGGCATAAGTCCTTCCTCGGGACTCACATTCAAAATTTCATCTAAATCGGTTCAGCGGTTTAAGCGTGAACAGGTACAAGACAGACAGAGACAGACACACTTTCGCATTTATAATATTAGTATGGAAGTAATGAAGTATATATGGATAGTGCAAAGAAAAATAAAATCGATAAGCAGGGACGTCTTTCCCACTGGGCACTCTGGGCACGTGCCCAGGGCCCCGCGATCGATAGGGGTGCTAGATCAAGGTGCTGTATCAAGGCCATAGGGGCCCCATTATCCTAATATACCCAGGGCCTCGAATTGGTTAAAGATGGCCCTGTCGATAAGTGTAAAAGCTTGCCTCGATTTTATTTAATCATGGCGGTCTCCCAGAATAGTTGCATCCTCAAGGATGTTCGCCAGTCCGGGTCCACTACATAATCCCAAGATTTGCCGTAGGCACTAGTTTTTACGGAAGTGACCTTTCAGCCCAAGAGGAAACTTGTCAACTGTGTAACTTGACTGTTCGAACCTTTTTACAAGTTTTTATTTAATTTTCAATGTATATACCGAAATTGACGACCGCTTTAGCTTAGTTGGTAGTAACCCTGCCTACGAAGATGGAGGTCCCGGGTTCGAATTCCGGCCGGGGCATTTATTTGTGTGATGAGCACGAATATTTGTTCTTGGGTCTTGGATGTCTTCTTTGTATATAAGTATTTATTTATCTATGTAAGTATATATATCGTCGCTTAGTACCAATAGTACAAGTTTTGCTTAGTTTGGGACTAGGTTGATTTGTGTAAGATTGTCCACAAATATTTATTTATTTATATAAATGTTTGTTAGGGTGGAATCTTGCAACTTGCTGGTATGGTATCTGATTGAGCTGAAATTTGGCATACTTATGCAATACTAGCTGTCGCCCGCGACATCGTCCGCGCGGAAGTTCTTTTGTATATATCGTACGTCCATGTCGATTTTTGACTTTGTAACCACATTTCCCCCTTTTAGGGGTTGAAAAACCCTGAAACACGTACTTACTTATTTATTGTTAGAAATACTCGTGTGAAGTTTAGAATTAAATAGTCGAAACTGATCTGGTTTGCCCATACAAAGTGGACCCTCATTTTATCCCCTTAGGGGGTGAATTTTGAAAACCCCCTTCTTAGTGGATACTAACGTTATAAAAACTACCTATTGTGAAAAATTCAGCTCTCTAGGTCCAACGGTTTGGGCTGGGCGTTGATTTAAGTGAGTCAGTCAGGACTTTTACGTTTATATATATAGATTATGGTACTATCGAGCTGATCTGATGATGTAGACAGAAGGTGGCCATAGAAAGTCCTAAACTACACAAGATAAACCCAACGTGTTTGGGATAATTGGAACCGTCTTCAAGAGTTGATGATTGAAAAAAAGTCCACTCGGCAATGAAAGCTTGTACCGAAATGAAATTTTTGACAGAAACATTCCATTTTTTTTCTCAGGTTACGAAGATCTCTTGGCAGACGTGGTGAACATCTGTGTGCACATGTTCGAAACTAAGATGTACCTCACGCCGTCGGAGAAGCATATGCTGGTCAAGGTAAGTCATATTGACATAACTGCCTTTACAGTGCCGGATTCTGGGATTTTTGGACATAACTGCCTTTACAGTGTCGGATCCCGGATTATGAAATTTTTGGACATAACTGCCTTGACAGTGTCGGATCCCGGATTATGAAATTTTTGGACATAACTGCCTTGACAGTGTCGGATCCCGGATTATGAAATTTTTGGACATAACTGCCTTTACAGTGCCTGATTCTGGATTTTGGGATTTTTGTACATAACTGCCTTTACAGTGCCGGATTCTGGATTTTGGGATTTTTGGACATAACTGCCTTTACAGTGCCGTTTTCTGGATTTTGGGATTTTTCAAATGTATTTGGATTCAAACTTTCGTGAGTCATGTCACTATATTTAACTCATTCAAAATTCACATATTAATTGTCATTTCGGGCGACATGTTTCGAACTCTTTGGGAGAACGCGCCCGCGGCGTATACTGCATGTGCGATGCACTTTTTGTATGTATGGCTGGCGGGAAATTTTTCATGCAAAATCATAGATATGTTGAATCTCAGGTTTTATTTTAGAAAACAATCGAGTAATCCGATTGTGGAAAAAACTTAGTATTTTTTTATAATGCATTTCATGCAAACTTATATATATATAAACAAGTGGGCTAGCCCCGCAAGTCCGAAACTAAACTATTCGGAAGTTTAACCAAATCGAGGCCAAGTATAAAATAAATAAATATTTGTGGACAATCTTACACAAATCAACCTAGTCCCAAACTAAGCAATACTTTAGTACTACGTATAGTACTTTTATTTCACGAGTGCGGGTAAGCCATGGTTGTGTGTTGAGCTATACATGCACATTGTCTATTTGTGCGTTGGCGTAAGAGCTATGAGTGGACGTTGCCTATGTGTTCGTATGTGTCACAACTACAACAATGGCCAACCCGCGCTCGTGAGATAAAAGTACTCGAACGCTGCGTGTGTTGATGTTGGGTGAAATACTACCATTACATGCCCACTGTCTTAAAATTGTATGTTTGTAATAAAACCTCTATTGCATTGGCATTAAAGTAAACTATCCAATGGAATAAAGGCATATGTCAGTGTTAGTGTAATCGGTAAGTCGGCATCAAACTCAAGGTAAATCGTAGCAGCATGTTCCTGTCCAGTACAGTCAGCAGCAATGGTTGCTACGCGGGCGATAATGATCTACACACGCTCTTATCCCCTTATAATAAAGATGTGTGAAGATCATTTTGAGCACCCCGCCCCCGTAGCAATCATTGCTGCGGACTGTACCTAATATTGATACTTAGCCGCGATTTGGTTAAGAGGAGGGGTAGGGCAAGCTCTCTCCATAGAAACTTTGTGCAGGATTTACTTCGTTTGTGTTTGCATTAAAGTTATGATTTTTGGTCAGTATGCTTATTTTTCTGATAGCTATTTCCTGATGTAAATTTATTTTGACTGATTTTTTTTTTTGAAATATTTGAAAATTTCCACATCAGTTTCTTCGCATATCTAATATTTACAACAAAAAAAATATATTATATTCGTTCGTGCCAATACCTACGAATAAAACGTGCACATAGTTTGTATGGAAAATGCCTTGCCCACCTCCGCGCCTTAATAGTACATTATATACTACTCTACTTAGCAATATTCTACTATAATGATTGGTGTACCGTTTAACCGAGTGCCTGCAGAGGCGTGTTTGTGTGGCGTTCCTCTCTCAGTCACTCAGTTAACACTTACAATGCTAAGAATCCGCTAGGTACTAGTAGGTACCTACGTGGGTCTCAGACATTGAAATATAATAAACGTGTCACTCACGTCTTTAAGCTAGAGCATACGCGCCCGTCGCGGTTGGTTCTCATGACTAAGGACCACGTATCAGACCGAATCATGTCGAGTAATTATAATTAAAGCGGCTTGAGAACTTTAACAGTCTAGTTGCCCACTCACTTGACAAAGGGGGGTCGAAGTTGCACCACGACCGTAGGCAAAGTAAAGTACCCATCGCTACGCGTGACCCCTGGGTCCTAAAAGTGCAACAAAAACTGGCAACCGTACTGTCTTCTCGAAGATCTCACGGTTGAACATAATTGCCATACGATAAGTTACATGTCGAATGATATTCGACCTTAAAGGCGTTGGTAATCCGTTTATTATATTTCAATATCGTTTCATAGGCTTGATTTTGATAGGCTATGAGTACAGCTACAAAATATTTGGCAATGAAAGTGTTTTGGTTATTACCGCCTGTTACCACTGGAGTATCTATAACTACAGAGTATATATTATATCTATGATAAAGTGCAGTATTTGTTTGATGTGAAACGTCAATTAATAAATAAGATTAATGGGCGTTTGCCAGTGCTCGGAAATCGTCGTAAACAGCAAATTTTCTCTATCCAAAGACCGACGTGCAATATTTATTACCTTGTACTGTAATCATATTACTCATAATAATGGCAACATTAAACTTACTTTTCTAATCACATTTTTGGCATGGTTCAACCCAGTGAGATGTCCCTTCAGGTTTTCGGGAGAAATAGCTACTTTGACATCACAGATGACACAGCGGGCTACGCCATCATGAGCTGTGTTCTCGTATGGATACAAATCCTGTCATGAAAATATAAATTTGGGTCATTCCACGGTCGTCTCCACTTTCAACCGCCGTGAGTCCCTAGTTCTTAATATTAAGAAATGAACTACACAAAGAATTAGGTTTTGCGACGATATACTGTACTGTGTAACTCGAGTGTTACTGAATTAATCGATTTTGAATCTTATTACTTGTAGCCTATTTCTTTAATAATTATGTAGAGCTAGGGACTGACGTTTTTACAAAAGATTATTAAGAATTATTGAAGCTAACAACTGGGTCATACACAATAGAAAAAAAAAACATTGAAACAAAATAACTATATTTTGTAACTTACAACAAAAAAACTAGGCTTTAAATCCCTTAACTATAGTTATGTGCACAGGAAAGAGGCAAACTTAAATCAGTATATGGTCCAACTGACACTAATAATAAATTAAGTAATAAAAACTTATTCTGAGATTAACGTTAAAATTGTATGGACTAATCCAACATTGTATCATATTCTCAGAAATAAAACTATTATCTAATTTGGTAATAAACTACTCGATTTTATATAATCTAAATTAGTCAGACTTGTATTACAATCACATTTTAACGTCCACAGCCTGTGATTTAGTAATCGAAGTGTAACATAAACATAATCAGTAACTTTTTAACAATTTCGTACATATTAACTATTTAACAATTCCTTACATATTTAAGAAACAGGTACAAGAAGAGATTAAACTATGACATCACCTAATTTAAAGATCCTTTGAAATTGGATCTCACTTTCATTTGGGAATAATGAATTTTCTATGTGCACTCTAATAATACACTGATAACCCTGTACAATGATATCCATTATATCTTTTGACACATTTTATAAAAATTTAACCCAATTATCTGCAAAATCTTCAGATTTTATCACAATAACATAACTTAAGTAAATTCTTTAATAGAACAACTTTATTTCAATAGTAGTTTATGCAACTGGTACATAATGAGGGGCATTAAAACACGAGTGTGTTTTATGAAACGAGCCGAAGGCGAGTTTCATAATAAGGTCACACGAGCGTTTTAATGCCTAATTATGTACAGTTGCATACATTACTTTATCTACACACATATTATAACTACTCTAAGATGGGTTCAGAAACCGTTGTAAATAAATACAATAATTGTGTTAATACTAGATATGAGCGCCGATGGGCAATTGGCCGGCGGCGGCGCGCCGATCAAAATTGATCGGCGGCGGCGGCGTCGGCGGCGTGACCTTGTAAAAACCTCAGGTTCAAAACAAAATACGTGTTTTTCCTTATTTGATGCCGTACACGCCTGTCAACGCCGTTTTTACTGTCAGGATGACAAGCACGCCTATTGATATCGATGTTCTAGGTTTAATCCCGTCCTAGTCGATTACACATAGTGGTTTACACATTATGTATTAAGACTAGGTATGCTCTGCTGTATATGTAACATCTAAGTGGCAATGAAAACACAAGTCTATTGCTGCCTGCGGGAAACTTCGCGTCAAGGTGGCCCAGTCACATGACAAAGCTCTAAACTATGATCTTTGTATGTAAACATGACATTTCTGCTCAAACTCTTGGATGCCTCCGAGACGTGGTGTTTCTAACGCAAACACACTCACATATTATATACTTCTAGGATTTATCACAAATACTAGGAGCGGCATTATACCCACCTTTTGGTGAACCTCGAATACATCGAACCGTGTCAGAAACAAGCAAGTTCTTGAATATAAACATTCGTGAGACATGTTATAATTTTATTTTACTAAACGACAATTAATACGTGAGTTTTAACCGTTTCACATCCATTCACTGCAAGATTATGGAGAGTGTCCTGACTGAACATCAGGCTTTTTGGCGTACCTAGAATCAAATGATGTCCTCAGTGACCGACAATACTTATCGTCACAATCGGTCCACGGGGGATCTTCTAGGGTACACCACACACACCTGGAATAACGCCATAGAGATAAAATACGAAGAAGCCCTATCGGTTTCTCTCGATTTCACAATGGCCTCACTCCAGGTGTGTTATTGCTTTGACAGGGTCTGGCACAACGGTTTCTGATCAAACTTTCTTCGTATGGTCTGCCCGCTGGTTGTTGTGCTCGGATTGGATATCGGATTTCCTGAGGTATAGAATCTATTGGAGTGATTATTGATGGCTGCTCGTCTGATCCGATGGCTATTAATGCCGTTGTCCCCCATGGGTCAGTGCTCTCTACGACTCTTTCTGCCGGTCGCCCGGTATCTTTGGGTATGCAGACTTCAGTACTGTTGTAGAGAGCTACATATCCACTGCACGAACCAGTATGACCAGAATTCGGCCTAATGGGAAGTTATAGTTATGCCTGTGAACCTTTCTCTCTTCGATTAGAGCGATGCCAGTCCAGTCTGGTTAGGTTCAATGCCACAAAAACTCAGACGTGTCTAATTTCCGCCAAAAAGAGGCAAAAGAGACCCCTACTCTCCGAAATGTAATCGTGCCGATTACCGGCTTTTCGGCGTAACATTGTTTTTGACTCTCAACTTTGGCAAATATATAAGTAAAGTAAGTAAGTAAACAAGAACATCGGCACAAAGTTGCCAGTCTGTCGGATTTTGTTTAGAATCGCTCATTAAGGATCCCTTTTGTGCATTTTTGGTACTGAATACTAAAATAAATAACGCTAAATAACCGTAAAATATCAAAATCGAAACTAGTTTGCCGATCAATGATATAAGTGGGCAAAAGATAAGCTACACAGTATCGGAAACGCGCGCGAGACAGAGACCGGCGCGCCGATCGCCATGTGTCGGCGGCGGCGGCGTGGGGTTTTTGGCCGGCGGCGGCGGCGCGGCGGCGCGGCGCTCATATCTAGTTAATACAACCTTTTTTGCACGGTTGCGGAAATATCGAAATCAGAACTGGCAACCGATACCTGAATGTTATTTTAAAAAGTAAAGAGTCCCTATTCTGATGTGATCATGTCGTTCTAGCTCAAATTTCGTGCGATATATACTAAAAAAACATCGAGCTGACATTTCGCATCGACTGAATTTGAATTTTCAGTGATACTAGAATAGGGACATGTCAACTTTGACATTTAAATTGTGACAGTTTTGTTTGACGTAATATTTTAACATCATATATGAGATTTAAATAAAATATTTTATTACTGCTGTAGCCTTAGCCACAGATAAGAAAATTGCCATAAATTCATTGAATGTTGAAATGAGAGTCATTTTCTACGGTTTCCGAACGCATATTAGAGGATTTATGATATGTGTAGATAAATGCAGTTTACAGTAACGAAGATAGTAAACTTACTCTTTTATTCTTCACATTCTTGGCATGGTTTCCACCAAGGAGGTGGCTCTTTCTGTTGTCCGGGTTATTTGGCACTTTGCAGTCACAAATGACACAGTGGACTGTATTTTCTTGATCTGTCACTTCAAATGGATATATCACTGGCCAATCTATAGTTGATGTCGCTTCGATTGGTGCATTTTTAGCTATTTCAGGAGTTTTAGGTTTCACTTTGGCATTGGCTGCTTTAGCATTAATGAATATATTGGCAGAAGCTACATCTCTATTGACTGTCTTGTCAATTTTAGAAGTTGTGGCTTGGTTAGTGTCAGTGACAGCTTGTTTTTCTCTCTGTCCATGGCCAATTGTGAGGTAATGTTTGGTCACGTTAGAGTTTTTGACCATCTGATTGCAGATGATGCAGTGGCTATATGTGTCGTTTATCTGTAAGAAAGATTCAGATAATTGTTAAACCTATTAATAATTTCAATACTGTCCATAGGTCGAACACAGTGCTTTTTGCCGGATTTGAACCAGCATGCCATTCATGTTCCCTTGCAAATAATGTTTTTGTCGCAATAATAACAAAATAAGAAGGACGACATACATTAATGTATAAAAAAAAAAAAATGAAAAAGTAAAAGGACGATTTTCGGAAGAAAAAACATTACTGCATTAGGATTAGACATAAATTAATGCTATGGAAAATGTAACAGTAAATATAACTACATAGTGAAATTTTGATTGAAGATTGAACATAAAATTAAAAATCAATAGAAACTCACCTGTCTGACACAATGCTCGTCGATCAAAGTGCTCGGCATCTTGTTCAAATGGCTTAGAGTGAACATATGCGAAAGCACATCTTTTTTCGTAAACGTACTGCTACATACTATGCAGTGAATTGTGTCCACTTTCCTGGTGAAACTATGATAATAATCACTGAACACTTTTACCTGCTTATTGTCTTTAGTAACAAATTCAATGTATTCTATTTTAACATTTTCTGTTGCTTTGGGTTTGATAGATGTAGCATCTAGATTTGTGCTGGTTTCAGACTCTTTGATGACTTGGCAATTTGTGTCTTTAGGTTTGATGGACGTAGGATTTTCTTTGGTGATAGTGATTGGTTCAGCCTTTCTAACTGGGCTGTCATGGCCATTTGGGGTAATTTCAGTCTCTCTGTTAGTGCTTTCAATATTGTCAGTTCTTTCACTAAGTTTTACCTTATTATCTATATTTTCATTGTCCTTATCGTCTTTACGTCGGTTTTCTTCGTGCACGTCGTTTTTATTTACATCTTTTATTGCTTCAATAGTATTGAATGATTTATTTGGTTTTTCTTCTTGGCCATTGACTTTGTCCCAAGTTTCAAAGCCATTAAAGTCTTGTGAGCCTGTTTCTTTGTTATTACCTGAATCATGTGGAATATAGTCAGTAATTTCAGTCTCTCCGTTACTCCTTTCCATATTGTCAGGTTTTTCACAAAGTTTTATCTTATTATTGTCCTTATCGTCTTTCCGTCGGTTTTCTTCGTTCAGTTCGTTTTTATTTATTTCTTTTTTTGCTTCAATAGTATTCAATGCCTTATTTTGTTTTTCTTCTTTACCATTGACTTTGTCCCTAGACTGTTCCTTTTTTCCTTTTTTATTACCTGAATCAAGTGGAATATATTCTAGCTCAGACCATTCTGGTTCATAGCTTTCATCATCATTACAATCTTGAGAGACTCCACATTCTTTTTTAACATCTGAATCAGGTGTAATATTTTCTGGCTCTGAATAATCTGAATCATACTTTTCATCACCATCATCATAGCCGACGTACGCTGTCATCAGCTCCCAAAGCAGCTTATCTTGCATCACAGCGACTCGATGTGCTTTTGTTTTATCATGATTTCTGCCAACAACGTTCGCGCAGTTTGCGCAGAAGCGCGCAGTCGGCTGCGCGCAGGTGGGAGGGGGGAGCGCGGTGATGAGCGCGCGCGTGCGCTCGGCGGCCACGCTCGCTATGCGCGCGTTCGCGCGGTGTTTGATGCTCGTCGCGTGCTCGCGGGCGAACGCTGCCGGCACTTGGATGGCGCATATGTGGCATGTGTAGAAAATGGTTGCCTCAGGTTCTGTAAAAAAAGGAGTGTAGGTAATCTTTACTTTTTTTGAACGGAACCATAAAAAACATTGATGTAACAGTATATATAATAGAAATTTCATTTTTATGAAAGCAAAGATTCTTTTTCTGTTGCCTATCTATGAAGAGAATGTATTGCAGTGGCGGAGCGTCCATACAACTCGATTCCCACCGGCTTGCCTAATTTTCAGCCACACCAGTTCTTTTAGTACGGCTCATGAAGAATAAGAAAGGCAAACTATTTCCGGCTTCCCTAAGAATATTTTTGACGCGCCGCCACTGATGTATTGTCAACTTGTAATACACGTCTTTTGCGAACTGGTGAAATGAAAAATCCCCAAATCCCTCTATCAAGTGAATCCTCAAATTTTAGTTGAGGGTCGGCAACGCGTGCTTTTGAGTGCTTGTGCTGTGAGAGTCCCCAGGCTTAAATCATTGACGATTTGGGACCCGGTTTCGATGGCTCCCGTAGCTCACAGGCTAGAGCGACTGAATGCCAGAAGGTCGCAGGTTCGAATCCTGCCTGGAGCCAAAATTTTTCAATTTCTCCTTTATTTAGAAATTTGTAGTTTGCGATAGCAGAGTTACTGCTTAATACAAAAATATCTGGGCGACCGAGCTTTGCTCGGCGTTTTCCCCGGCCTGAGACCTAGATAGATCGATTGCTCGTCCCCGAAAACCCCCACATACCAAATTTCATCAAAATCGTTAGAGCCTTTTCCGAGATCCCCGAAATAAATATATATGTCGCAGGCAAATCGTATAATCCGCCGTATTACATTATGGCTAGGCGTTTTACAAAACAGAGCTGTTTTGTATTACGGCGGGTCAACGACTAGGCGGATCGAATATGACTGATTGAAAATCCGCCGAAATGTGTTCGGCGCTTTGCATTCTTCAATTCGCCTAGTCATAATGTAAAACGGTTCAGTCAGATTGTATAATTCGCCGTAATACATTACGGCCAGCCTTTTCACAAAATAGCGTCGTTTTAGCTGTCACCTGTTTGACAGCTTTTAGTTCCCATTTTTAACACTCGCAGCGCTGTTTAGCAATGACAATCCGGCCATTATGTAAAACGGCTAGCCGTAATGTAAAACGACTATGCAATCCGGCAAGTACAATCCGGCTAAACGTGAGCCGCCATATTGTAGAACGTATTGCAATGACGATCCGGCTAATCGTTAACCCGCCGTATTGCAAAACGGCTCTGTTTTGTAAAACAGCGGTTTATACAATCCGGCTGCGACATATATACAAGAATTGCTCGTTTAAAGATTATTTTATTTATATAAGATTAAGTACTTACCTTCGTTTATATCAGTCCTCATGATTTGGAACTGAAAGTGATCTTTCCTCAAGAAGTCATTGTATTTGTGGGTCCGGAGCGGCAGCAGGGCGAGGTCCACATCATCCAGGGTTATGGAGTATGTCGTCATTCTAGAATGTTACAGTACGATTACTTTTTTAGGGTCCAAACGGAAGCCTATTACTGTCACTCACGCGTCCGTCCGTCATCTGTCACACAGTTTTTATAGCCGAACGGTTGGAGCTGCCTTCAAATTTTCCGATCTATCTCAGTAGATCCATTGAGTAGATCCACGGTGTATCTAGTGAGAATTTATTTTCCCGCTAGATACATTGCAATTCATAATGGATCTATCGAGAAGTTTTTTTTCATTAGATACATTTTAGCACGGGTCGGTCAGGAATGGATCTAGTGAGAATTTATTTCTCATTAGATAATGTAAAATGGATCAGATGAGAATTGAATTCTCTCTAGATACATCTTACTGACAAAGTGTGGATCTTATGAGAATTTACTATCATTAGATACATCCATGTCAAAGTTAATGGATCTGACGAGAACTATATTTCCTATAGATCAATTTTCCTAGATCCATTAAATATTTTGTGAGAATATTACTGCTATATATCAGATGATATTTCATACATAAGTTTATTTAAAAACCGCTGGGTCGTATATATAAGAGTTTTCGGGAAAATTACAAGGAGTGTGTAACAGTGGCGGCGCGTCAATAATATTCTTAGGGAAGCCGGAAATAATTTGCCTTTCTTATTCTTCATGAGCCATAGTAGTAAAAGAACTGGAATGGCTGAAAATTAGGCAAGCCGGTGGGAATCGGGTTGTAGGTATGGACGCTCCGCCACTGGTGTGTAATGGTAAGTATAAAAATAAATGACTGTCTATTTTCAATAGATTTTGCCCGCAACTTCATCTACGTGGAACTGATTCGGAACTTTAATACAATTTCTTTATTTTATGTAGAATATGAAACGCTACTTGAAAAAAAAACATAAAATTTATGTATTTCTTTACGGTACGGTATTTATTCAATATTTGAATTTCGTCTTACCTGATTATTTACTAGTCCATATTTGGCCTTTATACAAAATACACAAGCTAGTATTAAAAAGACAACGTGGCACTTCATGTATGTCATTGAGAATTATGCAGTTGACGTATTATCATTTTGTCAATTGGCTTAAAATGAAATATAGATCTGTTTCGTTACATACAGGAAGGATCTAGTGAGCATTTAATCTCACTAGATCTATTATTTCTAGTGACCGAGGATCTAGTGAGCATTTAATCTCGCTAGATCTATTTTCGGTGATACATTATCGTAGATCTAGTGACAGTTTTTTCTCATTAGATCCATTATTCCTAACGACTGAGGATCTAGTAAGAATTTATTCCCACTAGATCTATTTTTCGAAATACATTATAGATCTTGTGATAGTTTTTTCTCATTAGATCCATTTATATTACCAATAACGGATCTGTCAAGAATTTTTTCTCATTAGATCTACTCTTCGGGATTGTTCCATTTTCCTAAGGTGGGGGCTTATATTTTATAGGTACTGTAAAAAATAACCATAAATCAAAAAGCAAAGCAGAGAGTAGGTACCAAGTAGTCAAACTTATTTTTAATGGAATATACAATTAAACACTTGTTCTGTGACCTCCCAATAAAAAGTTTTAGTCTTGTTTTAGTAACAATTTTATCTCTTTAGAGAATGATTTCCAATAAAAACACATGTAGCTACTACACATTACTCTTAATTAAACATCTACTGTTTATCGTGATTGAGGATCAAATATCTATCATACTTAAATGTTTTCAAAAATAAATATTAATGCATTAATAAAAAACAAAATATTTTTGTAAGTATCCCATTATTAATAAAATAAAATAAAAAAAGTTCTCACTAGATCCATTTTAGGTTCCGATCTAATGAGAAATAAATTCTCACTAGATCCATTCCTGACCGACCCGTGCTAAAATGTATCTAATGAAAAAAAACTTCTCGATAGATCCATTATGAATTGCAATGTATCTAGCGGGAAAAAAAAATCTCACTAGATACACCGTGGATCTACTCAATGGATCTACTGAGATAGATCGAAATTTGCAGTATAGGCACCTTGTTGACTCAAAGCCATACAAATTGACAAAAAATATTTTGAAGGGGCGCGCTTAATTTTTTTTTTACCTATCCCATCGAGTGGTATATCGTTGTTTAGAGCTCATTAATAAGATAATTGTTGTATTTTTTGTTTTATAAAATATTGGAAAACAAAGAATAGAGAAGCCACCAAAGTCAGCATTTTGTAAAAAAAAAATGTTCCGAAGATTTTTTTTACTTCTGATCTATGAACTTGAAATTTTGCCGATAATGTTTATTGTCACATATATTTTACCGACATATATAAAAATATTGAGAATTCAATTTTTTTCTTTGAAATTTCCTTTTTTTTATTAATTACAACTAGGGATTGCAACTATGACCGAAAATCGAATATCGGTTTTTTTTCGGTTAAACTCGAACTCGAATCGAATCTCGGTTATTAACCGAGTTTTTTTTTACTATAGAAAAGTATCGAATGACGTAGGTCTAGGTATTTTGATCACTTTATTTAGATGCAATATATATGGTGTCTATTGCAGATTATATTTGCAAAGATTTCTGAAAGAAGAAACAACTGAAAAGGGTTTTAGACAAAATGTAATTAAGCTTTTGGTTCCCAGAGTGACTAATCATGAATACAGCATATTAAATCATAGTAGTTTATGCCACTGGTACATAATGAGGGGCATTAAAACAGGAGTGTGTTTTAATTCCTAATTATGTATATACAGTTGCATACACTATGAAATCTAAAAAACCTAACTAGAAATCGGTTTGTAAATTCCAAATTAAATCGTCGGTGTAATCGCCACAAGCGTTAGAAGACAAGGAGATAGCCCTGACAGCCTTCCTAGATATAAAGGGTGCTTTTGATAATACGCTCATCAGGACACTGTTGGCGGGACTTCGGTCAAAGGGCCACCACAAGACCTCCACAGTGCGTTGGGTGAAAAACATGCTCTCAAATAGAATGGCCAAGTTAGAACTGCTTAATACCACTCGTGAGGTCACTACTGTAAGACGTTGTCCACAAAGAGGTGTGCTTTCCCCTCTACTGTGGACTCTTGCAGTGGATGGTCTACTGCATAAGACGGCGGAACTTCGCATACGGTACGCTGAAGACCTTGTGGTCACTGTGTGGGGAAACTGCCAAAGTACCATATTGTACCTTATGCAGAATGCTTTAAACAATTGGTGCAGGGAAAACGAACTATTCGTAGTAGTGCCATCACCAACAAGAGGAAACGAGATGAGATGCGGCTCTTGGTGATGAACGGCAAAACAATCCCACTGTCATCCGAGGTCAAATATTTGAGCGTTACACTCGACCAGAAACTGACCTGGAATCCGCATGTAACCGGAGTTCTCCAGAAGGCTGAAGTAGCTCTTGGTATCTGCTGTCGTTTAACGGGCAATAGATGAGGGATAAAACCCAAAACTGCCCTGTGGCTGTACAAGTCCATAGTGAGGCAAATGGTACAGTGTAATAGTTTGGAAACCTGGTAGCCTAAACTGACGGCTCCAAATCTGGATCTGAGGTAGGATGCGGAGCATACGGAGAATCGTCCAGACGGGCCATGTCTGAATCTGGGAAAGTACTCCTCAATATTTCAAGCAGAAGTATACACGTATACTTAGAATGCGTGACAACTAGGTACCTCAACAATACTATTATTGAGTACTACAAAGCAACTAGGTACCTCAACAATACTATTTATATCCATTCGGATAGCTAGGCGGCGCTCTTGGCCCTCAGATGTTATAACGTCCAGACTGGTCGAGAACTGCCGGGAAACATTAAATAACCTTGGTGCGTAAAACAAGGTTATTTTACGTTGGGTACCGGGGCATGCAGGTATCGAAGGAAACGAAAAAGCCGACGAGCGGGGGCGAAGGGGGCGCTTTGCGGACCAGACCGTTCTGCAGCATCCCCAAAACTCTGACCAAGCTCACCCTGAAGACCTACTGTTTCTATAAAACCATTCAGGCCTGGAGAGTGATCACAGGTCTGAACCATTCCAAGGCACTAATCAAGGCCTTCAGCAAAAAGGCGTCATCGCATGCCTTATTGCTAAGCAAGAACCAACTACGCATACTGGTAAGGGTGCTCATGACAACACAGAGACACCAGTGATGAAATTCATGAAATCCGCAAAAGGCTCGTCAAATCGTTATTAAATGTAATCGCCTCAAAAAAGGTGGGATCCAGGTATCCCAAAATACTGGAATCCCGATATTGAAAGCCCTACTTATTACCCATTTTGGACATATCTGTCTCTTTCTACATATAAACTTACACACCTTAAATTAAATATTTTGAAAAACCGGTCAAGTGCGTGTCGGATCACGCACAACGAAGGGTTCCGTACCGACACCTAGCAGTCCACTTTTAAAAACACTATTTAATAACACGAATCAAAAAAGGTCGTATATTCATTAGGAAGTCGCGACACTTACGTCCTTTTGTTTGGGCAAAACAGTTTTTCAGTGATAACTCCAAAACCCTTAATCCCATCTTGTTCAAACCAAAAATCGTTGAAAATACTTATTAATGTACTTAACCTCAATTTTTTTCAGAATTTTAATTATCATGGTTTGGACATTAGAGGGAGGGGGACACATTTTGTACGACTTTGGAAACTAATATCTCACCAACGATTGACTTAAATGAAAAACTTTTTTAGTAACCTCCATATTATTTTTGAAGACCTATCCAAAAACACCCCTCACAACTACCTGCATTGAAAAAAAAATTTCATCCTTCGGTTACATGTATGGGGTGCCCCCCCCTAAAATATATTTTTTTCCTAATTTCACATCACTTTTATGTAGCAGTTTATAGAATCCATCTTCCTACCAAATTTCATAATTGTAGTACTTATAGTCTCCGAGTAAATCGCCTGTGACATACGGACAGACAGGCAGACAGACAGACATACAGACAGACATGACGGAACTATAAGGGTCCCGTTTTAGCCATTCTAGCTACGAAACCCTAAAAAACGGTCTTTATTTTCCTCTCCGATTCTAAACTCGAAACCGCGGTTTTTAACCGAATTCGAAACCGATGTAAAATCGGTTAAAAACCGTCGGTTAAACTCGCTACTCGGTTTTTTCATTACTCGGTTGCAATCCCTAATTACAACCAGCTTGTTGTTGCGGTTTAGTTCGGAACCCTGAATGTGCGAATTCCGACATGCACTTGGCCGGTTTTTTATTTATATACTACGACGGTAGCAAACAAGCGTAAGGTCCACCTTATGGTAACCGGACACCGCAGCCTACAGACCTACCGCAGTCTATACTTTGCTTTGAGTTCTCTTATTTCATTCGATATTTTACTTTAACAGTAATCTAATAGTGTTTATCTACACACATATTATAAATCCTCTAATATGCGTTCGGAAACCGTAGAAAATGACTCTCATTTCAACATTCAATGAATTTATGGCAATTTTCTTATCTGTGGCTAAGGCTACAGCAGTAATAAAATATTTCATTTTAATCTCATATATGATGTTAAAATATTACGTCAAACAAAACTGTCAAAATTTAAATGTCAAAGTTGACATGTCCCTATTCTAGTATCACTGAAAATTCAAATTCAGTCGATGCGAAATGTCAGCTCGATGTTTTTTTAGTATATATCGCACGAAATTTGAGCTAGAACGACATGATCACATCAGAATAAGGACTCTTTACTTTTTAAAATAACATTCAGGTATCTGTTGCCAGTTCTGATTTCGATATTTCCGCAACCGTGCAAAAAAGGTTGTATTAACACAATTATTGTATTTATTTACTACGGTTTCTGAACCCATCTTATGGCCTGGCCACGAGATTGGTCTAAGGCGACTGGCTAAGGCGACCAGCGGCGAGCGAATTAAACAAAATCAAGACCGCTAAAGAAGCATGCCACGAGAATTCGCTGTGGGCTAAATCGCGCGCGAATTTACTCGCGCGACCGGCTGCAGCGGCGAGCGGCGCGGCGAGCGGCGAGAACAAAGGCACTGGCGGAAAGAGCCATGCCACGAGTCAGAGCGGCGCGAATGGTCTTAGCAGCGGCGCGGATCGGGCGGAGTTTTAAAAAACAAAATATTTTGTTTTATTCGCTCCGCGATGTTGGACACAGAGGCGTTTATCAGTGAAATTGTAAGCAAAAACATATGGTTGACTGTTAACTGACTGTAATGATTAGTAAATAAGTATTACCTACCTAACTGTGATGATTAAATAAGCAAAGACATATGGTTGATTGTTAACTGACTGTAATGATTAGTAAATAAGTTAATACTACCTAGAAGTGTGATGATTAAATAAGCAAAAACATATGGTTTATTGTGAAGGGCCACTTTTGATAATGACATTTTGCGTCCTTTGAGTACGTCCCATTCGCTCAATGCCGCTAAGACAACTGCGTTGTCGTGGCATGCTCACAGCTTAGACCGTTTTCGCCGCCCCGCTCGCCGCGCCCGCGGTCGCCTTAGACCAATGTCGTGGCCAGGCCATTAGAGTAATTATAATATGTGTGTAGATAAAGTAATGTATGCAACTGTACATAATTAGGCATTAAAACACTCGTGTGACCTTATTATGAAACTCGCCTTCGGCTCGTTTCATAAAACACACTCATGTTTTAATGCCCCTCATTATGTACCAGTTGCATAAACTACTATTCTATTACAAACAAACGATTACGATTTCAGACAGTGTGATAAACATGATAGTGGTTAAAGCTTTTTATGAAGATTGTAACTCCGCTACAATTTAAGTAAAAATGCAGCGGTAATAAGAATGTTCCAGTAATACAGCAGTCTTTCCGCTGTAGTATTAGTCCTGGTTTAAAGAATTCTTGCTATTTTATAGAATGATTTTTAATCATAAAAACATAATACAAACATTAACAATATATATTAAGGCCCAGCGGCGCCTGCGTACCGCTTGCGGTATCTAACGTGGGCAGCGGTCAGGACTTGGATGGGTGACCGCTTTGAGTGGTTACTAACTGAGCGCTCCCGTGCTTTGGAAGGCACGTTAAGCCGTTGATCCCGGTTGCTGTCTATGGCAGAAGTAGTTAAGCCAGCTTTCAGAACTTCTAACAGTCAAGTTGCCCACTCATTTGACAAAGCCCAATCCCAATAAGGTCTAGTTTCCCCTCGGGGTTGGAAGGTCAGATGGCAGTCGCTTCCGCACAAAACTAGTGCCTCCGCCAAATCTTGGGATTAGGTAGCCGATTTAGCGGACCCCAGGCATCCTTCAGGATGCAACTGTACTGGGATAACGCTAGGAGGATGACGATTAAGTCCATATGTGATATGAACATTCTATGGATCACACTACAATCTGAAATAACACTTTCCATTTATTTTTTTATCTATAGAACTTTATCATGTGTTGAATTTGATGGTCAATGCTTTTATAAACTTATACAAATGTTGGATTAGCCTAAAAACCCAAAATTAACAAGCTCTAACCTTAACACACAAAGACAAACACTAAGTGTAAAGAACAGCAACATGTTTCGGTAAAAAAAACCTTTGTAATCATTGTATTCAACTGTGAATAATCTAGAGATGTCAGACAGTAATATTCCTAAAATAACTGATGTATCAGACCATAATATTCCTAAAATAACTGATGTATTTGAGACCATAGTATTCCTAAAATATATGATGTATTTCAGACCGTAATATTCCTAAAATAACTGATGTATTTCAGACCATAGTATTCCTAAAATAACTGATGTATTTCAGACCGTAAATATTCCTAAAATAACTGATGTTATAGAGTTGAGATTTTTACATACTCATCAGTGGCGGCGCCTCAAAAATGTTCTTAGGGAAGCCGGAAATAATTTGCCTTACTTATTCTTGATGAGCCGCAGTAACAGAACTTGACTGGCTAAAAATTAGGCAAGCCGGTGGGAATTGAGTTGTATGGACGCTCCGCCACTGATACTCGTATATCATATAGTTTTTACTAATACCAGATTTTATAAGATCCATTAGTTGAACCTAGGGTTGCCATAAATAAGGGGACCTAGGCCGGGACTCCTTAAACTCCTTAAAGTCAAAGTGTAGCAGAAGAGACTTGTGGGAGCGGGGTCCCTGCCATCCGATCCCGCTCTATGATCTGCTTACAGCACCCTTCATGCGCTGCGCGCCGCAGGCACTGTCTGCTTATAGTTGGCAGTACTACGTGCATGCTTATTTAACTAGCTGATCCTTACTAGTTTACTATGGGCCAACACAGGGGATTACCACGGTGGCTCAATTGGTAGAGCAATGGACGGATTCCAGAGGTCGTGGGTCCAAATCCCACCTGTGGGGTTAAATTTTTCAATTTTCACTTTGATTAAAAAATTTAGTTTTTCGCTAGCGGACGCATCCGCTTAACAAACTTTTTAGTTAGTTAACTATGCTTTTCAAACTGGGTCAATTTGCTTAATAGCCGGGACGTCGGGACACTACGCTTCAAACCAGGGCACGTCCCAGCGTACCGGGACGTATGGCAACCGTAGTCTAACCCCAGATCAAATTTTGGTAACTCTTTTGACAATAAACTTAGGTGCCGACATAACGTCTAACTTATCTTTATAATTATAATACAGAGCCTTACTAACCCTAACAACTAACTGTTAGTAAGTTCGCTTTGCTTACGTTTATTTTTCCTTTTACTTTGTTTGTCTATCAAATAAATAACATACAATCATAATCATATAACAATACTAATCCGAAAATCTTTCAAACATGTACCGTGTTTTAAAAGTAAGGTGTGGAAATTAACTTACTTTACTCCGCCGTAGTTAGACTGGTTAGTATTATATTTAGTCGTATTCGTATGTGTTGCGTAAACATAAGTATTAGAATTACTTTTAATACAATAAATAACACGAAATAGCGGTGCCCACCATTCAACAAAAAACAATTGACAATGACATTTCGGCTTCGCAGTGTGACCAGATTTCGGTTCATATTACTACCAAAAAGCCAAAAATCTACCAAATATTCCCGCTCTACATTTTTTTAAATACAAGGACGGTGGCAAACAAGACTACGGCCGCAGCCTATAGACGCCCGCAAAGCCAAAGCACTCACGTGCGCGTTGCCGACCCTTTATAAATTTTGAGAATTCACTGTGTTGACAGCAAATTTTACTTCATCAAATCACATGCAATGACATTATTTTGTTTCGTACTCGTAAGTTGTATTAAAAAAATGACGGCGGTAGACGGCAAATAAGATTCTAAAGTTATTTTACTTTATGCGTAATAAATACTTAAATACTCTGCGTAATGCAATGTGTTATTTTTGAGGTACTTATGCAATAAAGTGTGACTTTTGTATTATATTGTTATTTTCGTTGTTAGGGTTCCGTACCCAAAGAGTAAAACGGGATCCTATTACTACGACTCCGCTGTGCATCTGTCCGTCTGTTATCAGGCTGTATCTCAAAAACCGTGATAGTTAAGACAGTTGAAATTTTCTCAGATGATGTATTTCTGTAAGGTTTTATTCGTCAGTTTTGGCACTCCCGCATATATTTTTTTTTTGCTTGTTAATATTAGATATACGAAAATGTAAAGCACAAAAAAAAAAAAAAAAAACACGCCTTGCAGAAGACTACAGCCATAATAACCTATTTACTATACCAGTATGTAGTGTTGTGTTCCTGGAGGTGAGCAAGGTTGCCAGAGCTCCCGAGGATGCACTGTCTTGAGAGCGAGGGAGTCTTTGGTCATTCTGTTGTCAACACAGTGAATCCTCAAATTTTATATAGGGTCGGCAACGCGCACGTGACTCTTTTGGAGTTGCGAGCGTCTATAGGCTGCGGTGTCCGCTTACCATCAGGTGGACCGTGCGCTTGTTTGCCACCGACGTAGTATAAAAAAAAACCCATTTTGTTTCTTATTGAGGTACCAAAAATCATAAGTGTAATGCAAACACAAGCCAAGAAAAACGTGCTCAAAGTTTGTATGGGGAGTGCTTGCGTATACAGGCGCCTTAAGAGGCCTCCCATACAACAAACGTGATTTTTTTGCCGTTTTAAAGATAATGGGACGGAACCCTTCGTGCGCGATTCCGACTCGCACTTGGCCGGTTTTTTTGCACCGGTTCTGCATTGTATTGCTTACCGTCTAAACCAAACTGTGTTTGCGTGGTGCGTGGCGTAAGAGTGGATACTCGTATGTCAAAGGGTGGCGGACGGGGAACGTGAGCTAGGGATTTATCCCGCTCTCCCTTCCGCTACATTAAGACGTCATGGTTCTTACACCCCGCACCGTGCAAGCAGTGTCTGAATGAGGGCTACCGCGTATGGATTCGCCGCTAGAGGCGCTAGTGTGACGTCAGTCCTCCGAAATGTCAAATTTCATACTTTGTGGGTGGGTTACGCGGGTTTATTTCTAATTAGATTAATATAATGACTATTTTGCAATATCTGAGATTTATAATGGCGAATATGAGTTATGGGTCAACGAATTTCAGTGCTTTGCGACAATTTTATCGTCAGTAAACTTAAGTCATACTTTTTTCCGTACAAAACGCCCGTACGCTACAATACGGAATGTTAAATATTTACGGTGCGGTTTTATTGTATAAAATACGATTTCAACGAGAATTTAGTTTTAAGCCGATAATAACCAATAACATACTTTGACAGCTGGACTGACAGCACGGTGGCGCCAACTGGTGACCACTAAAACGGTACCCTCATTAAGGTTCGACCACACTGCAACTCAGGACAGGAGGTGGAGAGGGAGTTGCGTTTTGATTATCTATACAAAGTTGGGATAGCCGACGAGAATATCGATATAATAAGACTCTGAACGGATAATTGTGTTTTTTTTTTTACAAAAGTTGACTCTGCTCATCTTCCACTTTTACACCTTAAAAACGCTGAATGTTCACACGTTTACCGATCGACAATCTACTAAAATAGTATAATTTCCCTTATTCAGCAACACTATCGTCATTTTAGTGAAAACATTTGGTAATTTTCTTTCCGTTGAGGGAATCCCCGATATTTTCAGGGCTTCGTAGCCAAAATGGCGTAAACGTCATCTCTGTTTACCTGTTTACTCAGACTATAAACACGACAATGAGGGCTACCGTTTTTGTGCTCACCAGTTGGCGCCACCGTGCTGTCAAATTTGTTATTGGTTATTATGGGCGTAAAAACTAAATCAAACTACATAGTAGTTTATGCAACTGGTACATAATGCCTAATTATGTACAGTTGCATACACTACTTTATCCACATCCATATATTAAATCTGCTTTCATGTGTTACGTGTGAGCACGTCTCGCCGGCGTGCGCCATGTTTGCCTCGCCAGGCCGGCCCGCGCGCCGCCGCCAGCCCGCAGCTGTGTCCTTAAAGTTGTACGTGATCTCAGAAGATTATTTTATTTCGTTATCTAATAGGGGACGCGCGCAACAGCCGCACAGTATATTATAAAGCGGGGTCTTATCTACGGTTTTTGAACTTATTAAAGAGGATTTACTATGGGTGTAGATAAAAGTCTTTAGGCTACTTTAACCACATTCTGTGCTATAGGAGGGGGGAGGAACGGGAACGTAGTCAGCCTTCCTAATAAACGTATTCCTATGATGGTATTTTGAAGGTTTACTATCCAAAACGTGACACCATGTTATACATTTTTATGTCACACTGGCCATAAAGTGGCAATTACCACACGCTCCGCGCGTGGAAAATCCCACTTCTTGATCAGGGGGTGAAATAAATATTTGTACTTACCACAAGTGGTAATAAAGAAAGCCTCAGATCGCATATTTATCGACCTTGCCTTCAAATATCTGAGACATTCTTTGTTTTACATGTGTCAAATACGAATTCACACAGCCTCAATAAAGTTAATTCAATAATAAGCAATATTGTAAAAATCATCTTTAATGTTTTAAAAATTAAACTTAAACATTAACATGACATAGTTACACTAGATAACTTTTGATTGGTGCAGTGAGACAAAGCTTATAAGCTCATAACAATATTAATTATTTTCTTGAAACGTTGCAATTGGTTATAGTACATTTTATGTCACCCCCTGGCCAGGAAGTGGGTTTTTTCGCGCGCGGAGCGTGCGATAATGGCCGCTTTATGGCCAGGTGTGACATAAATTACTTTTTATTTGTAATATTTAAAATGGAGAAAAGTGGTACATCAAATTATGATAAATTGCCAATAATGCTACTTTTGAAAACAAGTAATCGTCATAAAATTAATTTAAAGCAATCTGGAATGGCGATAGCCCAACACGTTATCAAAAATGATTTTTAATCTACGCTCTGCCTTGTCGTCATACAACATTCATTACGCGTTCTACAAACTTACCAATTTGTCGCGACAACCGCCTTTAAAGTGATTTTTATGGCTGCATCTTTAGGTTTTTTAGTGACAATTTGGTAGGTTGTCACTCTACTCTTTATGGGAGAAATGTCTAATTAAAACAGTACAATCCAAAACAAGGATATCAAATGCATATATATCGCCTCAAGCAAACCAGAATAAAATGAAGACACGCGAACACCACCGGTTTTATCACCAGGGTTAATCTGAACTCTAATTCAGCATAATAGGTAACAGGACTCAGAAATATGCCCACAACCCATTAAAAAAAAACAATCGGCCCTATATTTCTATAACAATTAACAAAAATGTTTCTGCTTTGTATATCTATAGCATAAAATATATGTTTCTATCACAAGTATTTTTATTGGCGCACGTTGGCGGCCTATAGTGTACTATCTTCACTGTATTCTTCAAAGTCATCATTGATTTGTTCTTCTACATATTCATTTGCTCGATTCATATTAAAAGCCTGGGAAATAACAAAAACATAATATATGATAAGAGTAAGTGAATAGTTTAGCTTAAAAATCAAAATTTTAAAAAAATATTAGGAAGATTTCTTTAGTATGGTTTCTTAGTTTCTTTGTTCTTAGTCAGAAGAAGTGTAGACAAAATTCATATACAAACTTACTGCGATACGATGTCTCATTCCGTTGATATGTTCTTCTCTGTTTTGTACACCACTTGGTACTTGGCAGTTACAGATCACACACCGTACATGCCCTGTCACTGTTACATGATACGGATACTCAATCTGTGAATTAAGTGTTATATATCCATCACTGATATTGTTATTGCCAGTGTTATCATCCGTAAATTCCTCTTCGTCACTATATTCTTCGAAGCTATCATCGAATTCCATATTCTCCACATTTTCTTCTTCCTCTTCTATCGATTCCTCCGGTCGATTCATGTTCATCACCTGAGCAGAATAAATTAATATTAGAGGGCAATGTTACGCAAATTGATGTAGCTTATTAGTAAACTCTATAACGCTTGTGCCATGGGTGCGATAAAGATCATTTGTATTGTACATACGTACAAAACATCCAAGACCCAGAAACAAATATTCATGGTTTTCAAACAAATATTTGCCTTTAACTCGATTGATTAGAAATACATTTCTTTTGTAAGAAATACAGGCTTTTTTATTTTTATTTATTTTATTACATTCCATCCCAATACCATTTTCTGTATCATTCATCACTTGACAATAGGCAACCGCAAATCACGTACTATATTTGTCCTTTTTCTAGGACTTTAAATCAATACTCAATCCCATCATCTGCGAATTCTCCGATCCGTTCTTTGCGATTAAGTTGCTCGATTCATCGTACAATCCAGAGTAATTTCTACTTTTGTAATGTTGCTAAAGGAATAAGTAACATGTCTGGGTTTAAAAAACGAAACTATAATATCCAATCAAAGTAAAAAAATGTAGGTAATATAATGCGACACAAGTGGGAACCTGCACATACCCCATCTCACGGAGCAGATGTCGTCGGTTAAAAGTCAATAAAAAATCACACCCATGGCGTAAAATTTAAAATATTTCGCTTTGAATTTTTGAGCTCTGTAAAACGATAATTTATCTTATGTCACACCTGGCCATGAAGCGGCAATTACCGCACGCTCTGCGCGCGGGAAATCCCACTTCCTGGCCAGGAGGTGACATAAAATTTTGTACTTAACACGGGCGGTCATAAAGAAAGCCTCAGATCGCATATTTATCGCCCTTGCCTTCGGCTCGGGCGTCAAATACCTGCGATCTGAGACATTCTTTGTTTTACCGCCCTTGTTAAGTAATGTACTATTATATAACAACTTAGAAATTTTATGTAATATTCTTTATCCAAATGATTTTATTACAGAGTAAGTCAAGGTAGATATTAACTTACCATACGACGATGTCTCCATCCGTTAATATGCTCGTGTCTATTATTTTCGTAATTCGGTACTTTGCATTCACAGATCACGCACCGAATTTGCCCGGTAGCCGTTACTTCGAATGGATACTCATTCTGGCTATTAGCTAATGTATTTCCATTAGCTTCAGTTATGTTACTAATTATGCTGTCATCCTCATTATTGTAAAAATCTTCATCTTCACATTCTTCACTGTATTCTTCAAAGCTATCATTAGTTTGACAATCCTCTGCAACCGCTTCGTCTTCTAATTCTTCATCTTCACATCCTTCGCTGTATTCTTCAAAGCTATCATTAGTTTGACAATCCTCTGCAACCGCTTCGTCTTCTAATTCTTCATCTTCACATTCTTCACTGTATTTTTCAAAGCTATCATTAGTTTGACAATCCTCTGCAACCGCTTCGTCTTCTAATTCTTCATCTTCACATTCTTCACTGTATTCTTCAAAGCTATCATTGGTTTCACATTCCTCTGCAACCGTTTCGTCTTCTTCCATATGTTCAGTTGCTCGATTTATCTTAAAAGCCAGGAAAAACAATATTTTTAATACGTGGTAAATGGGTACAGTTCGATTACTGAAACTAGCACTGACATTCTGCCTTAGGGTCTCCCCAAACTTATCACATGAAGTACGCTATCACCGCCGCTGACAGCAGTCGCTCGGTGTCGGCCGAGCCGATCGACGTATTTTTCGCTCTTATTGCGTAGACATAAAGAGTTTTTTGTTCGGCTAACGCCGATTCCGCGTCGATAAGTGTGGGAAGACCCTTAACATCAATATAATACAGTAGTTTGTACAGCAAGACCAGAAAACGAGCTATTTTACCCGAGACGTTCATGTAGCCACCCGAATGCAGGGAGGGTAGATATAGATAGTCACGTCCATGATAAAATGAGTTTAACGGACGAGTTTTACACTCTGCTTTTTACTTCGTTTGCGACGAAATTAAACGAATTCATAGTAATATTATCAAATGGGAAAATATGTCTGTTACCTCTTCACGCACAAATCGCTGAACCGATTAAGTCGACTTTTGCTATGGAGATAGATTAAGTTCCGGGAAAGGAAATAGGATTTATCCCAGAAATCATCCTTTAAGGGGTGGAAGTGTCTATGGAAAAGTCTGAGGTTTGTCTTGCTTATCACAGATCGCAGGTATTTGGTGCCCGAGCCGAAGCCAAGGGCGCTAACGCTAAATATGCGATCAGAAGTTTTCATTCTTACAGCCCGTGGTAAGTACAAAATTGTATGTCTCCCCTGGGCAGGAAGTGGGATTTTATGCATACTTTATGGCCAGGTGTGACATAAAAATTAACTTACCATATGACGATGTCTCCATCCGTTAATATGCTCGTTTCTATTCTTTTCGTGATTTGGAATTTTGCAGTCACAGACCACGCACCGTACGTGACCGGCAGCTGTTACTTCTAATGGATACTCAATCTGGGAATCAGCTGTTGTATTTCCATAATTCGCTTCAGTTAAGTTACTAATAATGTCGTCATTTTCATTATTGTAAAATTCTACATCTTCACATTCTTCACTGTATTCTTCATAGCTATCATTGGTTTCACAATCCTCTGCAATCGTTTCGTCTTCTTGCATATTTCTGTTGCTACTCATACTGTTATTCTCCTTGTTGTAAAATTCTTCATCTTCACTGTATTCTTCAAAACTATCACAGCCTTTTACAGCTTTTTCTTCCTTATTTTCATGTCGACTTTCTCGTTTTATCTTGAAAACCAGGGAAATCATTGATATTGTAGTTAAAGTAAAGCTCACAAATGCATGAAAAATTGTTGTTTCTACTAATAAGTAAACTAGATTTTTCAATTGGACAATGTAAACTCACGTTTACATCTGCACATCGGACGTGATTATTCCATAATGATTAAAGTACAGTACTTTTATATGAACTTTCCGGTTAGCCGTTAATATTTTTATGTATACTCTTATGAAATAATGCGTAAATAACGAAATATTCACACTGACATCTCAGTTTACTTTGTTTATTTACTAAAAATTCCACTTTAGGAAGATAAATTATTTAAAGCAATCTTACCTTATTACGAAAATTGCAAACATCGCACCATACATGCCCTGTGTCTTTTATTTTATATGGATCCGCAATCTGAGTGTCAACTTTGAAATCACTTGGTTTCATCGTAACTGCAGTATCATTGGATCTGCTTATTTCGGTACTTCTATTATCGGTAATAAAATCTACAAATTCTTCGTGTTCACTGTTTTCTTCCAGCGTAACATTTGCATCACAGCCATCACAACTCTCCTCAATTTCTTCTTTAGTATCTCCCTTTTCTATATGCTCTTTTTGTTGATTCTGAGCTAGGACCTAGACAAAGTAATATTTTTTTTGTTGTTAAGAGCTACGAGTAGGTTATTGTAAATAAAATTATTTGCTATAACCTACAAAAAATACTAAATAGATCAAATGGTATCAAAACGCCTTTTAAGAGCAAAGGTCTTTGACCTCGTGCTCCCAGAAAAAAAAGGAAAAGAAACGGTTATACTACCTTACGACGGTGTCTTAAGCCTTTTACATGCTCTTTTCCTGGTCGTATACCCCTTGGTACTTGACATTTACAAACCACGCACTGTATATGACCTGTCGATGTTAACTCATATGGATATTCAACTAACATATCAGTTTTTACAGTAACTACATCATTGACTTCAGTGTTGTTAGCGCTTGTGTTGATATTACCATTGATATCATCTGTAAACTCATGGTCTTCCTTGTTTTGCTTCGTGTTATTATTCATTTGACTATTTTTGGCAATATGTTCTTCCTGTGTGTGTTTAAGTTGTTTATCACCATCTTTTGATTTCGTTAATTGATCATTGTCTAATGGATTTGCGACTTTGATATATTTATTATTTGAGTTTCCTTTTTTTAATTCTACATCATCCTTTTTATCATACATATTTTCGTTGATATCGTTATTTTGGTTTATTTGACTATTAGACACTTCACGATCATATTCTGTATCATCTTCTTTAGCATATGCTTTCACCAGATCCAAAAGAAGATTATCATGTGCCACAGCGTCTTGATGTTCTCTCGTGTTATAGTGATCGTCGTCGGCAACAGTCGCGCAGTTTGCGCAGTAGCACGCAGTTGGTTCCGCGCAGGGAGGGGGGAGGGCGGTGATGTGAGCGCACGTGCGTTGCGCGGCAATGCTCGCTATGCGCGTATTCGCGCGGTGTTTGATGCTCGTGGCGTGCTCGCGAGCGATTTCTGCTGGCATGTCAATGGCACATATGTGGCAAGTGTAGAGAAGGCTCGGCTCCGGTACTGTTGAGTTTGAAATGATTTCAATAACGACGATGTAATATTTAACAAATTGGAAATAATGTGGACTAAAAAGTTCGCAAACTTATATTTACTATGTTGTTTTGTTCACAGAATTAACAACATTATCTAAGGTATCAATGGAAATTGTACGAAAATTTAATAATTAAAGTACATTTCTGAAGTTCGACTATTACTCGTTAACTAGTAATGTCTACTTAGCTGTGATACTTTTCCTTTTAAATTCTAATAAAATTAAAATTTTATTCTACCGTTTTGTCGGCGTCATTGATATGTATTGCAGCTTCCTAGGATTAACGGTTACTGAGCAAAGCTGGGTACAGACAGACGGACGGACGGACATGGCGAAACTATAAGGGTTCCTTGTTTACTACGGAACCCTAAAAATATATAATTGCGTTAAATATGTGACAAAAGACAACACATACCTTCAAATGTCACTGTCTTCATTACTTCAAATTGACAGTATTCTTTTTTCAAGAAGTTGTTGAATGACGTGCGCAAAGGCAATAAGGCCAAATCCACATCGTCCAGATTTATGGAATATGTAGTCATTTTGAAACCTTGACACATGAAAAAAAGTTCTTTAGAATAGTGCTAATAGTAATGTTTCTGTCAAAAAAAAAATGGTACAAGCTTTTATTGCTGACTGTACTTTTCTTTCACTCATCAACTACTCATGGAGACGGTTCCAATGAGCCTGATCACGATGGGTCTATCTTGTGTGGTTTAGGAGTTGCTATGGCCACCTTCTGTCTCCATCATCAGATCAGCTCGATGGTACCATAATATTGCATTGTCACCAAACTTACATAAGTATGCCAAATTTCAGATCAATCGGATACCGGCAAGTGGTTGAAAATTGAGTTATTAGATTCCACCCGAATAAACAGTTAAGTTACATAGTAGTTATATATATGTCGGAGAGGCGAGCTGTGTGTGTCGAGCAAGAGCCTCTATAACGGCATCAGATCAGAAGGATCAGGAGTTGAATCCATATTAAGTGGGCGGAACAATGGGTACACTCACGCACACGAGTTTTACACGGGCACAGTAATGATAATTAATTAAAGTCACAAATCAATGTCAATAAATCACAATCACACGAGGTGGATCAAATCACTAAGTATTTCAAACTAATAATTATTAACGGAGAACACAACAACAATGTTGAAACGGTACCGAATCCGTGGGTCACAAGTGGTACTTCACACGGCGCGGTCACGGTCGGGAATACGTCCCGTAATCCTAGATCCCATCAGAATGCCCGCTCGGCATCCAAACCAAAGCTTCAGAATTTGTTCTGAAGCTTTGGTTTGGATGCCGAGCATTTCATTGCAAATGTCCCGCTCTAACACGCGTGAGTTTGCAATTGACCATCCCACTCTCTACGGAACTGTGCGCGTAATTTTCGTAAATTTTTAGTACATTTTTGGGTGAGAAAAATACATGGCTTACTATATTAACAATATTAATCCCGACATCCTTCATACCATCAAATACGTTTATTTTAGTATTATTTTCTACTCATCATGTTACCTAATATTGAAATAAAATGAGTTTTAAGATAGAAAATAGAGGTATGTTTGGTTTGTTTGTTCTTTGGAACAGATATCATATTTCATTCCCAGACCCACGGCTACGTTCGGCAATGCGATCTTATAAAAACAACTCACACATTGCCCCGTCTCAAAGCACAAAGACTTCCTCTGTGTCAAAATACAATTACGTGTGTGACATACGGACGGACAGACAGACATGACGAATCTATAAGGGTTCCGTTCTGGCTACGGAACCCTAAAAACAGTTACTTTATTACTTTTGTCTTGCGGGTTGGCCATAGTTGTAGTTGTGTTGTGACACATACAAACACCTTTATAGACAATGTGAACTCATAGCTCCTATTCTGACGCACACATAGACCATGTGTATGTATAGGTCAACACACAACCATGGCTCACCCGCGCTCGTTAGATAAAAGTACTATTATTATATTTTATAATATCTCCCTGGTACATGGTTGACCTGATATTGAAATGAAAAAAGTTTATTGTATAAGGGCATCACTACAATATAAATCACGACCCTGTGTCCTGAGCTAGGAAAACCCTGTGTTGCAGGACCCAGTTTTGTTCTAATTAACTATATATAGGTTAACTATATAAGTGTACAGTTAAATTCGAAACATCTTTGTTTTATAGAAAACAAATGTTCCTAGACCCAAGATTACCGCCAAGCACGTAGATATAGAAACTCTAAGGGGGGGGACGGGTCATAAATTCAGTACACATCCACGACGAAAACGCGAGCGCAGCGAGCGCGAAATATTACGAACATTATGATGCAAAATGCGGAAAATACTTCATGTTACGCATCAACGGCAAAGTCATAACATACCTAGATGAAAAACGCGAGCGCAGCGAGCGCGAAATTTTTCGATCAGTATTATGCAAATGCGCAAAAACCTTCATACGCATCAACATCAAGTCATAACATACCTAGATGAGGAACGCGAGCGTAGCGAGATCGAAATTTTTCGAACATTATGATGCAGGTGCGGAAAACTTCACACGCATCAAGTCATAACACATCTAGATGAAAACGGGAACGCGAACATAATGATGCAGGTGCAGAAAACTTCACACGCATCAAGTCATAACACATCTAGATGAAAACGCGAGTGCGATATTTTTCGAACATTATGACACGGGTGCGGAAAATACTTCATACGCATCAAGACGTATAGGATGAAAACGCGAGCGCAGCGAGCGCAAAATTTTTCGAACATTATAATGCAGGTGCGGAAAATACCATACATAATTAATTTAAGGCGCAGGGTAGGGCAAGGCCTTCCCCATACAAACTTTGTGCACGTTTTATTCGTCGGTTTTGGCACTAACAAATATAAATTTTTTTTTGGTTGTAAATATTAGATATGCAAAGATGGTGATGTGAAAATTTTCAATTATTTCAAAAAAAAACAAAAATAAAAAATTAAACAAAAAAATTAATAAAAAAAAATTAGTTCACGAAATAGCTATCAGAAAAATAAGCATACTGACCAAGAATCATAACTTTAATGCAAACACAAACGAAGTAAATCCTGCACAAAGTTTGTATGGAGAGAGCTTGCCCTACCCCTCCTCTTAATGTAAAGATAGATTTTGATTCTCCGAAAAAATAAATACCCTGTGGAAATCGACACTAAAAAACTAACATCCCAAAGCACAATGTAAGTAAATCTACATATTTTTAGGGTGTCGTGCCCAAAGGATCCAAATGGAGTCCTATTGCTGTCTCTCATGTGTGCGTACAGACGCACAACTGACTGGCGCGTCGCCAGTCACAGGTTTTTCAGCCAAACTGTTGGAGCTTCCGTTTTCAAATTTTCATAGTATACCCGTAAGCATGTTGTTGACCCAAAGTCATGCAATTTTTATTTTTATGTTTTAAGTGGGGAAAAAATTGACCCATCGCATCGAGTGGGGTAAGTACCTATGGTTGTTTAGAGCTCGTGGAATAAATGAATAGGTACTGTATTTTTGTTTAAAAAATATTGGAAACCCATCGAGTTCGGTCGAGTGGAGGCCTAGGTTGATAGCGCACCGACCCTGGTTGCTCCTGAAAGGTGACTTTCTGTCAGGTAGGAGATAGTTAGAGAGATATACCGTTTTGTCTCGCTCTGAATGAGAAGCCACCACCCCAGCCAAAGACCAGCTGCCAAACTAAGTTTTTTTACGAAATTTTGTTCCGAATTTTTTTTTTGCTTCCTATCGGCCTATGAACTTTGAATTTGGCCATACTTAATGTTTAATATTAGGTATATTTTACTAACAAATACCCTAAATGTGCGAAGTCCGACACGCTCTAGGCCAGTTTTTCGGTTCCATGGATCAGTTAGGCTACTTTAATGTTCATCCAAATTTGCAACTTCGAAAAACTTGACTTCGTTACGAAACACGAGAACATAAATTTGACAATTTTTGAATGGCCAAAGCTAGGCTAGGTTTTGCTTAAAATGTTTCAAATTAATTACATCAAAAAACGTATGTATTTTATACATTTTGCTGACGGAAAACGCAAAGATTATGACTTTTAGAACAGTACACTACTGGCTACGTATAAACATATTTATTGAAAGGGAAAAAAATAGGGATCACACTGATTTTTTTCTGGCTCTAGGAATGATCAGTGGACCATCGAGGCCTAAGGGGGGGGTTTGAACCCCCTAAACCCCCCCCACATATACGTCCCTGATTACCGCTTTAGCCTAGTTGGCACAGGCAGATGAACTGCCCTGCGAAGCTGGTGGTTCCGAATTCAAATTTCGTACCAGGATCGGGGAATATTATTTATGTGATGAACACTAATATTTGTACTCTTGGATGTTTTCTATGTATTCAAGTATCTATCTATCTATTTAAGTATGTCTACTGTCATTTATACTTTTGTTTTTTTACCTATAAAGTAGTACTATAGTATATGAGTTCTATGAAAAAAAAAAAACAAATGAATGCACCATACATTTTACTATGAGTAGTACTTTACAGTTAAAAGACAAACAGAGTATAGGACCCATAGTGCAATCAATTACAAAGACATGTATCCATTTTATTACCTATTATATATTGTATATAAGGAGCTGGCCCAGCGTCTAGTGGAGGCAACTGGGGACCAGAGGGCTGGCGCCTATCTCGCCCAACGGATTGCTATTGCAATCCAGCGAGGCAATGCCGCCAGCCTTCTGGGCACCTTGCCACACGGCACTGACCTGGGGCCAGTTTTTTATTTGTAAATATTTAGTTTATAGTTAGTTTTAGTCTGTTTTTATAATGTTATTTATATTTTATTTTTCATTTATTGAATAAAAATTTGTCAAAAATTTTATTACCTTATGGCCCGGCCCTATTATGCCATTGTATTAAGGTTGCATGTGGATACATCATTGTAGTTGACTGTACAAGCTTGCATAGTTTGGGGACTAGGTCAATTTGTATGATATTGTTAACAATTATTAATATTTTTATACAAAAAATTAAATATTACATATCAGTTGATTATTATATTGAATCTCATGTGTTTACTGCACCAACCAATTTATATCTATTTATGAACCCCTTTATCTATGCATCTACCTTAATTAAAGTCAAAACTATGTGTAAAATACTTATAAAACAAAAACACCTAACCTTTCCTACCTTATCCGGACAAAACTATATTCACATCTACTCAAATCCTTAGTTTACCGATATTAAAATTGGGTTTATTTTTAAACTCGTTATGCCGATAAACAGATATGATAACAGGATAACAGCGATTAGAAATAACAAATGAAGTTGGTCAAATACGTAGACGGCGCGCGACCGGTGAAATGAAATGAATGACATTTCACAATGACAATAAACAAAACAACGTTGATAACGTTATGCCTGGGCCACACGCTCGTCGAGTGGCGAGGGACGTCGTGTGGCCACGTTAATCGTCATTCGCCTCGCCATGTCCGCCGTGCGTGTGGCCGGAGCGGGAACATTCGCGGCAACGCGAGCGGCAGCGTGTGGCCTAGGCATTAGAGGTGGGTGATAAATAACTTCACGATGAAAAAATCACGGTGGTCCGCCGTTAAAAAGTAACAGTGTGACTTGTCACGAAGTAACAACGTTACAAAATAACGTTGTTACTTAGCGACGATATAAATAAATAAAATAAATAAATAAATATTTGTGGACAATCTTACACAAATCAACCTAGTCCATAAGCAAAGCCTGTACTATGGGTACTAAGCGACGATATACATACTTATATAGATAAATAAATACTTAAGTACATAGAAGACATCCAAGACCCAAGAACAAATATTCGTGCTCATCACACAAATAAATGCCCCGGCCGGGATTCGAACTAGTCCCAAACTAAGCAAAGCCTGGACTATGGGTACTAAGCGACGATATACATACTTATATAGATAAATAAATACTTAAGTACATAGAAGACATCCAAGACCCAAGAACAAATATTCGTGCTCATCACACAAATAAATGCCCCGGCCGGGATTCGAACCCGGGACCTCCAGCTTCGTAGGCAGGGTCATTACCAACTAAGCTAAGGCGGTCGTCAGGAACAGTGTATAAGCGACGCGTCGCGTCGTGCCTCGTGACCACTGTTACTAAGTCTAACTGTGACTGCGGTGCGCTGTCACAGAGTAACATCAGTTGTTACAAAAATATCAGTAACTGCCGGGAACGATCGACACGCAAATGCCGTGACACGAAATAACCGAAGTGACAAAGTCACGGTGATTTTTCAATGTGATTTTTTTGGAACGGGAATAACAATAACGGTGATCGAAAAGTAACGCTTTTCCCCATGTCTAGGCCGGAGCGGGAACAGGCGGGAACATTCGCGGCAACGCGAGCCGCAGCGTGTAGCCTAGGCTAGGCATTATACAAATGTGAATGTGAAATGACGAAATAAACACGAGCGCGAGTGATTGACGTTCGGCAGTGTTGCCAGACTAAAAGCGCAGTTTCTACTGAATTGGAACGGTAGTAAAATAGCTGAGAGTATCCACTCCTTATGCTTATCCCGAAGAAAAGGATGACTGACTATACTTAGTTTCTTTTTCAGATTCGAACAATACAACACGATATCTTTTAGCAAGCAGCTGACGTCGACATCTTCTTTCACCCTCAGAACATGAATGATATCCTCTGGGGTCTTCTTCCCGGTGTTGGGTAGACTAAGGCTGGGTTGCACCAAACCGTCTGTAATCGTAAGCGGTGTTCGTCAAATCTGATTGTATGGAAAGTTTGACAAGTTTCTATGGGATGACAGCTGCCGGCGCCATATTTGACGATGACCGGTCTGTGTTCGTACGTTGGTGCAACTGGCACTTAAACTATGCATATCTGATTGTCTTTTTTTTCTAAAAAATACATACATACACATACATGTATTTCCAAAAGGGGTAGGCAGAGGGCACATGAAATTCAATTCAAGTGTCACTTTTAGCAATTGTAGGTTTAAAGATGGAATAAAAGTTATACTGCAGTGATAGGTCGCTAGCATATCGCCCACAAACACTCTTCAACCCGGTTCCCATAGTCCACTCTTACGATATCCACGGGAAGAAAGGGGGTGGGCTAAAAAAAACTATACATAATTATGAGACCCCATTTTATAATATAGGTCGTCTGACCTCGGTCAAAGGTATTGGAAGTCATTATTACGTTAATTAACTCCGTAAACACTAGGTTCTGAACGTTAATAATACAAAAATAATATTTATTTACATTATTTATTATCTTTAATAGTCAGATTGCCTCGGATGACCCGAAAACAAAATTCGTTCGTGCATCTCTCCCTCTCTGTCGTTCGAATGTGCATGTGCAAAAGAGAGGTAGATACTCGTACACCAACATCGTATTTGGTCAACTCTGTAGCTCTAGTATAAGTTTTTTGGAAACATTAACTAATTCGAACGCGTTTGCGTTTTGTCTCAAAATGTATGAAAGTGGTATGAAAACGTGAACAGCGCCTCTGGTGGTCAGTGGTCACTAGTGGAAACTAAAACAGCGAGTATAACATTTGTTGCTAACCGATGAACGCGCGTATTTCAAACTCGGTGAGAGCGATTTCATACATTTTGAGACAAAACGCAAACGCGTTCGAATTATTTAATGTTTCGAAAAAACTTATACTAGAGCTACGGGTGACAAATTTTAAGTTATTGAAATAGAAATCGATGGAAACATTATAACGATACAAATAACTGGATAATATAGATTATGTAAGAAAAGCTTTGCCTATCAGCTTTTATGACATTTACCATTTACCCAATGTTTATTGTTTTTATCAGAGGAGCTAAGTTGATTGCTTATACATATCAGGACATAAAGCATTCGTCCCTTACTGTCAAATATGTAAGTGCGAGACCAATGGGACCAATGCTATATGTCCGACATACGTATACGCGATCATCTTATCCCCTCTGAGGTGAGATTATATAACACTGTATCTTCACTTTGTCTTAAGGTTATTAATATGTCTTAAACCCTTTAGATGATCTTCTCTGTTGCGTAAGTCTCTCGGCACTCGGCAGTCGCAAACCACGCATCGAAGCTCTCCTGAATCTATTTTATACGGATGTTTGTTTATTTCCACACTTTCTTTTACTGTATCATCTTTATTTACTGTGGTATTTTCAGTTTGTTCGTCTGTAACTTCGTTATTATTCTTTTCAGTGGTATTTTCTTTAGTTTTGTCAGGATTGCTTTTAACAGTTCTAACGTTGTTTGTTTTTCTCAAATTGTGATGTTGTGACAGCTTGTGCTTTGCTACATTAATGTTGTTGATCTTCTGGTTGCACATAATGCAGTGGCTGTGTGTTTCGCTTATCTGAAAAAGAAAGTATAAAAGTGAGTTACCGGCCTACCTACTACACGCCTACTAAACGCTTTGTCGTATATTTAAAAGTCTTCATCACTACTGGACACTTCACCAATATGACAATTAGTCAATTATCATTATCACCTGTCAATGACAACGCCGTGCAGGCTACGTGCTGAGGCGACACATAATGATGGTTATTGGGAAATACTTACTTTACTCTTTGGAAGTATAGTAGAAATGTAGTCTTTTTATTCTTACGTGTCCCGTCATGTAAACAAACTATTTTTGAAGATGTTTATAATTATCACACTTTGCTCTAGGATTACAATACTTTGTAAACTTCTTTAAGTATATACAACACCATTTTAGGTGATGATTATAGGTAGTGTAATCGTAGAGAAAATTATGATAATTATTAATGTCTTCAAGAACAGATTGTTTACAATGATAGGACACGTTAGGATGAATAGACTGTACAACGCGTTGACAAATGTCATGTGACATCTTTCAAGTTGGCGAAATAAGCCTGCAATTTATATGCGTCCTGAGATTTAATTGTAACTAAATCTTTGACTATGTAAAGAGTAAAGACACAGTAAAGAATATGCCAAATAAATACCTTTCTAACGTAGTTCCCATCGTCTCCAATTTTAGCGACAGCGCTCATATGGTACAATTCGTATTTGTGTGCTTCCGTATCCTTTTGTTCGAAAGTTTTATTGCAAACTATGCATTCTACTTTACTATTATTGTACATTCTGTGGAAACCGTGAAAATGATCACTATACATGTTAACTGTGTCTTCGTTTATGTGTAATTGTACTCTGTGATACATTTCTTTTATTTCGAATACGTTGTTAGCGTCCATAAATTTTCGTAGTTCTTTCTCGTAGGGTTCTTTATTAAGCTTCGTTTTATCTCCCTTAGAGTTTACTTTAGTTACTATGGGTTCATTTTGATTTGTTCCATTTTCTGTAACTTTTTTAGTTTCGGGTTTAACCCACGCGCTGGTTGTAGGCTGAACGGAATTTGTTGATTGATTGTCGTCAATTTTCTTGATATTATTGCATACACCAGCTTTGTCTAATGCATTTTTACTGAGGATTTCTTTGTTCTTATCATTTATTTCAGAATTTGCAGTTTTTGCTTCTCTATCTTCTGTTGTATCTTCTGTTTTATTTGTTGGCTGATTATTGTCAATGGCCTGAGCAACTGCATGACCGTTCCTTTTATTGTTCTCATTGTCGTATTTAAACGCTGTGTCATCTTTCTTACTAACATCTTGACTTTTATCCTGAACTCCGTTCACTATCTTATTGTCACCTTCATTTTTATCCTTGGACTCGTCATCTCCGACGTATGCTTTCATGAGCTCCCAGAGGAGATTGTCATGCATAGCAGCTACGCGATGTTCCTTCGTTCTTTCATGGTTTTCGCCTACTACAGTCGCGCAGTTTGCGCAGAAGCGCGCATTTGGCTGTGCGCAGGTGGGTGGGGGCAGCGCGGTGATGAGGGCGCGCGTGCGCTCAGCGGCTACGCTCGCTATGCGAGCGTTCGCTCGGTGTTTGATGCTCGTCGCGTGCTCGCGAGCGAACGCTGCAGGCACCTCTAAAGCACATATGTGGCAGGTGTAGGTTATGTTGGTTGGTCCTGGAAATGGAATATTTGGTTCAAGTTAGTGACAATCGCGTATGATGAGTTTAGTCTTAAAGTTAGGATAGTTAGCTATTTAGTTGGAAATCCCGACGAAGGCTACTTTTTTCTCTGAGTTGGAAGGTCAGATGGCAAGGGGTTTTTGTAAAACTAGTGCCTACGCCAACTCTTAGGATTAGGTGCAAAGATAACCCCGATCTCAGGGCCTGTACATCGAAATTCGTATGGTGTCGTCCCTTTCACTCATATAGTGTATACCACGAGAGTGAAAGGGACGGCACGATACGAAGTTCGGAATAGGCCCTCAGGACACAACCGGGATAACGCTGCTATAAGGATGAATGTATTGAACTTACCTCGTGTGGGTTCTCTCATGATTTCGAACTGAAAATGTTCCTTTTTCAAGAAGTTATTGTACGATTGGGTGCGCAGAGGCAGCAACGCTAGATCTACGTCGTCCAGGCTTATCGAGTACGTTGTCATTCTGAAACAGTGTGTACATAATTACTTACCCCCATATTCATAAAAAAAAACTCTGCTACATAATAGTACATTACTTAACAAGGGCGGTAAAACAAAGAATGTCTTAGATCGCAGGTATTTGACGCCCGAGCCGAAGGCAAGGGCGATAAATATGCGATCTGAGGCTTTCTTTTTTTATTGCCCGTGTTAAGTACAAAATTTTATGTCACCCCCTGGCCAGGAAGTGGGATTTCCCGCGCGCGGAGCGTGCGGTAATTGCCACTTTATGGCCAGGTGTGCCATAATAGTACATTACTTACCAAGGGCGATAAAACAAAGAATGTCTTAGATCGCAGGTATTTTACGCCCGAGCCGAAGGCAAGGGCGATAAATATGCGATCTGAGGCTTTCTTTATTATCGCCCGTGGTTAGTACAAAATTTTATGTCACCCCCTGGCCAGGAAGTGGGTTTTTTCGCGCGCGGAGCGTGCGATAATGGCCACTTTATGGCTAGGTGTGACATAAAATGTATTTTGTATTTGTCCCTTTCTCACAAACACACGATATTTTAAAATTTGTTACGATACGAAACTGTTTTTATTATTTCGGCACCTATATTCATATAGGTTTTAGATTAGATTAATTAGTTAAAGAATTAACCAATTTAATTAATTTTTCATTGTTAAAATACGGATTAAATATTCTAACACATTTAATTAATTAATTTAATTTTTGTTGGTCATACCGAAATATTCATTCGCTTCGACAATATGTTTTTTTAATTAAATTTCGCAAGTTTTCCTTCCGCGGGCGAAAGGCAAGGCATATCGAGCGATCACTAGCGAGCGATCAAGACAAAAGTTAAGGTTAGGTTAGCACCGCGGACACACGAACACTTCTAGTACATAATCGTTCGTAACTGGTTACGAATCAGCTGTTATATATACAACGGAGAAGGGGCCACGATACCAATTGTTTGTTGCAAGGAACAAGAGTCGACAATGATGTTTGTTTGTGTTATAATAGCTGGGCACAGCACGGGCCTCCTCGCGTTTGATGAGAGGTGATTAACTGATTAACCAGACAATTAAAAAGCAATATTAGATACTAGCTTTACCGCCGACGACCAGTGTCCGTGTGATGGAAGCACCTCGCAATCCATTGACCACCTCATAAAACATTGCCTAAAATTCACGAAGTCGAGATTCGATCATGAAATCATTTTTCATAATCTCAGTATGGAACCATACAACCTCCTAGACCTCACTCAAAAAGAAACTACCTTAACCTCATTCTGCAAACTCATCACCACCTAACCAACCTCAATGGTGGTATAACCTAAAAAAGTTTAACGGTACATAGTCCATGCCACAAATCAGTTTTTCCTCATCTATCATCATTTTCATCTCTCATCTTTTATTAACGCCCAGAATCGCCAAATTCACTCAGAAATCATTTCATCAGGTTTTTGAGAATTTAGCCGCCCGTACCCTTCGCGGGGACTAAATTCAGGTAGACACAGCTTTAAAAAAAAAGATACTAGCTTTTGCTTTTGCCCGCGACTTCGAGTAAACTTCAACTCCCTAAATATTTCATCCCTTCAAGGAATGATTTTCGGGATAAAAGTATTCTATCATCATCATCATCATCAGCCTATATACGTCCCACTGCTGGGCACATGCCTCCTCTCAGAGATGAGAGGGATTGGGCAGTAGTCCCCACGCTGGCCCAGAGCGGGTTGGGGACTTCACATACAACTTTGAATTTCTTCGCGGATGTATGCAGGTTTCCTCGCGATGTTTTCCTTCACCGAAAAGCTAACGGTAAATATCAAATGATATTCCGTACATAAGTTCCGAAAAACTCATTGGTGCGGTTCGAGCTGGGATTCGAACCCACGACCGCCGCTTGACAGCCGCATGCTTGAACCACTGGGCTACCGTAGCTGCGAGTTTAAAACACGCAGGTAAATTTACCAGCTAATTAAAAAATAAATAATCAAATTTATTTTTACTTATTATAGCTTAAAAGTATTCTATACAGGCTATTAACTCGTAGGTATATCAAGTTTCATCAATAATCCATTCAGCCGTGATTGACTGAACTGTACTTGTAGCGAGCATTAAGTTGCATGTGTCTATTGTATGTACAGTCAGCAGAAGTTTGTATGCACGGGGGGTCAGGTTTCTCTGCAGCTGACCGTTTGCAAAATTAGTTTCGTAAAACTAGTGCGTACGCCGAATCTTATAATTTAGGTGCCAATGTACACCGAATACAGAACCGCGAAACCGATAGGCAGATGGAATAAAACGAGAGATTTTTTGCAAATCTTTTAAAAATACCACGTCTTTTACTGTTTAACCACCCTATGTTAAAAACTAGGCACTTACCTAAATACAATTTAAAATCACTTTTTCATAATTTAACAACGAAAATATAACAATTTGTATGTCACTATTCCAATTGTCATTTATTTGCACACAACTAGCCACGTTGACGTCCAGATCACAACTAATACTATAATATGGTCATTGATAACAAAATTCTGCTTACCACTTCATTGTCCACACATTTTATACCTGAACCCTAAACAAAACCAACTCTCTTCTCTCTCGCAAAACTACGATTATGGTTCTAATTCTTACTGATATAAAGAACATAATGGCGTGATCCCGTACGAGAACTTACGTCGTATACATTCTAAGGCACAATTAAGTACTTACTCATTAAGAAATAGTTAACTGTACTTGGATTAAAATGAAGTTACGCTCTTTTAGATTTGATATTATTAAATACTAGAAATGACCAGGGATCCTTACAGCGTTGAACCTATAAATACATTATCAATTTACCTTATTAATTTTTGTATGGATCTTTAGTTATATTCTATGGGCTTTCGTTGCCTGAAAACTATATGTTTTAATACTTTTGAATGTACCTAATCAGTGCACAGATCCGTGAATGAGTTAGCCACGTGATTTTTATTTTAACTAATACACTCACGGGCAAAAATAATGCATGTTCTTTTTATTGAACTTCCATAGAAAGTGTACCGTTATTTTTGCCTTTGAGTGTACATTAGTAATTGTTTCTAAACTGATGGAAAAACACCGCAGTAAAAGTAATAAAATTTGAACTAAGTGTTTGTCCCTTTAACTAAATGTTTTATGAAACAGGATACACCTTCTTTCGGTATAATGTTACTTACACTCTGTGTATTTTGGAAGGTTTTGATACATAACTGTCACCTAACATACGGAACCCTGTTGAACAAAATGACACATTTGATTATTTGCTTAATTATTGAATCAGCGATACACCTTAACAATGAACTCATTAATTAATAGTATCAAATTATTATAGGTTACATTAAATGACAAATAATTTGCTTCTCAATACACTCAATACAGTAAGATCATAAGTGACATATGCTCTATTTCATGGATAGTATACTGTAACTGTAATAGACTTAGAGTTTATATTACAAACATACGAGTTTTAGACAAAGAATGCGTAATAGAAACTCTTATTACGTTAGTGTTAAAGTACAATATCTAGTGAAATAAGAGCAGAGGCAAGGCAGTCCCACTGCAAACGTCCCGCTCTAACACGCGTGAGGTTTCAATTAACCATCCCGCTCTCCACGGAATTCTGGGTGTAGTTTTCGCGAATATTTAGTACATTTTGATTGATGTTTGGAATACTGGATCATTTATCAGAAATCTATCCGGTTATTTTGTTAGAACGATAAAAAAGCTACCCTTTATGTAATAAAAAACATATCAATGCCGTTGACAATTAGGAAATAATCGGCAAGAAAGTTTATTTTTACGATGATATTTAGTTTTTTTTTTTACAGAGTTACTACCAAAGTATTTTTCAATAGTTTGTTCGGTTATTTTATTTTTTTCTTTAATTCTTTTTCAATTTACAGTAATTGTTGTGGAGTGTAATTTCTTCACACTCTAACTTTAATATTTTCATCGATTCATGAACTGGCCTGACCTTAAGAGGGCGTAGATGGCATCGCAAAAGTCCCGCTCTAACGAGCGTGAGTTTTCAATTAACCATCCCGCTCTCTACGGAAGCTCAGCGCGTGTTTTTCGTAAATATTGATGTTTATTCTAAACGTGTACATTTATAAAGATAATCTTTTTTATCAGGTTTGAGAACTTATCATTTTACATGGGAAGGTTTTAAAGATCCAACCAAAAACATCGAAAAAGGGCTATGTTTGAAAAATAAAAGTATCGAGAATTTTTTTGCATATCGTGTTTTCACTTTTAACAGACTAGAGGAAAATAGTTCAAGATTAATATACTGAAAGGACAGATATTTAATCACTACAAATGTTGAGATCTAGGTCGATAAACATTGGCAAAAGTGTTTTATGTGGGCTCTTAAGCGCGATCCAGATCAACGTCAAGTCCCTAGGACGGAGCGAACTTGGTCTGCAAAGTCCGGTTTTCAAAGAAAATCTTTCTGGAAACAGCTGTTTACACGGTCCGCGGGGAGCGGGGACCAAGGTCGCCCGGTTTTGGGGACTATTTTCGACCGTCCGGCACGGGCTTTGAAGTAGTTTACCTGTAATTTCAAAGGATCTGTGTGCTTGTTAAGAGGCTGACAAGACCTAAAAATAGTCCCGCTCTAACACGCGTGAGTTTCCAATTAACCATCCCGCTCTTTACGGAAGCTCTGCGGCCTCTGCGCGTAGAATTACAAATACATAAATACTATAATAATGTTGAAATAAAAAAAGTGTGGATTATTTGTGAAATATGACTCGTTGGCGGTTTAGGTATGAATATGTTGACTTCATGTTTTTAATTGCAGACCTATACGTAATAAAAATAAAGACATAGAACCGTTTAATGATGATTTTAAGACCAATCTATGCAATTATTTTCTATCGAGCCGATTTCGTCCAATTATGTATCGAGTCCGTACACGGTCTTTGAAATATGATGAATATTAACATATATTTTTTTTATGTGCTAGAACAAATAGTTTTTTTTAAAAAACTGCTTAAAAACTGCTTAAATAACATCAATTTCAACAAAATTAGGTCTTGTAAGCCTCTTAACTACTCCATACCATAAAAGCAATGTTGGAATGTAAACATCGCCAGTTATGTTTATGCCATTGTAGTGACTAAGTTTCGTAGTAACCACTATCAAATTTCATTTATCGCTTACACACTACCTACTGATAACGTTTGCTGGGAATTTACCGTTCCAATGTTGCTACATTTCGTTTTAAAAGCAGTTTGGTATTTTGTAGGGTTCCGGTATCCAAAGGGTAAAACGTGACCCTATTACTAAGACTGCGCTGTCCGTCTGTCCGTCTGTCACCAGGCTGTATCTCATGAACCGTGATAGTTAGAAAGTTGAAATTTTCACAGATGATGTATTTCTGTTGCCGCTATAACAACAAATGCTAAAAAACAGAACAAAATTAATATTTAATGGGGCTCCCATACAACAAACGTGATTTTTTTGCAGTTTTTAAAGATAATGGAACTGAACTCTTCGTGCGCGAGTACGACTCGCTCTTGGGCGGTTATTTTTTTCCTTAGCCTACTTGGGTGTCCCACTGCTGGGCAAAAGCCTCCCCCCATGCATGCCACGACTCCCGCATCAGTGCCTCCTCCTGCCAGTTGATGAGGAAGCCGACCAAGTCGTCCCGCCATCTCCGTTTAAGCCGGCCCCGTCTGCGTCGCCCTTTTAATTTCATCATCATCATCATCATTAGCCTATATACGTCCCACTGTTGGGCACAGACCTCCTCTCATAGATAAGAGAGGAGGCCTTTTAATTTAATTTAATATATTATGTATGTCGGTCGGTTATGTATATTGTGTATATCGGTTTGCCTTGCCACCTACTCAGTTAGATATATAATGTTGCATTATCTCCGCTACCCTAAGGTTGTCTGGAAGAGATCGCTCTTTAGCGATAAGACCGCCTGTTGTTTACCTCTACTTTAAACCTAATGTCCTGTACTGTGTTCTTTTTGAGGTGTGCGATAAAGAGTATTTGTATTGTATTGTATTTAATTGACAACATTTCATATTTTTAACTACTTTATTTTATGAACTAGTTAGAAAATAGGTAAAAATTTAAGCCACCCGTATTTTTTCTTTTTCAATTTAACTCATTATTTCATACAAAATAAAACACGTTGTAAAGTAGGTCATTCCAAAAGGGCGTAAGTAAAATATGACGTCATCTTCCCAACAAGAACCCAGCCCCTCAAGCACAACATGCATTCCGTATCTACTCGCGCGCGAGATAAAGCTACCTGTCACTTTTTGACAGCATTAATTGGACAGTGACAGGTAGCCTATCTCGCGCGCGAGTAGAGACGAGATGCATGTTATGCTAGCCCCACAGAGCCACTCCAGAGCAGCGATTGTCTGTACTCTGTACTAAGGGGAAGCGAGGAAGAAGACGTCAACTTACGGTTTACAGTAATTTGCGATTTTTTCCAAAATTAACGGAGAAAAAAATCTAAAAAAATGTTTTTTGTGTACTTCACACGTTTTTACCGAAATGGTTTTCGAATTAAGACTTTTGGTAAATTATGAAATATTGTCAAGTATTTGTATTGTATTGTATGTAATTGAGGTGTGCAATAATAGTACATTACTTAACAAGGGCGGTAAAACAAATAATGTCTCAGATCGCAGGTATTTGACGCCCAAGCCGAAGGCAAGGGCGATAAATTAAGATCTGGGGCTTTCTTTATTACCGCCCGTGTTAAGTACAAAATTTTATGTCACCCCCTGGCCAGGAAGTGGGACGCTTTATGGCCAGGTGTGACATAAAGAGTATTTGTATTGTATTGTATTGTATTGTATGTATCGTTGTTCCAGGTGATGGGGTTCGGTCTGTTCCTGATGGACTCGGACGGCTGCAACATCAACCGGCTCGACCAGAAGAAGAAGATCCGGCTCGACAGGATCGACAGGATCTTCAAGGTGCGTACTAAAATGAACGCTATGTTTAACCAGATAAGATACATATCCGACCATTTATTTGTTCTGGTTGAACTCGCTCCATCTCTCGGAGATGGTCACGAGCAAACCCATTAAGAGGAGGGGTTGGGGTAGGGCAAGCTCTCTCCATACAAACTTTGGGCAGGATTTTCTTCGTTTGTGTTTGCATTAAAGTTATAATTTTTGGTCAGTATGCTTATTTTTCTGTTAGCTATTTCGTGATGCAATTTGTTTTTCATTGATATTATTTTTATTTTTTTTGAAAAACTTACACAACAACTTACAAAACACTTTCTTCGCATATTTTTTATTATATATTTACATCCAAAAAAAATATTACATTCGTTAGTGCCAAAACCTAAAAATAAAACGTGCACAGAGTTTGTATGGAGAATGCCTTGCCCACCCCTGCGCCTTAACAATAATAATTAAATTTAAAAAGTTATATGATACAGAGAACAAGCTGCACAAAGGAAAAATTAACCGTGATCACGCACGCAGCCTCAGACGGGAATCGAACCCGTGCCTCTGGTTTGCCGGACCAGCGTGCTTACCTTTACACCACCGAGATCACTACGTCATCCAGCGAATCTTCGCCTTGCATTCTTAAGCCACTACTAGCGACCTCTCTGTATTTCTTCAAGGGCTCACAACCAAAAACAAAAACAATTTAACAAAATAATTTGATTCGTAACAAGAGTAAACATCGGAAAACGTGACGTATTTTTTATGTAACGATTTTACGTCACAAGTCACAATCCTCTAGCGTCATTGTAATTCACAATCGTTCCATACGAAGGTACAGTCGGCCTCATAAGTAGTTGGACACTTTGGTACAGTCAGCTGCAGAGGAAAGGTACCCCCCCCCCCCCCCTGCATAGAAGTTTGTATACACGGGCGTACACGGGGGTCTGGTTTCTCTGGCCGTACTTAAACTCTGGTCCACCATTCGGCGGAGTTGTTTGACAAGTCAAAATGCACAAATGTTGCCACAGTACTGCCCTCCTAACTAAAAGTGCAATAACTAGGTTCAAGCTACTTTCGAGAAAATGGCGCGCAAAAATTTAAATATTGTTTTGTTTGTATCTCCATTATTACGCATGCTATCGAGTTGAAACTTTGACTAAAATATAGACAATATTATGAAGCTGATTTGTACGTACATATTTTTTATAAATCTATTTATTTAAACAGTTAAAAATCAGAAAGCGCGGTTATGTTTAGTTAACTTAACGTATAAATTATATATTTACTAGGCATAACTGCAATAAGTAGACTACTTATTGCAGTTATCGCTAGGAAAATAAGATATTGCGTTTTTGTGTAGGAAGCATGGCTATACTTACTACATCAAAATGCAATATCTTATTACTACTACACAAAAGTGCAATATCTTATTGACATTTCATGCAGTGTCTTTTCTTTGGTTGTACGTTGTTTTATAGAGAAAATTTTTAAAGAATTTCGTTTCAAAGAAAATGTTTGATATATTATCATTTCACATAATAATTACAACGTATAGTCACTTTGTACAACTTCAAGTCATACATTTTTGATACCAATATTTGTTAATATTTCGATATTCATGTTCATAGAATTACAAGTCAAATAATAATTATTAATATAAATAAAATAAAATAAATATTTGTGGACAATCTTACACAAATCAACCTAGACCCAAACTAAGCAAAGCTTGTACTATGGGTACTAAGTGACGAAATAAATACTTATATAGATAAATATATACTTAAATACAGAGAAAACATCCAAGACCCAAGAACAAATATTCGTGCTATTCACACAAATAAATGCCCCGGCCGGGACTCGAACCCGGGACCTCCAGCTTCGTAGGCAGGGTCACTACCAACTAAGCTAAAGCGGTCGGTATATATATGTATTATTTAGTTTAGTTAAACTAATTACGAAGACCGGAGGTTTATAGAATTTTGCTTCTCATAAAAATAAATCTCATATTATTATTTCATTGAATAATCAATTCGCAAAGTTCTTACTTGATGGAAATTTTTATCATAGTTTTTTGTTACAAAGAAAATTAATATTTCGATATTTTCTATAACTTCAATTATTATAGTTAATATATTAAATTAGTTAACTAGGGAAAACATTTTATCGAGTTACGATTTTTCAAGGCACATAAAAAAATACCTAACACCAGAAGACTAAGGCGCCTTAGTCTTTTGAACCTAACCTAACGGAGTCGGTTTTGTTCCGGAAGGTTTTGCTCGCTCGCTTCGCTCGCTCGCCCGATAGCCAAGTTTGAATGTAGATACAAGTCGGACTTTCAGACAGGTATTGTGCTTTGCTTGTGACACGTTTTTAACAATTTCGTTGAAATTGAAATATCGATGGAGCCCCGCTTTGCGCAATCTCGCATGCATGCATGCATGCATGCTAGCAAGCAAGCAAGCACTTACCTATGCATGTATGCATGCATGCAAGCAAGCAAGTAAGCATCAAGCACGTATGCATTCAGACAAACAAGCAAGCAAGCAAGCACGATTTTTCGAGACACATAAAAAAAACCTAACACCAGAAGACTTAAGCTTCGCTTCGCTCCCGCCTTAGTCTTCTGAACCTAACCTAACAGAGTCGGTTTTGCTCGCTCGCTTCGCTCTCTCGCCCGATAGTTTGGATGTAGATATAAGATACGGACTTTCAGGCAGGAATTTGCTTGTGACACGTTTTTAACAATTTCGGTTAAATGAAAACACCGAACTAACAATGTTAGTGAAACACATTATTCTAATATTTGATAAGCTGATTAAATGTATGGTTAAAAAAAATAGATTTTTTTAAATTCACTGTATTGCGTCTCAGTGAAATATGTTTAATTGAAGTAAATTAGGCGTTGATACAAAAATATTCGAAATAAAAATATAAGGACCAAATACTATTTTATATAAGTTATATAAGTATATTAAATACTATTTTATATGATTTAAACGAAATCCTTTAAAATGTCTGTCTGCGAAACTAAGGAAACACCAAACATAATTCTACTATTTGATATGTGTATTTAATAAAAAAATATTTTATATCATTATTTGAATTGTGTTTCTGTGAAATATTTTTCATTCAAGTAAATAGTCATGTTAATAACAATAATATTCGAAGTAAAAATACAAGGACCAAATATTACATGAAACATTTTCTGCGAAACAAAATTTTATGAAATTTCTGTCTGCGAAACAAGGGACCACCATGTACATAACTCAATTTGACCCAAAACTCGAGTTATTGCACTTTAAGTTAGGAGGGCAGTACCCCTCGCCCCGCAGTTACTAGGTGCTTTACTACGCATAAGTGTAATAACTTGAAAACATTTGTAATTTGTTTGGTATAGCCAAATTGTATTTCCCTGCTCTTCCTACGAATAAACGCAATAACTCTACTTATTTCCTTAAAGTCAAGTATACTATTAAGGACGAATAATAAGAATCCTTAACAAAAACGCAATAACTAAAGTTATTGCGTTTATAATTAGAACATTAATATAAACCAATAATGAATTCTACCAATTATAAATGCGATAACTATACTTATTGCAGTTATTGTTAGGAATTGTTCATAATTTCGCTTAAAATATTTTTCAACCGAGTCATAAGTAGAGTTATGACGTTCTTTATAAGTAAACCTAAATTCACTTCCTTAGATATTGCACTTTCACTTAGTAAAAAGGTGTCAAATCTAAAAGATACGTAAAAACTGTCTAAGAACAAAATATAGAACTTTTCTTTCTGATTCCGAATATGTACATAACTCAATTTGACCCAAAACTCGAGTTATTGCACTTTAAGTTAGGAGGGCAGAGTACGGCCAGTGCTGTTCATATCGATATTATTTAAGGCCTCACTAGACGTACGGATCTTACGGACCAATTTATCGGGTACCCCTTGGTGCTTACCGAGATCTAATCTAAAATGCTCTCAATCTGACAATTTAAAATGATTTGTAAATTTTATGATTTTTTTTCATATTTATTTTACTTTTTTTTACTTTTGTCCCACTTAACGAGCCTTTAGTTGCCGAAAAGTAGAAACTTTTACATTTACTAAATTAGGCAGTAAAGTAGCAGGACTTATAACTTTATCGAAAAAACTTCCTATCGAATAGTATATCGATTTTAATATTCCGATAAATGCTGGCACATTTTTGTTCGTGAATAAGAGGTTATAGTTAGTTACTTTATACCTATCGACATATTTTTATCGATATATACCGTCACTATTTTTTTTTCTACTCCTGGCAACATCTCATCTGTCAGTTTACTCCGCCGAATTATGGACTTGACCTTAGTCGCTTTCACCCGTTGGGCATTTAGCATGACAGTTAAGAGATGTGACGTTAATGCGACAAAAGTGTTAAGCTCCTTGTGCAGCGGACCGTGCGTTTTACGGAAAAAGGACAGGAGATACCTCTTTCTAAAACATTGAACACATAACTATATTACAATGAATTCTCTTATGACTGCACTTTTCATCATTTGACTCAATTTTTTTTCTACGTTTGGTGTTAACAACCCTATTAATCGGATGATATTCATTTTGTGCACAGAATCTGGAGGTGGTGCCTTTGTTCGGTGACATGCAGATCGCGCCGTTCAACTACATCAAGCGATCGAAGCACTACGATCCGAGCAAGTAAGTGATAAATAAATAAATATCGGAGGACTATCATGCACAAAACAAACTAGCCTCTTAGGAAATTCAATGGCCTGTGTTATGGTTACCAAACATAATTTTTGATAAATATAAATACTTATATTATGTACAATATGTTATACTATACATATACATAAAATATCCAAGAGGCAAAAATAAATATCCATGCTCATTGCTCATCAATAATAACACAAATAATAGCCTCGACCGAGATTTATTTAGTACATTACTTACCAAGGGCGGTAAAACTAAGAATAGCTCAGATCACAGGTATTTGACGCCTGTGCCGAAGGCAAGGGCGATAAAAAAAAAAAAAAAAAACCGCCCGTAGTAAGTACAAAATTTTATGTCTCCCTTTAGCCAGGAAGTGTCCAGTGCCGCGGACCATAAAGAAAACATCAACACCTATTAAATAAATAAATATATGATTTGATGTTTTCTTTATGGTCCGTGGTAAGTACAAAATTTTATGTCTTCCCCCCTGGCCAGGAAGTGGGATGTTCACTTTATGGCCAGGTGTGACATAATAGTTATTTGTTCAACAAGAGAGCAAAGTAGATTTTTGCTGCGAGTGTTGATTTTGAGTCCCGAGGAAGCGAAAGATTCTATAATTGAATCACGAGCGTAGCGAGTGATTCAAAATTAGAATCTTGAGCGTAGCGAGGGACTCAAAGACACGAGATGCAAATATCTTTGCTCTCGCGTGATACATACAACTTTTCACCTCAGCGGCGAGAACATATTAAACTTTAATAACATCATTTACGGCTTATCATAGGCTTTTACGCACGTGTCTCGTGATAAATCAAGCAGATTTAATTCAGCATTGATTAGGAATCTGCTGCTTGTCTTAACTCCTCAGCTAAGCCAGCACAAGACGAACGCAAGCGCGCGACTCGTCGAGTTTAGGCGCGGCAGACTTTAGGTACATAATCGCGCGAACTAATTCACATGCACACTAAAAATTAGTTGTATTGTTGTTAAAATACAGCCTATGTCAGTGTCACAGATTTCGCTTACCTACGTATTTTAGTTATTTGAACAATATCTGTAGCGCAAGAATGAGACAATAACACTTTTTAAGTAGGTACTCTTCTCACTCGAGCCAGCTCGCGTGTACACTAAGACGCACTGTTTTCTAAATCTAAATACACCCTTCATCACTAATGTTTTCTAGATATTTTTATAATATTCAACACTGATTATTAATTAATGTCTGTTAGCGCAGGACAGAATAAAAGTAAAAACGAAAAAAAACGCACAAATTTTTAAAGGGTGCGTTCTGAAATGGCTCCGGTTTTATTCTTCTACTAAAATAAAGATTGTTAAAAGTAAAATTAATAATAAAAGTGATAAACTTTCTGTTTTTTTCTGCAATAAAGGTTTTATTTATAAATATGTATTATCATAATAATATTATATTTAAAAGAACCGTTGCCAACAACTTCCTGATAATTATAACACTTAGGTTAATTTATGAGTTTTCGAACGTGTTTTACGTTACTTATTTAGCGCGTTTTTGGGAGTCGATTAGAGAATTTGAATATCAAATTAAGAATCGACATATATGGGCCCTCTCTTTTTTAATATAACGAATTGAAAGGAACAGAGCGATTGAAGGTCAAATATATCGAATTCGTAATATACCCCGAACTACGGAGTGGCAGATCTTGGCATTCGTGGACCAAAAATTAAAAAGCTACTTTGATCCACGCTCGCAGCAAAATTGCATTTTGGCCACTGGTTTCAAGCAGCAAAACAGCCGTGTTCGAGCCGCTGAGGTGAAAAATACATTAACGACACATCACGGTCAGTAACCACTAAACTGAACCGGTCGTCGAAGTGATGTTGTAGCATGTCTATTGCTATTTCTAGGTTTTTAAGTGAAATACATAAGTATCGCGTGAGACCCGTTTGAACAAATCTTTTAAGTATCTGTGTTAACCTGGTCAGATGGCCCCTGTCCTCGAGCCCGAACCCGCCGTCCCCGCAGGCCGACCTGATGGTCCACCTGCCGCAGATCCGCGAGGAGCACCAGAACTACATCTCGGAGCTGGCGCGATACAGCAACGAGGTAAGTGCACTTTCAGCATCAAGCAATTACACCCCTATTCATAAAACTTATCAAACGTGATAGTTTAGTTTAGTAGATGCTTTATCTGGTTGGCTATTACGCGATGAACGTGATAAACATAGATCATAGATAGACCCTCTGTTTCACGCTACAAGTTACAATTTCGCAAGTCGTTTATATCGCGGCGGCGCCGGCTGCTGGTGGCTGCAGCGCGTGTTTTTATTACTGAATCCTTAGAATATCATTTAATATTACTTTTGTTTCTCGTTTGTTTGCCTCATATAGTGCGCGCCATCCACGAAGGCGCGCCCCTCCACAGCCCATGCCGTAAAACTGCGCACAGATTAGTATGAGACTCGCTGTGGAGGGGCGCGTCGTCGTGGATGGCGCGCACTATAGTCGAAATGAAAAGTAGAGTCTTTAACTCGGGTGAAACGGATCACTTTCAACCCTTGGTTAACAATCTAATATGACATCATCATTCCTACTCCACAGGTTACAACGACGTTTAAAGAAGCCGGTTCAGACGCTGAAAATAAAACCGTCACAGAGCTCTGCCTACGTGGTCTCCAGCTTCTGTCGTCCTGGTGTTCAGTGCTCACCGAGTTGTGCTCGTGGAAGCTGCTGCATCCAACTGATCACGCCAGTAACCCGCGCTGCCCGCCTGATGCTGAGGAGTACGAGCGGGTGAGTGTTCGGACAAGCTTAAGGGAGCCAGTGGGACCTAGGAAATTGTAGGTCTCAAGCGGTTTATACTCCTTGATGAAAGAGTGAGTCTTGGCAACAGCCGTGGGGATAGGCATCTCTCTCTGTCTCGCTGCGATGCTCCTAGCGAGCTATTAAAGCAGTATAGCAAGCAGCAGTGCATTTTTTCCTCTTTCTCTATCATCTCTGTCCAAAACAAGACAGTATTAGAACTCTGTCTCCGCGGTCTCCAACATAATCTTATGGAAGCCATTGGGACCCAAGCAGAATATTACTCGTACTCCTTGATGGAGTCTTAGGAACAGTCGTGGGATATTGCCACGTATCTTCCTCTGTCTTGCCGCGATGCTCCGAGCGAGCTATCTATCTATCTCTGTCTAAAACAAGATATCTAGATATAGATCTTTCAAGTCCTGTTCAATATAAATGGCAAATGATTATATCATAATACTTAGGTCATCATAATCTTCATTGACAGAGCAAGCGCGAAGAGTCTCTCTTTGCTTGCGTTCGTTCGACAGACTGTGGCCTTAGAGTTTCGTATGAACTACATTCCTGTGCCATAACTTGTTATGAAACAATTCTATCCTCGCTCGCAGGCGACCCGCTACAACTACACGTCAGAGGAGAAGTTCGCGATGATCGAAGTGATCGCGATGATCAAGGGGCTGCAGGTGTTGATGGCTCGCATGGAGACTGTCTTTGCTGACGCCGCCAGGCGGTGAGTATCGGGAGAGGTTTTTTTTATGTTATAGCAGGGACCCGACCACCCCTTCCCAGAAAAAAGCCTTTGAACGGCTTAGTCGTTCAATGAATAGCCCTAACGTCTTGCTAACCCAATCGAAGGGGTAACCCCTTCATTTTGCTTAGAACTAGGAAAGAGGCTACCACCGCTTTTATAAGGGTATCCCTTTCCGACAATTTTAAGCGCTGGTTGCCCATTCAATGAATAGTTTCGGGAAAGGCTAACCATAACGAGTTTAGCGCTTACCCTTTGGAAGATCTTCAGTTTTCTGTGCTGCGTAAGTACTTGCAACTCGCGTAGAGCGGCGTGAATTAATAGTTTCACTTTAGTTTTTAATATTTGGGTAGCCGACGCCGAAGTTTTGTTTTGTTTCGTGTTCGGGCGATTTTTCTACCGTTGTATAGCGGCATTTTTGGTATGTCCTACCATTATTTTTATCACTTTAGACATGTTTTTAAAGTAGTTGCGTATCTTTTGTGCTATTAAATACGTTAATAGATAATTTTGCATCAATAATGCGTAGGAACTTTTTTTAATAATATATATTTTTTCCATGTCCCAGCATTTTATTGCAGATGCAGATTTTTGTATGGTAAGAGTATATGATTTGACTAGCAATAAAGTTTATAGATACATCGATATTTACATCATTGTAATGGTTTTAATTTAAATGTTTAGTGTATAATATTGCTCAAAAAAGTAGCGCTGTAGCGCTATTGAATAACGAATGTTATTCGATGATATCTTGATTAATTCTTCCAAAAAGACAATTTTATTTTGGTAAGGCTACATTCTTTTATCCATGCCGTGTTGGTTTTGTTGGTTAGTCAGTATACTAAAAGCTTTCGTTGCAAAAGGAGTTTACATTGCAGAGTTTTTGGTTGACTATTTTTAGTTACATTTAGTGACGGAGTTTTAGAAGGTAATTATCGTATTTTATCGTATTTCTTATATGTGGTGTTATTAATAACATCATTCATTGATATAGAAATAGCGTTACTTTTCATAATAAAATAACTTAAATTTTGTATCTCAAGGTACAAGCGTGAAGTTCCACTGAGAAATTTTGTTTCTCATTGGATCGAAAAGTTACTCAGTGTAACGGTAAAGCCGCGTTATAAGTGCATAAAGAAGGATAATAATTAAAATATGAATTCTGTACTAGTTTATTGCAGTGCCATTACAGATGTCTCGCTCTAACACGCGTGAGTTTGCAATTAACCATCCCGCTCTTTAAGGAACTCTGCGCGTGTTTTTCGTAAATATTTATTTTGATCGTTTTTTGGAATACTGGATCACTTATCAAAAATCTATCCGGTTACCAATTGTGTTAGAACAATAAAAAAGCTATCCTTGCTTGTCATGTTTTCGTAATAAACAAGGAACCCTTATAGTTTCGCCATGTCCGTCGAACCGTCCGTCCGGTTCCAGCTTAGCTCAAAAACCGTTAGTACTATAAAGCTGTAATTTGGCACGGGTACTAAATATAAACGGACGAATATAGAACAACATCTTGAAAAACATGTTTTTTTAGGGTACCTTCCCTAGACATCAAGTGTTGGTGAATTTATTTTTGTTTCATTCAAACCGCATCATGTTGGTGCTGTCTAAATATTGTGAGGTTACTCAAACCGTTTTTTGATTCAAGAATCTGTTGGCGTGATATTAAGCTACCAAGTGTTGGTTATTGAAATTTCCTATTACTGACTGATTACTTTTTTCATGGTGACGTAAGTAGAATTTTCAATGAGCACACGTATTGATACAGTGCGTTACCGGGAAGCAGGTATTAATTTTAAACTGATATTAATATGTTCCATTAGCCATTCTACGTCGACTAGAATTTATACTACGATGGTGGCAAACAAGCGTGCGGTCCACCTGATGGTAAGCCGACACCGTAGCCTATAAACGCTCGCGACTCTAAAGGAGTAACGTGCGCATTGCCGACCCTTTATAAAATTTGAGGATTCACTAAGTTTAGGAGTAGCAAAAACCCAAAAACTGCGAAATTAAATTTCCTAATTCCGCACCTTCAATGTACTACGTAACGCACTGCCTAAGAGAACGTCATAGTAAACAGAACACTAAGGGCTGTCATTTGTACTGAGTTGTCAATTTACTTTGCAATACATTGCTGGCAATTAAAATTTTAATTTAATCGATATCAAATCCCTAGAAGTTGTTCCGAGTTAGCACAGGTATGGTCATAACTTCATAAGTAAATGTTACTATGATGCTATCTAAAATGAATAAAATGCATCATAAATTCATAACATAACCCTTCATTAAGTTGATGTTTGAAATGGCAACCATGGTTTTCAATGCAATATTAAACTCGTTTAGGTGATGATTTTACTATTGCGTTTTTCTTGTTACTGAAATCTATGACATCGTTCCTAAGAACAGATCTTCGTATGTCTTATAGTTTCAGACTTCCCATACTGACCGATTTAAATGTTACACCCTATATAATGAAATTATAAGTAAAATGATCACAGCTGAGTAGACATTACTAGTTAACGACTAAAAGCCGAACTTTCATACAATTTCCATTGAGGTAGGTACCTCAGATAATGTTTTTAATTAAGTATTTCAAAAACATAGTAGGTAAATATAAGTTTGCAAACTTTTTAGTCCACATAATGTAACGGGTGACCAACTACGGAACTCTACATTGTGCGTGGCCCGACACGCACTTTACCGGTTTCGTAAAAAAAGAACATAATTATAACTGACGTTGAAAATTACGAAATAATCAGCACTAAAGTTGATTTTTACGATGATATTAGGATTTATGACAGAGTTATCAAAGGCATTTTTCAATGTTTTCTTCGGTTATTTTACTGTGTTCTTTTTCAGTCTAAATAGTTTTTTGTGTAGTATAATTCTACTTTATTTCTTCACACTGGAAGCTCAAACTTCAATTTCACTACGTTAACTCTTCCATGAAAATGAGCTGTCAAACAAATATAAATATCTGGGTGACCGAGCTTAGCTCGGCCTTTTCCCGGAGATGAGACCTACTAGACCTAGCTAGATCGATTGCTCGTCCACGAAAACTCCCACATACCACATTTCAGCAAAATCGTTAGAGCCGTTTCAGAGATCCCCAAAATAAATAAATATATATACAAGAATTTCTCGTTTAAAGACATAAGATTTGGCAACATTGTGCATTATACGTCATATTGGTATTACTAACATCTCACAAAAAATAATTTTGTGGAATATAATGTTTTTCTTCGTTTATAATGCATGCAAATAGAACAGGTCTATTTCATGGCACTTTACTAAAAAAAATATGTACCTTTTTCTCGTTTTTTAGGTAAGTTATGTTACTTAAATAATAGTGTACATATACGTACACCTTGTACAAAATGTAACTCAGTGGAAATTAAAATGTCTTTATTTTAAAAGGTTTTGCTATATATGCAATGTTTTTTGTATTTTGAATATTGTTGTAGTCTATATTCATAATTTAGGGAAAAATATATTCATTATCGTATTTTAAACAACCATTTTATTAATTTCAATTTCGTCACTCAGGGGAACATCGGTATCGGTAGATCGGTACCGAGATTAACACTAACACATTCATCCGATTTTTTTTTGCTAAATCCAAGCATTAATCCGTGAGTATATCTATATTTTTTAGGTACCTTAATAATTAATTAATAATTAAAATAATTAATTTTTAGGTACCTTAATAATTTAGGGTTCCGAACCATCCGCAAAATTTCAAAGGAAAAACCTCATTTATCAATATATATATTAGTATTTGTTGGTAAAATAATAAACATTATCACCAAATTTCAAGTTCATAGGTCAACGGGAAGTTAAAAAATTGTTAGGAACAAAATTTTGTGACAATCGACGGACGGACGGATGCGTGAGTGACAGCAATAGGGCTCCGATTAGAGCCTTCGGTTTCGGAACCCTAAAAAGTATTTGCATTAACAGAATCAGCATTTGTTTTTTGAACACTACTTTTTAAATATGTTACAACTGCAGAAAAGTCGGCCCGTTCGATAAATTACACGCTTCAACTTGTTCCGGCCCTTCGCCATGCCAAAGGAAACCGTATTGCAATGTGATAAGGTATTTTTAAATCGCAACTTAGCAGTATTTCAAAGGCGCCGGCGTTTTATGGCACCTGTGCCGACGGCGCCGGCAGTCATCCAGTCGACAAACGTAAATTTGCAATTACTGCTCTTATTGTCATCAGTAAAAGGATGAAAATTGCATAAGCGTGGAAAGGGAAACCCCTTCAAACTGTTGCCTTTTCGAAAGGCTTTTTAAGCGCTTAGTAAAAATATCTGATATTCGTTAACTGAACGGCTTACCCATATTTAAAGCGCTTTAAAAGCCGAATGAATGGGTTTTTTTAGAGCAACGACTTCGGTAAGCGAAGTCCTACTAAAAACCCTTTCAAAAACCCCTTGAAGGGGATACCGTATTAAAAGCGCTTTAAAAGCCAAATGAATGGGTTTGAAGGGCAACGGATTGGGTAAGCAAAGCCTTACTAAAAACCCGTTCAAAAACCCTCGAAGGGGATACCGGGCGGGTCCCTGTGTTATAGGGGGCGAGCGAGCACATGTGTACGTATACGTGTGTTCTGCCGCCGCCGCCGACTTGAACGCGACGCTTTCTCTCTCTAACTAAGCTTCATCATTATTTGAGATATTTGAATAGGATTATCATCATTCGACGCATTTTTGGTCTTGTTTCTTTAGGAGTTATAATAAAATTTTCGGTAACATTGCCCGGAGGACCGATGGCCGGTGGGGCCAGCGAGTTCTCGAGTGGCGACCACGTACCGGACGACGCAGTGTTGGAAGGCCCCCCACGAGGTGGGCTGATGGCCTGGTTAAGGTCGCGGGGATCCGTTGGATGCGGGCAGCCCATGACCGATCGTTGTGTTGTGGCGCTCTCTGGGGGAGGCCTATGTCCAGCAGTGGACGTCTGCAGGCTGATTATGATGAATAATGAAATCTTCGTTTACTACCCTGTTGTCGTAAGTTACGAGTTTTAAATCAGTTTAATCTTACAGATCCATATATGCTGAGCTGCAAGATTTCGTACAACTGATCCTTCGTGAGCCGCTCAGAAAAGCTATTAAGAATAAGAAGGATCTTATTCGGAGGTACGTCCCTGAATTACAGACTTCTTCTTTTCGTGTGAAGGGACCAAATAGCTTAAATTTAATAGTACATTATTGCCGTGGCCGGGAAGGAAGCCTGCATTTGCCATTTCGGCCGAGGCTAATATAGTGCTCAAATATGCGGAAAATAATACAAAATTTGAACAAGATTTGATAAACATAACGAACAAGATTTGATAAACATAACGAACAAGATTTGATAAACATAACGAACAAGATTTGATAAAGCATGATTTTTTGACGTTTTAAACGTCAAAAACATCATGCTTTTGACTCCATTTCATGCTTTCCCTCCGTTTATTTATTTGTAACAGAATCGCAAGTGTATTTTGCCACCGAAAAACTAAAATTATTCGAGACACATAAAAAAACGTCGCGTTTCCAACAGAAAAATACGAGCTGAATTGGCTGAAAACGACCTGTGCCTCGTTTTATTTTTTAAAAAGTTTATAACTCGACAAATAAATGAATTTATATGTGACATTGCAGGCGGTATGCAATGTTTTTTTATTTTTTTATTTTGATCTGACCTTAAACTAGACTGCGTTATTATGCTGGGTCGTCTGAATGAGGTGCCACATTCGCAGAGTATGTCGCTATTTTATGATCTTATTGCCCATTTCTGGAGGTTATCTTTAGAGCGACCAACTCCCGTCCTCAATTACAAACTGTATCAAGGCGATCTGAGAAAAAGGACCTTAGTGCATCTTACGATAGATTAGAACTAAGTTAGTTGACTTTAGATTCCATTTCCACCCACGTGTACCCATTTTTTTACTCTTGAGTGTATTTTTGAAGTGAAAACTTCTTTAGCGGCGCTGAGCACTTTTGTACTGGGGAAAAATGTATAAACTCGCGATAAATTCCAAGACCAGGTTAGTTGACCCCTCCTAGTATCGTGATTGCTATGTTACGAGGGGTCCCCCGCTGGTCTTCTTAGAAAGCCAAGGTTCTAACTGTTTTAAGACAATCCTAAGATTTTCCATAAAGATCATATTTCAAATAAATTCTCATGGAAAGTAGCTCTTATTGTCCCTAAAAAAGCGTTTCCAAAGTCCAATATCGGATAGCCAGACTGACTGATTTCCGTAAAGATCATATTTCAAATAAATTCTCATGGAAAGTAGTTCTTATTGTCCCTAAATACGGTGACAGTTCCCTTCAAAATACCTAGTGGCCAAGAGTGATGGATAAAATAACAAGGGCCTGACACGCTTTGTAAGAGAAAGATAGCCTTATTGCGATTCCTATGAGAGGAAGTAGAAAATAGTGCGATGTTTTGTCCTTATCACCGATCGAAAAATGTTGTATTTGTGTCAAAGTTTTGTGTCAAGAAGATTGCAAAACAAATTGGCAATATTTGGTAGTGCATTTTATAAATGGAGAATTAATGATAAGTTTGGTTTAAATGAATAATAATTTACCAATTATCAGATCCGTAGTGTTTGGGTGTTCAGTGCAAACATGGTGGGGTGTTCAGTGTTGGGCTGTAAAAGCAAACTCGACCGAAAAAAGGCGGATGTTACATTCCATGCGTAATTTGCGTAAGTACATTTTCTTTGCATTTTGGACCCGTGTTTATTTCTAAAATCTCACCGGTACCAAGTTACTGAGCTAAATCATAAGTTATATCATGAGACACTTGATGAAATAGGAAAAATATGTAAATTAATTCGAAAATAACCTCCAAACATTTCACATATAAACCGATCAAATCGCGTAGTATAAATCTACCATAGAAGCCAGCTTAGAATTGATGTCCCATCATTCAGTCGGTTTATAATTCGATTTCGGGATACCAACAAATAATAAAAAAATCCCCTGAAGATTACCCCACGTTTCGGGAAATTCAAGTAATTTGATTTTTTCAGTTTTTAGGGTTCCGTAGTAAACAAGGAACCCTTATAGTTTCGCCATGTCCATCCGTCCGTCCGTCCGACCCCCGTTTTTCTCAGTAACCGTTAGTACTAGAAAGCTGTAATTTGGCATGAGTATACATATCGATGACGCGGAGAAAACGGTAGAATAAAATCTTTAAAAAAAATATTTTTTAGGGTACCTCCCCGGGTGACAGTAACGGAAACGCACAGGGCCGGGCCGTCTTTAACCAATTTGAGGCCCTGGGCACATTAGGGTAATGGGGCCCCTATGACCTTGATAGAGCACGATTCTATTAGAATAGACAAAGAAAGTAAACGAGTCACATTAAATGAATAGATATTAATAATATAATATTTCCTAAAAAATAAAATTAATTTTCAAAATACACTAAATATGGGTTCTTCCTTAGAGCAAACAGCTAAATTAAATTTTCTTAAATAAACGCCTAATTCTAACCAGTCATATATATTTTTTTAAATTGAAAATGAGGCCGACGCTTATGCGAGCTCACCCAGAAGATTCACTCGTACCTTAAAAAGGTCCAGGTTATTTGAACTCGGAAGTACCTACATACGCCATTCGAATACCAAACCAGTAAACATTATAAAAAAAGATGATTTTGACCAGGTAATGAAAGTAGCCAGTCGTACGTCGTCTGGATATCTGATGGAAGAAGGGGGAAGGCGGTATGAGCTCATGGAGTTCCTGAGCACACTCAACGAATCTAAAGAAATAAAAATGGGAAATAGGTAGTATTGCTTACAATTTTTGAAGTGAAAACTTCTTTAGCGGCTCTGAGCACTTTTGTACTGGGGAAAATTTGTTGAACTCGCGACAGATTCTAAGATTCTAAGACCAGCTAGTTGACCGCTCCTAGTAATCGTGATTGCGATGTTAGGAGGTGTCAACTCAGCTAAACTCAGCTGGCCCCTATACCACAAAACTTTACAAGTCTACAATTTGACAAAATTGCACAATTTTCCATAGAAAAAGTTCACAAATTTGTCGAATTGTACGCTTGTAAAGTATTGTGGTACAGGTTCCTGGTCTTAGATGCGTAAGACACAATGATACTCGGGACATATTATGTAAATGGATTATGCGAATATGAACATGAGTATGAGTACAGTACAGATACGGATACCGATACGGATACCGATACCGATATGAATATCTTTGTTATTTGGGTCATTGTCAGTCGGAAAAACAAAAGTTGTCCATTCGGTGGACAATAGTTAACGGCTTGTGTGCATGTAATTTACGTTTTTATTATATGGATTTATAGACACGGAATTACAGATTATGCGGGTTATCAGATCAATCGAAAATTAAGCTTTGTAGCCCTTAACTTTTGGCATGTCCTTTCCACCGAAAAGACGCGCACCTAAATCTGACAATGACCCATTTACTATCTTTATTGAGTTTTCACTTCTACCGGCACTCCCGGAGTGCAACCCGTTGTTTTTTTTAAATATAGTATAGGTAAGCACTTGACCTCTATGTCAACAGTTGGTAAGTAGCGATGAGGCCGAGGGTAAGGGTGATAGATACATGCGTATCTAAATAGTGCCTATTTACTCCCTTCTTGAAAAGGTCGAATATAACTTCGTTAATGCTGTTACTGTTCCTAAACGACGACTTTTTTCCCTGAGAACGTCACTTAGGGTAAGCTGTAGTAATGTAGCCCCCCCATCGTAATTCAATGTATTAAGCGCAATCTTTCAATACACGGCAGAAAATAAATGTAATATTTTTCTTTGTTTACTACACTCTAAAATGTAGTAGATAGAACCACGGAATAATAAAAACCAGTGGAAATGGTAAGGGGGCGTGCCGCGCTGTCATAAATATGAGGAGATTCGCAGCATTGCCTCAGTTCGCAGCTTTCGCTTGTTCGTGACAGTTGTGTCGCTACCATTACAAAAAAACAACGGGTTGCACTCCGGGAGTGCCGGCAGAAGTGAAAACTCAATAAAGATAGTAAATGGGTCATTGTCAGATTTAGGTGCGCGTCTTTTCGGTGGACAGGACATGCCAAAAGTTAAGGGCTACAAAGCTTAATTTTCGATTGATCTGATAACCCGCATAATCTGTAATTCCGTGTCTATAAATCCATATAATAAAAACGTAAATTACATGCACACAAGCCGTTAACTATTGTCCACCGAATGGACAACTTTTGTTTTTCCGACTGACAATGACCCAAATAACAAAGATATTCATATCGGTATCGGTATCGGTATCCGTATCCGTACTCATAGGTACTCATGTTCATATTCATATTCGCATAATCCATTTACATATATACATAATATGTCCCGAGTATCATTGTGTCTTACGCATCTAAGACCAGAGGCCTGTACCACAATACTTTACAAGCGTACAATTCGACAAATTTGTGAACTTTTTCTATGGAAAATTGTACAATTTTGTCAAATTGTAGACTTGTAAAGTTTTGTTGCCAGCTGAGTTTAGCTGAGTTGACACCTCCTAACATCGCAATCACGATTACTAGGAGCGGTCAACTAGCTGGTCTTAGAATCTTAGAATCTGTCGCGAGTTCAACAAATTTTCCCCAGTACAAAAGTGCTCAGCGCCGCTAAAGAAGTTTTCACTTCAAAAATTGTAAGCAATACTACCTATTTCCCATTTTTATTTCTTTAGATTCGTTGAGTGTGCTCAGGAACTCCATGAGCTCATACCGCCTTCCCCCTTCTTCCATCAGATATCCAGACGACGTACGACTGGCTACTTTCATTACCTGGTCAAAATCATCTTTTTTTATAATGTTTACTGGTTTGGTATTCGAATGGCGTATGTATGTAGGTACTGCCGAGTTCAAATAACCTGGACCTTTTTAAGGTACGTGTGAATCTTCTGGGTGAGCTCGCATAAGCGTCGGCCTCATTTTCAATTTAAAAAAATATATATGACTGGTTAGAATTAGGCGTTTATTTAAGAAAATTTAATTTAGCTGTTTGCTCTAAGGAAGAACCCAAATTTGGTGTATTTTGAAAATTAATTTTATTTTTTAGGAAGTATTATATTATTAATATCTATTCATTTAATGTGACTCGTTTACTTTCTTTGTCTATTCTAACAGAATCGTGCTCTATCAAGGTCATAGGGGCCCCATTACCCTAATGTGCCCAGGGCCTCAAATTGGTTAAAGACGGCCCGGCCCTGTGCGTTTCCGTTACTGTCACCCAGTGCCTTGAACGCACAAACGCGTTCATAATATTTAGTGACTTTCACCCTGTGCCTTAGTGCCTTAGACTTAGAATAGTCGGTTGAACTCACATGTGCCTTTGGGGCACACAGCAAAGTGCGGCACCTGCCGAATGTCCAGGAAAAGAGGGTGGCAGTGAATGCGTTAAGAATTTTTGACGTACTGAAAGCCGATGTCTAAATGCTAACTTAGCTGTCAATAAGACGATTTAAAGAAGAATAAGAATAAGATTTTAAGAAAATAAGACCACTTAAAGTGTATTAGTGTAGTTAGGTCGGAGTGAAGGTGTACTTTGATCATGAATAAAATCATTTATGAACTGTTTTAATTTGTTTTTATTGGTTTAGACATTACAACAATTCGACAGTGCTTGGCGTGGTGGGCACGACGACACACTACCGCTTTGGCGGTCAAAGGGTTAATAAGTTCGTCAAGCAGTACGGTAGACTCGATCGAAACCTAACCTGAATAATAAAATTATATAAATTAAAAAAATCTTAAATAAAAAATACCCTAAAATTTAGTCGGATACAAGTGACAAGTGATCGAATTCCGTAGTAAGTCGGCATTTTGATTCACAAACTAAATTTACACAATATCGTAGGCGATATCGTAAAATAATTGATCCCGACCGGCCACTCTTTTTGTGATAATCTTACCGTATATAAAGTTATTACCGTTGCGTAAAACGGCGGTTTTACTGATTCAAGTCTATACATTTTCTTCTTGTCGCTCGTCGCTGGTCGCTGGTCTTGTCTTGCTGCTCGCCGCTTGACTTGCTGGTCATCACGTCACCCATAGAACCATGCTAATTGTTAAGTCTCTAGTCTCTAGACGATGAAAGTAGTAAGTAATTACTAATTACTATAAGTAATAAGTAACCTTAAAGTGCCTACTACTTACATGCTCCTTTTTGTCTTTCATAGATAAATTAGGTATGTCGGTGTTGAAATAAAAGGATAAACTTTAAATTATAACAAGTTATTTACTTAACATATTTATAACTTTATTTACAATAAATAAACAAATACCTACCTTATAGATAATATTTTCCCAATTCTCTTTTCCTGTTCCCTCAGTCCTCAAATCCATTTTTTTCGGTATTCATCCTCTGTTGAACAAGTGCGTGTCGGGCCACGCGCAAGGTAGGGTTCCGTAGTTGTCCACCCGTTACATTATGTGGACTAAAAAGTTCGCAAACTTATATTGACTATGTTTTTGACAGAATTAACAACATTATCTAAGGTATCAATGGAAATTGTACGAAAGTTTGCTTTTGCAAAGTACATTTCTGAAGTGTAGCTGTGATAGTTTTCCTTTTAAATTCATCGTATATACTACTACCATGATTTTTTTCACATGCCTAGTAGCCACTGTTTAGCTAGCAGGGGGGCGGGAGGGGGGGGGGGGGGGGCAATTACCATAACAAAAATTATCACTTCAAAGCTTAATATCACGCCAACCTATTCTTTAATCAAAAAATGATTTTAGAAACCTTATAATATTTTTAAAAGAGCTATCTAACGATATCCCACACGATGGGGTTTGGCACAAAAAAAATTGCACCACCACTTTACATGTATGGGGAGGACGGACGGACAGTCGGACATGGCGAAACTATAAGGGTTCCTTGTTTACTACGGAACCCTAAAAACTGAAAAAATCAAATTACTTGAATTTCCCGAAACGTGGGGTAGTCTTCAGGGGATTTTTTTATTATTTGTTGGTATCCCGAAATCGAATTATAAACCGACTGAATGATGGGACATCAATTCTAAGCTGGCTTCTATGGTAGATTTATACTACGCGATTTGACCGGTTTGTATGTGAAATGTTTGGAGGTTATTTTTGAATTAATTTACATATTTTTCCTATTTCATCAAGTGTCTCATGATATAACTAATGATTTAGCTCAGTAACTTGGTTCCGGTGAGATTTTAGAAATAAACACGGGTCCAAAATGCAAAGAAAATGTACTTACGCAAATTACGCATGGAATGTAACATCCGCCTTTTTTCGGTCGAGTTTGCATTTACAGCCCAACACTGAACACCCCACCATGTTTGCACTGAACACCCAAACACTACGGATCTGGTAATTGGTAAATTATTATTCATTTAAACCAAACTTATCATTTATTCTCCATTTATAAAATGCACTACCAAATATTGCCAATTTGTTTTGCAATCTTCTTGACACAAAACTTTGACACAAATACAAAAATTTTCGGTCAGTGATAAGGACAAAACATCGCACTATTTTCTACTTCCTCTCATAGGAATCGCAATAAGGCTATCTTTCTCTTACAAAGCGTGTCAGGCCCTTGGTATTTTATCCATCACTCTTGGCCACTAGGTATTTTGAAGGGAACTGTCACCGTATTTAGGGACAATAAGAACTACTTTCCATGAGAATCTATTTGAAATATGATCTTTACGGAAATCGGCCAGTCTGGCTATCCGATATTAGACTTTGGAAACGCTTATTTAGGGACAATAAGAGCTACTTTCCATGAGAATTTATTTGAAATATAATCTTTATGGAAAATCTTAGGATTGTCTTGGAACAGTTAGAACCTTGGCTTTCTAAGAAGACCAGCTGGGGACCCCTCGTAACATAGCAATCACGATACTAGGAGGGGTCAACTAACCTGGTCTTGGAATTTATCGCGAGTTTATACATTTTTCCCCAGTACAAAAGTGCTCAGCGCCGCTAAAGAAGTTTTCACTTCAAAAATCTAAATTGCATGAAAAATGCCATATTGTGCAGTTTTGGAGTACAAAAACGATAGCCGGAGCAAAAACGTTGCCAATGGTGGTGTTTCATACCATCGCTAAGTCTTATTTTATTTTATTTTCAATAATTTCTAATATTCTGTTTTAGGGCATTTTAAGCATATAGACACCAAACAAAAATAAACCTTATCATTAAGCGATAGAGTTGATTTTGCACCATACGTCAAAGTATGCAGCAATCTAGAACGTTCGCTACTCAAGTAGAGCGCGAATGATGTCGATAAGTTATCGATATTTGGGTCAAGTTATCTATTATAAAGATTTAATCGATTGAAATATAATTCAATGTTTTTAGGGTTTAAAAGTAAAATAATGTCATTCATTGTAACTAGTGTACGGGAATTAAATAATGTATCTGTATTTCAGAGTTATTGAAATTTTTGCACTGATATTATTGATTTTCATCAAAATCATTAGAGCCGTTTCCGCGATCCCCGAAATATATATTAGAATTGCTCGTTTAAATATATAAGATACAATATAAGTAGAAATATGTTGACAAAAGTAACATTTTTTTAAAACGAATATACGATATTATTGTTTTTTTTTTCGTTATTTTAGACTAGGTAAATTAGAATACATTTTCGACTTAATTAAATGCCATGACTAATACGGGACCCTATTACTAAGACTCCGTTGTCCGACTGTCACCAGGCTGTATTTCATGAACCGTGTTAGTTAAACAGTTGAATTTATCACAGGTTTCTATTGCCACTAACAAAAAAAAACTAAATAACAGAAAAAATAAATATTTAAGGAGGGTTCCCATAAAACAGACCCGTTTTATTGCCGTTTTTAGAGTTCCGTACCCGAAGGGTCAAAAAGGGAACCCTATTGGTGACGCCCAGGTGTCCGTCCGTCCGCCCGTCCGTCCGTCCATCGTCAGTCACAAAATTTTGTTACTAAGAATTTTTTTACTTCCCGTTGATCTATGCACTTGAAATTTGGTGATAATGTTTATTATTACGTATATTTTACCAATTATGTATGTATATTGATAAATCACTTTTTTGTGGTTGGTTCGGAACCCTTAATGTGCGAAGTCCGACTCGCACTTGGCCGGTTTTTACAGATAATGGTACAAAATCCGGTGTGCGCGGGTCCAACTCGCACTTGGCCGGTTTTTTATATTTTTGTTATGTGTGCGTGTGTGGTAAAATAAAGGCTTAATCTAAATATTACACTAGCTACATTATTATTACATTTGTATTTATTGAATGCTACCAGATATCTGAAACTAGATAATGACCAAAGTTATTAAGTCCGTCTTAAATAAAAATGTTTTCGTACATTAATATTACAATATCGATAACGTGAAAATTAAGTATAGCACATCACTAAACTACACGCAAAGTGCTCTATCGGCGAGTAGCCGAACTAGGGTATGTACTCTTATAGTTTTTCTGTTAGAAGTTCAGCTATTGAACGCTAAATGGCAGAACTTTGAAGGCTCAATAGAATTTCAATCATTTCGTATGCACTTAAAGTTTAAATTAAGTGAAAGCTCCGTTGTTCATAGCACCTTTTTAAATAAAATACTACGACCAATCACTTTCAAGATTTCAATGTGTTTAGCATTATGATAGTGTGAGTTTTGGCGACACCCGTCCTGATACTAATTGTGACTTATGCCATTTCCACTGGTTTTTATTATTCCGTGGAACACTTGAAAAGAAGGTACTTGACAGGTAGAACACTTGAAAAGAAAAACAGCATTTAAGAGGCCAGTGATTGGAGGGGACTACATTACTAGAGACACACCTGTGACACGCGAAGGAACGTAAGCGCTGTGGGTAAGTATGTGTGCGTGCGCTGTCGGTACACGGACGAATCGCGAGGCGCGACGGCACCAGGCGGGTCTCTCAGGGACGAGGTAACTGACCTCGGTGCGGGGGGTTCGTGTCCGTTCTGTATGTAATACTACAGCTTACCTTATATCTTGTAGAATAATTGTAAGTTGAGCCTTGTTGCAGTATAATAGTGTCGGTGCGGGAGACGTGCGGGGACTGGGCGCGCGGCTGCGAGCCGCAGCAGGACCCGGCGCTGCGCGGCAAGAAGGACGCTGAAGCTGGCTTCACGATCAAAGTGCCCCGGCGGAACGTTGGTGAGCCAACTACCTATACTGACAGTATAATAGTGTCGGTGCGGGAGACGTGCGGGGACTGGGCGCGCGGCTGCGAGCCGCAGCAGGACCCGGCGCTGCGCGGCAAGAAGGACGCTGAAGCTGGCTTCACGATCAAAGTGCCCCGGCGGAACGTTGGTGAGCCAACTACCTATACTGACAGTATAATAGTGTCGGTGCGGGAGACGTGCGGGGACTGGGCGCGCGGCTGCGAGCCGCAGCAGGACCCGGCGCTGCGCGGCAAGAAGGACGCTGAAGCTGGCTTCACGATCAAAGTGCCCCGGCGGAACGTTGGTGAGCCAACTACCTATACTGACAGTATAATAGTGTCGGTGCGGGAGACGTGCGGGGACTGGGCGCGCGGCTGCGAGCCGCAGCAGGACCCGGCGCTGCGCGGCAAGAAGGACGCTGAAGCTGGCTTCACGATCAAAGTGCCCCGGCGGAACGTTGGTGAGCCAACTACCTATACTGACAGTATAATAGTGTCGGTGCGGGAGACGTGCGGGGACTGGGCGCGCGGCTGCGAGCCGCAGCAGGACCCGGCGCTGCGCGGCAAGAAGGACGCTGAAGCTGGCTTCACGATCAAAGTGCCCCGGCGGAACGTTGGTGAGCCAACTACCTATACTGACAGTATAATAGTGTCGGTGCGGGAGACGTGCGGGGACTGGGCGCGCGGCTGCGAGCCGCAGCAGGACCCGGCGCTGCGCGGCAAGAAGGACGCTGAAGCTGGCTTCACGATCAAAGTGCCCCGGCGGAACGTTGGTGAGCCAACTACCTATACTGACAGTATAATAGTGTCGGTGCGGGAGACGTGCGGGGACTGGGCGCGCGGCTGCGAGCCGCAGCAGGACCCGGCGCTGCGCGGCAAGAAGGACGCTGAAGCTGGCTTCACGATCAAAGTGCCCCGGCGGAACGTTGGTGAGCCAACTACCTATACTGACAGTATAATAGTGTCGGTGCGGGAGACGTGCGGGGACTGGGCGCGCGGCTGCGAGCCGCAGCAGGACCCGGCGCTGCGCGGCAAGAAGGACGCTGAAGCTGGCTTCACGATCAAAGTGCCCCGGCGGAACGTTGGTGAGCCAACTACCTATACTGACAGTATAATAGTGTCGGTGCGGGAGACGTGCGGGGACTGGGCGCGCGGCTGCGAGCCGCAGCAGGACCCGGCGCTGCGCGGCAAGAAGGACGCTGAAGCTGGCTTCACGATCAAAGTGCCCCGGCGGAACGTTGGTGAGCCAACTACCTATACTGACAGTAGTGTCGGTGCGGGAGACGTGCGGGGACTGGGCGCGCGGCTGCGAGCCGCAGCAGGACCCGGCGCTGCGCGGCAAGAAGGACGCTGAAGCTGGCTTCACGATCAAAGTGCCCCGGCGGAACGTTGGTGAGCCAACTACCTATACTGACAGTATAATAGTGTCGGTGCGGGAGACGTGCGGGGACTGGGCGCGCGGCTGCGAGCCGCAGCAGGACCCGGCGCTGCGCGGCAAGAAGGACGCTGAAGCTGGCTTCACGATCAAAGTGCCCCGGCGGAACGTTGGTGAGCCAACTACCTATACTGACAGTATAATAGTGTCGGTGCGGGAGACGTGCGGGGACTGGGCGCGCGGCTGCGAGCCGCAGCAGGACCCGGCGCTGCGCGGCAAGAAGGACGCTGAAGCTGGCTTCACGATCAAAGTGCCCCGGCGGAACGTTGGTGAGCCAACTACCTATACTGACAGTATAATAGTGTCGGTGCGGGAGACGTGCGGGGACTGGGCGCGCGGCTGCGAGCCGCAGCAGGACCCGGCGCTGCGCGGCAAGAAGGACGCTGAAGCTGGCTTCACGATCAAAGTGCCCCGGCGGAACGTTGGTGAGCCAACTACCTATACTGACAGTATAATAGTGTCGGTGCGGGAGACGTGCGGGGACTGGGCGCGCGGCTGCGAGCCGCAGCAGGACCCGGCGCTGCGCGGCAAGAAGGACGCTGAAGCTGGCTTCACGATCAAAGTGCCCCGGCGGAACGTTGGTGAGCCAACTACCTATACTGACAGTATAATAGTGTCGGTGCGGGAGACGTGCGGGGACTGGGCGCGCGGCTGCGAGCCGCAGCAGGACCCGGCGCTGCGCGGCAAGAAGGACGCTGAAGCTGGCTTCACGATCAAAGTGCCCCGGCGGAACGTTGGTGAGCCAACTACCTATACTGACAGTATAATAGTGTCGGTGCGGGAGACGTGCGGGGACTGGGCGCGCGGCTGCGAGCCGCAGCAGGACCCGGCGCTGCGCGGCAAGAAGGACGCTGAAGCTGGCTTCACGATCAAAGTGCCCCGGCGGAACGTTGGTGAGCCAACTACCTATACTGACAGTATAATAGTGTCGGTGCGGGAGACGTGCGGGGACTGGGCGCGCGGCTGCGAGCCGCAGCAGGACCCGGCGCTGCGCGGCAAGAAGGACGCTGAAGCTGGCTGTACGATCAAAGTGCCCCGGCGGAACGTTGGTGAGCCAACTACCTATACTGACAGTATAATAGGGTCGGTGCGGGAGACGTGCGGGGACTGGGCGCGCGGCTGCGAGCCGCAGCAGGACCCGGCGCTGCGCGGCAAGAAGGACGCTGAAGCTGGCTTCACGATCAAAGTGCCCCGGCGGAACGTTGGTGAGCCAACTACCTATACTGACAGTATAATAGTGTCGGTGCGGGAGACGTGCGGGGACTGGGCGCGCGGCTGCGAGCCGCAGCAGGACCCGGCGCTGCGCGGCAAGAAGGACGCTGAAGCTGGCTTCACGATCAAAGTGCCCCGGCGGAACGTTGGTGAGCCAACTACCTATACTGACAGTATAATAGTGTCGGTGCGGGAGACGTGCGGGGACTGGGCGCGCGGCTGCGAGCCGCAGCAGGACCCGGCGCTGCGCGGCAAGAAGGACGCTGAAGCTGGCTTCACGATCAAAGTGCCCCGGCGGAACGTTGGTGAGCCAACTACCTATACTGACAATATAATAGTGTCGGTGCGGGAGACGTGCGGGGACTGGGCGCGCGGCTGCGAGCCGCAGCAGGACCCGGCGCTGCGCGGCAAGAAGGACGCTGAAGCTGGCTTCACGATCAAAGTGCCCCGGCGGAACGTTGGTGAGCCAACTACCTATACTGACAGTATAATAGTGTCGGTGCGGGAGACGTGCGGGGACTGGGCGCGCGGCTGCGAGCCGCAGCAGGACCCGGCGCTGCGCGGCAAGAAGGACGCTGAAGCTGGCTTCACGATCAAAGTGCCCCGGCGGAACGTTGGTGAGCCAACTACCTATACTGACAGTATAATAGTGTCGGTGCGGGAGACGTGCGGGGACTGGGCGCGCGGCTGCGAGCCGCAGCAGGACCCGGCGCTGCGCGGCAAGAAGGACGCTGAAGCTGGCTTCACGATCAAAGTGCCCCGGCGGAACGTTGGTGAGCCAACTACCTATACTGACAGTATAATAGTGTCGGTGCGGGAGACGTGCGGGGACTGGGCGCGCGGCTGCGAGCCGCAGCAGGACCCGGCGCTGCGCGGCAAGAAGGACGCTGAAGCTGGCTTCACGATCAAAGTGCCCCGGCGGAACGTTGGTGAGCCAACTACCTATACTGACAGTATAATAGTGTCGGTGCGGGAGACGTGCGGGGACTGGGCGCGCGGCTGCGAGCCGCAGCAGGACCCGGCGCTGCGCGGCAAGAAGGACGCTGAAGCTGGCTTCACGATCAAAGTGCCCCGGCGGAACGTTGGTGAGCCAACTACCTATACTGACAGTATAATAGTGTCGGTGCGGGAGACGTGCGGGGACTGGGTGCGCGGCTGCGAGCCGCAGCAGGACCCGGCGCTGCGCGGCAAGAAGGACGCTGAAGCTGGCTTCACGATCAAAGTGCCCCGGCGGAACGTTGGTGAGCCAACTACCTATACTGACAGTATAATAGTGTCGGTGCGGGAGACGTGCGGGGACTGGGCGCGCGGCTGCGAGCCGCAGCAGGACCCGGCGCTGCGCGGCAAGAAGGACGCTGAAGCTGGCTTCACGATCAAAGTGCCCCGGCGGAACGTTGGTGAGCCAACTACCTATACTGACAGTATAATAGTGTCGGTGCGGGAGACGTGCGGGGACTGGGCGCGCGGCTGCGAGCCGCAGCAGGACCCGGCGCTGCGCGGCAAGAAGGACGCTGAAGCTGGCTTCACGATCAAAGTGCCCCGGCGGAACGTTGGTGAGCCAACTACCTATACTGACAGTATAATAGTGTCGGTGCGGGAGACGTGCGGGGACTGGGCGCGCGGCTGCGAGCCGCAGCAGGACCCGGCGCTGCGCGGCAAGAAGGACGCTGAAGCTGGCTTCACGATCAAAGTGCCCCGGCGGAACGTTGGTGAGCCAACTACCTATACTGACAGTATAATAGTGTCGGTGCGGGAGACGTGCGGGGACTGGGCGCGCGGCTGCGAGCCGCAGCAGGACCCGGCGCTGCGCGGCAAGAAGGACGCTGAAGCTGGCTTCACGATCAAAGTGCCCCGGCGGAACGTTGGTGAGCCAACTACCTATACTGACAGTATAATAGTGTCGGTGCGGGAGACGTGCGGGGACTGGGCGCGCGGCTGCGAGCCGCAGCAGGACCCGGCGCTGCGCGGCAAGAAGGACGCTGAAGCTGGCTGTACGATCAAAGTGCCCCGGCGGAACGTTGGTGAGCCAACTACCTATACTGACAGTATAATAGTGTCGGTGCGGGAGACGTGCGGGGACTGGGCGCGCGGCTGCGAGCCGCAGCAGGACCCGGCGCTGCGCGGCAAGAAGGACGCTGAAGCTGGCTTCACGATCAAAGTGCCCCGGCGGAACGTTGGTGAGCCAACTACCTATACTGACAGTATAATAGTGTCGGTGCGGGAGACGTGCGGGGACTGGGCGCGCGGCTGCGAGCCGCAGCAGGACCCGGCGCTGCGCGGCAAGAAGGACGCTGAAGCTGGCTTCACGATCAAAGTGCCCCGGCGGAACGTTGGTGAGCCAACTACCTATACTGACAGTATAATAGTGTCGGTGCGGGAGACGTGCGGGGACTGGGCGCGCGGCTGCGAGCCGCAGCAGGACCCGGCGCTGCGCGGCAAGAAGGACGCTGAAGCTGGCTGTACGATCAAAGTGCCCCGGCGGAACGTTGGTGAGCCAACTACCTATACTGACAGTATAATAGTGTCGGTGCGGGAGACGTGCGGGGACTGGGCGCGCGGCTGCGAGCCGCAGCAGGACCCGGCGCTGCGCGGCAAGAAGGACGCTGAAGCTGGCTTCACGATCAAAGTGCCCCGGCGGAACGTTGGTGAGCCAACTACCTATACTGACAGTATAATAGTGTCGGTGCGGGAGACGTGCGGGGACTGGGCGCGCGGCTGCGAGCCGCAGCAGGACCCGGCGCTGCGCGGCAAGAAGGACGCTGAAGCTGGCTTCACGATCAAAGTGCCCCGGCGGAACGTTGGTGAGCCAACTACCTATACTGACAGTATAATAGTGTCGGTGCGGGAGACGTGCGGGGACTGGGCGCGCGGCTGCGAGCCGCAGCAGGACCCGGCGCTGCGCGGCAAGAAGGACGCTGAAGCTGGCTTCACGATCAAAGTGCCCCGGCGGAACGTTGGTGAGCCAACTACCTATACTGACAGTATAATAGTGTCGGTGCGGGAGACGTGCGGGGACTGGGCGCGCGGCTGCGAGCCGCAGCAGGACCCGGCGCTGCGCGGCAAGAAGGACGCTGAAGCTGGCTGTACGATCAAAGTGCCCCGGCGGAACGTTGGTGAGCCAACTACCTATACTGACAGTATAATAGTGTCGGTGCGGGAGACGTGCGGGGACTGGGCGCGCGGCTGCGAGCCGCAGCAGGACCCGGCGCTGCGCGGCAAGAAGGACGCTGAAGCTGGCTTCACGATCAAAGTGCCCCGGCGGAACGTTGGTGAGCCAACTACCTATACTGACAGTATAATAGGGTCGGTGCGGGAGACGTGCGGGGACTGGGCGCGCGGCTGCGAGCCGCAGCAGGACCCGGCGCTGCGCGGCAAGAAGGACGCTGAAGCTGGCTTCACGATCAAAGTGCCCCGGCGGAACGTTGGTGAGCCAACTACCTATACTGACAGTATAATAGTGTCGGTGCGGGAGACGTGCGGGGACTGGGCGCGCGGCTGCGAGCCGCAGCAGGACCCGGCGCTGCGCGGCAAGAAGGACGCTGAAGCTGGCTTCACGATCAAAGTGCCCCGGCGGAACGTTGGTGAGCCAACTACCTATACTGACAGTATAATAGTGTCGGTGCGGGAGACGTGCGGGGACTGGGCGCGCGGCTGCGAGCCGCAGCAGGACCCGGCGCTGCGCGGCAAGAAGGACGCTGAAGCTGGCTTCACGATCAAAGTGCCCCGGCGGAACGTTGGTGAGCCAACTACCTATACTGACAGTATAATAGGGTCGGTGCGGGAGACGTGCGGGGACTGGGCGCGCGGCTGCGAGCCGCAGCAGGACCCGGCGCTGCGCGGCAAGAAGGACGCTGAAGCTGGCTTCACGATCAAAGTGCCCCGGCGGAACGTTGGTGAGCCAACTACCTATACTGACAGTATAATAGTGTCGGTGCGGGAGACGTGCGGGGACTGGGCGCGCGGCTGCGAGCCGCAGCAGGACCCGGCGCTGCGCGGCAAGAAGGACGCTGAAGCTGGCTTCACGATCAAAGTGCCCCGGCGGAACGTTGGTGAGCCAACTACCTATACTGACAGTATAATAGTGTCGGTGCGGGAGACGTGCGGGGACTGGGCGCGCGGCTGCGAGCCGCAGCAGGACCCGGCGCTGCGCGGCAAGAAGGACGCTGAAGCTGGCTTCACGATCAAAGTGCCCCGGCGGAACGTTGGTGAGCCAACTACCTATACTGACAGTATAATAGTGTCGGTGCGGGAGACGTGCGGGGACTGGGCGCGCGGCTGCGAGCCGCAGCAGGACCCGGCGCTGCGCGGCAAGAAGGACGCTGAAGCTGGCTTCACGATCAAAGTGCCCCGGCGGAACGTTGGTGAGCCAACTACCTATACTGACAGTATAATAGTGTCGGTGCGGGAGACGTGCGGGGACTGGGCGCGCGGCTGCGAGCCGCAGCAGGACCCGGCGCTGCGCGGCAAGAAGGACGCTGAAGCTGGCTGTACGATCAAAGTGCCCCGGCGGAACGTTGGTGAGCCAACTACCTATACTGACAGTATAATAGTGTCGGTGCGGGAGACGTGCGGGGACTGGGCGCGCGGCTGCGAGCCGCAGCAGGACCCGGCGCTGCGCGGCAAGAAGGACGCTGAAGCTGGCTTCACGATCAAAGTGCCCCGGCGGAACGTTGGTGAGCCAACTACCTATACTGACAGTATAATAGTGTCGGTGCGGGAGACGTGCGGGGACTGGGCGCGCGGCTGCGAGCCGCAGCAGGACCCGGCGCTGCGCGGCAAGAAGGACGCTGAAGCTGGCTTCACGATCAAAGTGCCCCGGCGGAACGTTGGTGAGCCAACTACCTATACTGACAGTATAATAGTGTCGGTGCGGGAGACGTGCGGGGACTGGGCGCGCGGCTGCGAGCCGCAGCAGGACCCGGCGCTGCGCGGCAAGAAGGACGCTGAAGCTGGCTGTACGATCAAAGTGCCCCGGCGGAACGTTGGTGAGCCAACTACCTATACTGACAGTATAATAGTGTCGGTGCGGGAGACGTGCGGGGACTGGGCGCGCGGCTGCGAGCCGCAGCAGGACCCGGCGCTGCGCGGCAAGAAGGACGCTGAAGCTGGCTTCACGATCAAAGTGCCCCGGCGGAACGTTGGTGAGCCAACTACCTATACTGACAGTATAATAGGGTCGGTGCGGGAGACGTGCGGGGACTGGGCGCGCGGCTGCGAGCCGCAGCAGGACCCGGCGCTGCGCGGCAAGAAGGACGCTGAAGCTGGCTTCACGATCAAAGTGCCCCGGCGGAACGTTGGTGAGCCAACTACCTATACTGACAGTATAATAGTGTCGGTGCGGGAGACGTGCGGGGACTGGGCGCGCGGCTGCGAGCCGCAGCAGGACCCGGCGCTGCGCGGCAAGAAGGACGCTGAAGCTGGCTTCACGATCAAAGTGCCCCGGCGGAACGTTGGTGAGCCAACTACCTATACTGACAGTATAATAGTGTCGGTGCGGGAGACGTGCGGGGACTGGGCGCGCGGCTGCGAGCCGCAGCAGGACCCGGCGCTGCGCGGCAAGAAGGACGCTGAAGCTGGCTTCACGATCAAAGTGCCCCGGCGGAACGTTGGTGAGCCAACTACCTATACTGACAGTATAATAGTGTCGGTGCGGGAGACGTGCGGGGACTGGGCGCGCGGCTGCGAGCCGCAGCAGGACCCGGCGCTGCGCGGCAAGAAGGACGCTGAAGCTGGCTTCACGATCAAAGTGCCCCGGCGGAACGTTGGTGAGCCAACTACCTATACTGACAGTATAATAGTGTCGGTGCGGGAGACGTGCGGGGACTGGGCGCGCGGCTGCGAGCCGCAGCAGGACCCGGCGCTGCGCGGCAAGAAGGACGCTGAAGCTGGCTGTACGATCAAAGTGCCCCGGCGGAACGTTGGTGAGCCAACTACCTATACTGACAGTATAATAGGGTCGGTGCGGGAGACGTGCGGGGACTGGGCGCGTGGCTGCGAGCCGCAGCAGGACCCGGCGCTGCGCGGCAAGAAGGACGCTGAAGCTGGCTTCACGATCAAAGTGCCCCGGCGGAACGTTGGTGAGCCAACTACCTATACTGACAGTATAATAGTGTCGGTGCGGGAGACGTGCGGGGACTGGGCGCGCGGCTGCGAGCCGCAGCAGGACCCGGCGCTGCGCGGCAAGAAGGACGCTGAAGCTGGCTTCACGATCAAAGTGCCCCGGCGGAACGTTGGTGAGCCAACTACCTATACTGACAGTATAATAGTGTCGGTGCGGGAGACGTGCGGGGACTGGGCGCGCGGCTGCGAGCCGCAGCAGGACCCGGCGCTGCGCGGCAAGAAGGACGCTGAAGCTGGCTTCACGATCAAAGTGCCCCGGCGGAACGTTGGTGAGCCAACTACCTATACTGACAGTATAATAGTGTCGGTGCGGGAGACGTGCGGGGACTGGGCGCGCGGCTGCGAGCCGCAGCAGGACCCGGCGCTGCGCGGCAAGAAGGACGCTGAAGCTGGCTTCACGATCAAAGTGCCCCGGCGGAACGTTGGTGAGCCAACTACCTATACTGACAGTATAATAGGGTCGGTGCGGGAGACGTGCGGGGACTGGGCGCGCGGCTGCGAGCCGCAGCAGGACCCGGCGCTGCGCGGCAAGAAGGACGCTGAAGCTGGCTTCACGATCAAAGTGCCCCGGCGGAACGTTGGTGAGCCAACTACCTATACTGACAGTATAATAGTGTCGGTGCGGGAGACGTGCGGGGACTGGGCGCGCGGCTGCGAGCCGCAGCAGGACCCGGCGCTGCGCGGCAAGAAGGACGCTGAAGCTGGCTTCACGATCAAAGTGCCCCGGCGGAACGTTGGTGAGCCAACTACCTATACTGACAGTATAATAGTGTCGGTGCGGGAGACGTGCGGGGACTGGGCGCGCGGCTGCGAGCCGCAGCAGGACCCGGCGCTGCGCGGCAAGAAGGACGCTGAAGCTGGCTGTACGATCAAAGTGCCCCGGCGGAACGTTGGTGAGCCAACTACCTATACTGACAGTATAATAGGGTCGGTGCGGGAGACGTGCGGGGACTGGGCGCGTGGCTGCGAGCCGCAGCAGGACCCGGCGCTGCGCGGCAAGAAGGACGCTGAAGCTGGCTTCACGATCAAAGTGCCCCGGCGGAACGTTGGTGAGCCAACTACCTATACTGACAGTATAATAGTGTCGGTGCGGGAGACGTGCGGGGACTGGGCGCGCGGCTGCGAGCCGCAGCAGGACCCGGCGCTGCGCGGCAAGAAGGACGCTGAAGCTGGCTTCACGATCAAAGTGCCCCGGCGGAACGTTGGTGAGCCAACTACCTATACTGACAGTATAATAGTGTCGGTGCGGGAGACGTGCGGGGACTGGGCGCGCGGCTGCGAGCCGCAGCAGGACCCGGCGCTGCGCGGCAAGAAGGACGCTGAAGCTGGCTTCACGATCAAAGTGCCCCGGCGGAACGTTGGTGAGCCAACTACCTATACTGACAGTATAATAGTGTCGGTGCGGGAGACGTGCGGGGACTGGGCGCGCGGCTGCGAGCCGCAGCAGGACCCGGCGCTGCGCGGCAAGAAGGACGCTGAAGCTGGCTTCACGATCAAAGTGCCCCGGCGGAACGTTGGTGAGCCAACTACCTATACTGACAGTATAATAGTGTCGGTGCGGGAGACGTGCGGGGACTGGGCGCGCGGCTGCGAGCCGCAGCAGGACCCGGCGCTGCGCGGCAAGAAGGACGCTGAAGCTGGCTTCACGATCAAAGTGCCCCGGCGGAACGTTGGTGAGCCAACTACCTATACTGACAGTATAATAGTGTCGGTGCGGGAGACGTGCGGGGACTGGGCGCGCGGCTGCGAGCCGCAGCAGGACCCGGCGCTGCGCGGCAAGAAGGACGCTGAAGCTGGCTTCACGATCAAAGTGCCCCGGCGGAACGTTGGTGAGCCAACTACCTATACTGACAGTATAATAGTGTCGGTGCGGGAGACGTGCGGGGACTGGGCGCGCGGCTGCGAGCCGCAGCAGGACCCGGCGCTGCGCGGCAAGAAGGACGCTGAAGCTGGCTTCACGATCAAAGTGCCCCGGCGGAACGTTGGTGAGCCAACTACCTATACTGACAGTATAATAGTGTCGGTGCGGGAGACGTGCGGGGACTGGGCGCGCGGCTGCGAGCCGCAGCAGGACCCGGCGCTGCGCGGCAAGAAGGACGCTGAAGCTGGCTTCACGATCAAAGTGCCCCGGCGGAACGTTGGTGAGCCAACTACCTATACTGACAGTATAATAGGGTCGGTGCGGGAGACGTGCGGGGACTGGGCGCGCGGCTGCGAGCCGCAGCAGGACCCGGCGCTGCGCGGCAAGAAGGACGCTGAAGCTGGCTTCACGATCAAAGTGCCCCGGCGGAACGTTGGTGAGCCAACTACCTATACTGACAGTATAATAGTGTCGGTGCGGGAGACGTGCGGGGACTGGGCGCGCGGCTGCGAGCCGCAGCAGGACCCGGCGCTGCGCGGCAAGAAGGACGCTGAAGCTGGCTTCACGATCAAAGTGCCCCGGCGGAACGTTGGTGAGCCAACTACCTATACTGACAGTATAATAGTGTCGGTGCGGGAGACGTGCGGGGACTGGGCGCGCGGCTGCGAGCCGCAGCAGGACCCGGCGCTGCGCGGCAAGAAGGACGCTGAAGCTGGCTTCACGATCAAAGTGCCCCGGCGGAACGTTGGTGAGCCAACTACCTATACTGACAGTATAATAGTGTCGGTGCGGGAGACGTGCGGGGACTGGGCGCGCGGCTGCGAGCCGCAGCAGGACCCGGCGCTGCGCGGCAAGAAGGACGCTGAAGCTGGCTTCACGATCAAAGTGCCCCGGCGGAACGTTGGTGAGCCAACTACCTATACTGACAGTATAATGACACGCAAACACACACACACAGTATACCTCGTCTGACAGTATATCTCGCTATTCAAGGCTTTTAGCCAGTCCTTCTACTCGAGCAGCCTGTGGGTGAACTGGGTGAAGTATACCAAAAGAGCCTATAATGCCCTACGTGTGCAGTACAACAATGGATTCAGAGTGTTGTTGGGACTACCTCGATGGTGTAGCGCATCGCGTATGTTCGCTGAGGCTGGCACGGATGGTTTTCAAGCGATTGTGCGCAAAAAATCGTGTCGATGCTGAGCCGGCTAAGAGGTAGTCCTAATAGCTGAGTGTCATTGCGGACAGGTATGACTGCCCAATTTTTATACACTGGGTAGGGCAAATCAAGGCGGTCGCTCAATTTAGATTTATGTAATAGTGTTATTAGAATAGGTACTAATGATTAGTTTTAAGTTACACTAACAACATATGGATGTAAAAAAAGAATATCCGAAATAAAAGTTATCATTCATTCATTCAATAACGCCCTTTAGGAGAATTTTGTGTGCCTTCTCCATCCCGGCTTTTATCTTCTTAAGAGCATTCTAACGTATTATTTTATCTCGCAGGTCCGTCTTCCACCCAACTATACATGGTGCGCACACAGCTCGAAGCCCTCATCTCGGACAAGTCCGGCGGGCGGCGCACGCTGCGCAAGGACCTCGACGCGTCCACTCTCGCGCAGATCGAGCAGTTCCACCGGCAGAGCTTCTACTGGAACTGTCTGCTGAACCTGTCAGGTACTCGCTCTTTAGTAATCTGATCGCGGGTAACGTCGCACACAATATTTATTGTGTGTGTCGAAATAGTTTGAAAGTAATAAGGTCAACCTACCTAGTTACATTATTTTAAAGACTTCGACACAATACATGTATGTACATGGCATTATTAAAGCCTGACCAGGAATATATGACCATGCGCCATGTTGCGGAATTTCATTGGAACTAATTTCTTACACTGGCAATAAATTTAATGACAGATTGTCAGATTGAGATGTGTACGTCAGTGTCACTGTTTCCGTTTATTTGAATATTAGTAATGTGTCGAATATTTAATAATAAATAAGATAAAAAAATCATAGTAAAGAGCGGAGCATTATCAATGATGTATATAATAAACTGCTGAAGAAAAAAGCTCATGCTGAGGAAATGAAACTAATTAGCTGCAAAACTGAAAGGTTCACAATCAGAATGTCATAATAGTCTGTTGCCATACAAAACAGAAATAATAGCGCCCTCTTGACAATTGTCATATTTCTTTCTTTTTTCTTTCATAAAGATGAAAAAAGGACGCAGTTTGTGCATAAAAAAATATGATTCTTTTTTCTTTCATAAAGATGAAAAAAGGACGCAGTTTGTCCATAGAAAATTGTGACGTCATCATATTCCCCTACAAACTTCATACCACCGAGTGTTTTTGACGTTTCATAAAAAGTTGCTGACTTGCCTATCAGTTAAATACTGTTTTATGAATTTGTGTTAGCGATGTAAAATGTCTCGAATAAACCAGATTTTATGTTGACAGATTCCCTGCAGAAGTGCTGCGACCTGTCCCAGCTGTGGTACAGAGAGTTCTATCTGGAAATGACCATGGGAAGAAAAGTAAACGTAAGTGTTATATAAACGTGCATACGTGTGTGTAATAGTACATTACTTACCAAGGGCGATAAAACAAAGAATGTCTCAGATCGCAGGTATTTTACGCCCGAGCCGAAGGCAAGGGCGATAAATATGCGATCTGAGGCTTTCTTTATTATCGCCCGTGGTAAGTACAAAATTTTATGTCACCCCCTGGCCAGGAAGTGGGCTTTTTCGCGCGCGGAGCGTGCAATAATGGCCACTTTATGGCCAGGTGTGACATAAAAATATGAATGTGGATGGAGAGATGGGGTAGGCCAAGCAGTCTTCAGGAGGCGAGTCTCCTAGACAGATGTCGTTAAACGCCTTAGGCGTTGTAAGACCTAATGAGGAATTTGGAGGCCGAATATGATTACTCGGGTATCTCAGAGGCTAGTGCGATTGGTCACGAATGAAGACGACCGCTTTAGCCTAGTTGGTAGTGACCCTGCCTGCGAAGCTGGAGGTCCCGGGTTCGAATCCCGGCCAGGGCATTTATTTGTGTGATGTGCACGAATATTTGTTCCTGGGTCTTGGATGTTTACTATGTATTTAAGCATCTGTTTATCTATATAAGTATGTATATCGTCGCTTAGTACCTATAGTACAGTCAAGTGCAAAAATATGGGTGCATACAACTTGCTCAAAAAGATGTCCCATAGCTCTTATGTCGGTGAATTAAGGTTTTGGTACATATTTAAGAGAGGATTCATTCGATAGATATTTTTGCACTTGACAAGGTTGATTTGTGGAAGATTGTCCATAAATATTTATTATTACTAATGCCTCCCCTCTTTTCCTCCACTCGGTCCTATTTTTGTTTATTCTCGCCAATCCGAGCAGAAAAGAGGAAAAGAGGGGAGGCCTTTGCCCAGCAGTGGGACACAAACACAGGCTAATAAAAATAGTACATTACTTACCAAGGGCGATAAAACAAAGAATGTCTTAGATCGCAGGTATTTTACGCCCGAGCCGAAGGCAAGGGCGATAAATATGCGATCTGAGGCTTTCTTTATTATCGCCCGTGGTAAGTACAAAATTTTATTTCACCCCCTGGCCAGGAAGTGGGTTTTTTCGCGCGCGGAGCGTGCGATAATGGCCACTTTATGGCTAGGTGTGACATAATAGTACATTACTTAACAAGGGCGATAAAACAAAGAATGTCTCAGATCGCAGGTATTTTACGCCCGAGCCGAAGGCAAGGGCGATAAATACGCGATCTGAGACATTCTTTGTTTTATCGCCCGTGGTAAGTACAAAATTTTATGTCACCCCCTGGCCAGGGAGTGGGTTTTTTCTCGCGCGGAGCGTGCGATAATGGCCACTTTATGGCCAGGTGTGACATAAAATATATTAATGCCATAAAGTTGCAGTTTGAAATCCTGCATGAAGAATTTTTTTTAAATTTCCCTTTGAATTTGTTTTTTTTTTCCATTCAGAAATGCACAGTCCGCCACCAGCACAACGAGGAGTGCAACGACCTGATCACCATGGAGAAGCGGATCCAGTTCCCCATCGAGATGTCCATGCCCTGGATCCTGACCGACCACGTGCTGCGCAGCAAGGAGCCCGGCATGATGGAGTGAGCATAAAATTCTAATGAAATCTCAAGTGACGAAAGTGATTTATCTTTGACTGATTGATTTGATTCTGTCTCTAGTAGCCTTGGGTTTTTTGATTGTCTCGCTAGTGGTGAGAAACGTAGAGTATACTCCTCAGGGATAATGTTTTTTTTTGTCTTGGGCGCGCTTAAATCTTTTACTACACTCAGGAAGTCAGGACTCAGTCTTAATTCCCTCGTTTCGCTCAGGAATTAACTCATTACTCCCTCGCTCCATTCAGGAGTAAAATCAGGAGTCCTTCGTTACGTTCGTATAAAATGGTGCTTTATCCCCTTGGTGTATAATCTACTATTATTGTGTTTATTTTCCACAGATACGTGCTGTATCCGCTGGATCTATACAACGACTCAGCGCAATACGCGCTAACCGTTTTCCGGAAACAGTTCCTGTACGACGAAGTGGAGGCGGAAGTTAACTTGTGCTTCGACCAGTTCGTCTACAAGTTGTCCGAGCAGGTGTACGCGCACTACAAGCAGTTAGCGGCCAGGTGAGACACAGAATACTGAGACAAGTGGAGGCCGAAGTTAACCTGTGCTTCAACCAGTTTGTGTACAAGCTGTCCGAGCAGGTGTACGCGCACTACAAGCAGTTAGCGGCCAGGTGAGACACAGAATACTGAGACAAGTGGAGGCCGAAGTTAACCTGTGCTTCGACCAGTTCGTCTACAAGTTGTCCGAGCAGGTGTACGCGCACTACAAGCAGCTAGCGGCCAGGTGAGACACAGAATACTGAGACAAGTGGAGGCCGAAGTTAACCTGTGCTTCGACCAGTTTGTGTACAAGCTGTCCGAGCAGGTGTACGCGCACTACAAGCAGTTAGCGGCCAGGTGAGACACAGAATACTGAGACATGTGGAGGCCGAGGTGAAGCTGTGCTTCGACCAGTTCGTCTACAAGTTGTCCGAGCAGGTTACCGTCTTAGTAACGTACTAATGTACTCCTAGACCAAGAAAAAACATTTTTTTTCAATTCTTTTTCTTATTTCTTTCTTTATTTGGGTATTTACTGTTGTGTAATACAGTATTGTTGTCATGTGTTGCAGTATGTTGCTGGACAAGCGGTACCGCGCGGAGTGCATGGCGCGCGGCGCGCCGGCGGGCCCGGCGGCGGGGCGCTACGCCTCGCTGCTGCGCCAGCGACACGTGGCGCTCCTGGGGCGCCATGTAGCGCTCAGCGCCTTGGTACCCGATAAATCCTACATCCAATCTTAGTACCTAATGGAACACCGACGGAGCTAGCGACAGGCCGAAGACCATGCGTTCAAATTCATGACGCCCAAATTGCGCTATGAAGGCAATTCTTAGAATATTTCATGTTGTCTCAAAATACTGTTATCAAGCTTCGTTCCGGGTATCAATTCCATCGAAGCCAATATTAAAACATTTAAAGTTTCCGTTAAAGGCACACTGGAACAATTTTCCCAGATATTAATTAACATATTTATTTGTTATCTCAGGTGGCACAGCGGATTAACTCGGATATGCACCGGGCCCTGGACGCGGCGGTCGCCAAGTTCGAAGCCGGCGACATCACAGGCGTCATCGTTAGTTGCTTATCCTCTTATTCATAAAACCTAACAAACCTCTGCTAGCCAAAATGTGTATTGACACTGTCCCACAAGCACATGTGTCAAAGTGAAAAATAAGGACAAACGAATGTTTCACTCCGCCGCCTTTAAAGGCTCATTTCGTTTCGCAGCCACTAAGTGCAGGAACGTCATTCCACCACCTATACGACTTTCCAAAACTTATTTGCGTTTTAAATTATTTCTAAATCTGAAAACCCGAATAAAATATTATTAATCAGAACACATCATAGGGTGACACCACCCACCAATTATGGACACTTTAAGCACAATCACCAATAATGGACACTTCTAACCTTATTCAAAGTTTTAAATTGATTGTTCTATAAAAAATGAATGACTCTTATTTTCTTTTACATAAAAGTTAATGTACATCATTGGGCCTTTCAATAATTTAATTTATGAGTTCCAATCTATCTATAACAGGAATTAGAAGGCCTTATAGCCGTGAACCGCCTCTGCCACAAACTCCTCAGCCGCTACCTGGCCCTCGACGATTTCGAGAGCATCCTCCGAGAGAGCGACCATGGGGTCCTCGCCCCTTACGGGAGAGTCACTCTACACGTGTTCTGGGAGCTGAACTACGATCTGCTACCTAATTACTGCTACAACGCTGCGACAGACAGGTCAGTGCTACAACACTGCAACACAGTGGGGCTACAACGCTGTAGCCCCAGTAAGCGACCATGGGGTCGTCGACCCGTTCGACAGAGTCACGCTACACGTGCTCTGGGAGCTGAACTACGATCTGCTACCGAATTACTGCTACAACGCTGCGACAGACAGGTCAGTGCTACAACACTGCAACACAGTGGGGCTTCAACGCTGTAGAGCCTGTAAGCGACCATGGGGTCGTCGACCCGTTCGACAGAGTCACGCTACACGTGCTCTGGGAGCTGAACTACGATCTGCTACCGAATTACTGCTACAACGCTGCGACAGACAGGTCAGTGCTACAACACTGCAACACAGTGGGGCTTCAACGCTGTAGAGCCTGTAAGCGACCATGGGGTCGTCGACCCGTTCGACAGAGTCACGCTACACGTGCTCTGGGAGCTCAACTACGATCTGCTGCCTAATTACTGCTACAACGCTGCGACAGACAGGTCAGTGCTACAACACTGCAACAGTGCGGCTACAATGCTGTAGCTCCAGAGAGCGACCATGGGATCCTCGCCCCATACGGGAGGGTTACGCTGACGTTTTCTGAGAGCTCAACTACGATCTGCTGCCTAATTACTGCTACAACGTGCAACGCTGCGAAAGACAGGTCAGTGCTACAACACTGCAACAGTGCGGCTACAACGTCGCATCCTCAGAAAAGAACGAGGTCACGCCGAACCTATGTTTTTGCCCCAAAGTCACATGGCTCGTAAAAGAGGAATTTCAACCAGGTAGTAGCCAGCCGTACGTCTGGATGTCCGATGGAAGAAGGGGGGAAGGCGGTATGAGGTCATGGAGCCTCTGAGCACACTTACCGAAGTACAACTTCTAGAAGACGCACAGACAGGCAACATTTGATTCTTCTGAAATTTTGCCAGCAGGTTTTTGTTGTTGATTCAGTTTTAGGAAAAATTTCAAAATGGCATAGACATGGAGGTGAAAACGTAAATAATATCACTCTTTTTAGTTATTTAATTGTTTCTTTTTACGGACAGATTCGTGAAATGCCGCGGAATCCAGTTCGCGGCCAACGTGCAGCGAGAGCGGCCCCAGCAGTACGGCCACGCGCTGCTGTGGGGCTCCAAGCAACTCAGCCTCGCGTACTCCGCGCAGTACGCTCAGTACGCAGGTACGTGAGTGTAGGTGACAAACCAACGTGCAGCGAGAGCGGCCCCAGCAGTACGGCCACGCGCTGCTGTGGGGCTCCAAGCAACTCAGCCTCGCGTACTCCGCGCAGTACGCTCAGTACGCAGGTACGTGAGTGTAGGTGACAAACCAACGTGCAGCGAGAGCGGCCCCAGCAGTACGGCCACGCGCTGCTGTGGGGCTCCAAGCAACTCAGCCTCGCGTACTCCGCGCAGTACGCTCAGTACGCAGGTACGTGAGTGTAGGTGACAAACCAACGTGCAGCGAGAGCGGCCCCAGCAGTACGGCCACGCGCTGCTGTGGGGCTCCAAGCAACTCAGCCTCGCGTACTCCGCGCAGTACGCTCAGTACGCAGGTACGTGAGTGTAGGTGACAAACCAACGTGCAGCGAGAGCGGCCCCAGCAGTACGGCCACGCGCTGCTGTGGGGCTCCAAGCAACTCAGCCTCGCGTACTCCGCGCAGTACGCTCAGTACGCAGGTACGTGAGTGTAGGTGACAAACCAACGTGCAGCGAGAGCGGCCCCAGCAGTACGGCCACGCGCTGCTGTGGGGCTCCAAGCAGCTCAGCCTCGCGTACTCCGCGCAGTACGCTCAGTACGCAGGTACGTGAGTGTAGGTGACAAACCAACGTGCAGCGAGAGCGGCCCCAGCAGTACGGCCACGCGCTGCTGTGGGGCTCCAAGCAGCTCAGCCTCGCGTACTCCGCGCAGTACGCTCAGTACGCAGGTACGTGAGTGTAGGTGACAAACCAACGTGCAGCGAGAGCGGCCCCAGCAGTACGGCCACGCGCTGCTGTGGGGCTCCAAGCAGCTCAGCCTCGCGTACTCCGCGCAGTACGCTCAGTACGCAGGTACGTGAGTGTAGGTGACAAACCAACGTGCAGCGAGAGCGGCCCCAGCAGTACGGCCACGCGCTGCTGTGGGGCTCCAAGCAGCTCAGCCTCGCGTACTCCGCGCAGTACGCTCAGTACGCAGGTACGTGAGTGTAGGTGACAAACCAACGTGCAGCGAGAGCGGCCCCAGCAGTACGGCCACGCGCTGCTGTGGGGCTCCAAGCAGCTCAGCCTCGCGTACTCCGCGCAGTACGCTCAGTACGCAGGTACGTGAGTGTAGGTGACAAACCAACGTGCAGCGAGAGCGGCCCCAGCAGTACGGCCACGCGCTGCTGTGGGGCTCCAAGCAGCTCAGCCTCGCGTACTCCGCGCAGTACGCTCAGTACGCAGGTACGTGAGTGTAGGTGACAAACCAACGTGCAGCGAGAGCGGCCCCAGCAGTACGGCCACGCGCTGCTGTGGGGCTCCAAGCAGCTCAGCCTCGCGTACTCCGCGCAGTACGCTCAGTACGCAGGTACGTGAGTGTAGGTGACAAACCAACGTGCAGCGAGAGCGGCCCCAGCAGTACGGCCACGCGCTGCTGTGGGGCTCCAAGCAGCTCAGCCTCGCGTACTCCGCGCAGTACGCTCAGTACGCAGGTACGTGAGTGTAGGTGACAAACCAACGTGCAGCGAGAGCGGCCCCAGCAGTACGGCCACGCGCTGCTGTGGGGCTCCAAGCAGCTCAGCCTCGCGTACTCCGCGCAGTACGCTCAGTACGCAGGTACGTGAGTGTAGGTGACAAACCAACGTGCAGCGAGAGCGGCCCCAGCAGTACGGCCACGCGCTGCTGTGGGGCTCCAAGCAGCTCAGCCTCGCGTACTCCGCGCAGTACGCTCAGTACGCAGGTACGTGAGTGTAGGTGACAAACCAACGTGCAGCGAGAGCGGCCCCAGCAGTACGGCCACGCGCTGCTGTGGGGCTCCAAGCAGCTCAGCCTCGCGTACTCCGCGCAGTACGCTCAGTACGCAGGTACGTGAGTGTAGGTGACAAACCAACGTGCAGCGAGAGCGGCCCCAGCAGTACGGCCACGCGCTGCTGTGGGGCTCCAAGCAGCTCAGCCTCGCGTACTCCGCGCAGTACGCTCAGTACGCAGGTACGTGAGTGTAGGTGACAAACCAACGTGCAGCGAGAGCGGCCCCAGCAGTACGGCCACGCGCTGCTGTGGGGCTCCAAGCAGCTCAGCCTCGCGTACTCCGCGCAGTACGCTCAGTACGCAGGTACGTGAGTGTAGGTGACAAACCAACGTGCAGCGAGAGCGGCCCCAGCAGTACGGCCACGCGCTGCTGTGGGGCTCCAAGCAGCTCAGCCTCGCGTACTCCGCGCAGTACGCTCAGTACGCAGGTACGTGTAGCGACAAGGGCTATTCCTACAGTTTGTGTTCCGCTTTAGGATGGTGATGTACGGTTTTATTATATAGGAGCTAAGCCCTATAGTTTAAATCTTTATTTAAAAGGCAAGTCTCTTTTATACTGGTGCAGATTTTTTATAAAGACATTGATTGTCATAATGCTGGTCACATTGCCTACGGTTTCTGAACGCATTTTATAGGACTTATGATATGATGTTTAGACAAAGGTAGTGTATGCAACTGTGTACATAATCAAGTCTTAGAACACTCTTGTTATCTTACTATGAGATTCATCTTCCGCTCGTTTCATAAACCAACTCATGTTTTAAGACCCTCATTATGTAACAGTTCCATAAACACATTATTTATCAGTTAGTGATGGCGTAGCAGTGTGTACTGTGAAGGTGTGTGTGAGTCTTTGAAGAATATACGGAGAGGTCGCTAGTAGTAGCGGCTTAAGAATGCAAGGCAAAGATTGGCCGGGATGACGTGACGTAGTGATCTGGGCAGTGGTAGTGGCACTGGTATAGCTGGGTAAGGACGCTGGTCCGGCAAACCAGAGGCGCGGATTCGATTCCCATCTCAGGCTGCGTGCAGATCACGGTAAATTTTTCTTTGTGTTTGTTCTCTGTATCAAATAACTTTACTGTTGTGCAGGGTTCGTGGGCACGCAGCACCTGCACGCGCTGGTCCGCCTGCTGGGCTACCAGGGCGTGGCGGTGGTGGTGTCGGAGCTGCTGGGCGTGGCGCGCGGCCTGCTGCACGGCTCGCTCGCGCAGTTCACGCGCGCGCTGCACGCCGCCATGCCGCGCCACTGCAAGCTGCCGCGCTACGACTACGGCTCCAACGGTGAGTCACGAGGCCGAGGTCAGGTCCGTGGGCACGCGGCACCTGCACGCGCTGGTCCGCCTGCTGGGCTACCAGGGCGTGGCGGTGGTGGTGTCGGAGCTGCTGGGCGTGGCGCGCGGCCTGCTGCACGGCTCGCTCGCGCAGTTCACGCGCGCGCTGCACGCCGCCATGCCGCGCCACTGCAAGCTGCCGCGCTACGACTACGGCTCCAACGGTGAGTCACGAGCACGAGGCCGAGGTCAGGTCCGTGGGCACGCGGCACCTGCACGCGCTGGTCCGCCTGCTGGGCTACCAGGGCGTGGCGGTGGTGGTGTCGGAGCTGCTGGGCGTGGCGCGCGGCCTGCTGCACGGCTCGCTCGCGCAGTTCACGCGCGCGCTGCACGCCGCCATGCCGCGCCACTGCAAGCTGCCGCGCTACGACTACGGCTCCAACGGTGAGTCACGAGGCCGAGGTCAGGTCCGTGGGCACGCGGCACCTGCACGCGCTGGTCCGCCTGCTGGGCTACCAGGGCGTGGCGGTGGTGGTGTCGGAGCTGCTGGGCGTGGCGCGCGGCCTGCTGCACGGCTCGCTCGCGCAGTTCACGCGCGCGCTGCACGCCGCCATGCCGCGCCACTGCAAGCTGCCGCGCTACGACTACGGCTCCAACGGTGAGTCACGAGCACGAGGCCGAGGTCAGGTCCGTGGGCACGCGGCACCTGCACGCGCTGGTCCGCCTGCTGGGCTACCAGGGCGTGGCGGTGGTGGTGTCGGAGCTGCTGGGCGTGGCGCGCGGCCTGCTGCACGGCTCGCTCGCGCAGTTCACGCGCGCGCTGCACGCCGCCATGCCGCGCCACTGCAAGCTGCCGCGCTACGACTACGGCTCCAACGGTGAGTCACGAGGCCGAGGTCAGGTCCGTGGGCACGCGGCACCTGCACGCGCTGGTCCGCCTGCTGGGCTACCAGGGCGTGGCGGTGGTGGTGTCGGAGCTGCTGGGCGTGGCGCGCGGCCTGCTGCACGGCTCGCTCGCGCAGTTCACGCGCGCGCTGCACGCCGCCATGCCGCGCCACTGCAAGCTGCCGCGCTACGACTACGGCTCCAACGGTGAGTCACGAGGCCGAGGTCAGGTCCGTGGGCACGCGGCACCTGCACGCGCTGGTCCGCCTGCTGGGCTACCAGGGCGTGGCGGTGGTGGTGTCGGAGCTGCTGGGCGTGGCGCGCGGCCTGCTGCACGGCTCGCTCGCGCAGTTCACGCGCGCGCTGCACGCCGCCATGCCGCGCCACTGCAAGCTGCCGCGCTACGACTACGGCTCCAACGGTGAGTCACGAGCACGAGGCCGAGGTCAGGTCCGTGGGCACGCGGCACCTGCACGCGCTGGTCCGCCTGCTGGGCTACCAGGGCGTGGCGGTGGTGGTGTCGGAGCTGCTGGGCGTGGCGCGCGGCCTGCTGCACGGCTCGCTCGCGCAGTTCACGCGCGCGCTGCACGCCGCCATGCCGCGCCACTGCAAGCTGCCGCGCTACGACTACGGCTCCAACGGTGAGTCACGAGGCCGAGGTCAGGTCCGTGGGCACGCGGCACCTGCACGCGCTGGTCCGCCTGCTGGGCTACCAGGGCGTGGCGGTGGTGGTGTCGGAGCTGCTGGGCGTGGCGCGCGGCCTGCTGCACGGCTCGCTCGCGCAGTTCACGCGCGCGCTGCACGCCGCCATGCCGCGCCACTGCAAGCTGCCGCGCTACGACTACGGCTCCAACGGTGAGTCACGAGCACGAGGCCGAGGTCAGGTCCGTGGGCACGCGGCACCTGCACGCGCTGGTCCGCCTGCTGGGCTACCAGGGCGTGGCGGTGGTGGTGTCGGAGCTGCTGGGCGTGGCGCGCGGCCTGCTGCACGGCTCGCTCGCGCAGTTCACGCGCGCGCTGCACGCCGCCATGCCGCGCCACTGCAAGCTGCCGCGCTACGACTACGGCTCCAACGGTGAGTCACGAGGCCGAGGTCAGGTCCGTGGGCACGCAACACCTGCACGCGCTGGTCCGCCTGCTGGGCTACCAGGGCGTGGCGGTGGTGGTGTCGGAGCTGCTGGGCGTGGCGCGCGGCCTGCTGCACGGCTCGCTCGCGCAGTTCACGCGCGCGCTGCACGCCGCCATGCCGCGCCACTGCAAGCTGCCGCGCTACGACTACGGCTCCAACGGTGAGTCACGAGGCCGAGGTCAGGTCCGTGGGCACGCAACACCTGCACGCGCGCGCTGCACGCCGCCATGCCGCGCCACTGCAAGCTGCCGCGCTACGACTACGGCTCCAACGGTGAGTCACGAGCACGAGGCCGAGGTCAGGTCCGTGGGCACGCGGCACCTGCACGCGCTGGTACTACGAGTAATTTTAAGTGACATTGTACATATTGTGAAATAAATAAATCATATCATATCATTATAGTGAGGCGGGGATGCTCCGGAGTGATTGCGATTTGCGCCTCGATTATACCTTAGGAAATGCTTAACCCTGTAAACTACCCTACATGCTTAGACCAGGAAGCTGTCTGGTACAGAGACATTTACTAGATTACTAGACCGCCGACAGTCCGACAATTAACTGTCATCATCAACTGTTTGAACGTTTTAGACGCGAGGCCATTGCGGCTAGACCTCATGTTTAAGGACCACGTATTGGTCCGAAATATTCGATGTTAAAGACGTGAGTGTATTATATTTCAGTATATTTGAGAGAGAGTTTCTCACTATAATGTTAAATTGTTTAGTATATTTTAGTTAAGGAAATAAAGGTTTATTAATTTTATGTCTGAGACGAACGGGAGCTTTTTTAAAGTCAGTATCGTTGCAGGCGTACTGGGTTACTACCACGCGCAGCTGACTGATATAGTCCAGTACCCCGACGCACGCACGGAGCTCTTCCACGCCTTCCGCGAGCTCGGCAACATCATCCTGTTCTGTATGCTGGTGGAACAGGTAAGGACTAGTGAATGAGGGCTACCACTTTTGTGCTCACCAGTTGGCGCCACCGGGCTGTCAGTCCAGCTGTCAAAGTTTGTTATTGGTTAAAAACTAAATACACGTTGAAATCGTATTTTATACAATAAAACCGCACTGTAAATATTTTTATGTCACGCCTGGCCATAAAGTGGCCATTATCGCACGCTCCGCGCGCGAAAAAACCCGCTTCCTGGCCAGGGGGTGACATAAAATGTTGTACTTACCACGGGCGATAATAAAGAAAGCCCCAGATCGCATATTTATCGCCCTTGCCTTCGGCTCGGGCGTAAAATACCTGCGATCTGAGACATTCTTTGTTTTATCGCCCTTGGTAAGTAATGTACTATTATGTCACACCTGGCCATAAAGTGGCAATTACCGCACGCTCCGCGCGCGGGAGATCCCACTTCCTGGCCAGGCGGTGACATAAAGTTTTGTACTTAACACGGGCGGTAATAAAGAAAGTCTCGGATCGCATATTTATCGCCCTTGCCTTCGGCTCGGGCGTCAAATACCTGCGATCTGAGACATTCTTTGTATTACCGCCCTTGTTGAGTAATGTACTATTATCAAACATTCCGTATTGTAGCGCACTCCCGTTTTGTACGGAAAAAAGTATGACATAAGCCTACTGGCGATAAAATTATCGCAAAGCACTGAAATTCGTTGACCTCTAACTCATATTTGCCATTATCAATCTCAGATATTGCAAAACAGTCATCATATTAATTTAATTTTTTTTTTTTTTTTTTTTATTATTAAAGTTTCAAATAAAATTAATCGCAGAGTTTGGAATGGAATTACTTAACTGCTAAAGCCATAGATGGCTTATTTACAGCTAGAGTTCGGAAAATTACAAAATACAAATTACAATACATATTACGTTTCTAAGGCAAGCAACAACAGTTATGGTAAGGTCCTTTTCACAAGGCGTAATCATAATTATTACATGACATAAAATATTTGTTTACATCTTTAATTGATCTGGGGTTGGATAAGTATAAATCTTGTATGTGTTTTGGGAGGCTATTTATAATTTTTGGAAGCAAGTAGAGATTAGTCCTCATGCCGTAAACATTTTTAATTTGTGGTAGTAAAAATCTGTGTGTATTGGATAAACTCCTTAGCTTGGTATTACGGTGGTATTCATTTAGTTGAGTTATGCTATTATACTCCTGTTTGAGTATGGACATTTTGACTAGGTTTTGCACGGGAAGCACCTTGCAATAATGGAAAAGTTGTGAGTAGTCATTGCTATATGTCGTTTTTATATTTTTGGGAACTATATTTTTCAATATTGTTTTTTGCAGATTAAGTATATTGGCTAGATTTGTTTTGTACGTTCGTCCATAGCTACTGAGGCCGTATCTTATAACTGAATCAGCTAGTGCTAGGTATAACATTCTTAGCGTGTTGTATGGTATTTTATATTTCAAGATAGTTAATCTTCCCAGCAAAGATCTAAGTTTATTGCATACATATTCGGTGTGTGGCCGCCAGTTAAATCTACAGTCAATTAGAAATAAACCCGCGTAACTCACCCACAAAATATGAAATTTGACATTTCGGAGGACTGACGTCACACTAGCGCCTCCAGCGGCGAATCCATACGCGGTAGCCCTCATTAATGACGACCGCTTTAGCTTAGTTGATAGTGACCCTGCCTACGAAGCTGCATTTATTTGTGTGATGAGCACGCATATTTGTTCCTGGCTCTTAGATGTTTTCTATGTATTTAGTACTTATACAAGCTTTGCTTTTTGGGACTAGATTGATTTGAAGATTGTCCACAAAATATTTATTAACACTTTCAACGTCATCTTCGCTTCATTTGGCCCGGCCTATAACAGCCAGTGTAAAAAAAACTACGGCATCTGCCAGTCACCTGTATGTCACACAAATAAGGTTGACTGACAGTGGTAGTGAAAGGGTTAACCCGTGAAGCGATTTAGTATCAAACGTGTGTTAAACGAAATTTAAATTCAGAATCTACATTTTGTATAGTTATAGGTAGAAATTTAAATACATTTTTTTTGGCATATCGTTCCACGGGTTAAATACCACGCGATCGTATTCTTTCACCCGCTGATCGAATAGCTAAGAAGTAGTGCATTAAATACCACGCGCAGCTGACGGGTATATTCCAGTTCCAGTACCCTGACTTCTGTATGCTGGTACCACGCACGCTTCACATTCCTTTATTTTTTTCAATATTTTTTAAAACAAAAACTACTGTACTTCTCTACTCAACGAGCTCTAAACAAATGGGGTATCCATTCGATGGGGTAGACCAATATTTTGTTTCGTGCCCCGCTTTAGCTGCATGTGAGCCCCCCTAAAAAACATTTATAAATGAGTTTTGATCATTTGCATGGCTTAGGCCAACTTGAAGACTGCAGCTCCAACCGTTTAGCTGTAAACCTGCGTGACAGACGACGGACGGACGGACGCGTGAGTGACAGCAATAGGGTTCCGTTTGGATTCTTCGGGTAAAAAAACAACACCGCTGTGTCGCGCGATATGTATACGACTTGCAGCAAGCTGTGTTGGCCTACCAAGATGTTCTGTTAAGCCTACGGGTACAAACCCTAAGCTACTTTATTAAAAGTAAATCTTGTTATATTCGTGTTTAGGCGCTGAGCCAGGAGGAGGTGACGGACTTACTGCACGCGGCGCCCTTCCAGAACATACTGCCGAGGCCCTTCACCGCCGGTAATTATAAAACTATTATTATTGGGGAACGGGACTTAATCGCGTACAATTATAACTAATTTACCTTTTTTAAGGGTTTACCCGCTCACGCCAGTCAGTTCGCGACCACGGATGTTGTGATACATTCGAAACGTCGGACAAAAACCTTAAAAAAGGTAAATTAGTTATAATTGTACGCGATTAAGTCCCGTTCCCCAATAATAATGTGTGAAAATCGTGTAAGTTTAAATCAATATAATTATAAAACTTTTGCATGGATGGACTTTTGCTTTGTCAAGAATGAAAATATGACAACGAAACTAATGTTACAGAGGGCGAGAAACCGGAAACGAAGCAGAAACGTCTGGAGGCGAAGTACGCCGCGCTGCAGATCGTGCAGAACGTCGACAAATACGGCACGGCTAAGGTAAATCATTACAGACGAATTTGGGAGGTGGAAAACTAGGCCTTCAATGAACATTTGTACCGAATTTCATCAAAGTTACCAACATTTCGAGGTTTTGCTTTATCCACTGGGTTATTTAGTACCCTTTTCTATACAAGTTATTAAACGAGGCCATTAATTGAAAAACTGGCAACCGTACTGTCTTCTCGAAGATCTCACGGTTCGAAATAATTGCCATACGATAAATAAATAAATAAATTGATGGCCAGTTTGCAAACCAATTGACAACATTTCGTTTTTCTAATCCCTTAATTTTATTTAGGTATTTAATAGTACTCAAAAAGTTAGGAGATACGTATTTTTTTATTTTCAGTATATTTTCATTAAATCCACCTTATTTTATTAATCTAAAACTGCCGCGTTCTAAAATAGCGTATGTGTACGTATCTGGTACTTATGAATAAGATTAGCACTCTGGTCAAATATTGAATTATAAGCAAAAAGTATACTGTATCTGTGTCACCTGCGACAGTGATAAGTGACAAATTTCAGGGGTCTATCCTGACCACCCGAAGATCGAAATTCGTATGTTTCTTTCTCTATCGCTCGAAGCAAATGAGATAGAGACAGAGATATTCGAAAGATTTTAACTCAGTTACTTCACTTGACTAGATAGCCCCCACATCTGACAAGTGTCGAATGTGTCGATGTCAAAATTGTCAATGTCCCATCCACAGACAGTTTTTATTGTTTTAATAGGATACATAAGTCATGTCACGGAATATTCTTATTCAGCCCAGTAATGGTTTCTTATAAGTATTTAGCAGTTTTTTCGAGAACTATCGAATATAAAAATTCAATATTAATTATACATGCTCAGCAAGCTCATATCTCTAAATGGATTGCTTCAAGCCGCTAAGGTAAAATGAAATGTTAATAATTGTATGTATGCACTTCTGTAAGCACTTACTATGTGAGGCCAGACTAGTGTAATTTTGTGAGTGTAATTTTGTTGTTTCAGTTGAGACCGTACTTGTGCCCTTTTCTTAACCGAATATTTCTATCTGGCCTGGTTATTATCAACTAGCTTTTTCTCGAGACTACGTCCGTGTAAACTTCAACTACCTATTTCATCCCTTTGAGGGATAATTTTCGGGATAAAAAGTATCATTCCCATATATTTTAATCCAGTTTATAATATTGATTTTATTATTGTTGTAATTTTGTATTACGGGGTTTCGTGGTTAACTTTGTCATGTCATCAATTGTTATGTGTAGATTTGATTTCTGCTACTGCTAAGAAATCGCTAGATCGCCCGTTGTCTGCTTCTACTTGTTGTGAGTTTGTGCTGCACTGTGTCCTAATAATTTAGGTGACTGATAATAGTACATTACTTACCAAGGGCGATAAAACAAAGGATGTCCCAGATCGCAGGTATTTTACGCCCGAGCCGAAGGCAAGGGCGATAAATATGCGATCTGAGGCTTTCTTTATTATCGCCCGTGGTAAGTACAAAATTTTATGTCACCCCCTGGCCAGGAAGTGGGTTTTTTCGCGCGCGGAGCGTGCGATAATGGCCACTTTATGGCCAGGTGTGACATAAAGAGTATTTGTATTGTGTTGTATTTATTATAAATGCGAAAATTTAAATCGCGCTGGATGTCGCATAAGTTAAACCTTAAAAGTTAGCTAAGAGATCTTTCCCTACGAGCGATCAAGGAATCTCCTAAGCCGTGTTCCGAATCACGCTAAAAATGCTCGCAGCGCTTACAGTGCTGACGGCCGGTCCTAATCAAATAGCGCGCTCAAGGCCGCGTGACCGCGTGAGTAGTGTTTTGTTTCGGACCGGTATTCGCTTGAGCGCGCTCACGATCGGGTAGATTCACGCTAATATATCAAACGTCAACTTGACGTTTGGCTCAAGGTGCTTACGCCTGGGAGTGTGAGCACCGTGAGCGCCGTCCATGACATCATCAGTGACGTCACGACATCTCATGTAAGCGCTATGAGCGTGAATCGGTCCGATCGTAAGCGCGCCTTGAGCGCTGTGAGCGTGATTCGGAACATGTCTTTAGTTAACCTTGGGACTATCTTTTTTTACTCACAGCAAAGTCAGCTAGCCCGCGAGGGCGACCTGTTGACCCGCGAGCGCCTGTGCTGCGGGCTGTCGCTGTTCTCGGTGGTGCTCCGGCGCCTGCGCGCCTGCCTCGCGCAGCCCGCCTGGCCGCTCCCGCCCGCCGCCCCGCACAACGCGCCGCTGCACGCCGACGACACCAACGAGTTCCACAGGTGATTGTACCCCCCGCGGCCTACCCCGTGTTCTCGGTGGTGCTCCGGCGCCTGCGCGCCTGCCTCGCGCAGCCCGCCTGGCCGCTCCCGCCCGCCGCCCCGCACAACGCGCCGCTGCACGCCGACGACACCAACGAGTTCCACAGGTGATTGTACCCCCCGCGGCCTACCCCGTGTTCTCGGTGGTGCTCCGGCGCCTGCGCGCCTGCCTCGCGCAGCCCGCCTGGCCGCTCCCGCCCGCCGCCCCGCACAACGCGCCGCTGCACGCCGACGACACCAACGAGTTCCACAGGTGATTGTACCCCCCGCGGCCTACCCCGTGTTCTCGGTGGTGCTCCGGCGCCTGCGCGCCTGCCTCGCGCAGCCCGCCTGGCCGCTCCCGCCCGCCGCCCCGCACAACGCGCCGCTGCACGCCGACGACACCAACGAGTTCCACAGGTGATTGTACCCCCCGCGGCCTACCCCGTGTTCTCGGTGGTGCTCCGGCGCCTGCGCGCCTGCCTCGCGCAGCCCGCCTGGCCGCTCCCGCCCGCCGCCCCGCACAACGCGCCGCTGCACGCCGACGACACCAACGAGTTCCACAGGTGATTGTACCCCCCGCGGCCTACCCCGTGTTCTGAATCACGCTAAAAATGCTCGCAGCGCTTACAGCGCTGACGGCCGGTTCGAATCAGTTAGCGCGCTCGAGGCCGCGTGAGTAGTGTTTTGTTTCGGACCGGTATTCGCTTGAGCGCGCTGACGATCGGACCGATTCACGCTCATAGCCCGTGTTTACTGTCATGTTCATATATCAAACGTCAACTTGACGTTTGGCTCAAGGTGCTTACGCCCGGGAGTGTGAGCACCGTGAGCGCCGCCCATGACCATCATCAGTGACGTCAGGACATCTCATGCAAGCGCTATGAGCGTGAATCGATCCGATCGTGAGCGCGCTTTGAGCGCTGTGAGCGTGATTCGGAACATAGCCCTATAAAAACACAGTCAGGTAACAAAAAAAAACTGTTGTCCGTGGTGGCCCCCTCCGCCCCCCGCTGCCGCCCGCCGCACAACACCGACGACATCAAAGAGTAATGAAACCACCCTGTTGTAGTTATGCCACCCTAACTATATGATTGTGTTATAAAAATTGTATATTTGTTTGCAGATTGTGGTCGGCTCTTCAATTCCTGTACTGCATCCCGGTGACTGACACCCAGTTCACTGTCGAGTAAGTTTCCTACAGTGTCATGATGTTATATTATATTTTGATTTCGTATACTTTCGTTTTTGATCTTACAGCTCTAAACTTAATATTTTGACTTGATATTTTTTTTTCTCTTTCTTCATTTATATATATAATATCTGGGCGACCGAGCTTTGCTCCCGGCCATGAGACCTAGCTAGATCGATTGTTCGTCCCCGAAAACCCCAACATACCAATTTTCATCAAAATCGTTAGAGCCGTTTCCGAGATCCCCGAAGTATATAAATATACAAGAATTGCTCGTTTAAAGATATAAGATAATCATGGTTCCAGGTCGAATGGAGTCTTAAAACGAGAGCAATAAATCAGTAATAAGTGTTTTTATTGCTTTCATAGGTAACTTTACCTACATTATCAGAGTTCAGCTATGAAACTTTGTAGGGCACTTACTGTAATATAACCTAAGGGTCCTTATCAGTTAAAAAACCCCTCACAACTAAATTGAAGAAATTGACACGTAAACATTTTCTTCAATACAAGTAGTTGTTGTGAGGGGTGTTTTTGGATAGGCCCTTAAATAATGATATAGAGGTTACTTGAAAAGTTTACCATTTCAGTCAATCGTTGGTCAAAGTCGGTTGGTTGTTGGTATCAGCTGTCAAAGTCGTAATAAGTGCCTCCCTCTAATTTTCAAACTATGAAGATTAAAATACTGAAAAAAAAAATACATTCAACGATTTTTGGTTAGAACAAGATGGGATGGGATGGGGGATGGGTTGGGTTGGGTTGGGATGGGGGATGGGTTGGGTTGGGTTTGGGGGATGGGTTTTTAAGTTATCGCTGAAAAACTATCTCTGTGACTTCCCTTTGAAGATACGACCTTTTATGATTCAAGCTATTGAATAGTGTATTTAAATGTGGACTATTTAGTAGGTTTGCTATTATCAATAATTTTGCCAAAATTTGAAATCAAAATATTTTAAACCTTGTAAGGCTTCTTAAGTCTATAAACATGTGATAACCCAACTTAGTTTGCGGTTAATCGCACGAGCCTCAGGCGAGGCCCCTAAAATAGCCTCTAAACATGTTGTACCTGCAGGGAGCTGTTCGGCGAGGGCCTCCACTGGGCCGGCTGCACCATCGTGGCGCTGCTGGGCCAGCAGCGGCGCTTCGAGGCGCTCGACTTCTGCTACCACATCCTGAGGGTGCAGCGAGTCGACGGGAAGGACGAGCTGGTCAAGGGGATCGTGAGTATAAAATGAATAAAATGAATAAAATGAACTTTATTCTGTAAGTAGGCCGCAATGGCACTTTTACAAGTCAAACCCTACTAGCGTTTCACAGAGGCCACTGCCGAGAAGAAACGCCGAAAGAAACTCGACAGTCAGCCATTTTCTCACAAAAATATGCTTATTACAATGATAAATGATAATACTTAACCTACTTAAGATCAAGAAATCTAAGTATCTATATAAAGCAACACAAAAACAAAGAATAAAATGAGGAAAAAAACCAGTTATGACAGTGTGTAATTCTGCAAGAAAACATTTCGAAACTCTATACCTTAGCATTATCAAATTCTATTTGGGAAAAAAAAAATTGAATCCTTTAGACTATAAATTTAGTTATAAATCTTTTGATATGTTTTCTTGCAAGAACTGCGTCAACTAGATAAAATTAAAAAATACACAATATATGAATCTTTACTCTATTTAAGTATCTGGTTTGGGCCATGCTTTTCTGTCTGTTAGATAGTCCTCAACCTTGTAATAAGCCTTCGACATCAATGATTTTTTCAAGTACTTTTTAAGAGCTGGAAAAGGTAAATTCAAAACTTCATCAGGTAACTATAATATAAATTTATTTCTGAATAAACAACAAAGTTACATAACATGTATAGTAACCTAAACTAAAAATAAACTAAACTAAAAACTAAATAAATAGATTTATAGATAAAAAATGGGCTCAAGCTCGGAGCTCGGCGGTAGGGTGCCCAGAAGGCTGGCCGCATTGCCGCGTTGAATAGCAATGCTGAGGCGCTGAGCAAGGTACGCACCAGCCTTCTGGTCACCCGTGGCGTCCACGAGACGCTTCGCAACCTCTTTATAAATGCAGTGAGCAGCAGGTCCCCACGGCCCTAGAGTTTCCACCCCAAACGGCTCAAACATGCAGCCACCGTCAATGGCGGCATATTTGCGCCGCTTGAGGTGCTCAGCCGCATCGGCGGCAGCCCCAGCCTTAACCGAGGTCCCTGGAAGATGGGACGGAGCCAGGGTATCCACACATGTGGCGTCCCAGACTAGCGGCCGTCCCAACTTCCAGGGTACCAGGGTCATGCCATCTGGCCTCTTGCCATCGTCTCTAGCCAGGCCAGACGGCTCCAGGATCGCCGGTGTTCCGGCGCTGGCAAAGGCTCGACGCAAGATGTCATTAATTGAGGCATGTCGCGCGATGCGACCAGCACTCCTGCTGCAGGAGAGGCCATGGAGACCTGTATTAGCAACACTGGCTCCACAGTGGCACTGGTGTGGGGCAACACATGTCGCTCCTAAGCGCAGCGATACCGCGAATCGGAAAGTTTCATTGGTAAGGAGTGTCCCTAGATTTTTGGAGGGCAATGCTTGCAGCCTGTTCAATTGTAGAACAGCGCCATCTAGGTCGATACGATTGAACCCGGGACCTGGATGGCTTGGTCGATAGTTGTATATTGTTTAGAAACTTAGATCATAAGGCTATCTGACAACTACATAGTTCGCAGCTCCACCAATAGGTGGCGCTGTTATTAATATAGGTTAAATGTATATATAGCTAAGTTAATTATAGTAAAACACTTTCCGAATAGAAACCATAGAAGCAACACGCATTCTCTTTTTACCAAACCCTCAACCCCAGTCTGATCCACGAAGAAACATTGGTGACCCTACTGAGAAGATACTCTCATTTGAAAACGCAAGGAGTCTTTGCTGGCGAAGCGCGCTAGTTTTTAGAAAAGGATTCAAGAAATTACAGCGGTAAGCCGCCATTTCGCTATCCTGTTCCGGCATCGACACGTGGTGGATTGGGGTGATTTCATCAGCCAAGGAAGAGTTCCTGGTGCTACAACCGAAACATATCGTCGAAACACGAACATCTCAACCAATACTTTTGGGAAAGTCATCAAAAACCGCCGGCCGAGAGTGCTGCGACAACACGTGGTCGGCTGGATACCTATCACCAAGAAGAGTCGAGAAGAGAGGTTCAGAGTTGGTCTCTATTACCAAGTAAGTGGCTGGCAATTTGTTTAACGGGCTAAATATTCGAAATTCCTTCATCTTTCGCATTTAACTCCATAACCTAACTGTACACGCGTGCACGTGTTATAGGTACCTAGTAATAGCAACCTATTGTGATTTAAATCTGCTGAATCATGGGTTCCTCTGGATCTGAGACGGATTCCACAGTCGTATCATGTGACGTTCAACTTAAAACCCTAATTAAAAAACGAGGAGTAGTTAAGGGGAAGCTAACCTTATTTAAGAAATATTTATCTAAATTAAAACCAGACTCCTTGACTGCCGAACAATTAATCGATTTAGAATTACGGACCTCTAGAATAATAAGTGTTTTCAAGGAATTCGAAATTATTCAAGATAAAATTGAGACGCTTAGTGAAATTTTAGATGAACATTTAGAAGAACGAGAGTCCTTTGAAGACACTTACTTTACATGTGTGTCTTTAAGCAAGCAATATTTAGCACAGGTAGCAGGTCCAGGAGGCGCAGGGTCTTCCGAAGGCAATGTTCGCGAGGACAGCGTGCCACGTGAGCATGAGTCTATTAAATTCCCAGATATATCATTACCTTCTTTTGATGGACGGATTACAGACTGGATTGAATTTCGAGACACTTTCGATGCACTCGTAAATCAAAGCAGTCTGAAACCTATTCAGAAATTCAAATACTTAAAAAGCTGCTTAACAAATAGTGCATTGGAAGTTATCAGTTCATTAGAATATGCTGAAGAAAGCCATGCCATTGCATGGCAATTGTTATGCGAGAGGTATAATAGTCCCAAAACGCTTGTTTATACCCATTTGAGAGCTCTGTTTCATATCGATACGTTGCCTACTACTGCCACTGCCCTTAGAACGCTAAACGATAATATTTCGAAGCATTTGCGAATACTCAGATCGCTAAAGGTTCCAACTGATGACTGGGATCTGCTTATTGTATTTTTCCTTAGTTCCAAACTCGAAAAACCGCTGCAAAACAAGTGGGAGGAAAAAATTAATTCGCGTGAATTGCCTACGTTACAGGACTTCAAGTCATTCTTACGAACCCAAGCTGACCTTAAGGAGGCAGTGAGTCACACGGAGCCAGCCAAGTCTACTCTCCGTGAGCTCCCGCCGAGGAAGGCTATGGTAACTACGTGCCCTCCACCCCACGCCAATAGTAAGGTAACACCTAAATATGCTACCTATCGTAACCAATGTCCGAATTGCAAGGAGGCGCATTTTATAAACCAATGTCCAAAATTTATGGCTCTGAATGCGGTGTCACGCATTCGCGCCGTAAAAAGGTTAGGCCTTTGTTTGAATTGCCTAGGGTCAAACCATATTCTACCTAATTGTCGTGCGAGCAACTGCAGATTATGCAAAGGTAAGCATCACACGCTCTTACACATTGCACAAAATGACACAACCGAATCGAACCCGCGACAATCAACATTGCATAGTATTACCGAACCGACTACGTCTGTAGAATCACAGTCAGTCAATTTAATAACAAACCAACGACAAACAAACTCATTAGGCCAGTGCGATGGCAAAACACCCACATTAACTCAAAATAAAGGTGTAATTCTATCAACCGCTCGAGTTAAGGTATTTGATAAAAATAGCCAACCAATTATTTTACGCGCATTACTCGATTCCGGTTCCCAATCAAATTTTTTGACAGAAAACGCATACCAAAAGTTAAATTTACCAACACAGAAAATTGACTTAGAAGTTTTAGGATTCAATGAGAATATTACCAACATAAATAAACTATGTAACCTAACTATCCAGTCTCACGATGACTCGTTCTCAACCAATTTGTCATGTTTTATTGTGCCTAAAATATGCCAATTACCTACATATGCAGTAGACGCCCAACAGTTTAAAATACCTAAACGGTTCAAATTAGCAGATGAAACATTTTACCAAGGGGGGGAAGTAGGTAGTAATTGTATGTGCTGCCTCACCTCAATCGCATTGTATGTTCTGCATCACCTCGATCGCTTCGCGATCTCGGCGATGCAGAACATACAATGCGATCGAGGCGAGGCAGCACATACAATTACCTACTAACGCATGTAATCTGGCTGATCTGTTCCAATGATTTTAGATATTAATCCTCCATACTCCTTAAAGTAGTTTTTTAGTTTGAATATGGGTATACGTTAAGATAATTCACAAGTGATTGGGGTATGGACAATAATTTCTTTTCCTCATTTACGATTTTGATATCCGTCCATTCGCTAGTGATTCTAAAATCATAACCAATTACTCTATTTAAGGCCAATCTTGATAGATGTAGTAACGCTGGTGGTTCAACTCTTAGCGGCTTCTTTAATTCTATGTGGTATCTTTGTAGCCACGTTTCTCCATCTGGTGATTTTATATAATATTGGATTAATTCTATGATGTTACGGCGCAATTCTCTAACTTCTCTTACGCCTTCAAATCCATATCTAGTTTTAGAATATGAAGACCATATCCTGATGGATTTAGGGCCTCGCGCTGTTTGTACAGACAGTGAAAATTCAAAATTTGGATGTTTAGATTTTCTGAGCAGAAAAGTTCCAATGCTTGTATTTTCGAGCATTCTATCGGCATCTTGTAAATTCAAACTTTCATAATACCATCCGCATTGTCTCAACAAATCCATATTGTTACTTATTGAATGATGTATTTGGCACTGATAAATACATTTTAAACCTGAAAGCTAAAATTGAATCATTTTATACCAGCCTTGGCGTTTGCGGGGGGGGTGTCATAAGGCATTCGTCTCTCTTGCACTCGTTCGTAAAAAATCAAACTGCATTTAGTAGTATTAGTTTTCTTTATTAAAAAAAAATATTGTTTGTTATACACCACTTTCTTAAGCAAGTTACATTTTTTAAGGCACATATGTTACTATGGTAAATACAACTTTGAATATCCGGCGATGTTGAATAGTTTTTAAACAGGGTTTTTAAATTAGGACAATTGTATTCTTCCAAATTGTAGATATTATCCGTTTCTAGTATTTCTTTTAGCCAGATGACCTTTTCAACGCCTTTAGTGTATATCTTTTTATTCTTGATATATTCCAATATCAAAAACTTGTAATTAAAGTAAGGCACAAAGCCTTCGTTCCATAAAAGTCCAGCGTTTCTTTCTACCCATGCCACCTGCAAACGTTCCTTCCTTGTCAAGTTATAGAACGGATATGGCGGTTTTATCAACAAAACAAGAATACGATTATCACATAATATTGCTATTTCTTTTGGTATAAATTTGTTGTCTTCACTTTTAAAACCTTGAACATCTACGATAGCATTCATGATAGTTTTCGAACTATGTTACTGAGTGGTTTATATTCAAAGAGGCAGTCGTTGAGGATCAGACAGTAGGCAGTTGTATTTTCAGGAATGTCTGTTGACGACTCAATTTCTAAACGCACGTCAACTGGTCCAGTTTTGAGTGAATCATTTTGTCTTGAGCAGTCGATAACAAAAAGCGGAGCAATTTTCGAGAATGTATTCAAATCCAACAACGGTTCGATACAAGCGTTGTAATATGACTGACGAAAATTAGCATACATCTCATATAATATACTATATTTACTTTCATCAAACTTTAAATTAAGACTGTCGTAGGGAAAGTACTGCGAATTCAAAAATAATTTGACATTTGTTATGTTACAATGATCAAATGAAGCTGAACTTCTTGTTGTACTGTGTTTTCTGTCAGTTTGCAGTCCTAATATAACAAATCTCGGTTTCTCTAGTTGAGAAGCAGTTTTAATTGACCAAGAATGCTTTGTTGTCATAGGTAATAACGGATATTCATATAAATCCCAATTCCTGAAGGCTAACTGTATGGGTCGATCTTTTTCTAAATGTTTTAGTAGCACAAGTCGTTCGCGATCAGAAACTCTAATATGTGGTACACGCCACTGGATTTTTGTTATGTCTATATTTATATTTTCGTTTTTCTCAGCTATCACACTGTTTGAAACAGAACTGCTTCTTTGTAATATAAGTTCATGTCTGCAATTGATGAGTATTTTATTATAATCTTCGGCGAATCCTAATATTTTATTCAAGGGTATTATAGCTGTGAAATGGAAGTCAGTTGCCTTGGTTCCATCTAATTTCCAACCCCATAAAGCTGCATTTTTACTTTCTCCTTCATTCATTGAAATATACGATTTCATTGTAGTTGTGATTCCAGCATTTTTAATGTTATCTATTGCAACACCATTCAGCTCGTATCTGATATTTTGAAATAAAAACAATATTGGATTGTTTATAAATTTAACTTTTTTCGTTATTGTTTTCCCTGTTGTGTCTGTGGTAGCCGTACTTGCACATCCCTCAATGTAAATGGAGCTAGCTGAAGGTAGAACATAAATATCTTGCTGGTGTATTGGTATCCTTATTTCATCGTTTTCTTTAAAACTGTTATTGTAGGGGTTATAGCTATGGATTTCATAGCTTTCAATGGAATTGTCATGATGCGGTAAATCTGCGATTTGTAACATTTTATATTTTAAAGCCGAGTGAACGTAAAAAAATCTTATTCTTTTTTGTAATCGCCTTTGTTGCTCTTACACGTCTTCTATCTTTCAATACTGGGCGTGCAATACCAGGAGATCTATTATGAACAGAGTTTTTATTGAAAACAATCATTTTAGTTAACGGTATTTTGAATTTCGTAGACTCGAAAGTAAAACATGCAATTTTCAATACGATTGGCGATACAATGTACGCTGCACAAACACACCTTTCTATTTATTTGATTGTCATCTGTTGAACAGCTTTACGTCATGTGTAGGTAATTCATTCATTCTCTCCCAAAATGAGGTAAGGAACTTTAAACTTAAATGACCGCAGTTATACAAATTGTTTCCTTGTAAATTATCATAATTGTAGTGAATTTTATCTCCCATGTACTTGACAAACTCCTGTGGCGGTTTTAAATTGCCATAACTATCAAAGTATTCAATATAATCATTTATTTTTCCATAGGCTACCCAATGAGTACCAGAATTTTTAGAAGAATCTAAATTGATAACCCCACATTCTAGTGGTAAAGGGAATTCTGGTAATTCATCTCTCATAAACACACCACGAAAAAAAGGTATGTTATTAGAGTACTTCATAATATCAATATTAGTTAACGCTCTTTTGGGTAGCCGAGTAATTAGTTTTTTTTCTTTGTAACATAAATTCCTAGTCCATTTTTGTATGGCTTAAGATGCAATCCTTTTCCAATACACAGTGCTTCCATATTCATATTATGCTTCTTGAACTCCTCTAAATTTTTTTTAGCTAACTTATAGTCATTGACAGCTTTCGTGATTCCGGCGATACCTCCTGCTAAACTACCGGCTGCAGACAATCCCGCAAATATAGGTATTAATGGTAGAAATCCTCCGGTTTTAGGCACTGGGATTACTCTCGGTAGTTTTATAGGTAAGTCGTCAGATGCCAGTTCATGAGCAGCTGTATACGCTAGTTCCGCTAAAAGTTTTTTGCACTTGGGCTTTAATTTGCAAATACGTTTTTTGGTATGAGAAACAATATTATTAAATGTTTTTTTTAAACCAGAACCAGTTTTTGCTTTTGAAGCAGGCAATATATATTTTTTCTTCATATTTAAATTACTGGTATTATTTTGATTCTTGTTCATGATTGTTTTAATTAACCTGTGAATGCCGTGTTTGTAGTATGACGATTCGTATACGACTGAGTACAAGTAAAAAATAATAGATGTTTAAATACTCTCACTAGTATTTTTAGCCTACAAACGATTAGTCTTTTCTATCCAGCTGTTTTCGCTTGAAGGCAGCCCTAGCCACTTTACATACACCTTGTTTCCTTTAGTTCTTAAAGCTTTTTCAACAAGGTATACCTCAGGGTGTAAAGTCTTTCGAATTTCGTGCTCATAAAATGCTCCTAAAATTGGCCTAGACCTCGAATCTTCTAATATATAAGTTGTTGGATTGGTATCTTGAACTTTTGTTATCTTAAATATTTCTGTAGACCAATTAGGAGTATATCCTTTTTCGAAGCAACCTTTATATTTGCTTATTCTTACAAAATCCCCTACTTGAAATCTTTTGCACTTCGATATTTTTTTAGATTGTTCTATTTGGGATTTAGTGTATCTTTGCGATATTGTTTCTTTATTATCATGATTAATTGTAGCCGGAGGTGCTCCTATAGTTCTATGGAACGTATGATTGTACTCATAAATTTTACAATCTAGAGTTCCATCAATCCATTCATAATTTCCTTTCAAATTAAATTCTTTATATAATTTATTTTTGAGCGTTCTAATGAAACGTTCTACGATAGAGGCTTTTTTGGTCGAATATGTAGAATAGTGGTTAATATTATATTTTTTAATAATCTTCGAAAAAACATTATTGTAGAATTCCTTGCCCATATCTGTTTGTAAATTTTTAGGTAGTCGGCCTTTTGCTAAGAAAGTCTTAAATACGGTAGACACAATTTCTTTAGTTTTTTGTTTTAGAGGAAATGCCCAAGCATATTTTGAGAAACAATCTATAATTACGAATATATATTTATAACCCGAATTTATATTGGATAAGGCTTGCATATCAATCAAATCTGCCTGCCAAAGGTCATCTATGTCTTTTAATATAACTCTTCTTCGGGGGAAGTTCACTCTTACATTACTATGAATCTCATTTACGACGTCGGCTTTGCTCATAGTGCTTGTTCAACTTCCCTTCTAGTTCTTTCAATTCAATATTTTTTTCGAGTTTTTTAACTCGGTCTGATAAAGCTGAGATTAGCTTATCAAGATGGTTTAGCGTGTTTGAAGTAACTTTTATATTTGTATCAATATATTCATAAATTTTAACACCATCGGATATTTCAACTTCGTCTATAGCGCATAGTTTATTTTCTTTTATTTTACAACAATTATTTTCTTTTTTGTGGACATTCATGTTTGATGTCCTTTTGATTACTAAACGGAATGATTATCACATGACAGTTTTTATTCTTGTATTATACCGGATTCTTTTAACTCTTCAATAATGGATAAGATTTCATTATCATGGTTGCTGTTGCCAGCGCTTTTAGAGGCAATTAAAAGTTTTAGTCTTTCAATTAATTCATTTGGATCATCCCAATAAATATAGTCTGTAGCTTTCTTATATTTTTTTAATTTAGGCAAGGAACCGCCAATTTTAAGGTCCGTTAACTTTTCTGGAAAATCTTGCTTAGTGTCCGAGAACAGAGGTTTAATAATCTGACAGTATTTTAATCCTTTGTCTCCTTTCAATTGTCCGTCGGGATTAAAATCTCGCCTGTGGGCGCTTGTAATAACAAGCAGATCTTTGTACATAATTTTGTCTTTTTCTGTTACTAGTTCGAGATTCGGTTTATTTCGAATCAAAAGTTCTTTTAAACCTGCTGTGAGTTCGTAATTTTGGCCATTGATTGTAATCATATATTGTTTTTCTGCCGAATTTTTATTGACTAAGGATAAAGTAACAGCAGAATTTCCCATCTTGAGTTTCTTATTTTCATTACGGATCCCAAATGGAACGTTAATGTTATCGTAAATGTCTAGTATATCTTCTTTTTTAAGAGATATTAATGTATCATTGACGTTATTTTGAGAATTTTTGCCATCATTGTCCAAATCATAATATTCTGAATGCTTGCTTGAATCAGCTTCGAGCTGGTCTTGGAAGTTTTTATATACTATCGATGAGTTCAAGTCCGTAGACGCGTCGTTTTCATTTATAGTATTTGGAATATTTAAACTAGAAGGTTTTTTATCATTTGCTTGTATCAGTGTCTCTAGAGGATCCGTAATGGGCTTGAATACTTTCTTTAATTTTAGATTAGCAGCATCTTCTTCATCCTGTATCATTTTTATTTTCTTTTTTATGCAAGCTGCTGATGTAATTAGTTGTTTTTTCACATTAGTATCCATTTTTTAATGATGTCACTAGCTGTGTGTTATATGCGCGCTGGAGTTCAATTGAATGTTTTTTTCAATGTATTAGACATATATAATGAATTTATAAATAAATAAACGTGTCAAAACCTAGTCTATATCTTCCTTTATCAATTGCACAATCTTTATTGAGCAATAAAAAGTTGTATTGATTTCTCCATATAGTATAACAAAGCTCCTTAAATTTTAACCAATCTATGTCTGTATTTATGTGATCATTGTATATATGTTTTAAATTTCTGTCGTCTTGTTTAAAAATAATCAATAGATTGGCATTATCTCTTAACAATTGTTTCGGTATTTTGGAATAAGTTTGGGATAAATAAAAGCAGTCTATCTGCCTATGTCTTCCCATAGCAAAATAATTTCTAATGTTCATCTGATTTTCACATGCTACATCGTCAAAAATCATGACTGAATTTGTTAAAGCATCATTGGGATGAAGAACTTCTTTACTGTCAGTAAATAAATAAAAACTTGCTCCTGGAATTCTTTGCATAACTTCCTTCAAAAAGAGATACTTTGGCTGGAAGGCCGTCTTTGAGTACAAATAAATGTGTTTGAACTTTAAACCATTTTCATGTAACAATAAATTCAGCATAACATTAGTTTTACCACAGTTAGAAGGACCGCATATTATGCAGCGAATTGTGTTAGGTAATAGGGTGCTATGCTTTACTTTTTGCGCATTTATTTCGACATTTATAGTATTCACCTCTAATGTTTCAGCTTGCTTAACAAACTTCATGATAAAATGTGAGGTAAATAAAAAATTACAAGTCTTTATATACCTAACACAATGATGTCAAGGGGGGGTGTCAGATTTCGCTGTGTTTGCTTTCACGTTTACGGACAAAATAGACTTCATTATAATTAATATTCAGATGCAGCCATTTCTGCAGCGGCCGCCCCAGAAACTACTCGTGATTCAAGTAAGCTTCTTTTGAAATGTTTTGCATAAAATAATTATTCATATGCATTCTTATTTTTTAATGTGCCGATTATTGTTATGTCACTGAATATTTTATTATCTTATTACAGAACATGTCGAAACTCGAAAACTTCGAACGCCAAGAATTCAGCGATGGTCTTGATGTCACAGGTCATCTCGACATGAATGACTTATTTTATAATACTCAAGGCCTACAAGATCTTTACAGTGTTCAGCATCAGGAAAATAAAGCGTCGGATGAGAAGAAGTGTAAAGATTTGAAAATTAAACCGAAAAAGAAAATACTCAAAAAATCACAGGCGGAAATTTCAAACAATTTATCATATGTATCTCGACGAGTAAAAGAAAATGGACATCACTTGATTAAAATAACTATTTATGAACTTCACCCTGGATTTAAGTGCAAAAATGCTGATGATAATGTTTGTCTGAGTGCACAGTATGTGGTTGAGGACAAATATGACGAAATTTTGGATTGCACCGAAACCATAGTCAAGAAAATTGTGAAAAAAATAAGTGATAGTGATACTTACAAGTTGTAAAATGGTTTTAATGTTAATAATTTATCAATAAATACTTGTTGATCTAAATTAAAATAGACTTTTTTATTACTTACGTTAGGTACACTTTCAAATCTGTAGCCTCGCAAAGCCTCGCGCCTATTCATAATTGACAGATAATTAAAACAGGGAACAAAAGAATGATGAAATAAAATGGCTGAAAATTCGTGATAACATTTATTTAAAAACAAGACTATTTCTATACATTCATAGATAAATTCATAATTATCCAATAGGGACAGTAAATACATTTTTATTATGTATACAATCTTATGAGATATTAATTCTTACAATATATTGCTATAGTGACCCCACGGCAAAGTTCTAACTGCACCGTCTATTAATTGCCTTTTATCATCATTTTTACTTAACACCAGTTTATTCAGTTGCTGGGTAAACATTTTATGGTTTTTTGATTTAATAATACACATATTGTCCCTTAATTCCTCGCTGTTATATACCTAAGCATTTTTTATATTTTTTCATATTGAGTTTTTTAGTCACACACTTCTTTACCCCTTTTGCTTTTTTGATAGATGTCGCCTCGGTATTGATACAGTATAACTTAGCTCGTAATCCAACAAACTCAGATATTACTTCACCACCCATTTCATCTTTGAAATAGCCGGGAATTTTCATGTTTGCAATCGGCATGTTGTACATATTATTAACGGCGAAATTACTCGTATCAAAGTATGGAAGCATTTCTTTCATATCCATGTAAAAATTTTTACTATAGACTAAATATAACAGACTGTCAGTGTCGGAGTAACATAAGTGAATATCTTGATGATACCTTTTTCTCATGACAGAATAATGAAATTGGTACAAATGCTTTTTAGCGAGCTCTAGTACAGTGAATCCAATATAAATAGGCATATCCAAAACTAATTTAGATTGTTGCATTTGAATGGCTACTAGGTTTTCCGAGAAAACAGACAAACTTTTAAAATTCGGAGCGCTGATATACTTTTCTGCACCGCAAATTTTGTTAGTTTTATTCGAAACATCTCTCCAAACATTTACCAATTTAACGTCAACTTGATTTCTTTTATTTTGTATTGTCTTTCCATAGATGCTATTAACCTGCTTTTTAAAGAAGTTTTTTTCAAAGTCGCATTTAGCGTTTTGTCTCAGTTCTGTATTTAGTGTTATGTAAGGTTCTAAAAATTTTCCTTGGTTAAAAGCTAAAATACGATGAATTTTCAATAATTTCAAACCATTATTCAAACATTCTTTTAAGTGCTCGTAATGTATTACGTATTTATATTTATTGTGCAAATTTGCTATCAGTTTACGACTCGTTTTGCTTGGAGGAACATAATGTTCTGGAGCGAATGGCAAATCTGAGTGGTCATCATGCAATTCACAGGGGTATTCAAGATCTACTTCAAGTATGTACCCTCGAGGACTGTCACAGCTGACACTTTTAACATCAAATTTGTCTATTTCTTGCTCGTTCATAAACACAAAATTGTTGGTTGGTAGATATTGCAACATAGCAAAACCATACAAATTGACACAATCTAAGTATATTAAATATGAACTAGCATTAGCATCGTTGTAGTCTGACAAATATATGTTATTCGCCTTTGCATGTCGTAGCGAACACTGAGCAAGACCGCCTCGAATACCTTTTTCTAACATTTGGTACATTTCAACATCAGATATCAAATCAAGCTTTATTTTTGTATATAGCAACATGGCGTCCCAGCTCAAAGCCGGGCTAGAAACATAGTAACACGGGTCTAAATTGTAATAAGTTAGACTCATACATCTGAATTTTTCGAATATATCACATAACAATAACACATCACATTTTAGGTATAAATCTGTATATTCACCCAAACTTTGTATGTTAAATTCTCTCCAAACTGACTTTGCATGTTCGTAATTTTCATCGGTAATATTCTCGGCTGTTAGTTTACTATAAAAAAGCTTTTGGTCTGGCAGTTCAGTTTCGTTGTATCGATCCCACGAGTCTATGTAGTCATAGCAATATATGCCCTTCTTACGAAGTAATTCAAAGTGATGAGTATCAGGATAATATTTTTTGAGATTTTTAAAGTCGCCAGGATCCAATGTACTAGCCAATTCATCTAAACCAGAATTTAAAAAGTTGAATGAGTCGATAAATTTCAACTGCGCTGGATTTTGACCCTCTATTGGTATGAATTTAGTTATTGATATGTATTTTTCCTTTGTTTTTGGAATTAAATTTATGCGACCGATTGTGTTCGATAGTTCTTTAATAAATAAGTGACAATCATAACCGGAGAAATTATGAAAGAGTATGGGTATAAACTCACAAGACTTGGCATTTAAATTACAAGAATCGTGGCTTGGACCGCGATATTTACCAGTAAAATGGTCATGATCTGCTGCGATACGTTCGCCGATTTCAAAAGATTGTCTACAGATATGACAAATCGTAGCATTTTGTAGCGAATGCTTTTCCTCGGCAGATAAAGGTAACATTTCACAATTAACAGATAATAACTGATGCAATTTCTTTACATCTTTGGAAATCGTTTCTACAAATTTTTTGCCACAATTTGGGCCGCGATATGATACATATTCATTTAGTTCCGGTTTGGACTCACAGCATATATAGTAAGCAAAACACATCGCTTCATGTACTTGTATATTTTCTATGTGATTGGACTTGCTTTTGTCCGAATATTCTAAAAGCAAACTTTCGAAATCTCCATAAATGACTATAGGTATTCTTTGCGTCCTTTCAAAATGGCTAAATGCAAGTGTACTGTTAGGTTCAGGTAATATAGTTTTTACTCTAGCGCAATTATGAGAATACAGTTTTTGTTCTGTATCAAAGTATATAAAACATTCCTCACATAAATAGATTTTAGATGTATGTTTAGTAAGTTGTCTATGAACAAGCTTTTCCATATTTTTTATTAAACAGAAATGAGATTTTCCATTTTGTTCGAGAAGTAACAAGTTAACGTGCGTCAACTTATGTTTCAATGTCTTATATAGAGGTCCAGACACATCATCATTTTTTTCTAAACCATACACGTTAATTGAGATGTTTGGATTGTTTTTTTCGAATATTTTTAGGTCTTCCAGGGCTGGCGGAAATGACATGCCTTTAATATTGAGAATGTTCTTAAAATGCGGATATGAAGAAACTCTGTTTGGATTTTTACTTGCGGGATACATATGAGCCATAACACTCCATAAAAAACAATAATCGTCTTTGTTTTGTATATTCAAGCATGATTTAGAATTGCGAATTTTGGCCGGTAAACTAACATATGTGCCGGCCCTCAATGGGTTGTATTTATTTATGTTTATTTCCAGATGGCTAATTGAATCAATAGTCCAGCCTGATTCTGAAAGTTCAAACTCTGAGCACTTTGTTATAAGGTTGTCAATATGACTGGAATATAACGACAAAATGTCAGTATTTTGAAAAACGGGAAAGTATTGTGTATTAAATGATTTCATTGCCTTTTCATTGTTTTTTGGCTGTGTGTACGCAACAAAAAGTTCGAGATTTACTTTCAAAGCAGTGTGTTTTTCTAGAGAAATTTTTATTAGTTCAAATACTGACTTAGAAATCCTATTTAAGAACTGTTCCGGGGTTGAATGGATATCATCTGCAATAGAATTTACTCTATAACTTCTTATTCTATTTTTAAATGCAGTAGCTATGACCTGCACGTTGTCAAACTTCGTGTTTATCAGACAGTTTGACTTATGAAGGTTGCTCTTTTTATGTGATGTGAAGTTAGAAACATGAACTTTGCACTCGTTACAAAACATGTTTTTTTCCTTTTGAGATTTTATTACTTAATTATTTCATTATTCCATTATTTCCTTATTTCATTATTTCCTTATTTCATTTTATATGCTGTGAATGAAAAAAACATGTAAACGGTTATACCTTTAATATTCCGGTTACTTATAAAATGATAAATGCGAATATATAGGTGGGGAATATTATATACTAGATGCCGCCGAGTATATTGGTTAGGCAAAATATAATTCTTAAAAATATGTTACTGAGAACCTGATGGGTACATAATCGGTTGAATTTTGACGAAGTCTTGTTTCCCGGCCTGTACTAATTTCGAGACCGCAGCCCACAGTGGTGTATTGACGTCAGTGGCCACCTTCAATGTTGTAAGAGCATTTTTCCATCGCTCTTCCACTGGTAACCGCTCCGCTTCACGGCTATTATAGACCCGGAGTTCGACGAAGTATTCTCCTGTCTTGGTAGGATCCCTCTGTGTCGTAAATCCCGACGCGCCACGCTGTGTCAAAAAACTTCTCAATGTCGCTGCTCGAACAGGCTTCTGGAACTTATCCTGATGCACCTCGTCCTGTAAGACAAAAAAACAAATTAATCCATTGTAATCTAATCGAAAATATCGTTTTCCTAAAAAAAAAAGACGAAAGATTGTAAACAAGTTTGTAAAACCAAATAGATCTCTATTTCCTTTAGATAACTTTGGATACAGAAATAGGTATATTTAATTAGATTTAATAGGTACTTTCCCTTGATGTTCTATAGTCTTGGGGGATGCCTTGTATTATTTTTTAAAACGCTCTATCTTAATGACAATTGCCAACAATGACACCAATCATCTGATATCTGGACACCACTAACTTCCGAAATAAATAAATTAGAAATTTGAGTAGGTCAGATAAGTGCATACCTCAGATTCCAACACCTGTTCAGGGCGTTTGCGCTTCACTGGTGGCGATTGAGCGCATGGGATGACATTGTCTTCGGACTCCGAACAGCTTTCTAGAGCCGATAGTTCTTTAACTTGAGATGCTGCCTGCGCTTTTGGTTTTTTCGGAGCGCGTTTCTTCACAGGTTTTTTCTCTGTTACTTTCTCCGAGATCGACGGCGTTGGCTGCACTGACAAGGAGGACTCGTCAATTGTCCTCGAAGAATCCGCCAGCTCGTCCTCCCAAAACGGATTTAAAGACCAACCAGGCCTGCAATAAAAGAACAATATTGTATTTTAAATGCACCAAGAATCGGAAAACAATAAACTGACTTAATAACACGATAAGTACTATACATACACTTACATGGCTTCCTGTTCTACTTAGTTGCCGTATATACGCCAAACACCAACTCACTTTTACTTGATTACTGTAAACACTGAACCGGGCTGTTATTTTTTAATTTAAAACACGCACTTTGAACTGTAGGTACAGTCTGAGTCCTGGAAGTTATGAAGCTAATGGCACGTTAATGCCCGTCTGTCCTATTTATTATACGATATTCTAAAGTTACGATTACAATGGCTAATAAAATAATCATGGCAGCCTATGCAATAAAAACATATAACACAGCTGAACAAATTTCGTCCTTATGCAGACCATCTTTAAACACTTCGAATGTTCTCAGTATTGATTCCGTTATAAACATGCCCTAACACTCTGTAAAAGAAATGCATCAGTTGCATAAACGCCTTACAACATGAAAATCGATGCGCGAATCTTAAAAGGAGGCAGTATGTACTCTCCGCCAACTCGATCAAGTTAATTAAACACCTGACACTCAAGAAAACCCATACATTTCAGATGGCTATTTAATTTGGTAGGGTTAAAACATATTTGTAATGAATGATCGCAGTTAATTTTATGTTGGAAAGTTGTGTAATATGGATTATATATCCAGTACTACTTGAACTAAGGACATTTATTTATGTAAAAAAAAAATAGTTTTAACATTCATTTGAGACAGTCAAAATTACTCCAGTAGAGATTATATTTAAAGCTTAGTATTAACTAATAAAGATTCATTATTTCATTCATTATTTTAAGTAATCCGCCATCGAATGGTTTATGGGGCATAATTATACTCTGTTTTCAAACTTTAGTTAACAAACTCTAGCTCCGCTCGACTTCATATAAGGGCTATAAAGTGATTTAGGCTCGTGTCTTTTCCTGAGGATATTATTAAAGTTAAGGGCTATGGATGTTCTATGAGGTGTGGCCTAGTTTTGGCTACGCATGGTCCGCATAAACAGTATCTTTCTTCTCTTGTATATATCCCTAAGACAAAAAACATTACTCACATACTCAGTTTTTCAGCAGCGTAGGGCCCGAGTACCAAATTTCGGCGAGTAATTTATGTAAAAATACCTTATTTCTTTTGTGTTTCTGATTGGTTATTATGTTGCGTTTCTAACAGGTATGTATCATTCCAGGCCTTGAAATAAACAAGAGGAAACTTGTGTAGGTTTAATTTTGAAAGTGTATTACAAATATGTGCGCCTACCTATGTAAAATATTTTAAATTGTACATTGTTTAGGACAGGTTTTCTAAAAACTAAATATATTTTTTCACGCTATCTAGCGACTGCGAGATGAAGCTTTATAACGAATCGCTTAACTTGTCATACATCACTAGTCTAATTACCTTGCGCTATTAATACGTAACAATAGATGGCGTCATGAAAACGTTTACTTGCAAAATAAACTTTATTTTATACATACTTCATTGAAACAATATGTAAGATTACTATATTTCCTAATGGCCAATCAAACCAGCACATTAAAAATGAATATTTACTAAACAAACAATTCGACATATTGACATTCGTTTCTAAATATTTCGATAGATGGCTGTACTAATGTTATTACAACCGTTTCAGATGTAAATTATTGAATTTAATACAATAATATACTTTTACAACTTACAAGTAAACAAAATATTGGGAATATAATAAACTATGATCCAAATAAATAAATAAAAAATCTTTATTTATGCATTGGTTTAACAATTTAAAGTTATAATTCTACAGCACGCTATAGAATTTTTTTCATAGAACAGTATATATGTCGGACCTTCGTTAAAGATGTCGGCGAGCTGTGAGTATCTCAGCGGACCACTTGTCAACGATTGCATTGAACGGACTTGGCCAATCCGTAAATGTAGTTGAATGGCAAACCTTGTCAACGATTACATGGCAGACCTGGCCAATCTGTAAATGTAGTTGAGTGGCAAACCAATACAAAATCGAAAATTGAAATAATGAAATTGAAATACTGAAATTGAAAACTGAAATTGGAAACAGTGAAATTATTTTATATTGAGTACGGGTCTGGCCAACCTGGAAAAATATGTTACTACTTAACATTAGCGCACACGGGTGCCGGGGATGTGGTAAAATTATATATAAAATATAACCCTGGCACCCGTGGAGGCCTTTTGCTGTTTTTTTTTTATCGTTTCATTAAAGATCTCTATCTATCACGTCGAATGAAAGATTTCTATCAGGCCGAGTATTTATTTGTAGCAACTACGAAAGTGAAGTAGGAACCCCTCGATAATTAACTGATTATTCCAATGCTTCTCGAGACAGAGTGTGTGTTTCTATGCAAATAGATCAACAATATTTTGTCGAGTATCATCTTGTCCGTTACCTATCAATTAGGTATGTTGTCATAACAAATAAGTAATTGTATGTTCTGCCTCGCCGTAATTCCGTCTTCACCGGTGTCCTGTTGTTTTTGAGCTGTTTAAGAGCCTCTGAGAGTAGATAGAGAGCCTATTGGTTCTGATGCTCCGTTGGGCCTTAAAGAATGCCTGCGGTATGGACAGCTTTCCACAAACCCGTTATTCAATTCGTCCGCATCGCAATCGAAACGGAGTACTTTAAAGAGTATGGAGGATTAATATCTAAAATCATTGGAACAGATCAGCCAGATTACATGCGTTAGTAGGTAATTGTATGTGCTGCCTCGCCTCGATCGCATTGTATGTTCTGCATCGCCGAGATCGCGAAGCGATCGAGGTGATGCAGAACATACAATGCGATTGAGGTGAGGCAGCACATACAATTACTACCTACTGGGGGATATTGACCTAATACTGGGGGCTGAACAATTTTATCAGCTACTCTGTATAGGTCAATACCACTTAGGTGACGGTCTACCAATCCTTCAAAGGACGCGACTTGGCTACGTTGTATCCGGCCCTTACTCAACCAATACGTCACAGAAGATAAGATGTAATTTTATTCAAACCAAAGCGCTTCAGACATTCTGGAATCCAGACGAATGTCACTCCATAACCACTATACCAGATGATGAGAACATAAAGTGCGAGAAGATATTCAGTGAGCACTCCAGAAGTTCTGATGGTAACTTTGTGGTAACTATTCCATTCAAGGAGCCGGTTTCAATGTTAGGCAAGTCGCGACCTGCAGTTTATCAAAGATTTAAAACATTAGAATCGAAGTTTTCTCGTGATCCCGAATATAAAGAAAAGTACGTCCAGTTTATGACCGATTTTGAAAAGGCTGGCCATATGGTTCAGATAACTAACACTGAAAACTGTAACTACCTACCTCATTTGGCAGTCTTAACCCCCCAAAAACTATCAACTCCTTTAAGGGTTGTGATAGACGCCTCATTTAGGACAAGTAACGGAAAATCCCTTAACGACATTCAATATAAAGGCACAATAAACCAAGACGATTTATTAAATATACTGTTAAGGTTCCGAAAATACAAATATGTAATTAATGCAGACATCGAACGTATGTATAGAATGATATATATCAACCCTAACCAACGACATTTACAATGCATTTTATGGCGCGAAAACCCTACGGAACCTTTACGTACCTATGCACTATCCACTTTAAGTTTTGGCTTGAAATCCGCCCCCCAAATTGCCACTCGATGCTTACAACAGCTCGCGCAAGAAAACCAGGAACACTATCCACAAGCATCAACAGCAATACGTGATAGCTTCTACATGGACGATCTGCTTCACGGGGGCGACGACGAGCAGCAACTAGGTGAAACAGCTGTTCAGATCCAGCAGATCCTGCGCGGCGCGAATTTTCACCTTCGAAAATGGAAATCAAACTCCGATAACATATTGAAAGCCGTAAGTACCAACAACACTCACACGCACCCTACCACGTCACCGACATCGCTCGCACACGATACGCACAAAGTGTTAGGACTCGCGTGGTGTAGTACTAGTGATGATTTAATGTACCAATTGAAAGAGCAAACAGTGGGAAAACCACTAACCAAGCGAAAGATTTTATCTATAGCCTCAGCGATATTCGATCCCCTAGGTCTATTAAGCCCTACTTTAGTCATAGCCAAACTCATTATAAAAAGCCTATGGGAAAATAAATTGCATTGGGATCAAAACCTATCAGCTGATATTACAAACGAATGGGAATCCTTCTATAAAAAGTTGTTTACACTCAACTCATTACGCATACCTAGGCACGCGCTTATCAGTGATTATGTAACGCTGCAGCTGCACGGATTCTCGGATAGCTCATTAACTGCATACGGGTGCGCTATCTACATACGCACAATAGATGTGCACGGAAATGTTTTGACGCGTTTATTGTGCGCTAAGACGAGAATCGCGCGCAAGGAAACTATACCTAAACTAGAGTTAAGAGCTGCAGCATTACTTTCGCAGTTATATAAAAAAGTAAATAACGCATTAAAGTGTACTTTTACAAATATATACCTATGGTGCGACTCGAATGTAGCTCTGGCATGGATAAAATCGCAACAACCAAATAATCTTAATTGTTTCATAAAAAATCGGGTGATCGAAATACAAAGTTTAACCAACTCTGACGATTGGCATTGGATCTCTTCGAGTGACAACCCAGCAGACCTGCTAACTAGGGGCCTGCACGCCGACAAATTAGTCGACTGCGCGCTCTGGTGGAAGGGACCTTCGTGGTTAGAAAAACATAACGACGAATGGCCTAACTATCATACACCTAATACTGCGCTTATACCTAATTGTGAGTCAGTCGAGACTCATCTTTGCATTTTAACTACGAATATAAATACAAACCAATTTTCAGATTTGTTTGAGAGGTGGTCAGATGTAAACAAATTAATCAATTGTGTTGCTTATATATTTAGATTCACGAACAATTGCTTGAACCGAACCAATAAACACTTTGGGCCGTTTACGGTTAACGAATTAAAATTTGCATTACATAAATTAATAGAAATCTCTCAAATCGAAATGTTTCCAACCGAATATAATCTACTTAAAAATAATAAACCATTATTAAAATCATCAAACCTATTATCATTAAATCCTTTTATGGAAAACGGACTAATAAGGGTAGGAGGTCGATTGGGTCTCTCTGCTTACAGCTACGATAAAAAACACCCTATTATTCTATCACAAAAACATTTACTCACCAAGCTCATTATGACGGACCAACATATGAGGCTGCTGCACGCCGGTCCCCAATTGTTGCTGTCCGCGGTTCGCGAACAATTTTGGCCAATAAACGGTAAGAGTTTAGCTAATAAAATAGTGCAAAACTGCGTGACCTGCTTCAGAGCCAAACCAAGGTCACAAATACCTATCATGGGTAACTTACCCCCTACGAGGGTTACTCCCGCGCCTCCATTCCTGTTCACGACATTGGATTACGGTGGTCCATATACTGTCAGGGACAGGAGGGGACGTGGATACAAAACTGACAAATGTTATATTGCTATTTTCACTTGTATGACGACGAAGGCAGTTCACATTGAATTGATTTCGGGGCTACATACCTCAGCTTTCCTCTCAGCTTTTAGACGATTTATTTCCCGACGAGGTTGTCCGAAAGAAATGCTTTCGGACAACGGAACGACATTTCATGGGGCCGCTAACAATTTGACAGAACTTTACGATTTTCTAAAAGCGTATTCTAATGATTTGGCAACGTCTTGTGCAAGGGAGAGAATACAATGGAAGTTTCTTCCCCCCTATACTCCCCATATGGGAGGGCTGCACGAGTCATCTATAAAACGGTGTAAATTCCATTTAAAAAGAATACTAGGTCAAGCACTTTTAACCTATGAGGAATTTTCGACTATACTTGTACAAGTTGAAGGAATTTTGAACTCTCGTCCATTATGCCCAATACCAAATTCAAATACCGATGAGTTATCCTGTTTATCGCCAGCACACTTCTTGATTTTTAGAACCCCTAACTCATTGCCTGACTACGACTATAAAGACGTACCTACGAACCGACTATCACTATACCAACAACTGCAGCAACTGCAACAGGATTTCTGGAACCGCTGGTCACGGGATTACATAGGCCTGTTGCAGGAACGAACAAAATGGAGAAGTTGCAAGGGCCAAGCTCTTCGCGTTGGCGCCGTGGTGCTGGTGCGGGAGGAGCGCCTGCCGCCTGGCCTGTGGAGACTGGGCCGCATCGTCAGCTGCTGCCCGGGCCGCGACGGCATCGCGAGAGTCGCCGAGATCCAGACAGCGAGAGGAATCATAAAACGTTCATTCAACAACATCTGCCCGCTACCTATTAACGCGATAGATCCATAAGTTGATAAATAGTTACCTATACTTTAGCGTATAAGATTAAGATACCTACGTACCTATAATGTTTTTTAAGTTTCATTCCTATGTTTATTAAAAGATGTTTCTCTTGTTGTTTTCATAAACCCTATAAGCATAAGTAAAAAACAGAATGCCTGGTATTTGATCTCAATAATTTAAACTTATTATTATCTTTAAACTTAACTCATTCACTTACAGCTTATTAAATCATAAATACCAAACATTCTGCATCATTAATCACCTTTCTCAACGTAAACATGATTATGTCATACATAAATCATTAATACCTACATAACCTTTAGAGACAATAATCATGGAGTTGAAAAGGGTGCAATAACCGATCTGCTGTGTCGGACTGAAACGACGCAGGTGCAAGCAATAAAAAACTGCACTTGTGCCCTTTCTGAACGGCACTACATTACCTACAGATCGATTGCATAAACAACTCTCTTGCCCGGGAGCATGTTCAATTGTAGAACAGCGCCATCTAGGTCGATACGATTGAACCCGGGACCTGGATGGCTTGGTCGATAGTTGTATATTGTTTAGAAACTTAGATCATAAGGCTATCTGACAACTACATAGTTCGCAGCTCCACCAATAGGTGGCGCTGTTATTAATATAGGTTAAATGTATATATAGCTAAGTTAATTATAGTAAAACACTTTCCGAATAGAAACCATAGAAGCAACACGCATTCTCTTTTTACCAAACCCTCAACCCCAGTCTGATCCACGAAGAAACACAGCCAAGCCCCCGACTCCCATCTACAGGAGGCAAGGAGACGAGCGCGCTCAGTGGTGCTGGTAGACGTTTCAATAAGATTATCCCGTGCCAGCACACAGAGCGGCTCGTCCCACTGCCGCTGCGAATGAGGAATCGAAGGCAAGTCTGCGTTATTAGAAATTGATCTCCAAAGATTTAGAGCATCGGCCAAAAAAGGAATTTCGAAATCATTGTTGTTTAAATTTAGAATTTTAGCAACTAAAGTTTTCGTACTATTAACGGAAGAAAGGAAAGCTGGTAAAGAAATGCTACATATTTTTCGGATCCCAATACCTCCGTGCCTGATAGGCAGAGTGGCTTGGGTCCACTGAGCACTGTCAAATTTAATGTTGATGACAGATGAAAGGGTAATTTTGATTAAATTATCAAGTTTTTCTAAAAGGTTAGGGTGATTCCAAAGATGACTGCAGCGGAGTGAGTAGGTAAATTTTGGAACGAAAAGACAGTATTTTATTACAGTGTAAGCCATGTGGCCATTAATTTTGAGTAACCGGTCCGAAAATGTGCTGAAAATTTCGTGCTTTTGATTAATATAGTTCTCAAATGATTCTTCTAAAATTGGTGACCCTAGGAGGTGAAGAGACGTGCTATCAATTTCTTTGACATTTGGTGCTGTTTTATGGAAATTTGCTAACTTATTATAAAAACGGACACATTGACCTACAAAAGATTTGTATACTTTACGGACACGAAATTTTTTAGTGGCTATTTTATTTTTATTTCTAGTATTAAAATTATGTATATCAGAATTTTTACAGAAGGAGTCTATGTTCTTAAGGACATAAACAATATTCTCATAGATGTACTGGGACGCTACAGTTAAAATGTTGATTTCTTTAAAGAGTTCTCTTAAAGATTCACGTGAGCCTAGGTTATATATGGAGCGAATGGCTCTTTTTTGTAACACAAAAATTGTCTGTATGTCAGCTGCTTTACCCCAAACCAGGATACCATACGACATAACACTATGAAAATAGCTATGATAAACTAGGCGAGCTGTTTCTACATTGGTAAGTTGCCTGATTTTTCTGATAGCATATGCGGCTGAACTTAATTTACGCGCCATAACGGCTATGTGGGGACTCCATTGTAGATTTTTGTCTAATGTTATACCTAAGAATATTGCTTTATCTACTATTTCTAAGCACTCGTTATTTAAGAGTATACTAGTTTCCACCGGTCTAACATTAGGCAAAGAAAATCTGACACATTTAGTTTTCTTAGCATTAAGTAACAGATTGTTAACGGTAAACCAGTCAAGTACTTTGTCCAGTGTGCCATTAACTCTACTATAGTCAACTGATTTTCGGTCAACCTTAAAGATTAAAGATGTATCATCCGCGAATAAAACTATATCACAAAGATTACTTACTATAGACGGCAAGTCATTTATATAAACCAAAAATAAAAATGGACCTAAGATAGAGCCCTGAGGCACTCCTAACGTTACTATTGCCCCACTAGACTGGGTTCCATTTACAACAACTGCTTGAGTTCTATTGCTGAGATATGAAGACATAAGACTTAACGCATTAGCAGACAAACCATAATGTTTAAGTTTCAAAACGAGCGTCCCATGATCCACGCAATCGAAAGCTTTAGAAAGGTCACAAAAAATACCTATCGCATCACAGGAATTCTCCCAAATATCGTAAATATGTTTAATAAGCACAGATGCAGCGTCAGTCGTGGAGCGCCCTCTTGTGAAACCGAACTGTTTACTTGTAAGCAGTTTATTTCTATTAAAGTGCATTAGCATATCGTTTAACATTAATTTTTCAAAAACCTTACTTAATACAGGTAGTATCGATATGGGACGGAAGTTGGTTAGGTCGTTTAAATCACCCGATTTAAATAGAGGTATGACTTTACTAAACTTCATAAGATCAGGAAAAATACCCTCTGATATGCAGTTATTGTAAATCAAAGCTAATTGGGGCGCAATGACATCTATGATATGATTAATAACTTTTACTGATGTTCCCCATAAATCCTCGGTTTTCTTTAAATTGAGCGATTTAAATGTTTTAACAACCTTGATTGAATCTACTTGATTAAAATTAAACGTTACATCACATTTACTAATGTTAGCACAAAGCAAAGCTTTAGCTTGGGTTTTAGATGACTGCAGACATTTTGTAGTACTACTTGCTATATTTGAAAAATAGTTCTCGAATGCCAAGGCAACATCGTTATTTGACATGACCTGTTGGTCTTCCGTGAGAATGTTGACTTGATAATCGCGAGTTTTAAATTTACCAGATTCTCTATTTATAATATTCCAAACAGTTTTCACCTTGTTGTCAGATACTTTAAGTTTAGAACTAATATAATTTGCTTTAGCAGCAAAACACACTCTCTTGAAGATGTTTGAGTAACTCTTGACATAGTCCAGGAAATCACTGTTCTTGTTCACCTCCCTCTCACCATAAAGTTCATAAAGCCTATTTCTACTTCTATGTATACCTACGGTAGCCCAATCACTAAATTTTATCTTATTATTTTTATTTTTTGACCCAGAAATAGTTTTTAATGAAAAATTTTCATTGAAGCAATTAATAATTAAGCCGAATAAATCTTTATACATGCTATTCGAATTACTTTGTGAAAGTGATAACATACAAATATTATGGTTAATTTCATTTTTAAATAATTCCAAACGAGAACTAGTTATGGGTCGGTATGTTATAGTTTGGGGTTGTTCTTCTTGATTAATCATAGAGAAAGATGCCATTTGACCACTGTGGTCAGAGTTAAAACGATTTAAAATTTTCTTATCCAAACATTCACAGTTACAAAAAATATTATCTAAACAGGTCGCACTAGTAGCACCTACCCGGGTAGGCTCAAGGAACAAATTTATCAAATTAAAAGATTTAAATAAACTTAACAACTTGACAGTATTATTAGATGGTTCAAGTAAATTAACATTGAAATCACCACAAACTATAACATTTTTTTGGCTCTTAGTTACTAACCTCAACACATTTTCCATAGTGGATTCAAATGTGCAGAAGTCAGATGCAGGAGGCCTGTATACACATATGATTATATAGCTTTCTAGTTCTGTACAAGCAATTTCTACAATCCTCTCAATTGATAACTTTACTATATCCTTCCGTTCTTTGCATTTAAAAGAGCTTTTTACAATTATGAGAGAACCACCATGAATGGCAGATTTTCTGGCATAGAAACTCACTAATTTAAAATTTACAAAGTCAAATATCATCTGTTCTTGTCTAAGCCAATGTTCAGTAATACACAAAACTTGAATGTCACTATTATCTAAAAATAAACCTATTTGTAGTTCTTTGCTGGAAAAACCCTGAATATTTTGATGGAAAATATTAATATTCAATGGCTTTTCCGCTGTCTTACAATTTAGTTTAAAGGCATGCTATTTATGGCGCTATCAACATAGTGGAGTCTGCTAGGTGAGCTATTAAATTGGTTTGGTTCTAAATTAAACGCTAGCAGGTCCACCAAAGTCATTAAATATTTCTTTGGCAAATATATTTTCTCTGATGTCAGCGAGAAGCGCTTTATGAATTTATTTGTATCAAAGAAATGATATTTGTTATTGAAGCAAGTGGCATGGTACATTAAGGAATTTAAATAAGCTATTTTATTGTTATACTTATATGTCATACTCTGTGAGTATGGCAACGCACATAATATAATTTTACCAATGCCAGATTTTTCAATAATATTTAATGTTAACATTAACCTATCTATTGCAGACTTGTCAATACTAACACTATTTCCTAATAAAACTACTAAATTAGTACTGTCATCACAATGCCCTTTTAACATTGACTCGCATATTTGATCGATACTTGAATTGTGATAACAGTAATTTATTACATTTTGATTTAATTTTTTACTAAGCATGGAACCCAGCCCTGATCCAATCTGATCCGAATAAATAATAGTTTTATTGGTACATGTTAACCTGAGGGGCTGTTCTTTAATGACAGGCGTTACAGTAGCCGGGGTGCCAAGGGCCATGTCCTGTTGCACGACAGCTGTTGGTGGAATATGGCCACAATTACAAAAATTACTATTTATAAGAGAGTTAAAGCGCTCTTCATTTTCTTTGCATTCCTCCAACAACTTTGTGAATGCCTGGACATGCTCCTTGCACTCTTTTTGTGTCGATGCATACAATAATGTGGTAGCTTCAAGCTTGTCTTTTAACCTATTTAATTCATCATGCATTTTCTTAGACTGTAAGTCCTTGCTTTCTAATTCCAAGTTACATTCTTTGACCCTATTTTTCATCACAGATAACTCTAACTTTAATTTGGAATAATTTTTAATGCATGCTTTGCTATTAATAAGCTTTTGTGTACGCCGAATATACCTGTTTATCCTAATATACTTTTTTAACTTTCTACTACTATCAAAGAATACTAGTTTATTAGAGTCATTTGGTTCACTGCTTACCAGCTCTTGGTACAAGTTCTGCAGAATTCTTGCATCATAGCGTTCCCGCTCTTTTCTGAATAATGCCAGCTCTTCATCGGCGGCGCCAAGTTCTAATTTCAGGGTCTCAATCTGTTTCAACGCTACTTCATGGGTTGAGGCACATTGTGTGAAGGAGTTCACTTGTTTCTCCAAGTAATCCACTAGGTCTTCAGCTTCAGTCAGTTTTATTTCATATTCGGCAAGTTCATTTTTCATTGCCGAGTTCTTCCTGAGTATCTTCTGCAATTCCACTTCACCGTCTTCTCTTTCCTGTAGCAACTGCTCGACTAAGGCCTTGGAGTCTTGCAGTTCCTTCAGGGTCGCCTTCAGTTGCATGTCGCGTTGGCGTGCAGTGATCTTGCGGGATGTCATGTTAGCGGCGCTATTCATTTTGCTCGGTAGCTCCACAAACACTGAAAGATACAAGACAAACTGAGTGATTTACGTCAAAAAGAAGTGTTTCAAGGTGAATACTCGGGGACACAAATGTATAAAATGATGTGCGCAGTGTACAAGTATGAAGTAGTGTATGCGGCGAGAGCAGCTGGTCTCAACTCTGCTTCCACTGATCGTCAAGCAAAGAGAACTGGCGCTGTGCCAATGTAATGTTGTGGACGATGCTCACGACTTTAGTGAGCTTTGTGAGTGTGTAATAGTAAAAAAAAGAAACTATTTACTCCCCTGGTTTAAGTCCGGATTCAAATCGTTGTCCGTTGAGGTTGAGTAGTGCTTCTAGTTCAAATTAAACTCGATGTAGCTCAGTAGTATTTCGCACGAACACTATTAATTGTTCTTTGGCACTGTCACACTTATTTAATATGATAAATAATAGATATAACTACAAATAAACTAACAAAATAAATTAATTCGTATCAGCTGATGAAAATTTGATGTTGACAGTTCGGCGACCACAGAGTATCTGTTCGGCGGGTATCTCACCTCACCTCACCCTCACCTCACCTCTCCTCACCTCACCTCTCCTCACCTCACCTCACCTCACCTCACCCCCACCTCACCTCACTGAGGTGAGCCTCACCTCAACTCACCTCACCCCCACCTCACTGAGGTAAGCCTCACCTCACCTCACCCCCACCCCACCTCACTGAGGTGAGCCTCACCTCAACTCACCTCACCCCCACCTCACTGAGGTGAGCCTCACCTCACCTCACCCCCACCCCACCTCACTGAGGTGAGCCTCACCTCAACTCACCTCACCCCCACCTCACTGAGGTGAGCCTCACCTCACCTCACCCCCACCCCACCTCACTGAGGTGAGCCTCACCTCAACTCACCTCACTGAGGCCGATAGTCCCGCACGCATCCGCGTGCGGGACTATCGGCGTCCCGCACGCATCCCTTGCGGGACGCATCCTATAGGGTGCTGGAAACGGGACGTCCCGTCTGAGGCGGGACGGTTGGCAACCCTAATCGTGACTGCGACTCCCTTTTCATTTCGTTGTTCTTTTTCTTGTTTATTTTTATTAGTTCTAGTAATAAATTTATTTCTAATTTAGGCGTGACGGTTTGAATCCCTCTTCTCCACCTCACGTCATCTCTCCCCACCCCACCTCACCTCTCCCTCGCCTCATTGAGGTGAGTCTCACCTCACTTCACCTCACCTCTTCTCCACCCCACCTCACCTCTCCCTCGCCTCACTGAGGTGAGTCTCACCTCACCTCTCCTCACTTCACCTCACCTCTTCTCCACCTCACGTCATCTCTCCCCACCCCACCTCACCTCTCCCTCACCTCACTGAGGTGAGTCTCACCTCAATATTGCATTTAGCTGCCTCGTAATACAATGTTCTGTATTGCGTTCTTTTTGAGGTGCGCTATAATTAGTACATTACTTACCAAGGGCGATAAAACAAAGAATGTCTCAGATCGCAGGTATTTTACGCCCGAGCCGAAGGCAAGGGCGATAAATATGCGATCTGAGGCTTTCTTTATTATCGCCCGTGGTAAGTACAAAATTTTATGTCACCCCCTGGCCAGGAAGTGGGTTTTTTCGCGCGCGGAGCGTGCGATAATGGCCACTTTATGGCTAGGTGTGACATAATAGTTATTTATGTCACACCTAGCCATAAAGTGGCCATTATCGCACGCTCCGCGCGCGAAAAAACCCACTTCCTGGCCAGGGGGTGACATAAAATTTTGTACTTACCACGGGCGATAATAAAGAAAGCCTCAGATCGCATATTTATCGCCCTTGCCTTCGGCTCGGGCGTAAAATACCTGCGATCTGAGACATTCTTTGTTTTATCGCCCTTGGTAAGTAATGTACTATTATAATACAAGTGTGGAAAGTAGTCTTTATCCCAACGAACGTCGGTGATCTAAAAACACGAACAAAGTGAGTGTTTTAATCCGACATGAGTTGGGGAAAAGCCTACTTTCTATACATAAGTTTAGCGTTATAAGGAGCACTTTCTGAATGCATTGTAAAGAGTATTTGTATTGTATTGTAATTTTCGCAGCCCCTGAAGCGCATGGTGGACCGCATCCGTCGGTTCCAAGTGCTCAACTCGCAGATCTTCGCGGTGCTGGCGCGCCACCTGGCGGCGGACGACGAGCGCGCCGGCGTCGAGCACGTGCGCTGCTTCCCGCCGCCGCAGCACCACCAAGCCTAGGGACGCACGCTCTACGAAACCTATGGACGCTCCCACGTGCTCCACCGACCCTAAGGACGCTCCCACACGCTTCACCAAGCTTAGGGACGCTCACACACTAGCCTAGGGACGCTGGCGGCACCTGGCGGCGGACGACGAGTGGGCAGTGGTTGAGCAAGTGCGCGGTTTCCCGCCGCCGCAGCACCACCAAGCCTAAGGACGCTCACACACGCTCCACGACACCATACCCTCTAGCCGCCTAACATACAATAAATATTGTCAATGAAATTTTAATCTCCTTTAAACCGGGGATTCACTAGGGGACAAATGTCCCACGACATGTGTCAAATGAAAATGAAAAATTTATTCATAACATCGTTATAAGTCAATTCATGTTGATTAGTTAATACATTCATATTGATTACCCAGTTAATTAATACATTGGTTATTACATTATTACGTTATTACATATTTATTTGAATTAAAACTGTCGGCTACATGTCAAGTGAAGCCGGCCGATTTCGCCTGACATATCTGGCGACATCGCGCGACTTATGTCCGTAGCGACGTCACGTCGCGCGATGTTGCTAGACATGTCAAGGGAAGTCCGGCAACGTCGCGCTACTTCACTGGCGACACGTGTCGCGCGATGTTGCCAGACATGTCGAGTCAAGTCCGGCAACGTCGCGCTACTTCACTGGCGACACGTGTCGCGCGATGTTGCCAGACATGTCGAGGGAAGTCCGGCAACGTAGCGCTACTTCACTGGCGACACGTGTCGCGCGATGTTGCCAGACATGTCGAGGGAAGTCCGGCAACGTAGCGCTACTTCACTGGCGACACGTGTCGCGCGATGTTGCCAGACATGTCGAGTCAAGTCCGGCAACGTCGCGCTACTTCACTGGCGACACGTGTCGCGCGATGTTGCCAGACATGTCGAGCGAAGTCCGGCAACGTCGCGCTACTTCACTGGCGACACGTGTCGCGCGATGTTGCCAGACATGTCGAGCGAAATCCGGCAACGTCGCGCTACTTCACCTGACGTCGCTGGCCGCAGGACATTTGTCCCCTAGTGAATCAACGGCTTATATTAATCGTATTGAGGTATTTACAACCTCGACTGAGTTTCACAAACTACATATTACAAAAACCTATGTAACGAATTTGTTTAATACTTCTCAGTTCTTTTGTTAAACCGAAATTATATATAAACACGAAATTAGTGAAATCTAATAATATTTAATTCCATGTTTGATTCCCAATTTAGAATATTAGGAACGAAAGACATTTTGTATTTTTAGTGTAAATGTAGTTTTAAGATAATATTCTCTAGGTATAGTAAGCTTGCATAGTGTAGTTAATTGTAAAACGCATTTAATTATGTATTCGGTTATAGGAAACTAAAGCACAGCATGTGTACTTTGTTCTGTAGAAAAAATGAGATTCGATGAGCAGTATTTTTATTTATCACACTGCCACCAGCCACCAGTACCAGTACCAACTGTACCACCAGGCCAGCCACCACCAGTAGGCCTGGCACATGATGGCCGCGAGAGTTTGTCGGCTTATTTCGAGCTATCCGTCACTTTTAACAGATGCAGGTGTTTTTAACAGGTAACTCAAAGAGAGACTCAAAGTGATCACAAAACTTTTCCAAGAGATCATCAAAGATTATTTTGAGTACTTGTGTTATCGACGATACCGTATGAAGGTTAGTTCCTTTAAGTAAAATGAGCTATCTTAACGTGGGACGCTTTCCATACAAAACGTATTTTGACATTCTCAGGCTAACGCCGGCGTGATATTTTTAGAAACTTATGTAACAAACTTTCATAAATTGGCTTTCTATTTGCGCGAAATGCCCACTTTCCTAGAATAAACTTGTATAAACTAGAATAATTTGAGAAATTAGTTTGTCACGTGAGTATCACGTGACATCAATTTTTTTCAAATTATTTTCGCCCACCTTAAGGATTTCAAGCAGTTTCCAACCAGGGCTGACAGATTTTATCCACCTGTATAAGCCTCATTGTACTATTAGGCCAGGTATTATTAAAATCCGTTAGACCAAAATGGCAGGTCAAATTTTGATCAAACATAAGGTTTCAAATGATCTTTCTAACTCCGAGCCAGACGTTGTTCGCCGCGCTGTCACGCACTTTTGTACTTGAATTTAAACTTTCGTGAGACATGTTATAACTTTAGACATGTCATGTTTTGTCATGTTGTTACTTCATGTTTAGTTCGAAACATGTCGCCCGAAGTGACAATTAATACGTGAGTTTTAACCGTTTAGTAAAATAAAGTCACTTTTGTACTGCCAGTATCTATTGCCACAACATGTATAATGTTCACTAGTGAACTTCATTGTTTAGAAAATATGTTCATTGTATGTTTTACTTTATATGATTAGGCTAAGCGATACGATCATGTAATTCCATTTATTCACTTTTATAGAAAATATATTCTTATTCGTACATTGTGTTTTATTGAGTTGTGTTCTCAGTCAGTAACTAGTTAGTTTATTTCATCTTCGCCTGTGATGGAAGAGGGGTGAGGGGAAAAGAGTCAAAGCGGTGACCTGCCTGCCACCACCCGCCCGCTCCGCCGGTGTTTAGCGGTCGGCCTATAGGAACATAGTCAAAAATATTTTATTTTCTTTGAAGTGCCTGATTTTACGGGGGTTTACAGGACATTGAAGGATTTGCATAGAAAAATAAAAGAAACTTGTAACTTTCAGGTATTTTTATTAAGACTTACGTTATAATGCTCTATGCTACGTTCGCATCAACTTACGGCTACAGATAAAAAACCTTATGTATATAATATATTACAACAGTTCGACTTAGCGGTACATGATTTAAACAAACGTTAAATTAAATTCTACCGGCCCTATGGCCGAAGCGAAAAACAGTTGTAAACATGGTATAAAATAAATACGATTTTATTCTATTGAAACTGCAATAAAAATCAACGAACTCATACGTATTTCCATATGAACTATGGATATGAAAATATAAAAATTAAGTATATGTTGTGAATACTTACTTGCAGCATAGTCAACTTTTTTTCACTTCAGCCATATTCCCGCCAAAAGTGACATAACCTCAATTTTGACATTTGCCGGCGAAACAGAAAAGCTACCCACAGCCTTTACCTAACGGTAAATATTAAACTAAACGTGAAATGCAGTACCCGCCTACACATTTATTAAAAATATATTTGACAAGCGGTGGCTATTCTATTTGCACCATTTTTTAAAACTTCAGGGCGATTGAACAACAATTCAAAGACAACTTTTAACTGGTAACACTGTATTCATAATATTTTAAATATTTTTTTAGAAATATTTTTGGGCGCCAAACTCCTATAAGAGTTAGACAAATTATTTTTAAAGCTTTTTTTTTATTGTTGTCTTTGAAACGTGCTTTCAATCGACAATAAAAAAAAACAATCATTTCGAAAGACAGATATTTCTTACAGCCGAGTATACAAGTAACTCGAGTTACAGTTTCTAAGACAAACCTATCCTATTTTTTTAGAACCTAGTAACTCAAACTGTGTTAGGGGCACTTCGCAACATCCACATACAACATATGTACACACAGCTTTTTTTGTACTTTTCCAAAACGGGTACGAAATGATATTTTCACAAAAACAATCAGATACTTACTATTTTTTTTATTTCATATTTTTATACATAAATAAACAACTTATAAAGAAAATATATTACAAAAAGTTATAAACTATTGTATAGTACTTATTGCAACGCGCCGACGTCAAAGACATCATGTTTTATTCTATTTTTTTTATTTTATCAGTCGTTTATGGTAAGCAACAAAACAGGTCAAGCTCTACAAATAGGCAACCAGCTTGAACCTAAAACCTGCGTTCTAATTTCAAACTAAATAAAAATGGAATCGATCTATCACATTTTTTTCATTTACACTGTGATTAAAAGCGTTGGTTAGCGATGCATTATACAAGGTTAACCTTACCTTATAAGTTTAGTTTATTCAGTTAAACAAACATGCTTTTACACATAAATTGAGAAAAATCCCTGTTAACACGGTCACAGTCCAGTGCCCCATACATGGGCCACGACGAACTATCTCCGCAATTCCGTGCCTCGTACACATGGGTCACTATAGCCGACCAGAGGCATCACGCTTACAACGCCATAAACGCGTTTACGATCGGACCGAATCACGCTCATAGCGTTCACATGAGATGTCGTGACGTCATTGATGACGTCATGGACGGCGCCGTATTGGCGTTTACGATGCTCACACTCCCAGGCGTAAGCGCCTTGAGCCAAACGTCAAGTTGACGTTTGATATATGAACATGACAGTAAGCACGTGCTTCGAGCGTGAATCGGTCCGATCGTGAGCGCGCTCAAGCGAATACCGGTCCGAAACAAAACACTACTCACGCGGCCTTGAGCGCGCTTGATTCGGACCGGCCGTCAGCGCTGTGAGCGTTGTAAGCGTGATTCGGAACAAGGCTCAGGTACGCACTCAAATCACTATAACTGCATTCAATACAAGGCTTATAAAGACAATTCTGATTTATCAATTCATATTTTAGTTAGATATGAAATAGCATTCTATAATATATTGTAACTATCCGAGTGCGTACCTGGTCGTTTCATAGTGACCCAAACGTGGACCACGGACGTGACGATGGAAGTAATTTGCTTGAACGTCCAAGAAAATTGAAACATTTTGCATGGGGACTGTGAACGTGTTAATCTTGACATAAGATTTACGTGCCTAGCATGAAGCGTTTATGCCGGATGTATAGTCCCTCTCCATTACATTTTTCCTTTGCAAACAGGGACGAATAATATATATCCGACATAAATTGCTGCCCTATACTTTAATTAGAAAATCAAATGACATTGTGAGTTTCGTTTTCTCTGCGAACTAAACACAACTCAAAACTACATTAAACATTACCAACTACGAATTGTGTCAGTGTAAAGCAATTATTTTCCTTTATTGTCTATCGGAATGAAAACCAAAATACAATCAAACTTCTGCGTAAGTTACATATTCGACTAACGCATCACTGGTTTATTCAAACATAAATTAAAAATCAATACAGTAGTGCACAAGCTTGCACAATTAATCAATAAAAAAACTCAGTATCAAAAGTTAACTCTGCACCTGGACTATATGTCTACATGGAAATTGATCTGCCGTTAAAAAGTAACAGTGTGACTTGTCACGAAGTAACAACGTTACAAAATAACGTTGTTACTTAGCGCTACGATATCACTGGAACAGTGTCCATACCAGCCCAGTCGATATCATTCTAGACCTTATTACATCGTATCAAGGTTCAAATAATTCGCGACAGTCTTGTAACGTCCGGAACAGAACGTAGAAGTAGCAGTCACACCAGTCACAGAGTAACATCAGTTGTTACAGAAATATCAGTAACTGCCGGGAACGATCGAAACGTAAATGTCGTGACACGAAATAACCGAAGTGACAAAGTCACGGTGATTTTTCACTGTGATTTTTTTGGAACGGGAACAACAGTAACGGTGATCGAAAAGCTTTTCCCCAAGTCTAAGGTATTTGACGCCCGAGCCGAAGGCAAGGACTAGAAATATGTGATCTGAGGCTTTCTTTACCACTGCCTGTAGTAAGTACCAAATTTTATGTCTCCCCGCGGCAAGGAAGTGGGATTTTCCGATTTCGTAGCGTGCGGTAATTGCCACTTTATGGCCACGTGGGACATAAATATCTATACGCCATACAATGACAAAATATGCGAACATGACTTTAATGATAAAGTAAGAGTGTACAGATATTTTTGTCGGTCTGGGAACGTACATGTTATTTATACCTTTGACTGTACATTTCAATGTAGGTGCAGAGTTAACGACCGAGTAAGTAAACTGGCCGTTGGATCAGCGCTCATGATTAAGGACCGCGTACCGGTCCTAAACATGTCGAGCGATATTCAACCTTAAAGACGTGTGACTCGTTTCATTATATTTTATTTTGACCAGGTTATATTTCACCATTCTATTCTACGAAAAGGTGAATAGGTAACGACATTATCATGTGTAACATAAAAGTTGTTCACGATTTAAGACAATATATTTTTTATATTATAACTGGCTGGCTGTTAAGTGAGATTTGTGACATAATTTAAGAAATAAAATATCTAACTCGATATTCAAATATAAATAATTTTGTTTCTCTTACTCATTGTCATACAAAACGTGTAATGGGTGACGACCAATTTTTTTTTAAATTGATTCCGTTGTGACTTTGTGACACGTACATTTGCCATACAATATATGTGGGTAACTTTCGTGTCACAACGGAATCAATCAAGTGGTAGGTAGAAGGCATGTTAACGATGTGCCAAAAAATAGTTTATTTTAAATTTTAAAGCGGTAGTGGCGATATCTTCAGGACATACCAGAATCATTTATTTCAAGTATCATAGACCTTTTAAAAAACATGTGTACAGTAATTGAACTTACGTAGATCAAAATAAATTTATACAATGTTTCTCGTTTTTCATTTCAGCGGCGACCATTTTAGTTGCTCCTTAGCTGATTGTAAAACTTGGCCAAAAAATTGGTCCTCACCCTAATACAGATATAACGATTTTAAATATACATATCAGAGAGGTATTGATAATTGTCATTAACAGGACAATTACGTGTAGTACTTCCGAAACTGTAACGCCAAATTCTGTCAAGTGAATGCAAGCGAGAATCTACCTTATATTCAGAGCGCTTGGTCGTTTTTTTTCTTACGTTAATTTGACAGAATTTGGCCTTCGTATGTACTTAGAGGGCGTTTGGACTGGATGAGATTTTAAATTTTGGTTAACTTGTGTCACAATCAGGCAATCGATATATAACTTGATCATAATAACTGTATGTATACATAAAGAGTTGGCCAAGTTGTGTCAATATAATCCATACAAAAATCGATTTAATTTTGCGGCAAAATTAAGTCGATCATGATAGAAGATTCAAAATCCAAAACAGTTTTAGGGTGTTACCACACCAATCGATCGATAGTCGATCGATGGTATCGATTGATGGTAGAATGGAACAGTCGACGTTGATCGATAGTTTCTAGAAGACCAAAGCTACCACATTAATCGATCGATGATCGATAGATGACATCGATCGATTGGTGTAGATCCTTATGTGTCGGCCAGCGCACAAGATCTCAACTGTAACTGTTACGCAATCGACTAGTGTGGTCTAGCGGCGCACGGCCAGTGTGTGCGTCCGTCTGTCGGGTGCCATCTCGGGAACTGTCACTGCTCGTAGTTCTTGGCTTTGCGATCGAGGTTGTCGTCTGAAGAGCGGTTCATTGGGTGGTCTGTGGGGAAATAATTAGGTTAATACTTGACGACCTCTTCTTTCGGCGAGCTGGAGGTCTCGGGTTCGAATACTGGGCATACTTTCATTATAATATAAGATGGATCTAATGAAAGAGATGCAATATAACGGTGACGTCATTCAAGGTCATATATTCTAGCTTCAAACGAATGTTCGGCACGCAACCTCCAGGATGTATCTAAACTTCTTGTATTTACCTATTACAATTTGTGGTTGTAAAAACAGTGGGACTTCTGTACGTAGTACTATTACTTAGTGCCAGTTGCACCAACGTACGAACACAGACCGGTCATCGTCAAATATGGCGCCGGCAGCTGTCATCCCATAGAAACTTGTCAAACTTTCCATACAATCAGATTTGACGAACACCGCTTACGATTACAGACGGTTTGGTGCAACCCAGCCTTATTCTGTGTTGGTAGTGTAGACTGTATAGTGGTAATTTTCTAATATGTCCGAAAAGTCATAAAACGCTTATAGTTAGCACTTCAAAACGAAAGGAAGTATGAAAAAAGATTATCCGCACAAATAGCTACCTTCGGCTCTAGATGATAAGGTTCAAGTTGTAGTGACTTGGCAATAAATCAGGCGGTGGTCGGAGCTTGCGCAGGCAGTCGGCCGGCGTAACAAAGACTGCTATTGTTTTACTTGAACCTTATCATCTAGAACGGAAGGTAGCTATTTGTGCGGATAATCTTTTTTCATACTTCCTTTCGTTTTGAAGTGCTAACGATAAGCGTTTTATGGTTTTTCGGACATATTAGAAAATGACCACTATAGGTATGGTGACTCACCAGGGTGCTGTGCCATCTTGGGAACAAGCACGACGTTGCCGTCGGCGGCCTGCTGCAGCGAGTACTGCGCCGACGACAGAGGCCGGCCCTCAGCGTCGCGCAGGTTCTGCAAATATCACATTCCATTATGACATCTGTTACAATTTACAATAACATGATAACCTATATTTCAATGTACACTGTTCCGATGTATATGGTTTGAGTAAAAATCAGCGTTGCAGTGTAGATCCACTCACATAATGCTGAGTCTAGCCCTTTTTAAGGTTGTGTACCCGCAGGGTGCCCGGAACCCTATTGTTGTCACTTATACGTCCGTCCGTCCGTCGTCTGTCACAAAATTTTGTTCCGAAGAAGTTTTCAACTTCCCTTTGACCTAAGAACTTGAAATTTGGTGATAATATTTATTATTACGTATATTACACCAAGAAATACTAATATGTTAATAAATCACATTTTTGAGGTTGGTTCGGAACCCTAAATGTGCGAAGTCCGACTCGCACTTGGCCGGTTTTTAACATCACTAATTGTTACTACTTACCTAATGTTAGTTTAATTTTTGCTTTAACATGTATAAATGTGATGTCCTGATGTTAAATAAATAAACGCTCGTCGGTCAGGGGCCTAATGCATAAGTCTCTTTCTAATGACAGTGCTTGAAAAGAGACGTCCGCTTGTAATGTTAGTGACAATTCACTAGGCAATAGTAATCTCGTAGTGGCAGTTGATATCAGCGCCATCTATCAGTTAGCGCAGAAACTACTGAATGAGGGCTAACGTTTTTGCGCTCACCAGTTGGCGTCACAGCGCTCTCAGTCCAGCTGTCAAAGTTTGTTATTGGTTATTATGGGCGTAAAAACCAAAACGTTGAAATCGTACCGAAAATATTTGTTCGGAAAAAGTATGACATAAGTTTACAAACGATAAAATTGTCGCAAAGCACTGAAATTCGTTGATCCGTAACTCATGTTTGCCATTATAAATTTCAGATATTGCAAAAAAAACACCATTATTAATCTGATCAGAAATAAACCCGCGTAACCCACCTACAAAGTATGAAATTTGACATTTCGGAGGACTGACGTCACAGTAGCGCCTCCAGCGGCGAATCCATACGCGGTAGCCCTCATTCATTAGGCAATAGTAATCTCGTAGTGGCAGTTGATAACAGCGCCATCTAGCAGTTAGCGCACATACTACTGAATTGAAAGACGCGTTAATAACAGCGCCATCTATCTGCGTATGTACTAACCTGGAACACGTGTCTGTAGAGCGCGGCGAACCGCTCCTTGACCCGCTGCCGCTCGGCGGTGAGGTTGTGGTGGTCGCGCTGCGTGCGCTGCTTGCGGTCGCGGACCGTGCGCACCTCGTCGGCCAGCGACGTGATCTGGTCGAGCTTGCGCTTGCGGCAGTTCTGCGCTGCCACCTGTTGCCAATAAACACGAATTAGTACTAGGTCAGTACGGATACCGGGAAGGGAGGAGGCATGATCCGAATCACGCTCACAGCGCTCAAAGCGCGCTTACGATCGGACCGATTCACGCTCATAGCGCTTACATGAGACGTCGTGACGTCACTGATGATGTCATGGACGGCGCTCACGGTGCTCACACTCCCAGGCGTAAGCACCTTGAGCCAAACGTCAAGTTGACGTTTGATATATGAACATGGCAGTAAACACGGGCTATGAGCGTAATCAGTCCGATCGTGAGCGCGCTCAAGCGAATACCGGTCCGAAACAAAACACTTCTCACGCGGCCTCGAGCGCGCTATTTGATTTGGACCGGCCGTCAGCACTGTAAGCGCTGCGAGCAATTTTAGCGTGATTCGGAACACGGCTATTGTCTGCCGAGTGCGGCCGTGTGAGTGCCGACCTGCCGACCGTACGCGAGGACGTAATACGAAGCAGACAATAGAGATAATTTTATTTTTATTTTTCCTGTTATGACGGTCATGATAACAATTCTTGTAATGTTGACATGTGTACAAGTTTATAATGTAATTCGTATCGTGAAACAAATGAATCTAATCTAATCTAAAGGCCACCGGCCGGCGGAGTTGTATTATTATTTCACAATTATAAGAAAATGCGCGTTATATGGTAATTAAGGCAATAGTAGATAATTCCCTATACAAATCCCATTACTGACCAATAAGTTCGCGACAACCCGCAACGATTTAGTAGTTTTTCGTAGCGTACAGTCGGGGTACGAAAACCTTCGTCAGTTATTAAATGAATTCCTTTATAAAGTCATCGACTCTTAATACCTTTTGAAATTAAAGCACTAAGTAGGCAAGTGCATTAATAGTACCAAGCCAGTACCAGTAGTAGTATCTTACCAAGGGCGATAAAACAAAGAATGTCTCAGATCGCAGGTATTTTACGCCCGAGCCGAAGGCAAGGGCGATAAATATGCGATCTGAGGCTTTCTTTATTATCGCCCGTGGTAAGTACTAAATTTTATGTCATCCCCTGGCCAGGAAGTGGGTTTTTTCGCGCGCGGAGCGTGCGATAATGGCCACTTTATGGCCAGGTGTGACATAAAATTATATTTATTTAATATGATAACAAGCATTAAAATATTATAAACCTCTGACCTATATCAAGTTTCAAATCACCATCAAACCTTTTTAATGACCTAGTCAAATAAACAACTTCGTAAGAGTAACAATCAAATATCTTCTATTTATTTGTCAGTGTTTGTCATTGTCAATATTTTCTCTTGTAATTCTTGCGTTGATCTCTCACTATCAGTTATTCAAACGTCAATGCGATATTTCTGTTTCGTTGGAAATTAAACGTTGGCAGGACTGATACCTAAATAATTGCCTTGGTGCAAGTAAATGTCGACTTTAAGGCGCAGGGGTGGGCAAGGCATTCTCCATACAAACTCTGTGCACGTTTTATTCGTAGGTTTTGGCACTAACGAATGTAATAATTTTTTTGGATGTAAATATTAGATATGCGAAGAAAGTGATGTGAAAATTTTCAAATATTTCAAAAAAATTAAAAATTAAAAAGTTTCAAAATAATATCAATGAAAATAAAATTTACATCACAAAATAGCTGACAGAAAAATAAGCATACTGACCAAAAATCATACCTTTAATGCAAACACAAACGAAGAAAATCCTGCACAAAGTTTGTATGGAGAGAGCTTGCCCTACCGCTCCTCTTAAGGTGACGAACCTTTTCTTACCCCGACTGTACCTTATGGTTGGTTCAGAACAGAGTACAGTTGCGTTTTCTTGTGTCAGAGGCCAAGATCCTCTTTGGGTTATGGAGCCAGTGTTGTAAGTAAGTAAGTCAGTGTACCTTATTCTTCCCGCGGCGGCGGATGTCCCGGATGAGCGAGAGTTGCGCCTCGCTGAGGTCATGTTTGGACAATCGCTCGTTGAACTCGTCCATCGGCAGGTTTATGATGTCGTGCACTTCCATGGGGATACCTGACAACATATACTCGTACATCAATCAATAATACATAGAACATTGTTGTAGAGGAATAGAAGGAAGCAATTGCTAATGGGCGATGCTAAATACGATCAGGGGACCGATTTTTGAGTGTCGAACGCTCGACTTTTCAGTCGAAGTCTGTCAAAAAACTATGATGTTGGCCCCCTGGAGGCCGATTTTTGAGTGTCGAACGCTGGACTTTTCAGTCGAAGTCTGTCAAAAAACTTTGATGTTAGCCCCCTGGAGGCCGATTTTTGAGTGTCAAACGCTCGACTTTTTCACTCGACATCTGTCAAATCATCATAATTTTTTGATAAATCTCGAGTGAAAAGTCGAGCGTTCGACACTCAAATGTCGGCCCCCCGTGCCGTCTTTTATATTATATGCCTGTTACTACTTTTTTTTAAGTTTAGAACTTGAAATATAGGAATTGAAGGGATGTTTACAAAAACAACATAACTGACTAGACTGGTCGACATCTGCTGTCATTTCAATTGTTCTTGACAGAGTGTCAACCAGTGTAAGCAGTTATGTTGTTTTTGTAAACATGCCTGCAATTTATTAAGTAACATTGCAGGCAGCCTGCAGTGTTTTTTTTTCATTTTATTTTGATTTGATCTAACCTTAAACTATACACTTTACCTTCCAATATGTACCGAGTAAAGTTCAGTACTTCTAGTGTAAGTTTTCACGAAACAAAACACAAACGAACGCTTTTGCGTTTAGTCTTATTTTGTAAGGCAATGCGACCAGCGCCTCTGGTGGCCTTGGGTGGAAACTATTTTTTCATTTCTCATACTCTGAAAGTGGGTCATTGTTCATCTAAGTAGCGTGCTGAAAGTGGTCCATTTCTGCTCTAGAGCAGAAAAGTATAAAAAAAAATGTATGGTGAATCGGAGTTAAATTGGGCAACGGCACTAACCTATACAGCCACATAGTACAGATTCTACAGAGATCTTATGTTACCTACTTGTTCAAATGCCTGATTGCTTACCATAAACAACCTCCTTAATTTGTTTGTTTCTTTTTTTTGCCACAGTCGAAAGTAATATCACAATAGTTTGTGGCCGGTAAAAAAGGGAAACTATGACAAGGACATCAAAACATATGTCTATGTCTCTCTCTGTCGCTCTTATATAAAGTTGTATACGACCATCTCGTACAGTAGGTATTATTATTTGATGTCGAGTCTAATTAGTCTGAGCGTTTAAGCCGATTAATTTTTTATTAAAAATAAATGAAATAAAATAGTCCATACACAAACACCATTAACGTCAGTCAACAGTTCCCGCCAAAATGTTTTTTTTTTCACTGATTCAGAAAATGTTTGTGAATGATAACAATAGTTATTGAATTTAACAATAACAAGTATTTCGCGTTGCAAATAACACAGTTCCTTATTTTTAAATCATGTCAATATTGTTTTACATCTTGTCTTTTGTGAAAAATGAAACGAAAATGTGCATATATGTTTTTTTTCTCTACGAAGCTGGAGGTCCCGGGTTCGATTCCCGGTTAGGGCATTTATTTATGTGATGAACACGTATAATTGTTGTGGGTGTTTTCTATGTATTCAAGTATGCATTTATCCATGTGTATATCGTCGCGTTAGTACAAGCTTTGCTTTGTTTGGGACTAGGTCGATTTGTGTAAGTTTGTTCACAAATATTTATTTATTTTTAAATATTTTACTTTCCTCGTATTCGAAATGAAAAGCAGAGTGTTTAACTCGGGCGAAACCACCCATTTCAGCCTCGAACTTTTGGCGCTCTCACTTCGTTCGAGCGCCAAAATATCTCGGCAGAAATGGGTGGCTTTCAGCCCTTGGTTAACAATCTACTATTTCACATTTCGTGCGAAAACGTGTCCAATGTGCGACCGGCCTAATACACTCTGTGGCCCGCAAACTGTTCCTCTAAGGTCTGGTCTTCCATTCGGCGGAATTGTTTGACAAGTCAAAATGCACAACGGCATGTTGCCACAGTACCGGCCAGTGCTGTTCACATAAAATAAAAATAAAAATAAAATAAAAATGTCATTTTGTCCCTTGTGACACAATCTACTATTTGCCATATAAATTAACCTGACTAAAATTCAAACGTGTTCGTTGGTGTTTTGTTTCGAAAAAACTAAGGTCACGTCCATAATTCGGCGGAGTAAACTGGCAGATGAGATGTTGCCAGGAGTAGATAAAAATAAATAGTGACGGTATATATCGATAAAAATAGGTCGATAAGTATAAAGTAACTAACTATACCCTCTTATTCACGAACAAAAATGTGCCAGCATTTTTCGGAATATTAAAATCGATATACTATTCGATAGGAAGTTTTTTAGATCAAGATTTAAGTCCTACTACTTTACTACCTAATTTAATAAATGTAAAAGTTTCTACTTTTCGGCAACTAATGGCTCTTAAGCGGACAAAAGTAAAACAAATATGATAAATATGAAAAAAAAACCATAAAATTTACAAATCATTTTCGTTTGTCAAATTGAGAGCATTTTAGATTGAGAGAAACACTACTAATTTCGATTTTTGATGATCTCGGCAAGCACCAAGGGGTACCCGATAAATAAGTCCGTAAGATCCGTACGTCTAGTGAGGCCTTAAATAATATCGATGTGAACAGCACTGGCCGGTACTGTGGCAACATGCCGTTGTGCATTTTGACTTGTCAAACAATTCCGCCGAATCAAAGAATATAGAAAACTAAGAACGCTAACTCTGTACATTGCTAGTTATCTCGCTTAAAACTTATTATCGTCGCTGGTACCTCGTAGTTCAACTTATTATTACAGATGGCGTTGTTTTCAATCTAAACTCGTGTTCTAGCGGCGAAACAGACGCAGCAGCGCTGCGGCGCAGGTGCTATCAGTAGTTTGTTCTTAGTATACACCAAATTTCGGCGCGCGAGTCCATTTTGTTTTGGTCGAGTGGTTCGAGTAGTTGATTTCAAATCCTGAGTACTCGGGTTCAAACCCTGTCTCCAGACTTTTGGATTTTTATTTTTTCTGTAGGTACGAAGTGTGCTTCTTTTTTTTAGTTACTATTACTGGTTATGGTTAGTGTTTTAAAATGAGTAAGTACTTAGTTTTTAATATTTTCGTAGGTAAACCCCTTCAAAAATTTATTTGCTAGAAAGTCTCATGTACTCACGACACGAGTACACTATACGAGTACCAAAAGTACCAATATAAGTTAGGTATGTAGTGGGACCGAATTATCGACCTGAAGCTTTCGATAATTGTAAATTAATTAATTAATAGTCAAGCCACAATTTTAAAATCATAAGCGTGCATTTTTCGTCGTGAATGATCTAATATAAGTACCTAATTATAATTAGTATGTAATTAGATAAGTCTACAAATATAAAAAGGTTATGCAGTCATATTACAAAAAGTAAGACATGTATAGATTGTGTTTTAACAGAATAAACATTAAAAAAGGCGCGAAATTCATAACTACGCCGCCCTCCCGGGCCGTCGAGGCGCCGCGCGCCGCGCCGCCGGCGCACGGCGCACGGGAACGGGAACTAAGCGAGCGGTACCTCGCCTCCCGCCTGCCGCGCACGCGTTGCGGTCGTCTAATTCATTCCACATTTATATGTTTACGCGCGCAATACGCATATTACTTTTCTCAAAAATGGCCCGCAAACTGGACTTTAGTCGCTTCGCTACATATTGGAAGGTAAAGTGTATAGTTTAAGGTCAGATCCAAATTAAAAAGTAAAAAGCATTGCAGGCGAGTTGCAGTCGGCCTGCAATGTCACATATAAATTCCTTTATTTGTCGAGTTATGAACTTTTTAAAAAGTAGAAACTGTCATATAAAAGGAGGCACAGGTCGTAGTCAGCCAATTCAGCTCGTATTTTTCTGTTAGAAACGCGACGTTTTTTTATGTCTCGAATAATTTGCGTTTTTCGGCGGAAAAACACACTTGCAATTCTGTTAAAAAAAAATAAACGGCGGGAAAGCATGATGTTTTTGACGTTTTAAGGTTATGTTTTTCAAATCTTAATTAAATTTTTGTCGTATTTCCCCCATTTTTGAGAAATTACTTTAGATACTACGATACGAGTACCTACGAGTAATTACCTAGCATTCATTAATGGGCCAATTTTTTTGGCGTTGTAGTTTTTTTTTATTTCTTAGAATTGCATGAAAATTGGTAGGTTGGGAGAGCTCCTGATTCTGAACAATATGTGCGCGATTTCCTACACTGTCCCACAATTTTTTTCCATTGAGTGACAAAACGTATGAGATTTTCGTAACTCAGTGGAAAAAATGTATGGGAAAAAAATTTTTTTGACGCCTTGTTGTCATATTTTTTTTACTTGTACAAAATCAGGAGCTGTTCCAACATACCAATTTTCATGCAATTCTAAGAAATAAAAAAAACTACAACGCCAAAAAAATTGGCCCTAATAGTACATTACTGCAGAGGCCGTGAAGTAAGGGATTGCTGGACGACTGTACTAATTCAGGGGTAAGAATTTCAAATTTGGCATTTATTTTGAATTTTAAGCCAAAAAAGTTTTTTTTTGCGAAAAAACGTCATTTTACTCGATTTTGACTAATTCAGGGATAAGGATGTCAAATCTGACATTTATTTTAAATGTAAAGCAAAAAAAAAAAAATTTTGCGAAAAATCGTCATTATACTCGATTACAACTAATTCAGGGGTAAGGATTTCAAATTTGACATTTATTTTGAATTTTAAGCCAAAAAATTTTTTTTTTTTGCGAAAAAAACGTCATTTTACTCGATTTTGACTAATTCAGGGATAAGGATGTCAAATCTGACGTTTATTTTAAATTTAAAGCAAAAAAAAAACTTTTTTGCGAAAAATCGTCATTAGACTCGATTTCGACTAATTCGGGGGTAAGAATTTCAAATTTGACATTTATTTTGAATTTTAAGCCAAAAAAATATTTTTTTGCGAAAAATCGTCATTATACTCGATTTCAACTAATTCAGGGGTAAGGATTTCAAATTTGACATTTATTTTGAATTTTAAGCCAAAAAAATTTTTTTTTGCGAAAAATAGTCCTTATACTCGATTTCGACTAATTCAGGGGTAAGAATTTCAAATTTGACATTTATTTAGAATTTTAAGCCAAAAAAAGTTTTTTTTTTTGCGAAAAAAACGTCAATCATCTTTATTGCAGACCAAAACGATCCATAGTTTGTTAGCATGTCTTACATAACTACTTATATACTAGGGTTAGGGTGACTAAAAGATAAACATTTCAATACACATTATACTCGATTTCGACTAATTCAGGGATAAGGATTTCAAATCTGACATTTATTTTGAATTTTAAGCAAAAAAAAATATATTTTTTCAAAAAATCGTCATTATACTGGATTTCAACTGATTCAGGGGTAAGGATTTCAAATTTGACATTTATTTTGAATTTTAAGACAAAAAAAATTTTTTTTTGCGAAAAACGTCATTTTACTCGATTCTGACTAATTCAGGGATAAGGATGTCAAATCTGACATTTATTTTAAATTTAAAGCAAAAAAAAAATTTTTTGCGAAAAATCGTCATTATACTCGATTACAACTAATTCAGGGGTAAGGATTTCAAATTTGACATTTATTTTGAATTTTAAGCCAAAAAAAGTTTTTTTTTTGCGAAAAAAACGTCAATCATCTTTATTGCAGACCAAAACGATCCATAGTTTGTTAGCATGTCTTACATAACTACTTATATACTAGGGTTAGGGTGACTAAAAGATAAACATTTCAATACACATTATACTCGATTTCGACTAATTCAGGGATAAGGATTTCAAATCTGACATTTATTTTAAATTTAAAGCAAAAAAAAAAAATTTTTTGCGAAAAATAGTCCTTATACTCGATTTCGACTAATTCAGGGGTAAGAATTTCAAATTTGACATTTATTTAGAATTTTAAGCCAAAAAAAGTTTTTTTTTTGCGAAAAAACGTCAATCATCTTTATTGCAGACCAAAACGATCCATAGTTTGTTAGCATGTCTTACATAACTACTTATATACTAGGGTTAGGGTGACTAAAAGATAAACATTTCAATACACATTATACTCGATTTCGACTAATTCAGGGATAAGGATTTCAAATCTGACATTTATTTTGAATTTTAAGCAAAAAAAAATATATTTTTTCAAAAAATCGTCATTATACTGGATTTCAACTGATTCAGGGGTAAGGATTTCAAATTTGACATTTATTTTGAATTTTAAGACAAAAAAAATTTTTTTTTGCGAAAAACGTCATTTTACTCGATTCTGACTAATTCAGGGATAAGGATGTCAAATCTGACATTTATTTTAAATTTAAAGCAAAAAAAAAAAATTTTTTGCGAAAAATCGTCATTATACTCGATTACAACTAATTCAGGGGTAAGGATTTCAAATTTGACATTTATTTTGAATTTTAAGACAAAAAATTTTTTTTTTAGAAAAATTGTCATTATACTCGATTTCGACTAATTCAGGGGTAAGAATTTCAAATTTGACATTTTGAATTTTAAGCCAAAAAAGTTTTTTTGCTGCTAGAAAACGTCATTAATGTCATTATACTCGGATTTCAAATTTTATATTTATTTGATTTTTAAGTAAAAAATGTTTTTTTTTAAAACAACGTCATTAAAATTCAAAATTAATATAAAATCTGAAATACTTACTCCTGCATTAGTCGAAATCGAGTATAATGACGTATTACACTAAAAAAAAACTTTTTTCACTTAAAATTCAAAATAAACATAAATTTTTAAATTCATGCCCCTGAATTAGTCGAAATCGAGTATAATGACGATTTTCGCAAAAAAAAAATATATTTTTTGGGTTAAAATTCAAAATAAATGTCAAATTTGAAATCCTTATTTTTTTTTTATTATTAATCGTTTATTTCGAATACCAGGATTCATATTTTTACATTTTAAAAACACTGACTATATTAATACAATGAAATAGATTAAATAATAAGTTAAATTAAATTGATAAATTACAATAAATTAAATTGATAAATTAATAAATTAAATCAGATAAATTTTAAAAATGTCACTGTTGGATTGGTCATTATAATACACCTGAATTAGTCGAAATCGAGTATAATGACGAATTAACGCAAAAAAAATATTTTACTGGCTTAAAATTCAAAATAAATGTCAAATTTGAAATCCTTATCCCTGAATTAGTCGAAATCAAGTATAATGACGATCTTCACAAAAAAAATTTTTTTTGGCTCGAAATTCAAAATCAATGTCAAATTTGAAATCCTTACCCCTGAATTAGTCGAAATCGAGTATAATGACGAATTAACGCAAAAAAAATATTTTTCTGGCTTAAAATTCAAAATAAATGTCAAATTTGAAATCCTTATCCCTGAATTAGTCGAAATCAAGTATAATGACGATCTTCACAAAAAAAATTTTTTTTGGCTCGAAATTCAAAATCAATGTCAAATTTGAAATCCTTACCCCTGAATTAGTCGAAATCGAGTATAATGACGATTTTACGCAATAAAATCTTTTTTTGGCTAAAAATTCAAAATAAATGTCAGATTTGAAATCCTTACCCCTGAATTAGTCGAAATCGAGTATAATGACGTTTTTTCGCAAAAAAAAAAATTTTTTTGGGTTAAAATTCAAAATAAATGTCAAATTTGAAATCCTTACCCCTGAATTAGTCGAAATCGAGTATAATGACGAATTAACGCAAAAAAATATTTTTCTGGCTTAAAATTCAAAATAAATGTCAAATTTGAAATCCTTATCCCTGAATTAGTCGAAATCAAGTATAATGACGATCTTAACAAAAAAAAAAATTTTTTGGCTCAAAATTCAAAATCAATGTCAAATTTGAAATCCTTTCCCCTGAATTAGTCGAAATCGAGTATAATGACGATTTTACGCAATAAAATCTTTTTTTGGCTTAAAATTCAAAATAAATGTCAGATTTGAAATCCTTACCCCTGAATTAGTCGAAATCGAGTATAATGACGTTGTTTCGCAAAAAAAAATATTTGGCTTAAAATTCAAAATAAATGTCAAATTTGAAATTCTTACCCCTGAATTAGTCAAAATCGAGTATAATGACAATTTTTCGCAAAAAAAATTTTTTGGCTTAAACTTCAAATTAAATGTCAAATTTGAAATCCTTACCCCTGAATTAGTCGAAATCCGCTTTAGAGGTGAGACGTACTAGGCAAAAAACGCGTACTGAGTTTTGCGAGTACGCGGCCACAAAAAGATTAGATCCAAAGACTAGGTCCAAAGACGCGCTAAACCGACCCCGACCGAATACGAATAGCGCGGAACATTAAGACCCTTAGACGTTTCGAGTCTTCAGAGTCGTCGTACGCCTAGTACTCGATACGCTAAAAGACGCGCGGGCGGGATCGCGTACTTACGCGTCCATGCCCAAACCTATTCCAAAAACCAATCCCGTAAATACGTCTCACCTCCGCTTTTAAAGCACACTATCCAACAACTTGAATCAAAAAAGTCGTATCTTCATAGGGGCCTTACGGCACTTACGTCCTTTTATTTGAGCAAGACAGTTCTCAAACACCCTTACATCCATCTTGTTCAAACCAAAAATCGTTGAAAGTATTAATTAATGGGCACACTTTTTAAATAAACAATTTTTATTTATTTACGACTTTGACAGCTAATATTTCACCAATAATTGACTTGGATCGAAATCTTGTTTAATAACCTCTATTTCATTTTTAAAGGTTAATCGATAAATATTCAACACGACAATGTGCATTGTAATATTTGAAATTATGTGGAGTGCCCCCTAATATATAATTTTTTCGTACTTTTACATCACCTTTGTAGTGGTTCATAATATAATGTCCTACCAAATTTCATAATTGTACTACTCATACTTACTTCTCAGACTAAATTGGTTGTGACATACGGACGGACAGACAGACATGATGAAATTATAATATAAGGTTTCTGTTTTAGCCATGATGGCTACGGAACCCTAAAAACTAATATAATATATTTGATCCACCACTGGCTGGAGTGGCTGGTATGTGTCATTCACCAGTGTTGCCAATTCATACATAAAAGTAATAGAACAAACAAACAAGTTTAGTATTATTTAAATTCATAGTTAAAGTATAAAACAAATAGGAATATCTTGGAATAGTAACCACTTCTAAGTAAAATAAGTTATACTATTAATAACGTAAATCTAAACGCAATTTATTCTTTCATCATGAATGTAGTTTATCCCAGAAGTTTACCCTTTTTCAATAGCCTGGCAACTTCATTACATGATTGTTAAAATTTGCGCCATCTGCCGGAATACAATACAGACACTTGGCCATGTAGTTCACGAAAACTTACGATCAGTTGAAGCAAATCAACTGTTAGAAAAGGGCTATTTTTTATTTTATTATTTTCGTGTTATATTGTGACACACTGTATCAAATTATATTTTATGCTTTATAATGTCTAAATATGTCGATTTAGAATGTTAAAATGCAACATTTTGGCGAAATCAACAATACGTTTTTCATTTTCAGCCTGGTAGCGTCATCTCGCTAGTGCTTTCTGACCTGCTATGATACTTCCAAAGAGTTAGCGTTCTTAGCTTTCTAATATTCTTTGGCCGAATGGAAGACCAGACCTTAGAGGAACAGTTTGCGGGCCACAGAGTGTATTAGGCCGGTCGCACATTGGACACGTTTTCGCACGAAATTAATCGTCCGAACACGCACGAAGCCGCGCGAACGATCCCGACCTTGAAAGTACTACGGGAGCGCGCTACGAATTGGTTACGAATTGGTCGTATTCGCATCCAGGGAGCGCGCTCCCGTAGTACTTTCAAGGTCGGAATCGTACGCGCGGCTTCGTGCGTGTTCGGACGAGTAATTTCGTACGAAAACGTGTCCAGTGTGCGACCGGCCTTAGTATTGATATGATAGTATAGTAAAGCTACGTACCCAGTGCCTTGGCGCGTTTCTCGTCGCGCGAGAGATGTCCCGCGCTGGTGGTGGACCCCCCGTCCGACATGCTGCCGTCCGTCAGCCGGCGCACTGCCACAAACGTAATCATGTAGCGGTAACACACAGTAGCGGCCTGCGGTGGCGGTCACGCGTTGTGCTACGTGGGCGAACGAACGCGAAGCGAACCGAAGCGGCGGCGGCGCGGCGCGGCGATACACGAATGCGCGGCGAAGCGGTTCGCTCACGTAGGACACTTCTTATGGGTATAGTAGAAATTATTTTATGTCGCACCTGGCCATAAAGTGGCCATTACCGCACGCTCCGCGCACGAAAAAACCCACTTCCTGGCCAGGGGGTGACATAAAATTTTGTACTTACCACGGGCGATAATAAAGAAAGCCTCAGATCGCATATTTATCGCCCTTGCCTTACGATCTGAGACATTCTTTGTTTTATCGCCCTTGGTAAGTAATGTACTATAAAATGTCCGACATTTTATAAGACTTGTCATTGGACATTGAATCTTAACGCTTGGACAGTAAAGTCGCTTTTTGAACGGCCTAATTTGATACAACTCGGACAGTTTAAATAATGTAAACAAACGTCAAAACGTCGTCAAGTATATCGACTGTTTGTTTTGCGTCGTGCCGCTTCGCCGTCGCGTCTAATTCGCCCACGTAGAACAACGCGATAGTTGTATACTATGTGACTCCTAACTCCTACTTTCAGACACTACAGCGGCCTTGATACTGTCAACTGATCGCGACCGCCACCGCACACCGCTGCAGTGTGTGATAGGCTTAATATGTACCACACACTGCAGCGGCCTGCGGTGGCGGTGAGTTATCCATCATGACTATTCTAACAATCATTCACACACACGCGGCCTTGATTGTCCACACTGCAGGCCGCTGCATAACGAAGACACGTGATCTAGGTCATTTTTATTACAGTTCACTTGAAGGGAGCTCCTTATACAGTGTTATCGGCAAGCGGGCTTTTAAGTAGGGTATTTAAACGTAGTGTCTTAACTTAACCATGCGCTTAATTTTATTATTAAACCAAAATTTCGACTTCACTTATTTTCTAACAAAAATGTAATTGCCAGCAATGTACTGCAAAGTAAATTGACAACTCAGTACAAATGACAGCCCTTAGCGTTTTGAGCACTGCACGTAGTACATTGGCGGTGCGGTATTAGGAAATTCAATTTTGCAGTTAATTCACATAATAGGGATGTTGACACCAAATTAGAAAATGAATGAAACTGAATTTTCTCGAAAAAGGATCAAATTCTCATTGAAATAGCGAAAAAAAGCAATTCAAAAGAATAAATAATTACATAATTATAAGTCTTTAAAGTTTTAGGAGGGGGCATTTTCTGTCCCTGTGCACATTTTCTGTGCAAAACGCACTTCTGTATTGAACGATCGTCATTTACTATGGCGCTCGAGGTCAGTGACGTCACTGATCTGTAGCGCTTTCTCTCTCGAACTAAAGACATTCTAACGGTTGTAGTTTCGTTATTTTTTGAGATATTTGAATAGGATTTTCACTATTTGGCATAGTTTTATGTATTATTTCGTATGGAGTAATAATAAATTTTATGTCACACCTGGCCATAAAGTGGCTATTATCGTTCGCTCCGCGCGCGAAAAATCCCACTTCCTGGCTAGGGGGTGACATACAATTTTGTACTTACCACGGGCGATAATAAAGAAAGCCTCAGATCGCATATTTATCGCCCTTGCCTTCGACTCGGGCGTAAAATACCTGCGATCTGAGACATTCTTTGTTTTATCGCCCTTTGTAAGTAATGTACTTTTGAGTCAACATCCCTATTATGATTTGCTAATACTTGGAAATAATTGCTAATGGAACATATTAATATCAGTTTCGATTAATGCCCGCTTGCCGGTAACGCACTGTATAAACAAGTATGTGTATGTGTGTATGCACTGTAGTTTCGTCAACGATATCTTAATTCAAATATTAAAGTCGATGAGTAGATATAGTTTTTTTTAATACTAATACGGGTGCCAACAAGCGTACGGTCCACCTGATGGCAAGCGGACACCGCAGCCTACAGACGCTCGCAACTGCAAGTCACGTGCGCGTTGCCGACCATTTATAAAATTTTAGGATTCGCTGTGTTGGCAGCAGAAGGGACAAAAGGAGTACATATTTGTATTGTATTATATGCGTTTGAGTGTACATACCTCTTTTATCCCTGACGATTGGTCTCTCGGGCACGAGTCCCGGCGCACTGTACGTGTGGTTGTGCCGCACCCGCTCGGGTGTTGCATACGCGTAGCGCGCTGCGCCACCAGCCAGCCCATTCTGACGTACAACACATACTTTAATATAGCGTCAAGTTATTTCTACAGTGTATAACAAATTTATATAAAGGGGGCTACTCTCTGACCCAATAGTTTAAAAAATCTTAAATAATAAAGATTATAAACTATGTATTTGCCATATATGTATAGATGAAATTATTTAAGATGTCCGATTTTTTTAGAAAACTGCCATTAGATTGTGAACCTTCTTGCTTTTACAGTAAAGTCGCTTTTTGAATGGACTAATTTGATAAAACTCGGACAGTTTAAATTATTTTAAATATACCTATGACTTAATTTAAAAAATATATTTTTTTTGTACTTTTATCTCACGAGCGCGGGTGAGCCATGGTTGTGTGTTGAGCTATACATGCACATTGTCTATGTGTGCGTCAGCGTAGGAGCTATGAGTTCACGTTGTCTATGTGTTCGTGTGTGTCACAACTACAACAATGGCCAACCCGCGCTCGTGAGATATAAGTACTATACATAGGTATAGTTCGTATAAAACTTGTAAGGCCAAGTGCTGTCAAATTAACGCAAGCAAAAATCTAACTTACAGTCAGAACTCTAAGTCGAGTTTTGCTTGCGTTCTTTTGACAGAATTTGGCCTTACAAGTTTTGTACGCACTATAAGTACAAATTTTTATGTTTCTGTATTGGGATTTTCCGGATAATTACCATCTTATGACATAAGAGAGAGTCGTGGTGAGGTTGGGGAGAGGAGAGGTGAGGTGGAGAGAGGTGAGGTGAGGTGGGGAGAGGTGAGGTGGGGAGAGGTGAGGCGGGGAGAGGTGAAGTGAGGTGGGGAAAGGTGAGGTGAGGTGGGGAGAGGTGAGGTGGGGAGAGGAGAGGTGAGGTGGGGAGAGGTGAGGTGAGGTGGGGAGAGGTGAAGTGAGGTGGGGAAAGGTGAGGTGAGCTGGGGAGAGGAGAGGTGAGGTGGGGAGAGGTGAGGTGGAGAGAGGTGAGGTGGGGTGAGGTGAAGTGAGCTGGGGAGAGGAGAGGTGAGGTGGGGAGAGGTGAGGTGGGGAGAGGTGAGGTGGGGAGAGGTGAAGTGAGGTGGGGAAAGGTGAGGTGAGCTGGGGAGAGGAGAGGTGAGGTGGGGAGAGGTGAGGTTTGTTAAGTTTAGTAAATGAGGGGACTTGGCCACGCGTACATACCTGCAGCAGCGCGTGCGAGGAGTGCGCGTGCGCGGCGTCGAGCGCAGGCGGCGCGTGCAGCGGGGCGGGCCGCGGGCCGAACTCCACTGCTGAATACACACATGTTCTAACGTCAAGTTCAACAAAATCGAACATTGATTCATCTGACGACCGCTTTAGCTTAGTTGGTAGCAGTGGCGGCGCGTCAAAAATATTCCTAGGGAAGCCGGAAATATTTTGCCTTTCTTATTCTTCATGAGCCGTAGTAAAAGAACCGGACTGGCTGATAATTAGGCAAGCCGGTGGGAATCGAGTTGTATGGATGCTCTTAATATCTACCGAATAACATTGTTGTGATAAGTATCATTGAAGACTGTTGCTGACTTACCATTCTGCATGTGCATATTATCATGTGGGTAGGTCTGCTCCGGGCACTCATATTTGACGATGGCCGGCCGCGGGGGGGTTAGGTTCTCGAGCGCAGGCGCGGGCTGGTTCTGCTCCTGTTAACGAAATATAAGGTTTAAATATCTGGGCGACCGAGATTTGCTCGGCGTTTTCCCGGGCATGAGATGATCTAGATCGATTGCTCGTCCCCGAAAACCCCCACACACCAAATTTCATCAAAATCGTTAGAGCCGTTGCCGAGATCCCCGAAATGAATAAATAAATAAATATACAAGAATTGCTCGTTTAAAGATATAAGATAAGATATGAGCCTGTCAATCTCTGAGATTATGAAAAAGAATTCAAGAGACTATTATGTCACACCTGGCCATAAAGTGGCTATTACCGCACGTTCCGCGCGCGGAAAATCCCACTTCCTGGCCAAGCGGAGACGCACAATTTTGTACTTACCACGGGCGGTAATAAAGAAGCCTCAGGAGTCGTTTTCAAATAATTTGCACATAGTTAACGGTTTAATGAAAACAAAAGTACGATCGCGTCCTTTGTGTAACGAAAGTTAGCCATACAAAATATGAGTCATCGTTACACAAAGGAATCAATAGTTAAATTGTTTTAATGAAAGCCCTTAACTATGTACAGTCAAGGGCATAAATATGTATACATTTTTGGACCTTATTTCAATGGAGTAAGGTGAAAAAATGTATACATATTGGTGCCCTTGACTGTAATTTTTTTTTGAAAACGACTGTCATATCACATATTTACCGCCCTTGCTCGGGCGTCAAGTACACTGCGATCTGAGACAGTCTTTCTTTTACCGCCCTTAATAAGTAATGCACTATTTGCGTTTAGTATATATGTACCTGGAAGCATCTTTTCCCGAACATGTGGTGTTTCTTCTGTGGTTGGTGCGCAGAGCGCTCCCGACCGTACGAACCATCATACGGGCGGAATTTTGAACTGGAATAATATAAAATCATTCTTTTATGATATATTCCGTAATGTATTTCATTTATGTAAGAAAATAAAAGTTGTATGGGAGTCATACAAATTCATAAATCACTTGGAAATTAACATTTTAGAGAGCTATTTATAATATAACGTATAAAAACAAAATTTGAAGCGTGTATGGAAGCCATACAAATCTTAAAACCACTTAAAACTTAATTATATCAAGCTGTCTATCTTACAGATGTCAAGTACAGATGTATAAGTATTTGGATGTATTTGTAGCATGTATGGAAGCCATACAAACTATTTAAAACGAACCTCGTAACTCGTTGTTACCTTACAATGTTAAATTATCGTATTGAATGAATTCGTAGCATGTATGAGAGTCGTACAAACCTGTGGAACTCCTGCGCAGAGTCGCTCCCGTCGCACCACTCGCCGTCGGAAAGGGATGGCACGCGCTCCGAGCCCATGGATGAGACGGCGCTATCTGACGCCGAGTCCCGCTCTAAAATGTATATTATTTGTATGAGAGTCAAAGGATCACTTTCATATAAACCATGGTCAAAGGCGCGACACGGGTTTATCGGTGTGAACCGAGTGTCGGTGACCTTGGAACGCTACGATTCTATACTTTGCCCATCCGAGGAGTGTTCTCCACACACCGCGCCACCCTCGCGCGCCCCCGCTCGCGTCCGGACACGCACACATAGCCACGAGACGGGTTTACAGCACACATGCTTCGGTGTAGCTTCTTGTTACGTTAGTATATATATTCTTTGCCATGGTCTAGGAAAACAAGGTCAGCATCTCCGGGTCGTGACGCAAGTGTCGGCACTGTCGACGCCACACTCACACTTACGTCCACATACCATCGATTGGCTCGATATCAGCTTGTGTCACGCACACTACTAGCCGATGTAGCAAAAAATGTGGTCTACCACCCTACGGTCGAGGTTCATTTGAACGTCATGAAACAACAAGGTCGATTTCCCCTTGCAATAATATTATGACAGTGACAATTGCTCCTTTCATTTATGTATTTACGTCATGTCATGTGCAAGTTAGATGTCTAGAAATTTCACTATTATGAAAGCCCTCGTTATGAAGTGCTTTATTATTAGATCTTTCGGCTCTTGTTAAATTACGAGGCATTACAGCGGTAGGAAATCAAGAAATTAGAATATAATAACACGATTGTTGAATATTACGTTGACAATAATACTTGACACTATTTGTCAGTGATACTTTCTTTTTCAGTTGCAAAAAGATTTTCTTGAAAAAGATCGTAATGGTTTTAATTTATTGCAAAATAATAGCCTATTGCATTGATAACAAAGGTCAAAATAAAACAACCCATGACTTTATATGTCATCAGGCATCTCAGATAATAGACGTACGTCAATTTGTGTAACTCTTACACTCCGTTAGAAAAGTCAACCCTAGCGATAATTAGATCTCACAGAAACTTTTGTCAAAAGTGGTAGACCACTTTCTTGGCCGACTGTACCTCAATGCAAATCTACCACCAACATGTTTAATTTCAATCTTGTTTTTCTTTTGTATTTTTTGGTGAACGATAAAGAATATCTGTTTTGTATGTAAGCACTTTATTGTACACAAAACAGGTTAAAACAATATACATGTCACATAAGATTGAAGTACAAAGGCGAACTTATCCCTATGAGGGATCTCTATATGTATATAGGGTAAAGGGACCAAGTACTGACCAGCAATCATCATGTGGGAGTGGTTGTGCGGAGCATGGTGGCTGGCGGCGCCATCCAGCATTCGCATCGTATACATGCCTGAAACAACGAGAAAAATAAGTCAGCAATGAGGCAGGCACTAGTTTTGCAGGAGATAGGTACTGGCAAGGAAAAGTAGAATGTTTCGGTGGGAGCATGAGAGGAAACGTACCTACGAATGATTCCTGATGAATGATTTCATTTATTTATATCACAACTGGCCATAAAGTGGCCATTATCGCACGCTCCGCGCGCGAAAAAACCCACTTCCTGGCCAGGGGGTGACATAAAATTTTGTACTTACCACGGGCGATAATAAAGAAAGCCTCAGATCGCATATTTATCGCCCTTGCCTTCGGCTCGGGCGTAAAATACCTGCGATCTGAGACATTCCTTGTTTTATCGCCCTTGGTAAGTAATGTACTATTATTTAATTCAAAAATATAATAAACAAAGTAGGCATATACATTTTTTCCCGCCAAACTGTATATAGAGTTTGATGGCGAGTGTTGCGCTCTCTCTCTCTCTCTTACAGGTTTGGAACTTACACTACTTCATTCCTATAAACTAAATAGCCCACTCATACATAAACTTCCATCAATCTTATTTTAGTTAAAAAGCCGCTAATATGTGTTTGTTCTTATCTGTCACTTTGACACATATGCTTGTGAGACAGGGATAAAATACATTCTAGTTAGCAGAGGTTTGTTAAGTTTAAAGTTATGATTCCGCAGCCGACAGCAGACGGCAACTGCACGTACCGCCGCACTCCAAATTGAACCGTAATGGTATACGTAAAAAGCTCAATTTGAAATGAGCAGACAAGTGTCGCAACGGCACGACGACTTACGCCGCTCACTCTAAATTGGGTCTTTTTGTCTTACGATTACGGTTCAATTTAGTGTGTGGCGGAACGTGCAGTTGCCGTCTGCTGTCGGCTGCGGAATCATAAGTTTATGAATAAGGGGCTAGATCATTCAATGCTAATGACAAACATGAAGAAGGAATTAATTTTTAACTCATCGACTGCTATCATAACAGCTGCAGTCAATATTAGTTCTTAAAAAAATGTACACCAGTTCTGACAATAAAAATATCTTATCTTATCTTATCTTATCTTAAACCTCTAAAGATAAGAGTCAGTATTAATTGATTGCCAAATACCTACCAAAGTACATAATGTACTAGGTTGCGTCATTTAATGCTGATGTGTCACTTGCGTCACAGTGTTACCAAGTTGCGTTGGCAAACATGTAAATTTCTGAATAATATGGGTTTTTTTTTTTTTAATACGGTCATCCAGATGGTAAGTGGAAACCGCAGCCTATGGACGCCCACAACTCCAAAGCAGGCATTGTACGAAAAATCATTTGATATTATCAGTGGCTTCTCGGTGAAGGAAAACATCGTGAGGAAACCGCTCTACTCCCAACAAGGTTCAAAGCGAACCTAGCCTAGCTGAGAAGAGTCCAGCGAGAAACTCAGCTAGGCCCGACCTGTGGGGGCTAGCACAACTGTCAGTGCGACGCGACGCGAGTCGAGAAAGATCTACCCTCCTCTTTCTAATTCGCACAGTTCGAACGAGACAGGAATCGCTGAGTCGCGCGAGATACGACTTGACAACATGTTGCGCTAGCCCACCTGGGTCGGACTGACTCTACCCGGTATGCGGCAGTACCGGGACGAATAGGGACTATATGTGTTTTTAATCAAAGTGAAAATTGAAAAATTCAACACCACAGGTGGGATTTGAACCCACGACCTCTGGAATCCGTCCATTGCTCTACCAATTGAGCCACCGTGGTATCCCTTGTAATGGTGAATTTTTCAATCTTAACACTCATCTATTAAGCCTTATTAGGGAGGCTCGTAACGACATCTACCGTGAAGCTATTACAACTTCTGAACCGGCACCAACGTCCCAAGTTGCATTGGGAATCGTTGATAACGATGTGCTACACCCATACAAACTTTAATATGTTTGTTAAGCGGATGCGTCCGCTAGCGAAAATCTCAATTTTTTAATCAAAGTGAAAATTGAAAAATTCAACACCACAGGTGGGATTTGAACCCACGACCTCTGGAATCCGTCCATTGCTCTACCAATTGAGCCACCGTGGTATCCCTTGTAATGGTGAATTTTTCAATCTTAACACTCATCTATTAAGCCTTATTAGGGAGGCTCGTAACGACATCTACCGTGAAGCTATTACAACTTCTGAACCGGCACCAACGTCCCAAGTTGCATTGGGAATCGTTGATAACGATGTGCTACACCCATACAAACTTTAATATGTTTGTTAAGCGGATGCGTCCGCTAGCGAAAATCTCAATTTTTTTAATCAAAGTGAAAATTGAAAAATTCAACACCACAGGTGGGATTTGAACCCATAATAAATAAATTTGAACCCATATGTGTAAAGTGTAAGTAATGATAAACTCACGTAAAAATGCCTGATTAACAAATAAGCAAAAATCCAATCTGGCGGCACACTCTAGGTATGAACAATATCACTTATCAATTTGTTTTTCACATTCAAGTACGTACGATAACTGGATTACTAGACATTAAAACACGTCTTTAATACCTAAGCAGCAAGGTCCAGTGTCGATGTGCGACTACACATTGTGTTGCCATGTAATGATTAATGTGATAAAAAAAGCATGCAGATGTCGAATGACTAGCGAAAAATTGGAGCGGCAAGTGATCGTCATTTGTCGTAGAATTCCGTACATTACTGTCTAGATAAGACATGGTTAAGGCGATATATCGATTGAAAGAGACACCCTTTGTTTTTCGCTCACGATAAAACGGGATGCAACCCTCTCCGAGAATGGCTTTTTAGACAAATCTCGTTAAATATCTGACTGTGTGCAGGTTTATTAAATTTACGACTAATCTACGATTTTGTAGTCATGTGTCTTGGAATTACTGTGTGACATTTGTACAGAGCATCGTAAGGACAACTACATACAACTGCGAGGATTTTGATCGTCGCCGTGTTGGTGAGCACACGTGCCCGGGGCGACGACGAGCAGAATCCATTTACCGTACAAAACCTTATCTACTGTCATGGCGTCGTTACCGAACAACGTCATTGAACACGTTACATTGGCGAAATCATCATAAATTTGATGGAAGCCATTTGTTTAAGAATTGAATCAAAATACATCTGCGAAGAAATTCAAAGGCACTGCCCATACCCTCTCATCTATAAGTGGAATGTGCCCGGCAGGCAGTGGAATCAAATTATGAAGCCTGTATCGAGTTATCTTCAAATTCTTTGAAGAGACTTTTAAGGACATTTACAGGCGTGAACGTTTTACTTGCTTGACAGTATCTGCCAAACAAACTAAGGATAGTATCCCCAATGCAAATGTCCCGCTCTAACAAGCGTGCGTTTGCAATTAACCATCCCGCTCTCTACGGAAGCTCTGCGCGTAGTTTTAGTAAATATTTAGCTATAGTCATTAAGTCAATCATTTTATCAAAGCAAACCCTGCGAATTTGTCCGTTATTATTTAGGATCTTTCATTGAGTACAAAAATTAAATGTAAAATATCAGTAATATAGCAGTAATATTGAAAAAAACATTCCAAAAAGGGGTAACTTTGCGATATTTTTCTATCGAGTGAAATTCATCAGGTCATGTAACTGACTGCGATTTTGACTAGATAAGATCCTTATGTAACACATATATTTTATTTTTAGAATTTAAGACACTATATTCTGTCTCAGATTAAAAAAAACTCAAAAGTGGGTACCACCAGCCTACCCAGTTTTAACTGACATCGCGATAACTTCACCTGCTAGTCATCATGATTTGCCAATTGCGCAACATTTTATACTCATGCACACACACCAGAATGTTGTCCATGTCCACACACAAACATTAAATTTGATAACACACACTAGTCCAAATACTACTAAATCTTTGGCGGATGTGCATGATGACATGGCTATTTGCGAATACGTACGATAAGGATAGATACTAGTGACGAATCCCGTACCGTTACCATGAGTTTGCAATGTTTGCATTACCGTACTCGCTAGCGACTGCGTAAACGATTTAGTATGGCGATTCTTAGTTCTATTGCGTAGCCGCCAGAGGCGCTGTACTGTTGTAGCTAGCGAGTACGGTAATGCAAACATTGCAAACTCGTGGTAAGGGTACAAGGTGATGCCTGAACGAAGCGTGATTGGTTACCATTTGAACGTCATTCACAACTTTTTTTTAACTGACTACGGCCTTATAGGCCAACAACACCAATAAAGCTATAGGGGTGCGCGCTTGGAGAGTGGTCTGGTGAAAATCCAGGGGTAACACTGGAATAGACATAGACATAGACATTATTTATTGGTAATAATACATACTTAAGTTTGCGCTCCAGTGAGATTATTTGAATGGCTTCAGCTGAATCCGAGGTGTGAGTGGAATCGAGTTACTGGGAGTTTTGTCGCTGGTCCACTAAACCTAGCGTATAGTGCGTGTCATCCACAAAGGCGCGCCCCTCCACACCCGAATCCGTACAATTGCGCATAGATTAGTATGAGAATATCTTACGATGACCTATATCAGTGACATAATATGTATATTGTTAAGTGTATCGAATTTGTCGTTTCATTATTTTATCACTCTCAGATAGTGATTCAGCATTTATGTTACATAGTAGTATTTTGTGTCATTTGATTGACAAGGATTATCTGTTTGAAATGGGCCCATAATTAAGGTATGATTCCGCTGCCGACTGCATACAGAAACTGCACTGCACGTTCCGTCGCACTCCAAATTGAAAAAACCTAGATAAGGCTGCGTTTCCACCAGAGATGTGCGAGGATGCGTTTTCATACATTTGACACCTCGCAATCTCTGGTGGAAACGCAGCCTAAATTGTGGTGCTTACCTATTAATATTTTAGTTTTATAAGTTAATTTCTCTTAAGTGAAATGTAAAATTTCTTTGAGAAAATAAAGTTCTTTAAACCTAAAATATGGCCTTGAATGACGTCACCGTTATATTGCATCTCTTTCATTAGATCCATCTCATATTAGAATGAAAGAGATGCAATATAACGTCACGTCATTCAAGGCCATATTTTCTAGCTTCAAACGAATGTTCGGCACGCAACCTCCAGTATGTAGGTATCTAAACTTCTTGTTTTCACCCAAGTAAAATTATATTTTATGTTACACCTGGCCATAAAGCGGCAATTACCGCACGCTCCGCGCGCGGGAAATCCCACTTCCTGGCCAGGGGGGTGACATAAAATTTTGTACTTAACGCGGGCGGTAATAAAGAAAGCCTCAGATCGCATATTTATCGCCCTTGCCTTCGGCTCGGGCGTCAAATACCTGCGATCTGAGACATTCTTTGTTTTACCGCCCTTGTTAAGTAATGTACTATTATGAAGTAGGTACTTATATTCACAATAACTTTAAATATAACACTCGTTTATTAACACAATTAATACTTAAGTATATACCACATGATCAAATATTAACTGTGAGATAATTATGTCAAGTTGAACAAATAAAAACGTGGCAAATAAACTTGTTGTCGGCGTCACGACTTAATTCTGTCATAATGTCAACAGAGCAGGTCATTGCGCCGGATAGCGACCAGCTAATTTTGGCGTGCCCGTTTCCCCATTTGTGATTTCTTGCAGGACTTGGTGACCTTATCACTTATTCACTCTTTAAAAAAGGCTTTCCATCAAATTTATGATGATTTCGCCAATCAATACTTGTTCAAAGACGTTGTTCGGTAACGGCGCCATGACAGTAGGCAACTGGTTTTGTTCGGTAGTGGATTCAGCCCGTCGTCGCGAAGAGCACGTGTGTTCACCAACGCGGCGACGGGCAAAATCCGACCTTATATTCATTATCGTTTGTTATGGATTCTAGTTCAATAATGCACTAAAGGATATTTTTAAGGTTTGTAGAAGTTTCGATATCTTTAATTCATACAATTTTTGTTGGTGGTCGCAAAGTGACTGGCCTGGTCTTGTTGCCGTCATAATGACACTTTACAGTTTCGGCTATAAAAAGGTTAAATGTGTTGCAGATTTTTTTGGTTGAAATACACTTTTCGCAGAATTTTCATGTCATAGATTTTTTTTAATAAGTTGTGACTGTTCTAACGTAACCTAACCTACTTTTCTGGTAGACCTAAGTGTTCTACACAATGACTTTTTAAGCTGCACCTGAAAACTTAACGGTTCCAGAAACAAACTAAGTTCCTGCGAAAAGTGTTTTTCCGAGAAATAAAATCATGTCAGATTTAAGGGGAACCCCGAAAAAACTTACCATCGTATAATTTGTAGTAGGAACTTAAGTATTCGCTTGGATCAGGATACAGAAGGTGATTCGGTAAGGTCCGCAGAAATGGCGGCAAGAACGGCCCGCCATAGGCGAATGGCGACACTGACAGATTCATTTTAATCACAGTTTATCACTTCAATCCTACACTATTTTAAAACTATCACTAAACAAAACAACAGTCCCCCACCCCAGCGGGGTATTCACTCCTCTATTTCACTCGAGCAAATAACATATGATATTTCATTTCCAATCGCTATCGATTCGATTATCTTAATCTTCGTGTCTTTACGAAAACACAACTCCGATAATCATATATATGCTTATTATCATGTATTTTTGTTTGTATGTGAATTCGGGGAAATTTCTGTGACGATCGTCAAGCTTTTACAAACATATGTAATCTGCTTAAAACCAATGCAAATAACTACATGACTTTCCTTTGTTCCATTTCATCTGTGACGCCGGTTGCGTTTCCATTACACCGGGTTGTAATATAATCTGTATTTGAATGTCCATAGACAGTAGTTATATCTTTTTAATACAGCCACAGGGACTTTGGTTAGGGAATCGCAGCTTATTCTTGGGCGACGCAGTGCGCAGCAGAAACGACAAAGGCATTCAGAATTGTGCACCTTGCTACTCTTCGAAGTACTACGTTGCTTCAGGAAGTATGTCATAAGTAGGCTTTTCGGCGACTTAGGTTAAAACAACACTGGAGTTTTTAGAGTTTTAACGAGCACTTCACTGCGAAGCCTTATCTAAGGTTTCTTAAAGTCTATATCGTCTGTAGTTTGCAAAATATGTCTTTGCACTATTTAACACAATTTAAAACACGTAACCAATTAGAAAAAGTTCAAAATTGTTTATAAAGTTTTTTTCGACACGGCAGGCAGAAATCAGAATGTTCAGTGTTTCAATTCATTTGTTAATCTTATTCATTACAAATAGTCTATAAACGTAAGAGAATACACCCATGTTGGACAGGATAAAAAAAAACAAATAGAAACCGAAATCGCTCGTTTAAAACACCTTTAACTGTTCAAAATGGCTCTAGACGTTTAGCGCGGGAAAGCTGAAATGTCATTTTCTCGAGCACTCACTTAAATAAAAGGCGGCGGGCAAACAACACTATCTTATTTACAGGCGCTATTTACACACACAGAGGATTAAATAAAGTCTATTTTCACACGACCTCAAACAAATTAATTTATATTTGCATTTGTAATTGATTCTGACTGTAGCGTACATGGTTACAGTGCGTCTAGCCAGTCGGACCGGCTACCGATGACTACGCAAAATGTATGTTTATATTTGTTGTGACAGGTGTGATAAGGCGGGATCGTAAATTCTTTATAGTACAATTTTAGCTTAGAGTTCGTTGCATGAGTCGCCTATTTTTTAATCCAAAACATCAATGGATTAGGTAAAGTGTGAAACACTTTTAACAGCGCATTTTTTTTAAATATCAGTAGGTATGCATACTTAATACATAATGGGTGGGTTTTCTACTCTACGATAAGATTGATAAATGATAAGTGATAAATGTTATCTATGTATTTGTCTATTTACTTAGGAATGTAAATATAATGGTATTTAGTTTGTTAATAGGTCGATTTCTGTAAGATTGTTGCCACCTGAATATATTAAACGTATTGTCCCAGTATTATTAATTTATAACTAATACGCGGATACGTACGTTATAATTATGTACATTAGATTGTATATAATAAAGTACATACAGAATTAACATAGATAGTTATCACAGCATTAAGGGGTTAAAATGATCAGTTATACGACAGACATATAGCACTTAAAAACTTGACAGTAAGGGACGAATGTTACATGTCCGACATTATAAGCCTCTGGTTTTAATTATAAAATAACGTCATTCATTCGTACTTGGCGCAATAAACACATGAGAGCGGTCCAAACCGGTTATAAATCGGCCATCTTGTTTTCATTGTGAGTTTAATCGTGTAGGTATTACCGTATCAGTTGTGTTAGGTAAGTTTCTGCAAGCAAGCAACGTACGATAACATACCTACTACGTCCTAGTTTAACTTAAGGTCATTACATTTCTGCGTGCCCAGGAGTGCTCGTGGACTGCAGCCTAAGTGTAAGGCCTGAGTGGACGCTCGGAGCGGAGCGTTCGGCGGGGCGTGCAGCGGGGCGGGCGAGCGTGCATATACTATTTGTGCAGCGGCGACTCAGGACACCAGTATGAGTTTCAATTGGGTATTTGGCACATGTTAAAATTTATAACATGGTGTCACTATATGGATAGTGAACCATAAAAATATCACAATGAATTGAAAATTATAAACCTTTACCAATATAAAAATAAAAGATATTTTGACATCGAAAATTCGGAAAATTATGTTTTTGTTTTATCGTCCAAAAGTCAAATAAAATGTATCAATATAATGCCTGTGTAAAAATAAATAAATAAATGTATGGCAACTATGTACCTGATGTGTGTGTGTGACGTCATTTGCCAGTGCCAATTTGTAGGAGCCTTTTTAAGAGCCGCTGGGGTCAAGCTAGGTTTGTTCCTAATTTTTGCCCCATATTCTGGTCTTATGGTAGTTGGTCCAATATATACATTTGATCGTCTAAGATGAAAACTGGTTCGAAGGGCATCATAAAAAAATTAGTCAAATAGCGAATTGTTTAACATGCATGCCCCGCTGCACGCCCGACTCGAGCGTCCACTCAGGCCTTAGGTACACTAATGGGCGCTTGCTCAATTTTATTTATGTCACACCTGGCCATAAAGCGGCAATTACCGCACGCTCCGCGCGCGGGAAATCCCACTTCCTGGCCAGGGGGTGACATAAAATTTTGTACTTAACACGGGCGATAATAAAGAAAGCCTCAGATCGCATATTTATCGCCCTTGCCTTCGGCTCGGGCGTCAAATACCTGCGATCTGAGACATTCTTTGTTTTACCGCCCTTGTTAAGTAATGTACTATTATAAAGAAATAACAGCCTTGAAAAGCTTATATTATTATCAATATTTTCTGTTTATCTTATCAACATATTCGAGTGAAAATGACCAAAGATCAACGTCTAAAGTCGAAAAAGATACGGACACACTACTTTTGTGAATATATACCTACGTTTTTATGTACTTATTACTAGCTTTTGTCCGCGACTTCGTCCGCGTAAACCCACTCCCTATTTGATCCCTTCGATCTATCATTTTCAGGATAAAAGTATTCATTCATTCATTCATATCAGCCGAAAGACGTCCACTGCTGGACATAGGCCTCCCCCAAAGAGTGCCACAATGACCGGTCTTGCGCCACCCGCATCCAGCGGACTCCCGCGACCTTTACCAGGTCATCAGTCCACCTTGTGGGGGGTCTACCCACGCTGCGCCTTCCGGTCCGTGGTCGCCACTCGAGAACCTTTCGGCCCCAACGGCCATCGGTTCTACGTGCAATGTGCCCCGCCCACTGCCACTTAAGTTTAGCGATTCGAAAGGCTATATCGGTTACTTTGGTTCCGCTACGGATGGCCTCATTTCTGATGCGATCACGCAGAGAAACTCCCAGCATAGCCCTCTCCATTGCCCTCTGAGTGACTTTGAGCCTTCTTATGAGGCCCATGGTGAGCGACCACGCTTCCGTACCATATGTCATCACTGGCAACACACACTGGTCAAAGACTGTCTTGAGACACTGCGGAATATTGGACGAAAAGATATGCCGTAGCTTCCCGAACGCTGCCCAGCCGAGTCGGATTCGACGATTGACCTCTTTCTCAAAGGATAAAAGTATGTTATATGTTAATCCAGGTGATTCATCATAATCTGTTTTTGCGTGACTGAGTAACAAACATCTCAACATCCGAACATCTAAACTTTCGCTTCTATAATATTAGTAGGGTAGTAGAATTACCTAACTCCTTTCTGCAGCCCTATGTCCACTAGCTTCAGGGCTTCCTCTGTCTACGTATAAATACTGAGTAAGCAGTATAATGTAAGTACACTGAGAGAAAAGACAACAAAAATAGAGTAATTATTACTAAAATAAAACTTAATCCGAGAACGAGAAATGTCTTCTAATAGCACAGAATAAGTAATAGTACAAGTACAGAAGCTTCACTTTCTAACAAAAACGGCATTTAGGCATAAAAAAACATGCGTACTCTGTGCATCTCTGTCTATCGTATAACTTGTATTCATTCACACGCGGCACGTGTAGCGCTAGGGACATCGACTCGTCGCTAGTCGCGTTCTAGTCTGCGGCGGCAGCGGTAACGTGCATATAGACGCGTTCGCGCGGCGGCGGGCGGCGGCCCTCGACTGACGGCCGGCCCCGGGCCGAGCGAGCGGGAGGCATTTAAAGCGACGCGCGCCGCCCACTGCAAGCCCCTTGCTAATAGCAACAAATTAAATTAGTAAATTCTGTTACTTGATGTTACTAAAATCTGACTGTTCCTAAAATCATAACTTGGAATCACAAATGGTTTTTTCTAAAATAGGCAATATAATTTGTTAAATATAGGTAACTTTAATAATAATTACAGTGATTTGCTACATTTACTAAAGCCCATTTGTTGAGATTAGATTTAGGATTACTAGGCTGTTTGTAGTAATAGATAACTTTTATTAAAACCGTGATAACTTTTATAAAAACCGTAATACTTCTGTAATTAATAGTAAAACTTAATTTTTTCCCCAATTACAAAACGGTCTTTACACACGTACTGGTTTTATTTGTTCATGGAAATGTATTTGCTTTTAAGAAAAAAAAAAACAGAAAAAAAACGGTATTTTAATTCCTGGTGGTGATTTTTTTCACAGTGTATAAAACGGTCTAGTAATAACGTTCAAATCATTGTAAGTAGGTACCTAATCTGTGAATGACTGAAACTACTAGTATTGGAAGTGACTTGCGTTATTCCGTTAGTAATTGGTAATATTAATATTTATCAGACGCGGTTGGACGCGGTCAAGGCGGGGTGGGGTGACGGTGACTCAATCAGTGATAGCAGCAAATATCAAAATGGATATAGGTATTATAGGTATAAATAATTGGTATGCGGATTCACTCACGTAACGTATTAAAGATAGGTAAGGGTAAACGAGAAATATATGACCTATGGCAACAGACGATTATGACATTAGGACTTGTTCACCTAATTTTGAAAATAAATTTTGAAATGTTTTGCAGCGAAATAGTTTCATTTCCCGGGAGTTTATTTTTCCTCAGCAAGTTATTATATATGTCGCAGGCAAATCGTATAATCCGCCGTATTACATTATGCCTAGGCGTTTTACAAAACAGAGCTGTTTTGTATAACGGCGGGTCAACGATAAGGCGGATTGAATACGGCTGATTGAAAATCCGCCGAAATGTGTTCGGCGCTTTGCGTTCTTCAATTCGCCTAGTCGTAATGTAAAAAAGCGGTTCAGTCAGATTGTATAATTCGCTAGCTTTTTACAAAATAGCGTCGTTTTAGCTGTCACCTCTGTGACAGCTTTTAGTTCCCATTTTTAACACTCGCAGCGCTGTTTAGCAATGACAATCCGGCCATTTTGTAAAACGGCTAGCCGTAATGTAAAACGGCGGATTATCCAATCCGGCTGCGACATATACATTACCTATTCATAATGTTCCGCTCAAAAACCCTATGAAGGCGTTAAATCGCAAGTTCAGATATTTTTGAGCACCATAGTACATATATATTTGATGGCAATGGCAACTGTGCACTGCCCAAGAAAAGCAATATTTGACAGCCAGGTAACTGAAACCCTGGCATCCCACTTTATCGCATACGTGCACATAAACGTGATGACGATGATATGCCACAACAGAGCTAGTCATCCACAAAGGCGCGCCCCTCCACAGCCAATGAGGGCTACCGTTTTTGCGCTCACCAGTTGGCGCCACCGTGCTCTCAGTCCAGCTGTCAAAGTTTGTTATTGGTTATTACGGGCTTAAAAACTAAATTCACGTTGAAATCGTATTTAAACAATAAAACCGCACCGTAAATATTTTTCTCGAAAATTCCGTATTGTAGCGCACTCCCGTTTTGTACGGAAAAAAGTATGACATAAGTTTACTGACGATAAAATTGTCGCAAAGAATTGAAATTCGTTGACCCGTAATTCATATTTGCCATTATCAATCTCAGATATTGCAAAATAGTCATTATATTAATCTAATTAGAAATAAACCCGCGTAACCCAACCTCAAAGTATGAAATTTGACATTTCGGAGGACTGACGTCACACTAGCGCCTCTAGCGGCGAATCCATACGCGGTAGCCCTCATTCGTACAATACGGTATTAAACCCCTAGTCAAATCAGCAACTTTTTATTAAATGTCAAAAACGATTTGTTAATATGAAGTTTGTAGGGAAATACTGTCTTAGTGACGTCACTAAGACAGTGTGAGTAGGTTTGTTCAAATCAGCGTCCTTTTTAAATCTTTATGCTTATAAAATCTTTCATTTACCAAAAATAAATTAATAATTGATGTTTTTCGAGTATTTTCGTTAGATCTTTTATTAGTCAAGTAAAAAATAATTTATTTTTACCTTAGTTTAATACCCTATTGCGCATAGATTAGTATGAGATTCGCTGTATACCCCGGGTCAATAGAAACTGTAAACGGTGTAAACAAATATGGCTGACTGGCAATTAATTTGTTGTGGATTTGATGTAAAATAGTGATGGGAATATTATTAACATTATCAATCAATCCATTAACACTCGCGAAATTATTTCTTATAAAATTCGATTATTTGCGGCTATTAACTAAATGGTAGCAAATAAAAAATAAATCGACGAAGACAATAATCATACATATTATCAACTTAAAGTTATCGTACTATTCGTACTGTAGGTATCAACATGATTTCAACACAACAAGTGATTATTAGAATTTGTACGATAACCGTGCCTATAGGCACGTGTAATAGCTTGATAAGATAATTTTTTTTTTACCTGACTGTGGCGTCATAGGCTGAGCCCAATAAAGCGATAGGAGTGCGCAGTTGGAGTGTGTCCTGGGTAAAATCCAGGGGAAACCTCCGACACGACCACGCGGGCGGTTTAAACACTGAAATACTCTAAGAGTTTGCGCTCCAGTGAGCTTGGTTGGGCGGTTTCAACCGAACTCAAGTGTGTCAGTGGAATCGAGCTACTGGGAGTTTTGTCGCTGGTTCACTAAACCTAGCCTAGCTGAGAAGAGTCCAGCAAGAAACTCAGCTAGGCCCGACCTGGGTCGGACTGACTCTACCCGGTATGCGGGGGTACCGGGACGAATAGGGACTATATGTGTCTGTGTTGTCGCGATCGCCGGACGCCGAACCGTGCCCCCAATCAGTGATCGTCGAGTTACGACAGAGGGGGGAGGGATGGGAACGTAGTCGACAGCCTTCCTAACTAACAGATTCCTATGAAATTTTGTCAACGCTCCCCGTTAAGTCCGTGTAAGTTTGTCTATCATTGCTACCAAACTTCCACTCAATTGCTCAAAGGTTAGCTGGAAGAGATCCCTTATAGGGATAAGTTCGCCTTTGTACTTCAATCTTTTGTGAAATTTTGGGATTTATCCATCTTTATTCGTTTTTTTCATTTACCTCAGGTATCAGGCTGCTTATATGACACGAACGTTTCAAATTAAATGAAGTATTCAGTAATGGTGCGTCATTCCATACTAAATTAATAAAAAAAGAATGAAAAATAGTCCTGGGTGAATTTCTGTAATCGTAAGCGGTGTTCTGATTGATTGAAAAGTTTGACAATTTTGACAAATTATGTGATAGCAGCTGCCGCAGCCATATTTAATTTAACGTTGATTGGTCTGTAACCAATTAACCATAAGTGGGTGCAACCCGCCCTAAATCTAACATGTGTTAGTTTCGCTATTTAAGAGTCACTGCGAGTACAGTAGCGCCACCAAGCGGAATAAGTTCCCAGCTATGTCCACAGATTAATACTTAGTTACTCCGCGGCTATGTCAGAACACATCACTAGATGGCGTTACGCAACGACTGCGATAGGCGGAAACGGCTTAGTTCCGCGCGCGATAACTAGATGGCGCGATCAAATACGCGATAGAGACAAAACATGACACTCTTTTCTATTTACTCTTATAGGAATCGCAATAAGGCTATCTTTCTCTATCAAAGCGTGTCAGACCCTTGACTTACAACGACATACAATCATTCCGTTAATTCGCGAAGTTCTCCTATTCGAAGCGTACACAGACTACATGAGCCAATGTTTTTTTTTTTCATAAATAGAATAGGTAAGCATTTGACCTCTATCTCACCGCATCTATGTCATGCTGAGCACTTATGATTCTCTAAGTTTATTTACAAATGCATGTTTAAAAAGAGAATAATGTGAACAGTGGACACTGACCTTCATTCATTGCCATGTCCATGAGCTGCAGGTCCTCATCATTGAGGATGGACTGCAGGAACCCGTCGGACGCCGGCGGGGGCGGCATTTCGCTGCTCACATTCTGCACGGGATTACAATACATAATTATTATAAGTTAAGGTAATCAATGACCTGGTAAAGGTCCTGGGAATCCGCTGAAGACGGGTGGCGCAGGACCGGTCATTGTGGCACTCTTTGGGGGAGGCCTATGTCCAGCAGTGGACGTCTTTCGGCTGATATGATTCAGATCCATTTATATCATAAATGTAAATTACATATAATTTTGCATTGATGACAAAAATACAAGAATTCACACCATGATCATCAATTTACATATGAATAATAATAATACGAATAATATTGAACATATTCTCCTAATGAGGATCGTCATAACATAATTCAATACAAATAAATAGCAAAGTCAAATGTAATATACAAATACAAATGATGATGGTGATGATATTGAAGTTAATCAATTGATACTCTCACTGCCAGGAATCCGACTAGCGGGGGCTGCGTGACTTTTGACCTGTTTTGTATACAATAAAATACTTACATACATACATACTTTTCTCATCGGTTTCTCGGGTACATTTAAGATTTAAGTCTGGCAGCGAGTGTTAAATATAAGAGGAAAATATGACAGACCGAATTACATAGTCTCACACGTGTTGTGGAGCGCAGCATCACACCGATATCTCTATCGATAGGTCGCTACATCGGTTTCTGAGGTAATTATATATCATTCATTAAATTAAAGAAACAGGTTTAAGTTATAGCTGGAATTGTTTTTATAGAACGGGTCTTATCTTAAGGACTCATCGGTTCAACAAAGCCTTTGTTTAGCCACGTGCCACAAACACTTCGAAATGAAAAGGACATGCTTCATACTTTACTCGTAGTGACTCTATTGTTAAACTTTATTAGTCGTCCTGCGCTGCTCTACGGATACTATTGCTGTTTTAAATACTAAAGGTCAACATTGATAAGTCGTATTTTTAATGTGAACCTTCTTTATTTGTGTGTAAAGCCGCCTTTTGGCCGAAAGTGTTCACGTTTACTTCGTTTAGTTCACAGTTATCAATTAGCGGTTACGCTTAACAATGAAAGATTGAGATTTTGTTTAGAAGGCACAACGACAAGGGTAATTCGTTCAAGAAAAAGTATTTTAAGTTACCTGGTAGTAGATGTTGTCGTGCTGCGGATGGTGCGCCTCCGCCTTGTAGGCGCCCTCGAGCGGAGCCGCCGCGCCGCCTGCCACACATACAGCTTATTACTCAAACGTTAGCTGGAAGAGATCCCCCACAGACCTCTAGAGGCCTATGAGCGATACCCACCCTACAAGATAACACATGACACATACAGATTATTATACTATTGGCTCTGTGAGCTATAGATTTCACGAGTGATATTTTTTTTCAATCCACCCATGGCACCGCCATTTTGAAAAAGTTCCAAAAACTGAATCGACAAAAAAATATATAACTATCGAATCGGCTCACCAAATTTCAAGAGCATCGATTGCGACCTGCAGAGAAGAACAATCGGACATACGAAAGCATTTATCGCTTACCATCAAGCGCAAACCCATTTAGAATTTAAGAGGGCGTAGATGGCATTGCAAAAGTCCCGCTCTAACACGGTGCGTGAGTTTTCAATTAACCATCCCGCTCTCTACGGAAGCTCAGCGTATGTTTTTCGTAAACATTGATGTTTATTCTAAACGTGTACATTTATACGGATAATCTTTTTTATCAGGTTTGAGAACTTATCATTTTACAAATATTAAACCAAAAATCATTGTTAAAGATGGGAGGGTTTTAAAGATCCAACCAAAAACATTAAAAAAAGGGTTATGTTTGAAAAATAAAAGTATCCAGAAAAATTGGGCAAATCGTGTTTTCACTTTTAACAGACTGGAAGAAAATAGTTCAAGATTAATATACTGAGAGGACAGAGATATTTAATCACTATAGATGTTGAGATCTACGTTGATAAATATTGGCAAAAGTGCATATGTGGGCTCTTAAAAAAAAATTGTTCAAGCTGGAACGGAGATGCTTCGCGCTCCCTCGGTCAGTTGACCAAGCAACAAATCTATATATGTATATAATATATATATATATATATATATATATATCGGCACCTAGTACCAAACAAAAAAGCTATGCTTCGTTTGGGACTAGATCGAATTGTGTTATATCTTCCGCAAATTGTATTCATTTGCAAGTTTCTATTTGGCCCTTCGTTTGGCTTGTAGAGAATGCCTCATGGCATTAAGTCCGCCCTTTCTACTTATATTGTCTGTGCAATAGTTTAAATAAATTAATTAATTAAACATGTCGGGCTTACCATAGGCATCGGGATGCTTGTCCGGGATGGGAGCGATGGGCGCGTGGTAGTTGTGCGCGTAGCCGCCCGCCGCGCCGTGCGCGTGCGCATGCGCGCTGGAAACAACGCGCAAACAGTTAGGAACACAACAGAAGGATACATACTTAAGGTCAACCGGACAAAAGCTTCAATGGCTAAAATGCGTCTTTTGAGGATTTTCTTTAGTAAATGGTAAAGTTTAGCAGCGTCAATATATGCTGCTAAAATTTACCATTTACTTTGACGAATTAAACTAATTATTTCTCATATTCGTTCGATACCAATCATGGACCCGATAAATTCGCGCCATCTATTGACTAAGGGTGGGTTTGTTCCTTACACACTAGATGTCATCATTGGATGCGAACGGTGCAAGGTAGTCGCTCCCTTTAGGAGCGAGTTTTGTGTTCCCATTTCAACTAGATGTCGCTACTAACCTGATATTATGGTGCTGGTAATGTTGGTACTGCTCCGGCGGCGGCGGTATGGTCAGCAACGAGGCGAGGTCCTGCCAACGCTGCTCCACAGATACGGTCCGCATCAGCGACTGTAACGATGCACACCGTGAATCTTTACGGGCATGGGTCATTCGGTACTAATATTAGGGGGACAAAGAGGCAGATATTTCGATTTCGGTTGGCGATAGGTCGTCTACCTCTCGCTCGCTACCCGCAAGCGCCGTCTGAGCAAAGCGGTTTTTTTATTAGAAATGAGATTGCTCTTGACCAGCATCAAGCCAGGGGGCAAATATGAGGCCGACGGTGAAGCGAGCTCACCTAGAAGATGCCTATTCACTCGTGCCTTAAACAGTATTGTTTAATAGAAGAGAAGTTTCGCTATAACAAGGCCAAAGGAAATGATGCCGATTAAGCTTTCATCGTTTTAATGAAGTCACAGCTGAACCATAAAATATCCCACAAGTTATAATAATTTTATGACTTCGCAACAATGTTGATTTTATAGTGTTTACTATAGGGAAATTGAGATAAGCCGGTTTTGTGTCATCTCGATAAAGTCAGGACAGGACTTTTACTGTCACTATAGAAATGTGGCCAACCAGTCTGCATCATAATACCTCTAGTTAGTAGCAGTCATAAAAGAGCCAAATACATACATCGCAATACATCCTTATTTCATCATCATCATCATCATATCAGCCGAAAGACGTCCACTGCTGGACATAGGCCTCCCCCAAAGAGTGCCACAATGACCGGTATTGCGCCACCCGCATCCAGCGGACTCCCGCGACCTTTACCAGGTCAGACACATCCTTATTTACACATACGTGATGTGTATGTGTCTTTATATTTATTTATTTATCGTATGGCAATTATTTTCGAATCGCGAGATCTTCGAGAAAGGTTTCCAGTTTGTTGCACTTTTTGCAAATATTAGCAAATCAATAAATTAATAGTAGATTGTGTCACAAGGGAGCAAAATGACATATTTACGGCGTGGGCGTAAATTGAATCCTGAACGAAGCGAAGGATTATATAATAGAATCGTGAGCGTAGTGAGGGATTCAAGAATTAACGCCCAAGGTGGAAATAATTTTGCTTCCATGTGACACCTATTGAGAATAATAAAAGATCTGAAATAACAATGGTTGTGCATTTATTTTATCAAAATCGATACAATACAATTACTCGTTACAGAAAAGTGCCACTTTGATCCCTCGTAGCAGGGAAGAAAAGTGCCATTTTGATCCCTCCTAGCAGGGAAGAAAAAGCCCTTATCCGAATAGGTTATGTGAAAAAGAAATTTATTGTTCATACAATAAGCAGAAATTGGCGGTAAATACGCGGTGTACGAGTATATACTCTGTGGCAGATATATCGTGTTCAGTTCGCGATACGCTCTCAAGCATGTCTGTACGTTTACCACAGTCATTATCATCATCATCAGCCGAAAGACGTCCACTGCTGGGCATAGGACTCCCCCAGAGAATGCCAAAACAATCGGTCATTGGCTGCCCGCATCCAGCGGACTCCCGCGACCTTAACCAGGTCATCACCCCACCTCGTGGGGGGCCTTCCAACATACCTTACCACGGTAGTCGTAAAAAATCTCGAAATATGTCCAAAACAGTAAATCAACATTAATATTTTGTAAGTAGCAGTGAGATTTCGCGTATAACCGTCACAGAACGCGCCGGGGCAGTAAATTCGAAAACCGACCGTTATCCACCATCTTGCGTCCGCCATTTTGTTTGTTTAATTAATATTGACTCGGAAGCGCGTGTGTTTGTTTACAATTTTCGCGGTAAACATTCGAAAGCAACTGTATGATCGATTTGTTTACCATAGAGAACAGGGAAGTTGCTGTGACAAACAAGAAGAAGCTTTTTGTTTGTCACAGATCGATACCAGTGTAACCGCCACATTTATATAAAATAAATAAATAAATAAATATTTGTGGACAATCTTACACAAATCAACCTAGTTCTAAACTAAGAAAAGCTTGTACTATGGGTACTAAGCGACGATATACATACTTATATAGATATAAATAGATACTTAAATACATAGAAAACATCCAAGACCCGAGAACAAATATTCGTGCTCATCACACAAATAAATGCCCCGGCCGGGATTCGAACCCGGGACCTCCAGCTTCGTAGGCAGGGTCACTACCAACTAAGCTAAAGCGGTCGTCGTATAGACAATCGCAGAATTTTCATTTCGTAGAAAACATCTTTTTATGGTTACCCGAAGGGTCAAAACGGAACCCTATTGGTGACGCCCAGACGTCCGTCCGTCCGTCGTCTATCACACAGGTTTTACAGCCAAACGGTTGGAGCTACAGGCTTCAAATTTACACAGTATAAGCATCTTGTTGGCCCGAAGCCATACAAATAGTCAAAACTTATTTTTAAATGTTTTTAAGGGGGGACTCCCATAAAGCTAAAGGGGGGCGTGAAAAAAAAAAAATATCCTACCCTATCGAGTGGGGTATCGTTGCAACCATTGCTGCTGACTGTACAGGATGGAATTTTAGCAGTAAGTACCTAAAAAGTTGAAACGGTTTCTGTAATAAAAGGTTTCGACATTCTAAGAAACATTTTTAATCGTGCAAAACATGGGGCACCATACCTATATAATGCCAAGAAACGATGAGCCTCAAGTTATTGTAAACACTTAAACCCAGAAAGTTCAAACACGCCATTCTAAACAGTGTAGGAACTCCTTGTCACCTGTGTGTACAAATAATTAAAAGGCTCATTACCATAAACACGAAAAATGCCTTACATTTCTTTTTAAAACGGTGTTTGACACCTGTCAATACGTCATTGAGATTGTGAAGTGGTCTCACTTTTTTATTTCAAGAAGTTTTAAAAACGTTTGAGATAAGCTAAGTAACGGTACGTACGTTAAAACATGTAACTTCGCCTTAAATGGCGCCTATCTTTGCCTGGTTTCATTTTGGGTATTAATAAAAGCTCCGAAAAAGTCTAACCTAACCTTCAAAAAACTAAATCATACTAACTGTACTCGTACGTGTGTAATTAAGGCCTTATTAGCCTCTTCCTTACGGTATGATTCCGTTGCCGACTGCATACAGCAACAGCACGTTCCGCGGCACTCCAAACCGTAATCATAAGACTAAAACTCCCAATTTAGAGTGAGCGGCGTGTGTTGCTCCGACACTTCTCCGCTCATTTCAAAATGAGCTTTTTACGCATACAATTACGGTTCAAATTGTAGTGCGGCGGAACGTGCTGTTGCTGTATGCAGTCGGCAACGGAATCATACCTTTACACATTCAAAAATATTTAAAAAAAATGTCAAGTATCAAACAACAACTAGACAACTACAACAAATAGTTTAACAGAAAAAATATTGCCATATAAAGAATCTGGTAAAGATGCTTGTGTCACGACTCGCTGGCCAGACTCTAGTACGCTTTAATTGTAAAAACTTCGTTCTTCCGGTGCCTGCAAACCGACGCTGGTCGCGTAATCGACCTAGCGCCCCAAAGCTAAAGTTATAAAGATGTAAAGTATAAAAATAGCAGCTATGTAAGACAAAAAAAAAACGAGCATATCTAGAGTGGGCTGGCTATCCCGCGTCTCCGTTCACGTTTGAAGGTAGGTACGGTACGCGACGCGAGTGAAACTCTATGTGCAGTGCACTTGTAGCGTGCTCTGTAAACAGACGTATTTGCTCTGTGGTCACTGCGCACGAGCTGAACAAGAGCTGTTTGCGGAGCGTTCCAAATGTGAAAATTAAAAAAATGGATAGAACTTGTTTATGCTACCGACGCCTTCTGGTATTACTTAAAGTACTTTTGTTTTTTGTAAGAGGATGGAATTCCCATATCCTTTTTGAAGGTATTGGCAGTTTAAATTGATTATCTTTCTGTTAAATGAATCATTCAGAATTAACCGTTTCAAAACGAATTGTAAATCGGACACAAGCGTCAAAATGCAAGTCAATGCAACCTTCTACAAATCTACATTACTTAGGCCTTCTACCATTTTTATTTGGGGTCTGCTCTCCTAATTTGTCTTCTCCAGACATGTCGATTCTGGGTTGTCACTGGCTCCAAGATCCCGTTGTTTTCCACGTCTTTTTTTAAATTAAGGAGATCCGTGTAAATCAGTCTGTGTTAGCTTTTCTAGGTTAAATTTTCTAAACTTAATTTTATATCATACCACGGTTTTATGGTTGTGTGAATTGATAGAAAGCGTTCATTAAAGTTTCGCATTCTGTGTTGTGGCGAAACGAATATTCCGTTTAATTAACTACCTATAGCGATCGAGAATTTGAGGCAAATCTTTGGAATTAAGAAAAAACCGGCTAAGTAAGTGCGTATCGTACTTCGCACATTTAGGATTCCGGACCAACCGCAAAATTAAGTTGGTTTTGCATGGGAAAAAATAAGGAAAAAAATCAAAGAAAATATCTGATTTATCAATATACTAGTATTTGTTGGTAAAATACTCGTAACAATCTATAACTTTGATCGGCTGAATCTCTGTTAGCCTACTGCCTGAAAATATGGTTCAGCAACTGACTTTTAGGGAATTTAATGCTCTTTAACTTTGTCGTACAATGTAAAGCAGAAATTCCTTAGGCGGCTTCCTGACTTGGCGGGGCGGGATCGATATGTGACATTTTCTTCTTTGACGTAAACTTACTGACGTCGCAAAGATTTTCACTTGACGGACTACTGTCAGTATTACATTTGCGCAGTAGTAATATAATGCGCAGAAGCGGACCAGTACTGCCTTCGTATCGTCCCGCTGCCGCGCATCCCGCGCCAGTCAGGAAGTACTCATTTAAATGCAAGGGCACAGTAAAAAGCAGTACAGAGTTGACTGACAGTTGACACTGACATTTGACAGTTTTCTCATATCGTACCGCCTCCGCACCGACAAATCAGGAAGTCGCCTTAGTTTAAGAGTTATGAGCGAAAATCTCAATAATGATACACATGTCACATGACGCGCTGGTAATACTCTAACTCTGTATAGTAGTGGACACAGCACGTCAACTGTCGAGCACATCTTCAATGTAACAGTATAATTTTCAAGAGTCCATTACGGTACTAACGGTACGTTATTAAAAAACGCCGTGGGGCAGTATGGTGGAGAATTGAGTAAATAAGTTACATTTCAAGTGTTTCTTCGAGGTAACGATACTTATTAGAACAATGTAAGTACTTAAATGGCGTGTACGGTAGCAGAATAACTTCCTCTCGCGAATGATTGCTTTTTAAGGGGAGGTATCCCCAACGCAAATGTCCCGCTCTAACACGCGTGAGTTTACAATTAACCATCCCGCTCTCTACGCAAGCTCTGCGCGTGGTTTCGTAAATATTTAGCTACAGTCATTAAGCCAATCATTTTATCACAGCAAACCCTGCGAGTTTGTCTATAACTATTTACGATCTTTAATTGAGTACAAAAATTTAATGTTAAATATCAGTAATATAGCCGTAGTATTGAAAATATATTCCAAAAAGGTGTAACTTCTGACTGCGATTTTGACTAGACAAGACCCTTATGTAACACATATATTTTTTTTAGGTTTTAAGACACTATATTCTATGTCTCAGATTGTTTTTAAAAACTCAAAAGTTAATACACGGCCTTAACCTGACTGAGGCTTCATAGGCCGGGCTCAACAAAACGATAGGAGTGCGCGGTTGGAGAGTGGCCTGGGGAAAATCCAGGGGAAGCCTCCGACACGACCACGCGGGCGTCTTAAACACTGGAAAACTTTTAGAGTTTGCGCTCCAGTGAGCTTGGTTAAGCGGCTTCAACCCTCTGGCTGCCTTTAGTGGTAACTATTTGTTACAATACAAATTGAGACTACACAAAAACGTGTTCCTTTGTGTATATGTTTCGTTTTGACGCTTTGAGACCATGTACATCTCAAAGCACGTTAGAATAGTCATTATTAAGAATATTTTGACGCTCAGAGACCATTTACATCTTTGAGATATTACGATATTAAATTTTGTTATTTAGACTGAGACCTTATACATCTATCAATTTTACTATTATTGTAATGTTTGTAATAGATAATTAATATGTTGACATGAAAAATGTATTCTTATTGATATATTTCTTAAATTGTAAATTAATATTTTCTCACGAAAAATCTATCATATGCTTATATTGTAAGACTTTTTTAAATTGTACATTAACTTTATGACATGTGAAAGTGCCCTTGTGGCCTATTTGCAGAATAAATGTTTGAATTTTGAATTTTTGAATTTTTTGACGTCAAACCACGACACGTGACGTGGAGGTGAGCAAGGTTGCCAGAGCTGCCGAGGACGATATGCACTGTTGAGAATATGCACAGCCTCCAATTCCAAGACGACCGCTTTAGCTTAGTTGGTAGCAGTGGCGGCACGTCAAAAATATTCTCAATGAAGCCGGAAATAATTTGGCTTTCTTATTCTTCATGAGCCGTAGTAAAAGAACTGGACTGGCTGGAAATTAGGCAAGCCGGTGGGAATCGAGTTGTATGGACGCTCCGCCACTGGTTGGTAGTGACCCTGCCTACGAAGCTGGAGGTCCCGGGTTCGAATCCCGGCCGGGGCATTTGTGTGTTCTTGGGTCTGGATGTTTTCTATGTGTTTATTTATATAAGTATGTATATCGTCGCTTGGTACCCATAGTATAAGCTTTGCTTAGTTTGGGACTAGGTTGATTAGTGTAAGATTGTCCACAAATATTTATTTATTTAAATTATAATGGGTCGGCAGCGCGCACGTGACTCTTGGAATTGCGAGCGTCTATAGGCTGCGGTGTCCGCTTACCATCAGGTGGACCGCACGCTCGTTTGCCACCGTCATTGTATAAAAAAAGTAAAAAAAAAAAATGGCGGCCACGTGTCCCGCCACGTCTAATTAGAAGTCGCGTGTAGTAAATAACGTACGCGAACATGTAATTTGCCACATGTACTCGTAATTTAGACGCCTTGAGACTTGGCAAGGCCAGTGTGGTCTATGCTTAGGATTCCCTGGCCGGAAATGGCAGCCATTTAAAACTATTAATTAAAAAGTGACACCGGGCCAGTTCGCATGATAGGTTATATACCGATTCCATCATGTTTTTTTTTTAATATAACGACAGTGGCAAACAAGCGTACGGTCCACCTGATGGTGTGGGCACCGCAGCTTATAGACGCTCGCAACTCCAAGGGAGTCACGTGCGCATTGCCGATCCTTTAGGTATAAAGTGTACTGTGTTGAAGAAGGGACAAATCTAGATCCCTCGCTCTCAACACAGTGCAACCTCGGGAGCTCTGGCAACCTTGCTCACCTCCAGGAACACAACACTACATACTTGTATAGTAAATAATGTTATTATGGCTGTGGTCTTCTGCAAGGCGGAGGTACTTCCCCAGTTGGGCTGCTCCAAATTCGAGCAAGATGACATTTTGCTGTGCCATACCATACCTCTCTTTTGTGACGTTCAGTCCTTGAATTATGAATGTATATATGACACTTTATTGCGCATAAAAATATTTATCATCCATATCATAAATTCTCTATAATGTGTCCAGGTATGATTAGCAAATGACCACCGTTACAACACTAAATACATAATTTCATCAAGCGATGTCATAATGAGAAAAGTAGTAAGATAATGTCACATTTTATTTTATTTTTCATTATAATACTGGCGCGTGCTTAGAAAAGACATCAACGCGCACCACTTTTGTATTGTACAGAAACTATTGCGTTTCAAGCAATAGATCCTGAACAGATTATAGAAGATTTATGGATATGCATGTAGATAAACTAGTGTATGCAACTGTATAGGTACATAATTAGGTCTTAAAACACTCGTACTATTAAAAATTAATCGGGTCTATGTCAAATTAACCATTGTTGAAAAGAGAACCTCCTCCTTTTTGGAAGTCGGTTAAAAATGATCGCATTTATCAAGACATAATTCGATAATTATCACATAGCTCCGATAAACACATATACGCGACCCTTGTCCCTTATCATTACTGTGACCGTCACCTCAAGGTCCCAGGTTCGGTCGACGGTAGCAATTTGACACAATAGCTGTCAAATTGTTAATAATTACGGCGAATTGGACGTTTTTTCACGTCGACCGGCTAAATTGGGATTGTTAATCGCTTCTGTTTGTTTATGCAGTTTGTTATGTAATGGGCCTGGGTATACTTCGTTCCAGATTATATGACGAACATTTCTTATAGAATAGTATGAGAACTTTTCGTCATCTGATTTGGAACGAAGTATACCAGACACCATTTTAACAGGTAAATTCTAGAAGTGAAATTTGCGGTCAAGGGATAGTTTTAAGGGATCATTTTGAATAATTTATGGGATTGGGTAGAATATTTTAATATTTTGAATAATTTCAGCGCTCTGTCAAATACAAATGACATGGGAATGTCAAAATTGGGGCGCTCGTGGCCCACCGGCGCCTGCGTACCGCTTGGGAAAGGTAACGTGGGCAGCGGTCAGGACTTGGATGGGTGACCGCTTTGAGTGATGGTTACTAACTGAGCGCTCCCGTGCTTTGGAAGGCACGTTAAGCCATTGATCCCGGTTACTGTCTATGGCAGCAGCCGTTAAGCCAAGTTGGAGGCCTTCGGGCTGCTTGAGAACTTCTAACAGTCAAGTTGCCCACTCACTTGACAAAGCCCAATAAGGTCTAGTTTCCCCTCGGGGTTGGAAGGTCAGATGGCAGTCGCTTTCGTAAAAAATAGTGCCCACGCCAAATCTTGGGATTAGGTAGCGGACCCCAGGCATCCTTCAGGATATGCAACTGTACTGGGATAACGCTAGGAGGATGATGATGGGAATGTCAAACGCGAAGTTGAACGAAAGTATAGAAATGCATCTAGGTTGATGTCGCATTGGACGCCCGTGACGGATATATACGTCGGTGGCGTCAAACTCACAGTGCGCATATATACGTCGTTGGAGTCTAAAAGGTTAAAAAAAAACATGTATAAAAATACGCCAATCATCAACACTGGACATATGATTAAGGTTGCTGACTGCTCCTAGACTAGATTATATTTTGGAATATTCCATTACATGTCATGTACAGTCTGAACACGACCATACATTGTTTGAAGGAGTTTTTACCAAAAGATCAATGTCACGGGAAATCCTTAACACAGATTAAAAAGTAATTACCCAGCCAAACCATAGACAATCAAAGGTACGAGTAAAAACAATAGCGGAAAAAACAGCACGCAACTCACCTGGTATTCGTGTATATCCATTATAAAATCGTTAAACTAAACTAACAAAAAAACTAAAGCTAACACAAAAAATATTGCACTAATTCAGACTGTCCACAAACGTGGTTATATTGCACAAATTTATATCAGGTACGACAAGGCGTTATAAAAAAAGAAAGTCACATTTTACAAAAATCACACATCCACACCTATTTTTAAATGTAAAAAGTAAAACTCATGAATGTTCCCGCGCATTGTCGAGAATCAAAATGCAAACGTCACGTTATTTAAGAAGAAATTAAAAGTTGCCAGTGTCAAGTTTCGCGTTCCATATTTGAAAAGCGCGCGGTTGGCGCCGCGCGTGGCTGTTCACTGTCCACTTGGTCTTTACCGTATCTCGGACCGTACGTGAAAAAAGTTGGTCAAGTGCTCTATGGCTCTTTGTATTACGGGTTCTGTGTAAAAAATGTAATGAGGTGTCCTTATAGCAAATCAAGTTTAGGAAATGGTTTGGTTCTTAAGTTAGTAAGAATAAAAAATTACATACATGCGTACATTTAGTATTAAGCAGTGACGCTGCGACTTTCTAACGCAACAAAATAAATTAGAAATTTGAATTTATTTGTGAGTAAGATTCGGTTAGGTTGTCGATATGATTTTGTATGAAATTGTGTAACTTACCGTACTTTTGGTAAGTCGCATACTATATTTTAAAATTAACACTGAAAATACTGGAATATATGTTATATGTATATATATTTTTTTTAAATAAAAAATGTGATTACTCTATGCTGCTGATACTTGCATGGTGATGCTACTAGGATGCTCTTGTACGTGTTTTGATGGATATTTTAACTTCTAATCCATTCATAAACAAATATATTTTATGTATGTATACCTAACTTAATTATCTGGTCCGGAGAAATAGATTTTTCCTGGGAATTAGGTAACAGTAGATTAATCCATCAATAAATAAATACACAAATTATGAAAAGGATAATGTACCATTCAATAGTATAGTTAATTATAATGGATCTTTCTTATTCGAAATAAAATAATTCATTCATTCATTGACACTTGACGACCGCTTTAGCTTAGTTGGTAGTGACCCTGCCTACGAAGCTGGCGGTCCCGGGTTCGAATCCCGGCCGGGGCATTTATTTGTGTGATGAGCACGAATATTTGTTCTTGGGTCTTGGATGTTTTCTATGTATTTAAGTATCTATTTATCTATATAAGTATGTATATCGTCGCTTAGTACCCATAGTACAAGCTTTGCTTAGTTTGGGACTAGGTTGATTTGTGTAAGATTGTCTACAAATATTTATTTATTTTATTTATAGGATGGAATAGAGATTTTAATCCGAAGCTTGAAAGCTTCCGAACACGCGGTACCCTAAAAAAAGCTAACATCTAATACTAACGTGTGAAATCGCCAGAATGGCTTGCGAACGTCATTTTCTAACTGTACACATCAAATACAAATTTAACGTTGCAGGTGGCAAAATCGTAAACCATCTCTTTTTCATAAGATTCTCTAGTTTAGTGAGACTAGTGGCGCTGCCACGGACGGTAAAGTTATGTTGGTAATAAGTAAGGAGGCTGCACTTTCATTCTATGTAGTCTATGGCATAAAGTTGCTTATGGTACTTACTATGCATAATTATGTAGTGTTGTGATTGAATAGTTTGTAATGATGTCTTATTCTTCGCAATGATGTGCCTGCTTGTAGGAAAGTTCATAAATTTGTGATGTCTAAAATGTGTAAGTACATTTTCTGTTAATTACAGTTCCTACCCAAAATTAAGGGGAGGTATCCCCAACGCAAATGTCCCGCTCTAACACACGTGAGTTTACAATTAACCATCCCGCTCTCTACGCAAGCTCTGCGCGCAGTTTTGTAAATATTTAGCTATAGTCATTAAGCCAATCATTTTATCAAAGCAAACCCTGCGAATTTGTCTATAACAATTTACGATCTTTAATTGAGTATAAAAATTAAATGTTAAATATCAGTAATATAGCCGTAGTATTGAAAATACATTCCAAAAAGGGGTAACTTCGCGATTTTTTTCTATCGAGTGAAATTCATCAGGTCATGTAACTGACTGCGATTTTGACTAGATAAGATCCTTATGTAACACATATATTTTTTTTAGATTTTAAGACACTATATTCTATGTCTCAGATGGTTTTTAAAAACTCAAAAGTGGTAATACACGGCCTTAAGTTGAAGTTTTATATTTTAGTTATGGCACTACTGGATATTAATTTATTATTTATCACCTGCTGTTTATTGGATGTGTGGCCTAAATTAATAAATAAAAAACACACTTAAACATAATAGTACATTACTTAACAAGGGCGGTAAAACAAAGAATGTCTCAGATCGCAGGTATTTGACGCCCGAGCCGAAGGCAAGGGCGATAAATATGCGATCTGAGGATTTCTTTATTACCGCCCGTGTTAAGTACAACATTTTATGTCACCCCTGGCCAGGAAGTGGGATTTCCCGATCCCCAATTTGATGACAAATGATGTCAAAAACTGTAAACTGTCATTCGTTTTAAATATCTAAAGCCAAATTTGTTGTAAATAGCGCTCAGATACTTTGAATTTAACCCTTTGGTATGACTTAAAATTATTTGGACTGTCCGACTTTTATCAAATTAGGCCGTTTAAAAAGCGACTTTACTGCCCAAGCGTGAAGATTCAAAGTCCAATGACAAGTTTTATAAAATGTCGGCGGACATTTTAAATCATTTCTACTATAACAAAACTGTGTATTTGTGGCTAACACATAACTATCTCATTATGTCTTAAGCCGATAACCTATACATTTTTTATTTTGCCAAAAATACCGTTGTATTTTCGCCGTACATTCACATCACTATCCGTCAATTCAAATTCGAATTTCGAACACTTGATTGATTGTTCGACCGCAGACAAGACTTCCCACAATCCTAGTATTACAGTTACGAAAACACAATAACGACTTTAAAACAGATGACGCAAGGTTGAATGTGGTATAACTAGAATTGCTGTACAGAGGCGAAGTTGATTGCTATGGACAATACAAACTTTTTAATGTTACAATCATTTCTAAATTTATTTGATTGAGACTTGTTTAATTATTCTCTTTTTAAGCGAAATTACTTGTCATTTGTATTTTTTAATGACGTGATTTCTAATCTTTGTCTAGGTTCAGATAGAGGTAAGTTGTTTTTAATGGTCTTTTTAATGGATACTAGACAGACATTTGTCAAAAACCGGAATCATCTAGTTTATGATCTTTGTTGTCTGAATAAATGTTTATTTATTTATTTATAATATGTCATATAATAATATATACAGGTTGCATTTCGATAAACTGTAAGTGTAAAGTGTAAAAGGTATACTACATATTAAAAGGCGTGAAATTTACGAAAGATTGACAGATGCTGTCCAATAAGTTACCGGGTCCACAGGAAACTTTACCCATAGAGCCCTGGAACCGATAGGAATGCGCGGTTGCAGAGTGGGATGGGGAAAATCCAGCGGAAACCTCCGACACGACCACGCTGGCGGTTTAAGCACTGGAACACAATAGGCCGGCCTGGCGAGCAGTGGTCGAGAATCTACCGTAGTCGGGTCATAAACACTTGAAAACAAAAGTCGTCCCTCCTGTGGTCAATCAATAGTTAACGGCGTATGAGCATAAATGAGTCGGTCCATAACAAAAGGGCCCTTATGGCACTTTCTAGTTTCGTAGATATCAGCGTTTTAGTAAAATACGGTAAAATCACATATTTTTTGTTTTTTGCATATTGATAAAGTATAAGACTAGATGTGTATTTCTAGCTTGGTTTCACACGTATAAGTTAAGTATTTCTACCTTTAAATTAGTTGTAAAGTTTAGTAAAAAAGGGCCCTTATGGCAGAGGTCAGATAATAATGATATAAAATAGGTTAATAACTTATTCTAATTACTTCTAACCATTTTCTGTATTATTTATTTGCCTTTTCTGTTTACTGGATTCTAGTTACAAATACCTATTTCTAGTCTCAAGTCAAGTAAGTTCTAGTCGTGCATGACCGTTGCAAAATTTTTTGTTTCTTATTACATTTCCTATTAATTGTATTTTTAGAGTTCCGTAGCCAAAATGGTGAAAACGGAACCCTTATAGTTTCATCATGTCTGCCCGTCCGTCCGTCCGTACGTGCGTCCGTCCGTCCGTGCGTCCGTCCGTATGTCACAGCCGACTATAAGCTCTCTAATTATGAAAATATATGGTAGGAAAGTATTATTCTATGAATTGCTACATAATAGTAACGTGAAATTAAAAAAAAGGTAGGGCCGCTCCCCCCCCCCCCACCCCCTAATTTCCAAATGTATGAAAATTCTGAACAAATGAGGTGGTGTACAGTCACCAGCATTAATATCTGCCAAAACAATGGTGGCATAAATATCCGACACAGCTCCTTTGTAGGGCCGTAAAGACGGGTCAAATATTTATGGCGCCTTTATTATAGCAGATATTGATGCTGGTGACTGTACATTAATAAATACTTAAGACGATTTTTGGTTTGATAAAAATACGGCTACTGGTTTTTGAGTAATTGCTGAAAAACTGTTTTGCCCAAACAAAAGGGCGTAAGTGCCGTGAGTTTACTATGAAGATACGACCTTTTTCAATTCGACGTATCGGATAGTGGGTTTAAATATGGACTAGTAGGTGTCGGTACGGAACCCTTTATTGTGCATGGTCCGACACGTACTTGGTCGGTTTTTTTTTAAATAGAGTTAAAAAATAATTTTTACTATGCGAAATTGCTTTTTCGTATAATTTGAAAATTACGCAAAATTCAAAAAACTTGTAATGAAAAGATTTATTCAGAATTACGTTCTAATACAAGATTGCTACTTAGACTATGTAAATATTATTATTTACTTACATTTTTGGTTACATTCGTCCATAAGGGCCCTTTTCTCAATTGTATGGAAGTAAACCTTGATTTTCATGTAACTTTTCACATCACCTATTCGGATAAGGGCTTTTTCTTCCCTGCTAGGAGGGATCAAAATGGCACTTTTCTTCCCTGCTAGGAGGGATCAAAGTGGCACTTTTCTGTAACGAGTAATAAGTTATTAGTATCGATTATGATTAAATAAATGCACAACCATTCTTATTTCAGATCTTTCATTATCCTCAATAGGTGATGTGAAAAGCAGTATGTGTCACATGGAAGCAAAATTATTTCCACCTTGGGCGTTAATTCTTGAATCCCTCACTACGCTCAGGATTCTATTTTAGAATCCCTCGCTACGCTCAGGATTCTATTATATAATCCTTCTCTTCGTTCAGGATTCAAGTTACGCCCACGCCGTAAATATGTCATTTTGCTCCCTTGTGACACAATCTACTATTAATCGGTCATAAAATCGAAACTAATTGGCATAGAAAAAAAATAAAACCTGTGTAATGCTTGTCTAGACTTATTACAGGTAAGTATGGTATACTACACGGAAATTGTTAAATTTATTCTGGACGAGATAGAAAAAATATCATTTTCTATATTTATAAAAAAAATATATATCACGTTAGGATTTTGTTTTTATTTTCCATTCGATGTGTTAAGTAAACTATTTTCTAGCATACACTATGACAAAGATCACAAAATACGAAATAATAATTCACCTATTACAAATTTCCTTACTTTTTTATGATCGGCGCCTTGCACTGATCAAAGGCCATTTTTTCTCAACGGGGTAGTGGAATTGAAAAATCTTTGATTGTTTCCTATAGAAGAGAACCTCAAGATTCAGGATCTACCATCATCTATGTAACTTCCCACGGGAACATACTTTAAATGAGTTTTAAACTTCTCTTAGTTATTTCTCAAAAGTGCATTTTTGGGTTGAGTAACTTTGACGATTTATTTAAAAAAAAGTATGGCACTTAGGGACATGGTGATCATTGTTTTTGGTAGCCTATGTATTGTAGATTATAGATCCGTGCGTAACTCAATACCGACCATAAAGGCCCCAGTGAGCTGGACGGTCACAAATAGTTCTTACAAAACTGTAAGGCCAAATGCTGTCAAATTAACGCAAGCAAAAATCTACCTTACAGTCAGAGCTCTAAGTCTAGTTTTGCTTGCGCTCATTTGACAGCATTTGGCCTTAGAGTTGTGTCCGAAGTCCGAACTGTCCGAAGTCCGAACTATATGTAAGTTATGTTTTTATCGCGTGGATTTATAGATATGGAGGCACTGTTTATGCGGGTTACTACACTGAGCGAAAAAAATACTAATTATTAGTAAGTTTTAGTGAATCCCAAGACAAGGAGTTTAAAATTTTATATTTCTTGTCACCATTTAACGGCAAATTCCTTACCAGTTTTCGAATCTAGATAGTAAATACCTTCTTACTGTATAAACTTAGAGTAGTTAGACTTAAGGTTAATATTATCTGAAATGTATTTTCTTGTTTTGTACCCATTTCATGTTTTGGCAATAAAGTTTATTTATTATTATTATATACTAACGGTAACAAAACAATTTAGTAGTTACAAGGACATTTTTTTTTGGTATTAGTAAATAACTACTATATCAAAAACTGGTTTGTGACCGTCAGTATATATAATCTCCTTGTCCTGGGATTCACAGAAACTTACTAATAATTAGTATTTTTTTTCGCTCAGTGTAGACGAATCCAAAATAAAGTGGCTACACTTTTGATATGTCCACATCCACAGGAACAAGGCGAGCTCAAATAGTGGTCACGTCCCGGACATGAGGATACGACCAAGGAGAATTTAAGTGCCTTATAGTCGACACGAGAGAAAGTGCATAAGTAGAGTAAGCGCCATAAAGCTTGACCGGTCAAAAACGGGAAATTTACTGCTTAAGACGCTTTACAAAATTTAAAAGCTTTTGAACTCGATTTTTTTAAATAAAAATATTGGCAAACAAGCGTACGGGCCATCTGAGGGCAAGTGGACACCGCGGCCTATAGACGCCCGCAACTTCAAAGGAGTCACATGCGCATAGCCGACACTATAAAATGTATTAAATTCTGTCTTAATTTCAAAATATGTAATATAAATATTATTACAAACTTGCGATTTTTAGGCAGTGCAGTGTATGTAGGTACCTACCTACCTAATATACACTCTATTACATTAGTTTTAGAGTTGAATATCCAATGAAATGTCCTTAAAATGTATGGTCGTATCCTAGTTTATGATGCCGATAGTACTATAAGAAAATCCGTTACTAATAACAGTACGCATGCGCGGATTAACTCGCGACAGCCATTACGCTAAACGCACGCGCAAAAAGCGCGCATAACGATCGAGCGATCCATAGATCATGGATCATTTGCGCGCGTCGCATACCGTAACTATGGCTGATTTATTATAGAGTGTAATCAGGCGATTACGTATCTTTGAGCGAGCGAAGCGAGCGACATTTCTGAGTTTGCTGGAACAGTACCTGTAGTATAATTTTTTCAAAACAAAACACAAGCAAACGCGTTTGCGTTTAGTCTCATTTTGTAAGGCAACGCGAGCAGCGCCTCTGGTGGGAAAATTTTGTGACAGACGACAGACGGACGCGTGAGTGACAGCAATTGGGTTCCGTTGGACTTGGACCCCTCGGGTACGGAACCCTAAAAATATACGGTCAAAAACTAAATACCATACCGAAGATCACTTTTACACAATTAATCATGTAAGTAAGTAAGATGAATACAAAAGCATGGCATGTATTCTCGTACTGACATCAATTGAATTGATTCTTCAACTAACTAAGTACATATTTGTATGAATATTTCAATTAAAATGTATAATAATATGTAAGAAAAAGCGGTCAAGAAAGTAGGAAACCACAGAGTTACCGTATTTAGCCGTACGATGTTGCTGTTAAACGAATAAATCGGGTTTCCTTGAATACACCACAATCAAGCACGTAGATATAGAAACTCTAAGGGGGGGGGACGGGTCATAAATTCAGTACAGCATCTACGACGAAAACGCGAGCGTAGCGAGCGGGAAATTTTTCGAACATTATGATGCAAAATGCGGAAAATACTTCATGTTACGCATCAACATCAAGTCATGCACAATGTATATTTTGTTATTGCTGTTTATTATGTTTAATATACTACTTGGGGTTTATCCAGAAATCACACGAGGTTTTTTGGGCCACTTTTAGACCCCCCCTCCCCCCTTGATTATCGTTGGTGAGGATCTAGACGACCCCACATGACACCTCACGTGTATTGTTTGAATTTATCGCCACCTATTAAATTTTTTAAGTAAATTAAGTATATTAATTGATCTTGTGCTTATTTTGGTAGGTATATGCGTTATGAAAACGTGATTGTGTAAAAAACCTTTCAAGAAAATGCTACATGAGTAGATATCATTTCTCGGTATTGTAGGTGCAGTAAAAAAATACACGTGAGGTTTCCTTGTACCCATTCTTATTCCTTTGTAATAAAGACTTTTAACGCCTTCATATACGTATGTGTAGCTTCTTTTGATGCTGACCGTAAAAGTTTTATAAAAATATAGGTTTTTTTTGTGTATTTTTTAGAGTTTCAAACACCATATTTGAGTTGAAACCTCCTTGCTTTAAAAGTAGCTTGACATATGAAGATTATGAAGATGTCAGAAGCTCTTATTCCTTTGTAATAAAGACTTGTAACGCCTTCTTATGTGTAGCTTCTTTTGATGCTGACCGTAAGTGACAAAAACCAGGGATCGGATACCGGTATTTGCTCCATACAAAATACCGGTATTTATATCGTTCTTTTTCGTTCTTTGGTTTATAATTTCATTTTTAATGGGACAATCTGATTATACGAAGTTGTTAAGTAAATACATGATTCAGTCCTACGTAAAGACCATACCAGACCATATAATAATTCAAAATTTTGGAGTATTTCTGGGATTTTTAAAAATATCGGTTTCGATCCCTGACAAAAACATTGGCCATTTCCCATTTCACCGCAACCAACACAGCACCCGCAGCATATTAAGTATAATAACGGATAGCTCTCGTGAATAGATCATAATTGCGCGGATCCACGGATCTATAGATCGCGGATCTAGGACCGTGCGGTATGAAAGTATAGAGGTTTGACCAGGTTTGTTTGCTTGTGTGCAGTTCATTTTGATAGGTTATGCGTATAGGTTTAGTTAAGGATTGATAACAGTGATAACCAGTGCAGCCCTGCAATGTAAATTAAAATGCATACAAATCCTTGCTAGTGTAATTCGGCCTTATACCTTGACCTTGTTATAGCATTAATACACTCACGGACAAAGAATACAGGTCGGTAAAAAACCGTCATATTTCCGAAAATACTGCGAGGTTGTAAGTTTTTTTTAATCATGTTATTATCTTTATTTAATTTTACATCTATACTGCAAAAGTAACAGCCAAAGAAAGTAACGTTTCCAAGTTTAAATCGGACTCGTAAAATCCGTGAAAAAAGCGAGATATCTCGAAAATCGTCACATTTGGAAATTTATATTTTTATGATATGATCCCGGAAATTGCTAATACAGTTGGGTAATACGAAGAATAGTATAATATGTAAATAAAACGAGTGTAAAATATATAACAAAACCTATTGAGGCTATTTAAACTAGTGTGACCCGACATTTTTGACCGCCAGTGTATATTATACAAAAACTGCCAATGGAATGGGAAGAAAAATATGGGGAAAAATAATAATAATAATGGGTAATTAATCTATACATTCCCAGTCCCAGTTTAGAAAATTCCACCTGCATATAGTTGAGATTTTGTGGTGGCCGATATTTTATAGATTAGATTAGATTAGATTCATTTATTTCATGATAAGAATTACATTATAAATTTGTACACATGTCAAAATTACAAGAATAGTTATCATGATCGTCATAAACAGGAAAAATAAAAAAGGATAATAACATAATGTCAACCAAAATTAAACACACATGATAATGATAAATAGTAAAAATAAAATAATTGCATAACACGGTTAGTCGATTTGGAACCTTCTGTCATGTAAAATTAAATCGCTTTCTGTAAGAATTGCTTTGACACTACTCGGCGAACTCCAATAATATGAAATATTATATAATGGTTGTTATTTTTCAAAATATCTGGAATCAAACCACAAGGGAACACCCTTTTCGGAACGCCGAATCACAATTAAAACATTTGAAACAGTATTTTAACTTTTTATGGTATGTATTGTGCTTCGTACAATGTTCTTTTTTAATTATTCTCAATACGACACAATTTGATAAAACAGATGATTAATTTAATGAATAAGTTCAAAGCATTATAATAATAATAGTTTTTATGTCACACCTGGCCATAAAGTGGCCATTATCGCACGCTCCGCGCGCGAAAAAACCCACTTCCTGGCCAGGGGGTGACATAAAATTTTGTACTTACCACGGGCGATAATAAAAAAAAGCCTCAGATCGCATATTTATCGCCCTTGCCTTCGGCTCGGGCGTAAAATACCTGCGATCTGAAACATTCTTTGTTTTATCGCCCTTGGTAAGTAATGTACTATTATGTCACACCTGGCCATAAAGCGGCAATTACCGCACGCTCCGCGCGCGGGATATCCCACTTCCTGGCCAGGGGGTGACATAAAATTTTGTACTTAACACGGGCGGTAATAAAGAAAGCCTCAGATCGCATATTTATCGCCCTTGCCTTCGGCTCGGGCATCAAATACCTGCGATCTGAGACATTCTTTGTTTTACCGCCCTTGTTAAGTAATGTACTATTATTCAGACAGTTACAATATGATGCTTAATATTATGCAAAATATAATTGCACTATTGATTGATTTTAACTTTTTTTCCTTATCCTAATTGTTCAAAGAGTTCAAAGCATAACGAACAATAATTATGCTAAAGATAATTCAAATATCACTCCAAACCGACAATGCCGTCGTTTACCGCGGTATTTTTTTAGGAATATCTATTCCTAATCAGGAATCGCCGGGCTGGTAACGAAGCATTTGTTTTTATTGTGTGTTGTAAAATTTAAGCGAACAACACTTCTTAATGAAAAATCCAAAATATACATTTATAATTTATGCAATAGTGCGGTTCTAGATAGTAACATTGATAATATGCCAAGATACGTGTCAATTGAACAGAAAATGGCTTAAATAGATGAGCGTTTTTTAACTGATAAGGGCCCTTAACTTATGTCTCAACCGAGCGTTTATTACGAGTTAAAATACTGTCCCTACTTGTATCTTGTCACACTAGAGATAGCGACAAAGGACAAAGCAGTGACAAATGATGCATTGACAGATCTGACAGGAGCCTCCGCGCAGGTACAACATGACTCGCTTTTTTTTAAATCGGTAATTGATTTCTTTATACTTGTGTTAGATACTTATGTTTTGGGGAGGATTCTCAAGTGTACTTTCTTAACATATTTATAAAAAGCAAAAACATATATGTGGTGTTTTTAGGAATGTTGCCAGAGCGCCTGATGATGCCTATGTTGATAGGCGGTTGTCGCACTGATGCGGTTTCCGGACGGTTTCCGCAACAGTGTGACAACCGCCTTATAGGTTGACTTCTTAACTTAACGGCAGACACCTCCCGCCCGCTACCCGCACGCTACCCTGTCGCGTCTGTGATAGACGCCCGCGTGGTCGTGTCGGAAATTTCCCCTGGATTTTCCCCAGGCCACTCTCCAACCACGCACTCCTATCACTAAAGCCACAGACAGGTTAAAAAAAAAGTTTGATAGATGAAGAATGTTCCTATAAATGTGTATATGTTGCAGTCAAAAGTGTGAACTGGTCAAAAGGACTTTTGACCGACTAAAACAGGCAAAACTACTTTTGACCAATCTGTCGTCAGGTTGACGTTTGTACATAGGTACTGTCAGATTTGTGACTCGCCAGCATGTCGACGGCACCCCGCTATCGCGGGGTGCCTATTCCGCTCTGAGCTCTGAGGGACACAAGCGAACCCTAACCTAACCGAAATTTGACAGTACATATGTGACAAACGTCAACCTTGACAGATTGGTCAAAAGTAGTTTTGCCTGTTTATGTCGGTTAAAAGTCCTTTTGACCAGTTCACACTTTTGACTGCAACATATAATTATATGTACTTATTATTATATTTCTCTGTATTTTCTTTCTTTTAAATGTTTAGCTGTAAGAATATTTATATAAGTTTTGGTTTAATAAAGTTTTTAATTATCTATCCATTTTTTAAGGTGCAGGTACTTCCCCAGTTCGACTGCCCCAATTATTAAGCGAAATGACTTTCCATTGTGTCCTATATATCTCGTGTTATTCATATTTCATTTACTTACATGATTAATAATTATTTTCCTACCTACGGCGTCTTTGAAGCCTAGAAGGTTCCCCAAGGGACAAACCAGCAAATAGCAAATCTACCAGCAGACATATTCAAAAACCCTTTAGAACATCATGTCCCTAGAGACATACAATAACTTAGAAAGGACCGATGTCAATCCATTTTACACGCGATTTAAATCCTAATGGCTAATAACTATAAGTTGTTTTATAAAATGGCGTAAACTTTCTTTTCTAATTCGGTATTCCAGTTATGAATACCAACAAAATCCCTAGCTACCGAATAATGGAAGTCCGATGTATTTTACACGCGATTTTGATGCTAATTCCTACTAACTTGCGTCTTAAATTAGCGTAAAGTTTATTTTGGAACTCGGTCTTCTATTTGATGCTAGAAAGGACCAAAGTCCGGTTATTTTACAGGCGATTTTGATCCAAACTACTACTCACTTGTGTCTTAAATTGGCGTAAACTTTCTTTGGCTGTTAGTCTTTTGGTTTTTGTGTGTTGAATGATGACAGATGGTTCTGTAAGTTCGCGGCTTCTGTTCAAAGAGTTATCTATAAGTTGATTAATAGTTACTTTCATTTCTTTCTTAGAAATGGTCCGCTGTTTCATCACAGGGCCACTGTTGTTTGGGATAAGCAATTTTAACTATAGTTACTGTAGCCAAGCCGTAACCAGAACCTCTAGTTTAAGTTTATTTCGAAACAAAACTCAAACGAACACGTTTGCGTGTAGTCTTATATAGTTACGCGTTGCATTACAAAATGAGACCAAACGCAAACGCGTTGGTTTGTGTTTTGTTTCGAAAAAACGTATAATAGAGGTATAGTTCGTACAAAACTCTAAGGCCAAATTCTGTCAAACGAACGCAAGCAAAACTCGACTTAGAGCTCTGACTGTTAGGTAGATTTTTGCTTGCGTTAATTTGACAGCACCTGGCCTTACAATTGTGTACGAACTATATAGGGGGCCGAATTTTGAGTGTCGAACGCTCGACTTTTCACTCGACATCTGTCAAAACGTCATAGGTAGTTTTTTGACAGATCTCGAGTGAAAAGTCGAGCGTTCGACCCTCAAAAATCGGGCCCCTGGAGGTCGTGGGTTCAAAGGTTCAAACCCTGCCTTACCCGCGCTGCCTCGTCAGATAATAATATTGAGTTATTTTTGTATTAAAAACTTATTAGAAAACCAATTATAAAATAACGGGACTGAAAGGTCCACTTTTCGATCGCACATGAGTGACCACAATAATTGCTCAAACAATAGGATACCATATAAATCAAAAATCATTCATATGCTAATTGGACATTTAATTTAACACGCGGTTGAGCGCTGTGATTAGTCGAAAGCGCGAAAACGAAGGTTAATGATGAAAGGGGTACAGTCAACCAATTTGATTTCTGGGCCACTTTGTACCTTGTCACAGTGAAAATCAATATGAAAGCCGCTAGAGATCTCATAGTAATGTCACTGTGACAATGTACAAAATGGCCCAGAAATCAAATTGGTTGAACGTACCTTTGATGCCGCGCAACGCGCCTGTATTACCAAAAGGGGGTAGGCAGGAAACATGAAATACCATATCTAGCAAGAATATATGTTTGGATTGGAGAAGTTGAAAATGCCAACTGGAGTGAAAGGTAGCATTAAGAGCCCGGACACATGTCCACGGTACGGCGCCGCGCCGTACGCGGCAACGTACAAAGAGCAAAGGCCGTAGACGGTGCCCGGTGCCGTACCGTGGACATGTGTCCGTGCCCTTAGGCATCGGTAGACCGTATGCTTTTATTTGCTTGGTATTTGTTCGAGGAAAGGCGAATCTCGACCTTGGACCTAAATCGCCAATTACGCAAAGAAAGACCTAAGCCCTCATATACATACGCGTATACTTAAAATTATTTGAACTGCCCGAGTTTTATCAAATTAGGCCTTTCAAAAAGCGACTTTACTGTCCAAGCGTGAAGATTCAAAGTCCAATGACAAGTTTTATAAAATGTCGGACATTTTAAATAATTTCTACTATACAGTACAACTCAGGAGGGCAACTATACTGTCAAGAATGTCATAGAGTCTTTAAGACCCAAGTTTGGTCGTAAAAGGCGACTAAAGGGGGTCATCGGGGTAGCAAGTGCTTAATGCGGTGGGGGCCGCAGCACTTACTTATCAGCCACAGGGAGGGTGGCCCAAGCCAAAAGGCGGAGAAGCGCGAGGGGGGCTCCAGTGCGTTCAGTATGAGATCCCGGAGCCCCCCGCATGAGAGCGCAGATGCGTCGTGGAGTTTTTAGTGGCTAGAAATACCACATAACCCAGGCATGCCTCCATGCCTGGGTACCAGGTTCGCAGGTTTTCTCCACGTAAAAATAAAAAAAAGGTAGCAAGCCATATTAGAGCTCACAGAAGGAGAATGCAGTAATGGCTGGAGTCGCCGTCATCGAAACCGATGTGGAGGACTTTTATATATATTAAAACAAATTTTACTGATCCTAGTTCACTTCTCACATCATAAGCGCTACCTGTGAAGTCACCGCGGACGGACGGACAGACGGTTTGACAAATGACTTGTTTAGACAGGCCGACAGGTGTGGTCCCTCATACAAGTAATCATTTTAGATCGTTCAGCGCCATTCGACTTTGTTTTTTAGCAGTTTGTGACATAGCCGATATTTAGCATTTAGCACAAAATAGCAGGCACCGGTTTCGGTATTTTCTCCTTATGCTTTGGAAGGCACGTTAAGCCGTTGATCCCGGCTGCTGTATATGGCAGCACTGCAGCAGTCGTTAAGCCTATTTGGAGGCCTTCGGGCGGCTTGAGAAATTCTAACAGTCTGACGAGTCAAGTTGTCCGTAGTGTACCCACCGCTACCCTACCCATGACCTGTGTACCCTACACGGTGGTGCTAAAAGTGCAATAAAAACGCACTGATAACGCGTTTATTTTATTTATATATTTATATGGACACCTAGCTACGACCATGTCAACCATCCATACATAAAAGACATTAAATTACGGGACAATCTTTAGTAATATGACATAATTACTGCTATTCTATAAATTACTGTATTTAGTGGTGTTTAGACGCAACAAGGAAAGACATTTGCAACGGCTGAAGAGTAAAATACGTGTTGTGTACTAAAATGTACACATGATTATTTTAATAAGAACTTCCTTAATCTTTAACGTTATCATCAGCTCCTGAAAGTAACAAAACATGGTGTCCAAATAATCGTTTCACTTTAAAACGTAGAACTCCCATACAAACATCATAAATGCGAAAATAACTCTATCTGTTATATTTTCAAGCTTAAACCAATGACCGGATTCAGAGGAAATTTTGTATGGACATATTTAGAGACAATAAAGCCTACGTATCCTCGGGTACGTTGGTTTTATTACGATTTAGACAACGAACATTTCACGAGAATCGGTTGAGAAATGCGACCTGTACACGCGAAATATTTTTTCCCAAACTTCGCGCTCACTCGGTCAGCTATTGACTGTATGTTCGTTAAGGGAAAAGTCTCTATATATCTATATGTAACTAAGCTCTTAATTGTACATAGTTAATTTCAAGTCATTCAACGTCAAAGTTCCTGTCAGTACGGCCCTTTGAATGCAGATCGTCATTAAGATAGCTTTCAGGGCTCAAGCTGGGCCCTAAGTATTCAACGACCTAGGTCCATGACTGTATGGACTGACAGGCCACGCCCAGCGCTTTGAGCTGTCCGTCTGTCTGTCAGAAATGCGAAGTAATGTTGTGGTAACTGTGGTTCGAAGTTTACATAGTTTGCGAGCATATACAGTAATACAAGCCAGCAAGTGTTGTTTGTATATTAAATTTAAGCTCTGCGAAACAAATGAAAATATGTTAGGTATTTGCCTTATCAACGTTTTGAAAAGTTAAGAGGTTTCAAATTGGATGATTTTTAAGCATGTTTATAAAATCCTCTAAGAAATTGCAGCCTTTTGTATGTAGATGTAGGTCAGGTATAAACATTTATTTATCATTTGGCAATTATCACTGAGAAAACAGTTCATCAATAATTTAGGTGATTCACATAAAGAGGAGATCAAAGTGACAAATCACGAAAGAGTATGATGAAAATTTTAAATGTTATGGTGAAGCTAATCACATAATTGCATTACTCCATGATTATGTGATTAGCTTCACCATAATATTAAAAAAATTCATCATACTTTTTGGTAATTTGTCGCTTTGATCCCCTCTTTATGTGAATCACCTAAATTATTGATGAACTGTTTTCTCAGTGTATTTATATTCAGACATTTTGATATGTCGTATATTCCCAACCTATGTATATCCAGGCATTTTCATTAGCAAATATTAGCGATATGGTTGACTAATTAAATTAAATTGTTTTGTTATTAGTTACGCAGAAGGTGAAGTCTTTTTACCATGAAATTGGAACAAAAACTACAATAATATTCTAGGTAGGGACAGGGACCAAATTTTGTATTGCACTTTTTTCTCAACCAAAGTTAATCCGTATAAGAAATCTGTCACCAGTGTTGACATAAGACGAGAATGTTAACCATAGACAAACACGCTCGCCTATACGGTAGCAATGAGCCTTTTAGGTTATAAAGCGAAGTGATGGGTAATTGTCGATGGTCAACGTCGATTCGATAGACAAATAAAGTCGTGATCAAACTGGATTAAGAATTTAATCTTAGGATTAAAGTCAAAATTATTCATCTTCTTAGCGTTATCATTATGCCAGTACAGTTGCATCCTGAAGGATGCCCGGGGTTCGCTATATACCCCAAGATAATCCCAAGATTTGGCGTAGGCACTACTTTTTACGGAATCGACTGCCATCTGACCCCCCAACTCAAGGGGGAAACTTTCCTAAGAAGGGTCCTTATCTATGAGAGTTAATTGCATTTTTATGTACTTAATGGATTTTTATCGACTTTTTCCCGTCACTAGAGCAGAAATCGGGCAATTTCGCTCAAAACCGATATAGTTTAAACATCGGCCCTGTTTGTTTAGGCGCGTCTCGAGTGCGCAGGTATTTAGAAAATGTCAGTTTTCGACTTGTTGCTTTTACATTGAGTGGTCTCTGGAGTTGCACTGTTAAAAGGGCTATGTGTTTCGTTTGAGTGTCACTCATCATCATCATCATTATTTAAGAGTTTCACTCTTGTCGGTGCAGTTCTCTCCAGTCCGTCCTACTTAACGCCAGTTCTTTGACTTCTCTAGTGAGTAGTTCTGAGTCTCACTAGGACCTCAAAATCGATTTTATTCTCGTAGGTACAGTCCAACAAGCAAAATTTTTTTTTGCAATACAGTGACAAAATACGCGAACATGACTGTAAAACTGTAATGTCAAGGGCGTATGAGCGTAATAGATATTTTCGTAGCTTTGGGAACGTACATATACCTATTTATGTCTTTGATTGTATTTATACAATTCCAAAATGAAATTGAGGTTAGAATTCTCTCATCGGCCCACCTTTAATGTCTTTTATAAACCAGCCAAGTGCCTGTCGGGCCACGCGCAATGTTATGGTTCCGTAGTTATTAATTGAGGATCTAATTACCTGAAAATATTTATAAATTGCTAGATAAATGTTGTTTTTCTTTGGTAATACCTAGTCGGTGTTGTCATAGTCACAGTAAATATTTAACGTGTAGGTTCCCTAATAAGATCTTTTGTATTGTATTTTAATTTAAGAATCATAAAAATCATTCTCACATAGGCGTGTGGCGTGTATGTTATCAAGACCGTGAATTCCAAAATATAATTCATAGCTTTATAACGACAAGGCACAGACAGACAAGCCGAATCTATATCAGATCTGTTTGATCGAAATATCGATTATAGTAATCGGACATCGATTAATGGTAGTCCGGATCCCGTCGGAGTTCCGATCGATCGATGAAAATGTCTTTGACCTCTTTGAGAATTCTTATTCAGTATTTGAATAGAATAAAATAAGTCTTGGCCTCTGCAGTGTTCCCCAAACAGACCGACTTCATATTGCTGCTTTCCTCAAAGAAACTTGGAATTTCATGTGCGCAAAGAAAAACATTAAACGGTATTCTGATGCCAGTCAAATCGGCAACTTTTTGTGTAACATCAAAAAAACGCTAGGTTAATATGAAGTTTGTAGGGAAATACCACTAATGCCGTCACAATTTTTGTCGAACTGTATCTTTTTTTCAGGGTTCCGTACCCGAATTGTCCAAACGGAACTCTATTGCTCTCACGCATCCGTCTTTCGTCTGTCACAAAATTATGTTGTGAAGTATTTTTTAACTTTCCATTTATCTAACTTGAAATTTGGTGATAATGCTTATTGTTACGTATGTTTTACCAACAGAATACTACTAATATATACTAATATATTGATAAAGCAGATTTTTTATTTGAATTTTCCTTTGCCCAATGATGTACATTAACTCTTATGTAAAAGAAAATAAGAGTCATTAATTTTTTATAGAACAATCAATTTAAAACCGTATGATCTTGGAATAAGGGTTTAAGTGTCCATTATTGGTGCTTGTTCTTAAAGTGTCCATAATTGGTGGTGTCGCCTTAGCCGGTTTTTTTTATTTTTATGTAGTTATATAAATATCTTAAAGTAGCATAAGTAGGTTTATGTTTGATGTTTTATAGTATTTTTGTAAGTTTACCGTTTGAAACTCATATCACCACTCATAAGGCCATTTATGTCACACCTGGCCATAAAGCGGCAATTACCGCACGCTTCCCGCGGGAAATCCCACTTCCTGGCCAGAGGGTGACATAAAATTTTGTACTTAACACGGGCGGTAATAAAGAAAGCCTCAGATCGCATATTTATCGCCCTTGCCTTCGGCTCGGGCGTCAAATACCTGCGATCCGAGACATTCTTTGTTTTACCGCCCTTGTTAAGTAATGTACTATTATCGATCAATCAGTCCTTCTGTAATACTCGTTGTCAAACTTTTGTTTTTAACCCGGCAGCCGTAGTGGCCTCAAACAAACACACAATTTGTCTAACTCCTGTTATTTTTCTTGTCAATCTGATAATGGATCTTCTGTTGGAGGCTATACAGTCGATGGTTTAAGAGACAGCAGACAGCGTGATGAATGTAATAATTGTACTACTATAAGATGCAAATATAAAATAAATATTTGTAAACAACAGTAGACAATCTTACATAAATCGACCTAGTCCCAAATTAAACAAAGCTTGTAAGTACTATGGGTACTAGGCGTGTTAGGCCTCTGCTCTGCTGAGTTTCCAAACCATATTTTTCAAGTGACGTTTGACAGTATAATTTTCTGTTCTATTTTACATGACAGGTATTTAAAGCTTAAATGAAGAAAACAATAATAATATAAAACGGTTAGACGAAAGCACGTCGTACAGTCAAGTGCAAAAATATGGGTGCATACAACTTGCTCAAAAAGATGTCCCATCTCTTATGTCGGTGAATTAAGGTTTTGGTACATACATATGAGAGGATTCATTCGATACATATTTTTGCACTTGACTGTACAAGACGATATACTTTAGTTTTTGCAAAAAGGCTTTCTTATATCTTTCCCCGAATGGTAGGATGTTCTCCTCTATAGCCGTTCCATAACTGCACGCACTTGCGGATTTCTGCCGTGCGTTTTTTTTTGCGCCAAATCTGTGCGGAACTTCCATATTCCGGACTACTACGCACGTGCAGTACCCTTAGGTATTTAAATAGATTTTTTGTCAGTTGAATTTTTGGCAATTATTCAAAATGGCGATTTAGTAAGTTCCACTTACAGACCCACTTGCAATAATGTACATTGAGCAAGTTTAAATCAATATAAATACTTTCTTAATTTTTCTTTCTTTAAAACAAGTCAGCAGTCAATGTTCTACGCCATCGTCGTGTGTGGCATGATCCCCGTGTCACCACAATCATTTATCTTGCGTTAAACGTCCGAATCCTTTTTTCTACGGCCGGGCGTTGTGTCAAAGGTGTTTAACATTGTTGGACTTGGGACGAAATGGTCTACAAGTGTTTATATATATTGTTACATGGATGATTCAAATTTTCGATCATTTTATACGAGTTTTGTGGATGAGGACCGATTTTTTGGCACACAGTTAAGTCATTTGATTCGCCTACATATTTTAATTGATTCCTTTCCTTTGTGACACGAAACTTATCCATATAAATTATATGACAAGTGAGTGGTCCACACAAAAACGGAAAGCACTCACACCTTCGCAGCATAGCTGCATAGCACATGTCCCCACTCAAGCAGCGCGCCGCGCATGAACCGCTTTTAACTGTGGTCCGTATGAAAACGGTACAACAGAAAGTACCAGGCTATCATAAAAGACTAGGAGCTGCCCAGGCCGCCGCGCAGGGACCGCGTCAAACTGCGGGACGTAAGAGCGGTACTAGAGAAAGTACCAGGCTATCATAAAGACTAGGAGCTGACCTGGTTGTGGTAGTGCGCGAGGTGGTGCGGCACGTGCCGCATCGCCGGGTGCAGCATCGCGCTGTCGCTGCTGCTGCCCTCTACCGCCTGCAACAACACAACACATTTACCATTCTGGCACACCTGTGACACGCGAAGGAACGTAAGCGCTGTGGGTATGTGTGCATGCGCTGTCGGTACACGCGTCAATTGTTTGCGCGGGTGCGTAGCGCGTGGCGCGGACGAATCGCGAGGCGCGACGGCACCCGATCGTAACGTAACCAGGCGGGTCTCTCAGGGACGAGGTAACTGACCTCGGTGCGGGGGGTTCGTGTCCGTTCTGTATTTAATACTATTTTACACCACACCTTGCCAAAAAGCGCGTTTTTCTGCACGCTGCGCGATCAGAAAAACCCACTTTTTGGCCAAGTGGTGACGTAAAATTGTGTACAAAACACGGGTCGTAAAACAGAAAGCCCTCTCTCGCATATTTGAGACCCTCGCCTGCGGCTCGGGCCCCAAACATCTGCGATATCGGCCTTTCTTTGTTTTACAACCCTTGTATCGTAAATAACTATTACTATTCTGTGATTTTGGTACCGACTTCCAACTTGATCGTCCCTATTCGTCCCGGTACCGCCGCATACCGGGTAGAGTCAGTTCGACCCAGGTCGGGCCTAGCCGAGTTTCTAGCTGGACTCTTCTCAGCTAGGTAAGCTAGGTTACGGTTTAGAGAACCAGCTATAAAACTCCCAAATTGCATGTCTTTCCCTGCTCAGCAGCTCTCTGAGTAGGACATCGCAGAGCGGTAAGCGAGTACTGTAATCAGTATCTGAGGCTGTTAGATAGATACATGGATAAACACTTCATTCATTCCCACAATTTACATGGCATGAAATGAAGAAAAGAAACATGCAAGTTAAGAACTACGAGTAACACGATTATTAATCACAGACAAATAATAAAAAAATAAACCAGAAGTGATACAATATCTGGCCATCCTTGGCCTCGTCTCCAAGCACGAGCAGCTCCAAAGACTCCCCGCTCACCAGTTCTCTGAGTTTCGTCGCAGAGTAGTAAGCGAGTATAGTAATCTTTACCTGAGGCTGGTCATCCTTGGCCTCGTCTCCGAGTTCCACGAGCTGCAACGCCTCCTCGAGAAGTTCCAGGGACTCCCCGCTCACCAGCTCCCTGGGTAGCTCGCCCTGGATCAGGTATTCACCTGGGGAAGGAGGAAAATGCTACATTATCATTTCATTTCAAATTTGTTCGCGCGGGAGGGTGGAAGTAAACATAAAACGCTTGGTCATATATTACACAATTAGGTTTATCTCATTATCTATGATCCAATCTTGAACTGAACGCCTCTGTTCAATAGAAATTCACATACTGAAACAATGACTACTAGGAGATACGGCATTCGAAGTAAGAGACTTTCTGTTAAACCTTAACAAACCGTCAACATCTCAAACGCATGATTTCCATTCAAGCACAAGCTTAAAACACAAGCCTATTGTACGTCAATCAGAATTACAACACTCAATCAAAAACAACCTCTCCCACTTAGACAATAAGAACCGTCAGACTTACTAAAGATTCTACCCATTTTTATATATCAACGCATTGAAATGTCAACTTAAATGTCATACTATAAGGTATGTAATAGAATGACCGTTTAGTGTTCCTTCAATGGAAATTACAAAATTTCGGATGCATGCAACGAGTGATTGAAATGTCAACTTAAAATAATTAGTGATAAAGTGCATTTTTAAATGTCCCGTATCTTTTTTTTTTAACTGGCTACTGACCATAATTAGGAGCGGTGGCTTAAAACCGTAAAACTTTAAGTCTATTCAGTAGTAAAGGGATTATGGTCGGACAAAGGGTCTAAGGAAAGGGGTTTGAGTCCACCTTTGATTTATTGGGTTTCGGAAATATGAATTGAAGTTGTAAATTTGGCGCGTTATGAATTTATGACGAGTATTTTGCATTAAAATGCCGAAAAGAGTTGAGCTCTTTCTTTGAAATAATTTAGGACAAACGCAGAATATTGTACATGTGCTCCCAAGAGTGACTACTGTATGGAGCCTGTAGATACAGACAAACACAGCTGGGATTGGTTTGTTCTTTAAAGTACATATTTCCGTATTATCAATATCGGTTCAGATCCTCAAGATGAAAAGGTCTGAAAAGATCATTGATAAAAATTATTCGAAATTCATCATCTCTTCGAAGTTCGCAAAATTTGAAAGGCTTTATCTCAGAAACTATTGGGTCTACAGAGATAATTCTAGTCACATATTGTAGGAAATTTTGTCTATTTTAAAGGACTTTATAACATAGAACTGGGGTCGGCAAAAGTGCCAAAAGATAGAAAAAAAAATTTCGAGGTCCAGAAATAAATCTTTTAATGAAATCAATATGCATGCAGCATATTTAACATTATTTGGGGCTTAGAATGTACTATCAAAAACTAGTCCTTTAGATTTGACATATATATGCGTTCGGCGCTCGAAGTCACAAACTTGGATTTATTCATTGGGCCCGCATCATAAACAAGTCTGCAAAGCATTAAAACATGACGGACCCGGACTACCGGATCGGATATGACGGGTTTTACAAGGTTACTGGACTAGTATCACTTAAAATTCTTAAAATAAATAGGTTTGAAGTTTCATCTAGATCCAAGTATTTTCGTAATTTTTGTTTATTGTAGTGTTCTTTAACGTATTCTGGTTGTCCTTTCAAACAATACTCACCACTAATGATTCTGTTAATATAAAGCATCTACGCCAATTACTCTACCCACATCCATAAACACAAATGACCATGTCAAAGGAACCTGTCATAAACGGAGCTGTCAATTGTCACGCTAAATAGCGGCACTTAGCCAAAAAAAGTGTCGCCATCGCCAACCACACAAAGGGGGGATTAATTTTTGTTTAAACCACAATTGTCGCCACTGAGGTAGGACCGTTTGAAAGATATGAAAAAGGGTTGAAAAGGGTTTGATTAGCGAAGTATCAAGCTACTTAGATGCTGTTTTTATACAATTTCAATGTCTGGAGCAGTATTTGCATCGCAATTTTTTTTAATACGTGTAATATAATTAAATTAAAATACTGCTTGGTAATTAAAGTGATTCTGGAAACAGTAAAAAAAAAATTCTATACGTTGCGGGGCTGCAGGCTACCGAGGTAAGATGAATACGATCAAACCCAGCAATGTAATGAAAATTCCTTGAGAATTGCACGCAAGTGCTTGCTAGTCGAAATCTTAAACTGCGCTTTAGACGAGGACGGGATAAAACCGGTCATTGCAGAGATCCTTTGTACAGCAGTGGTCGAGATTTGTCCAATATGATAATACGAGTAACGTTGGAGCGCTCGTGGCCCAGCGGCGCCGGCGCCTGCGTGCCTCAAGCGTTATGCAAAGTTAAGCAACATGGGCCGCGGTCAGTACATGGATGGGTGACCGGCTTTGAGTGGTTACTAAATGAGCGCTCCCGTGCTTTGGAAGGCACGTTACGCCGTTGATCCCGGCTGCTGTTTATGGCAGCAGTCGTTAAGCCAAGTTGGAGGCCTTCGGGCGGCTTGAAAACTTCTAACAGTCAAGTTGCCCACTCACTTGACAAAGGGGGGTCGAAGTTGCACCACGTCCGTAGGGAAAGTACCCACCGCTACCCTACACGTGACCCCTGGATGGTTCTAAAACTGCAACAAAAACACTGGCAACCGTACTGTCTTCTCGTAAATAAATACGAGTAACAATGGTGGCGTGAAATAGGGAAGGCCTAGATCCAGTAGTGGACGACTGCAGGCTGGGGGTGATGATAAACCAACGGCCAGTGACACCGACGTTGTCCTATAAGTGCTAAGATGTCAGGAACTCTCTTAATCAAGTATAATTTCAGCCCTGAAGACCATCGCTTAGAACAGGCAGGTTTTCGATTCGCAAGTTCACTTGCAAGTTCTTACTAATGTAAATCGGCCTTAATGATTGAAAGAAAACGAAATCTTATCTCAGGATTCCTTGAACTTAGACACTATTCTATATCACGTACTTATCACATTATAGGCGAAGATACAAGCTTTTAAACGCAAACAAAAAATTCAATTTGCTGAAGAAACTCTTAGCGTCTAAAATCTGCAAATAGATCGATTTAAAAAAAACAAAATTGCATAACATGGCAACACCGTAGTAACCTTGGCCGTGACAGTCACGGGCGTGTGCGCCGAAAGTGATCTATAGATCGTAGATCCGTCGTGACAATGTCGATTGTGCGGTTGCGTCAGCAGTTTTTGTCGTTGACTGTCGATTGTTGATTGGCTTAGGTGGGGATGTGATGGGATTTTCCTACATATAAATTAATACGTGGAACTCGTTAACCTCCATACAAACCCATACAAAATTCCCCCATTTTACCCCCTACGGGGGAAAAGCTATCCTATATGAATTTACACGCACACTTTCATATAGTGCCGCAAACACTCGGCGAAAGATGGCGCCAAGGCAAGCCCTTTAGTCAGCTTATTTCACACATTATTCTGCATTAAGTTATGTCTACCTAAAACTTAACTAGGTAATTAAATTTTGATTTATTGTGAATAAATTTAAACACATGCAAACTTGCTCCATTTTACCCTCTTAGGAGGTGATTTCAGGGGAAATAGCTATCCTGTGTCCTTCCCAGGGTCTCAAAATATCTCCATACCAAATTTCATCTCAATCGGTTCAGCGGTTTAAGCGTGAAGAAGTAACAGACAGACAATTATTACTTACTTTCGCATTTCTAATATTAAGTAAGTATCGATGTATATAGTTTTTTTAAGCAATAAATGGAAATAAAGTTGATTGTTCACTTAGGAAACGAATCACCTTTCGGAACCTTTAGGAAAAGAATCCTATTATATACCTAATAAGCAGATACTTAATGCTAATTTTCAAGTTATCAAGTAATTTATTGCGTTCATGTTGTTTTACATATTATATGTAGGTGACAAAATTTACATTAAGTAGTAGTACCAAACATGAGCCCTGCAAGGGCGTCGCAATTGTTGCCTTAAAACTAAGTAATTAAAATGGACTTAAATCTATTAATAAATTATTATATTGCGGCTGTTAGATACCATATATGTATATATTGTATATCACACACACAACAATATATCAAAAATCAAAAAATCAAAATCAAAAGGTTTATTAATCAAAACAGATAAATACATTGATCGATGTTCCATCAAAGACCAAACTAGGCTGAGCCTGTATCTTGGCCTTTGCGAGTGCGGTTAACAATAATAAAGTACTTAAGTTAATTTTAGGTACATACATGAACATAAATATAGTTACAACATTCTAATAAATACTACTAAACTTTAATTTTTTCAAGAGCTATTTAGTCTCTGTTTATGTGTGTGTGTGTGTGTGTGTGTGTGTGTGTGTGTGTGTATGTGTGTGTGTTCTGCTTGATTGGGTTTACTTTGCTTTGATGTGTTTAATGATATTATAGTATAGTTCAGACATTTTTACATTACATTATTTAGGTTAAATGTGGGTTAATTAATTTGTCTTCAAGGTATTCATTTAAAGAATAGTATGCTTTGTTTATTAAAATCTGCTTTAATTTACTTATAATTTTTTTATCATTGTCTGTGTAATTTCGGCGTACTTCAAAGAGTTCTCAACTCTACACGAAATTAAATATAGATAACATCTAATTATTTAATGAAGGTAGAAAGCGTTTAGGTTCCCACACTTGTGTGATTTGAATATAAGAGTTATGTGATTTGAATATAAGAGAAGTGGCTGTAGAAAGGTAACTCAAGCAATTATTTAATTTCATGTTTTACCTACAGCTTTGGATGGGGGAAGCCCAGGAACCCAGAATCGGATATTGCGGTGCAAAATAAAATAATGAGTACTGCGTTCAGCACTCAACAGTGGCTGGGACGGGTCAGGTCAAGATTCTGAGGTCTACTCGTAATTTTTCCTCTGAAAAATAAACGTTTAATTTCAGACCTTTTTGACCTATAGGAGGCAGCAGGAAGAAAACGGACCCTGAGCTCATTGGATTTATTTAGTTATCGTCTGGCAATTGTTACGAACCGAATCTTCGAGAAGACAGTACGGTACGGTTGCCAGTTTTTGTTGCACTTATAGCATCACCCAAGGGTCACATGTAAGGTAGCGGGGGGATGGGTACTCCCTACGGACGTGGTGCAAGTTCGACCCCACTGTATCAAGTGAGTGGGCAACTTGACTGTTAGAAGTTCTCAAGCCGCCCGAAGGCCTCCAAGTTGGTTTGACGACAGCTGCCATACAGAGCAGCCAGGATCAACGGCTTAACGTGCCTTCCAAAGCTCAGTTAATAACCACTCAAAGCGGTCACCCATCCTAAAACTGACCGCGGCCGACATTGCATACCGCACGCGGCACGCGGGCACCGCGCCGCTGGGCCACGAGCGCTCCTTGGAGACAACCGGTAAAATAGTAGTTGCATACATTACTTTATCTACACACATATTATAACTACTCTAAGATGGGTTCAGAAACCGTAGTAAATAAATACAATAATTGTGTTAATACAACGTTTTTTGCACGGTTGCGGAAATATCGAAATCAGAACTGGCAACCGATACCTGAATGTTATTTTAAAAAGTAAAGAGTCCCTATTCTGATGTGATCATGTCGTTCTAGCTCAAATTTCGTGCGATATATACTAAAAAAACATCGAGCTGACATTTCGCATCGACTGAATTTGAATTTTCAGTGATACTAGAATAGGGACATGTCAACTTTGACATTTAAATTTTGACAGTTTTGTTTGACGTTTAATATTTTAACATCATATATGAGATTAAAATGAAAATTATATTAATGCTGTAGCCTTAGCCACAGATAAGATTTTTTTTTTCCGAACGCATATTAGAGGATTTATGATATGTGTGTAGATAAAAGCTTTTACCTAACTTGGGTACCTACTTGGTTATTGGAATTAACGTGTCAACCATTGGAATCTATACATAAACTTACGTATATATACACATTTTAGGTTTCAAATCCAAACATAACCTACACATCCGCTCACTCCGATTGGTCAACCATGAAGGACAAAATGGCGGATATTTTTTATACCTACCTAAACAATTAAAATGTACCTATTTTGGCACCGGACGGAATTTTGCACGCCCGAATCGATTTAATTTTTTTTGCCGATTGTTTAAGAATACATCTGTCTGTTAATTTGTTGGATATTTTGGTTTTTGCCGGAAGGATGATCATGGAAGTAATTAGGTAGTTTATTAGGGGTGCGGGTAAAGTAATCGATTGTTAACCAAGGGTTGAAAGCCACCTATTTCTGCCGTGGCAATTTACCCTACCAAACGTAAATACAATTTAATTTGAAGTAAGCTTTTGTCACTGCTATATAAGGGTAACTTCGTTAGTTTGTATACTAGAAAATGTTTTATATTTATTTAGGATGGTAACACCTAAGTCCGAGAAATATATTTTTCCTAAAGCATTAATGTTCCTCTTTCAGAATTTCGTAAAACTTTTCCCGCTCAAGGAAAATGCCAATGATATAACAGATCTTTATTTAAGGCTGATTTACATTGCGGGGCTGTGGGCTATAACTTCCGAGATAACATGAACGGTCAAATCCTGTAATGTAATAAAAATTCACTGAAAACGGTAGTGATTATATTCTCTTTGATTCACTGAAAATTGCACGCAAGCTCTAGATTGCTAGTATAAACCGCGCTTTAAATTTGAGACTATATGACAGATACCACGACACTAGAATTTGTTCCGCGATCACAGATAAGCTAACTTTCTTCTTTCTCGTCTAATATCTACGGATGAAACAAAACAGATAAGTACAAAGATAAGTTCATAACTTGACCCCAAGTCCCCAACCCACGCACTCGAAATTGACACAGAGAAATCTTTACCTACACAATAAATAAATTATATACGGTTCGGCCATCAATATCAATCGAAACAATTGTCTCCAATCTTCTCTCATTAAACCGCCGCCATCTTTAACCAACCGTCCCACTCTCGACATTCCATTTTTAAATTGACCCGAACGTATCCCCGTCCTCTTCCCGCGGCGCTTTTTGTTCGAATTTCGAATCATTTATAAATTGTTGTCTGAGTGAGTTTTTTTTCGGGCTTTGTGGTTAGCCGACCGTTTTTGTATTTCGAACGTCATTTGGAGACTGTTACAAAATTACTTTTGCGGTTAGAAGCGCCTACATGGCCAGGTGGTGCCCCTACACATTGTATATGTTGAAAATTAGCTCAATTTTTAGCCAACTGTGTATTAAGTTTGTCGAATGACGCGAACAAATCATTATGTACTATCTTCGGTTGCGATCTTTATGTCAGTATGTTGATTTTGAATGACCGTGGGCTTGAGATAACTTGGTGAATTGAGTTTGTATCTGATATCTGATACAACAAAGTGCAATTTGGATATTGCATTTCGACTTTGTTGCTTTTCTATAGGATTTAACCCGTTCCTGTGCAATAGACGTCAAACGCTTAGGAATGCTGTTGATATTGACGAAGAATATTTGAAGCTACACGTCGTAGTATAGACTTAGCTAAAACACGGTTTGTAAGATAGCGGTCCCACTCCCCACTAAAGTAAAGGTATAATGGCTGCCAATGACAAGCTACGTCTTTTTAAATTGTGAGGTTCCTAACGGTACGAAATATAATGATTGTAACTAGTGTTCTTAAATCCATTGACGATCAAGTTGGTGTTGACGTTGGACCTTGTATATTAATATTAATAATACATAAAATAATAGGGTCGTTACGCCGTTTACGCGGCCAGCGCCAGTTTTCAACCACACAACAAGCACAACTAGCACAAGCGTTTTTTGATTAAAGATAGGTACTTAATAGATTCATTTCTCAACTTAAAGTCATACAATAAAATTTCATGTGACAATCATACCTATATGATTAAATTAACGAACAAAAAAAAAACAATCGCTTATTTAAAAGCGCGAACGCGCTCGACTGATGAGTATTTTTTTAAACGTCAATGTTGCCAGGATGACTTGTGGTTAAAATTTATCGACTGTCCATAAATTTTATCCTTATACTTGAACACGGGCGGGCAAAACAATTAGATTTTCTATTCTTCTAAACTTTATTTAACTTTACATAGGTACTAATTTAAATTCTCTATCAATGTCAATACATACATACGAAGAAGACTTATAAAAAATCGTTAAATTTTCCTTAGAGATAATAATAAGTATCGCGTCTTTATCATAATATAAATGTTACACTTACGTTACTTTGAAAATCGAACAATCTTAAACGCTTTTTTTCGATAGGGCACTAACCGCTCTTGAAGCCTCTTTTGAATTTTCGAGCGTTCAAGTGTGGGATGTTCTCATTTTAAAAACACTACCAATTTAAATATGCAGCCCAAAGTGTCGCCACGATCTAACCGTGTACACAAGGAAGTACGTCGCCAGTTTAGTTCCGAAGTTTATCAACTGCACAAATAATGTTGTCGTGCTATATCTTGTTACTGTGGATTTTTATTCTTTTTAAAATGTCGTGGGACAACAATGGCGGGCCGAAGGTTTGACTTTTGAATGTTTTTATCGAAAATATTCGAAACTGTTTTGAAGGTTAAAAATAATACTTTGATGTTTCCCTAACGTGATTGCAGGACTTCATATAATAAGGTCGCGGGTATAAACTGGCGGCAAGCTGCGCATTAGGCGATTTATCGGTCTATTTGGTGGTATAAGGCTAGTTACTTTCATACGCGAGTGTACCAATGCGCAAACACACCCCCTCCACTTTCTTCCAGCGTTCTTTTTACATGACGCGACCTGTACCACCAAATAGACCGATAAATCTCCTAACAGCCTCGCCTTTTGATACAGATAGATTTTGACTTGTAAAAGTGCCCTTGAGGCCTAGTTGCAGATAGGGTTTCTGCTGGAGACTTCTCGAACTCGAGACAACTCGAGAGTTTCGCCTCCATTCGAGACGAGAAATAAATAGCCGACTCTCGAGACTCTCGAGTTCCGGCGAACACGAAAGTCAGGCTCGCCATTTTGCCGCTTTTTACAATGATAACGCCGCCCGCGCACTATAAAGACTAAAAGTCCCAATTTAGAGTGAGCGGCGTGTGCTGTTCCGACACTTCTCCGCTCATTTCAAATTGAGCTTTTTACGCATACCATTACGGTTCAATTTGGAGTGTGGCGGAACGTGCTGTTGCTGTATGCAGTCGGCAACGGAATCATACCTTTACATCTAAGTGCCACCTTGATGATGAAGTTAACAGCAGAATCGGAGCGGCAAACTTTGGAAAACTTCGCGTCAATGTGTTCCGGTCACACGACATAAAGCTCCAAACCAAGGTCTCTGTGTACATGGCAATAGTTCTGCCTACTCTTTTGTATGCCTCCAAAACGTGGTGCCTCTACCGCAAGCACATTCGCGTATTAAATAGGTTTCATCTGAAATGCCTGCGTGACATTATGAACATCTCCTGGTCGGACCGTGTCAGGAATACCCGGAAGTTCTACGCTGTGCTAATGTCAACGGCATTGAACACCTTTCTAATGCGTAGACAGCTGCATTGGTGCGGTCATATCTCCCGAATGTCTGAAGACAGAATAGCTAAGCACATCTTTTATTCTGAGCTGCAGGATGGAAAGTTATATTTTAATTGTTGATTTTTTGTAAGATTTTGGTTTTTGTATGTTGGTAAGAAGAGTTTTAATTTTGTTTTGTATTTCTAACTTGTAGTGCAAAGTGCAATAAATGAATTCTGATTTTTTTATTTGTTGTGCATTTTATTTTCAGCAATAGTTTACAATTTCTTACCAAAGACTCGAGAGTCGAGACAACTCGAGAAATTGGAGTCGAGAATTCTCGAAACTCGAGAAAAAAATGAGGCGAGAAACCAGAAACCCTAGTTGCAGAATAAATGTATTGAATTTTGAATTTTTTGAAACGAACACGCGGGCGGTTTAAACGCAGGAATACTCCTAAGAGTTTGCGCTCCAGTGAGCGTTGAGCAGCTTCAATCTAATATGAGGTGTCGTTGGAATCGAGCTACTGGGAACATCTTAGAGGACAGGAGAGGAAGCGGAAGACCTACTGAATTACTAAGGCTGCGTTTCCGCCAGAGATGTGCGAGGATGTGTTTTCATATATTTGACACCTCGCTCGGCGCGTTGCGATGTGTCAAATGTATGAAAACGCATCCTCGCACATCTCTGGTGGAAACGCAGCCTTAAACTAAGTTAGGAAGGAAGTTGCTGTCGACTCGTATGGGGAAGTCAAAAAAGTGCCAATGAACAGTGAAGAGTCGCAGTTACTCCACCGACAAGAGCGAAGCTCTTAAGTTTTCATCATGTTAATGTATTAAGGTCCAAAACTGGGACGCTTACCTTGTCATTTTAAATACATGATTGACTCACATTTAGGCAACGGTTATACATATGGCATTTACAAGTTCGTTAAAACGACAATGATAACATCGATTTTCCATACAAAAAAGCTTATTCCGCGGATCATAATTTAAAATCTCATTCAATTTTTTGCGAGTATCGATATCGCGCATACATTGTGTGTAAAATATTTTGACATGTGATCTGTCATTGGTGACTGATCACTGTCACGGGACTCATTGCCCTGGGGACAGTATGGCAGAGGTGTGACTATTTTTCATGTTTTTATAGGGATAAAAGGACAGAATAGAGTAACTTTTACAGTTCTAAATATATTTTTTCTTCTTGGGTGCCGCCGACATTTAACTTAGTAGGATAACTCTACTCAATTTAACATTTAAAGCAGGTAAATATGATCGGATACATCACGAAACATGGCCGTATTAAGTTAATCAAAATGGCCGACTAGACCGGCAGAGCACAACACCAACGTCAGAAAACTGTAGGTATAATTTTGAGCAGTCAATGCTCCAAAGGTATTTTTTTAAAACATGTTTTAGGAAGAATGTTTTGTATTTTTCAGAACCTGTAACCTTCATATTTTAAATGAATAATTTATGTAATCAATTAGTAGGAATTGTATATCAGATATTTTATTTAGAGAAAATTGGCATTTGAGCTAATGGACAGAATTTGAAGATTTTTTTTATTCCCTGCATTATACAAAGCCCTTTTTATTTCATTGGTAACTTCAGTTAGCCTGTCTGTAGGTATTGCAATTGGATTTGCCTCTTATATTACAGAAAGTACCTTCAGTTTTTATTGTAAAGACAGGCCAGGTTGAGTATTTGCGTAGAAACCGTGTAATATTCGAATTGAGGAACTAGAAATTTCGTTTATAGTAATATAAGTAATAGTATTATTATAGGTATAAGTAGATTAACATTTAAAAATCTGGCCTACCTGTGTGAGGCCGGGGAGGGTCGCTAGTAGACAATAAAGCCTAGGTAGGCTAGGGTAGGTAATATTTAGCTAGCTGAACGCTACTAATCTGTAATTTTCAAGTTTCGAGTTTTTTTTTCAAGTTTTTTTTTCTATTTGACGAAAGCTTGCGACAAGCCCTGATCAAAACAACCACTACATAATAGTTATTAAACTTATGTAATACATTGCTTCACAGAGTGCCTAATTACGTGATTTCTTAACATATACTCATTCAACACGCTGCTTTCAAGTTTCAACACCACCTAGTCGTGGTGTATGGATGGTTATGCCAAGTCTCGCGACCACGAATGTTGCGATACATTCGAAACGTCGGGTAAAACCTTACAAAAGGTAAATAAATCATAAGTGTACGCGATTAAATCCCGTTTTCCAATAATAATACTAGCTGCTGCCTGCGACTTCGTAGATTAAACTATGTCCTAGGTAGTATATGAAAAGGTTCGTCTTAATACCTACGTTAAGTAGTTCTTAATAATAATATAAAAAGAGACACATGTTTACTTTATTTGCCAAGATATTTAAAAAAACATTTGAAAGAAAGCAAGCGGAGCCGCCGGAAGAAATACAGTGATTTTCTCCCCAAACATAAAAGGGATTGAAATGAAAGTTTGGGGATTCGAATAGGTATGTTGAAAAAAAAAGTTCTTGAAATTCCCATTCAGTCTCTATTAAATTGTAATAGTTACAGTAAATTGTTGAGTTCTTTGAAATTCAACCCTTGAGGGTGTTAAATAGGGGTAAGAATACAGTGGAATTAACAAAAGTAACCCGTGTTTAATTATTTTTTAAGCATGACTAACCTGAATATCTAATTCTAGACAATGAGTTATATCCACCATACCACTATTGTCCATGAAAAAAATAGAAGATGTAGAACTGTAGGTAGGGTCATACTGTCGATTTGCGATTTTGTGACCAGCCAATTAGTGTGCCGGTTTTCGACCATTTGGTATAAAAGATGAACTGAAAGGATGTTTTTTCGAATATTTAATGTATTCCAATTCAATAACTACTGAATAATATGAATATGACTATTTTTTTAGAATCCGTAGAAATGTTAAATCTATAGTCGAAAAGAATCTTGTCCTTCTGCTGGTCGAAAACTGAATAATCTTTTTCCAAAAATATCCGATATGAATAAGAGTTAGACAGAGAGTTTTAATTCATTATCAGTAAAATTTCAAGAAAGTACATTGTTTCAGTAATTAATTCATCTGAAATCTTGTTTTAATCATAATACACTAAACCGCTTTCTTGTTCTATTAGATTGTTAATTTGCACGCATAAGCGTTCACTTTAATCATCTAAAACTAATAAGAAAGCACATACCGAACAAGTATCCACTGAGCACACACTAGAAATCGTTCACTATCACCGATTACCCGCCAAAATTGTTTAAAAAAAAACTACACTGTCATCCAAAGAGAAATTGTCAATTTTTTTTTCAAACGAAATGACTGTCCGCTAAAAATGCAGAATAGGAATGACCGAGCAGATCATGCACTATGATTTTCACTTTTTCGGAGCTAAGGATACCGCTCCATAGAGCCACAGAAATATAATGGGGTCTGGATGAAACCTTTTTGTCCCTTGCTTCATGCGGACTGCCTTTTTTTTCATATTGTTCGAGCCAACCGGTATCACGGCCTACCATGCCGGCCTGTAGGCGGAGCCGTTTGGGACTACCTTTCGAAACACACGCGTCTCTCTCTAACGCGCTCAGTTTTAAATTGGCTGAAGCGAGGCGGCTATGTTTGGGTGTGGTCGGCTTTAGTTTTTTAAGGATACGTACCTTTAGGTATGTTTTATATATCTTTTGTTAGATTGCTGGTGAATATTTTATTTGTCAGGGAAGTATCGGTTACATTTTGTTTGATGGGATTTCTGGAGTTATGTTATGTAAATATTGATGGTATACGCCAATAAACATTTTGTTTGGCGAAACTGATTATAAAACAAACAAATGTACCATTACTTTTTTGGAATAAATTAAAAAAAAAAAATTATATGTCAAAGATCAAGTATATAGCAATTTCAATTTTTTTATTGTAATAAACTAGCGGCTAGATGCGATCTAAAGGCGTGTCAAGCTTGCCTAGATAGATTGAGACCAGTATTTGTTTAGTTTCAATCTTAGCTACTAGGTAGCTAGATCGAAACCTAGTTTTATGATATGAGTCATGAAACGGTGGTTGAAAGACCGATATTTAAATTTGAACTTGTAATTATATCAGATTTAATTATAATTTGACTACATTATAGGGTAGATGCATCGGTTAGCGACCAGTTAATTTGGTGTGCCAGTTTGCGACCACTTGGATGAAGTGAAACAATATTTTCTATTTTTTATAATTGATTCCCATCCGATAACCATCAATTAACGCACACACATGATTTAAAATCCTCAAAAAGCTGACACTGTTCGCGTAACCAGCCTAGTGACTAATATCTTCCTAAAGATTTTCGTCGTTCTCAGATATAGTTGAAATCATTTAAAATGCCTCATATTTTACAAAACTGTCATTACATTTTAAACCTAAGGCTTAACCGTCTAACCGTAGCCTACTTACCGCCTGATGATAATAAAAATAAGCGGTGGCTATCAGCTTATCATCAGGCGGTAGGCTACGTTGCTGTATTAACCCTTTGAATGCCCAGAACACGAAGTAAAGGCACCAATAACGACTGTATGGCGTCATTATGGGGTGACAAAGTCCGCTTTGTGCTTTAAACAAAAGTTCATATTCAATATCTTATGGATAATTAGTTGGCGTGTGTCTATGCTGTACATCACGCGAACGCCTTTTCAAGGCACGAGTGAATAGGTATTTTCTGGGTGAACTCGCTTCACCGTCGGCCTCATCTTTGCCCCCTGGCTGGATGCTGGCCGAGAGCAATCTCCTTATTTAATTTTAAAAAAAGGCGGTGGAAATCGAAACTCGAAAGCGAACTTCAAAGATTTGCTTAAATAAGTCTAACTCGAGAGTTTAAAATGTTATAGGGTTACCTCAATAAAATATGAATCCGGTCATCAACCCAACTAAAACTCACCGATTATTTATGGACGAAATAGAAAACTACGAAGCCTGAGTTCACTTTCGCCCGACATTTTCTAGTCACGGTGACGTTTCAAGATGGCCGTCATCGCTCATCAGCGGTTTTCGGCGCCACCTGACATAGTACGCACAGAACAATTCAGGATCCTTATCGGATCAGTTAGAAACACGCTATTTAAGCTGTTTTTTGTATTAATTGACACGGAACTTGACATTTTCTATAGTACAGGACTATTGCTGCCTAATGCCTAATATCGTAGATTTCACATGCCGCTAGGCCAGTTACGCGGCCTAGCTGCGTCAGTTTGAAAGAAGAACGAAGTTTTTTTAATTAAAGATAAATTTTTTTTTTTTTTTTTTTTTTCGCTTCGCTCGTGGTTCAACCATAGAATCCATTCGCTAGCTCGTGGTTCAACCCTAGAATCCATTCGCTAGCTCGTGTTCCAATTCCACACTCGCGGTTAAAATACAACTTTGCACCCTTGTATAACAAATAACTATTTTACATGCACTAAACTAAAGAAACAGTGAGTCGTGTGCATTTGAATTGGTACCTAGCTATTGAATGGGAAATATTTTAAAAAATGAGAAAATATCCTTTCAGTTCCTCAACTCATTCAAGTGATTGCAAACCGGTGCAAAAAATTAGCAGGCCGCAAATCCATCTATCGTATCATCATCATCCTCCTAGCGTTATCCCAGTACAGTTGCATCCTAAAGGATGCCTGGGGTCCGCTACCTAATCCCAAGATTTGGCGTAGGCACTAGTTTTTACGGAAGCGACTGCCATCTGACCTTCCAACCCCGAGGGGAAACTAGACCTTATTGGGATTAAGCTTTGTCAAGTGAGTGGGCAACTTGACTGGTAGAAGTTTTCAAGCCGCCCGAAGGCCTCCAACTTGGCTTAACGACTGCTGCCATAGAGAGCAACCGGGATCAACGGCTTAACGTGCCTTCCAAAGCACGGGAGCGCTCAGATAGTAACCACTCAAAGCGGTCACCCATCCAAGTCCTGACCGCTGCCCACGTTGCTTAACCTTAGATACCGCAAGCGGTACTCAGGCGCCGCTGGGCCACGTCATTGTAGCTTGCCATAGTCATTGTAAAAAAAAAACAATGAAAGTATCTAACGAGTCACGACCGCTCAGCGTTTTGCCAACGGCAAGTTCAAGGCTTGTAATACAATGGTAAGGCAGTAGTGCACCGCCAATGAGTACAAGCGACCTTATAAGTGGCTAGACACTTAGATACTTTTTCGCTAGAGACGTATGCGGGTCCCTCGCTCTCATCACAGTGCATCCTCGGGAGCTCTGGCAACCTTGCTCACCTCCAACACTACATACTTGTATACTCGTAGTGAATAATGTTATTATGGCTGTGGTCTTCTGCAAGGCGGAGGTACTTCCCCAGTTGGGCTGCTCCAAATTCGAGCAAGATGGCATTTTGCTGTGCCATAACTCTCTATGCGGGGCCCTCACTCTCCTCTGGGTTCCTTACTCCCCACCAGGACCAACGCAACACCACTTGCCTAATTATGAGCGAGATAACGTTCGACTAATGATATTGGTAAATCCTAGAGTCCACTAGTTTTTATTATTATTTGAGTGTTGTAGTTAGCCCGATTTGTTGGACCATTTTCCCAAAATCGAATTTTCATTGTAGACAATATTCCAGTAGCGTTTTTTACCAGTCTGCTTTTTTCTAAACGCATATAATTTTAGTTGACTTTATTCACACTAGCTAACATTTACAGTCGCATTTTTTCCCAATAGTGTTTTTACTGATAGCATTACTATATATTTTACAATGTTCCTTAAAAATACACAAAACCTTACCTTATAAGCTTATAACCCTAATTACAAAAAAAGAAGAAAAATAGTTAACGTGGCTAAAACTCTCAAAACCAGAACGGCATTTGCCAGGACACAGTTTGTCAGTAGATCCGCACATGTCTATAATAAAACTCAAAACACACACACTCAAAGTCCTATCAAATTTTTGTAGTATATAAAGTAATAGTTAAATATTGATAATGTTTAATTTAACTGTTAACTGTTAGTACATACCTACTTATTGTAAACTATGGAAGAGCGGGGCTTATACAGGCATTGTTTGCTTACCGGGTGGCTCCATCCCCTTATATCATAAATGTACTACTTAATTAATGGAAATAAAGAATTTTGTATTTGTATTTTGTATTTATTCTGTATAGCCTATTTTCATGATCAATTATTTCTCTAGTATCTTTTTTCTCTAGTATCACTGCGACCATTTATATGATCTATTGTGATCGCCACGTACTACAAATTCTCGGTCAAGTCCTACAAACACAAAGAATCGCAGGATTTTTCCACTAGTTAACATAAAGGGGTACATTTACGGTAATAATAAACAAATATGTTGAACTTTTAAATCCTCGCAAACCGCTGATTGGCCATGACGCGGCGGCCATCTTGTGACGTCACCGTGACTCGGGTGTTGCCACCGACAAAACATGCAAGTTAACTGATTCATATGGGTAACTGTCATAAACTAATTTAAAAAAACACTGTTGTCAACTTGTCAGAGACCTTAACAGGAAATACACGAGTAAAAGCTATATCGTCTATTATGAAAGTTATTGATTAGCAATATTAAAATGAACGCCACACTCCCGGTTAGGGTTGCCATACGTCCGGATTTGTCCTGACATATCCGGGTTTTGACCCTTAGTCCGGATTGCGGCCGGACATGGAAAGTGTCCGGATTTTTAAGAATGACCTTATTTAAAAAAATGTTTTTACTATACATAAACGTAAAAATATTTTAAAGTTAACACAGTTTTAATAAATGAAATGATAAATTAGTAAGTAATCACTAATCAACAAAAATAATAATATTTATTTGAAAACAATATAAAATAGGATAAATTACAGCCAAAGAGATTTCAATCAATTCGCAAGTCCCCGCATGCCAAATCTTAGCGCGCTAAGACCACTTTGAAGTTTTTGTAAAAGTCTTTTTTTAATATACCTAAATGTCAATATAAGACCAACTTAATTTCCTAACATAATCGTTTATTTTATCATACAAAACGTCATTTCCTTTTCCTCCAAATTGGTAGCCACTAGCCAGATTCCAAAAAAGTTATTAACCACAAAAATAAATCCATTAACACCCTTTTAAATTTCCAAAGTACGCGAAAGGCCGGAGCCACCGTTTTTTTTCTACCTGACTTTAGAAAAAAAAACCTTTACAAGATTGTCTCTGGTAGCATTTAAGATAATGAAGTTTGACAAGTGCGGTCGGTAGAAAAAGTCGACAAATTGCACTTTTTGTATAGGTAATTTTACCCTGTTGGTAGATTTTGTGATAATAAAGGCGGTAAGAAACATGTGTGATTTGTTTTCTGTTTAAATGTCACGATAAAAATTACTGTGTATAAGGAAAATGTAGGTACTTTTGTGGAAAGTGTGTGTACAATAAATCAATCATTAATTTTGCAAACAACATGGGTCGATAATCACACTTAGATCTCTTTTTCCGCCGCTTTTGCTTATTACTTCTATTTATCTGATCAGTCCTTTAAAATGGTAGTCATCACCATTCTCCTAGAATTACTAAATAGTTATCCCAGTACAGTTGCATCCTGAAGGATGTCTGGGGTCCGCTACCTAATCCAAACATTTGGCGTAGGCACTAGTTTTTACGGAAGCGACCGATCTGACCTTCCAACCCGAGGGGAAACTAAGACCTTATTGGAATTAGGCTTGTCAAGTGAGTGGGCAACTTGACTGTTAGAAGTTCCCAAGCCGCAAGACTATAATTTAGCTTAACTACTGCTATCAAAGACAGCATCTTTTAAAATGGTAGTAAGACTATAAAACTATAAAATTAAAGTACCTATACCATCTTAATTGTGGAGCAATTAATTAAATTAAAAATTCAAAATAGCCCGATATTACACACCCAACCGAAATTCAAAAGCAAAAAAATAGAATCCTTTAGGATATAACTGGGAAAGCGGTGTCCCCTTGTTTCATCGAAAAACGTTTCCTAGAACTAATGTATTTTTTCGCAGATTTTTCACATCATAGAAACTTTTTTTCAGGAACCGTTAATTTGGGTACTGCGAAAATGTCATGGTATAGAACCTATTAGGTCTACCAGAAAAGTACGAGTGTAGGTTAGGTTAGGTTAAACTGCGTCCCATTGTGAAAAAAAAAGAAAACTATGGAACTGTAAAACAAGGGTTAACCACGGGAACGCTAAAAGGCCGATCCGGCCTAAAATTCAATAAACTATTTTGAATATAAAATATTACATGCCAACAGAGTCACTGGAGTGTGAAATAAACGAGATTACGAGAAGCAAAACACAAGATCCAACATACAAGAAAAACATTGCAGAGCCTCTCAGATCAATAAAACAATGCGAACTCAAAATGGCGGCCGGGAAACGAGGGAAAAGCGGTTTCATTAAAATAAAACAGCGTAACATTAATAAAAGCAAAAAGATTAATGTCCGCCGAACACAATGCGTAATAAATTAAATAGATGGATATTCCGAAGGGAGACCTACCCTTGGCGGCCATCTTGGATATAGACGGCCTCTCATTGGCCAGTTCGCTTGCTAATCAATACGATTCAGTTCGGAATCAAAACGACGTAACATATAAACATTGCCAGATAAATATGTGACGTATTTGCTTAATCGTAGAATTCATATTTGAATGAGAAAAGTAACGGGATCATTTTGAAACAATAGGAACATGAAAATGATTCCCAGCTCATTCGAATTGAGTTCGAAATTTAAAAATGAAAATGTCAGACAAAATATTAGTTCGACTAGATGGGATGCTTAAAAAATGGTTAATTTGAATTATGAATGTTTGTTTCGAAATCCGAGGCATCATTTTGACTTCAAAACAAAAGCGGACCTTAAGTATTAGTGTTATGGTCTATTTTTACTTAAGAATGAAGCTCCGTTAGGCCGTTTTGTTTTGACAAACCGTTTCTATTCTATTAAACGAGGCAGTTTGATTTTCAACTCTTCCGAATCAATCATAAGGTCCAAAATGGATCGTTAAGAAGTAAAGCACAAAGGTTGAATAAAAAAGGTTTTTCGATCAACCTGTCAGTAAGGGACCTAAGTTTCGTATAATGATTATGGGTTATTTATTATACCTACATTTCATTATACAGCAGGATACGCCTACGTGAGATGCTTTTTGTAATCCTATACTGAGAAATATCTTTGATATTTCATTGAATTAACACTACTGGGAAAAACTATATTTCAATAATTTGTTTACGGGTTTTCCTGGTTGTATTGTATGGGATTCGAAGGAAGTCCGGGTTCTGATTGGCACCAAATCCTAAGATTTTGGGCGCCAGTTATACGAAAACGCCTAGCTGTCCCAGTGGGAAAACTATACCTCTAGTACTTACCTATAAGTTTTTTCAAAACAAAACACAGACGAACGCGTTTGCGTTTAGTCTCATTTAGTAAAGGCACCGCGACCAGCGCCTCCGGTGGCCTTATGAGGTAACTATTTTTTGCCGTATAAATTAAGACTAAGCGCGAACGTGTTCGTTTCTTTTGTTTCGAAAAAACTTATACTAGAGGTACTATACTATAATATAGACCTTGTTGGGATTACAAGTTTTCCTTCACGATGTTTGCCTTCACCGAAAAGGTCCAGTTGCAAAAGCTACCCAAGACCTTCAGACTTAAAGTCACGCCTTACAGGTGTTTTCTAGATACATTTATCATGATTTTGGTTTCAAAAAGGCGACATGAAATGGGCCGCTTATAATCGATCCACATTTCTACAATAGTCTAATTTAACACCAATCAACGTTTTCATTTAAATTTAGGAGTAAGCAGTCTATTTTAAAGTGAAACCAAGTTTCAAATGAACACCCCTCTCCTATTAGACTACACTGAGCGAAAAAAATACTAATTATTAGTAAGTTTTAGTGAATCCCAAGACAAGGAGATTATATACTAACGGTTACAAAACAGTTTAGTAGTTACAAGGACAAATTTTTTGGTATTAGTAAATAACTACTATTATCAAAAACTGGTTTGTATGGTTGACGAAATATAAGCTGCACCGATTCGCCATACAAGTTGTTCGAGGAATCGGTGCAGCTTATAGGTACTTCGTCAACTATAACCGTCAGTATATAATCTCCTTGTCCTGGGATTCACTAAAACTTACTAATAATTAGTATTTTTTTCGCTCAGTGTATAGACATTGTCTCAAAATACAAAATAGGTAATTTTGATTCAAATCTAACTTGCATCTCGCGTGGTCCAGCCATCCTGACGGTCATGCCTTTAAAACATTTAAAAAAAGTTATTTCATTACGGTATACCCAGTATTTAACATTTCTTTAATAATATAACAATTAATATTCCTTATATAACTATATAAAAACAACGTTATAAATGTTATAATATCATTTTGATTGACATCGCGTAATTGTCACAGTTGTCAATCATTGAATAGATTGGAAGAAAAGAAACACTTTATTATATCGTTTTAAATTTACATTGGTGTTTGTTTTAAAACGGTATAATTGATACCACTATAAATGCGCCTCAAATATAGTTTTGGATAAAATGTCATATTTTACACGTGAAAAATAATACAATATATTGAGTTAAAAGTGACAAAAAAATTACACGCTTCTGAAAATTGTACGCAGCCTTTTCATTTATTTGTATTTAGTATAAATTTTATAGATACATACATAGAAACACATATTGTTAATTAATCATAACGATATACGAAAATAGCGTTATTAATTCAAGATACTCCACTAACGTTACACATTAAAAAGTTTTTACACCCATTCATAGACAACTGGGTCGTTGCCACTGTTGTGATGACTGGCCGGCATAAACTGGCTGTCATCGTGAAACGGACTTTGACAGTTGCTTTGCTTTACTATGATGCAGCTACGGCACGATAAACGACCTATACACAACCTACAAAAAAAATAACAGCGACATTTTCGATTCCTACACCAGATATATTAAAAGAAACCGTATCGTACATAAGGCGGGCGTAATATAAATAGGTATATTGATTATTATAGAGAAATATAGCCTCTTAGGTAGGGTACCTACAGAATTTGGAGTAAAAAGAATACTGCTAAAAGATAACACCTAAAGGAGGATGTTTGCTTCAATAGGTATCATGCTAAATTGTAAAAACCATCAATAACAAAGAAAATCCATCCATTATTCCAACTTAATAAAATCCATTTATTATAACTTACGTAATTTATGCATTAAAATATAATTTAAAACTTATGACCGAACAAAACGAAAAAAACTCGATAAAAGTCTATTATCTCTGGATTTTTGAAAAGGACACGTTTTCGGACGGAGTGGCGTCGGCTCAATAATGAGCTCAAACTCTACCAATTTAAAAAGACCGCATTCCTCATACGACTAGTTATGAATGGTGGGTCTATTGAAATTGGTCGTCGTGTCCGAGTGACAGCCGCGTTCGAATTTCAAAAAGAATCGGGTCTTTTTTCGAGTCGACTTTTCCACGAGTCATCGTTGCGGCCAGTGTTCTCTGTGATTAATACTTTGGGTCTTTTTTGGGGTTCGCTAGGTTTTTAGGGGTTCTGCAAGCAGAGGGAACCGACAGGATGGGGATATTGAAAAGCTACTTCGCTTTTTTATAAACTGACCCCTTGTTCATACACTTCTGTTGACTAAAATGTTTTTGTGTCTTTCTCACAAACACATCTTTTATCACAAACAATAAATACAATAAGAATAAAGAAGAGGCAATAAGAGACGATCTCACTTTTACATTTTTTTTTATAATAGATTATTTATTTAACTCAAAAATATATAAACTTACAGTAGGCATATACATTTATCTCGCCAAACTGTATTACAGTTTGTATAGGCAAGTATTGCGCTCTCACTGACAGGTTTGGAACTTACACCTTTCCTAAAAACTAAATACATGTATATCTATACATCTTGTCAAAAATAACGTGAAATATACAACAGATTACATGAGTATATGAATAACTATTGTTGCTTGCGAGTCTAGTGACTCTTCTGAACTAAACTCGCTGCTTCCTACTTTTTCATATACGGAACTCTATTTTTATCTGCCAACACTAACTTGTCGATTTTTTGTCTTCAAATTGGTGGTATTATGAATATCTTGCACATTTCGCCTGCTTTTGAAAAAGTCCGATTTCTTTGTGTTTTAATAATTCCTTTATGGACTGTCGGTCGAATATCAAAAAGTATTCATGAGTAATAATGTTTTAACGTTATGTATTGGATTAGAGCTCAATAGGTTTTTTTTTAAACTGAGATGTCACTCTCATACAGCATTAGCTCTCTAGAATACCTAGACACACACACACACACACAACATTGTAAACACTACAATGTTATGTAAAGCGATTACACTTGTTATATCTTCGAGTTTTTTTTTTTTATCTGGCTGTGGCTTTGGTCCTGGGCCCAATAAAGCGATAGGAGTGCGCGGTTCGAGAGTGGCCTGGGGGAAATCCAGGGGAAACCTCCGACACGACCACGCGGGCGGTTGTCTCGTATGTGTAAATAAGGCTTTAAGGACCTTTGTCATCACTTTAAATAATCATCTATTAAGCCTATTTTCTGTACACTTTGATATTTTCGCGTTGTCACAATTTTGTACAGGCCATATCTACACTAGCTTTGGAAATCCAAAATGTCTTGCGTTGTAAACTTATTTACCACAGCGGCAGTAAAAAAACATAATGAATTAACGGAGAGCCATTCCACCAGACTCCAGAGATGTGCTATGCTATGTTCCTATGGATGGTTTGATATCCACCAATTATGTTCATTAGTTCACATAGCATAAGCACACTGGTGGAAACGGAAAGCTATCGCATCCTCGTAGCATAGCTGCAATGCACATCTCTGGCGAAAGGCACCCTAACAGAGAGTGTAACCTAGTTTGTTACGTCTTGAATTTTGCAGTTATTCCGTGTTTTAAACACTCTTAACTGGAACTCGATTCTAAACGTACTTTCCTATAGTTAGTTTAAGAGAGGTATGGCACAGCAAAATGTCATCTTGCTCGAATTTGGAGCAGCCCAACTGGGGAAGTACCTGGGCCATTTTACGGAAAGTTGTACACTCGACTTTTTTTTTAATTTGGATAAAATTGGGTTTTTTCTACTCAGTATCGAAAGCACTTTCGAATGATATAGGGGAAAAAAAGTGTCCCAAATTTTTTTTATTCCTTTCTGTTACCGTTTTCATACTAAGTTTGTAATCTTGTATGGTGGTAACGGAATGGAAAAACTGAAAATTGTATGAAAAATTTGGGACACTTTTTTTCTCCTATTAGGTTCGAAAGTGCTTTCGATTCTGAGTAGAAAAAACCCGATTTTATCCAAATTAAAAAAAAAAGTCGAGTGTACAACTTTCCGTAAAATGGCCCACCTCCGCCTTGCAGAAGACCACATCCATAATAACATTATTTACTATACATGTATGTAGTGTTGTGTTCCTGGAGGTGAGCAAGGTTGCCAGAGCTCCCGAGGATGCACTGTGTTGAGAGCGATGGACCTATATTTGTCCCGTCTGCTGTCAGTCAACACAGTGAATCCTCAAATTTCATAACAACGCGAACGCGACCTTTGGAGTTGCGAGCGTCTATAGGCCGCGGTGTCCGCTTACCATCAGGTGGACCGCACGCTTGTTTGCCGCCGTCGTTGTATAAAAAAAAAGTAAATACCATAACCTATCGCAAACTACAATTGTAAATCTCCTTACGTACAACACAATGGGGCTGAAATTGATTTTAATTCCACAATGATATTATTAATGATCCAGCCCAGGGGATTGAGATGTCGCGCGCAACATTAATCAAACGCATGCGCTATGTGCATTATGTGCTAGCTATTGTGCTTACGGCTTACACACAAGCACACGGATCGGGGAGTGTGGACGGCCTATAACTTACACATACTTGCTTAAGTAAGTAGGCATTTCACGTAGATTTTCAACCGCTGATATTCCAGTGGTCGCATTATTGAAATGGAATGAAAAATACTGTCAATTCCCAGTCATCATCCTCCCAGCTTTATCCCAGTATATTTGCATCCCAAAGGATGCCTGGGGACCACTAACTAATTTAATTGATTAAGAGGCTGACAACACCTAGAAAAAGTCCCGCTCTAACACGCGTGAGTTTCCAATTAACCATCCCGCTCTTTACGGAAGCTCTGCGCGTAGAATAGTAAATAAATACTACAATAATATTGAAATAAAGAAGTGAGGATTATTTGTGAAATGTGACTCGTTATCGGTTTAGGTATGAATATGTTCACTTCATGTTTTTAATTGCAGACCCATACGTAATAAAAATAAAGGCGTCGTTGCACCACCCCGTGCCTCGTCACATGCTGAGTGGATTCCATTTTTGTGACAACACTAGATTCCTACTTCAGTGTAACCTTTATGTAATGTTAGTATTGTTGTTATTCCAAAATAAATGTATTCTATTTCTTTCTATTTATTTTAGGTTATATTTTTAGGTTAGCTGGAAGAGATCCCTCATTGGGATTATTAGGTGATATGTATATTGTTTTAACCTGTTATGATGTACAATAAAGTGCTTACATACATAAATATTGTATCAGTCTACCTATAGATAACTTTTTAATAAAAACCTAATTAAAAATCCAAGAAATTCAATTAACAATTTCGATGCGGTATCTACTTGCTATGCCTATGCGCACCCCACGGCTACACCATTAATCATGTGATTCAGCATTATAGTTTTAGAAATTATAGAATTCAGAGAGAGGAATAACGTTGAAAAAAACTTCCTTTTGTAATGTCAAAGAAATTACTGAATTGAAATTGTTAAGGTGTTAAGGGATTTGAGCGCTCTATTAGGAAGCTAGCTTCGTAAACTTCCACTAAGTTATCTTCCCTATTTCATCCCATAAGAAGGATGATTTTCGGGATAAAAAGTATCCTAAGATGCATGTTCATTCAGGCTACAAATTCGTGAAATACGAGTATCAAGTTCACAGTATCAGTATCACAATCCGTTCTGCAGTTTTTGCGTGATTGAGTAAAATTTTGCGATGGTTGACATCAAAGCTATAGCAATATCGCATTGATAATATTTAGTAGGATATACGCATACAATATAGGTAAATAAATATAAATAAATAAATATTTTTTTTGTGGACAATCTTACACAAATCAACCTAGTCCCAAACTAAGCAAAGCTTGTACTATGGGTACTAAGCGACGATATACATACTTATATAGATAAATAGATACTTAAATACATAGAAAACATCCAAGACCCAAGAACAAATATTCGTGCTCATCACACAAATAAATGCCCCGGCCGGGATTCGAACCCGGGACCTCCAGCTTCGTAGGCAGGGTCACTACCAACTAAGCTAAAGCGGTCGTATACCTTCTGCCCGCGACTTTGTCCACGTAAAGTATTACTCCCTATTTAATTCCTTCGAGAGATGGGGTATGCTAGCTGATTTCAAAAATATACCACACCACACCATAAGATTTCAGCCAATGGTGTCGTAAAAGATAAAGTTAATTTTCAAAGCACACCAAGTTTGAGCTCTTTCTGACAGCAAACGGCTGAAAGACTTTTTCTTAAAATTAACACCGAATGACTCGATATATCCTCATATATAAACGCAGTGAAAGGAGTTCGGAAAATATGAATGCCCACTTCACCTACCTAAATTTCTCTAGCATGACTAAAATTAAACACTGTCGCAGAATTAATGTAACATCAACCAAGATATTTTACGTTCGTGCTTGTCATAATAATAATATCGACAAACCTGCTATCGATAACCACCACTCCAACGTCATAGAGGAAATACACCATTATCTCACCGGCAGAAAATTTTGTTCCAAAAACTTTTTGTGATTTCAAACTATAAATTGAATAAATTAAATATTTTTTAATATATAAAAAAATATTTTTCTAATTTGGGCCAAATTTTCTGCCGGTGAGTATATAATAGTTATTAAAAAAATATTCGCTATTTCCTGGAACTAATTGAAGAACCAACCTAATAAGAAAATAGCGAAATAATTTTCATCAAGGAAAAAAATATATCTACGTATATGACATTGATATGTCATATGATTCATATAACATTGCGGTGCGGTAGAAAATAAATGAATACTTAATGTATAAAATCTATACATTTATTATTTTTTCGAATGACGTCGAAGTGGTATTGTACTTATCGATAACATGATTGTCGATGTTTTTATTATGTCAAGCACTGACAAAGCGTCGTTCGTGCTAGGAAAATGTATAGGTTAGTTCAAATAACAATTCTAAATAAATAAAAAGTAACAATACAGTATCATTTTAAAAGCAAAAGTATCTACACAAAAGCCTCGATCAGAAATACCTCTAATCAACAAAAAACGGAGGGTCGCACCCCTATTTACTTGTAGGGAAGCGGAAGTACATAGGGGCGCAGCCCTATGTGGGGATGTAGGGGAGTACTCGATAGCGGTAATCTTGTGTTGGCATTGTACGGGTTAAGTTCGATAGGTTTGTACGCTGTATAGCAGCATAAATATATATCCGATTTTTAAGATATTAGACAAGTTATTTTTTAAATGGTTAACTCGGCGGCCGTTGGCTCGTTGTACCGGTGTCGCCGATGTACGATTTTATAACAAAAGATTGTTTTGTTTTTTTCGCCGTCAACCCAAGGGTTACATAGATTGGTTAATACATAGATTCAAGGCGAGAGTGAATCGGTATTTACTAAATAGGCGCGTTCCATCTTAGGCCGCAATATCGCTTACCATCAGGTGATTTGAAGTCAAGCGCAAACCTATTTTGAATAAAAAAAACATAAAAAAAATAAGGCCGTTCATGTACCCAGGTGAAATCTAAAGTCGAGCGTACTGCCGTCACTGTCACATTTCGAAAAGATAACGGAGATAGAGCTTGCAGTAGCTCTAGTATATGTTTTTTCAAAACATTAACTAATTCGAACGCGTTTGCGTTTTGTCACAAAATGTATGATAGTGGTATGAAAACGTGAACAGCGCCTCTGGTGGTCACTAGTGGAAACTAAAACAGCGAGTATAACATTTGTTACTAACCGAAGAACGCGCGTATTTCAAACTCGGTGAGAGCGTTTTCATACATTTTGAGACAAAACGCAAACGCGTTCGAATTAGTTAATGTTTCGAAAAAACTTATACTAGAGCTACAGGCCGTAGGTATGTCGATATCTTGTTACGGTAGAATTTGTCGATTTTTATTTATTTTAAAAATATTGCCTCAAATTATCGAAATTCGGAAGCTGTCAAATTATTTAGTTATGATTGATTTTTCTCCTTTTTATATTTCATAGTGTCAAATAGTAAAAAAACAAGTAAAGCTGGAAAAAATAATCGAATTGGAGGTTAGTTTGGGAATTAATTGTATCGAGCGAAGTGTTATGAATCGTGTATCAAAAGCTGTGTTATTATTATTAAAGATAATATAATCAAGAATATATATATATTTCCCTCGTCTACAAATATCAACGATTCTGAGAAAAATGGGATAATTCTTGGAGTGTTTTCGCATATCTGGCTCATGGACTCATTTAGTTTGAAATTTTTCGACGTTGCCAGTTTGGCGCCCCTTGAGATCCTGCGCTTGGCGCCTATTGAAATCCAGCGCCTGGCGCGGCCGCCCCATCCGCCCCACCCTTGGGCCGGCCCTGGCAAACTCTAAAGCTGGAAACAGTGCGTAGATATATCTATGCAAGTCTATGGCTGGTAACAGCGCACGACCGACGGTCAGCGCGTATGGTGGGTCGGCTGTATTTAGTGTTGGAGCCGCTCGCGTGGTCGTGTCGTAGGTTTCCCTTCCTCCTAGCAGTGGAAGTTTTCGGCTGACATGATAATGAAGACAATGAACTTGTATTACAACTAAGACTTACCTGTTTCAGTGTCCACTGTGTAGGAGAGGCCAGCCCAAGGATCGTCCTGGTGAAAAAATAGAATGGTAACCAGAAGATAGTGTTAACAACGAAAAAAACTTGCCATCATGAAAAAAACCGGCAAAGGGATCGTCCTTATACAAACGCGACTACACGATGATCGCGCGATCGCGCGACTTTTACTTAGAATATTTACTAGTAAAAGTCGCGAGTTCGCGCGATAATCGCGTAGTCGCGTTTGTTTTAGGACGAACCCTTTAGGACACCTATTCGAGTTCAATATATTCGAGAATTTCACTCGCGCGATCGCGCGATCATCGCGTAATCGCGTTGTATTAGGACGATCCCAAAGTGCGTGTCACATTTAGGTTTCCAAACCAACGGCAAGACTAAGTTGGTTTGAATAAGAAATTTTTAAGTAAAAACCCGATTTATCTATATATTAGTGTTTGTTTTTAAAATATACGTTAAAATAAAGGTTATCACCAAATTTTGAGTTCATATCTCAAGGGAAGTTTAAAAAATCTTGACAGACGGATGCGTGAGTGACAGCAATAGGGTTCCGTTTGGACCGCTCGGGTACGGAACCCCAAAAAGTGTCAGTGTGTGGCGATTTCAGAGATCCCAGTCATGCCACAGCTGAGGTAAGGCCCAGGAAAAGATTTCAAAAGTAAGGATACGACGGTGCGCGTTACTAGTCAAAGGAATTTGAACCTTCTAGAACTGTAGTAACACTCTATATGTATGTATATGACGCGCGATCGCCACTGCTAGCGGGCATTGCTGTTAAATATGAAATCTAACTATTGTTTAAAAGGTTAAAAATTCTCTAAAGTAAAGTACTATTACATGAACAAAGCGCGATAGTCTTAATTGTTATAGGTATAGGGGTTATAGGACTATTTATATAAGGGCCTGTTCCCATTATCCGATATTATATCGGTGTAGGATCCGACACCAGTAAAAATGCATGGAAAACCGCTTAGTGACCACTTTTCATACAATCCAATCCGACATCGGTGTCATTTCCATAATTTTTATCAGTGTCGGTTCCAATATCGGAAAATGTGGACACATCTTTACCTACTTAGGTATAGGCGCAGCTTGGGAAGACCCCCCACAAGGTGGACTGATGACCTGGTAAAGGACGCGGGAGTCCGCTGGATAGCGGCGTAGGACCGGTCATTGTGGCACTCTTTAGGGTAGGCCTATGTCCAGCAGTGGACGTCTTTCGGCTGATATTACGATGATGATGATGAAGATGATGATATCATTACATAAATGACTTACCTCCTTCGCCTGCGGGTCCAACAGCGACGCCTTCACCTTCTCTATCTTCTCACTCTCTTCTTTCTCATGCTGTATCTTCTCTTCTGCTCGCTTCAGTTCCTTGTCCAGCTCATCTCCAAGTTCTACCTTGGTGGCTTGCGGTCCGTTCTACAAATGTAAGAGGAGATTAGCTATAGATGAAGAAGATGATCAAAGGGCCCAAATAGGGTATTCTACTATGTTTGAAAAAGTCCTTCAAAATATAGATTTTCGTTATAAAAAGCCACAAAAAAAATATATTAATTTCGGCAAAATAAACACGCTTTCTTGCCATAAAATTAAATTAAATTTCTAACCTTTTTTTATTCCCGCGAAAACGCTGTCAGCCATTTTGGTGACGTAATATTGGCAAAAACTTGAGGAAAGTATAAGATGGAGCTGGTGATACACACATACAATGCGGTGTGAAAGAGATGCAAGCATAGACGTGGGAGCGAGAAACAACATTCCTCTTTCTACGGAACCAACAGTTATTGCCTATATGAAGTCACACCGTGGAGGCTCGTGTTTTAGGTCACGTGATATACAGATTAAAAATTACGACTTTTAATTTAAATATAATAAAACAAAGATGTGCTTTTATGACTCAAAATCAGAATATTTATAGTACATTACTTAACAAGGGCGGTAAAACAAAGAATGTCCCAGATCGCAGGTATTTGACGCCCGAGCCGAAGGCAAACGCGATAAATATGCGATCTGAGGCTTTCTTTATTACCGCCCGTGTTAAGTACAAAATTTTATGTCACCCCCTGGCCAGGAAGTGGAATTTCCCGCGCGCAGAGCGTGCGGTAATTTCCGCTTTATGGCCAGGTGTGACATAAAGTATATTTCTACATAAAATTTAATATTTATCAAATTTCATAATTTATTTTTCACTACCGAAAGCACCCTATTGTAGGAGAGTGGCCCATGACAGAACACAATGGAAAGAGATAGAGGAGTACTTTTATCTCGCGAGCGCGGGTTGGCCATTGTTCTAGTTGTGACACATACGAAGTTCGTATTACGAACACATAGACAATGTGAACTCATAGCTCCTACGCTGACGCACACAGGCAATATGCGTGTATAGACGACCGCTTTAGCTTAGTTGTGTAACGGGACGTCCTGTGCCCGTTCATATGTGTAAAATATACTCGTAAGAATATCCAGTTATTTTCATTAAAGTTAGACAGAGACTGCAATAGCAGGTCACTCACTCTGACATGTGTAAGATATTACACTGTTTGACAACAGGCCGTAACTCTGAGATGAAGATGGGACATCTGTAGGCCTCTTTAATTATCTTGGTTAGAAAAAGTTAAGACGATTGTCTACGGAAAAAACGGAAAGGAATTTGAATTTGAAATAGGAAGGGGACCTTTTGCGAGGACAGCGGATGTCGATTGGAGAGTGACGGTTTTGTTTGGATATTTTCCAGGATTGTTGCAGAAATAGAAAAGAATATTGTAACTCCCTGCTGGCTTATAAAACCTAGTGGATCCACAAGGTTTAAGGACGTCGAAACCATAGAACATATAAAATTGTGAACCTTGGACTACATGTGAAACCTATACCCTCAGCACAAGCTAAGTCCTCTTAGATTCCTCTGTGTTCCATTTGAAGTAGGAAGGCTAGTGGTAAGCCAAATAAGGCAAGGCTTACTAGCCCTAGGTAGAAATTATAGGTATGGCAGGATATTCCTCCCTAGTTAGGATATTTAGCAGGTTCGTCTATCAGGGCCAGATTCTGGCGAGAAATCGCCAGGATTTCGCCCGCTTCCGAAGATGAAGCCTTGCGGCGTTTCTCCTCATCTTACGGCGCGGCTTTAGAAGCGCTGGTAGACTCATTTGTCAGGTAGAACCATTTCTATGGTTGTCTCTTGCTAAAACCAGTTTATACACCCGAGTTCTCCTACGGGTTACCAGTTCACTGCGAGCCGAGACTCATGGAAGTATTTAGGTAGGACCGGTGGGTCTGGTTGCGAACAGGGCTGGATTCACCTATGTTTAACTCTTCAGGTCCGAAGTGACCGATTTCTCAAGTATGAACTGCGACAAGGGTTCTTACTTCTTTTGCTTCTATGAGTTCCGGACCATTGTGTTCAGGTATACCTAGCGGAGTACTCCTTGTTTACAGTACATACGTTACAGCTTGGCGCAGTACCAGCTCTAATTCGGAGTAGTTTTAGTGGCTTTTAGCCACAGTTTGCTGCTAGTGTAATGGATATCATGTTTGAAACCAGTGGCTTGCTTTGCTTGAAAATAGGTAATAAATTTAATTCCCTTTAGGCGATTCATAGATTAGGCTTCATTCTAGGATTTCGTAGTAAACTGGGAGCCCTTATGCCGTCATGTCCGTCCGTCCACGACTTAACGCGGTGATCGGTGCTTCAGAAAAGCTGTACTTAACTTGGAATGTTCAATGCGAAACTAAACGCGTACTGTTTTATTTTAAATTTGGTTATCTATTCTATCTTTCTTTATGAAATATTCGTCACTTTACCGTAGAATTGTAGTTATTGTGCTATATTGTATTGTAGTTACTGTAATGTAGAAATATTGAGTTGAGGAATTTAGCTTCGAGACTATTTTTCAGTGTTTAAGCCATCCGCGTGGTCGTGTCGGAGGTTTTCCCTGGATTTTCACTGGACCGCTCTCCGACCGCGCACTCTTGTTGCTTTGGTGGGCCCGGCTTATAAATTCAGTCAGGTTCAAAAAAAATCGTGACTATTGCAAACCTACAGTATTATTGACAAAAATAAGTACCGCTAGCATGACAATTATTTAATTTTTTCAACTTTGTCAAATAAAATACATTTTTTTTGTTTAACCTTTTGAACGCCAACGACGGATATACCAGTCATGTTGTGCAGTGGGACACCAGTGAGTAATATCTTTTGTATTTTAACATGGCGTTGAAAAGGTAAATACATGCGTACCAAACACATCAATAGATTCAAAATAATACTTTGTTTTGAGAAACGAATTTAATAAATAAATCAAAATTGTAATCTATGTTCTTCCACGTTCGACGGTTATAGACGTACATACAAATCGCGTACAATTATTTATACATGTTCACAGGCCTGTACAAAAACTAACACTAGGGATAATGTTCTTCTAGGGTTTCCTTGAAGTTTCCAATCTGAAAGAAATATTCCGTTAATATTCCAAGATTTTTTTTGCAAACCATACTTGGTACCTATCGAACTTGAACGAGTAAAAAATAGTAATATTGCAGCAATAATCCAAATTAAATTATTCTCTCTGTATTGAAATAATCGTTTCGAAATAGTGCGTGAGTGAGTGTACATAATTTATAAAACAATAATTTAGTAAAACTCTACGTTCTTATATATTTCAATAATATGAAGGTAAAGGTACATATACGGACGTGCCATATAATATATGCGGTTATTGGTTATCTTAGACTACAAATTTTGTAAATTTTAATACAATAAACAAGACATTCACCTTTGAACAATTTGAAGTTCTGGTATAAAGTAATTGTTATGTTTGTATAACTGACCCACCGAGTTTGGTTTTCTTGACCTCCCAATTATCTGTTTACCTTTTGCTTTGTTTACTCTCGAAATTATCATATAAAATTTACAATAGATATTAATCAACAACATAAATACGGTTGTCAAATTGAAGTACTTTTGACACTAACTATAAAATAAATAATGCAACCTTCACAGAATGCCTATAAATTAACTTCAATTTAAATAGGTTGATAGCTATTATGACGTTTGGGAAAATTATTGATTTATTTTAGTTCTGTTACACACAATGGTTTGAGATCCTATGTAAGTTCTTAGATAAATAAAATGTTTTCAATACTTTTCGATAAATTAAAAGAGGGAAAAAACTTAAATAATATATATTTTTAAAACATAATTAGACAATTGGTGACATTTTTAGGATAAAAGGGTTTTTGATCTAAAACATATTTATGAATTTCTGAATACATTTGTTAGACTCTCATAGGTTAGTTTAGGGTCCATTTTCCACCGTTTATATCGAAGCGTGCTGTTCCGTTGTTTTGGCAGCGTGTTTGAGGGAATGAGGAATGATGATTCTTGGTATGCGACTTTGCGTGCATGGAAGTGACTTGATTGACTATGACTATAAAACAGAACTTAAAGTGACAATTGACAGTAATAGTGTGCAGGGCCTCTGCAATGGAATCGGACTTAAGATATAGACATTATGGTTTATTAACATTTTACCGGAACATCACATAGTACAAAGAAGTATTTTGGATATTGTGTGTTAGGTAATGTCATCTCAAGCTGACAAACGCAGGTTTCCGGAACTGTTATCCAAAATGAGTTCAACTCCACAAGAAGCTAACATGCTTGATGATTAATCCACACACTCGACAATCATGTGATGTCCTTTAAGTTTAAATTCAACCTCCTTTTCTTTTTCTTTCTCCAGTCTTAGCTTATCTAGGTATCATTTGATAGAAAGTTGATTTATATTATTTTTAATATAAATCGTTGTAATTTTTGACGTCACGTCATTGTTGTACATGCTCCAAGCGAGGGTGGTTGATATTTGGGTGAAATCCAAGTTTTAGTGTTAGAATTGAGTTATTAACGGCTGAAACTGATAAGGCTGATCTCGCTTTTAAAAGGTATGCACTGATTTCCTTTCCCTATATGCGGGTTACTAACGTAGAATATGGTCGGAAGTGTCCTTGCATTACGGCTAGAGTTAATCTGGATTCACAACCCAGGTCACCTTTGTTGAAGTGAGATTTCCCGTGTGAAGGCTTGTGATCGTTCATGTCTAACTTTTGTTAACTTGAAAGCTTGACTCTTATATAAGTATCACCCTTCTGATAGGTTTAAAAACACACCTCATAAGAGGATAAATAAAAAAAAAGAGTCCACACCAAATGGGGAGATGTTAATAAACCTTTATTTATTTTTCTTCGTTTACAAAAAAAAAACCGGATGCCTTATGCAATAGTTAATCTGTTTATTATGGTAAAATTTTACTTTCCATGACACAATTTGTGTCTATGTTCGTAAAATTTGGGGGTAGTGAGTAGTGAGGTATTGCACACGCCTCGGTTTTTTCGGTAGTTATAACTCAGAAAAATTCTTGCTCTAAAAAATTGGGTTTTAAGATTTTACTTTCCACGACACAGACGTGTTTATGTTCGCAAAGTCTGGGGGTAGTGTCTTTGTATCCTTTAGAGTATTTGGTACAATTTGAGATTTTTGCACCGAAATTCTGTTTTGTTATAGTTATATTAAAATTTTACTTTCCATGACACATATATGTGTCTATGTTCGTAAAATTTGGGGGTAGTGTGTAACGGGACGTCCTGTGCCCGTTCATATGTGTAAAATATACTCGTAAGAATATCCAGTTATTTTCATTAAAGTTAGACAGAGACTGCAATAGCAGGTCACTCACTCTGACATGTGTAAGATATTACACTGTTTGACAACAGGCCGTAACTCTGAGATGAAGATGGGACATCTGTAGGCCTCTTTAATTATCTTGGTTAGAAAAAGTTAAGACGATTGTCTACGGAAAAAACGGAAAGGAATTTGAATTTGAAATAGGAAGGGGACCTTTTGCGAGGACAGCGGATGTCGATTGGAGAGTGACGGTTTTGTTTGGATATTTTCCAGGATTGTTGCAGAAATAGAAAAGAATATTGTAACTCCCTGCTGGCTTATAAAACCTAGTGGATCCACAAGGTTTAAGGACGTCGAAACCATAGAACATATAAAATTGTGAACCTTGGACTACATGTGAAACCTATACCCTCAGCACAAGCTAAGTCCTCTTAGATTCCTCTGTGTTCCATTTGAAGTAGGAAGGCTAGTGGTAAGCCAAATAAGGCAAGGCTTACTAGCCCTAGGTAGAAATTATAGGTATGGCAGGATATTCCTCCCTAGTTAGGATATTTAGCAGGTTCGTCTATCAGGGCCAGATTCTGGCGAGAAATCGCCAGGATTTCGCCCGCTTCCGAAGATGAAGCCTTGCGGCGTTTCTCCTCATCTTACGGCGCGGCTTTAGAAGCGCTGGTAGACTCATTTGTCTGGTAGAACCATTTCTATGGTTGTCTCTTGCTAAAACCAGTTTATACACCCGAGTTCTCCTACGGGTTACCAGTTCACTGCGAGCCGAGACTCATGGAAGTATTTAGGTAGGACCGGTGGGTCTGGTTGCGAACAGGGCTGGATTCACCTATGTTTAACTCTTCAGGTCCGAAGTGACCGATTTCTCAAGTATGAACTGCGACAAGGGTTCTTACTTCTTTTGCTTCTATGAGTTCCGGACCATTGTGTTCAGGTATACCTAGCGGAGTACTCCTTGTTTGGAAATGAAGGTCATTTTGGCATTTGTTTTTGCACTCCGTATAGTGCCCAAAAAAAGATTGGAGGAGATCTGACCAGTCAGGGACGAGGATCACTGGTCTCTGGTTAGTACTAGAGAGGGATAGCAATCCTTCGGGCGGACGGAGGGGCCCGACCTTACACCAATCAATAAAATTGATTAATCTTTACAAACCTGCTAAGTGAACCTAATGTCGTAGGTTAGACACCATTGTCGTAGGTTAGACACCATTTCCGTAGATTAGTCTTGATGCAGTAGTTTAGGCACAACTTCTTAGGTTAGATGTGACCAGACACAAACAAGTAAGATAGATATTCCTATGACCTAGGCATAGCCGTACCGGAGGGCGCAGTGAGGGTTGACCTTCACAATGCAGTCTGAAGATCTAGTATTGATCGCGAGAGTTCGCTGGACGCGGATTGCGCGGGTCCGGAGTTTTGACATCCTTTGAACAAGCCTATGCCCAACAGTAGAAGTCTCTCGGTAGAATGATGATGATGAAGGAACTTAATCTCTAATAAATTAAGTAAAGTATGTCACTGGTTTCATTCGTGTTAGAAGTACCCGGGTTCCTACGACACAGCATGAGGGTCCTCCATTTCTCCTAGACGATCACTTGGCCATATCACGTAAAATACCACAGAACTGGAGCAGAATTATCAGGATCATCACGAGGGTTCAAGCTTAGGGAGGGGGGCACGTTACAGTTGGTAGTGACCCTGCCTACGAAGCTGGAGGTCCCGGGTTCGAATCACGGCCAGGGCATTTAATCGTGTGATGAGCACGAATATTTGTTCTTGGGTCTTGGATGTTTTCTATGTATTTAAGTATCTATTTATCTATATAAGTATGTATATCGTCGCTTAGTACCCATAGTACAAGCTTTGCTTAGTTTGGGACTAGGTTAATTTGTGTAAGTGTAATAGATATGAGCGCCGCGCCGCCGCGCAGACAGAAATCGGCGCGCCGCCGACCGCCCTGTATCGGCGGCGGCGGCGCGGCGCTCATATCTAAAGTGTAAGGCCTGAGTGGACGCTCGGAGCGGAGCGTTCGGCGTCGCGTCCAGACACCAGTATGAGTTTCAATTGTTTGACATGCACGCCCCGCTTGACGCAACGCTCGAGCGTCCACTCAGCTTCTACACTAAGATTGTCCACAAATATTTATTTATTATTATTTATTTATAGCTCAACACACCGATGGCTCGCGCGCTCTTGAGAATAAAGTACCTACTGTTCGCGTTGTTAAACTTACCGGCTGTATGGGATCCTCGAGCGAGAAGCCCATATCCACGTCCTGCTTCCACAGCACCTCGATAAGATCCATGTCCTGCGAACAAACAGACAAACATGTTAACATTCATAATCATATAATCTTACAACAAGTCAAAGTTAACTTAACAGTTATAGTGCGCGCCATCCACGACGATGCGCCCCTCCACAGCGCACCTCATATTAATCTATGAGCAATATTTGTCAACATTGTCGACTCAAACATTTTTATTACTTCAATAGAAAGAAGACATAAAACTATGCCAAATAGTGAAAATCCTATTCAAATATCTCAAAAAATAACGAAGTTACAACGGCTAGAATGTTCGTAGTTAGAGAGAGAAAGTGCTACCTAACCGTGACGTCACTGTTCAGTAGCGCAAAGGTGCGTTTTGCGGAAAAGGGACAGAACATACCCCCATACCCTCTTAAAACTTTGAAGACTTATAATTACGTAATTATTTATTTTTTTGAATTACTTTTTTCGCCATTTGATTGAGAATTTTAGCCTGTATGTAGAAAATTTGGATTTATTGATTTTCTTTTATAGTGTCGTCATCCCAATTGTACGGAACGGGCGGTGGAGGGCCGTCGTGGATGGCGCGCACTATACAAGTGACGGCAAACTTCTTGAACCCATCGGAACCTTCCCTCTCTGTCGCACTTATGTGAAAACTTGCATGTGCGACAGAGAGGGAAAATTTCGACAGGTTCAAGATGTTTGCCGGGACCTGTACACGGACAAAATTGACAGATTAAGGGTCCTTATAAGGTAAAAAATGCTCATCTATTTAGCCCATTTTCAGTTTAACTGATAAGTTTCTTGACATTTCATCAATGTTACTATCTAGAACAGGACTATTGTGACCTAATGACGTAGATTTTAAATGTATTTCTTGCATTTTTCATTAAGATATTTTGTTTCAAACATGACTTCAAATCGACCATTTTCGAGCTAAAAACTGCTTTAAGGCGCTTAAATTCTACTACACACAATTAAATCGAAAAAGGGCAATGTTACTATCTAAAACTTTTATATAATCATCGTATCTTATAATCAGTTTATTAGTATTAACAATACTTTTGTCAAAAAATGAAATCATAAAAATTTCAAACTTGTAAGGTCTCTAAAATGTTTCCAGCATATACATACATGCTCAAATCGCAAACGTCCATAGGCTATGGCGTCTACTCTACCTCTATCAGGCAGGCTGTAGGTATGCTTGTTTATTTACAGCCAAATATGTAGCAATACGTCGTCATTACTTTTTGGGTAAGATATTTCTGGCCGTCGCTAAAAATTTATTTGACTTTATCTGTGCAAGGAAAAATAACTGTTTATTCACTCAACAGTAAGTTATTTACTTTCGAATAGAGTCTAAAATCCATAATCACTATGTTAAACCTCTACATTATATTTCTTACCGTATACATTAAGTATATTAATTTAATACCTAACCGAACCAGTCCAAAAAAAGCTAAACACACATATAATTATGTGGGGGTCGGCCATTTTGATTGGCTTAAAATGAAATTAATAACGAAATGTAGCTCAAATAGCTTAAATCCAAACCTTACTTTAAACACAAACAAAAAGAACCTTATCGCTATTGAAATAGAACTGCAAATCAAATGACGGTTTAAATATATAAAACCGTTTGAAATTCCAAATTCAATTCTTGATTATCCCGAAGCACTTGAATTGGAAATGGTCGTAAGTGAATTAAGTGCAATAGGAAATGTACTTTAAATTATAGTGGATAGAGTTGGTTTCGGTTTGAAGTGTTGTTTGTATTTGAACGCAGTCATGAGACCCATCGCTCGGGCAGTTTTGATGAGAAAGTTGATGCTTGATACGTTTGTAAGATCATGGGTTCTGTATTAATAAATCTGTTGTATGGAAGAGATCGCTCTTTAGCGATAAGACCGCCGGTTGTTCACCTCTACTTAAGCCTAATGTTCTGTGACCTACTGTGATCTTTTTGAGGTGTGCAATAAAGCTTATTTGCATTGTATTGATATAGATAAAAAACTTTAGCAAAGCCCATCTTGTATGTAGTTACGATTACGGCGTGTTCGAATAAACATCACACACGCAATTCAAATGTAACATTTAATCAACAACAATTTCAATAACAATTCAATTTCAATTTTTCAATGTAACATTGTTGTACACGCTGTAAGTTTGTCTATTTAATTTTCTCACTTTCCACTCAATCCCTCAAAGGTTAGCTGGAAGAGATCCCTCATAGGGATAAGTTCGCCTTTGTACTTTAATCTTATGTGACATGTATATTGTTTTAACCTGTTTTGTGTACAATAAAGTGCTTACATACATACATCACATACTTATTCAAAATTGTAATTGACAACATTTCATTTTTTTTAGTGCCATTTTTAGGGTTCCGTACCCAAAGGGTAAAATGGGACCCTATTACTAAGACTCCGCTGTCCGTCTGTCTGTCTGTCCGTCTGTCACCAGGCTGTATCTCATGAACCGTAATAGTTAGACAGTTGAAATTTTCACAGATGATGTTGCCGCTATAACAACAAACACTAAAAAATATAATAAAATAAATATTTAAGCGGCTCCCATAAAACAGACAAGATTTTTTTGCAGTTTTTATAGATAATGGTACGGAACCCTTCGTGCGCGAGTCCGACTCGCACTTGGCCGGTTTTTATTTTATGATAATAATAATCAACTGGTTTTCTGCTGCTGGATAATAATAATCAAGGGGGCTCCCATACACTAAACGTGATTATTTGCCGTTTTTATAGATAATGGTACGGAACCTTTCGTGCGCGAGTCCGACTCGCACTTGGCCGGTTTACCCCTATATAACTATACGAATTTCGGATTTCAATGTAAGTAGACCCTCTCAGGTTTGATCAACGATTATGAGGGCCATTTTGGGCATTTTCACTTTAAAGTGCACCCCCTACTTTTTTTTTCGGATCTCGTTGATTTTGGGTATTCTGACTCAGAATCACGAGTACTATCCATTTCTGCGAAGAAAAAAAGTGTCCCGCCAAAAAAAGTCAGTTTTGTGACGCTTTTTTCATACAGTTTATATGGCTCGTCACAAAGCTGACACAGAAAATTTGTATGGAAAATCAAGGACATTTTTTTTCTTCATCTGAATCAATAGTACTCGTGATTCTGAGTCAGAATACCCAAAATCACCGAGATCCGAAAAAAAAGTAGGGGGTGCACTTTAAAGTGAAAATGCCCTTTTACGGAAAGTTGTACACTCGACTTTTTTCAATTTGGAAAAAAATCGGGTTTTTTCTACTCAGAATCGAAAGCACTTTCGAACCTAAAAGGAGACAAAAAGTGTCCCAAATTTTTCATACAATTTCCCGTTTTTCCATTCCGTTACCACCATATACTGAATAAAGGGAAAAGGGTTTCCAAGTTGTTGCGGAACCCTACAGCGATCGTATCACGTCCCAGCGGGACTCCGAGATAATCCGGGCCGGACCGCGGTTTTTGTGCGGGTTGGAGACTTGGAGTATATTCATTATTCACACAGGTACATAGGCTTATATGTAAACTTTAAATTAAATGGTCAGGCTCTAGCACTACCAATAAATATAAATATAAAATAATAAATATTTTTGTGGACAATCTTACACAAATCAACCTAGTGCCAAACTAAGCAAAGCTTGTACTATGGGTACTAAGCGACGACATACATACTTATATAGATAAATAGATACTTAAATACATAGAAAACATCCAAGACCCAAGAACAAATATTCGTGCTCATCACACAAATAAATGCCCCGGCCGGGATTCGAACCCGGGACCTCCAGCTTCGTAGGCAGGGTCACTACCGACTAAGCTAAAGCGGTCGTCAGATAAGATTATAACATGTAAATAGGTACAGTCATCATCATCCTCCTAGCGTTATCCCAGTACAGTTGCATCCTGAAGGATGCCTGGGGTCCGCTACCTAATCACAAGATTTGGCGTAGGCACTAGTTTTTACGAAAGCGACTGCCATCTGACCTTCCAACCCCGAGGGGAAACTAGACCTTATTGGGATTAGGCTTTGTCAAGTGAGTGGGCAACTTGACTGTTAGAAGTTCTCAAACCGCCCGAAGGCCTCCAACTTGGCTTAACGACTGCTGCCATAGACAGCAACCGGGATCAACGGCTTAACGTGCCTTCCAAAGCACGGGAGCGCTCAGTTAGTAACCACTCAAAGCGGTCACCCATCAAAGTCCTGACCGCTGCTCACGTTGCTTAACCTTAGATAACGCAAGCGGTACGCAGGCGCCGCTGGCCCACGTAAATAGGTACAGTCAAGGGCATAAATATGTATACACTTTTGGACCTAATTTCAATGGAATAAGATGAAAAAATGTATACATATTGGTGGCCTTGACTGTACTTATTTATTGCAAGGATCGGAACCGGTGTTTTTATAAAAAACCCAGAAAAATTGTTTGAATTATTTTATGCTCTTTACGTAGGATTGAGTCATGTATGTTGTAGATTATCCCATTAAAAATGAAATAATAAATCGAAAAAAGAAAAAGTACGTAATAATTCTGGTATTTTTGTATATGATAAAAATACCGGTATCCGCCCGCTGAGTACAGTTAGCTATTAAAAGTAAGCGGTCTTTTTTTATATTTAGTTTTTAGTCTTAATTTTATGTTATTTTTATTCTTTATAGGTAGGTAATGATTTTTATTTCTTCAGTTTTAACTTCTTCAGACAGAATACACAATGTAACACACAACTGGTATTACTACTGGTACTACGTCATGAAATTACTCCACGAGCAGAACCTTCAACGCCATCTACCGTTTAAATATTCAACTGCTAATTCCGTGTGATTCCGTGGAAAATTACAAATAGAAAACAGCGCCATCTCTTAAACTGATATAACAACAGAGAGATGATTAATATTAACGCCATCTGTTATCAACACAACATAACACGACGACTGACGTTCGCAGCGCCACCTGCTACGAGCATGATACAACACGTTGCATAGTGTATGCGCTACCAATGAACCAAACCCGACCGCTAGCAATCGCCGCTACTCGGCACTAGAGGGCGCGAAGTTATGTTACCAAAGCTCGTTCATAGATGGCGCTTAAATGGGTATAAACACTAATAGATGGCGTACTGGCTCTGGCGGCAGCAGTTACGTTAGAAATGCAAATGTTATTTTAATGTTTCACGCGAAGAAGCTACGTGATAAACGTGATTATTAAGTGAAATAAGTACAACAAGATATGCCGCCATGTTTAAAAGTAGGTAAGAAAGAACATTCACCTTTGCGATAAGCGAAACAAGTTAAACTTTGTATTCTTTGGAAGATAGATACGGTTACGGTGTGTTGTAGGCGTGTTGCTAAGGAATTATCTAACTGTCATTTAAAGCAGTTACAAGATATAAGCGATTGGCAACAAAGACTACAATGTTATCTTATACGAAATTGGCAATAACAATGATCAAAAACGCAGCTTATTCGCGGAAAACCTAAAAATAATCAAGGATCGCTTCGGAAAATCGACAACAGATGGCGATACCTCCAAACCAGCTACCAAACTTCCAGAATATACAACATAAAACAAACCAAACCAAAAAAACTGGCGCGGCGCCACCGTCTACCTCAAACAAAGAAAAGTATAAGTAAAAACTTTAGTTCCGTTTTTCCCCACACGAATAAATAATTTTGTAAATTTTCAAGTACAAACTTCACCATACGGCACAATGTGGCGCCACTGTCTTACATTAACGGCGAATATATACGGGAAATTTCTAGTTCCAATTTTGACCGTACGTATTAATAAGTGAATTTTCGCGAGGTCGAATATGGTCAAGGCAACGCAAGGTTATTAGCAATTCGAAATACTTATGACTAAATATATGTAGAAGTTTGTCTGATCTAACGAAAATTTGTAGGTATCTTAGTTAAGAATACTTGGTCTTTCGGCATTTTGACTTCAAAATGCTTTAGTATTGAGCTCACTTGGAGTGAATCATGATGATTTCACAACATTATTTTTTATTATAAGTGGACTTGAAAATCTTGAAACAGATTTAAAAAGGAATAAGGCACAATTCGTGAAGTTTTTGTGCAAAGACCTCGTACCTACTCTGCGGCTCGTCCTTTTCAAATAGATATGGCCGTAAGGAAATAGGGTTGTTCACACCAAATGAAAAGGACTATAATTTCGAATAAGTATAAATATTAGAATCAAATGGTGAAAAAACAGAGAGATAAATAAGCAATGTTCAATGTTTTAGGATGAGACATCTCCTGTCTCTTTTGCACAAAACGTACCTTCGTAGTTCGTACGGAACGGTCGTCATTTACAATGACGCTAGAGAGTTCTGACGTCAGATCTGATATAAGTATATATTTATCTATAGCAAGGCATCTAACGATATATTTTGCGTACTAGATAACTTAGTCCACAGACGTAGCTATAATATGTATTTATAGCTGCGTGTGTGGACTCTGTCAACTAGCAGGTTTAATAGTAAGATGGGCTCAGAAACCGGTTTCATCTTCACACAATTAACCGGTTGAAATTTACGGTTAATTGCGTTTTTACGATATTTCTTCGTACTTTAAATCCTTTATTGCATAGATGAAGGCAGACAAAAATAAATCTTAAAATAAAAAGGGAATAAGAGTACTATGAGGAGTACTTTAGGAGATATTTCAAAAATAGAAAAAACCGGTTCCGAGCCCTAGTATATTTGTTGGTAGCAAACAAATATATAGGTAATTAGGTATAGTCTGTGCTGTGACATGCTTTAAGCTGAGTGTCCACCCTCTATTTGGAGCAAACGTTACTTATACCGTCTCTCAAATCGGACTAAAATCTGGGTCAGGGCACTGGCGACATCGTACAAGGGTTTTTTTAGCTCACTCAGGCAAATTCAGGCAAGCCAACATAAAAACAGTCGCACAAACAAAATGGAAATCGCTGACATCGCTCTGTTTTCTTTTCGCTAAGTAGGACGGCCGTTCAGACGTTTATATAATATAATAAAATGATCCTTCTCGTTAATTAATTACTTAATAATTATAAAATTAAAAACACGACTGCACTAAAAAGATATAAATAAGTTTCATAATAAAGAACTCAAGGAAATCTATTTCATTCCAAGTCGGGGGACCCAATATTTTGGTATTTAATTTATTTAGTAGGTCCCCCGACTGCAAACAAAATAGATTTCCTTGAGTTAGAATTTTTTATTTGAAATGCATACATTAGGTATATATTTATATACATTTGAAATTCGCCCACATGAGAGAGATATATACACGTATATATGAAATTGTCTCTTCAAATACTTCAATTTGATACTCCACTTGCTAAAATCGAAAAAAAAGAATATGTATGTCATGTATGTATGTAAGCACTTTATAATATTGTAATATCTTTTCTTAACACGCAAAATGGAGTCCCCAGTCCGCCATATTGTTTTAATGCAAAGTAACATATCCTATGTTACTCGGGATGGCGTAAGGTTTCCAACGATACCTCACACATCTATATCGGTTAAAGCGTTGAGAAGTTCTGGGGGAACGAAGAAACTCACATACATACATACATGAAACCTGAAAACATTACACTCCTTTTTTTGGGCAGTCGTGTAAAAGGAGCGATAAGAACGTATGTTCTCTCTCTAACACCTACATGTTGCTGTTTTGATTCTGCGTGTAATCTAGGCCTTTTCAAAGCAAGAGTGAATAGGCAATTACTGAACCAGCGAGCTATATCTTAGGCCTTGTCGTCGCTTTCCATCAGGTGAGACTAAGGCCAATCGCTGTACAGTCAAACATAAAAAAACTGATGTATTTATTGATATTGAAATTGACAATAATTTATTCGTGACAAACAGTGATGTACGAGAACTTAAGACTAGAATTAAAATTAAAAATTGGGCAAGACTTAAAACTATAACAATAGGCAGTTCGTTTGTCACGAATGGTCCCGCCTCAGCATGATGCTGACTCAAGAGTCAGCGCTGGTCTTCCGGCGTAACCATTTGTAGGCCACGTTACGTAACATGTCGTCTGTCACGTCTGTCGATATAACTTACCGACCTTTGGTCTAAACTAAAGTATCTTTATAAAAATAAAAACAAGGCTTTAATCGGCCATTTTTACTATGATAACATTATCACGATGATACTAATACGAATTACGTACTAAATCATATACTTGGACTATCCTACCACATGCTGGCATAGATTTGACCTCTTATCGATTATCAATTTATCATTATCATTATCACACATCGATTGCGTGATATCGCGACGATAACAAGTGGCTAATCGTATGTAATGTATAATGTTATAATGCGCACTATACTTAGTTCGTACAAGTAGTCAGTTGCTGAGCCTGAGTTGCAGATTTTTGGCGCCTGCCCATCCCCTGGGCCAACGAAATCAAATACCTAGGTAGGAGGGACACTTAGAAATACGTAAGAGCCACTGGTGGGTCAAGAGTATATTGGATCCAGTGTTGCCAGTGTTGCTACTAGTTTTCCAGTTGGGGTATGTCTACTAGTCTACTGGTTTTGCAAGAGAATCTACTAGATTTTATGTGTTTTGTTGCAGAATTACACACTGTACATAACTGTTTTTTTCCTCATTTTATTCTTTGTTTTTGTGTTGCTTTATATAGATACTTAGATTTCTTGATCTTAAGTAGGTTAAGTATTATCATTGCAATAAGCATATTTTTGTGAGAAAATGTCTGACTGTCGAGTTTCTTTCGGCGTTTCTTCTCGGCAGTGGCCTCTGTGAAACGCCAGTAGGGTTTGACTTGTAAAAGTGCCATTGCGGCCTACTTACAGAATAAAGTTCATTTTATTCATTTTTTTTAAGTTTATTCTGATTTACAACTATACCCGCCTTAAAATGGACAACGACGTGTATTTTTGAAGCAAGTGTAAGGCGGATTTAAGTTCATCGTCAAACTTCTAACATGATTTTTATAAAAACATGAAAAAAGTGCTTTCTTTGGAGTGAATGATGAGAAAAAAAAACAATAGGCTAACGAACCACGACGATACCATACCCAATAAATCGTGTGATGTTAGTTTCTTTTTCTACAAAATCGATTGACGTTGGAATCATCAAGATCTAGCAACGCGTTTGGCTTTGGTCAAAGTTTTTAGAGTGGATATGGACTGATAATAAACACGTTACGCTTCTTTGCGTCGCGCAGTCGGGTAAAGAGAAAGAAAACTTGCGATTTGGTATGTTTAGGGGCATAAAATTAATCTACTGTTTTTTTCCCCCCAATCTACTGGTTTTTGGTTACATGTCTCCTGCTTTTTTCAAATTCGGTCTGGCAACACTGACTGGATCGGGCCTAAGATTTTTGGAGAATCCTGTATTCATACCTCTTACGCTCATTTGTTCACTGACACCCAAGAAGTGTCTCAAAATTTATAATAGGAATGTCGACTCAAAAAAAATTATAACTTCAATAGAAAGAAGACATAAAACTATGCCAAATAGTGAAAATCCTATTCAAATATCTCAAAAAATAACGAAGCTACAACGGTTAGAATGTTCGTAATTAGAGAGAGAAAGTGCTACCTAACCGTGACGTCACTGTTAAGTAGCGCCATAGTAAATGACGATCGTTCAATACAAAGGTGCGTTTTGCGGAAAAGGGACAGAACATACCCACTCTTAAAACTTTGAAGACTTATAATTACGTAATTATTTATTTTTTTGAATTACTTTTTTCGCCATTTGATTGAGAGTTTGAGCTTTTATGTAGAAAATTTGGATTTATTGATTTTCTTTTACAGTGTCGTCATCCCTATTAACTATGTTGTATAATTTTGTGATTGGAATCGATATTTATATCGAAATCGAGTCCCAGTTTTTTTACACGACTGCCCAAAAAAATGATTGTAATGTTTTCAGGTTTCATGTATGTATGTGATTTTTTTTGTTCCCCCAGAACTTCTCAAATTCAGCATTGGGAAACACTGAAGTAGGTATTTGTTTAAAGAACCTTGACCCCTCTCAACAACACCATATATGGCTGTATGGTTTAAAGAAATTACGTATTAATTAGACACCCAGCTTCTCTGAGCCGCCATATTTGTTTACAAGTGTATTTATAGCGGCCACGTGCACACGTGCGCTTGCGACGATCTGCGATTTTGGCAATAAGGGGGTAACATAGCGATTTATCGACAGCAATCATTACAATGAAGGTAACACGTGTAGCCGTGTGCCTACTAAACATGTCATGAGTCGCTTGTCACGTTTTTAGGGTTCCGTACCCGAAGGGTCAAAACGGAATCCTATTGGTGTCGCCCAGGCGTCCGTCCATCAGTTGTCCGTCACAAAATTTGTTCCGAAGAATTTTTGACTTCCCATTGACCTATGAACTTGAAATTTGGTGACAATGTTAATTATTACGTATATTTTAACAACAAATACTAATATATTGATAAATCATATTATTGGAGTAGGTTCGGAAGTCTAAATGTGCGAAGTCCGGTTGGCCGGTTTTTTTATTGCTATTGGTTTTGCTTGCTCTGGGCCAGGACCTAGCTCAAGGATAAAGAGGAAGCCGAAGATGAAGCGAGCTCATCCAGAAGATGCCTTAAAAATATTTAAAAATAAGATTCGACTATTTGTATGACTATGAGCCAACCAGATACTTAGTGCCAGTTGCACCAACGTACGAACACAGACCGGTCATAGTCAAATATGGCGCCGGCAGCTGTCATCCCATAGAAACTTGTCAAACTTTCCATACAATCAGATCAGATTACAGACGGTTTGGTGCAACCCAGCCTTAAGCTTAAGCCACACACAGAGCAGGCGGGCGGGTGGCGCGCGGGAGCGGGCGGGCGGGTGGTGCGCGGGAGCGGGCGTGAGGCGGGCGGGAGTCGGTCGGGCGGGAGGCGGGCGGGCGTGAGGCGCGCGGAAGCGGGCGTGAGGCGGGCGGGAGCGGGCGGGAGTTTCACACTGCAGCGCGTTGACACGCGCCCGCCCGCCTCCCGCCCGCCTCACGCACAACACCCGCCCGCCCGCTCTGTGTGTGGCTGCTTTATATTGTGAAAATTTGATGACGACTCCAACTGTTTGGCTGTAAACCTGTGTGACAGGCGACGGCGGACGGACGAACGGACACGTGAGTGACAGCAATAGGGTTCCGTTTGGACCTTTCTGGTACGGAACCCTAAAAATGCTCGCGAGGTCTACATCTCAGAGTCAGTAGAGCCAGAGTGTAGTATGGGACAACAATGCCCGAAATCGATGCAGAAGGTACGTAGTTAAAGTTGGGAGCTCATGAGGACGTTTCAAGGTAAAACTCAGGTTACTTGGACTTAACTTTAATGATTAAAATATAAGATGAGTGAACAGCTTGAAGCTTAAACTGTAACTAACTTATTCTATGTAAGAACTATCTCATACACAGCGGTGGGCTTGATTCCCGGTACTCGCCACCTGTGCGCGGGCGCTCTGGGCATAACATCCTTACCGCAATGTCAGCGGTTATGCATTCACTGTAACTGGCCGGGAGGCCCGGGAGTCAACATACATAACTCTTCCCTCCGCAAGTTCAAAATCCTCAGTCGGACGATTTTGCGACTGATGATTTTGAAAACATAAAAGTTTCTTATATTTAGCAAAAATGGTTATACATGTGCCTAAAACTAGGATTATATATAGCCCCAATGTCCAGACACTGATACCTTTCACTTTCACTATGCTTTCATTACTACTTTCCACTATTTCACTATCACTTTTCTGTAACGCATATTGTATGAACTGCAAATCCGCCAGGTTAACTCCGTTCAAATTCAGAGGCTTCCTCTCTGGTAGCGGTGTCGGCATATCGATCTCTGGTAGGTTTATAATTGGTAATTTTGTTACTGGTACATCCTTCCCTTTTATTAAATGTTGGCTCAAAAAGATGTCTGTGATCCTTACTTCACAATTGTCTTCCAAGGTAAGTATGTAAGTGCCTCGGATCACGTGCTGAGTGACTCCTGTTTCGCAGAACCTCTTCAGTGTGAGGGGCTCTTTTGTAAAAATTAGCCATTGATTTAGTTGCAGGGTTTCTATTTTTAGCCCTTGTATGTTAGCAACCACAGGATGGCAAGAGCTGGTATTTGTGTTAAATTTCATCAAATCTGCTACGCAGCGGTCAGGGGTTAACGGGAGTATTTCATTTTCTTGGCAGAGGAAATAGCCTTCTTCAATCTCCATACACGGTGTAGCAACCGGCTCGGTTTTCGACCCTTTTACGAGGATATAAGGATGTACAGGTATGATAACGGTTATTTGGTTATGGATATTTACGGTTGGTAAGGGTAAGATTTTATAGTAGGAATAAGTTTCCTTTCGAATAACTGGAATGTCTAGCAAAAATGTTATTGTACTTCCTTTAGTGTAAGCTTTTAATTCTATACATTGTTCAAGTTTTAATAAGTTCTCTAAGTTAACAGGGTACACTAAAATGTTCTTTGATTCAATAGTTCTTAGCATAGTTAACAATTCATCGCTATCCACAATGGTTTGGTGTAGGGTTCTTAACTTACTAAATGTTATGGCTGTTTCTATTTCATCCAGGCGGACATACAGCGTCATAAAATTATGCAAAAACAAATTAAATGTAAGAATGATTTTGTTGACGGTCTGATTACTTGCAGTTTGGTTAAACATTTTTCTTAATTCCCATATTTCCTTGTCCAGCTGAATGAAGTTAGATCGAGAGGAATTGGTGGCATTTATGAATGAATCCGCCATTTTTCTAACCAAGGTGAACCTTTTGTTAGTTGCATCCTGGCTCGACTTTAATTCGTTTATCAATCTATCATACCTAAGGGCGTCTTGGTGATCTAGATTACCAGTTATAGCCTTAACTAAAGAGCCAAGGGGGTTTAGAATTCCACGTTTAACTCTACGCGATGGGAGTATTTGGGCAATTTTTTGTATCGTTATATTCTTTATGTGATCTGTCTGGAGTTTAATGTTTTTTAACTCTGAGTTAATACCCCTTTGTGTATAAAAGATCGAAATATGTTTGCATAGATTCGCGTACCTGTTAATGTTGAATTCTAAATCTTCACAAAGCAAGTCTAAATCTAAAACTTTAACTATAGTCCATTTGTCGTGACTAATAACCGCTTGACCCTGTCTAATCGGAAAAATGCCCCTGTCATTTTCCATTTGTTGAAGAAGGAGGGTCTGGCTCTGTATTCCCTGGATCAGCAGGAGGGCGGCAACCCTGCGAAAGACGTTTAATATCCTTAATTGGAGTTTTAGTCTTTCTGCCGCGAATTTCTATTGGTACAATATTTCTAGCAACTTCTCCCGTAACCTTTGCTTTTTGATAGCGAGGTGCATCTTTACTACGTCTTACATTGACCCCTTTTACGAATACTGTATCTCCTTCTGTAACATCGAATTCGGTTTCGCCACCCCGTTTTTCCCTAACTTTATCTTTTTGTTTCAAAATTTTATCAGTCAAATATTTATAGAGATATTGCGTTTTCTTAACATGATCTCGAACTAGTTTTTGAGTATACTGTTTGTTAAAATCCACATCAAAGACATCGTTAGAATCAGTGTGACCGAATACTATTTCGAACGGGGTCAAGCCCGTTGTGGAGTGTATTGTTGAATTATATGACATGATCGCATAGTTCATGGTGGATATTACATCGGTAAGTTTGTATTCACGCTTAGCTAAACGGTATATTTCCAAAATGGTAGAATGAAATCGTTCTATAATACCCATAGAGTTGGGATTATGCGGAGTGCCAATGTGCATGTCTACTTTGTAAAATTCTAGCATCTCTTTTAGTAGTGTGTTGTTGAACTCCGACCCTGGGTCTGAGCTCCACCTTTTAGGAATGCCATATAACGAGAAATATTTTAGGAGGGCCTTGATAACTTCGGGGGTAGAGCGATTTGGGATTTCAAAGGCTTGCCCTAATTTGCTAAAGGCGTCTATTATGGTAAGGAAGTATTGCCCTTCAATAGAGAAGAGATCAACAAAAATTTCTTGAAAAGGTTTTGTCTGTGTTTGTGTGAGTTGCAGCTTAGGTTTCAGTGGTTTTCTGTCATATTTCATAGTTTGGCAAGTCTCACAGGAATTAATAATACTTGCTACAGTGGTGAGCATATTATTCCAGTAGTAAGTTCGTTTTAGATGCATTAGAGTTTCCCTAATGCCACGATGGCACGTTTTGCCTTGATGATACTGTTTTACGATATCGCGTTGTTCATTTTCATCATCAACATATATTACTCTTTCAGTGCATTCAAAGAACCATACGGAGTCTTTTCTATAAAGGGCCATCACTGCTTGGGTGAATTGGGCTCTATGAGCAGCATTTTCGAAATACATAAAGTATTTAATCTTGGGCCTTATATATTCTTTCAGGAACTGTTTTACTAGATCAGGTCTATCTCGGGGAAGGTGGACTTCTAACACCTTTTGTTTATCTCTTGCAAGGTCTTTTACGCTTATATGATTTCTATTCCAATCATATATCAGTATTTGATTAGGTTTTGTATCAATGGCTTCGTGAAGAATTGGTATACCAATGGTATCTACGAGCTCTGCGGAGTGTGCAGTATCTGTACTAGAGTCACTATGTTTCTCTGAAGCCGTTAAAGTACTTGACGTAGATGAATGTGCCGTTTCCGTATCAGAATCATTGCCTTCCCGATCGTATTGTTCATTTGGATCGACGTTTGCACGCATTGAATTTTGGTCATCAGTGTCATCATTTTCTAATACATTAATTACAACACGGGATAAGGCATCCGCGTTCGTGTTTTGTTTCCCGCTTTTGTACATAATTTCGTAATCAAACTCCTCCAGTCTCAACTTCCATCTCGTTAACTTACTGTTAGGTTCTTTGATAGATTTTAACCATGCGAGAGGTCTGTGGTCTGTATATATAGTAAACTTTTTGCCATAAAGGTAAGGCCGGAAATACTTGGTAGCCCAAACTATCGCTAGCAGTTCCTTTTCAATCGTGCTGTAGCGCGCTTCAGCATCGTTCAGAGTACGACTCGCATAGGCGATAGGTTTGTCGCTGCCAATAGGGCCTTGGGAAAGGACGGCGCCAATTGCTACATTTGACGCATCCGTGGTGAGAACGAATGGTTTAGAAAAGTCAGGGAATTGAAGCAACGGTGCATTCACTAATAATTCTTTACATTTTTCAAACGCCGTCTTATATTCGTCCGTTATTAGAATTTTCTTTCCTTTGTTTTTCTTCTTCAGACAAGCGGTAAGTGGTTGGGTTATTTTGGAGAAATCTTTTATGAATTTGCGGTAGTATCCTACAAAGCCCAAAAAGCTTTTAATTTCTGTCGGTGTTCGAGGAAGGGGAAAGTTGAGAACGGCCTTTATCTTGTCATCATTGGGTTTGAGGCCGTCTTTTGTGACTTGGTGACCCAGGTAGAGTACCTCTTTTCTTAAGAATTCACTTTTGTCTAATGTGACCTTTAAATTTGTTTCTCTTAACCTGTTAAAGACCTTGCGTAATTTTTCTATGTGTTCTTGTAGACTTGTTGAGAATATAATTATGTCATCCAAATATACGAGGCAATGTGAGCCTTGTAAGCCTCTGAGAACATTGTCCATAGTACGCTGAAATGTAGCGGGTGCTGTTTTCAACCCGAATGGTAGGCGGGTGAATTCATAGTGTCCTGATTGTGTCGTGAATGCAGTTTTAGGTCTGTCTTGTTCGTCAACCTCTACTTGGTGGTAACCGCTCGCCAGATCTAGAGTGCTGAAATAGTTGGCTCTTCCTATTTTATCAAAGAGGTCAGTTATATTAGGAAGCGGATATTTGTCGTCGATGGTTATATCATTTAGGCGTCGATAATCAATTACCATTCTATATTTCTTTTCGCCGCTTGCATCTTGTTTTTTTGGTACCAGGTGGACCGGAGCGCTCCACGGGGAATAAGATTCCTGCACCACGTTGTTCTTAAGGAGCTTATTGACTTGTCGCTGAATTTCTTCATTTTGCGAAGGTGGGTGACGGAATGGCCGGATGTAAATTGGATCTTCGTTCTTAGTCCTGATTTTATGCTTTACGTTATTAGTAAAGGTAAGTGGCAATTCTTCGCAGTAGAAAATGTCGCGGTATTCGTGGCAAAGTTTTTGTATGCATGCTCGTTCTTCGGCATTGGTGTGATCTAATCGTAACTTCGACAAATTTTGTTTTAGCAGATCGTCCACATCGCAATTTGCTCGAGAAGTAAAATTAACTAAGACATCATCTTCATTGAATTCAATCTTTTCAACGTGTACGGCTTTTTTAAATTTGATTGTCACATTATGTTCGGTCGCGTTCTGTATAACTGTAGTTGCAAAATAGTTTTCACATTTGACTAATGCAGATGGCATTCTTACAGCGTCCTTGAACTCTTGAAAGCATACAATGGCTGTTCCGTCGCGGAGATCCGTTGGAATCTTGACTCGTGTCTCTGTTCTTGGCTCTAAGTTGATTTCGCAGGGGGGGTTGTATATAATTGGTATGCTTGTATTCCGTGTGTGTAACATAAGATCTTTCATGTTCACTGTTGCGTCTAATTGTTTGAGTAAGTCAGATCCGATGAGTCCGTCATAACCTTGGGCGACATCATATACATAAAATTTGTGATATTCCGTACTTTTAAATGTTTCTAGAAGTGGTATATATATAATTTCGTTATGCATACTTCTTGCGTGGGTGCTGATCACCTCAAAGGGCTCTGTGTATTTAAATTCCGAAAAATAGCGATTGGCCAGCGTATTATTTATGAAAGATCGGGTGCTTCCCGTGTCGATCATAAAGCGTGCACCGATTTCCGGTAACTCTATACACGGTAATTTCGAAATTTTGTCGCAATTTAATTCGATCACTAACGCTTTGGGGTTTTCGAGGCCGTTAACTGAAAATTTTCAGTTTCGATTACGTTTTGTTCATCATTCGCGTTTTCTTCAGGTATTTCTTCGATTTGAGTCGGTTCAACAGGCTCTTGTTCATAGTAATATTCGTTGTCTAAATACTGCGGGGTGTCACTGTAAAACAGGTTATCATTTTCGCATGGCACGACCAAGTTGTTCTGTCTAACTGTGCGCATGGTGACGTCAGAATTGTCAAGGGCTCTTAGGTTTGGCTGAACCCGTGGACCACCAAACCGAAAGCCTGGAGATGCTGTTTGTTGGTTGAAACCGTGATTGGGCAAAGGCCTGTAGCCTTGTTGAGCAGGAGTGCCAAATCTAAATCCATTATATTGTTGGGGTGCACCATACCCAAATACTTGATTAGAAGTAGGCCTAAAACCTAGCTGTGGCTGATTTGGGATACCAAATCTGAAACCCCGATTCGGCGTTGAATTGGGTTGGAAACCATTTGGTCTCGGTGTCGAATTTTGAGGAATGCCAAATCTAAAATTGTTTTGTTGAGGAACGCTAAAATAACGATTTTGTGGTGGTTGTTGGAAGGTCAGACGTGGCTGTGAGTTTTGCTGCTGTTGCACTGGACGCGTGCCGTTTTTAGAATTGTACTGGAGTTGAAAATTCACTTCCTCAGTTACCACACTTAACGCACTCTCCAAAGTGGAGCAACCCTTCAGACGCACTATCCTAAGCATGTGCTCGGGAAGGTTATACAAAAACGAGTTTAATGCGGTATTATTATATATTGTCGTCTTAGCATTTCGTAATTGTTCGTCGTCAGTTTCATTGACCTTAGCAAATAAAGTACTTCTTACGTGCTGAATTCTATTGCAAAAATCGGTGTAAGATTCTCCTTGTTTAATTTTTAAATTTTCTAATTCAATAGCAATACATTGCTCTGAACGAGGATCACCGAAATGTTGGCGTAATACACTTTTTAATTGATCCCATGACACCAAATCTCCTCGTTCACTCAGGAGGGTCGCAGCCCTACCAATAAGTCTGCTCGTTACAGCATGAAATACATATTCATCTTGAATAACATTTTCATCTACACCTCTAAATCTCTGAATTACATATTCAGCTTTACGGATGAATAAATCTAATTGTTTATTGTCACCCTCAAATCTAGGGATGATATCAATCATCTCTTTGGGAATTACTTGTAATTGTACTTGAGCCATTTTATTTTAATAAAATTTATGATCAATGTGAAATCACGAATTTCTATTTACTGGCTCAAAAAAAAACACAAATTTATTTATTATATATTTTTTTTTTTTTTTTTTTGAAAAAATTAGCACAAAACACTTTTAGCACTTATTCCTATATCAGTTTCTTATAATTTACGCCACTCTATCGATGGAGAGCAGAGCACGATAACTTAAACACTATTTGCTAGAGTTTCCAGTGAAGTTTATCCGAAAATCTACTATTAACAACTACTACTAAACCTACTAGTAACACGAGTTTTCACCAGCTTTCAGGAAAAATCAGGAATAAGCAAGGAATGCAAAAAGGTCTACTCACAAACCGCCGATTGCCATGACTTCCGCCGCTGATGACACCTTTTATCACGTACCTCACGTTGTAATTCAATTAATGTCCACAATTTAACTTATTTATTTGGTTCGAAGATATTCGAGTTACGCGTGAGAACCAATAGTAGTGTCCTTTATCACGCGACGCGACTATACGCACTATTTTCACGAATATCCTTCAAGGCTGCGCCAGTTAAAGTTGGGAGCTCATGAGGACGTTTCAAGGTAAAACTCAGGTTACTTGGACTTAACTTTAATGATTAAAATATAAGATGAGTGAACAGCTTGAAGCTTAAACTGTAACTAACTTATTCTATGTAAGAACTATCTCATACACAGCGGTGGGCTTGATTCCCGGTACTCGCCACCTGTGCGCGGGCGCTCTGGGCATAACATCCTTACCGCAATGTCAGCGGTTATGCATTCACTGTAACTGGCCGGGAGGCCCGGGAGTCAACATACATAACTACGTAGACCCGTAATAAGGAAACAAAGAGAGAGCATCGCTCGCGCCGTCTGGCAAAAACGAGCGTTCACCCCTCAGCCTTTTTAGGGTGAGGTGAGGTTCTGGGCAATCGGCAGCTGTAAAGCAATCACAGCCTTATGGCACACCCATTTTTATATAAAAAAAAACATGCTTATTTTTGTATATTATTATTATTTATTATTGTATATATGTACCTAATAACTTATTTAATGTACACAATTGTAGGTTAAAAGTTAAACATATACATGTACTGTACACTTACAAATTTTAAAATAATTGGATTTCAAATTTTGATAATAGGGTATTAAACTAAGGTAAAAATAAATTATTTTTTACTTGACTAATAAAAGATCTAACGAAAATACTCGAAAAACATCAATTATTAATTTATTTTAGCTAATTGAAAGATTTTATAAGCATAAAGATTTAAAAAGGACGCTGATTTGAACAAACCAATTCACACTGTCTTACTGACGTCACTAAGACAGTATTTCCCTACAAACTTCATATTAACAAATTGTTTTTGATATTTAATAAAAAGTTGCTGATTTGACTATGAGTTTAATACCGTATACTGCAATAAAGTGATTAGAGAATACGATGATTTTATTAAAGGTTTAGATAGTAACATAGACATTTTATGATTTTATTATATTTAAATTTAAGCGGAAAAAAGCAGTTTTTATCTCGAAAATTTTCGATTTGAAGTGATGTTTGAAACAATATTTCTTAATGAAAAATCGAAAACATAAAGACTTAAAATTTATATCATTAGGTACGAATAGCAATAGTCTCCTTTGGAGTTGCGAGCGTCTATAGGCTGCGGTGTCTTTTGCCACCGACGTTGTATTAAAAATATATATTTTATTTTTAGTGCCTCACCCTACCCATTGCTTCTGATCTATTGTATCACCCGCTTTTACATCAGAGTTCTAAAAGCAGAAGGTTTCTGAATTAAATGTTATTTACGCTATGATGAGCCTACGCAGCCTGCGCTAGAGTCGACGACCGGCAGGTTAAAGCCCCTTGACGGATGCTAATTGCGCACATTTGGCTGATCTGCGAATCTTACTTAATAAACAACTAAGTCTCGATGTTTACATTTTCCAACTCGAAGCCAATTTTTTTAAATTTTTTCCCTTTATCTTGAAAGTTATGAAGTTTTGTTGTATATTCAAGCTTTTCAAGTGGTGTTTTTATTGGGGAAAAAACAGAAGTAGACAAATGAACGAAACACACAAGAGTTATTTTAAAGTAGGTATAGTCTATATCCTAAAACAATTCCCACAGAGACAAAGCATTATTTCAAAGTGGCAATTTGTTAAGAAAGGAGGTAAAAATATATCCCAGTTGGAAGAGCTTTTATGGTCTCGTGACTAACTCATACACTCTGTCTCGAGACGACCATATGGACGAAATGACAGGTCGCATTAACTGTTAAGGAATGTAGTATGACATATTTGGGAGTGAGCAGTATTTATTTAGTTGACATTGACAAACTAACACTGATGCCACGAACTTTACTGTACGTACGAGGTACTTTGTAATTTGTATACAAACGTGCCTTATTCCTTACGTTTTTAGCCTTACACCGCTTGTGTGTGGCTTGGGCCTAAGACTCCCTCTTTCAACTTCAACAAGCCTCTGGAAGGTAGCTGGTGAATTTCGTAATCCAAAAAGCATCCTCTTCAATATACATATACATTACAATGTATATGAATTAGAGTGATTAACGCCGTTTTCTCGTGGTCTTGCTTCCGAACTCGTACCTGCCAGCAGTCTACTCAGTACTAATTTTGACTCAAGCCTAAACTTGTCAAATGTTTGACTCAAAACCTTCCATTGCTTGAATATTTGGCAATGAACTTAATAAATGATAATACTACTGACAACCTAATTAACATATTGACAATGCCGGTTAAAAAGTAGGTATGAATAAAGTTATGAATAGTATGAATACACGTAAACAGTGTTGCACATTTTTTTTTTGTCGCGTTTTACCGGTTCTGCTTGCGCTAGACTAACTAACAAAGTCCACGGCACGGTATAAATCTATGGTTTCATTCATAATTAGTCTAAAGTCTATAACCAAAAAAGTCCTTATTTGTTTCTATTTTTTTATGTGTTTTTAGGGTTCCGTAGTAAACAAGGAACCCTTATAGTTTCGCCATGTCCGTCCGTCCGTCCGTCCGTCCGACCCCCGTTTTTCTCAGTAACCGTTAGTACTACAAAGCTGTAATTTGGCACGAGTATAGATATTGATGACGCCGACAAAACGGTAGAATAAAATCTTGAAAAAAAATTTTTTTTAGGGTACCTCCCCTACATGTAAAGTGGTGGTGCAATTTTTTTTTCTTCCAAACCCCATCGTGTGGGGTATCGTTGGATAGCTCTTTTAAAAATATTATAAGGTTTCTAAGAGTATTTTTTGATTCAAGAATCGGTTGGCGTGATATTAAGCTTTGAAGTGATAATTTTCGTTATGATCAAGTGTCCCCCCCCCCTGCCAGCTAAACGGTGGCTCCTAGACATGTGAAAAAAATCATGGCTGTAGTATATACGATGAATTTAAAAGGAAAACTATCACAGCTAAGTAGACATTATTAATTAACGAGTAATAGTCGAACTTCAGAAATGTACTTTGCAAAAGCAAACTTTCGAACAATTTCCATTGATATCTTAGATAATGTTGTTAATTCTGTCAAAAACATAGTAAATATAAGTTTGCGAACTTTTTAGTCCACATAATGTAACGGGTGGACGACTACGGAACCCTACCTTGCGCGTGGCCCGACACGCACTTGGCCGGTTTTTTTGTGTAAAATAAAGTTATTACATACATAACCTATGGTTTGTTTATGAATGAAACCATAAAGTTTTACCGTGCCGTGGCCGTCGACGATAAAGTAAAAAGCGACCATAGTGCCCGGTATATCAATATCAATACAATGAATAAAAACAAATATATATATCAATATATATCAATTTCATCTCTTGCTCGAATTGGAGCAGCCCAACTGGGGAAGTACCTCCGCCTTGCAGAAGACCACAGCCATAATAACATTATTTACTATACAAGTATTAGTGTTGTGTTCCTGGAGGTGAGCAAGGTTGCCAGAGCTCCCGAGGATGCACCGTGTTGAGAGCGAGGGGTCTTTTATCCCTTCTGCTGTCAACACAGTGAATCCTCAAATTTTATAAAGGGTCGGCAACGCGCACGTGACTCTTGAAGTTGCGTGCGTCTATAGGCTGCGGCGTCCGCTTACCATCAGGTGGACCGTACGCTTGTTTGCCACCGTAGTCGTATAAAAAAAAAAAAAATGAAGTTTACTTTTCCTCGTAAAGTCGAAAGTCGAAAGGTTCGCCATTATCGTATACATTTTATTTTAATTACATTAAGGTGCAAGCGACGAACATTAACATTACGTATATACCACAAGTTACCCGCAGTATGTGTGACGTCATCACAGCAACTAGTATCATCTGCGCTGTGACCTACATGCCACCATGGCCTCCGTCGATCCATCGATTACGCTCACCTTGTGACACATGAGGGGGGGGGGGGGGGTTGAACTATACGTACGCTCAGCGGAAATATAATCAATAAAGTAATTGTTTTTTTTAAATTACCTTGCACAAACATAAATACTACCAATACAATACAAATAACTCTTTAATACTCACCTCACACAACTGAATAAGTTGTATATAATTTTAGAATTTAATCTTTTTTTTTATTGTCATTGTTATAATTGACAACAATTCATATTTTTAACTACTTTATTTTATGAACTAGTTAGAAAATAGGTAAAAATTTAAGCCACCCGTATTTTTTCTTTTTCAATTTAACTCATTATTTCATACAAAAAAAACACGTTGAAAAGTAGGTCATTCCAAAAGGGCGTAAGTAAAATATGACGTCATCTTCCCAACAAGAATCCAGAGCCACTCCAGAGCAGCGATTGTCTGTACTCTGTACTAAGGTCTCCCTGAATACAGCGAGGAAGATGACGTCAACTTTCGGTTTACAGTAATTTGTGATTTTTTCCAAAATTAACGGAGAAAAAAATCTAAAAAAATGTTTTTTGTGTACTTCACACGTTTTTACCGAAATGGTTTTCGAATTAAGGCTTTTGGAAATTATGAAATATTGTCAAATTGTACCTTAGATTTTAGTTTTCTTGTGTAATAAATTTCCAAGTTTAAATGAATAAGTTACATGCAGAAACAAAACGGCAACATGTAGGTAGAGGTTTATTTATTTATTTATTAATAATGGGATTGCTTTTGGCCAGCATCTAGCCAGGGGCAAAGTTGAGGCCGACGATGAAGCGAGCTCACCCAGAAAATGCCTATTCACTCTTGCCTTAAATAGGTCCAGGTTATATGAACTCGGAAATAAAGATGCCGGCAGGGAATTCCAAACCTTAGCCGTGCGCATTATAAAAGATGATGAAAAGAGCTTGGTAACAGACAACAGGCGGTCTTATCGCCAGAGCGATCACTTCCAGTCAACCTTTGAGTAGCTTTGGGGCAAATTTTTGATATCAATACGCGTGTATTCATATTATTAATGTAAATATTTGACTTGTTACAGTACAAAACAAATACTCTATATTCACTATATTGCACACCTCTGTTACTAATAAATATGGTGTTTTATCAATAAATTATTGTATTATATTGTATAGAACGACGGAGGCAAAGAAACTTACGTTCTGTCTGATGGTACCATAGCCTATGGACACTTGGGATTCCAGAAAAAATACAATCGCGTTGCAGACCCTTTATTGACTTGAGGAATCTAACTAAGCAAAGTAGTACCGTACACAATAGAATGTATAATGTATAATAATATATATCTGCTTCTGTCCTAAGGTTGACTGGTAGATAATGCTTAGGCAGTTATCACACCAATGCGGTTTTCGCACGGCCCGCCGGTGTGCGAGTGAGACAGCGCAATGCATGTCTATAATGGAAACCGCATCCGTATGATAATGCGTTAATGTGGTTAATAAATAGATACAAAACCACAATTTTGGGGGGAAATGCCCCTGGGTATCTGCGTTTGACTCGCCGTGTTAAGAAATTCGTGAGGGACCAGCATTTTCCTAGCTGGCGACATAACGAATCTTCAAATCAATAAAAGGTCAGCAACGGGCATGTAACTCTGGTATGGAGTCGCAAGCGTCCATAAGTTATCGTGTCGGCTTACCACGTGCTGCACTTACAGGCAGTTAACCACCGTGACAAAAACACTGAACCCTAAAATCGTTCGATCTAAATTATTCATACGCACGCAACGGTGTCAAATGTTAACTCCGTACTTTACAATTGTAATATGGCCACCATTTTGTCAACAAACTGGGAAAAACAATCAAATAGCACTTGAAACAAGGTTCATTTCTGTTGCCAGTGTCTACATAGACGCTTTTACGTCTATTTGTTTTAAATACCGGCAAAAAATCTTGTGAAAGAAATTGTATCCTTGAATACGAAGAATCCGGCATAAAGTCACTATTGCCAAAGACATAAGGTATACAATTGTACCTGTGAACAGTCGTTGACGTTTAAATTCGATTTTCGAATAACTACGTTCCAAAATTGAATTTTATTTCGTAAAAAATGCTGCCTCAAAAATATAGAAATTATAATACACGGTGTGAACACGTCGTCTGCTAAGGGAGATTAACACTTAAAACAAACAAAATAAGGTTAATATTCAATTACACTAAAACTCACCTCCTGCGTGAGCTCGTCTCCGCTATGATGCCCTTCGTCAGGCTCCAACTTGACGTCAGGCTCGCCGACAGACGCTACGTCCATCTCACTCACTCCACTTGAACTCGCCGATGTGAAACTCGTACTAGCTCGCTCCCTCTTCACATCCAACACCAGATCATCATCAAACATAGGCATTTTATACACCTCTGAATCCAAAGGCGTATTTTCCATGAGGTACTGTTCAAGGTTGTCCTGCTGTTGTTTTACGTCCAGGTATTCAAAGTTTCTAAGTTCTTTGACGTCTTCAAATATGTCGCCATAGTCTTGAAGATCAGCGGCGTTCTGATCGAAGACAGAGTTAGATTCGCCATATTGGAACTTCTCTGCTTTAACTGCGAAGTACGGAACGAAGTCATCGATAGCATTGTCGCTGTACAAATCATCTTCTTGTTCCTTTTTAACTCTGACCTCGAGGACTTCCTCCTCAGGTTCCTTTTTGATCTGCATCTCTTCAGATTGGAAGAATTCGTTGACATCAAAAGTGCGCGTCGCTATTTCTTCGAAAATATCAGACTCCGCTCTCCTGGACGGTTCTTCGAAGGAGACATCAGGTTTTGCGTCTTGTATTTGTTCTAGAGCGTCGTCTTCAGTCCTGTTGTTAAAGAAGTCTGAAGATAGCGTGACGACAACGTCAGGCTGGTCGTCTACTTCTTCAACTTTGACCTCTTGAGCAACATTCTCGTCGGCGGACACCCCATCGCTGGTGTCATTCGCCGCCGCCAACTCCGGCACGACTGTGTCAGTCGCCACATTATTGACTAAGTATGTATGCAAAACAGGCCCCCGATTATTCCACTGTATAATGTTTTCAGTAAACGAGCTCCCATACCGACCTAGTGAGTTCAGCTCTTCAAACAACTGTCTCTCGTAATTAATCAGGATGTTGTCTAGGGATTTGGGATGGACGAATCTTGGTCTAATCAGTGTTCTGGCTTCCTGGTCGCCCCAGTCGGATCCATTCGAAATGTGCAGCCCAGCCAAAAGCTGCTGAGTCTCATTCTCTAGATAATCGTTAGGATCCACTTTGAGAAGGCTCAGGACTAACGCTAGCCTGAGCAGCTCGTCACCATATAACTTTTTCAACGCGATCATGTTTACTTATTTCCGTAAAGTTTATTGTATCAGTCTTAAGCTTGAGCACTATAAATACTGTGAGATCATTGTTACACTAATTGTTTATTAAAATTAACGGCAAGTCCTTTTTTTTCTATCTTCTTCCCTCCTCTTACGCTTGTCGGGTGACATTTTGCTTTTCACTTTACGACAATTTTTGCGTCGTTTCTCATTGTAACCGCCATTTTTGTATACATCACTGAGTCACTGAGTTTTAATGTTTAGTTAATCTGGTGGGTAGCCAGAAAATTGGGAAATTCCTGGAAAATAAATTGGCTTGAGTCTCTTTGCAAGAACTGTGCGTAATTAACCTTTGATCAATTTGATCATGATTTAATAATTTGATCGATTTAACCTAATTACAATTGACGTAAGCAACAAGCATGGCGTCGTTATTTTAAACTGACTGTCGCATGAGGGAAGGTCATGTTTATTGAAGTATTTGTCTTATTCGTCACAATCTTCACCTTTAATTTTAAAATATAAAGTATGGTTCTCTATAGACACGGCTTTATAATAATGTGAAGAAATAAAAATCTTTTATTGATTCAAATTTCACTCATGAATTTATAGTTTAGAAATAGTTATTTTCTAAAGGTGCATACTTTTTCTTCAGCGATTATGCTAGTAAACTATTTTCACACAATATTTGGACGAGTAAAAACTGACACAGTGTGTACATCTACGTTTCCGTGCGATGACTTCATTCATTGAAGCTAGAAAAACGCAAATCCAAGAAACCCATTGGAACACAGCCAGGTTTCGAACTCAAAACACTACTCGCAATTACCTCAAACGTGTAAAAGCCGTTAATAAGAGTTCTTTGTCTCCGACGATTTAGCTATAAGATTCAACACTAGTTTTTCTAATTAAAAACTGAATTAAAAAAAAACTGTTATTATCAATCGATTCAAAATTAAAAAATAAGTATTTTATTATCGATAACATTTCCTTCCATATTTTGTTGCGTACATCATTTGATAATCAATCCTAGATGTCTTAGTCACCATTGTAGTAAAGTAACAATAACATTATTTCTAGAATACTTGTATGAGAGTAAGTATGCATAACAGGTACAGAATATGCAGAATTCGTTAAACTAGCTATCCTACGCAATTATTAACATCATACCAACGAGTTTTATCATATTTCAGTTGAAAATTATCTCATTTACCTCCACGTTTCGGAAATGTTGTGACTATTACGGTTACTAACGTCAAAGCAAACATTTCACACTTTTTTTTAGAATACCTACGTGAAAGACAAAAGAAATATACATACATAAATATAATATGGTCTGACATACAGTCGCAATCAAATATATCTGTACTCTTCGGGGTGCTCAAAACTATCTGAGCATGCACAAGTCCATAACAATAGAGTCGTGTTCAGTTCAGATATAGGTGTCCGCTTATCCTTTCTAAAGAATTAAGGCACATTTTTAATATATTACTACCCTCAATACCCTTATGGCCCTCATTTACGGTAATGTTTCCTAAATACCTTCCCCTAGAAAAAAAAGGAGCCCTTGAGGCCTACTTGCAGAAATGTTTGAATTTAGAAGTAGAATGTGTTATATTCGATTTGTAAATTAAATACATAAACATAATGCTGAGTAGCTGGCATTACACAAAAACAAAAAGGATCTATTTGGTTTTTAAATTTCGAGCGTTAAACGTTTTTTTTTTCTCAAGCACGAATTATGTGTATTTTGAACAGATGCTATTGCATTATAATTGAATGTTAAAAAAATACTATTTGGTTAATAAATTCTGATCACCAACAAAAGCTTTTCTCTAGTATGAATTATTTAAATTTAGAATTGCTAAATCAAAGACAATAGCTTACTTTTTTATGTTTAAATGTCATTAATCTTAGACAATAGGTAATAAACAGTTGCTAGCCAAGTAAATGTATTCTTTACTAATTTGTAATTTAAAATTCGGTTGGATTAACAGAAACACTGACGTACGAATTCATTCTATTGACCTGTTACACACTTAAATATAATTAATTTACATATAACAAAATTGTAGTTTTTAACATAAAATAAAATTGATGTAAAATTACGAGGCTGTATGACTAAACCTTCAAACTAAGAAAAGCATAATAACTTTCGCGAATTCACAATTAATAACAACCAAAAATAACAAAGCAAACAACAAAACGCATTAAATTAAACACTCCATAGACAAAAACCTCAATTTCCCGCGCTTTCACGTAAACAAATACGCGCGATTTTTTTTTAAACGCAACGCGAGACAATGGTCTTTGTTTACGTCCGAAGCGTACAGAGCCGCGCGCGTCTTGCGAACAACTGCGTACGAAACGAAACGCCGAAACTTGGCGTTCGTTGACCGGCGGTTTTACAGTGAGGCTGAGGACACTGCGTTTTTCAAGGTTGGGTGCATTGCCAACATAAGGAGGTTAACTATTTGGCGGTACTTTTTATTGAGATCATGGTGCATAATTTGCACTGGAAAACTCTTGATCACTTTTATCTCACGAGCGCGGGAGCCATGGTTGTGTGTTTAGATATACATGCACATTGGTCTATGTATGCGTCAGCGTAGGAGCTATGAGTTCACGTTGTCTATGTGTTCGTATGTGCCACAACTACAACAATGGCCAACCCGCGCTCGTGAGATAAAAGTACTGTACCTATAGGTTAACGCCCCTGTCACTATGACACCCACTCAATACTCTCTTTCAATCGTATGTCATATAATTACTAGTGGCTCTGTGAGATGTACAGGTACAGTCAGCGTCATACAGTATTAGCAGCCTAAGTGGCCCAATAGTTCGGTACAGTACGCCATATATTTTGTATCGTGTTACAATCTTTTTGGCCACTTTGGCTGCTACATACTATATGACGCCGACTGTACCTCGCAAATGTTATTTAAAAAAAAACTAATTTTCTAAAAACCGGCTAGACAAAAAAACTATAATTATCGAACCTGCTAACAAATTTTCACGGGAATAGGTAGGTGTCAATGTCAACCATTGGTTACCTATATAAGGTGTTACTTATTGGGCCGTATTCGAAATTTGAAATTTACGACGGTTACGCACGTTTCGGAAACTGGAAAAAACACAGTAAAAACACCCTGAAAGTTGTTATTATTGTACTGTATACATAAACAGGGCCATAGAAATGTCTGAATGGAAATTGCGTTCTGTATACATAAATAGAACAATGGTTTTCAAGAAAATTGCGTGTTGTTTCGACTGTTCTAGAGATTCTCTGTACCTATACCATACCATGTTTAAAGCATAAATACACTCGAGGTCAAACATTTCGGGTCACCCTAGATTAAATAGCCTATAATATAAGTTTTTTTTTAATTTCATGTCACACCAGTCACACCACACCAGTAGCTCTAGTATAAGTTTTTTCGAAACATTAACTAATTCGAACGCGTTTGCGTTTTGACTCAAAATGTATGAAAACGTTATCACCGAGTTTGAAATACGCGCGTTCATCGGTTAGCAACAAATGTTATACTAGCTGTTTTAGTTTCCACTAGTGACCACCAGAGGCGCTGTTCACGTTTTCATACCACTTTCATACATTTTGAGACAAAACGCAAACGCGTTCGAATTAGTTAATGCTTCGAAAAAACTTATACTAGAGCTACTGGCCTTAAAAGGGCAAATACCGCACGCTACGCGCGTCGAAAATCCCACTTCCTGGCCACGGGGTGACTTATAAAATTTTGTCTAAAGGCTCAGATCGCATATATTTATTTATCGCCCTTGCCTTCGACTCGGGCGTCAAAATCTGCGATCTGAGACTGACTTGGTAAGTACCTAATGTACTATTACTGGTCCTTGACTATGCATAAACGTATCAACACAGGCACAGTTGGTAACTGCATAAATAACGAAACCTATTTTTAAACGCGTTTCCTTATTGCTACTTGCTACACAAACAACCTCCATAGACATAGGTAGACAAGCCCTCTAGCCCTCTTTGTTTTCTGTTCTTGGCATATTCCGTCATCTCACACACATACATGCATGTGTCATAGGGGCAGCTTGGACAGTGATTATTATCACAGTACTGGGATGTCAATATTAGCGCGGATATAAATTTTGTTTCAATATGTATCAATATTGATACTGCTTCAAATCACGTGATACTAAAATCAATATGTAAAATGTCCCATAAATCCTTGAAGCTATTAACAAGTTTCGACCTCATTTAATAATGTAAAAAAAACAGATTAGGTTATTTTTTGTCGGAAAACCAGTACATTAATAACATGAATTAAATAAGAAAATCGAATCTTGATTAAATCGGGATTCGGTTATCTACATCTAGAATCTACATTCTACATCATCGTTATTTGAACGTTTAATATTTACCTATTAATCGACTTCATTATTATTTCCTGCATTACGAATTACGACATTTACGACAACGTTTTTTTATTCTATAAACACACTTCTATTTTTAAAACAAAACAAGGTTAGAAACAATGCTGCCAAATTAACAGATGGGCTTTCTCCGGAATTACTTTTTTATTTACGTGTTTTTGTTTATGGAACAGAATGACATTGAAGGGACATAAAGGCCATTTCCCCGCATGGCGTCGTTCCAATTTTAAATTAAACAGATCATTCATAATATTCGTATTATCGCGTATAAAACGTATCAGGTCGTTAAAATCGAATTAATAATCGTTTAAGTATATTTACACGAAACACAAAGTTACTACATATTTGAATATAAACAGTAAAAGACAAAAGATTTGTTTTTCAGTAGCTCAAGTATAAGTTTTTTCGAAACATTAACTAATTCGAACGCGTTTGCGTTTTGGCTCAAAATGTGTGAAAACGCTCTCACCGAGTTTGAAATACGCGCGTTCATCGGTTAGCAACAAATGTTATACTCGCTGTTTTAGTTTCCACTAGTGACCACCAGAGGCGCTGTTCACGTTTTCATACCACTTTCATACATTTTGAGACAAAACGCAAACTCGTTCGAATTAGTTAATGTTTCGAAAAAACTTATACTAGAGCTGCAGGATCAGGGCTGTCATGTAGCGTCATTATTATCTACTCGGGTACGTAGAATTGTCATTGTCGGATGAAAATTGACAATATATTGATTTAAACTACACGATTTTCACACATTATTATTGGGGACCGGGACTTAATCGCGTACAATTAATAACTAATTTACCTTTTTAAGGTTTTGCTTAAGGTTTTGTACGCGATTAAGTCCCGTTCCCCAATAATAATGTAAAAATTGACAAGTTTTGAAAACAGGGATTTCCGACCTTTTGCAATGCAAAAAGCGAGAGCGAATATGTCATTGTACTACGCAGTAAGACAAAACGTCAAACATACGCAAATGACACCTATTACAAGGGTTTTAAAGATGTTTATTCAACAACAAGAATATATGCGCAGGAGCACCCGTTTATCTTATCTATAAACACTACCATTCACTGTACAGCAACAGAATTAAAAGATAATTTCAGACTTTAAGGGCATAGAAATAAAGTCGAACATATGCGAACGTTTCCCGCCATCAGCTGAGCTCGGAGTTGTCTAGTATAACTTGAACTGTACAGTAGAAGAAAGTATTCATAATTGAAGGCCTGACTTATGTTGGTTAATTAATAATGAGCGTAGATCATAGCGTGCGCGATAGCGCGCACGTGGTTGGAGAAGGACGACTGTAGCGTGCTCTCGCTCGGTACAAAGGTGCGAAATGCATTTTGTTTCGATTATTGAACTTTAGAACTTTGTTGTATTGTAATTTGCATGTTCTAAGCTTGTGTATATTCTACGTGGATTATACTAAGCGTAACAAGCAGTCATCGGAATTCTCGTAGTATTTTTGAGCTGTCATAGGGACTTCTCGTTTATCGGCTTCCGATATACATATTTTGCCGATACATTATAGAGCACAACACAACATATTAAAGAAGATTAAAAGTAGAGGTAAACAAAACAACGGGCGGTCTTATCGCTAAAGAGCGATCTCTTTTAGATATATAACTTTTAAGTGGCTGACAATGTTGAATAGAGATGCAAATTCTCGTTGCAATTTCTTTCGAAAAATGTTTAATAGCCATAAGAAATCCACAAATTATTAATAAGAAATAATAAAATATTATTATTTTAATTTATATTTATAATTTCCTAAAAGTTGGTATCCAAAGGTTATCTCGAAGAGATCGCTCAGTCGCGATAAGACTGCATGTTGTTTACATCTACTCGTAATCATAATTATTTATTATTGTATTCTGTATTTATCGATATACATATGTATAATCGGAAGTCGATAAACGAGAAGTCCCTATGACAGTTCAAAAATGCGACGAGAATTCCTATGACAGTAGCTCTAGTATAAGTTTTTTTCGAAACATTAACTTATTCGAACGCGTTTGCGTTTTGTCTCAAAATGTATGACGCTCTCACCGAGTTTGAAATACGCGCGTTCATCGGTTAGCAACAAATGTTATACTCACTGTTTTAGTTTCCACTAGTGACCACCAGAGGCGCTGTTCACGTTTTCAAACCACTTTCATACATTTTGAGACAAAACGCAAACGCGTTCGAATTAGTTAATGTTTCGAAAAAACTTATACTAGAGCTACTGGTAACAAGTATTTCTTAGGTGAAATGAATAGACATCTACTTCTGAGTGAACCCGCTTCACCGTCAGCCTCATCTTTGCCCCCTGGCTAGATGCTGGCCAAGAGCAATCCCATAAAAAAAACAATGGCCTGAAGCAGGAGTTTGAAACATGTCGCCAACATTACCAACATAAGACATCTAACACGTGAGTTGGGCTAACGTAGCTAACTATAGATCTAGAATAAAGTACATGACTCACGGCAGTTTAAATTTAATCTACTGCATTTAAACGAGTATGCACTTTGAAATGTAGTTAAGAGGGCGTAGATGGCATTGCGAAAGTCTCGCTCTAATACGCGTGAGTTTTCAATTAACCATCCCGCTCTCTACTGGAGCTTAGCGCGTGTTTTTCGTAAATATTGATGTTTATTCTAAACGTGTACATTTATAAGGGTAATCTTTTTTTATCAGGTTTGAGAACTTATCATTTACAACTATTAAACCAAAAATCATTGTTAAAGATGGGAGGGTTTTAAAGATCCAACCAAAAACATCGAAAAAGGGTTATGTTTATAAATAAAAGTATCGAGAAATTTTTTGCAAATCGTGTTTTCACTTTTAACAGACTGGAGGAAAATAGTTAAAGATTAATATACTGAAAGGACAGATATTTAATCACTACATATGTTGAGATCTAGGTCGATAAACATTGGCAAAAGTGCATATGTGGGCTCTTAATACTTCTAATATAATTATAAAATTAAAAACACGACTGCACTAAAAAAAATCGTTTTTATTATTTTATAATGTGTCAACTGGTTTTATTTGAAAGATTTTGTACTTTATTTGTGTAATGTTGTCCAAAAATATTCGTACGTTATTTACCTAACAGGGCGGTAAAACAAAGAATGACTCAGACCGGAGGTATTTGATGTCCGAGCCGAAGGTAAGGCTCATAAACATGCGATCTGATGCTTTCATGCCTTCCCCCGGCCAGGATTGGATTTTCCACTAGCGTACGTTAATTGCCACTTTATGTCCAGCCATGACAAAAATAGTTATATTTGTCAGGGAGATCTGTACTTAGTACTTATACATATATAGTGTCATTAAGTGTCATCCTTGATGTGCAAACATAATCTACTTAATTAATAACACAATGAGTCAAAATGCCCACTCTATTTACAGACTGCGAAATTTTAATGCACAATGCACTTAAATATGCCAGTTCAATGCAATGCACGAGGACGTTTATTCCCGTCGTTGTGACGCGTCCATAACTGGCATGGACGCATATACTGGACAACTCTTGTTACTGACGAAGAAATCCATGCTAATTATAAATGCGAAAGTGTGTCTGTCTGTTACCTTTTCACGCTTAAACTGATGAACTCATTCGAGCTGCTCCATTGCTTTATTGGGCCCGGGCTATAATGCTACACTCAAGTAAAAAAAAAAATCGTGCTCACGTATGTATTTTCCCGCCTTGTAGCGAAAATCACGTGGAGGCATGATAGGTATGTTTTTAGAGAATCATCATAAGTTCTGTTTTGGTAACGTAGGAATAATATTTTTTAAGGCTTGGTCACACTGCGCTGCGCGCCGGAACGTATGCTAACAGGTTAGCGACGTCACATTGGTTGCGCGACGCGAGCGGGACGGGTTCATAAATTTTGGCGCGCAGCGCAGCGCCCCGCTTGCGTTGCGCAAGCGGTGTGACCAAGCCTTTACTGTTGTTTAAAGGCCTCGCCACATTGAGCGCGGTAGCGGAGCGGGAGTAGTTTGAGCGCGGGCCCGCGCTGTTCTGAATGCACGGCTTGTTATGAATGAGCTATGTCACACAGGCCCGCGCTCGAAATACGCCGCAGCCGTGCGGGCTCGCACTTCGTGTGTGTGTGTCATGAGAGACCCCACACTAGCGTCTTTTGAGCGTCGACGTCCTGCCAGCGCCCGTGCAGCGAAAACGCAACTTTTGCGCAGCGTCAACGCAACGCCGACGCGACGCTAGTGTGGGTGGGGTATCTATAACGTGCTGTGCATTCATATCAGCGCGGGCCCGCGCTCAAACTGCGCTCGCTACTACTGCGCTGAATGTGGCGAGGCCTTTAATGTTTAATACAGTATTACTGCAAAAGCTAATCCATTGTGATAACCTTGCATGTCTCAACAGGCTGCAATGCATCGTTATAAATAAGTTAACCCATTTACTCTTTGATACAAGGCCTGTTTTCCCAAAGCTCGCGAGGACGGGACAAATTTAAACTGTTTCCAACCGAGGTGTACTTAAAATTATTCGACTTTTCCGAGTTGCATTAAATTAGGCCGTTCCAAAAGCGACTTTACCTCCATACAATACAATACAACACAAATACTCTTTATTGTACACCTCACACAAATGGATCAGTTACATACAGAAAAAATACAGCAACATGTAGGTAAAGGTAGACAACATATGCACTTAGAAGATACAAAATATAATGTAAGTTTTGAAAAGTCTGACATTCATAAAAATACTAATATTATGCCGAAGGCGAAAACACAGACACAAACACTCCCTATTAGTCTCGGTACCGCCCCATACCGGGTAGAATCAGTTTCTTGCTGGTTCCTTCTCAGTTAGCATAGGTTTAGTAAACTAGCGACAAAACTCCCAGTAGCTGGATTCCAGTCACACCTCGATTGAAGCCGCACAGTGCGCGAAAAAAATCGTTTATGTACGGCACCGTACCGTACCGTATACCGATGTAATAGGTACAAAATTCTTGTCGCTGTCGTAACAAAACTTCATCTCATAGAGAAATCTCCGCTCTGTCCCATTTTATTTCACAAAATCCTACACGTGCGGTTAAAACATAAGAAAATCTCGTTATTTCTTCGTATACGCCAGATTAAAACGATATGAAACGATAGAAAGTGCGAATAGCCAGTGAAAGTCGCCATATTGTTAGAAAGTCTGCCGTATTCGGCGCTGGTTGCGAAAATCCGTTAACATTTTCTTGACGCTGGGTTTTAGGCCTATTGGCCTAGTTTTTTCCACAATTTGTACCAAGATAAAACATCTCCATAAACCAGATGAAATTCAACCTTATGACAATATCATAAAGACTGACACGGAAAAACTTTTCCCAAAGTGCCGTTGCACAAAGTTTGTATGGAGAGAGCTTGGCCTACCCCTCGCGTTACCCCCGCTGCCAGTCTTCTGGGCACCATAACTCACGAAGGCGACTTGGGGAGCATTTTCTATTTATAAGTTTAATATTTTCTAATCACTATCACTATGCCAAAGCCAATTTTTTTTAATAATAACACAAATGGCCACCCGATCATAACGACTAGCCGGTGTTACGTAAACAAAAATTTCCGAACGCGACCTTGAACTGTTCCAAAACATCTCGAACTCATTGACGTATATGGCGCCATTTTGTTTTTTGATTGGCAGCCATGGTTTTACATAAAGCCTGATCAGGTATTCATCAATACATTGACCGCAAGAAATGATATGAAGAATTGAAGACTATTACCCGGTCACAATATCTGTGCACTTCGAAGCGTGAGTCAAGTCTATAACTTCAATTTGTGTTCAGGATTATCGTACGAGTAGGTACATAACTTGGCATTCATTTAGATCTCAAATCTTTTGTCGGCTAAGTCGACAGCCACAAAATTATGAGCTCCTATTTTCACATTTACTTTTTTGGTGGGATTTTGTTTTTGATTCGCGGTAGATAGGCTTTCTCACATTGCATTGTGACCACATTGTGACTAACCAGTAATACCACCTATGATACCTACCGTTAGATGTTAAAATTCAAGGAAACTTTATGGTAATCGTGGCATTTTGATATTTAAATTCGTTTAGTACGTTCCTAATTTCTCAAATTAAAAAAAAAAACAGTGTTTTGTCGAATAAAGGCGATATATCGATTGAAAGAGACGCCCTTATGTTTTTCGCTCACGACAAAACGGGATGCAACACTCCGAGAATGGCTTTTTTAGACAAATCTCGTTAAATATCTGACTGTCTGAGGTTTATTAAATATCCTCTTGACAGAGTTTAGATGAGGTAAAATACCATCATATTAACTTAATCGCGTCTTTTAATAATGCGTTGTTTTAGTAGGCTGAGTAAAAACAGGAAAATATAGACTCAACTTTGGATTTTTTTCTATCGAGAATATTTTAAGCAATCATGCGGCTATTGCCAGTACCACAATCATATAGTCAAGAATCATATATCTGAAAATCAGCCCCTACTGTTTGCTAGTCTGGGCAGGACAGCGTTTCAAAGTCTCCAAATTTCTCAGTGTATCGCCTTAAAAACTAAAAAGCAAGCAAGTAGCCCTCAGTAAGCACAGGATTGAAACTAACAGATACTTTCAAATCTTGGCTAATACAATTTAAAAATAAACTTGCCATAGACAGTCATAGAACCACATTGCTATAATAATACCAACTTAACAGAAATAATGTCAATCTAATCAAGTCCAGTTCCAGTACTCTAGATGGACACCAACCTTGTAACACTGGCTGTAAGGACAACGACTACCATAAAACACCTGCTGTCATTATTTTCGAATTTAAACCTTATACGTATGATAATGTAGTTTGTAATCAATTGGAGACATTACTGATGCATTCATATCCTTTTAAGTTAAATTGAACTTTGTTGTGTATGGGATAAGGTCGAAATGTTGGCAGTGTTTGAGTGCAGCTACCTTTTAGGGGAGCGTTCGCGTTTGTTGGTGGTGACCAAATATAGTCTGTGTCTGGATAAATCATGGTCATCTAATTATACATTTTACACAACTTATACATATATATATATTATACTCACGCTTGTATCACGTTGGGGTAGGCAGATAACAAAGGAAGCAAAATACTATTAATACCAAGACCCAATTTACTAGCTTCAATAGTGTGACACATAAGTCGTGATACAAAATAGCAAAATATGATTATATCCATGATCCTGAACCACTTTTACTATGGGACCTACCTTGTACGGGCGAAAAAAAACTGCTGTTTCATAGGAAAGGGTCTTCAATCGACTAATCGAAATGTATGAAGAAGCAGTTTTTTTTCGCCCGTACAAGTTAGGTCCCATAGTAAAAGTGGTTCAGGATCATCACAGACAATTCAGGCTATTTTGTATCACGACTTATGTGTCACCCTGTATACAATACAAGCTCGATTAATTTTGGCAAGGATAATTCATAGCTTACACTCAATGGCAAAAAAAATGGGTACAATTTGCCTGTGACTTTCTAATTTCTATGGAAATTCAATGCAAAGTTCAGTTTAAGTTTTTTACTTGATTAGTTTTGTAGATTAAAACTGCATCTACGGGATGAAACTGCGGAAGAGAATTTATACAGGAGTTCGTACGAAACCGTCAGAAAATGTAATACCCTGGTAACATAAATATCCCAGTGCTGGACATTAATCCAATACTTGACAGATTTAATACTTATACAACTTATACGAAATTGCGACCTTAGTGCAGAGTTTCCTTGAAGAGTCCCATTATCGTGTATTAAGGTGTCCAAAACTGGGATGTTTACCTTTCATTTGGTACACAAATAATTTAAATTTGGAAATAACACGTCGGCATTGGCATTTGTCAGCACTGTACAGTGTCAGATTATAAGAGGACATATTTAATTTACTTCATTTTCAGACGAAAACGAAATCCTTTGTTACAGTCTTATTTTTAGAAAACACGCGATTATATGATATATGATTACTTGATTAGATATGGTTTCCGCTGCCCTAAGGTCGTCTGGAAGAGATCGCTCATCAGCGATAAGACCGCCTGTTGTTTGCCTCTACTCATTGTTATTATGTACTGTACTGTGTTATTTTTTGTGAGGTGCGATAATAGTAGTTTATGCAACTGGTACATAATGAGGGGCAATAAAACACGAGTGTGTTTTATGAAACGAGCCGAAGGCGAGTTTCATAATAAGGTCACACGAGTGTTTTAATGCCTAATTATGTACAGTTGCATACACTAGTTTATCTACATCCATATATTAAATCCTCTTTCATGTGTTTCGTGTGGGCACTTCTCGCCGGCGTGCGCCATGTTTGCGTCGACAGGCCGGCCCGCGCCTCCGCCGCCAGCCCGCAGCTGTGTCTTAATTTTGTACGTGATCTCGTTAAAGTGTTATATTTCGTGATCTAATAGGGGACGCACGCAACAGCCGCACAGTATATTATAAAGCGGGGTCTTATCTACGGTATTTGAACTTATAAAAGAGGATTTACTATATGGGTGTAGATAAACAGTATATTTGTATTGGGTTGTACGTATGTTAAATGTCCCTATAACATGCATCAAAGAAAATCCCTAACAATACGAAAATATCTGCATAAAAGCGAGAAGTTATGCATTTTCAAACATCAAAGAAATTAAACTTTGGCAAGAAAAACTCGGCCGTTACGAAGCGAAGTAAAAAATGGACAGCGTCAAAGTGAACTAATGACGGATGACAGATGAAATGGAGATGTTGAAGACCGGATTCGCCCAACTCAGTACAAAAAATATGGAATATTCGAGGCGGATATTGGATTTACGAGTACATGGCAATTTCTGTCAATTCGCGTTCATTGTCTAGTATGAGAGTCCCGTTTTTTAAAACGTCAGTGATTATATATATATTCTCCATGTCGAAGAGTGCATTTTTACCACTTAAAAAATATACCAATAGATATACAGTAGAATCCGGATACAGCGACCGTCAAGGGACCGGCGATATTACGTCGCACTAACAGGACGTCGTACAAAACGGACTGATTTTCTTTGAAAATGTTTGGTATGAATCCTAACGTTGGTGATTTAGCATTCGTTAAAAGCGGTCAAATGTTATAAGCGGAGTCGTTAATAAGCGGATTCTACTGTATAATATCTGGGCGACCGAGCCTTGCTCGGCGTTTTCCCGGGCATGAGACCTAGCTAGATCGATTGCTCGTCCCCGAAAACCCCCACATACCAAATTTCATCAAAATCGTTAGAGCCGTTTCCGAGATCCCCGAAATAAATATATAAATAAATAAATATACAAGAATTGCTCGTTTAAAGATATAAGATATCAAAAACAAAACAAGATCTTACCCGTAAAGAGATTTTACCACTTGCCTATTGATTAATTGACATGCATTTTTAGGGTTCCGTGGTAAACAAGGAACCCTTATAGTTTCGCCATGTCCGTCCGTCCGTCCGTCCGTCCGACCCCCGTTTTTCTCAGTAACCGTTAGTACTAGAAAGCTGTAATTTGGCATGAGTATACATATCAATGACGCCGACAAAACGGTAGAATAAAATCTTTAAAAAATATATTTTTTAAGGTACCTCCCGTACATGCAAAGTGGTGGTGAAATATTTTTTTCTGCCAAACCCTATCGTGTGGGGTATCGTTGGATAGGTCTTTTAAAAATATTATAAGGTTTCTAAAAGCATTTTTTGATTAAAGGGTTGGTTGGCGTGATATTAAGCCTTGAAGTGATAATTTTTGTTATGGTCAAGTGTCCCCCCCCCCCCCCCCCCCCCCTGCCAGTTAAACGGTGGCTACTAGGTATGTGAAACAACTAGTTAAGAGGGTACGAACATTTCTCTCCAACTCATCCTAGCCGCGATCTCCCTGCGAGCGGCCATGTTTAGCTACACACTAAAACGATTACTGTGTGCGTGCGGTTCGAGTGCTGCCGGTTGAACTGACATGTCTTGATCATTGTTATAGAGTTAGAGTGAGGTAGGAAAAAATGTGGTGAGTTTTAAATGTTTTTATTTTATTAACATTACGTACTTACGCACTTATTAAGGCGGGCTCATTGTAAAATATGTGATTCTAAATACGGTTTTATTTTGAAACACCACTTATTAAAAATCCACAAAAAATATAGGGTTATATTTAAGACCTTCAACTAGTACAGTCGGGACTCCGTTACGTAATTGGACAAACTTTGTTCGATAGAAAAAAATGCCAAACATACCTCTATTCTTGATCTTAAAACTCATTTTATTTCAATCTTACGTAACTTTATGAATTGGAAATTACACCAAAATAAACGTCTTTGATGGTGTGAGGACACTCGGGACTAAAATTTTTAATATACTTATTTTTGTATTTTTTCACCCAATAACAACGAAATTTATGGTACATTCACGCCCGCTCCGCGCTTGCTCCACCGCGTCAGTCCCGCGCGGAGCGCATTTAGTAGGGAGGCCAAGTGGCTAAAATCAAAATTCCGTTTGTACGAGCAGTCGCCTACGGACGACTGGTATCGTTGGATTCAGTGACGTCTCCCGAGTATGGAACTCGATGTCGTCACTCTCTAAAGTGGTGGAGGGGGTAACTATGACGTCACAAAGATGGCGGTTGGTGGTATCAAGTTTTATCGATTATCTCTTTAACTATTCAACGTATTGCAACAAGTGAGGTGTCAAATGAAAGCTCTTTAAATTGCTAATAATTCGTTCTTAGGAATAAAATGTGAAAGTCTAATAATTAAAAAGTTTTTCTTAAAAAAACGTACCTTTGAAAAAGTCATTTTTTTTTAACTGCAAAAAACTCGATGAAAGAGGCCATATCTTTAAAAAATACTTCATATGATTGAAATTGCTGAATTCATCCTCTATACAATGCTTTTTGAATTATTAGAATCGGTTCATAAATGAGTACGCCAGGGACATTTCGCCACGGGCGGGGCGAACGTCGCGGCGCGCGCGCGTTTGCTGACGAACGCGACTGTGAAGACATTCTTAAGTGTAGCTCAACAACTACTTAACCGATTTAGACAAATGAGGTATCATATGAAAGTTCTTTATATTGCCATTAATTTGTTTCAAGTAATGAAATGTGTAAGTAAAACAATTAAAAAACTTTTCCAAAAAATCGTATTTTTGAAAAAGTCATTTTTATTTTAACTTCAAAAAACTCGATGAAAGAGGTTATTTCTTGTAAAAATACTTCATATGATTGGAAATGCTACATTTATCCTATATATAATGGTTTTTGAATTATTAGAATCGGTTCATAAATGAGTACGCCAGGGACATTTCGCCACGGGCGGGGCGAACGTCGCGGCGCGCGCGCGTTTGCTGACGAACGCGACTGTGAAGACATTCTTAAGTGTAGCTCAACAACTACTTAACCGATTTAGACAAATGAGGTATCATATGAAAGTTCTTTATATTGCCATTAATTTGTTTCAAGTAATGAAATGTGTAAGTAAAACAATTAAAAAGCTTTTCCAAAAAATCGTATTTTTGAAAAAGTCATTTTTATTTTAACTTCAAAAAACTCGATGAAAGAGGTTATTTCTTGTAAAAATACTTCATATGATTGGAAATGCTACATTTATCCTATATATAATGGTTTTTGAATTATTAGAATCGGTTCATAAATGAGTACGCCAGGGATATTTTTTTTCGCTGTGAACGCGACTGTGTAGGCTTTCTTAAGTGTAGCTCAAAAACTACCTAACCGACCTTTACCAGGTCATCAGTCGACCTTGTGGGGGGTCTACCCACGCTGCGCCTTCCGGTCCGTGGTCGCCACTCGAGAACCTTTCAGCCCCAACGGCCATCGGTTCTACGCACAATGTGCCCCGCCCACTGCCACTTAAGTTTAGCGATTCGAAAGGGTATATCGGTTACTTTGGTTCTGCTACGAATGACGTCATTTCTGATGCGATCACGCAGAAAAACTCCCAGCATAGCTCTCTCCATTGCTCTCTGCTGAGTGACTTTGAGCCCATGGTGAGCGACCACGTTTCCGTACCATATGTCATCACTGGCAACACCCACTGGTCAAAGACTCTCGTCTTGAGACACTGCGCAATATTGGACGAAAAGATATGCCGTAGCTTCCCGAACGCTGCTTAGCGGATTCGACGATTAACCTCTTTCTCAAAGTTGGACCTACCTAACTGGACAGTCTGTCCTAGGTATACATAATCGCCTACAACTTCGAGCGTAAAGCGTCCGATTGTAACAGTAGTTGGTGCTACATATGGGCATTTGACATGATCTTCGTCTTATCCATGTTCATCCTTACCTTAGACCAACTCGCTCGGAGGCTTTACTGAGGTCATTGAGCATTGTACTTAAATCCTCCATGGTTTCAGCCAAGACTTAGTAGTCTGACGACATAGTTGTCGTCAGCAAACCGAAAGTGAGTGATGTACTCGCCGTTTACGTTGTTACCTAGCCTTTTCCAGTCCAGGTTCTAGAAAACATCCTCGCAGCCACGCATCCGTGCAGCGGAGAACAGTTTAGGAAAAATATCTCCTTGCCTGCTGACTCCCCGCTGCATGCGGAATGGACTGACATAGTAGCGTTTTTTACAAACACTTCAGTACTTCGATATAGCGGTAGAGTCTACTTGGCACCGCTGTAGAGATTGTAGTACCGCCCAGGTTTCGATCGAATCGAAGGCTTTCTCATAGTCCACAAACGCTAAACAGAGGGGCAGGGTACTCTTCAGTCTTCTGTATACAGAATAACATAGACCACATCCATACGCTTCGGTTATAACCTGACGAAGCGTATAGATGTGATCTATGGTACTAAAGCCTCTTCGGAAACCGGCTTGTTCGACAGGCTGGAAGTCATCTAGCGTGCTGCCAACACAGCTGCTGCTTGAAAACAGCTTGTAGACATGGTTCAAAAGCGTGATGGATCGATAGTTCTTAACAGCACCACCACGTCTGTGTTCCATGCCTTTGGCGTTCTCCCTTCCAGTAAGACAGAGTTGGACAACTTCTGAAGGGCTGTAAGGACCGGTTTTCCACCCTCCTTCAGGAGTTCGGTTGTAATTCCGTCTTCACCGGGTGACCTGTTGTTTTTGAGCTGTTTAAGAGCCATTCTAATCTCTTACAGGCTGATGTCCGGAATGTCATCGGTATAGTGCAGGGTTAGTCTAGCTCTAGGATCTCCCACTAGACCAACTTCGGGGTCTGCTAGTCGACCTGTATAGCTGTCCATAGAAGCGCTCTATCTCGCTCAGAAGCTCAGGTCTGGATGAGACAATTCTACCATCCTCAGTTTTTAAATTGGCGAGCTGGCTCTGCCCAATAGACAGATCTCTTGCGAAAACTTTTAAGCCCTTATCCCGCTCGATAGCCTCTTCAATACGTTTTGTATTGAATTGACGCAGATTACGGGTCAGAGATTTGGAGATCTATCTATTGAGCTGCCGATATAATGTCGCATCGACTGAAGACTGTAGAACCATCCAACTCCTTTACTCGAAGAGCCTTTGAGTGGAGTTAGAGGGCCTATTGGTTCAGTTGGCCCAGTGGGCTTTAAAGAATTTAGACCCTGTGGTATGGACAGCGTCCACAAACCCGTCATTGAATTCATCCACATCGCCACTTAGGCAATAGAGACGGTTCTGGAGTTCCAGCTGAAAGCTCTCGGGGTTTTGGATTTGGGCTGCTGATGGTCGGAGCGTGGACTTCATCAGACGAGAGCGCTCTAGCTTAACACATATATTCAATGTGCCTCTTACCAGATGGCGATCACTTCCGGTTTTAACCGTATTGATCACAGAGACATCATTGAATATATGCTTCTTCGTCGACATGATGAAGTCAATCTCGTTTTTAGTTGCACCGTCGGGACTCATCCAGGTCCACTTTCTATGCTCACGTTTCTTGAAGAAGGAATTTATCATGTAGAGATTGTAGAGTCCCTCCTTCTCCAAGAAACCAGCCAGTAGTTGGCCCCGGTAGTTCCGACTTCCAACTCCAAATTGCCCCACTCTCAGCTCTTCACCATCTCTCTTGCCTAGTTTCGCGTTGAAGTCCGGCAGGCTATAACCTGACGAAGCGTTATGGATGTGGTCTATGTTACTCTGTATACAGAAGTGGTGGTCTGTATACAGAAGACTAAAGAGTACAACCTGCCCCACTGTTTAGCTTTTGTGGACTATGAGAAAGCCTTCGATTCGATCGAAACCTGGGCAGTACTTACAATCTCTACAGAGGTGCCAAGTAGACTACCGCTATATCGAAGTACTGAAGTGTTTGTACGAAATTACGAAAACGCCACTATGTTAGTCCGACTCTAGGACTGGAACTCGAAACTAGGGCTCGCGGTCGTGTCCGGGTTTCGTGTACACGTGTTCGGTATCCGTTTCCGTACTACACGTACACGGGTTTCTGACCCGTTCTACACGGGTAGTCGTGTACACGTGTAATTAAGATCCGTGTATCCGTGTACCCGTGTACCCGTGTACCCGTGTACACGGCGGAACGGACCTTAAATACACGCGCGCCTAAGTCCGTTCTTCAACTACAATTACAGCGACAAAAACCGGCCAAGTGTGAGTCAGATTTCGCACATTTAGGGTTCCGTACCAACCGCATAATTAAATTGGTTTTGTTTTCGCGCCCCACTAGTATCGTATGGGATCTCCTCTTATATCATTTAACAATAAGTGTTGACTATTTGTATAGCTTTTGGCCACCAAGATGCTTCATCATCATCATCAAAGTGGAAGACTGTAGCTCCAACGATTTAGCTGTAAAACCACTGTGACAGACTACGGACTAACGGACGGACGGACGCGTGAGTGACAGCAATAGGGTTCCGTTTGACCCTTCGGGTACGGAACCCTAAAAATGACAAAGTACAGCATAGCTGACGAGCACTGAAAACGCTCCATAGATACTGAGTACTGACTGACAGCAAAATGTGACGTCACACTTTCGTAGCCTCGTACTACCGTTGTATAGAAAGAAGGGGAATTTGCTATTTTGGTCGTAAAATATTGCGTTTATATATATATACATAGTTGCCAAGTTGCCATACAATTTCATTTTTATTGAATTCTATTGGTAACCTTTTATTTACATTTCAGACTTTAAAAAAAAAACTTTTTACGAATTTTTGTAGTCCCATTTGTTTTGAGATTTTGATTAATTTCTTGATGATTTTCTATATAAAGCCACACTGTTATAAATTGTAACATGAGTCATCTGACCCATTGTGACCAAATATAAATAGATATTATACTAAAATTCAGCTCAATTGGGTATCAAGAGTGGTATTAATTCAGTTAAATTAGTTAACAGACGCACAATTCACATTTTCTGAATTTATCGTTTCTTTATACGCGACCTAGAAATTTGATTAATTTTACTTATTAAATATAACACTTAAGATAACGCCGCCACATCTAGTATAGTCAACGTGGGGTCCATAATAACAAAAGGCAGAATAATAAACAATCGGCAACATAAAGTCAACTGCGAGATGCAGGTGTTCGAATCTTTATTGCCCTTAGTGACCAACTGCCTAGCATGCATGGTATTTATTATAGGATGGTTTGCACTTACTGTTGGTCAATTCTTTTCGATAGTGAGCTCCATTGTTCTCATTAGGTGCAAGTAGGTAATAAAAGTAAATCGAAATAAAAATAAAGTAGAGTAGAATCCGCTTATAACGACTCCGCATATAACATTTGACAGCTTTTAACGACTGCTAAATCACCTGCCGTTAGGAATCATACCATACATTTTCAAAGAAAATCAGTCCGTTTAGTGCTACGTTCTGTTAGTGCCAGTGTTGGGCACTCAAGAATAAAATCATTATTTGAATAAGAATTCGTAAGAATTAAATCAGATTGATTTTATTCCCGACAAAATTATTCAAATAATTTTGACGGGAATAATTCTTACGTGAGAGAACGTGGGGATAACTTATTCTTAGTCAAATAAATTTAATCATTATTTTTTATTTTAAATAATATTCTACGAATGCAGTCTAGGTACCCGGGGCAAATATGACTTATTAGGTAGGTATAGGGTAGTAGGTACTAACTGCTTTACATTATACTTGACGTACATCTAATTAAATCTTACAAGACCACTATGAACTATGACATAATTTTGGTAATCGAATTATTTTTAATTTGATAGTGAACAAATACAAAATAATAATTTGGTACAATTAAGCTGACCTCATCTGATGATGGACCCAGATGGTGGATTGCGGAACTCTTGAATGTTGTATACCCCTCGCGTTTGGGCACAGCACAGCACATTGCTTTGTTTTGATAAGATAAGTTCATCACCAACCTCCCTAAAGCTCGAAACGCACTGACAGCGGTAGCGGAGCGGGGCGTCGCGGTGCGGAGGCGGTACCGGTTGGAATATTCGAACTAATATGAAAGGGTTTGCACAGAAAACCGGCCGGGAAAAAAGCGTAGCGGTGGCGGCGCGGTACCGGTACCGGCTTGGAGGCGGCGAACCGCCTGCCCAGACAGGCGAGCGCGTCGCGGTAGCGGGGCGGGGCGGTGCAGGCGGTTCGCCGCCTCCGCTCCGGTACCGGTACCGCGCCGCCACCGCCACGCTTTTTCCCGGCCGGTATTCTGTGCGGCCCCTTTCATATTAGTTCGAATATTACAACCGCTACCGCCTCGCTCCGCTACCGCTGTCAGTGCGTTTTGAGCTTTAGTCTTTAGTATTTAGCATACTATCTTTTTTACACCTAGGTAAAGCTAAATAGGGCAAAAGAGATAGCAAATAATGGCAGGCAAAAAAAAAACCCATGGCTTGCCTACGCTTATCGCTAAATTCTTAGTAAGTCTCAGCAATTCAGCATGAATAGTATTTATTGTCCGGCGTGTTTGCCGCGTTTGAGACCGCCATTCATTAGCAATAAGTGCAATAACATTAACAATAGGATTAAGTCGTGGCGGTTCATTCCTTTGTAAACACCTGAAGCAGGCGGTGCATTAAACAATCTAGAATACGTAATACGTATCCTATCCTATGTTATCGTCTCGTCTAATAAGTTATCGAAAATACCATGTTCTGACTATGTAATAAATGTTGGGACTGTTGGGAGCGACTCGCCGAGTCGCCGGACAGTGAAAGCACCAAAGATAATTCGGAAACAAAAGAAAGTATTGGTTATCAATATCATTACCTAAAAAAATATACAGTATTCGGTATCTGTATCTAACTTTAGTCAGTAGCCAATGAAGAGTTCCACTATCCACTCCTGACTACATCATCGTCAGAAAGTGTAATGTAGGTAGGTGCTTATAGGATTCGTCAAAAACAATCAACATACGTTAATACGCAAAAAATATGTAGGAGGCTATACGAAGTACAGTAGTAAGAAGAAATGTACTTACTCAGGAATCGTCATGGTGGGTGATTTTTGATGTATGGATAACAAATGTCTTCCTATGGCTCCTGTTGACCCACCATGGCACGAAAACTCGTTATTTGCCCGGTCATTGCACAAAGAGCAAAAGCCTTTGTCACCAACTCGTGGCAAACTTCCAAACTCATTTTCATTTTTTAACAATAAAGTTTATAAAAATAAATTAACAGCAAACAACAAACGAACGCAAACAACACAACAAAAACTATTGATAAAACAAAACGGTACGATTAACGTAGAGAGACTTTAGTATCCAACTGACCAAGTGGCGAACTGTAGTCTAACTAATGTTCTATGAGATACTTTATACATTTTAGGCTTAGATATTATTCATCGTTTATCGTCAAAATACTTTATAGTGCCGCACGGCAACAAAACAATGGGATAATCCTACCTGCAAGATTGTTTGTTGTATTTTTGCCGATGTATTGTGCTAATTACAAAGAGATAAGGCCAAAACCACCAATGCATGTTGTAAAAATAACACGATCTATTGAATGAAATACCTGCACTTTGTTTATTACACATAGATGCTTCAGGTCTCGATATTATACTGGTTTGTTCAACCAACAAAGTTGCCCACCTTCGCGCTCCAAAGGAAAATATGACATGACATGACAGCCGTTTGTGGTAATTAAACTAAGCATTAGTATCTAAAAACTACATCAATGATAAACTTAAAATTATTTAAACTGTCCGAGTTGTACCAAATTAGTCCATTCAAAAAGCGACTTTACTGTAAACGCAAGAAGGTTCAACAGCGCCGCATATTAGCGCGCGGGAATCTAATGGCAGTTTTATAAAAAAAGTCGGACATCTTAAATAATTTGATCTTATACCTATCAGTGAAGTCAACGGTTACTAAGATATTTTTCGTGTTAAATTTAATCTCAAAATATATAAATTTATTGAAACAAAAGTGTGTTACTTACCTACCTATTATTAACATTACCAATCAATAAAAATCAAAATAATCGTTTCTTCCTAATCTGTCACATATTCAATCATTTCTTTGCATAGCACGAATCTTCGCTACACGAGAACGAAGGGTCGAACCGGCGTGTAAATAAGATCCGTGATTTCGTGTATTCGTGTACCCGTGTACACGGGTACCCGTGTACCCGTGTACACGTTTCACGGATCCCGGCGGGTTCGTGTAGTTCGGGTTCTTAGCACCGCCGGGCTTAAGAACACGGGTACCCGTGTCAACGTGTACACGTGTATCGGGAGCTCTACTCGAAACCCATTCCGCTGCAGCGGGAAGTCAGGCAAGGAGATATTTTTCCTAAACTGTTCTCCGCTGCACTGGAGGATGTTTTCTAGAATCTGGACTGGAGACGGCTAGGCATCAACATAAACGGCGAGTACATCACTCACTTTCGGTTTGCTGACGACATAGTAGTCTTGGCTGAAACCATGGAGGATTTAAGTACAATGCTCGATGACCTCAGTAAAGCCTCCGAGCGAGTTGGTCTAAGGATGAACATGGATAAGACGAAAATCATGTCAAATGCCCATGTAGCACCAACTCCTGTTACAATCGGACGCTTTGCGCTCGAAGTTGTAGACGATTATGTATAGCTAGGACAGACTGTCCAGTTAGGCAGGTCCAACTTTGAGAAAGAGGTTAATCGTCGAATCCGACTCGGCTAGGCAACGTTCGGGAAGCTACGGCATATCTTTTCGTCTAATAATCCGCAGTGTCTCAAGACGAGAGTCTTTGACCAGTGTGTGTTGCCAGTAATGACATATGGTACGGAAACGTGGTCGCTCCCCTTATTGTCAAAGCCACTCAGCAGAGGGCAATGGAGAGGACTATGCTCGGAGTTTCACTGCGTGATCGCATCAGAAATGACGCCATCCGTAGCAGAACCAAAGTAACCGATATAGCTTTTCGAATCGCTAAACTTAATTGGCAGTGGGCGGGGCACATTGCGCGTAGAACCGATGGCCGTTGGGGCTTAAAGGTTCTCGAGTGGCGACCACGGACCGGAAGGCGCAGCGTGGGTAGACCCCCCACAAGGTCGACTGATGACCTGGTAAAGGTCGCGGGAGTCCACTGAATGCGGGTTGCGCAGGACCGATCATTGTGGCACTTTTTGGGGGAGGCCTATGTCCAGCAGTGGACGCCTTGCGGCTGATGTGATGATGATGATGGTTTTGTTGTCTAACATAAGGCGAAAACATTTTTTTTGGATTGACTTTCTTTTTTTTTAAATCTCTGAGCAAGTGTTCTGGCTATCAAAATTTTTTTATTAAGTAATAAAATACCTTTCATATGACACCTCATTTGTCTAAATCGGTTAGGTAGTTGTTGAGCTGCACTTAAGAAAGCCTACTCAGTTTCGTTCGTCAGCAAACACGCGTGCGCCGCGACGTTCGCCCCGCCCGTGGCGAAACGTCCCTGGCGTACTCATTTATGAACCGATTTTAATAATTCAAAAAGCATTGTATAGACGATAAATTTAGCATTTTCAATCATATAAGGTATTTTTTAAAGAAATGGCCTCTTTTATCGAGTTTTTTGAAGTTAAAATAAAAATTACTTTTTCAAAAATACTATATTTTTGGAAAAACTTTTTAATTGTTTGACTTACACATTTCATTCCTTGAAACAAATTAATCGCAATATAAAGAGCTTTCATTTGATACCCCATTTGTCTAAATCGGTTAAGTAGTTGTTGAGCTACACTTGAGAATGTCTACACAGTCGCGTTCATCAACAAACGCGCGCGCGCCCGCGACGTTCGCCCCGCCCGCGGTGAAATGTCCCTGGCGTACTCATTTATGAACCGATTCTAATAATTCAAAAAGCATTGTATAGACGATGAATTTAGCATTTTCAATCATATAAGGTATTTTTTAAAGAAATGGCCTCTTTCATCGAGTTTTTTGCAATTAAAAAATAATGAATTTTTCAAAAGTACGATTTTTTAAGAAAAACTTTTTAATTATTAGACTTTCACATTTTATTCCTAAGAACCAATTATTGGCAATTTAAAGAGCTTTCATTTGACACCTCATTTGTTGCATTACGTTGAATAGTTAAAGAGATAATCGATAAAATCTGATACCACCAACTGCCATCTTTGTGACGTCATAGTTACCCCCTCCACCACTTTAGAGAGTGACGACATCGAGTTTCATACTCGGAAGACGTCACTGAATCCAATGATACCAGTCGTCGGTAGGCGACTGCTCGTACAAACGAACTTCGTTATTTGACGACTTTTTTCAAATTGGCCTCTCTACTAATTGGAGGTCGGACGTACGCAATTCTTTTTTCAGCGCCACGAGCGAAAAAAAAAGGTTTGCAACCGAAATAAAAAGAAGATATCGTCTCTTAGGGTCTGGAGATTGAATAAACAGAAAAGGTTAGTATCTAGAAAATCTACATTCCTCTATTTAATACATCAAACACAAACAGTAGGTACCTATACACGGCACATCGTACAGTTCCACAGTATCGAGTAAAACAGTACAAGCACTACCTACTAAAAGTATTTTTCACTTCTCATGCTCGAAAAGTGTATCATATTTGGACTTGTGAAGCGTGTATACATATTTATGATTTACAAAACATTTTAATTTGACCTCATTTTAATTTGAATCACAGAACAGTATTTGACTGATTAAAAAAAAACAACGGGTTGCACTCCGGGAGTGCCGGCAGAAGTAAAAACTTAATGACATGATAAAAAACGTAAATAACAAAGATATTCATATTCATATTCGCAATAAGCGAATAATCCATCTACATACATACATATATGTCCCGAGTATCATTGTGGCCACAATACTTTACAATGACCAGCCAAGTTGACCCCTCCCAACATGGTAACCACGACACTAGGAGGGGTCAACTCAGCTGGTCTGTCGATCTGTCGCGAGTTTAACAATTTATCCTCATCACAAAAAGTGCTCAGCGCTGCTAAAGAAGTTTTCACTTCAAAAATATTTGGTATTGGGTACCAAGAAGTTTAGATACCTACATCTTGGTGATTGCGTGCCGAACATTCGTTTTTTGTAATGGAGAAAAATGTTTGAACTCGCGACAGATCAGATCGGCAGACCAGCTAGGTCGACCCCTCCTAATATCATGATTGCGATGTTAGGAGGGGACTTCTTCTAGTGTCGTGGTTACGATGTTGGGACGGGTCAACTTGGCTGGTCATTGTAAAGTATTGTGGACACAATGATACTCGGGACAAATGTATATATGTAGATGGATTATTCGAATATGAATATGAGTATGAATATTAATATGAGTATGAATATATTTTACGAAAATTCGTCATTATACTCGATTTCGACTGATTCGGGGATAAGAATTTCAAATTTTATATATATTTTGAATTTTAAGTGAATAAAAACGAAAATTTCAAACGAACGAACGAGAATTTAAAATTTCATATTTATTATTTTAAGTAAAAAAAATATTTCTTTTCCAAAAATCAGCAAACTCGATTTTGACTAATTCAGGGATACCTAAATGTCATTGAGTTTTCACTTCTGCCGGCACTCCCGGAGTGCAACCCGTTGTTTTTTTTAAATGTTTGTTACTCCAGAACTCGGGCATCTCTGAACCGATTTTGAAAATTCTTTTTTAGATTGTAAGTAGGTATACAAGTTGGTCCCGTTTTTGTAAAAACGCAGTTCTCATGGATCTGAGGAATCGAGGGAACTCCTCAAATCTGAAAGGCAAACACATAGTGATTTTTGTATTTTTATCTACAAATCAAGCATTTTCATTCAAAAATGTGACATTTGATGAAGTGGAACTGCTGATGATGATCAGAACAGAACTCTTCAACGACGAAAAGTTCACGTTTGTGCGATTTGTCCTCCTAGCTGTGTTTGTTAAGGAAGTTCTATTTTCGCGGGTAGGTAATTTTTTTCATGCTCGAGTTTTGATGATGGGATCCATAAGGAATCGAGGGAACTCCTCAAATGTGAAAGGCATACATATAGTGACTTTAGTATTTTCAAACAAATCAAGCATTTACATTTAAATAAGTGACATTTGATGAAGTGGAACTGCTGATGATGATCAGAATTGAACTCTTCAAAGACGCATAGTTCACGTTTGGCGATTTGTTCTCTTCGTTATGTTTGTCAAGAAAGGTACTAGGTAGGTACAATATGGGGGTCTTCAAGAAAGGAGTGTATAAATATTTAAAAGGGTCGGCAACGCGCATGTGACGCCCCTGGGGTTGCAAACGTCCATAGGATGCAGTGACCGCTTACCATCAGGCGGGCCGCAAACTGGTTTGCCACCGACGTGGTATAAAAAATATGCATTTTTTAAAAGTTCAAAGTTCAAAGTCATTTATTTCTTTCAAATAGGCATATAAATAAGCACTTTCAAAATGTCAAGTAGGTACACATGTAAAAAAAATATAAATAACATATTTATACCATATTAGTGGCAAACAAGCGTACGGCCCGCCTGATAGTAAGTAGTCACCGCAGATTATAGACGCTTGCAACTCCAGGGTGTCACGTGCGCATTACCGACCCTTTAGAAATGTAGATATACACTCCATTCTTGTAGGGCCTTATACATACCTAAACAAATTAAACTAAACATGTGTAATGATTTCATGTTTAGTGTAGTTAATTTTAATTTAAGTTGCACTTTTAATTAAGTTTGAGGGTACTTCACCGCCATTACGACTTAAAAAAGATGGCGGGTGGTTCTTAAAAAAGAAGGGAACGTTTTTCTGGGCTCTCCTTGGTTAACCGTGCAAAAGTGTAGACGTGGTTGAGTATAGTTTGAAGACGTGGTTTAGTTTAAGTTAGACCATAAACGTGTACGAGTGATTGTAACTTCCAGCATAAGTGAATAAATTATTCAAGAGATCTTCGAAGTTTTAACATATCAGAAGTGAACGTGTGCCTGCGCGCCATAGGACGCAGTTAAGTAATTTTAAATGTCTTATAAATACTTTCATATTAATTATTCAGAACTGCACCCACAAGTGTGAAATGATGTTACATTATTGAGAAAAGTTTCCAATTAATTACGTTATAACGTTGATTGGTAGAATCGTTCCGAAAGAGTTCATACATGTCAATCGTGGCCAATTACGAAAACCCTAACTGAATCTAATACTTAGTGCATGACAATGGAATCGTTAATATTCGAAGCGTTGACCTATTTAATTACGGAACGCTAAAACAAATATCGAAGAACGCGGCCATGTAGGTGTGCCGCTTATAGAGTTAGTAGACAGCTGCTGTAGGTGCGCTGCTTACATAAGTGCAGCCATGTAGGTATGCTGCTGATAGAGTGATTTAACAGCCATGTAGGTGAGCTGATTGCGGCCATGTAGGTGTGCTGCTTATAGAGTGAGTTAACAGCCATGTAGGTGTGCTGTTTGCGGCCATGTAGGTGTGCTGCTTATAACTCTATAACTCACTCGAGTTAACAGCCATGTAGGTGTGCTGTTTGCGGCCATGTAGGTGTGCTGCTTATAGAGTGAGTTAACAGCCATGTAGGTGTGCTGTTTGCGGCCATGTAGGTGTGCTGCTTATAGAGTGAGTTAACAGCCATGTAGGTGTGCTGTTTGCGGCCATGTAGGTGTGCTGCTTATAGAGTGAGTCAACAGCCACGTAGGTGTGCTGTTTGCGGCCATGCAGGTGTGCTGCTTATGGATTGAGTTACAGCCATGAAGGTGTGCTGTTTGCGGCCTTGTAGGTGTGCTGCTTATAGAGTGAGTCAACAGCCACGTAGGTCTGCTGTTTGCGGCCATGCAGGTGTGCTGCTTATGGATTGAGTTACAGCCATGAAGGTGTGCTGTTTGCGGCCTTGTAGGTGTGCTGCTTATAGAGTGAGTTAACAGCCACGTAGGTGTGCTGTTTGCGGCCATGTAGGTGTGCTGTTTATAGAGTGACTTAACAGCCACGTAGGTGTGCTTTTTGCGGCCATGTAGGTGTGCTGCTTATGGTTTGAGTTAACAGCTATGAAGATGTGCTGTTTGCAGCCATGTAGGTGTGCTGCTTATGGACTGTGCCGACAGCCTTGTAGGTGTGTTGTTTACATAGGATGTGTAGACATGTATGTGTGCTGCGCATAGGGTCAGTGGACCTTGAAGTCAAGTCCGGTAAAGTCCGGTAAAGTCCGGTGAAGTCCGGTAAAGTCCGGTAAAGTCCAGTAAAATCCGGTAAAGTTCGGTAAAGTCCGGTAAAGTTCGGTAAAGCCCGGTAAAGTCTGGTATAGACCAATTCAAGTCCGGTAAAGTCCGTTAAAGTGAAGTAAAGTCAAATTTAAGTCCGGTTAAGTCCGGTAAAGTCCGGTAAAGTCCAGTAAAGACCGGTAAAGTTCGGTAAAGCCCGGTAAAATCAACTTAAAGTCCGGTAAAGTCTGGTATAGACAAATTCAAGTCCGTTAAAGTCCGTTAAAGTGAAGTAAAGTCGAATTTAAGTCCGGTAAAGTCAAGTAAAGTCAAATTAAAGTCCGGTAAAGACCGGTAAAGTTCGGTAAAGCCCGGTAAAATCAACTTAAAGTCCGTTAAAGTCTGGTATAGACAAATTCAAGTCCGGTAAAGACCGGTAAAGTTCGATAAAGCCCGGTAAAATTGACTTTAAGTCCGGTAAAGTCAAGTAAAGTCAAATTAAAGTCCGGTAAAGTCAAGTAAAGTCCGGTAAAGTCCGGTAAAAGCCGGTAAAGTCTAGTAAAGTCCGGTAAAGTCTAGTAAAGTCTAGTAAAGTCCATTAAAGTCCAGTAAAGTCCAGTAAAGTCCAGTAAAGTCCAGTAAAGTCCAGTAAAGTCCAGTAAAGTCCGGAAAAGTCCGGTAAAGTCCGGTAAAGTCCAGTAAAGTCCAGTAAAGTCCAGTAAAGTCCAGTAAAGTCCAGTAAAGTCCAGTAAAGTCCAGTAAAGTCCAGTAAAGTCCAGTAAAGTCCAGTAAAGTCCAGTAAAGTCCAGTAAAGTCCAGTAAAGTCCAGTAAAGTCCAGTAAAGTCTAGTAAAGTCTAGTAAAGTCTAGTAAAGTCTAGTAAAGTCTAGTAAAGTCTAGTAAAGACTAGTAAAGTCTAGTAAAGTCTAGTAAAGTCTAGTAAAGTCTAGTAAAGTCTAGTAAAGTCTAGTAAAGTCTAGTAAAGTCTAGTAAAGTCTAGTAAAGTCTAGTAAAGTCTAGTAAAGTCTAGTAAAGTCTAGTAAAGTCTAGTAAAGTCTAGTAAAGTCTAGTAAAGTCTAGTAAAGTCTAGTAAAGTCTAGTAAAGTCTAGTAAAGTCTAGTACAGCTCTAGTAAAGTCTAGTACAGCTCTAGTACAGCTCTAGTAAAGTCTAGTACAGCTCTAGTAAAGTCTAGTACAGCTCTAGTAAAGTCTAGTACAGCTCTAGTAAAGTCTAGTTAAGCTCTAGTAAAGTCGAGTAAAGCTCTAGTAAAGTCTAGTAAAGCTCTAGTAAAGTCTAGCAAAGTCTAGCAAAGTCTAGCAAAGTCTAGCAAAGTCTAGCAAAGTCTAGCAAAGTCTAGCAAAGTCTAGTAAAGCTGTAGTAAAGTCAAGTAAAGCTCTAGTAAAGCTCTAGTATAGCTTTAGTAAAGTCTAGTAAAGTTTAGTAATCAAGTAAAGTCAAGCCAAGTAAAGCCAAGCAAAGCCAAGCAGAGCGAAGCAGAGCCAAGCAGAGCCAAGTAGAGCCAAGCAGAGCTTAGCAGAGCCTAGCAGAGTTAAGCAGAGTCAAGGAAAGTAAAGTATAGTAAAGTAAAGTCAAATAAAGTCAAGTAAAGTAAAGTAAAGTATTCATGTAAAGTAAAGTCAAGTCAATTAAAATCAAGTAAAGTCAAGTAAAGTCAAATAAAGTCCAGTAAAGTCAAGAAAAGAAGTTCCAAAATACAGCGCTGTAGTCAGACTAGGTAGACATGCTTCAGAGAAAGAGCATAAAATGCGCTACAAATTTCAGATGATACAGAAGGCGAGAGTTATACTCCGAAGCGGCCGAAGCAATAGAGACGGAGGCGGAAAAGATCTTCATCGTCAAGTGAGGGCGAAAGGACACCTACCAAAAGAAGCAGAGCGGGAGTGTCAACCGAAGTTCCGGGAGTTGGTTCTCGCTTAGCTCGTCGTGGAACGTCTGGCAGAGTAAATTAAAGTAGGCTTTTCCAAACGATGTAAACTATGGTAAAGTATTAGACGAAATGTTGAACCGAAAATCTCGTACAGATGAAACATTGAGAGACTATTGTTACGACAAGTTATCGTTGTTAAGTCGGTGCAAGATTGTCGGTCATAAAGCGGTTGATTGCGTAATCTATGGGATCACGGACAGTTCCGTCAGAAACGGGGCTCAGGCTCTTAAATGTGAGGAACCAGAGGATCTGTTGAACTATTTAGCATCACAACAGCCCTCGCAGTCTGAGGACGCTGACGTGAGTTCAATCAGCAGTAGGTGGTTAAAAGAAACGCCAATTGCGCGGTAATTTTTCTGGTAGAAATGCTATGAGTATAACGGGGAACGGATGAAGTCCGTATTAATTGCAATGGGCCCGGACATATCTATCAAAATTATAGTAAGCCGATTGAGAAATGCGAAAAGTGCCGTAGGGTAGGGCATAATATTGAAAATTGCACTACCTTTGCAAACAAGTAGTGAAAGCCTTGGCCAAAACACGCACCCGTCTGAAAGATACCTTCCTTTCAGACGGGTAAGCACCTGCTTAAAGTTATAATAGACGATGACGTTGTTCCGTTGCGTGATCCTGGAGACAACCAGATTACGAAACCGAGAGCATCCGAAAGTAACTTTAACGACGCTATACATACCTCTTTGCAACAGCACGGCCGATGCGGTAAATGATAAGTTTAATAATAATGTGTGCGTTTAATGGCACAATGTTGAATGCCTTTATTGATTTCGGAAGTATTCGGTATTCGGATGCAGTCACATTAGGTTTGACTGAAAGCACAGGCGAACGATTACCTACAATACCTACCTACCTTTGGCAATTCAACTGTTATCCCTAAATTCAAGGCCACTCTTCAAATTAGGGTTGATGAGATTGATACTGACCTGGATGTTTTGGCAGTGGAGGATGCACGTCTCATTGTTAATAGGACAGGATTTCACAGAATTGACGTCGGTGACTTAACTGAAGGACAATGAGCGACTGTTCTTCTATCATACTCCTATTAACGATCCCCAGAATCGAGACCAGATCCTAAACTTTTACGTCTCTAAAATGTTACTATAGATAAAGGAGGGTTGGTGGCAGTGCACTCGAAGGAGTCGCGTATACTGGTAATGTTTATTCAGAGAGAGGTACCAGAGCAAGTCCGAACTAAGAGTATCACTTACACCAAGGTTGTTACAGGGTTTATTGCATATTTGTCCTTAGCAGTATATTGCATATTTGTCACTTCTTTAACTAATGCACCTCTTCAATTCAAGGCGGGCATGTTAATAGCTAGTCTACCAGGTACCGGAAGTGAAGTCGTCCAATCTGACCAGGACGAAAACGAACGACAACCTTTAGATAAAGGTGACGTTAGAATAGGAGGGATGAGGGAACCCTTAAAAAAAAACGTAGTTAGAATGTTGGACAGTTTGTTCTACGATTTTATGATACCACGTATATCTGACCGTGGCACTGCGTTTACTTCAGCTGCATTTCAGGACTTCTGTGTCAGCAAACGCTTTACACATTGTACTCAATGCAGTTGTCTGTCTCAGGGCGAATGGACAAGCACAGAGGTATAACCAAACTATTCTTACCACTTTGTCCACACAAAATGTTGATAGTAATGAGCGTGATTGGGACGGGCAGAGAGGTCGAGTGCAGTAAGTAACAATACTGTTAATGCTACGACAAATAAAAGTGCGTCAGAAATACTATTTGGGTTCAGGTTAAATTGCCCCATCGATAACAAATTGTCAATTGACAATGACGAGCCTCCAAACAACATTGATAGCCAGTCTATTCCAATCGTAAGTGACAGTTCACTTCCTAACGTATCTCAGGTAAATATAGCCGACTTGACCAATGACGAGGATAACAGCCAGCCATTATTGCTTCCAATAATGCTGGCACATCCACATTACTTTCTATGAGTACCGACGATAAACGTTTCGACGAAATTAGGAAAAGGGCTTCTAATAATTTAAGCTTAGTCAAAGAAGGCATGGGAGATTTATGATTTAAAAAGAATTCCTGCTAATAATTTTTACAATGACGGGAAAAGCAAAAGGCTCTTACCTAAATTCGTCGACCCATACAGAGTAACGTGTTGTTTAGGAAATTATCGATACAAAATTGTCAATGTACCAGGGTTCAGTACCAGCAAGAAAGAGACCGTTGTAGCTTCAGATAGGTTGCGGATTGGATAGGATTGGATTGACGTTCAGGCATTACAAGTTAACGAATCGTCTGGTTCCGAGCCTAATACATCTGATTCCGACAATGATGCGGATTCCAAATAGGTTATATATGTATATATATTTTGATTGTTATGGTATATTATGGATATTCGGACTATGTTGACTATGTTGACAATTAATGTATGTGGGTGTATAAGGGTAGTAAAATCAGCTTAGTATACATATGTAACTGATTTGTTATTTTATATATAATTGTAAATGTTGTTGACTGTTGTAGTTCAGCGTTTTAGTGAACTGTATTGATCACGTAGGAACAGAACAGTTGCCGAAACTTTGAAACTCATAGGTGATGTTAATGCCATTGTTTTGTCTTAGCATCAGTACGTACGATATAATTATTTTTGTTAAACTGTGTCTATGAGATGGAACCTATTGCATTGGTGTTGGGGTATATAATATCCAGTGGAATAGGAGTACATGTTTTGATAGAAGTATGTAATAAAAAAAAAAATGTTTGATAACTGGTATTGAGTGTAATGATTGTTTGCGTGCTCCGGAGATAGCACGCAGTCGGATGGTCGAGTGTAATGATTTCATGTTTAGTGTAGTTAATTTTAATTTAAGTTGCACTTTTAATTAAGTTTGAGGGTACTTCACCGCCATTACGACTTAAAAAAGATGGCGGGTGGTTCTTAAAAAAGAAGGGAACGTTTTTCTGGGCTCTCCTTGGTTAACCGTGCAAAAGTGTAGACGTGGTTGAGTATAGTTTGAAGACGTGGTTTAGTTTAAGTTAGACCATAAACGTGTACGAGTGATTGTAACTTCCAGCATAAGTGAATAAATTATTCAAGAGATCTTCGAAGTTTTAACACATGTAAATTAAAATAACTCCTTTTGCAATTACGTTAAATTTTATCAAATGTTAATACAATATAAATATGTATTATGTACTACAAACATACACGTATGTATTTGATTGATTGGACTTGAATTCAACGTATGTAACTAACTAAATTCGCGCACTATTTTCTGTGACGTGACGACTTGCACTAGCTGCGCTACTGTAATTACTACACTGCGGTAGACGCACCGGCATGTGACCTCCGTCCTTGTATAGGACGGAGCGCTCGGACAAAGTGTTGTCTCTGTCGCACACGATGCGGGGTACGGGGGTGAAATTTAGCATTGCGCGGTACAAGAACCTCGCCTTAAGGTGGTTCGATTTTCATACAAAAAACGATCGACATTTATTATCTCATTACACATTATTAATACTTAAATATGTGTTAATCTATTTACTTCTGACTATTCATTTTCGCGAAATTAATAAAAAACCTGTGTTTCATACAGAAAGTACGCAAAAAACAACGTGATTTTTTTATAAATTTTACGTTTGGGAGCGTGATAACTGTCATGTACATTGTGACGTTCGGCCTGGTACTTTAAATTACTTTCCACAGAAACTACTTGGCCTAAAAATCTGAAATTGCACATACATATAATTCGGTAACTAGTCCAAACAACGCAGTCATAAATTATCGGGCGCTCGTTAAGAATAAAAAAATATAAATGAATATGAATATGAGAGTAAATTCACACAAAAGATAACAACCAGTAAACATATGTTGGGAGACTATACAAACTATTTTTAGAGGTGCATGAACACGAATTAATCAACAAAATTGGAATAAGTTTGTCAGGAAAAAAGTCAAATTTGGAATGATAATTCCACGTGTTTCGGGGACTAGTTTTACTTTAAATTACTTTCCACAGAAACTACTTGGCTTAAAAATTTGAAATTGCCCATACATATAATTCAATAACTATTTCAAACAACGCAATCATAAATTATCGGGCGCTCGTTAAGAATAAAAAAATATTAGTTTGAATTTTACAATTAAAGGAAAGATCCGAAATGTTCACAGAACGTCAAGAACATAGAAGCACATATCCAGACATAGAAATATCACTAGCAGCAATAGGTAATAGGTAACATGGTGCCTTAAGGTATGATTCCGCTGCCGACTGCATACAACAACTGCACCTTCCGCCGCACTCCAAATTGAACTGTAATCATAAGACTAAAAGTCCCAATTTAGAGTGAGCGGCGTGTGCTGTTCCGACACTTCTCCGCTCATTTCAAATTGAGCTTTTTACGCATACTATTACGGTTCAATTTGGAGTGCGGCGGAACGTGCAGTTGCTGTATGCAGTCGGCAGCGGAATCATACCTTTACCTTTTAACTTGTGTGGCCGTAGTACTGTTGAATTTTTTCGTCCCAAACAATTTACGTTTATTGCCCATTTCTGTAAAAAATCATATTACTTTATTGCTTTGAGAAGAAATAAAATACCAAGTATCAAATTATTAATCTGTAGCGGACGCGCTACATCTACAGAATAGCAGTATCGGTGTGAGCTTGGTCACCGACCTTAACGCACCGAGGAGAGCGACACGTGCGTTCCTTGGGAAGGCCCGGCGCGTAATGAATCGAACAACGTTGTCGCGCGCTGTTATATTGTGAATTATAGTGGTTTTTAAAAATTCGTCTAAATTAAGTGGGTTATCCATAAGCGTTGAAAAAAATAAGAAATATCAAGCAAAACCTGTAGTTTTATAATAATAAGTTTTTTTTTCAAAATATTATAAAACATGTGAGGAAAAAAATGTTTAAACAAACCGATTTAGACATTTTGTAGTATTTTTTTTAGATAGTAAAAACCAATATTTCAGAACTAGTGCGATCGCTATGTACTAAAAGACTATACATCCTATTGTAAAAGATAAACATCCAATCGTTTTTGACAATTTAAAATGGAAATATTGTACCTGAAAGATAGCTCTGACGCGTATTTTTGCAAAACGCTCCGACGAAAACCTGACTGTTTTAAATAATCGTACATAGAAATAAAAGTTTAGCAACGCTATGGTCTAGAATAAGAGTTTATCTATACAAAACAGAAGTTTACTTTAACAATGTAGTCACTTGAACAAAGATATGACGTTAGGAAAAACCGTATATTTTCTAAAATACCAACTTTTTGTTCGTACAGTCTTAACGAGTAATAGTCGAATCTCAGAAATGTACTTTAGAAAAACATAGTAAATATAAGTTTGCGAACTTTTTAGTCCATATAATGTAACGGGTAGACGACTACGGAACCCTACCTTGCGCGTGGCCCGACACGCACTTGGCGCGTTTTTTTACACATAGCTTGATAAGTCAAGTATACACTTTTGTAATTATATCATCGAAACACATTGTTATATTTATACTGAAACTGTCATTATTTTCATAGACATTCCACGCCAGCAATCATTCCTCAATAAAATATATGTAAAATTCGCCAATGTCATCTCTTGACAGTAAACATTGAGTCACCGATCGGTTCAACCGCCTAGAGCTGACGTCATCGTCACGTGACAAACCGTGTGCAATGACCTGAAGATGTACAGTCAGTCTTAAATAAGCTTCAATCTCAAGTAAATTACCTAACTGGAAGAGATCCCTTATAAGGAGAAGTTCGCCTTTGTCCTTTATATTTAGGAATCGTTCTTATTGAAATCGACAAAGGAATACTGAGATTGAGAAATGTACGCCAATAAGCATTGGCATATATTATTATATTGATAATAAGGGTTCTTATGGGTCGGCAACGCGTGAGTAACGCCTCTGGTGTTGCAAGCGTCTATAGGCGGCAGTAACCACTTACCATCAGGTGGGCTGTCAGCTTATTTGCCTCCGACGTAGTATTAAAAAAAAAGTATATCTAACAGATATACTGAGATTGAGACATGTACGCCAATGTGCCAATATATACATAATAAGTATCTAACAGATAAAGTAAATACAATATTATGTCACCCACACGGCACAGAAACATCGTCAAATATTCGATTGATTGTCTGTCCCATCAGCGATGAGACAACAGTACTCGTAACAGTTTCTTAGAAAAAATGTTATAACATGGAATTCTAGCACGCTCAAGAGATGACCCACGTCAATGTGGGTAGATCATTATGTTGCTAAAACACAAGTTTGGCAGATTTAAACTGTATAAAAGTTTTAAAAAGTGACTCAGGAGAAGATCATCCTAAATTCGATAAGATCCCCACACAAATGCCTGAATGTATTGTGCTTTTAATATAATTATTAGTACATTACTTAACAAGGGCGGTAAAACAAAGAATCGCAAGGGCGATAAATATGCGATCTGAGGCTTTCTTTATTACTGCCCGTGTTAAGTACAAAATTTTATGTCACCCCCTAGCCAGGAAGTGGGATATCCCGCGCGCGGAGCGTGCTATAATTGCCGCTTTATGGCCAGGTGTGACATAATAGTACATTACTCAACAAGGGCGGTAAAACAAAGAATGTCTCAGATCGCAGGTATTTGACGCCCGAGCCGAAGGCAAGGGCGATAAATATGCGATCTGAGGCTTTCTTTATTACCGCCCGTGTTAAGTACAAAATTTTATGTCACCCCCGGGCCAGGAAGTGGGATTTCCCGCGCGCGGAGCGTGCGGTAATTGCCGCTTTATGGCCAGGTGTGACATAAAATAATAAACCGACCTTTGGTCCGGCGACTGACGTTTTTTAAGTAAAGTGTAAATAAAAACAACGTTTTTTTTATATTATAATCCAAGCTATTCTAAAAGCATTTTAGATGACGGTCTGCACATCCTGACGTATAAATCGTTCGTTGGCGTTAAATCGGTGCTGCGAATATATCCGCTATTGAGGGCCAAATGTTTCGTCGCTTATGCACAGAATCGCATTTTCTTTCTGTCCATATTTTACGTCTATTTCTATATGTTCCCGGAAAAATACCTGGAAACAATCTAGTTTAAAATAAACCGAATTTTACGAACTCTCCTCTAATCTATAAATTAATATTGCCACATAATCTTCCAACACTCCTATTTACCACGCATATACAATTAAAAAGCAGTCTTGTTGCACATAGAATAAAGAGTACTTTAAATACAACATTTAAAGCAGATACGAGCTGTAGAAAGTAACTGGGATTCAGTTTATTTTTCTAAAAACGCGCGAGTATATTTTTTCTCCAATGCTGCCAATCCAATGTCACGGTCAAGCGTCCGTCGACCTCAAGACAAGGACGTTCTATTCCGGTGGTGTATCTGCGCTTTATTAAAAAGTTACGTAGACTTGGCGGGAGAGATTATGGTTTCATTATGGATATGTCAGACAAATAATTGGGCGATATTTAAAAAATCCATATTGAACTTGATCTAAATGAGATTAAAACGTAATTTGGTTAGATCCTAACTCCTATTCATATATTTTAAAATATTTAACCACCTATTTAGTCTAAACAGATATACAAGGGGGCACATTTAGATTCGCCAGTATGGGCAAGCCTGTAATTATAAGATATACAAAGATCTATAATTCTATATATATACTTAATAATAGGCGAACATTTATTTATGTAGTAAATAATAACTCAAGGCGATATATCGATTGAAAGAGACACCCTTTGTTTTTCGTTCACGACAAAACGGGATGCAACCCTCTCCGAGAATGGCTTTTTTAGACAAATCTCGTTAAATATCTGACTGTGTGCAGGTTTATTAAATTTCCTCTTGTACATACCTATAGATGAGGTAAAATACCATCATATTAACTTAATCGTGTCTTAATAATGCGTTGTTTTTTAGTAGGCTGAGTAAAAAAAGGAAAATATAGACTCAACTTTGGATTTCTTTTCTATCGAGAAAATTTTAATCAATCATATTTCGGCTATTGTCAGTACCACAATCATATAGTCAAGAATCATAATATATCTGAAAATCAGCCCCTACTGTTTGCTAGTCTGGGCAGCAGGACACAGGACAAGTCTCTAAATTTCTCGTTGTAGCGCCTTAAAAATCTTTTGTGGTTATGCTTGTGCACTTTAGACATACGTCGGTGAGTTTATTTCGACCTTGCTTATCTTATTTATGACGTGCATGTTTCTGCATGAGATATGGGAGGTGTTTTGGTAGTGTACAGTACATGTAATTTTCACCTAGACTGTATTTAAATGTTGTCAAGCGGATGCGTGTGGAGGGCGTCCAGTCCTAGACCAACTTCGGGAGCTGTTTAATGCCGTACTCCAGAAAGGTACAACGCCGGAGGCGTGGTCTAGAAGTGTGGTTATCCTGTTTTTCAAGAAAGGCGATAAAACGCTCTTGAAAAACTATCGACCGATATCACTTCTGAGCCACGTCTATAAACTGTTCTCAAGAGTTATCTCAAATCGTCTTGCTCGGAGATTTGACGACTTCCAACCTCCGGAGCAGGCTGGGTTTCGAAAAGGCTACAGCACCGTGGACCACATTCACACGTTGCGGCAGATTATACAGAAGACCGAGGAGTATAATCGCCCTCTCTGTCTTGCGTTTGTAGACTACGAAAAAGCCTTCGACTCCATCGAAACCTGGTCTGTCCTTGAGTCCCTTCAGCGATGCCAAGTCGATTGGCGATACATCGAGGTGTTGAAATGTTTGTATAGAGCCGCTACGATGACCGTCCAAATCCAGGACGTCCAGACAAGACCAATCCCATTACAGCGTGGAGTGAGACAGGGAGATGTTATTTCTCCGAAACTGTTCACTAATGCACTGGAGGACGTCTTCAAAACGCTGGACTGGAGCGGACGTGGCATCAATATAAACGGCGAGTACATTTCACACCTTCGATTCGCAGACGACATTGTTATTATGGCTGAGTCGCTGGAGGACTTGACGGAGATGCTGCAGAGCCTAGGCGTTTCTTCCAGACGGGTGGGTCTGGGAATGAACTTGGATAAGACTAAAGTCATGTTCAACTCATTCGTGGACCCACTGCCTGTTACCGTCGAAAATGTTGGCATCGAGGTTGTTCTGGAGTACACTTACCTAGGACAGATCATCCAGCTAGGTAGAAACAACTTCGACAAGGAGGCTGACAGAAGGATACGGTTGGGCTGGGCAGCATATGGGAAGCTTCGTCACATCTTCGAGTCGCCACTGCCCCAGTGCCTCAAGTCGAAAGTCTTCGACCAGTGCGTCCTTCCGGTCCTCACTTACGGGGCCGAGACGTGGACACTTACAAAAGGCCTCATCCACAAGTTCCAAGTCGCTCAGCGAACTATGGAGAGAGCTATGCTCGGGGTTTCTCTGAGGGACAGAATCCGGAATCAGGATATCCGACGGCGAACCAGGGTTACCGACATAGCACTGAGGATAAGCAAGCTGAAGTGGCAGTGGGCGGGGCATATTTGTCGAAGAGCCGATGGCCGATGGGGCAGACGAGTTCTGGAGTGGAGACCGCGAACGACTCGGCCTGTGGGACGACCCCCCGCCAGGTGGACCGACGACCTGAAAAGAGTGGCGGGAAGCGGTTGGATGCGGAGAGCTGAGGACCGGGTGTGGTGGCGCGAATTGGGGAAGGCCTATGTCCAGCAGTGGACGACTACAGGCTGAGGATGATGATGATGATGATGGATGCGTGTGTGCACCTGTGGCGTTTATTTTTAAATTTTTCACTTTGAAGACATAGTATGTCGCTTTTATACTTTTTACCGCGGAGTTTAACTCTATGGTTTCTTTCATAATTAGTCTATTGCCTATGGTATATTTATGAATGAAATCATAGAGTTTTACTGGGCCGTGGCGGTCGGCGATGAAGTATAAAAGCGTTCTGTGGATTAATGGAAAGAAAGTGAAACTTGATAGATAAATTTAGATGTTTTCTGAATATTTAAATGTACGTAGGTACATAAGTTGTCCTATGCAATGTCATAGGTACGTAATCCGGCACCGTAAACACTTTTTCGGCTTGTTATATGCAGATTTGTATCGATGACGTAAATAATTCAAGAGTTTTAGATACCGGTTGCTTGCGTTTTACGCCAGAATTCGGCAGTATTTTTATTTTTGTCAAAAAACCAGACGACTCAAACTTCTACAACTCCGATTTTTTACAACTATTAAAGGATACGGATGTAGCTTGCCTACGCCTAAGGAAGGTTAAAGCCACAGTAATTTTCTATCTATGGTAGAACTAACGTAGGTAGTTAGGTACGTAACGTTGGCATTAAGCGCTTCCTACAATGCATAAACAAGTAGATTTATAATTCATGACCATAAATTCGTAACGGTTCGTGTAGCAGCCGTTACTTTTTTAGGGTTCCGTATACCCAAAGGGTAAAACGGAACCCTATTACTAAGACTCCGCTGTCCGTCTGTCTGTCTGTCTGTCCGTCTGTCACCAGGCTGTGTCTCAAAAACCGTGATAGTTATAGACCGTTGAAATTTTCACAGATGATGTATTTCCGTTGCCGCTATAACATCAAATACTAGAAAACAGAATAAAATAAATATTTAAGGGGGCTCCCATACAACAAACATGTTTTTTTTGCCATTTTTATAGATAATGTTACGGAACCCTTCGTGCGCGAGTCCGACTCACACTTGGCCGGTTTTTTTATTCTCTAGAAAGGCAGCTCTGTCCATTGACCAAGGACGGACAAAAAAAGAATAGTTTTCCCTATCAATCTGTGTGATATCAGATTAAATTTCACCTGTCGCTATTTAAGAGGGTACCTACGAACGAGTAGCGCCTCGTGAATAATTGCATGTGCTTATTTAAATTTAACGATAGATATTGTTGCGCAGGGTAGGGCAAGGCCTTCCCCATACAAACTTTGTGCACGTTTTATTCGTCGGTTTTGGCACTAACAAATATAATATTTTTTTGGTTGTAAATATTAGATATGTGAAGATCGTGATGTGAAAATTTTCAAATATTTCAAAAATATTAAAAAAAAAAATCATTTAATAAAAAAAAAAATACTTCACGAAATAGCTATCAGAAAAATAAGCATACTGACCAAAAATCATAACTTTAATGCAAACACAAACGAAGTAAATCCTGCACAAAGTTTGTATGGAGAGAGCTTGCCCTACCCTTCCTCTTAAAAAGGCGAATGCTATGAACTGTATCTTGTATTTAAGTAACTTTAGAATACATCATACTAGTTTTTACGTTAAAACGATAAAATGAAAATCATAGGAAAGGTCATCCGACTCCTTTTCTTTTTTTTTTGACTGACAGCGGTGGCGTCGCGGTGCGGAGGCGGTACCGGTTGTCCGGTTGTAATATTCGAACTAATATGAAAAGTTCCGCCACTGCTAGTTAGTAATTTTGATATTACAATGTCTGAGCTAGCGAGAGTGTTCTAATTTTACAATTAGCTACATTCTCATTAGTTAAATGTTGTAGGCATTCATTCGGATGGCACATGCGTCGTTTCTGACGCGGTCTGACAGTTGGCAAGCACAATGTTTCTAAAATTATTCTGATGCTTAGTTCACTTTTACTAGTGACACATAGTAAAGTAGTAATATATATAGTTGTTTTTGTACTTCTATGTCTGTCTTGTCATTACATGCCACCACTAACGTCTCGGAAGTTTCAGATCCTGCCGGCAGTGCGGTACCTTGTGACTTATGAGATCTGTCTGCGTCTGCACTTCCTGTTGATACTAATACTAATGTTGGATAAGCGGCATTAAAGCTGCAAACGCACTGACAGCGGTGGCGGCGCGGTGCGGAGGCGGTACCGGTTGTAATGTTCAAACTAATATGAAAGGGTCCGCACAGAACGCTTTTTTCCCGGCCGGTTTTCTGTGCGGACCTTTTCATATTAGTTCGAATATTACAACCTGCCGCCTCCGCACCGCGACGCCCCGCCCCGCTACCGCTGTCAGTGCAATTCGGGCTTAAAGTCTATAGTCCATGGTCTATTTAGGAATGAAACCATAGAGAATATCATGGATGTGCACGTCCACGGTTAAGTATAAAAGCATCCATTGACAGTTGGATAGGCCCGCCTAGCTATTTAGGATAGAATGATCGCGTAACATATGTCGGACATAGCTAAAGCATTCATACCTCTCGCACTTACGGACTTGCTAGTAAGGGACAAATGCTATACTATAAGCTTGGTGGTTATAAGACATCGAAACGAATCACCTTTGTTGATTTTTCTTCATGACATACAATATTATGAAATGTTATGCAATACAATACAGCCCAATAAGAAGGTTAATTTGCTTTTTAATAAGAAGGTTATTTCGCAAATGTTGTCCCTGCTAAAAATCTGTTTTTATTCCGGCAAACCGGGACATACGGCAACACTAGACTATAGATCAATAAATGATGTTATATGATTGTACCCTAATATACATATAAACTTTATGTATTTACTAAATAAGAGTGTTAAAATTAATCCATCATCTATGGAGCATGGTTTACCATCCACATGTCATTATCATGTTTTTTTATTTGCTTGTTATTGGTGGGATGTCCATGCAAACAAGTTTCATATTTTGTAAACACTTAACAATTAAACAAATGATTTACATCATGTTTTCCTGGGTTCCTAAACAAGTAATTGTAAAAAAATAGTTTGTTTACATTATGATAGGACAGGTAAGGATAAGGATAGACTGTAGTTTAAAACTTTTCTTAAATGTAAATACCAATTATTTTTGTAGCATATAAGATTCTGATAAGAACTGATTAGATAAAAATAAGCATAGCAATGCTTTGTCTATGTCTAAGCTAAGGTTATCACAATGTTAATGAAAAAAAGTCGTAACTTTGTTTTCTACATGACAAAGGCACGACACGAAACGAAAGTCATACGTTTTCCTGCTTATTAAAAAAAAAACAAAGGTGACTAAGGCATTGGCTAGGCTGTCGCAACAGCCAATAATTGAGGTTAAACGCTTGATTTAGTTCTTACAAAGAGACTTCAGTGTATTACTCTTGGTAACTATTCCGTTACCTTAAATCGTTGTCCAAACCCAGAAAAAACAGGTAAGATTCGGTGGAAAAAACAGCTAGAAACACAGTTTTAAAGGTAACCTGAAATTTCACTGTCACAAACACGAGAAAGGCACTGAAATCCGCTCTTCTATCTTGCCGGTTCACTGTCGAAACACTAAAGCACAGATCCAAATATGATTAGGTTTATGTGAAATAATGATTTCAACTATATTTTCAAGTTTCTCACTACACAAATCGCACAAACCACAATACTATACGATAGCGAAATCGGTTTGCAACTGACTTCCGATCGAAGAACTATGAACACGTCATGCTGACAACTAGAGCGGGACAGCGCTATCTAGCGAAGCGAAAAGCACGATTGCCGTGTGTATAATCCGACCAAATTGAGGAGTTCTGTAATTTGTAACGTTACATCACCAGTGCAATGATTTTACATAACGACCGGTTTATCATGATCCGATAACTATCTTTTTATGTTTTCTATACGTGCAATAGCAGTTCATGTCTAGTCATGATTGATACTCATGATAAAACATATTTTCCGAGGAATAACGAAGCAAGCTATTAAATATAAATGCTCCCTTGTCAATGTAATTTCAACGCCATTTAGCGCACAGATGTTTTACGAGTAATTAATAACAGCGTCACCTGTTGGTGAGTAGCGGAATTTTATGGTAAACTTGTTTAATTTTGTACTCGGCTATTATTTACTAGATGGCGCTGTAATCAGTAAAAAAATAAAAACTGCGTAAATATTTTTTTCCTTATGGTGTGGTTGGCAATAATTGTCGAATGTAGCTTCGTTCAAGGCCAACATATGATTACATAGATACACACAGAACATGATTACATAAAAACTACATATACCATGACAAAGAAATAATTCTAGTGGCCAGTTTTCCTCGTAGGACGCTACGCTATACCTAGCGATGACGCACTTCATGATAATATATATATGATGATTCTTGCGTGTTCTAAACATCATATATTATGATTTAATTTCTTTGGTTAGCTACGCTACGAGTATACGCTCCTTACTTATTCTGTGGTGTTATAGAAATTGGGATTAGTATTGTTAAGGTTTTTGTTTTCCGAAATTAACAAATATTAACTACGGATGTTCGGAGTGCTACCGAGAACCACAAACGAAGGTTTCCCTCTCTGTCGCACTTATTTGCAAACTTGCAAGAGCGACAGAGAGGGAAAATTTCGAATGCCGTTCGCGGTAGCAGCCTAGGTACAGTCGCCATCAAATATATCTGTACTCTTCAGGGTGCTCCAGAATATCTGAACATGCACTCTAACGCCTTGGCAATAGAGACGTGTTCAGATATTTGTGAGCACCTCGTTCGTATCGATTTATCTGATGGCGACTGTACATGTCTCATCTGATCAATATGTAGGTACCTAATTATGCAGGGGCCATTTTTAGATTTAGTTTAGTTATAATTTTTTATTTTATAGTTAATAGATGTATGTAAGTATTAGTATGTAGGTATTTATTATTGTATTTTTATTTCTTTATTGTAAAATGAATATTGAATAAAAATAATATTATGCGAAATGTTGTACATTAGGTGATTTGTATCGGTAAAATCAATAGTTACGCGAAATGTTCTATTTCGCATGTTTTTGACCCTATGGAACGATATAAGTATGTTAAAGTAACTCAAAAAATAGCTTCTTTAAGAAGGTCCGGTTTGAAATTTGATCTGACATTTGGTCTAACGGATCTTTATAAAACCCGGCCTAAAGGATAAGCTATAATATTATGCTTAATGGATTAGCACCTTTTTACCACCAAAATAGGGTAATGTAGTGTCCTGGTTTTTTTAACGCAATGTCCTTTTGAAATTTACCACTGACCTGTATATATTTCCTGTTGACAGAGGCCACATCCTCGGGGTCAGGGCTGAGGCTCCGCATAGTTGGCAGCATGACATCCAACATGTTGGCCAGCTAAATCTATAACAAACAACACTATAAGTTTTCAAGCTTTGGAAACTCAGCAGAAAGCAGTTCTATTATGTCACGAATAAATTATTTCATTTTCATTTAATTTTTTTTTTCATAATGTTTACGAAAACTACGCGCAGAGCTTCCGTAGAGAGAGAGATAGTTAATACGGTATTAAACCCATAGTCAAATCAGCAACTTTTTATTAAATGTCAAAAACGATTTGTTAATATGAAGTTTGTAGGGAAATACTGTCTTAGTGACGTCACTAAGACAGTGTGAGTAGGTTTGTTCAAATCAGCGTCCTTTTTAAATCTTTATGCTTATAAAATCTTTCAATTAGCTAAAATAAATTAATAATTGATGTTTTTCGAGTATTTTCGTTAGATCTTTTATTAGTCAAGTAAAAAATAATTTATTTTTACCTTAGTTTAATACCCTATTGCAAACTCACGCGTGTTAGAATATAAACACATCCATAGCATCGCTTAGGATAGATCTGATGGAAAGGCACCCTAACAATATACACGTGCATATGCAATCGCGATCCATAATTAAGTACCTACTGTCATTATGTTAACAATGGCTGTTGAGATAACTGCCATGTGTACTGTGTTTATCATTGAAGTTTTGTGATAAATCCACTACAAAGTTGTACAAGCCCTCGAGCTTGCTGACATGCTGACGACTTCGCTGGCGGGCACGTGTAAGGTGCTGGCACTAGGCTAGATACCATTGGAACTGGTTTAGAGTGATAACATTGTATTTATTTATTTATCGTATGGCATTTATTTCGAGCCTAATCCCAATAAGGTCTAGTTTCCCTTCGGGGTTGGAAGGTCAGATGGCAGTCGCTTCCGTAAAAACTAGTGCCTACGCCAAATCTTGGGATTAGATAGCGGACCCCAGGCATCCTTCAGGATGCAACTGTACTGGGATAACGCTAGGAGGATGATGATTTATTTCGAACCGTGAGATATTCGAAAAGACAGTACGGTTGCCAGTTTTTGTTGCACTTTTAGAACCACCCAGGGGTCAAGTGTAGGGTAGCGGTGGGTACTTTCGCTACGGACGTGGTGCAACTTCGACCCCCTTTGTCAAGTGAGTGGGCAACTTGACTGTTAGAAGTTATCAAGCCGCTCGAAGGCCTCTAACTTGGCTTAAGGCGATATATCGATTGAAAGAGACACCCTTTGTTTTTCGCTCACGACAAAACGGGATGCAAGAATGGCTTTTTAGACAAATCTCGTTAAATATCTGACTGTGTGCAGGTTTATTAAATTTCCTCTTTGTCAGTACCTAGATAAGGTAAAATACCATCATATTAACTTAATCGTGTCTTTTAATAATGCGTTGTTTTAGTAGGCTGAGGAAAAAAAGGAAAATATAGACTCAACTTTGGATTTATTTTCCATCGAGAAAATTTTAAGCAATCATCTTTCGCTACTGTCAGTACCACAATCATATAGTCAAGAATCATATATCTGAAAGTCAGCCCCTACTGTTTGCTAGTCTGAGCAGGACAGCGTTTCAAAGTCTCCAAATTTCTCAGTGTAGCGCCTTAACGACTTCTGCCATAGACAGCAGCCGGGATCAACGGCTTAACGTGCCTTCCAAAGCACGGGAGCCCTCAGTTAGTAACCACTCAAAGCGGTCACCCATCCATGTACTGACCGCGGCCCGCGTTGTATGTATAACATTGTATGAAACGAAATTATTGTAGCCGGCTAAAAGTTACTATACATACAAGTAGGTATGTATTGTTGTGTTCCTGGAGGTGAGCAAGGTTTCCAGAGCTCCCGGTGACCCAACTAGCAAATAGTACATTATTGCCGTGGCCGGGAAGGAAGCAATTGCAGGCTGAGTATTTGTTTAAACGGACGAGCTTGCGAGTCCGTTTAATTATAATACGAAGTCTGCAATTGCCATTCCGGCCGAGGCTAATATAGTGCTTTTCTCAAAAATGGGGAAAATAATACAAAATTTGAACAAGATTTGATGAACATAACCTTAAAAAGTCAAAAACATCATGCTTTCACGCCGTTTATTTATTTTTAACACGATCGCAAGTGTATTTTTCCACTGAAAAACGCAAATTATTCGAGACACAAAAAAACGTCGCGTTTCCAACAGAAAAATACGAGCTGAATTGGCAGAATACGACCTGTGCCTCCTTTTATATGACAGTTTCTACTTTTTAAAAAGTTTATAACTCGACAAATAAAGGAATTTATATGTGATATTGCAGGCGTGAAGGCGGGCCTGCAATGTTTTTTACTTTTTAATTTGGATCTGACCTTAAACTATACACTTTACCTTCCAATATGTAGGGACTAAAGTCCAGTTTGCGGGCCATTTTTGAGAAAATTATCCTGGAACGCGTACTTATAGACCTATTTCGACTTATAAAGCTCCGATTAGGTATAGCATCAATATTATGCTAATGCGCTTTTTTGCGCACAACGGTCGGTTTGGGGTGCGTGGTCAAACCGATAAATGGAGATGGGTCAACGGTCATTGTCAGATTTAGGTGCGTGCCTTTTCGGTGGACATATGTGAAATTAAGGGGAGGTATCCCCAACGCAAATGTCCCGCTCTAACACGCGTGAGTTTATAATTAACCATCCCGCTCTCTACGCAAGCTCTGCGCGTAGTTTTGTAAATATTTAGCTATAGTCATTAAGCCAATCATTCTATCAAAGCAAATCCTGCGAATTTGTCTATAACTATTTACGATCTTTAATTGAGTACAAAAACAAAACGTTAAATATCAGTAATATAGCCGTAGTATTGAAAATACATTCCAAAAAGGGGTAACTTCGCGATTTTTTTCTATCGAGTGAAATTCATCAAGTCATGTAACTGACTGCGATTTTGACTAGACAAGATCCTTATGTAATACATATATTTTTTTTAGATTTTAAGACACTATATTCTATGTCTCAGATGGTTTAAAAAAACTCAAAAGTGGTAATACACGGCCTTAAGGGCTATCAAGCTTAATTTCTAATCTAGTAATACGCATAAACTATGTCTCCGTTACTATAAATCCTTACAATAAAAACATAACTTAAATACACATAATAAGCCGTTAACTATTGACCACCGGATGGACAACTTTTGTTTTTTAGGGTTCCGTAGTAAACAAGGAACCCTTATAGTTTCGCCATGTCCGTCCGTCCGGCTGTCGCCCGTTTTTCTCAGTAACCGTTAGTACTAGAAAGCTGTAATTTGGCATGAGTATACATGACGCCGACAAAACGGTACAATAAAATCTTGAAAAAAATTTTTTTTTGGGGTCCTCCCTTACCTGTAAAGTAGTGGTGCAAATTTTTTTTTCTTCCAATCCCCATCGCTGGATAGCTCTTTCAAAAATATTATAAGGTTTCTAAAAATTCAAGAATCGGTTGGCGTAATATGAATGAAGTGATAATTTTTGTTATTGGTCAAATGTCCCCCCCCCCCCCCCCCCCCCCCGCCAGCTAAACGGTGGATACTAGGCATGTGAAAAAAATCATGGTAGTAGTATATACGGTGAATTTAAAAGGAAAACTATCACAGCTAAGTAGACATTACTAGTTAACGAGTAATAGTCGACCTTAAGAAATGTACTTTACAAAAACAAACTTTCGTAATATTTCCATTCATACCTTAGATAATGTTGTTAATTCTGTCAAAAACATAGTATATATAAGTTCATAAACTTTTTAGTCCACATAATGTAACGGGTGGACAACTACGGAACCCTACATTGTGCGTGGCCCGACACGCACTTGGCAGCTTTTTTAACTGACGCATATTTTTCGACCACGGACCGGAAGACGCAGCGTGGGTAGACCCCCCACAAGGTGGACTGATGACCTGGTAAAGGTCGCGGGAGTCCGCTGGATGCGGGTGGCGCAAGACCGGTCATTGTGGCACTCTTTGGGGGAGGCCTATGTCCAGCAGTGGACGTCTTTCGGCTGATATGATGATGATGATATTTTTTTTTTATCATTCGACTTTACGGTTTTGACCACGCACCGTATACAACCCCTATCTATAGAAGACTTATTGATTTTACCACGGTTTAAATGACATGTTAGTACACAAGGCCACACAGTTCTATCGACGACACTTAACTGACCACTAAGTACCTATGCCTTATTTCGTTGCAATAAGGTGCACTGATGGTCAGTTTATTAACTAGTTCGTCGATTATAAAGGTGAATGATAATTCCCACGCTTATGTTACGTTAACGCTACGCACATCAGAGGAAATAAGTAATGTTCGGAGTTTCGGTGGCTTTCACAGAGGTAAAAGGAGTCGCCTAACATTTTTTTTGATTAAATGATTAATTTTGCATAATACTCCTTATATATTATCTTGCGAGCATTACCTACTTATACCACGATAACACAGGACTACTAATAACACAAGTATGTAGGTAAACATTGTTTAATTAATAAATTAATTTATTCTTACTTATTACATACGTACAAACATGTCACCTAAACAGTCGGGACAGTATAATGTTTGTACCTGCCGCCATTTAATGTCATACTAAGTATTTCAGGTAAATGAATAATTTTTTATAAAAACGACTCCATTACCCACTGTGTGAAAGCCACCGAAACACCGAACACTAGAAATAAGTTTCTTCTAAAAAAATATAATCGCAATCAAACTGCCTAAAATGAAATTTATACATGTAAGCACTAAGCAGGGAATAAATGAAATGTAAACCTGAACCTAGAAATAAGACTTATGCTAGTGCATAATGTATGTCTATGGAATAAATATTTTTTTACTATTGACTATTGAATCACTGAATACCGGTATTCTTAAACTATACTCTATACTCTATGTCTCAGATGGTTTTAAAAAACTCAAAAGTGTTAAAATCTTAAGTAAATATTGTAAAACAAAGAAATTAGACTATGCCATCAAAGTCAGCTTCTTTTTACAATATTCTGTTACGAAGAATTATTTGACTTCCCATTGACCTATAAACTTGAAATATGGTGATACCTAATGTTTATTTAAGTGCGTTTATTTTACTGGAAAATTTAATATATTTATAAAACAGATTTTTTCTATTAAATTTCCTCATTGATCTTTGGTTTTTCTATTGGCTCGGAAACATACATTTGCGGAGACTTTTTTAATTATTCACTTCTCATGCTCGAAAAGTATTAGACTTGTGAAGCGGGGCTAAAGTAGTACATTTAAGCCCTAGGGAAAATATGTATACATATTTATGATTTACAAAACATTTTAATTTAACCAATCAAAATCCTTCACCTATTGAATCCACCAATCACAGAACAGTAATTTGACAGATTAAAAAATATTTGGTAAAAATATTAACCAACCAGAATACAGCTGTACTAAAATCGACCAATCAGGAAAGCCGTTTTTCAGTTCTCTAAAGATTAAGCGTTGTCTATGATCAAAGCAATTGCGTCTCTTAATAGAAAAAAAAGCGCATGTTGCATCTCTTTCATTCATATAGCAAAAGAAAGGAAGGCGAATACGCAAAGCGGACACGCATGGCGAGGCATGGTGCTGGCCTTACAAAAAAAAACATGCTGTCAAATTAGACATACGCCCGCCAAGAGTTAAATTATTCATTGAAGGTGGATAATTTGTGTTTAATGTGTTTTCTCGCAATCGAAGTAAAAAGTAGAGTGTATAACTCGGGTCTAAAAGCCATATTACCACTCGAACAATTTTACCTCACTACGTTCGGGAAAATAACCATCTCGTGGTAATATGGCTTACTTTAGCCCCTTGTCAAACAATCTACTATTTTTTAAATTGTATTTTTTATTATTAATAATGGGATTGCTCTTGGCTAATTTATGCTAGATAACATACCTGTTACTACTTTAGGAATTCCAGAAAATAAGTGACGCAGTTTTAACGTCACACAAACCGATTGAATGAACAGTTTATCCTTAATGTTTCATACAACATTAACCGTATGCTATGCTTTTTGCTTCGCCTCCTGGATTATCCCGTTCCCATTTTGTCACGAAACGGCACTGGTGTGTTTGTTCCTTTATTTGTGATACAAAATTATATACATAATTATATATGTATGTATGTATGTAATAACTTTATTGTACACAAAAAAACACAAAAAATACAAACAAATAAGGACATTTTACGTTTTTTTTTTCTTTTTTTTTTTTCATATATACACATGGAGTCCAGAGGAGGACACGTGTGGGTCAGGCCGTAGATTTTGCCACTTTACTACGAGTCGGTCGCGCAAAATATTCTCCGAGATGGTCGCGCAGATTGACGCAAAACGATAACGCATCCATTTTGCGTGATCGTTGCGCGACACCTGCGCGATCGTTGCGCGACATTTGCGCGACCGTTGCGCGACATAGCGCAAATAAAATCGACAATTACTCAGTAAATTGACTATGTTTTGAAGTGAATTTAACCTTGAAAGATCACGCTCACCTTACTTAATATGCCGCAAGAACAATAACAGATATTAATTCAACACTTACCTTGAAATCTCAAAAAATGTGCTCCGCAAAAAAAGTGACCCATTTCACTCCGAAGCACTGCGTCATCGAACTGACGAAAATAACGGCCTCTGTCGCTATATTGACCACAGATTAGGTTAGTTCGGTGTTGCCACTACTCAGAATACAAACTACCCGTTGTTTAACGCCACAAATTGGAGAGATAATGATCTCGCAATAAAAATCACGCACAGACAATGGCTGTTGGTCATTTTATTATAATGTACGAAAAACAATATACTTTCTTAGCAAACACGAAACGATATTTAAAAGGGGGATAGGTAACTATTATATCATAACGTCAAATCAAACAGATAACCAGAAATAGGTATTGTTTCAATTTTATGTTCGCTCAAAGTGCACTACTACCAAGGCGGATTCGCGATTTTTATGAAATTTTCGCCCTTTTTTGACAAATATATCGTCATAACTTTCCAAGCTTATGAATTTATTGTAATATCTCTAGTGACCATGGTTCACCATTTCTTGGGGAATAAAATGCAGTAGTTGATTAATATATAGTCATTAATATAGTTAGGAAAAAAAGAGGCGGAGAGTTAGGTTATACAAAAAGTGGCAAAATCTACGGCCTGACCCGTGTATGATATTTTTTAAATTAAATAAGATTTAGTACTAACATAGGGATTAAGATTTATTTTTTGCATCTGTTACTAACATATTCTATGGACATTGTCTGAATTAAAGAAATTGAATTGAATTGAATGCGCCAGAAGCTGCTATCGAGCCAATCGATGGTATGTGGACGTAAGTGTGTGATGTCCACAGTGCCGACAATTTGCTATTAAAAAAAATAATGGTGCCATTCGAACCATCATCATCCTCCTAGCGTTATCCCAGTACAGTTTGCATCCTGAAGGATGCCTGGGGTCCGCTACCTAATCCCAAGATTTGGCGTAGGCACTAGTTTTTACGGAAGCGACTGCCATCTGACCTTCCAACCCCGAGGGGAAACTAGACCTTATTGGGATTAGGCTTTGTCAAGTGAGTGGGCAACTTGACTGTTAGAAGTTCTCAACCCGCCAAAAGGCCTCCAACTTGGCTTAAGACTGCTGCCATAGACAGCAACCGGGATCAACGGCTTAACGTGCCTTCCAAAGCACGGGAGCGCTCAGTTAGTTACCACTCAAAGCGGTCACCCATCCAAGTCCTGACCGCTGCCCACGTTGCTTAACTTAGATACCGCAAGCGTACCCGGCGCCGCTGGGCCACGAGCGCTCCAATGGTGCCATTCGAACCAGTTTTCATTATTGATTTTCTTATTTGGTGTTAGATATGAGCGCCGATGGGCAATTGGCCGGCGGCGGCGCGCCGATCAAAATTGATCGGCGGCGGCGGCGTCGGCGGCGTGACCTTGTAAAAACCTCAGGTTCAAAACAAAAATACGTCTTTTTCCTTATTTGATGCCGTACACGCCTGTCAACGTCGTTTTTACTGTCAGGATGACAAACACGCCTATTGATATCGATGTTCTACGTTTTATTCCGCCCTAGTCGATTACGCATGGTGGGTTACATATTGTGTATGAAGACTAGGTATGCTCTGCTGTATATGTAGGTAACATCTAAGTGGCAATGAAAACAGCAAGCCTATTGCTGCCTGCGGGAAACTTCGCGTCAAGGTGGTCCAGTCACATGACAAAGCTTTTAAATATGATATTTGTATGTAAACATGACAATTCTGCTCAAACTCTTGGATGCCTCCGAAACGTGGTGTTTCTAACGCAAACACACTCGTATATTATATACTTCTAGGATTTATCACAAATACTAGGAGCGGCATTATGCCCATCTTTTGGTGAACCACGAATACATCGAACCGTGTCAGAAACAAGCAAGATCTTGAATATAAACTTTCGTGAGACATGTTATAATTTTATTTTACTAAACAACAATTAATACCGTTTTAACCGTTTAGTAAAGTAAAAGCATGTTCTTCACTAAACCAAACTAATTTCAACGGCATTGAAGATTATTTAATACTCAGTAGTCGCGTGGACTCTGCTAACTACAGGCCCATTTCGGTCACATCCATTCACTGCAAGATTATGGAGTGTTCTGACTGAACAGCAGGCTCTTTGGCGTATCTAGAATCAAATGATCTCCTCAGTGAACGACAATACGGCTTTCGTCACAATCGGTCCACTGGGGATCTTCTAGCGTACAACACACACACCTGGAATAAGGCCACAGAGATAAAATACGAAGAAGCCCTAGCGGTTTCTCTCGATTTCACAATGGCCTCATCCAGGTGTGTTATTGCTTTGATATGGTCTGGCACAACGGTCTCTATTCAAACTTTCTTCGTATGGTCTGCCTGCTGGTTGTTGTGCTTGGATTGGATATCGGATTTCCTGAGGTATAGAATCTATTGGAGTGGTAATTGATGGCTGCTCGTCTGATCCGATGGCTATTAATGACGTTGTCCCCCATGGGTCAGTGCTTTCTGCGACTCTTTCTGCTGTGCGCCCGGTATCTTTGGGTATGCAGACTTCAGTCCTGTTGTAGAGAACTACATATCCACTGCACGAACCAGTATGACCAGAATTCGGACTAATGGGAAGTTATGATTATGCCTGTGAACCTTTCTCTCTTCGATTAGAGCGATGCCAGTCCAGTCTGGATAGGTTCAATGCCACAAAAACTCAGACGTGTCTAATTTCCGCGAAAAAGAGGCAAATGAGACCCCTACTTTCCGAGATGTAATCGTGCCTATTACCGGCTTTTCGACGTAACATTGTTTTTGACTCTCAGCTTTGGCAAATATAAGTAAAGTAAAGTAAGTAAGTAATCTAGAACATCGGCACAAAGTTGCCAGTCTGTCGGATTTTGTTTAGAATCGCTCATTAAGGATCCCTTTTGTGCATGTTGGTACTGAATACTAAAATAAATAACGCTATATAACCGTAAAATATCAAATTCCAAACTAGTTTGCCGATCGATGATATAAGTGTGTAAAAGATAAGCTACACAGTATCTGAAACGCGCGCGAAACAGAGATCGGCGCGCCGATCGCCGTGTGTCGGCGGCGGCGGCGTGGGTTTTTGGCCGGCGGCGGCGGCGCGGCGGCGCGGCGCTCATATCTATTTGGTGTTAACATCCCTAATCCCTATTGTACCTACGGAAGGATTAGGCTGTGGAGGAGCGTGCCTTCGTGGACGACTAATGGCACGCATTATACAAGCAAACTTATAAGATTGCCACTAGGCCTTGCCACTAGGTAGGTCAATTTGCGAATTACGAGATATTTATGTAATACGCGGTGAAAGTGAGGCCTACTCAGAGTTGGCAACAACCTATTCTCAATAACTTGTAATTTAAACTTTAATATTACCTAACCTAAAACAAAAACTGGCAAACCGTATATAGTTACTGTCTTCTCGAAGATCTCACGAATAAAACAAAACCTAATCTAAATGACCATGGTTCTGAGACCACGGTAAACAAACCAAATGCAACTCAATATAGGTTTATTAATGACTTTTGATTGTGATAAGCTGTAAAATGGGGCTAATTGACACGAAGAAGCGTTTAAAATGGCATTATAATTGTCTCTAAGCATATACCTAGGCAATTCTCAAAATACGAAATAGTCCCTTCGGTAGCTCTAGTATACGTTTTTTCGAAACATAAACTAATTCGAACGCGTTTGCGTTTTGTCTCAAAATGTATGAAAGTGGTATGAAAACGTGAACAGCGCCTCTGGTGGTCACTAGTGGAAACTAAAACAGCGAGTATAACATTTGTTGCTAACCGTAGCTCTAGTATAAGTTTTTTCGAAACATTAACTAATTCGAACGCGTTTGCGTTTTGTCTCAAAATGTATGAAAACGCTCTCACCGAGTTTGAAATACGCGCGTTCATCGGTTAGCAACAAATGTTAAACTCGCTGTTTTAGTTTCCACTAGTGACCACCAGAGGCGCTGTTTACGTTTTCATACCACTTTCATACATTTTGAGACAAAACGCAAACGCGTTCGAATTAGTTAATGTTTCGAAAAAATTTATACTAGAGCTACCGATGAACGCGCGTATTTCAAACTCGGTGAGAGCGTTTTCATACATTTTGAGACAAAACGCAAACGCGTTCGAATTAGTTAATGTTTCGAAAAAACTTATATACTAGAGCTACGGAATCAAGTAGGCGGGTGGATTTCAAAATCAGGCGAAAAGTTATGTTTCGGTCATTATAAAAAAAAGTTAACAAGTTTCAGATATAGAAACTTTTTTATTCATTGGCTAGTACTTATATATTAATAGTGCTTCAATCAAAACTACCAATAATTAAACAGTTTTCTTGGAGGAAAATATTTTATATGTTCAAAATCATCACCGTCGTGTGAAAAAATCCAAGTCTTTATGTTTGTAGTGAAAAATATCGCGTACGCAACGTACGATTCCGAAATTTTCGTCAGTTACAGTTTTTCCATGTTGCCTTTTTACATATAAAAAAATATTAAATAATTCGTTCATCAAATAAGTACAAATAAAATTATTTAAAAATTTAGTACCGAAATTCGTCAACACCGTCAGCGTATTATCAAAGTCGAGATAGTTTTGTATATCCGCGGTGAAACACATCGTGGGTGTCCCCTTCAGCTTCCTGAATTCGATTCGAACATCGAAAGTGAGTGTACGTTTACATATAGGCGCACCGAACAGAAAAAATCAAAAAAGTGTTTTTCGGAGAAATGATTAGCCATGATTCGCGTCATAACCATCCAGGAGCCGTTAAAAGTAAGTACTTATATGATATTAAAACAAATTACCTAAGAAACCGTAACTCCAAATGAAGTTAATGACGTAACAGTGGCTTAGCAATAATACTTAGCGTTTAAGAATAATCTTCAAAAAGTTTGCAAATTGTCAACACCATACCCGTCATCACCGGTTTTCAAGCAATGGACGGTTATGATTCCATATGTATGGTGATGACGATTTCCTTTATTTATTTATTTGGTTTTGCGTATTATGCACTACGAGTTGTAAATATTTAACAAATTAATAAACTCCATGCTTATGTTTAATGACGTGCGTTCGAAAAATATGTTATTACCCTGTTGGTGTTACGATTTTTACGTTTTAAATGATATTTTTGCCGCATTTTAGATTTGGACTCATAATATAGATTTTCTTCTTTTCAGATCGTCGGAGCGAAAATTAAATCAAATATGATACTAATATTAACGTCCTCGATAAAAAACCATACACACTTTGGCTGTCAAGTATTACAAAAATATAAGATTATTAAGAAGTGGTGTACTTATAAGAGATGCGCCGAATATTCGGTTTTCAGCATATTCTATTTGATATACGTCGAATTTTCGGTTATTTTTCGGTATTCGGCGTATTCTATTAGAAATGCGCCGAATATTCGGTTATTATTCGGTATTTGGCATATTCTATTAGAAATACGCTGAATATTCGGTTATTCGGTATTCGGCATATAAAGAATAATAACCGATTCGGCATGTTTTGGAATGTTCGGTCTTCAGCCGAATTATTCGGTTTAATTGCCGAATATTTACCAAATATTTTTGAGTGGAATTTGTTACAAGTTACAAGAATATATGAAAAATGGCCTTCCTCACCGAGTGAGGTATATCGACGAGTAGAGCTCATTGAGTGCAAGAATATAGTATTTTTTGTTTTTAAAACTATTGAAAAACAAAGGAATGAGAAGCCACTTATATTATCATAAAATTTTACATTCCCTCTTTATTATCTCATTAAATGTTAATCCTAGCGGAAAAGTGTATAGAACCTTTTTTGTAGACAATTTTATGTAGATCATTTATGCCTCAGAAAGTTTTTTTGCTATGGGCCACCGTTGACAAGATTTTTATGAAAAACCGAAAAATTGAACCTTGAACGGCCGAGTATTCGTATTCGGTGAAAAACATATTCGGCGCATCACTAGTACTTATTATTGATTTATCAAATAAAAAATATGATAATTTGCTTTTCTGTGGTTTATTTTATACCTACCTTTATACCAGCAACTAGTCATTACCATACAAGTGATATCATCACCGTCTATTAAAAAATCATCGCCAGACCACATTCGTCAACACCATCTCATGGTTCAATGTTACGAATCTTATAACTTCGAAAATACGCATTAAATGCTTGGCTAAATACTATTAAATTACTCAGAAAACATTCCTACATCATTTAGAATAGTTTTTGTCCCATTTGAAAGAAATAAAATAAAAAATATTTTTTTGTATGGTGAAAAATTTCTCGTTGAAATCCACCCAGGCCCACTTTAATTGTCACTTTACCCTTCGGCCAAAATTATACTTTAGTAAGGTCGCTAGATGTTCGGCTAGTAGTCAAACTACCCATTAATTTATTTTATTGGCAATATGGCGATAAACCACACGACGAGTCTCAATGACAAATCCGGTTTTGACTCGCAAATAACTTCGTAATAATTATAGGACCAAAAAATGTCAGTCGTAACGTAACATCCCGTTTTTATGCGCATTGTGGTGGCCACGTGGTGGCCAATTGGTCGCTTTTATTATATATCTATTAAGTATATAATAGTTAGATTATTAAGTTTTGTATCTCTCTTTGGGTGCCCTGAAAACCAGCGCCTTGGTATTATATTGCTATTGGCATATGCTGAGTGGTATCCTATTTAGTGTTAAAATTTCCATGTTTAGTTTAGTTAAATTGTTAATTTCATTTATCCGTGTACTCCAAATATTGTACAATGATTTAACACTAAATAAAATATTTTCTTCTTCTTCTTCTCTTCTTCTTCTTCTATTATACTTTATCGTAAAACTCTATGGTTTCATTCATAAATAGACCATAGGCTATAGATAGTATAGACTTCAGACTAATAAATTATTATTATTATTATGAATGAAACCATAGAGTTTTCTCGTACCGTGGATGTGCGCGGTAATGTAAGTATAAAAGCGACCAATGGAGCTGCGTCCGTAGGCTGCGGTCGCCATTATCATAAGACGGGCCGTACACTTGTTTGCCACCGATGAGGTATAAAAGCAGCGTACGGTAAAAAACTTGTGGGAATAGTGGGATTCGCTGTGGAGGGGCGCGTCATCGTGGATGACAAGCATTATATGTATAAAATTTAACAATATCTGTTCCCAATTATAAGAAGGGTAGGGTAAATAGGTCGATAACCGACCAGATATTATAATGTACCGGTTTGCGTCCACTTCGGAAGGGTTCATGAACTGAAAGAATTGTTATTTTCTGGGTTTTTGATGGGTTACCATTTTACCAAATAAGATGCATTACGACTCACTGTTTCCTTAGGATCCGTAGAAATGATAATATCTTTAAACAAAAAAACTTTGTTTTTCAGGTGGTCGTAAATTGACTCTGGCCGTGTAACCGGCCTAGCGAGCATATACACATAGACAGTGATTTAGAATAGTAAGTAGAAAGCCATTTTGCCATCGTCTATAGATAACTATGGCAATAATTCACTAATGTTATCAAAACATATAAATATGAACTTAGTCGCACTGTGTTATGGTTCACTTTGATTCAATAGTAAATATTCAACACCAAATTGTTATATTACGTAACAAGTTGAAATTATATATTGCGGTGTAGTCTACTAAGCCATTTTAAATCCTACATCCTTACATTAAGTTTTATTTTTGCATATACTTTAGTGCACTTATTACTTTTCGGAGCTAAGAAGCAGAACTGTCAAATTTAGTAGAAGCGATTAGCGATATTTGCGTCTCAAGGCCATACGGCCTACAAGATAAAGTTTGTTTTTGAGCACACGGGGCTAGAAAAAATCACGTGTGTTGTGTGTGTTAGGTAAATTACTACTGAAATGTGTTTAAATAGGAATATTATTCCATGCGACTAAATAAAGATATCGCACTGTAGGTATATTATTTGTTTATAAATTAGAATCAAACTGGCGCAAAATGTAAGCACTATTAATATGCAAGTAAACAATACGCACCCTTCAAGAAAAATCCAAAAAACAAAACCACAACACTACACCGAAAAAACACCTCTAAGTTTTTAAAAACTTAAATTAGAAAAAGTAAACACTGCGATAACGCTGCCGAATGAAAGCGTCGCGCTGTAACACCAGGGATAGGCGCGAAGGGGATCTACGTAATTTCGTCGGCTTATACACACGGAAGAGGCAATCGAACAACCGGGCGGGTAACGACTGACTGACAGTGACAGAACAGAAAATGGCCGCCAATGACCGAACGACGTGACCGGTATTTGTACAATTAGTGTCGATAATACTATCTGCTTTTGCGCTTCTTAAAGCGTTGATATGGTATCTTTTAGCTACTCTGATACGGTTGAAACATTGTATGTAAATTGTGATACCTACTGCGCGTTAATGAATGGTGTTAATAATGTTTATAATAGGGTATTAAACTAAGGTAAAAATAAATTATTTTTTACTTGACTAATCTAACGAAAATACTTGGAAAACATCAAATTATTAATTTAGGTATTTTAGTTAATTGAAAGATTTTATAAGCATAAAGATTTAAAAAGGACGCTGATTTGAACATACCAATTCACACTGTCTTAGTGACGTCACTAAGACAGTATTTCCCTACAAACTTCATATTAATAAATCGTTTTTGACATTTAATAAAAAGTTGCTGTTTTGACTATGAGTAAAATACCGTATTGTTACTACATTGTTACTACAATTACCTAAAGTGATAGATAGCCATTAGGTCAGCTATAAATTGTGTAGGTACAGTCAAGGGCATAAATATGTATACACTTTTGGACCCTATTTCAATGGAATAAGGTGAGAAAGTGTATACATATTGGTGCCCTTGACTGTACAAACAACATTTTGCGTGTCATCGATCATTATTCTTTTGATAGATGATCACTGGTGTTTGTTATTTATGTTATAATGCTCACTGATAGCAAAATAACTATGTAGGTAGGGTCAATACGTCGGTTAGCGGCCAGTTAATTTCGTGCGCCGGTTTGCGACCACTAAAAAAGGTTCAATTTTTTCAAATTCAAAATATTTATTGTCCGAATTCTCCGAATGTGAGTATAATAAAAAGGTCACAATGATAATAAGTTCGTCACAATCAGCCAGTGTTCGGCGTACAATATTCGATAGATACGCTCATCCACAAATATGATAAATGATTAAGTCAAGATTTGATTGAATAATACCTATTAAAACTAATAAAATTAATAAAGTGTCAATGTCATGCCATGAAAGTGGAGATGCAATGTCACTAGTACAATACAAATAAGTAATAATAAGGATCTCAATGTCAGTATAATAAGTACAATAATGTCAATAATATTTTTGAAGAATTAAAATTAAAATGTCAATTCAGATTCAAACTATTTATTAAAAAATATATATATACTATATAGCATAGACTTTTTATTTAATTAATTCCCAATAAATTGCATGTAAAAAAAACTTACTGTTGTATTGAGGCCTTTAAAAATACTTATTAAGGGGAGGTATTCCCAACGCAAATGTCCCGCTCTAACACGCGTGAGTTTACAATTAACCATCCCGCTCTCTACGCAAGCTCTGCGCGCAGTTTTGTAAATATTTAGCTATAGTGATTAAGGCAATCATTTTATCAAAGCAAACCCTGCGAATTTGTCTATAACTATTTACGATCTTTAATTGAGTACAAAAATTAAATGTTAAATATCGGTAATGTAGCCGTAGTATTGAAAAAACATTCCAAAAAGAGGTACCTTCACGATTTTTTTCTATCGAGTGAAAATCATCAGATCATGTAACTGACTGCGAATTTGACTAGACAAGATCCTCATGTAACACATATATTTTTTTTAGATTTTAAGAAACTATATTCTATGTCTCAGATGGTTTTTAAAAACTCAAAAGTGGTAATACACGGCCTTAAATTTCAAAGTCTACTTTACTCAATTCATAAAATCTCGTTCTTTAGGTGGTCGTAAACTGGCGATGGTCGCGTAACCGGTTTAGCAATCCCGCGTGTTTCATACAAATTGTTACATATATGTGTATGTAATGTATAATTATGTATAATTACTAATTTAGTGAGCCGGTTAGCGACCTTGATGGACCGACTTGGATGTATTGCTGAAGTAAAAGTATTTTTAATCATTTTTTAATGGATCTCAATTAACTACCAACTAAAATGCATATGACTTTGTTTATTTAATGGTGAACATGTTTATTAATAAAAATTAAATGTCATTTCGCCGGTACGGAACCCGTATCAGTTTGCGTACACCCGGACTAACAAGGTTTTTTTCTTATTACTATTTCTAGAGGCCCTAAAGCCCGAAACGCACTGACAGCGGTAGCGGGGCGGGGCGGCGCGGTGCGGAGGCGGTACCGGTTGTAATGTTCGAACTAAGTAATATGAAAGGGTCCGCACAGAACGCTTTTTCCCGGCCGGTTTTCTGTGCGGACCCTTTCATATTACTTCGATTATTACAACCGGTACCGCCTCCGCACCGCGACGCCCCGCCCCGCTACCGCTGTCAGTGCGTTTCGGGCTTTAGGGCCTCTAGAAATAGTAATAAGAAAAAAACCTTGTTAGTCCGGGTGTACGCAAACTGATACGGGTCCCGTACCGGCGAAATGACATTTAATTTTTATTAATAAACATGTTCACCATTGAGTAAGGACTTCTTTACTTACTGTTGTGGGAATGTTTATAAATAATATTAGGTACTTAATTAGTCAAATGAGATTATACAGCAGTGAAATTGTACATTAAAATCGCAAAGCGAGATGTAAAGCTGCATTTTTGGTATGTTATTCGCACCCCTTAGGAGTATGTGTGACTACATTTTGCAAGCAAAAAAAAGTTGTGCTACCTGTATGATACATGAAAAACTGCAAAATCTTCGGACTTTTTTCAGGTATTGTAGTTCAATTCAAAAACTATGGGTTTTTGACATTACTTGTCTATGGCATTTTTAAAGTACATTAAATTTGCAACAATTTGAGCCTACCTACAGCTCCGTATGTCTTATAGTTTTTGAGACATGATGTTTCAAAAATACTGCTTTATTGAGTTTTGCCTATAGTGCGTGTTGTTACGGGTTTCCGTCGAACAAACACTTCACCACCGGCCACCAGCGCCGGCTTTTAGTATGTTATCAGGCATATCTCCTGTACCCAAAACTGCCGAGAGACAATCTCTCCAAGGTCGCTCTCCCGAGTAATGACGTCATGAAAATTGCCGCCGAAACGTTTGGAAAAGTGGCAATCACACCCAACCTATGCAACATACATACACGTGTATGGTATCAAATGAAAGCTGAATAAATATGCCATAACGTATACCTAAATTAAGTTTCAATACATTGAGACAATTCAAAACTATAAGCAAAATAATAAAAAAGTAAGGAAAACATTTCCGGGTTTCCAGATTTAACAGAATAACTAGAACAGGTACCCGAGAATTATGTTGCACATAAATAGTAATTAGTATGTCAGCTTTACATAACTATTTATTGTTTTTGGATATGACCAAAACTGTGAGAGAAATGCTGATAAACCCAACAGCGCGGAGCCATTTTTCCATATAAGATAAAAAAATGATGAAACGCCTATTTTCCATGAACCAGCTCAAGCGTTTTAGTATATTTTCAGACATGATATGTGAACCATAAAACAGCAAAAAGACAGTCTATGACCTGTCTGGTTCTCCATAACCGCCCCCGATTTTTGAGAAAAGCAAATTACACACAAATTATAGCAAATTTAATTAGCTTTCGCGTGACATAATAGATTTTTATATATGTAGCATAATTTATGTGTAATTTGCATTTCTCAAAAATCTGGAACGGTTATGGCAGGTCAGAGACAGTCTCTTTGCAGTTTTACGGTTCACATAACATGTCTAATAATATACTAAAATGCTGGAGCTAGTTCATGAAAAATAGACGTTTCATCTTTTTTTTTTATCTTATATGGAAACACGGCTTCGCGTTGTTGTTTTTTTCAGCATTTCTCTCCCAGTTTTGGTCATATCTAGAAACAATAAATGATAATGTAAAGCTGAAATACTAATTATTATTTATGGGGAACATAATTTTCGGGTACCTGTTCTAGTTATTATGCAAAATCTGGAAACCCGAAAATGTTTTCCTTACTTTTTTATTATTTTCTTTATAGTTTTGAATTGTCTCAATGTATTGAAACTTAATTTAGGTATACGTTATGGCATATTTATTCAGCTTTTTTTGATACCATACACGTGTATGTATGTTGCATAGGTTGGGTGTGATTGCCACTTTTCCAAACGTTTCGGCGGCAATTTTCATGACGTCATTACTCGGGAGAGCGACCTTGGAGAGATTGTCTCCCGGCAGTTTCGGGGTCCAGGAGATATGCCTGATAACATACTAAAAGCCGGCGCTGGTGGCTGGTGGTGAAGTGTTTGTTCGACGGAAACCCATAACAACACGCACTATAGGCAAAACTCAATAAAGCAGTATTTTTGAAACATCATGTCTCAAAAACTATAAGACATACGGAGCTGTAGATAGGCTCAAATTGTTGCAAATTTAATGTACTTTAAAAATGCCATAGACAAGTAATGTCAAAAAACTTAATCTTTGAGTAAAATTCCGAGGATTGAAGAAAAAATACATTTATTAAAACTATTAGTTCGTAACACAACAACAGACAAAAGTAGAGTGACAGTATAAAAGAATATAAAATACGAATATCAAAACATTACAGGGTGGCAGTATTACAGTACATAAGCATGAAGGTTTAACACCCCCCCGTAATATGAACACCCTGTATATAGCGTTATTATATCTTATATACAAGTAAAAGAAACATATCAAACACACACTGTACACATAAAATAAAATTAGCACAAAAATATAAACACCCTGTATATACACCTACCTATCACTAACTATACACACCTAATACCTACTATGTACACCTAATCTAACCTAAACCTAAAGAATTTGTACACTTATAGTGTTTTATTTTAGCCAAAGGTTTGGTCAGAATGTCGGCGATCATATCATGAGTAGGAATGAATTTGACATGAAGGTCATGGTGTGATAGTGCGTCTCGTATGAAATGGTGCTTGATGTCGATGTGCTTTGTGCGGGCGTGATACGTGCTATTATGTTCAAGTTTGATGGAACTTTGATTGTCTGAGTGAATGATCATGGGATGACTGATGGCGAAGACTTCATGAATGAGGGTCTTGAGATATATGGCTTCCTTGCAGGCTTCTGCCAGCGCCATATATTCAGCCTCTGTGGTTGATAGAGCTACAGTGCGCTGCTTGCGCGCCTCCCACGAGATTGGTCCTCCACTCATCATGAAGACGTACCCTGTAAAGGATCTACGGTCTATGATGCTATTGCCGTAGTCTGCGTCTGCATATCCCGTGACATTCTTCTGGCCTTTGAGATATTGTAGCTTCATGTCCTTGGTGCCTTTAAGGTACCTGAGAGCTCGCTTTGCAGCCTTCCAGTGTACCCCCCCGTAATGTGTGTTGAATTGGGATAGGTAAGACACTGTATGGGCTATATCGGGTCTGGTCCCAATAGCCACATACATTAGAGAACCAACGAGCTCTCTATAAGGAGCATCAATTTCCTCACCTTCCTTAGGTAAGTCAAGCTTAAGGCCAGGTTCCATCGGTGTGGTGACAGTTATGGCATCGGTCATATTATATTTTTCTAAAAGTTTCTCGATGTAGTTTGTTTGATCGAGAGTTACTCGTTCTTGGCTCTGGGTAACCCTCATGCCGAGACAGTCTTTTACGGGCCCCAGATCCTTGACGGTAAACAACTTTGACAGTTGCGTTTTAAATTTTGTTTTCAATTTATTGTTATTTGACAGAACAAAAAAATCGTCAACAAAGACTGCTACAACAAGTAGATCGTTATTGTCCCTTGTGTAGTATATACAGTGCTCTGTTGAGGCTTGAGTAAGCGATAAAGCCGACATGGCTTCGCATACCTTTTTGTTCCACTGCCGTGGCGCTTGCTTTAAGCCATATAGTGACTTTTTAAGTAAGCAAACTTTTTGCTTCGCGTCTGTCGAAAAACCTTCTGGTTGTTCCATAAAAATTTCTTCGTCCAGATCTCCATTTAGAAATGCAGTTTCCACATCAAGATGGTCAATTTGACAGTTAAGTTCTGCCGCAAATGCCATCAAAAGGCGTACTGACGACAGTCTTGCCACTGGCGAAAAAGTTTCACCATAGTCCACTCCCGCCACTTGAGTAAAGCCTTTGGCCACTAGTCTGGCTTTGTATTTCACAATTTGACCACTTGTGTCCTTTTTGAGCTTGAAGACCCATTTACATTTGGTCGTCTTGCGATCCTTGGGTCTGTCAACGAGGGTCCACGTTCCATGCTTCTTCAGCGATTCGTATTCAGCCTGCATGGCTTTTAGCCACTCATCCTTTTGAGGATGATCAGAAACTTCTTTGAAAGTTTCGGGTTCCAGATCAGAGGTCATATTGACCGCACAAACCTGTATGAACCTCTCAGGAGGGCGTCTGTCCCTGGTAGGGTATCTCCGTTCTGGTACATCTTCGGAAATACTCTCAGGTTCAGGTATTTCTGCTTCTGAGGAGTCAGGTTGAGGCTGTTCTGGAGCAGAAGATTCAGGCTGTATATCATCATGTGTCTGGTCTTGTGGCAATGGAACAGGGTCTTCGAAAATTTGAATTTGGACTTGTGGTACTGGTGTGACTTCAATTTCAATGTGAGGAGTATTTGGGATGGACTGTGGCTGTACCTTGTCTTCTATGAAGACGACATCTCTTGCAATTATTATTGCACGAGGATTGGTAGGATCGACTAAACGATAGCCTTTGCTTTCAGTCGCATAACCAACAAACATACATTTCTTGGTCTTGGAGTCAAGTTTCGTACGTTTTTCCTTAGGAATTAGGACGTGCGCTTCACAACCAAAGACCCGTAGGTGTGAGAGGTTGACCTTCTTGCCCGTCCAGACCTCTTCCGGGATTCGGTTGTTAAGAGCTTGGGTCGGGACATGATTTTTAATATAAATCGCGGTGTTGACCGCTTCCGCCCAAAATGCTCTTGGTAGCTGCGAGTCCTGAAGCATTGAGCGCGCTTTCTCAATAATCGTCCGATTTGCGCGTTCAGAAACTCCGTTCTGTTGAGGAGTGTACGGTACCGTAGTCTGGTGAACAATACCGTTCTCCTTCAAAAATTTAGACAAACTACGGTTGACGTACTCACCGCCGTTGTCCGTCCTCAAAGTTTTTATTCTCTTGCCCGTTTGATTCTCCACTAGGTGCTTGAACTCGACAAACTTGCCAAAAACTTCATCTTTCGATTTTAAAATATACCCAAAAGTTTTACGACTGCAATCGTCTGTAAAAGTAAGTAGGTATAAACCTCCACCGTAAGAGTGCGTACTCATTGCACCACAGAGGTCGGAATGAATTAATTGCAGAACGCAACTTGACCTACTTTCAGATTTCGGAAAAGGTTTTATCGAAAGTTTTCCTTGAAGGCAGGGAATACACTTTTCATCTAAACTTTTTGAAAAGTCTATGCCAACATTTCTATTTTTAAGAATGTTCAAGGATTTGGCGTTTAAATGTCCAAGGCGTCTGTGCCACAACATAGCAGACTCTTTGCTTGTTGTACACATGGCATGTGGTGTGCTAGAACTCACATCTAGTTTGTACATACCTTTATTTACAGAACCTGAGGCAATGACAGGACTTGTCACTTGACATCCCCCTTTAGGGAATATGCTTGCCCCTTTGGATGTAAATAAAACATCGTAACCGTTATCAGTCAATTTGGGGACTGATAATAAATTTGTAGCTAGACCAGGGACATACAACACATTACTAATAGTATTTACACTATCGGATATATACATATTTACAGTACCTTTGCCATGGCTCAAAATTTGCTCCTTGTTCGCAACAGTAATAGGCATCATATGTGGCGTCATGCTTGAGAACCAATCTCGCCTATTGCTCATATGAGAAGTAGCTGCAGAATCGATCAGCCATTCCTGGTGATGACCTATGCCTGTAGGAGGAATGTTAGGAAAACAAGATGAAAGTGTGAATTCGGATGTATTGAATGATTTTATGATCGCCGAATCACTCTTCTTAGTTTTAATGTTCCTACACTCTGACACTTTATGCCCTAACTTTTTACAGTATTTACAAAAAAGCTTGGTTTTTGGGGCGTTGACGTGTAGCACGGCAGGTCCAGGGACTGAGGCTGGAGCACGGTGTTGGGTACTGGACGTGACACGAGAATCTTCTTTAAGGAGAGCTGTGACCACGTTTTCCGAAGTGATCTTGATGTTTGCATGTTCTAATGTCATAACTAGGGGCTTGAAGTGTTCGGGCAGTCCGGCGAGCATTATGATCGCCAGGAACTCGTCGTCCACTGCCGCACCGATTCCTTGCAGTTCCTGTTGTGTTGCTAGTGCCTTGTTGACGTACTCCTGCATATTGCCGCTATACTGGTTGGCCAGTAATGCCTTCATGAGGCTAAGCCTTCTAGTTAGGCCGCTGTCAGCATATGCCTTCTTGAGGCAGTTTAAAGTTTCGAATGCACTTTTTGCTGACCTTATGACAGGGTAGACCGATTCGTCACAAGTGAGGCAAATTTTTGCTCTCGCACGAGCATCCTTCCTCTTCACGACAGGATCTTTCATATCAGCTTCTTCGGTACAGACCTCCCACAAGTCAAGGTCTGTTAGCAGGCATTCGATGCTGAAGAGCCAATTATTAAAGTTCTTTCCCGTGAGCTTGGAGAGAGATTGACTTGAACTTTGCTGTACCTCCGATCGAAGTTGAGTCGACGTCGAAGGTGATTCCATGTTGACGTAACTAATAATTGTGCTTTATCACAGTATTTAATCTTCAACGCGTAGATGGGCTCCCATAACCACTTAATCTTTGAGTAAAATTCCGAGGATTGAAGAAAAAATACATTTATTAAAACTATTAGTTCGTAACACAACAACAGACAAAAGTAGAGTGACAGTATAAAAGAATATAAAATACGAATATCAAAACATTACAGGGTGGCAGTATTACAGTACATAAGCATGAAGGTTTAACAAAAAACTCATAGTTTTTGAATTGAACTACAATACCTGAAAAACGTCCGAAAATTTTGCAGTTTTTCACGTATCATACAGGTAGCACAACTTTTTTTTGCTTGCAAAATGTAGTCACACATACTCCTAAGGGGTGCGAATAACATACCAAAAATGCAGCTTTACATCTCGCTTTGCGATTTTAGCTTTTTTATTTGTAAGATTTCACTGGCCTATTATTAGATAATAGGCTAGTGTCCTCGGGTAAAAATAACTGTCACTCTGATAGTAAACAAAAGGTAATTATTCTGTAATTATTATTAACTATGTCAATATATATCAATGTCAAGAAATTCCAATATATACCTATACCTAAACATCATACTTATTAGCAACTATTCACTACAACATTATTTGTTAAAATATATATATATAGCAATGGCGGAGCGTCCATACAACTCGATTTCCACCGGCTTTCCTAATTTTCGGCCAGCCCAGTTCTTTTACTATGGCTCATGAAGAATAAGATCATCATCATCCTCCTAGCGTTATCCCAGTACAGTTGCATCCTGAAGGATGCCTGGGGTCCGCTACCTAATCCCGAGATTTGGCGTAGGCACTAGTTTTTACGGAAGCGACTGCCATCTGACCTTCCAACCCCGAGGCGAAACTAGACCTTATTGGGATTAGGCTTTGTCAAGTGAGTGGGCAACTTGACTGTTAGAAGTTCTCAAACCGCCCGAAGGCCTCCAACTTGGCTTAACGACTGCTGCCATAGACAGCAACCGGGATCAACGGCTTAACGTGCCTTCCAAAGCACGGGAGCCCTCAGTTAGTAACCACTCAAAGCGGTCACCCATCCAAGTCCTGACCGCTGCCCATGTTGCTTAACCTTAGATACCGCAAGCGGTACCTGGCGCCGCTGGAGAATTATTTCCGGCTTCTCTAAGAATATTTTTGACGCGCCGCCACTGATATATAGGCATATATGTCTAGATGTCAATTTATTATTATGAGTGGTAGGTATATAAATATAACAAAACTGTAAATTATACTATTAAAGGGACTCTGTTATAAATTCCAGATAACTCTTTTTAATAACTCTAATGACTTGCAAAATATGGGTAAGGGACAAAGGGACAGGCTACTGACGGTAAAAAAGATGAACGACCCAATGTCTCCCCCAGTTAGGGCCCTGCCACACCTGTGACACGCGAAGGAACGTAAGCGCTGTGGGTAAGTATGTGTGCGTGCGCTGTCGGTACACGCGTCAATTGTTTGCGCGGGTGCGTAGCGCGTGGCGCGGACGAATCGCGAGGCGCGACGGCACCCGATCAACACCAGGCGGGTCTCTCAGGGACGAGGTAGCTGACCTCGGTGCGGGGGGTTCGTGTCCGTTCTGTAGGTAAAACTATTATAGGTACTATTCTGACGCCCTGCCGATAGGGAAGTGTGAAAAGCCTAATGTCGCCTCGCGCCTCCCAAAACCGTCTGCTAAGCACCTTGTAGAGCCGCCGCGCGCACCTGCCCCATAATGGGCCATTAAGTGGTCAGGGTCATGGTCATACCAAATATCGCACATCGCCGTAAGGCCATTAGCATATACTAAAATAGTAAAAAAAAACCATACTGGGCCGGCAGGTATGATTCTAATTATGATTAATATTATCTACTGTGGGCAGCGGTCAGGATTTGGATGGGTGACCGCTTTGAGTGGTTACTAAATGAGCGCTCCCGTGCTTTGGAAGGCACGCTAAGCCGTTGATCCCGGTTGCTGTCTATGGCAGCAGTCGTTAAGCCAAGTTGGAGGCCTTCGGGCGGCTTGAGAACTTCCAACAGTCAAGTTGCCCACTCACTTGACAAAGCCTGATCCCAATAAGGTCTAGTTTCCCCTTGGGGTTGGAAGGTCAGATGGCAGTCGCTTCCGTAAAAACTAGTGCCTACGCCAAATCTTGGGATTAGGTAGCGGACCCCAGGCGTCCTTCAGGATGCAACTGTACTGGGATAACGCTAGGAGGATGATGATGATGATTATCTACTGTATATTATACTAAAGATAAGTTAGAGATAAAGAGCGTGCAAGGTGTAAGTATGGACAGGACACCTTGCTAATTTTTGTCTTTTGTGTTGTTCTAATTGTAACTAGTTGTTCCGTATACACATTTGTTCTTCTCTAAAAACAGGTTCGAATCGAATGGCATCTTGAAAAAAATATATGCATGTTCTCTATTACCGTAGAAAGAGGATAGAAGGAGGGTTAGCGAATCACACACAAAGGACGGAGATATTGTGACAGTTTTTTCTGGGGTTACCACAAAAAGAATAATCTCCCCATTTTTACTGACAAGTAGGTTTTTAATTATTGAGAATCTTCAAAATAAACTCTTAGTAAATATTAGCGGGCAAACACAAAACATCCGATGTCCTCCCAATTACGATATAAATGTGTACTAATTTAATACCTACATTAAAGTTAACAAAATCACGATTAGATTAAAACGTCTTAGTTATTCAGCCATTATAATAATGAAATTCACAATAGTAATCACGTCACAATTAAATTTTTAATCTGTTATTTTTAACATTCGAGCCGGTTTAGTTTACCCAACATTATGGGTAACATATTTTTTTATACTCTGGCCACTGGTTCATCGATGACATTTTGGTGACAACGGCCGGTGACAAATAATCGGTTCCTTATACGCGATGAGGGACAGAAGATAAGTCATTTTTTCTCGCTCCCCCGTGTGTTGTTGTCTATGCTTACATCTCCTTCACACACCTTTGTATGTGTGTATCACCAGTTCCATCTTATACTTGTTTCATGTCTATTACCAATAAGTACTTATGTCACTTATGAGCACTGTTTCCAGCCTAAAGCTTATAAAACTGTAAGTGCCAGTTGCACCAACGTACGAACACAGGCCGGTCATCGTCAAATATGGCGCCGGCAGCTGTCATCCCGTAGAAACTTGTCAAACTTTCCATACAATCAGATTTGACGAACACCGCTTACGATTACAGACGGTTTGGTGCAACCCAGCCTAAATCTATGTATGTCTAAAGCGGGTATTACACTGTCCTGAATTCAGGACACTTAGAAGGGTTCGGACCTATACGTTAGAGCGAGAAGCTTCAACTCCCCTCCACTAGTTAGGACGCCTGATTTAGGACAGTGTAATAGTCGCATTAGTCATATTTATCACAACGTAGTGGAGCATTCTCCCTCCCGCTCGCACGTGGGTCTCGCTCACGCCACGGTTTTACATTGTTATTTGTTTGTTGCTTATTTTGAGGTATTTTTAATAATAAAACGCATATAAACTTAAAAAACCGGCCAAGTGCGTGTCGAGCCACGCGCAAGGTAGGGTTCCGTAGTCGTCCACCCTTTACATTTTGTGGACTAAAAAGTTCAGTAAAATTATCACTTCAAAGCTTAATATCACGCTAACTGATTCAAAAAATGGTTGTAGAAACCTAATAATATTTTTAAAAGAGCTATCCAACGATAACCCACACGATGGGGTTTGGAAGAAAAAAAATTGCGCCACCACTTTACATGTAGGGGAGGTACCCTAAAAAAAATTTTTTTTCTAGATTTCATTCTACCGTTTTGTCGGCGTCATCAATATCTATACTCGTGCCAAATTACAGCTTTCTAGTACTAACGGTTACTGAGAAAAACGGGGGTCGGACGGACGGACATAGCGAAACTATAAGGGTTCCTTGTTTACTACGGAACCCTAAAAAGATGTAAATTGGAATTGTCAATGCTTTGAGTTCAGAACATTTTAAAATTGGCAAGGCCTCTAAAACTCTAAACCAGCTCTAAACAGGTTGATAAATAGTCAAGTCATTATATTGCATGTGATTATGTGAGTATGCCAGTTACTCGCAGATTTTTTGTAGAAATAAGATTCTTACTATTGTGCCCATCTATATCTCTATCGAATTTGCCTGTCATCATCATCATCATCATATCAGCCGAAAGACGTCCACTGCTGGACATAGGCCTCCCCCAAAGAGTGCCACAATGACCGGTCTTGCGCCACCCGCATCCAGCGGACTCCCGCGACCTTTACCAGGTCATCAGTCCACCTTGTGGGGGGTCTACCCACGCTGCGCCTTCCGCGCACATGAATTTGCCTGTATGATTATAAAAATATTGATCGTTTTCCCAGAAATTGTACTAATCGTAATTTAAGAAATTTGAATAATTTAGCTCTATATAAACCACAATTTAGAAATTTTGATAATAGTATTAATAACAATGCAATTACAATTTATAATCACTTAAGCAATGAGATTAAAGGTGACAATAACACTTGACATGACATAAACACTTTTGACAGAAAACTTTTTTTTTTTTTCCTAAGTAGACCATTTTATTCCGTTGAATATTTTGCTAATGCACTAGAATAAGGTAGGAATGTACCCTAATTTTTAGGACCAATTAATTTCAATGTGATTATTATTTTATTATGTATTTGCATGTATACAATCTATTCCGTAGTTTTATCCAATAATAAAGTGTATACCTAAATAAATAAATAAATAATTTGCATGTAAACAACATGCATTTATACATTTGCATGTATATGTGTGTTTGTGTGTGTGTGTGACTTGTGGCAAATATTTTTTTTTTTTTTTAAATATTTGAATATTTTGGGCGATTTACATCAGCAAGAGCTTGCATGCATGTTACTTTACATTGCGGGCCGCGGGCTATCGAGGTAAGATGAATACAATCAAACCCAGCAATGTAATGAAAATTCCCTGAAAATTGCACGCAAGTTATTGCTAGTTACCTTAGTTGATATTATTTAAAATGTTAAATAATGTTAATACAACTGTCATAATATACAGACTTGCTCAAAAAAATAAAAAATATATTAACTAACTATATAATTTAAGTTATAGAAAATATCGAAATATTAATTTTCTGTGTAACAAAAAACTATGATTAAAATTACTGTCAATAGATTTTGAACCTTCATGCTCGGATACTAAAGTCCTTTTTTTTTTAAATAGCCTATTATGTGTCCCACTGCTGGGCAAAGGCCTCTCCCCATGTTGTCCAGACGTCCCTGTCCAGAGCCTCTTCCTCCTAGTTGGAGACAAATACGTCCAGATCATCCCGCCATCTCCGTCTGGGCCTGCCCCGTCTGCGTCGTCCGTCGTGTGGCACCCACTTGGTAATTAAAGTCCTATAATGGACTAAAAGTAGTTGTTGGTAAAATATACGTAATTACGTACCTAATAGATACCTTAAACATTATCACCAAATTTCAAGTTCATAAGTTGTATTCTTCGGAACAAAATTGTGTGATAAAAGCTGACTTTGGTGGATTCTCATTCCTAAATTATCCAAAAAAAAAAAAAGTATTTATCTACTTAACGAGCTCTAAACAACAATACCCCACTAGACGGGATAGGTAAACCGGTGTTGGGTCGGACTCTACTGTAATGATATTAAAAGCGATTGTATTATATATATGATCCAAAATATTTTTATAGTATCAGATTGATAGAGAAATGTTTTTATAGTATCAGAGAGTTTTTAGAATATAAGGAATGATAATTTGACATATTTATTTATTGTTATTCAACAGTTGACATATAATTTAATGTAGGTAATGTAAATTTTGAACGCATGACAACTAAATAATTTAAGTACCTACCTATGCGTTCTTCATATGTATGTATGTATGTCTGTATGCATGTCAGCGTCATCATGAATAACGCCACACATAAAATTGATCTACTACTTGAACGGAAATTACATTTAACTCTTGAAATTTTAATTAGTAAGTACACTGAGCGAAAAAAAATACTAAGTATTAGTAAGTTTTAGTGTTACTTCACTCTCGGTAAATCATCGACTCGTCGCGTTCTAGTCGGCGTAGACATGTGTAGTTCACGAATGAATGATTCAATTGAAGTACTTCACTTGGTGTCCTTCATTCATTTACTAGTTCAGTTCGGATCTATATACTTCAATAGTTCACTTAGTTCAGCACTTCAGTTCATGTGTCATCGTTTCAAGCATCTGTCTCATGACGGTTTTTACAAAAAAAAAAAACTTAAAATTCAAAATAAATGTAAAAATTTGAAATCCTTATCCCCGAATTAGTCAAAATCGAGTATAATGACAAATTTTTCGTAAAAAAAATATTTTTACTTAAATTATTCAAAATATATATAAAATTTGATATCATTATCCCCGAATTAGCCTTAGAATGAGAGAAACGCGACGCGACAAATGACTGATCAATATGATTAGTAGAATCGGTTGAGCTACTGAACTAGTGAACTAAACTGAACTAGTGAACTAAATGAGTGATATACTTCACAGTGAAGGATTGAAGTATATCACTCTTTTCTTTTTAGTGACACATTTTGCGCATGTCTAAGTCGGCGGCGGCGGCGGGCGGCCCGCGACCACATTACACTCTTATCTAGGCCCGCGACTGACGAGCGGCCTCAGGCCGCTAGAGGAGTAGTTATTAAAGCGACGCGCGCCGCCCACTGCAAGCCCCCTGCCAGGGCACAGAATAAGTAATAGTACAAGTACCAGGGTTCATATTCAATGTATTATGTAAAATGAGTTGGCTTTTAAATCTTTTAATAGGTATCACTGCTGTTGTAGGTACTTGAAGGAAGGCGTTCAAAGGATTAAGGCGACTTCCTGACTTGGCGGGGCGGGATCGATATGTGACATTTTCTTCTTTGACGTAAACTTACTGACGTCGCAAAGATTCTCACTTGACATAATACTGTCAGTATTACGTTTGCGCAGTAGTAATATCATGCGCAGAAGCGTAGCAGTACCGCCTTCGCATCGTCCCGCTACCGCGCATCCCGCGCCAGTCAGGAAGCACTCATTTAAATGTAGGGGCGTAGTAAAAAATGGTATCGCGTCGACTGACAGCTGATACTGACATTTGACACTTTTCTCATATCGTAGTGCCTCCGCACCGACAAATCAGGAAGTCGCCTAAAAGAGCAATTAGTCATTATAAGAGTTTTCATCCCATCCGTATTCCACATGCTTTGCTTGCCAGCTCCTGAAAAAAAGACGAGAGCATTAGCTTTTTTAGGGTTCCGTAGTAAACAAGGAACCCTTATAGTTTCGCCATGTCCGTCCGTCCGTCTGTCTGTCTGTCTGTCCTTAGCTTTGCTCAGTAACCGTTAATGGGCCATTTTACGGAAAGTTGTACAATCGACTTTTTTTTTAATTTGGATAAAATTGGGTTTTTTCTACTCAGAATCGAAAGCACTTTCGAATGATATAGGGGAAAAAAAGTGTCCCAAATTTTTTTTATTCCTTTCCGTTACCGTTTTTCTCCTATTAGGTTCGAAAGTGCTTTCGATTCTGAGTAGAAAAAACCCGATTTTATCCAAATTTAAAAAAAAAGTCGAGTGTACAACTTTCCGTAAAATGGCCCTAATCCTAGAAAGCTGCAATTTGGTATGAGTATACATATCAATGACGCTGACAAAACGGTAGAATAAAATAAAATAAATATTTTTTTTAGGGTAGCTCCCCTACACGTGAAGTGGTGGTGCAATTTTTTTTTCTTCCAAATCGTATCGTGTGGGTTGTCGTTGGATAGCTCTTTCAAAAGTATTATTAGCTTTCTACAACCATTTTTTGATTCATGAATCTGTTCGCGTGATATTAAGCTTTGAAGTGATAATTTTTGTTATGGTCAAGTGCCCCCCCACCCCCTGCCAGCTAAACCGTGGCTGCGCATGTGAAAAAAATCATGGTAAGTTCGTTCGAGTAAGTACCTATATGATGAATTTAAAAGGAAAATATCACAGCTAAGTAAACATTACGAGTAATAGCCGTACTTAAGGAATGTACTTTGCAAAAGCAAACTTTCGTACAATTTCCATTGATACCTTAAAATCAAAGGCTTAAATAGATAATGTTGTTAATTCTGTCAAAAACAGTAAAAATAAGTTCGCGAACTTTTTAGCCCTCATAATGTAACGGGTGGACAACTACGGAACCTTACATTGTGCGTGGCCCGACACGCACTTGGCCGGTTTTTTATACTGACTGTGGCTTTAAGGTTGTCGCACACATCTTTATGCAATTTAAATTGTTTTTTAAATTAAAATAATGTCTTCTTTCAGCAAAATATCCTATCTACGATATTTAAGGTACTTTCCCTTGATGTCCCATAGTCTTGGGACACCCTGTATATGGGTCAATTTTTTTGGCGTTGTAGTTTTTTTTTTATTTCTTAGATTTGCATGAAAATTGGTAGGTTGGAAGAGCTCCTGATTCTGAACAATATGTGCACGATTTCCTCCACTGTCCCACAATTTTTTCCATTGAGTGACAAAACGGGAACAATATGGGATTTTCGTAACTCAGTGGAAAAAATGTATGGGATTTTTTTTTTTTCGACGCCATGTTGTCATATTTTTTTTACTTGTACAGAATCAGGAGCTCTTCCAACCTACCAATTTTCATGCAATTCTAAGAAATAAAAAAAAACTACAACGCCAGAAAAATTGGCCCATAATCATATATGTTTACCTGGTCGGCCGAGCACTCGAGCCGGTGATGGCAAACTCGCTATGGTCGACATAGTAGTTACGCTGTTTCTTCAGTATCAGTTCCTTGCGTACCTTTTCCCTCTCCTCATGATTATTTACCGATTTGATCCTCGCATGCTTGTCTGGGTCTGAGTAATTAATACATACTAGTTAATTAACATATCATCATCCTCCTAGCGTTATCCCAGTACAGTTACATGCTGAAGGATGCCTGGGGTCCGCTACCTAATCCCAAGATTTGGCGTAGGCACTAGTTTTTACGGAAGCGACTGCCATCTGACCTTCCAACCCCGAGGGGAAACTAGACCTTATTGGGATTAGGCTTTGTCAAGTGAGTGGGCAACTTGACTGTTAGAAGTTCTCAAACCGACCGAAGGCCTCCAACTTGGCTTAACGACTGCTACCATAGACAGCAGCCGGGATCAACGGCTTAACGTGCCTTCCAAAGCACGGGAGCGCTCAGTTAGTAACCACTCAAAGCGGTCACCCATCCAAGTCCTGACCGCTGCCCACGTTGCTTAACTTTGCATAACGCTTGCGGCACGCAGGCGCCGCTGGGCCACGAGCGCTCCACTTATATAGATGAATATAGAAAACATGTAATACCATCCAGCAGCGACGCCTGCTTGCATTCATTTGGTGGTGAGCACGAGTATTTTGTTCCTGAGTCTTAGATGTTTTCTATGTTGTGATTGACTGATTTAATTGTGTTTTAGTAGCCTTGTTTTTTTTATTGTCTCGCAAGAGGTGAGAAAAGTAGAGTATACTCCTCGGGGATAAAGCTGTTTTTGTCTTGGGCGCGCTTAAAGCCCTCACTACACTCAGGACTCAGTCTTAATTCCCTTGCTTCGCTCAGGAATTACTTAAAGTCATTACTTTGTGCAAGGTTTTCTTTGCTTGTGTTTGCATTACACTTATGATTTTTGGTTAGTATGCTTATTTTTTTGTTAGCCAGAACCACAAGTTTTTTTTTGTTTTTTTTTGACATTCTGCGTATATCCAATATTAACAAGTTAAAAAAAAATATATGCGGGAGTGCCAAAACCGACGAATAAAACGCACAGTTTGTATGGAGAAGGCCTTGCCTCTACAGGCGCCTTAACGCATCCACTGCCACCCTTTTTTGCTGGACTATCGGCAGGTGCCGCACTTTGCTATGTGCCCCAAACGCACATGTGAGTTCAACCGACTATTCTAAGGCTGCGTTTCCACCAGAGATGTGCGAGGATGTGTTTTCATATATTTGACACCTCGCTCGGCGCGTTGCGAGGTGTCAAATCAAATGTATGAAAACGCATCCTCGCACATCTCTGGTGGAAACGCAGCCTGAGTCTAAGGCGCTAAGGCACAGGGTGAAAGTCACTAAATATCATGAACGCGTCTGCGCGTTCAAGGCACTGGGTGGAAGTAACGGAAACGCATATATGCGTTGGTGGCAGTGAATGCGTTAAAGAGGATTTAGGAGGGTGTACTTAGATAAAGATTAAAATGAGGGCGAAGGTTCTTACTGTTATGGAAGTGTTTCTCATATTCGAACCCTTGTATTCCCCTCTCTTCCTCCCTGAACGGTCTTTTGTCTCCACCGACCTTGTTGGCGACACGGTACACAGTCCCGGACGGGTCTTGGAACTTATTCGTAGGATCGTACAATACCGGGATCCATTCTGCCCCGTGGGCGCTGTATTGAAGTACCCTATATTTCCGTGTGACCTAGAAATTAAAATTAGCACAAATAATTAATAGAATAGTTTATACCTACGAAACTTCTGACAAACGAAGTGTTAATGTTAAGGTTAAGGGGAGATATCCCCAACGCAAATGTCCCGCTCTAACACGCGTGAGTTAACAATTAACCATCCCGCTCTCTACGCAAGCTCTGCGCGTGGTTTCGGCGGTTTATGGCCTATAGCCAATCATACAATACAATACAATACAAATACTCTTTATTGCACACCTCAAAAAGAACACAGTACAGGACATTAGGCTTAAAGTAGAGGTAAACAACAGGCGGTCTTATCGCTAAAGAAATCAATCATTTTATCAAAGCAAATCCAGCGAATTTGTCTATAACTATTTAGGAACTTTAATTGAGTACAAAAATTAAATGTTAAATTTACGTCATTAATATAGCCGTAGTATTGAAAATACATTCCAAACTTCCAAAAGGGGCACTTTCGCGATTTTTTTCTATCGCGTGAAATTCATCAGGTCATGTAACTGACTGCGAATTTGACTAGACAAAATCCTTATGTAACACATATATTTTTTGTAGATTTGAATACACTATATTCTATGTCTCAGATGGTTTTTAAAAACTCAAAAGTGGTAATACCCGGCCTTAAAACGGAAACCGCCAAGTTATTTAAAATAGTACATTACTTACCACAAGGGCGGTAAAAGAAACAATGTCTCAGATTACAGGTATAGGATCGGCCATACAACGTGACGGTATAACCCGTGCTACAGATGTAGTGCATAATTATTTTCCTTCGTACTTTATCGGAAAAGTTCGTATTTATCGTGCTCTCTCAATTAGCTTCAGTACCCATCTTACAGCCGTAGGGCCCGTAGGGGTAACTTTGACACTTTGACATTTTTCACTTTGACATTTGAAACTAAACAATAAAGTTCCATAATAATGGATATGAAAACGTCACTCATTTAATACAATCATTGATTGACAGTTCGGGTGCCATCGTATTCCGATTGAGATCCGAGTTTTCCCGAAAGCAATACATCTGTAGCTGGGCTATTGCGAGCTGAACATCAGAGGGGCGTTCATTCTATAATCGATTACGTGCGTACCTCGTGCATCATGTTGCACAAATGTATGATGTTACGGCAATCCTCCAGAATATTCTTATAAAAGAAGTATAAATGAGGTCTCCCAATTTTGTTGTCTTTCGCTGCAAAAGAACTACTTATTTAGGCCAATTTTTTTGGCGATGTAGTTTTTTTTTAGAATTGCATGAAAATTGGTTGGTTGGAAGAGCTCCTGATTCTGAACAATATAGGCACGATTTCCTACAGTGTCCCAAAATTTTTATCCATTGAGTGACAAAACGTATGAGATTTTCGTAACTCAGTGAATAAAATGTATGGGAAAAAAAATTTTCGGCGCCATATTGTATTTTTTTTTACTTGTACAGTATCAGGAGCTCTTCCAACCTACCAAATTTCATGCAATTCTAACGAAGAAAAAACTACAACGCCAGAAAAATTGGCCCATTTAATGGCTTGAAAATTTAACGTCAAATCAGAAACTAGTAAATTATGGGTCGGGTCGTAGATTTTGCCACTTTATGCGTACCATTTTTTTCTTAACTATATTAATTACCATATCTACGTCTCAACCACTGCATTAGACTGACAGCAGGCCCCTGTACCACAAAACTTTCAAAACGTACAATTCGACAAATTTGACAACTTTTTCTATGGAAAATTGTACTTGTAAAGTTTTGTGGTACAGGCCCCAGGCCCCTATTTCACCATGTTGACAATTGTCACCTGACAATGACAATTCGCTGTACAGTCGAGGGCATAAATATGTATACATTTTTGGACCTTATTTCAATGGAATAAGGTGAAAAAGTGTATACATATTGGTGCCCTTGACTGTACATTGGCGAGTCTACCTATACTAGCTTTTGCCAGCGACTTCGTTCGCGTAAAAGGGATCATTTTCGGGATAAAAAGTATCCTATATGTTAATCCAGGCTATAATCTCGTTGTATACCTAGTTTCATCATAATACGTTCACTTTAAACTCTCGCGCTTTGTAAACGTACTTAATAGTTTAAGAGCCGGTGACACTGAACCTAGTATGTTAAGATTCCCAGATGGCATATATATAATTAGGTGCGTCATTAGTCGGGGAGCCAGGTTTTTCGCATTGCAGCATCGCCGTTTCGTGTTCCCCGACTAATGACGCACCTAATTATATATATGCCATCTGGGAATCTATCGAAATAGATTCAGTGTTGTCGGCTCCTTTAATCGCTGCAGCAACCACCTTCTCCACTGTTTGGAAAATGCAGCAGTGGTTTTTCTTACACAGAAAGTGCTGATCTTTCAGATGAGCCCTGTTTTTTTCAGGAATCCGATCATACTAGATACCTCAGAAAAGTGGTCGCTTATCATACTGCTGCCACTGACAAGGCCAGTCAGGAGGGCTTGCAGCACTGCACTATCGTATAGTCCTACCCCTCCCCTGTTTCGAGGAACAAACGAAACTTGGGAATCTTATCATACTAGAAACCGGATTTTTCATCATTTTTCAATTTTAATTTTCAATGGCTTCGCCAGGTTTTTCGCATTGCAGCATCGCCGTTTCGTGTTCCCCGACTAATGACGCACCTAATTATATATATGCCGTCTGGGAATCTTATCATACTAGGTTCAGTGTCACCGGCTCTTCTACTATAAAAGGTTTGTTTTAACGGGTCTAATGCGATATTTATGTATTTACCTTTTTTTACCGACGTTTCGACACGGTTTTCACCGGCCGTAAAAAAAAAGGCTTGGGCTGTGGAGGGGCGCGCCTTCGTGGATGGCGCGCACTATATCGCCTTAGCACCGGCTAGTAAAAAGGTCGGCTCGCTAATAAATTGTTGACTCTGAATAGTCTGAATGTCTCACCAATGTCCCAAGGTATACCTACTTACTTGGGAACTTATCCATATTACGAAGGGAACTTACCCAACTTGGTTGCATAATCGTAAAGCTCCAAAACGTTTTGATATTTCGCCATTATAGTTTGTGTCATATAGCCAATCTGATAAAAAATAAGTTGCTAATTAACTAACATTTAAAAATATGCTTTTTTATTGAGTACCCACCGCTAGCACAGATTAACAAGGCAAGTGTCTTCTCGAAGATCTCACGGAAATAATTGCCATTGGTATCTATAGATAGTTCGTTCAAAACTGTCAAATTAACGCAAGCAAAAATCTACCTTACAGTAATGCAGAGCACTAAGTCTAGTTTTGCTTGCGTTCGTTTGACAGAATTTAGCCTTAGAGCACAGAATAGTATAACAGTCACATACAGAACGGACACGAACCCCCGCACCCCGCACCGAGGTCAGTTACCTCGTCCCTGACAGGCCCAGGCTGACAGGCCGGGTTACGATCGGGTTACCGTCGCGCCTCGCGATTCGTCCGCGCCACGCGCTACGCACTCGCGCAAACAATTGTCAATATTTCATAATTTCCAAAAGTCTTAATTCGAAAACCATTTCGGTAAAAACGTGTGAAGTACACAAAAAACATTTTTTTAGATTTTTTTCTCCGTTAATTTTGGAAAAATTCGCAAATTACTGTAAACCGAAAGTTGACGTCATCTTCCTCGCTGTATTCAGGGAGACCTGAGTACAGAGTATAGACAATCGCTGCTCTGGAGTGGCTCTGGATTCTTGTTGGGAAGATGAAGTCATATTTTACTTACGCCCTTTTGTAATGACCTACTTTTCAACGTGTTTTTTTTGTATGGAATAATGAGTTAAATTGAAAAAGAAAAAATACGGGTGGCTTAAATTTTTACCTATTTTCTAACTAGTTCATAAAATAAAGTAGTTAAAAATATGAAATGTTGTCAATTGCCATTGGTATATACGAGTAGATAGTTCGTACAAAACTGTCAAATTAACGCAAGCAAAAATCTACCTTACAGTAATGCAGAGCACTAAGTCTAGTTTTGCTTGCGTTCGTTTGACAGAATTTAGCCTTAGAGCACAGGTTGTGTCCGAACTATACGAGTATATGATAAATAAATAAATAAAAGTTATATTCTGCTATTTCTTACCTCAAAAGGCAGATGATCGTAGTAAGTGTCTCTAAGGCCGTAATATCTATGGATTCCTTTCTGTCTGGAAATCAAGTTAAGGTTTAAGGCAGTATGGGGATTATAAGCTCAAATTTTTGGGAAACGGGATTTAATAAAAAATTATTTTCAACGATTACCTGCATTTGCTTAAGGCGCCTGTGGAGGCAAGCACTCTCCATACAAACTTTGTGCAAGTTTTTTTTTGCTGTTGTGTTTGCAATACACTTATGATTTTTTGGTCAGTATGCTTACTTTTCTGTTATCCAGACCCTCAAGAAAAAAAAAAACGATATTTTTTTTATTTTTTGTATTTTTTTATTATAATTTTTTTGAAATTTTTGTATTTTTTTGCTTGACATTCTTCGTATATCCAATATTAACAACCAAAAAAAAATTATATGCGGGAGTGCCAAAACCGACGAATAAAACTTGCACAGAGTTTGTATCTTTGTATGGAGAAGGCCTTGCCTCTGCAGGCACCTTAATGGGATGTTATTTCCTGCCTATTTTACGAATCGGCTTTTTAAATAGACTAATACTTCCGTCTTACTCTGCGGTTCGGCTTGTGTACCCAATAACGTAAATGAAATATGAAAATAATTAAAATTCCTTTTTTCGCGCCGTATGTAAGCCTGCCCTGCCATTCAGGTGCAATGGTTTATGCCCACCGACATTCTTTTGTCCCTTTCATTTGCATACAAAAGTGCAGTTGGGAGGACGCTATACTAACTCGTTACCGTAGAAAGTGTAGGAGAGAGACCTGAGGGAACCCCCCCCCCCCCCCCCTGGGGACCCCTTTGGGTGCCACCCTATACCTATCAGTGTGGCGGCGCGTCAAAAATATTCTTAGGGAAGCCCGAAATAATTTGCCTTTCTTATTCTTCATGGGCCGTAGTAAAACAACTGGCCTGGCTGAAAATCAGGCAAGCCGGTGGGAATCGAGTTGTATGGACCCTCCGCCGCTGATACCTATCCCCCGGGTGGTACCCATACTAGCCCATACACACCCTCGCCGCGAGATGTACGAGATACAGAAGCACAAATAGAATATTGTGATGGCGTCCGGATTCAGAGTATCCAATGATTTGCTGGCCTGTTCTATGTTGTAGAAATCCGCGTCGACTACCGAGCCTTCCGGACCATAACTTAACGCTGGTTGGTCTTGCTTCTTCAGATACGCGGAATCCCCTCCATGCAGAATTTTGGTTTCTGGAATAGGGCATCATTATCATATTTCACTTTGAGATTTTCGCCGTTGGTCGCATCCGCTTAAGAGGCTGACAAGACCTAAAAAAAGTCCCGCTCTAACACGCGTGAGTTTCCAATTAATATCCCGCTCTTTACGGAAGCTCTGCGCGTAGAATAGCAAATAAATACTATAATAATATTGAAATTGACACGGGCAGGGACAGCATCCGCTCGGTGTATCCCTTGCATTTCATTAAATTGTCAAAAGGGCCTCTACGTGTTGGCTATGTGGTACTCGTTGGTACTTCGGCTCCGCGCACGCCTCCTAAAGGTCCGGGACACCATTGTCCCGTGAACGGGAAAAACATTGAAATAAAAAAAAGTATGAATTATTTATGAAATATGACTCGTTGGCGGTGTAATATGAATATGTTGGTTGACTTCATGTTATTAATTGCAGACCCATAGGTAATAAAAATAAAGACATAGAACCGTTTAATGATGATTTTAAGACCAATCTTTGCAATTATTTTCTATCGAGCCGATTTCGTCCAATTATGTATCGAGTCCGTACACGGTCTTTGAAATATGATGAATATTTTAACATATTTTTTTTTTATGTGCTAGAACAAATAGTTTTTCTTCGGGGAGCGGCAGCGCGGTGAGGGGGGAAGCGCTTACGCATCCGTAGCGCGCATCCGTAGCACGCATCCACAGCACGCATCCATTATAGCACGCATCCGCAGCTCGCATCTTTCCATATAAAAAACATAGCTTAGCTGAACCCTTTTCCACCAGAGCTATGCTATGTTAATAAAGGAATGTGATTGGTGGATTTCAAACGCATCCATAGCAACGTTCTACTATGCGCACGATTCATATTTGTACCGTCAGCGCGTCGTTGGGCCCCGAGTTAAGACCCCAGCAAATGATTCAAAAATATATGCTCTCCCAGGTCAGCGGTACTGCCGGTACTTGCTACACACACGAGGAAGCGGCACAGCCAACATTGGTTTTGGTGGAATATGAGTTGGTGCGAGCCTGTCCCCACACGCAGCTTCCTATAACTCCCAGTACCAGTGGTTGACCATCTGCTGGAGTATCCCAACGTAATACTATCAGGCTATTTGCCATCATCTCTCGCCAAGGCGACAGGTTCTAGGATGGCTAGTACTTTACACTTATGTATGTACTAAGGGCCCTTTGAATGTCGTCGTTGTTACTTAATTTGATTTTTACGGCACATGATAACTGTTTATATTGTTTGTTGACAGAAAATAAAGGTTTATGAGGGATTATAACGCTTTTTAGTAGCAAATTGTAAAAACCGGTAATTTACCGGTTTACCGGTTTTGTTCCACTTAACTCGGTAATTTACCGGTTTTGAAATATGCCCGGTATTTGCATTCCCTAATAGCAACGTAGCATAGCATAACTCTAGTGGAAAACCAGCCTAAAACGACGCGCAGGGGCGAGGTAACTGACGTCGGTGCGCGTTCTGTACGTAATACTATTATACTATTCTGTGGTACTATTCTTCTTAAATTAGCTTTTGGTGATAGTCAACAGGGAGTGCATCTGCACACAAGGGCTGACGGGAAGTTATTTAACATCGCGCTCCTCAAATCACAAAAGCATCGTGAGGACTTCTTCGTCGACAGTCTCTTGTTTGCTGATGACGCGGCCTTTGTGGCGAGCTCTGCTCTCGAACTTCAGAACATCATGGACAGGTTTTCCCGGGCGTGCAATTTGTTCTCAATGTCTATTAATGCCAAGAAGACAGTCGTGTTAGTGCAAGGTAGTGCGGAAACACCAAGCATACTGGTGGATGGCACAGCTCTTGAAGTAGTCGACAAATTTTGCTATCTCGGGTCGACCGTCTCGAACAATCTCTCGCTTGATGCAGAGATCGATATTCGCATCGGCAAAGCGGCAACGATGTTCGGTAGGCTACGTACAAGAGTTTGGTGTAACAAACATCTTACTATCAGAACCAAAATGATAGTTTATCAAACATGTGTTCTGAGCATTCTCTTGTACGGAGCCGAAACCTGGACCACGTATGCCAAACAAGAGCGACGACTTAACACTTTCCACATGCGCTGTCTACGTAACATCTTAGGTATTACTTGGAAGGACAAAATCACAAATCAGAGGGATCTTGATGCGGCACAAATGCCCAGCTTGTATGCTCTTCTCAAGCAGAGACGCCTGAGATGGCTGGGGCATGTGTGCCGGATGGAATCCTCTCGAATACCCCGTCGTATTTTGCTTGGCGCTATAGCGAACGCCAAAAGGAACATTGGGAGACCAATGCTGCGCTTTAAAGACTGCGTTAAGCGTGATATGGCGGGCTTTCGAATTGATAATCAGGCCTGGGAATCACTTGCCGCTGATAGAGACGGATGGCGCAAACGTGTTGTGGACGGCAGAAAGTTATGCGATGAAGCCTGGTTTGACGAATTAGCTAGTAAAAGGTGCCGCAGAAAACAAATCGGAACTAGAGCTTCTGACGTCAACTTTCCCTGTTATACCTGTGGAAGATCGTGCCGTTCCCGCATTGGTCTCTACAGCCACCAGAAACGATGTTCGCAACTACACAGCAATGCTTGAATCGTCTGCAATAGACGCAAAGGCCTATGATGATGATGATTCTGTGGTAGTCTTACGTACCTAAAAAATCATTCCTCGGCCTCCTAAGCACTCTGCGTGTCGGTGCAGTGTCCCCCGGCAGAAGGGACGGCATGTTGAAGTAAGCGTCGGGGGACAGTTCGCGGAACAGAATGTCTCTGGGATTGTGCTCGATGCCAGTGACATTCGACCAACACTGGTGGTTGTGCACTGCAAATAAATTGACACTCTCTATAGGTTCTTAAAATAAAAACGGGATGTATGTATAGCTACGAGTGTTAGTTCGTCCTGCTATAAAAAAAAATGTTTTATTGCCACAAACTTAAAATTAAACATAAATATTTTCAAAAAGAAAAAACTAAACATTCAATTAAGGCGATATATCGATGGAAAGAGACACCCTTTGTTTTTCGCTCGCGACAAAACGGGATGCAACCCTCTCCGAGAATGGCTTTTTAGACAAATCTCGTTAAATATCTGACTGTGTGCAGGTTTATTAAATTTCCTCTTGTCACCTACACGTAGATGAGGTAAAATACCATCATATTAAATTAATCGTGTCTTTTAATAATGCGTTGTTTTAGTACGCTGAGGAAAAAAAGGAAAATATAGACTCGACTTTGGATTTATTTTCTATCGAGAAAATTTTAAGCAATCATGTTTCGCTATTGTCAGTACCACAATCATATAGTCAAGAATCATATATCTGAAAATCAGCCCCTACTGTTTGCTAGTCTGGGCAGGACAGCGTTTCAAAGTCTCCAAATTTCTCAGTGTAGCGCCTTAAAATTAAAATACATTTTAACAAAAAAATACTATGCCCTCTGAAACCTCAGAGATGAAGTAAATTTGGTGCAACTAAAAATGGTATATTACGCGTTGATAGAATCACGGATCCGTTACAGAATAAAGTTCTGGGGGAATAGTTATAAATATAACATACAATCTGCTTTTGTGGCCCAGAAGAGGGCTATTAGAATTATGGCTAGAATACCACAAACTGTTTCTTGTGTTCAGTATTTCTTGGAGTTTGAGATTCTTACCGTTCCCTGCCTATACATTCTCGTAGTCCTAACTGACTTGATTAAGCACCTTACGCAACTCGAAACACCTGATGAAAGACAAAAGCGTCTGGCCACTAGAAGAAAGGACCTGCCTCAGGCTACCCAGGCTAAACTTAAAGTGGTCAGACACTCCGCCGGTTACCAGGCGATCAACCTCTACAATAAGTTGCCAGTAGAGTTGAAATTACTCACGACTACAAACTTATTCAAAAACAAGTTTTAAAAGCATTTTTGCTGCGGAAGTGTTTCTATACAGTCGAGGAATAATTAATAGGAAATTGGGCAAAATTGTAATTATAATAGAGTATATATTATTGTACCTGACTTGCTCACCCCCAGGAGCACTCAGGTACGTAGGGTCGCTACTCCCTAACAGCCCGCCACAAGCTGCCTTACGTTGACTAATTGCACTGGAGAACCAGTGGGCGAATGGTGGGTGGGGTGGTAACAATTTTTTTTAAATTACAAATGCAATGTCACTATATTGTTTATTGAATAAATGAACAATGAACTATGAATATACTCGTTTTCTCGTACGTAACAAGGCACAATACCATAGGAGCAGCGCCGGCCCTAGCGCTAGATCCGGGTGGGGTGTGATGGTCTTTGGGCGTCCTTTGGTTGGAAATTTTTGGACGTTGCCAGTTTGGCGCCCATTGACATCCCGCGCTTATCGCCCATTGACATCCGGCGCCTGGGGCGGCCGCCCCATCCGCCCCACCATTGGGCCGGCCCTGCATAGGAGGAGCGAGGAGCCATCTGATTTTTCAACTCAGAGAGAAAACTAGATCTTATTGTAGACCGGTTTTCTATTGAAATATATTGAACGGGTCAATCACGTCGTTAACGTCGAATACCGCCGCTGCCGCCGACCGGCCGCGCGCGCGCAGCGTGAGACGCAAGGCCGTCGCGATTACACCTCATGATTAAGGCGATATATCGATTGAAAGAGACACCCTTTGTTTTTCACTCACGACAAAACGGGATGCAACCCTCTCCGAGAATGGCTTTTTAGACAAATCTCGTTAAATATCTGACTGTGTGCAGGTTTATTAAATTTCCTCTTGTCATTACCTAGATGAGGTAAAATACCATCATACTAACTTAAGTAATCGTGTCTTTTAATAATGCGTTGTTTTAGTAGGCTGAGGAAAAAAAGGAAAATATAGACTCGACTTTGGATTTATTTTCTATCGAGAAAATTTTAAGCAATCATGTTTCGCTATTGTCAGTACCACACTCATATAGTGAAGAACCATATATCTGAAAATCAGCCCCTACTGTTTGCTATAGTCGGGGCAGGACAGCGTTTCAAAGTCTCCAAATTTCTCAGTGTAGCGGGTCCACGTATTGGTCCGCAAGATGTCGAGCGATATTCGAAGTTATAGACGTGAGTGACCCGTTCATAGTACTTATATCAATATGTCTGGAGTTTTCTATTTAAAACCGGTTTCCTCACGATGTTTTCCTTCACCGAAAAGCCACTGTTAAATATCAAGTGATATTTCGTAAGTACAGTCAGGGCATTTGAATGTTAGTCACATTTGGACCCTATTTCTATTGCAATAGGGTCGAAACATGCCAAACATTCAAATTTCCCGAGTGGCACAAGCCGGATTTCGAACCCGGGACCTCCAGACTGAACTGTAGCTCTGAACTCCTAATATTAGGATAAAAACAAAAGCAAGATACTTACATCGTCAGCGTTATCCCAGTATCCCAGTACAGTTGCATCCTGAAGGATGCCTGGGGTCCGCTACCTAATCCCAAGATTTGGCGTAGGCACTAGTTTTTACGAAAGTGACTGCCGTCTGACTTTCCAACCCCGAGGGGAAACTAGACCTTATTGGGATTAGGCTTTGTCAAGTGTGAGTGGGCAACTTGACTTAGAAGTTCTCAACTTCTCAAGCCGCCCGAAGGCCTCCAACTTGGCTTAACGACTGCTGCCATAGACAGCAACCGGGATCAACGGCTTAACGTGCCTTCCAAAGCACGGGAGCGCTCAGTTAGTAACGACTCAAAGCGGTCACCCATCCAAGCCCTGACCGCTGCCCACGTTGCTTAACCTAAGATACCGCAAGCGGTACGCAAGCGCCGCTGGGCCACGAGCGCTCCAGGCAAGATAGGTACTTACAAATGAGCAGAAATGATCCGAAGAACAATTTATTCTTCATTTCCTTTTCCATTGTTCTTTTTACCTCATTCGCCATTAGTTACGGAAAAACAACATGTCTTTGCATTGTCCTTTTAGAAATTTTACTAAACTTTAATATCTAACAAAATTGTAACTATAAGTATTATTGGATAATTAAACTTGATATCTAAAATTAGCCTTACTACTTAAGTAGAGGCAGATTTAATTTAACAGCAAGATGGTGTAAACATTTTCACTTCCACAGATCACGCGATTCACGCGTAAATATAAAATAATAATTATAAAAATTAAAAACACAACTGCACTAAAAAGATAAAAACAAGTTTCCTAATAAAGAACTCAAAGAAATATATTTTGTTTGCAGTCGTGGGACCTAATATTTTGGTTTTACTTGCATATAGTAGGTCCCTCGACTGCAGACAAAATATATTTCCTTGAGTTCTTTATTAGGAAACTTGTTTTTATCTTTTTAGTGGAGTCGTGTTTTTAATTTTTATAATTATTATATTATTTTAAACTTTTTTTTGCTTGAAACACATAACGCTATTAGTTCCAAAGAAAGAATGGCGATTTGTTTGAGGTTTGTATTTATTTACGTAGTATTGAAAAAAAAAACATTTTTGATGTCACTTTACAATCAGTCTTATACATTTTACTTAACTAGCAATTTATGTTATTTATTTTAATCATACATTACTCATATATATTTTTGGAATCGTCTCTTCAAATGCTTTATTTGATACCTCACTTGCTAGGGTAGAAAACATTTTTATCTACACACATATCATAACCACACACACGCACACACATTCACATTCACATTGCACGTAGAACCGATGGCCGTTGGGGCCGAAGGAAGGAAGGCGCAGCGTGGGTAGACCCCCCACAAGGTGGACTGATGACCTGGTAAAGGTCGCGGGAGTCCGCTGGATGCGGGTGGCGCAAGACCGGTCATTGTGACACTCTTTGGGGGAGGCCTATATGTCCAGCAGTGGACATCTTTCGGCTGATATGATGATGATGATGATGATGACATATCATAAATAAATCCTCTAATATGCGTTCGGAAACCGTAGAAAATGACTCTCATTTCAACATTCAATGAATTTATGGCAATTTTCTTATCTGTGGCTAAGGCTACAGCAGTAATATAATTTTCATTTTAATCTCATATATGATGTTAAAATATTAAACGTCAAACAAAACTGTCAAAATTTAAATGTCAAAGTTGACATGTCCCTATTCTAGTATCACTGAAAATTCAAATTCAGTCGATGCGAAATGTCAGCTCGATGTTTTTTTAGTATATATATCGCACGAAATTTGAGCTAGAACGACAAGATCACATCAGAATAGGGACTCTTTACTTTTTAAAATACCTGAATGGTATCGGTTGCCAGTTCTGATTTCGATATTTCCGCAACCGTGCAAAAAAGGTTGTATTAACACAATTATTGTATTTATTTACTACGGTTTCTGATCCCATCTTAGAGTAGTTATAATATGTGTGTAGATAAAGTAATGTATGCAACTGTACATAATTAGGCATTATGTACCAGTTGCATAAACTACTATTTTTACGGAACACTCAAAATGGAGTCTTCAGTGGTCTTCAGTCCGCCATATTGTTTTTATTGCAACGTCACACATCCTATATCACCCAGGATGACGTAAGGATTCCAACGATACCTCACACATCTAAAAGTCGTTGAGAAGTTCTGGGGGAACAAAAAAAATCACATACATACTTACTACCGTTGGTACAGTCGAGGTCAAAAATATCTTTACAATTGAGTGTGACAAAAATATCTTTACATTTAAATAAGTTTACACACTACATGACAAAAACATGCTTACAACGTAGGTATATGACAGTTTCATCTTTACACTTAATGAACCAAAGTTCTGTTTACAATTTGTCTTCCATAAAAACATTTACACACATTGTGACATAATAGGTTTACATTGCATGTTACAGAATAAGATTTACTGTCAATATGCCATAAATAGGTTTACATTCAGAATGGCACTTGGAACTTTACGTTCAAGCGTACATTTTTTTGCTTACAACTCTTGTTACGTAAATATCTTTACAGTTTGACACAAACCACCGTTCATCTTTCAATTATGACGTGTAGATCGCAAAATGTGAGACAAACATATGCACTGACAAGTCTGCACTGTTCTCGTGAATTGTCAGTTCATTTTATTCAAGTTTGTTTCATATAGCAAGAACATAAAGTAGCTTATTAGAGATTTACATGTTGAATACCTACATATTTTTCAGCTGTTAGGAACTGATTACATATATATATATATATATATATATATATTTGTGGACAATCTTACACAAATCAACCTAGTCCCAAACTAAGCAAAGCTTGTACTATGGATACTAAGCGACGATATACATACTTATATAGATAAATAAATACTTAAATACATAGAAGACATCCAAGACCCAAGAACAAATATTCGTGCTCATCACACAAATAAATGCCCCGGCCGGGATTCGAACCCGGGACCTCCGGCTTCGCAGGCAGGGTCACTACCAACTAAGCTACAGCGGTCGTCCAATAATGGTTCAATAATGGTTTAATGGTTTTATATACCTAACGGGAACAAATAAAATGATCACCTAAATAACTTTTGATATCACCAAATTTTCGAACTCTAAAATATGGCTCAACACTCAAAACATTTATCGATCATCAATCTCGGGTCACCTAAACACTCATACCTATTATTCCAGCAGTCTTTGCAGCTATTTTACTTGTTGCGTTCCCAGAAATTTTATAATCGCAACAAAAAATTGTCAAAGACATACCACCAAAAATACTTAAGTTACACTTAAGGCGCAGGGGTGGGCAAGGCATTCTCCATACAAACTCTGTGCACTTTTTATTCGTAGGTTTTGGCACTAACGAATGTAATATTTTTTATGTGACACCTGGCCATAAAGCGGCAATTACCGCACGCTCCGCGAGAAATCCCACTTCCTGGCCAGGGGGTGACATAAAATTTTGTACTTAACACGGGCGGTGATAAATAAAGCCTCAGATTGCATATTTATCGCCCTTGCCTTCGGCTCGGGTGTAAAATACCTGCGATCTGAGACATTCTTTGTTTTACCGCCCTTGTTAAGTAATGTACTATGGATGTAAATATTAGATATGCGAAGAAAGTGATGTGGAAATTCACAAATATTGCAAAAAAAATAAAAATGAAAAAATTTAAAAATAATATCAATGAAAAAAAAAATACATCACGAAATAGCTAACAGAAAAATAAGCATGCTGACCAAAAATCATAACTTTAATGCAAACACAAACGAAGAAAATCCTGCACAAAGTTTGTATGGAGAGAGCTTGCCATACCCCTCCTCTTAATCTCGTGCATCATTTTTTATTAGAATTACATCTAAATATGATACACCGGGTGTGGTGGCGCGAATTGGGGAAGGCCTATGTCCAGCAGTGGACGACTACAGGCTGAGGATGATGATGATGATGATGATACACATTACAAGCTATATTGTAGTGTTGTTGTACTTACAGATTAATTATTTTTAGCTTTGAATTAAAAAGTTAAACTTCCAATTAAGGTAAAAGTTGCAATGTTTGTCACCTTATGTTGATACCCAAGACTCATACGTTAGTGTTAGCGTATGTGTATAACAACGTGCGAGCCGAGCGACCGGAGCGAGAAGAGTCCGAAACATGTCGCTTGATGGGTCCGAAACATGTTGTAGGGGGGAGGCTGGAACATGTCTCTGGATGCGTCCGAAACATGTCACTTGATGAGCCTGAACATGTCGCGTGTGAGTCCGAAACATGTCGCTTAATGACCCCAACATATGTCGCTCGATGGGTCAGAAACATGTCACTGGATGAGTCCGAAACATGTCGCTGGATGCGTCCGAAACATGTCGCTTGATGTGCCCGAACATGTCGCGTGTGAGTCCGAAACATGTCGCTGGATGCGTCCGAAACATGTCACTTGATGGGCCAGAACAATGAACATATCGCGTGTTAGTCCGAAACATGTCGCTCGGTAACCCCAACATGACGCTCGATGAGCCCGAATATGTCGCGTGTGGGTTCGAAACATGTCGCTTGCGTTCCTTACCTTACATGGCGCCATTATGTCCATTGCGTAGATCCGGCATTAAACTACATATTCATTTGATACTATTTAAAAAAAAACCGGCCTAGTGCGTGTGGGATCACGCACAACGAGGGTTCCGTACCGACACCTACTAGTCCACATTTCAAAATACTATTTAATACCTTGAATCGAAAAAGGTCGTATCTTCATAGGGAAGTCACGGCACTTACGTCCTTTTGTTTGGGAAAGACAGTTTTTCAGTGATAACTCAAAAACCCTTAATCCCATCTTGTTTAAACTAAAAATCATTGATAGTATTTATTAATGTACACTGTCTCAATTTTTTTCAGAATTTTAATCTTCATAGTTTGGAAATTAGAGGGGTGGGGGGTCATATTTTGTACGACTTTGGGAGCTAATATCTCACCAACGATTGACTTAAATGGAAAACTTTCTGAGTAACCTCTATATCATTTTTAAAGGCATATCCAAAAATAACCCACACAACTATACTTGCATTGAAATAGTAGATTGTTAACCAAGGGTTGAAAGCGACCCATTTCAGACGAGATATTTTGGCGCTCGAACGTAGTGAGAGCGCCAATAGTTCGAGGCTGAAATGGGTGGTTTCACCCGAGTTAAACACTCTGCTTTTCATTCGGAATACGAGGAAAGTAAAAAAAATAATAATATAAAATTTGAAAACATTTTTACTTAAAATTCAAAACTAGTCTAAAATTTGAAATCCTCATCCCCGAATTAGTCGAAATAGAGTATAATGATCATTTTTCGCAATAATTTTTTTTTTTTACTTAAAACTTAAAATTAATATAAAATTTGAAATCCTCATCCCCGAATTAGTCGAAATCGAGTATAATGATGATTTTTAGCAATATTTTTTTTTACTTAAAATTCAAAATTAATATAAAATTTGAAATCCTCATCCCCGAATTAGTCGAAATCGAGTATAATGATGATTTTTAGCAAAAATTTTTTTTTAACTCGAAAAACAAAATTAATATAAAATTTGAAATCCTGGCTGGCATTGGCTGATTTGGCTGTCGACGTGTTTTGTGATTGGTGGATTCAATGTGGTGAAGCATTTGGATTGGTTAATTTAAAATGTTTTGGAATCAAAAATATGTATACATGTTAGCCCACGGGGCGACATGGCCCACTTTCAACACGCTTCTCAGGTCAAATACAGTCACAGTCAGGTCACATACACTTTCAGAGTATGAGGAATGAAAAAAAAAATTTCGTTCCCTGTTACATGTATGGGGTGCCCCCCTAAAATATTTTATGTCACACCTGGCCATAAAGTGGCCATTATCGCACGCTCCGCGCGCGAAAAAACCCACTTCCTGGCCAGGGGGTGACATAAAGTTTTGTACTTACCATGGGCGATAATAAAGAAAGCCTCAGATCGCATATTTATCGCCCTTGCCTTCGGCTCGGGCGTAAAATACCTGCGATCTGAGACATTCTTTGTTTTATCGCCCTTGGTAAGTAATGTACTATTTTTTCCTTATTTCACATCGCATTTATATAGCGGTTCATAGGATACATCTTCCTACCAATTTTCATAATTGTAGTATCTACTTATAGCCTCCGAGTAAACCGGCTGTGACATACGGACAGACAGACAGACAGACATGACGAAACTATTAGGGCGTTTTTGCCATTCTGGCTACGGAACCCTAAAAAGACACTTTTGTCTTGCCTGGGATTCGAACCTGAGACCTCTCTCTCAGAAAGCAAGCGACTCCTAACTACACCACCGAAAGTCTTATTTGGCCTAGTGGTTGAAATTAAGCTACTTATTGTGGCTTGCAACTTTGACATCGTATCTTATCGTAACAACATTTAGCCCTTATTTAGTTCAGAGAAATCTGTCAACGTCGCGTTCGCGCAACAGGGACAGAGTTATGCAATGACAAGTCTACACTCTTTTCGGTGAATGTCATAACATTCTAAATTTAAATAGTTGACAACCTAATTATCACGGAAGACAGATTGTAAACATATTTATGGCACATTGACAGTAAATCTTATTCTGTAACATGCAATGTAAACCTATTATGTCACATTGTGTATAAATGTTTCTATGGAAGACAGATTGTAAACGTATTTATGGCACATTGACAGTAAATCTTATTCTGTAACATGCAATGTAAACCTATTATGTCACAATGTGTGTAAATGTTTTTATGGAAGACAAATTGTAAACAGAACTTTGGTTCATTAAGTGTAAAGATGAAACTGTCATATACGTTGTAAGCATGTTTTTGTCATGTAGTGTGTAAACTTATTTAAATGTAAAGATATTTTTGTCACACTCAATTGTAAAGATATTTTTGACCTCGACTGTACGTATTTAATGTCAGTTTTTTAAATCTATCGTGCTAACGGTCGAAAACGTTACGTGATTACCGCGCAGTTATACAAAAAGGATTACAAGTATACTTATTCAATAATTATTCCTCGCCTGTGACGGATTACTCCTGTCCCGGGGGTGACGTCAAAGGGTAGCGAACGGGTAAGTAGGGTTCATGTTAGAAATCACAAAGATGACATAATTTATTATATTTTAAATAAGCTTAGGTAGGTATCAATAAAACGCAAATTTGCGACATCATTTTTATTACAATGAGATTGGAATATTACCAGTCTTCCTCGCCAGAAAATTTGTAATCCAAATTCGGAGACCAAAGCCTAGGAAGAAGACACAACTTTAGTAAGATACAGGTAAAATGAACGCCTATTTATTGTGCATACGAGTAAATGCTTATGTGGGAGGGGGTGAGGTGAGGACTGTGGGGAGGGACAACCCCTCTGAGGGTACGGTACGGTTTCAGAGGAATTTCCCTCCCTCGGACGCTCCGATTATCTAATGAACTCCTTCTGTAAGTATCTTTTAATAAAAAAAAGGCTTTCCATCAAATTAATGATGATTTCGCCAATCAATACTTGTTCAATGGACGTTGTTCGGTAACGACGCCATGACAGTAGGCAACTGGTTTTGTTCAGTAGTGGATTCTGCTCGTCGTCGCGCCGAGCACGTGTGTTCACCAACACAGCGACGAGCAAAATCCAATGAGCTCCTTGCCGAGGTTTTCTCAAGACTAACCGTCCATAGGTTACGGTGACCGCTTACCACCAGGCGGGCCGTATGGTTGTTTGCCACCGACGTGGTATAAAAAAATCCAGTCGACGGGAAACCCGTCACCATCAAAGGGGCTTCGCATCGATGGTGGTGCCTTGGGCATGATTATGAATTTATGAATATAGCGCCTTTGGGTGACACCCATACGCTTTCCGCCGTGGGTGCCACCCATGCCAGCTACGCCATTGGTAGCCATACAACTTATCAGTGTTGACCTTTTGTATTTAAAACAGCAGTAGTGTCCGTAGAGCAGCCTTTTCATTTCGCAGCATTTATGGCACGTGGCTAAACAATGGCATTGTTGGACCGATGGGTCCTTAAGATAAGACCCGTTCTACAAAAAGGATTACAAGTTTAACGCTTTAACGTTTAACGAAGTTAACTTATTTTTTAACGGATTAGCGATTAACGAAGTTAATAACCATTTGATTAACCGGTGCCCACCTCTGTTAGTTAAATTTATTATATTTTTATATTCACCTCATCGACTGCTGCCGAACGGTGGTCGTGCTTGGATAGTAACCATGTTCCTTGTAAAACTGTTTCGCTATTTGCATCTTCTTTTTCCTCTTTGCCACTGTCTCATCTATTGCTTTGTGTGTGTCAGCTATTTTCTTGTCGAGGTACCCTGTGGATATAAAGTTGATGACTCAATCAATCGATCAATTTTATTCATTACAATAAATATTGTGTTGAACATTACATCAAAAAGAGAGCAACGAAACGGCTAATGTGTGGAGATGTACCGACTATGGATTTGGCCGAGTAGCCGACTAGTCGGCGCCGAGATGGCCGACTAATCGGCCGACTAGTCGGCAAGGCCGATCATAGGTTTTGGCTGAGTTCGGGCGCAATCGGGAATGTTCGTTTCATAAAGCAAAATAAAAAGACAAAACAGTGAAATATCGAATTGTTGTGTTAAACAAACAACTAACTAAGTGCTCTTCTTTAGAATAATGTCGAAAAGCAAATGGCGAGTGTGGAAATTTTTTAACTGACGATGTTGAAAGTGATTTCCAGTAAGTCATAATGTGCCGATTAGTCGGCCTCTTTAGCCGACTAGTCACCGACTAGAAATGTGGCCGGATAGTCGGCTTTCCCGACTAGTCGGCAACTAGTCGGTACGTCTCTACTAATGTGTGTGGCTTGAAGGTTATAGGTATATGTAAAGGGTTATTCGAGAATAGGAAGAAGTAAGAAGTTGACGACCGATAGAAAAAGGAAAAGACATGCTTCGCCGACTCCATTTTTAGGGTTCCGTACCAAAAGGTAAAAACCGGCCAAGTGCGTGTCGGGCCACGCGCAAGGTAGGGTTCCGTAGTCGTCCACCCGTTACATTATTTGGACTAAAAAGTTTGCAAACTTATATTTACTATGTTTTTGAAAGAATTAACAACATTATCTAAGGTATCAATGGAAATTGTACGAAAGTTTGCAAAGTGCATTTCTGAAGTTCGACTATTACTCGTTAACTAGTAATGTCTACTTAGCTGTAATAGTTTTCCTTTTAAATTCATCGTATATACTACTACCATGATTTTTTCACATGCCTAGTAGCCACCGTTTAGCTGGCAGGGGGGGGGACACTTGACCATAGCAAAAATTATCACTTCAAAGCTTAATATCACGCTAACCAATTCTTTAATCAAAAAATGCTTTTAGAAACCTTATAATATTTTTAAAAGAGCTTTTCAACGATATCCCACACGATGGGGTTTGGCAGAAAAAAAAAAAGCACCACCACTTTACATGTAGGGGAGGTACCCTACGATTTACGAGGGATAATGTAAAAAAAAATACCATTCCCCCTTATATTGATTTTAACTGTATTCCCCCCTTATCTCCGAAGTTTACCGAGAAAAATAAATAAATTATTACATAGGTAATATTATATTTTAGGATGGGTAACCGCTTTGAATGGTTACTAACTGAGCGCTCCCGTGCTTTGGAAGGCACCTTAAGCCGTTGATCCTGGCTGCTGTCTATGGCAGCCGTCGTTAAGCCCAGTTGGAGGCCTTCGGGCGGCTTGGGAACTTCTAACAGTCAAGTTGCCCACTCACTTGACAAAGGGGGGTCGAAGTTGCACCACGTCCTTAGGGAAAGTACCCACCGCTACCCTACACGTGACCCCTGGGTGGTGGTAAAAGTGCAACGAAATTGGCAACCGTACTGTCTTCTCGAAGATCTCACGGTTCGAAATAATTGCCATACATCATCATCATCATCCTCCTAGCAGTCCTAGCGTTATCCCAAAACAGTTGCATCCTGAAAGATGCCCGGGGTTCGCTACCTAATCCCAAGATTTGGCGTAGGCACTAGTTTTAACGGAAGCGACTGCCATCTGACCTTCCAACCCCGAGGGGAAACTAGACCTTATTGGGATTAGGCTTTGTTAAGTGAGTGGGCAACTTGACTGTTAGACGTTCTCAAACCGCCCGAAGGCCTCCAACTTGGCTTAACGACTGCTGCCATAGACAGCAACCGGGATCAACGGCTTAACGTGCCTTCCAAAGCACGGGAGCGCTCAGTTAGTGACCACTTAAAGCGGTCACCCATCCAAGTCCTGACCGCTGCCCACGTTACTTAACCTTAGATACCGCAAGCGGTACCCGGCGCCGCTGGGCCACGAGCGCTCCGAAATAATTGCCATACGATAATAGTACATTACTTAACAAGGGCGGTAAAACAAAGAATGTCTCAGATCGCAGGTATTTGACGCCCGAGCCGAAGGCAAGGGCGATAAATATGCGATCTGAGGCTTTCTTTGTTACCGCCCGTGTTAAGTACAAAATTTTATGTCATCCCCTGGCCAGGAAGTGGGATTTCCCGCGCGCGGAGCGTGTGGTAATTGCCACATTACGGGCAGGTGTGACATAAATAAAATAACACTTTTATCTAGTATTGCATTATTTTGTGTTGTGAGCTTCTTTAAAGCATTTTCATTCATCGTTATATAGAGTTTATGCAACTGGTACATAATGAGGGGCATTAAAACACACAGGTTTCATAATAAGGTCACACGAGTGTTTTTAATGCCTAATTATGTACAGTTGCATACATTACTTTATCTACACACATAGTATAACTACTCTAAGATGGGTTCTGAAACCGTAGTAAATAAATACAATAATTGTGTTAATACAACCTTTTTTGCACGGTTGCGGAAATATCGAAATCAGAACTGGCAACCGATACCTGATTGTTATTTAAAAAAGTAAAGAGTCCCTATTCTGATTTGATCATGTCGTTCTAGCTCAAATTTCGCGCGATATATACTAAAAAAACATCGAGCTGACATTTCGCATCGACTGAATTTGAATTTTCAGTGATACTATAATAGGGACATGTCAACTTTGACAGTTTTGTTTGACGTTTAATATTTTAACATCATATATGAGATTAAAATGAAAATTATATTACTGCTGTAGCCTTAGCCACAGATAAGAAAATTGCCATAAATTCATTGAATGTTGAAATGAGAGTCATTTTCTACGGTTTCCGAACGCATATTAGAGGATTTATGATATGTGTGTAGATAAAACATTTTAAGTGATGGTTATTACAATCCTAGACAAAAGGTAGATAATGATTAATGTCTTCAAGATAGTTTGTTTACTTTATAGGAGACGTAAGGATGAATAGACTATAGATAAGGCTAAGTAAAACCTTTTTCCTCTCTAGGTGGTTCTGTCTGTGACTCTCTGAGTCGACCGGGCGGGGGCGGTACCCAGTCTTTAGGAGGGCTGAAAAATAATACATCATTAAGCACTTTGAAGGATGTGTAACACAATACAATCGTCATCATCATCATCAGCCTATATATATGTCCCACTGCTGGGCACAGGCCTCCTCTCATAGATGAGAGGGATTGGGCGGTAGTCCCCACGCTGGCCCAGAGCGAGTTGGGGACTTCACATACAACTTTGAATTTCTTCGCGTATGTATGCAGGTTTCCTCACGATGTTTTCCTTCACCGAAAAGCTAACGGTAAATATCAAATGGTATTCCGTACATAAGTTCCGAAAACCTCATTGGTACGAGCTGGGATTCGAACCCACGACCGCCGCTTGACAGCCGCATGCTTGAACCACTGGGCTACCGTAGGTAGCTTAACACACAATACAATACAATACAAATACTCTTTATTGCACACCTCAAAAAGATCATAGTACAGAAACATTACACTTGTTGATGGAATGTGTCCGAACTCAGGAGAAAAGGGAAAAGTTATACAGGGTTTGAGGTTTTTTCTTTTTGGATGTTGGGGTTTTCCAGTCTATTTTAGCGGAGCCTTTGTCAAAGGCTGCAAAGTTTGTATACGGTTTTATTTGTAAATTATACAAATTTTGTAGTTTTTTTTATTCATCTATTTTTAGTGTATATATAAGCCTTTTGTGTATCTTTTTATACATGCAGCCTGTGGGTCAATTACACGCAGAGGGCGTACAACGAACTTCGCGTCCAATATAATAACGCGTTCCGGGTGTTGATGGGGCTGTCGCGATGGTGTAGCGCGTCCGGTATGTTTGCCGAAGCACGGACGGATGTAATGGTTTCGCGGCCGGCCGTAATCAGGAGGGGCTTACTACCGTGACGTCATCGCGCCGCGCAAAGTACATGCGGCCGCCGGCTCACACGTCGTGTGACTATTCAGTGGTTGCGGCGCAGCGTTACGGATCGCACGCGCACGCGCTGCTGCGCTGTTGTACGATCATTAAATAAATCGTTTCGCTTTGTATCCCCTGCGCGGTAATCACGTAACGTTTTCGACCGTTAGTACGATAGATTTAAATGTCAAATCCCATACTAAAACTGACATTAAATACGTACCAACGGTAGTACATATTATCGTTACGTGATTACCCCGCTGTTTACATGTATGGAGTGCCCCCCTCCCCCTACTTTAATATTTTTTCGTCATTTCACATCACTTTTACGTAGCGGTTCATTCGAATAGAACACATCTTCTTGCCAAATGTTTTAATTGTAGTATTTGTAGTGCTTATAGTCTCAGAGTACGTCGGTTGTCACATACAGACAAAAAGACGGACGGGTTCCGTTTTCACCATTTTGGCTACGGAACCTTAAAAGTACTATTCGTAATTGTATTGTAAACAACACTACTTATAATAATAAAGTACACATATTAAAATAGGTTCTCGCTGGTGGTAACCCTAGCGCTGAGGGCGGGGCCTCGAAAGAGCGCGTTGCGTGCGATAGAAAGAGATGGCCACGTTTAGGCACGTTTGGCATACCTAAACGGGGGATTTGTTAACAGAGAAACTTCTGTACTTGTACTATTACTTATTCTGTGCCGTAATGAGGAAGAGATGCGCCTCCCTTCTGTCTCGTTTACGCGGTAGCCCCAACAGCATCTTGAACGTGTTTGTTAATCGCTGGGACAGTCCCATGTATGCCCGCTGGACGTCCATGCATGTATTAAAGAAAACAAGTAGCTTTTAGTAGTTTAGGTATTTACTAACATACTTTAGATCATAAGGTTATTATTGTATTTACTAACAAATATGTATGGACCTATGTCTGAAATAAATGCATTATCATTATCATATATCTCTCTTTTTATAAGACGCGAGATGTGGCAGTATATTAGATATAGAGGCTTGCTGGAGCTGACATCGTTATGCCGACGAAAGCTTCAAAATAAAAAAAGAATAAAAAAAGCACTTTGAACCTATAAGAGATTTCTCGACAAATATTTCTGTCTCACTGAGGCCTTATTTACACACGTACGAGACTCGCAAGCGATTTTCACTACATTGCGCGGTTTGATAGATCTATTGAATTATGTATGCCTCGGTAACCCGCAATGCAATGAAACTCGCATACGAGTCTCGTGCGTGTGTAAATAAGGCTATGCGAACCGACAGCAGTCGGTCGAAAACTATACAGCTTCAAAATTTAAGTAACATTATTTTGGAAACTGAATAAAGAGGAAATATTCATCTCCGTTGTATTTATTTTTTTACTCTTTATTAAATTTTCCTCTTAAGGCGCCTGTAGGTATACGCAAGGCCTTCTCCATACAAACTCTGTGCAAGTTTTATTCGTCAGTTTTGGCACTCCCGCATATAAATCTTTTTTGCTTGTTAATATTAGATATACGAAGACTGTCAAGCAAAAAAATCAAAAAATTGAAAAAAACAAAATTTAATAAATTGAAAAAATAAAAAAAAATATTTTTTTGAGGCTCTAGCTAATTAATAAATAAGCGTACTGACCAAAAATCTTAAGTGTAATGCAAACACAAGCGAAGAAAAACTTGCACAAAGTTTTTATGGGGAGTGCTTGCGTAAACAGGCGCCTTAAATTACTTTTTTTACAATAGCTTTATGAAAGTGAGGCGGTGCCCTAATTATTTTTTTATTCAATTCAATTTAATCTTTATTTCGGACTCACATCCATACAGGGCGTCCCAAGACTGTGGGATATCAAGGGAAAGTACCTTGAATATTGTAGATGGAAGATTTTACTAAAAGAAGACGTTATTTTAATATTAAAAAAAAAATTAAACTGCTTTCATAGATTTTTAAATAATTATGTACATGATTAAACCGGGAATCGAACTACACGAGAAAAGAAAAAAAAAATACCCTGTAGCTTTATCATACCGATCGAAAGGTTTTTCATCATAAGGATTATTTTTCGCTAAATAACATAGTGTCAGAAATAAAAGGAAGATCATGAATTTTAAAAACACAATTTTTTAGGGTTCCGTACCCGAAGGGTCAAAACGGTACCCTATTGGTGACGCCCAGACGTCCGTCCGTCCGTCGTCTGTCACACAGGTTTTACAGCCAAACGGTTGGAGCTACAGGCTTCAAAACACAGTATAAGCATCTTGTTGACCCGAAGCCATACAAATAGTCAAAACTTATTTTTAAATGTTTTTAAAGGGGGCTCCCATACAGCTAAAGGAGGGCGTAAAAAACAATTGTCCTACCCTGCCGAGTGGGGTATCGTTGTATAGAGCTCATTGAGTAGATACTTACTATATTTTTAATTTAAAAAAATATTGGAACCAGTCAGATTTTTTACGAAATTTTGTTCTGAAGAATTTTTTAACTTCCCAAATTACCTATAAACTTAAAATTTGGTAATAATGGTTGTTATTACGTATATTTTACCAACAAATACTAATATATTGATAAATTAGATTTTTTTGAAATTTCCTTATTTCTCCTGTAAAAACCAACTTAACTTTGCGGTCGGTTCGGAACCCTCAATGTGCGTGTAAAATACCTGCGATCTGAGACATTCTTTGTTTTATTGCCCTTGGTAAGTAATGTACTATATTTGATAACAGCGCCACCTACGAACAATACAAGGCACTAACTATACAGAACGCTGCTGTCGGTTGTAACTTAACACGGTAAACCTGCACTGTGAGAAACTTCGCTTGTTTGAATTAGAATTTGTCAAGCGCATGCGTCCGCTAACGAAATTGCAAATTCCAATTAAAGTGAAAAATTGGGACAAGGGATTGCGACGGTGGCTCAGTTTGTAGAGCAATGGACGCATTCCAGAGGTCGTGGGTGCAAATCCCACCTCTGGCGTTGAATATTTAAATTTTGCACTTTAATTGGAATTCGCTTATTTGTTCATATGTAGCGCTTGGTATGGCGATTCTTAGTTCTATTGCGTAACCGCCAGAGGCGCTGTGCTTTTGCCCATACTAAATCGTTTACGCAGTCGCTAGCGAGTACGGTAATGCAAACATTGCAAACTCATGGTCAGGCGCGGATCCAGGGGGGGGGGGGCAACAGGGGCATTTGCCCCCTCCTGAAGCTTGCGTCAGGGGGGCAATTGCCAATGTCCTGACGTACATAGGATTTTTTTCCAACTTTTAACATTAAAAAAGCTATCAAACTTCAAAAACTGTACTGCTACTAATTAAAAAAATAAATAAATTTAACAATTAAAAATTTAAATACCGAGAATGCGACAAAGATGCATTCCCCTTGATACGCGAGCTGATGCTTAATCCTTGCCACATTTCCTGTGACCAATGCAAGTGCCGAGAAGTCGTTTTCGTCTTAAAACTCCACAATGACCGAAAACCGCCTTCTTGGTCTTGCATTGATGCACATCCATTGGCAAATCCCAATTAACGTAAATAACGTTATATGCACCTAATAAGGTTTGCCAAAACTGGCCGAAAAACACTGGAATTCACTATAACCTCAGGAGGTTAAATCAGTCCGTCCCGCGTGCCAAGCTCCAAGGGGTGATAACGACCGGTGCCACCAAGCACCACAGGGTGCCAAAGATACACAAAATACCTATTTTCCGCACCTGCATCATAGTTATTGGTCAAAAATTTCGCGCTCGCTACGCTCGCGTTTTTATATGACTGTGTGATTATGACTTTATGCCTATCAAGTGTTTTCTGCATTTGCATCCTAATGTTCGAAATTTTTCGCGCTCGCTCGCTCATCTACATAATTGAAAGAGATGGGTAAGTAAATTTTGACAATGTGATCAACACTTTTAATACAATAATATCTCGTTTCATACCAATTTTTTTTCCGAAATTTTTAAAGTGCCCCTCCCTGAACATAATCCTGGATCCGCGCCTGCTCATGGTAAGGGTACAGGGACCTTTACCTTTGACTTACATGTCAAATTTATTGACGGGGGTATACTCCTGGAAAGCGTATTTGTTTTTAAGCTCATGCAACATGTTGGCCAGATGCTGGATCGTGATTGAGTTTTCCACCATAGTCTTTTGGAACGAACTCAAGTGAAACCGTGTTATAGTGTTGTTCTCCATATTAGCTGAAATCATTCGCGTAGGAATAGGTTTATTAGTATTAATGATTTATTATTTTAAGCTTAACGGGACCTCCCCATCCCCAACGCAAATGTCCCGCTCTAACTCGCGTGAGTTTACAATTAACCATCCCGCTCTCTACGCAAGCTCTGCGCGTAGTTTCGTACATATTTAGCTATAGTCATTAAGACAATCATTTTATCTAAACAAATCCAGCGAATTTGTCTATAACTATTTAGGATCTTTAACTGAGTACAAAAATTAAATGTTAAATGTCAGTAATAATATAGTGACCATTTCGTGGCAAAATTCTGTTTTGTAATGTCCTATTTGTAAGTGTTTTGTTTGTCACGAATAAATGTTTCTTTTCTTTTTTCATACAAATTAACAAATAAATACATACCTAGCGAAGACGCATACTCATACAACTCCAGCATAGTCTGATACTTGCTCATTATGACGTGCGTTATATATCCGACCTGTCAAAAATAAGTCATCATCATCAACTCATCATGCTCCTAATAGCGTTTGATCCTGGTTGTGCCCTAAGCAGACCAGGATCCTCTTATTATTTATTATTTATTTATTTATTTAATAATCAGGGTATAAAAACATAAAATTCGGGGTCTCACAAAACTGTCGGAACAGTTTGTCTGTGTGATCCAGTAGGGTCGATGCCATAGATACATTTACACTTCTGTACCCAGTGAACGATTTGTATCCTATGCCATTGCAATAAGGTGTAGAAGCGCAAACGTATCCATGGCGTCGACTGTACAGTAAATACAGAGTTAACTAATTACAAATAATTATGTTCAAATTAGATACAAATTATATATAATAATTGCATAGAGTTATGCCTTACGTGTTATTATACTGACATCCTACTAAAAGGGGCCAATTTTTTTGGCGTTGTAGTTTTTTTTCTTTAGGGTTGCATGAAATTTGTTAGGCTGGAAGAGCTCCTAACAAGTTAAAAAAAATTACAATATACCGCCGAAAAAAATTTTATTTCCATACATTTTATTCACTGAGTTTTGAATGCCAAAACGTAACGAAACCGAACGAACGTGCGAAAACGTATGAACGTTTTGTCACTCAATGGGAAAAAAATTTGGGACACTAGGAAATCGTGCACATATTGTTCAGAGAGCTCTTCCAACCTACCAAATTTTATGCAATTCTAAAAAAAAACTACAATGCCAAAAAAAATTTTTTTTTAAATATTTCTGGGCAATCTTACACAAATCAACCTAGTCCCAAACTAAGCAAAGCTTGTATGTACTATGGGTACTAAGCGACGATATACAAACTTATATAGATAAATAAATACTTAAATATATAGAAAACATTCAAGACCCAAGAACAAATATTCGTGCTCATCGTCATCACACAAATAAATGCCCTGGCCGGGATTCGAACCCGGGACCTCCAGCTTCGTAGGCAGGGTCACTACCAACTAAGCTAAAGCGGTCGTCAAAATTGGCCCAATGACGGTTTACCTACTAACGAGCTTGAGCTTTGTAAGGTATATTCCGTACATAGTTAGGCGACTTCCTGACTTGGCGGGGCGGGATTGATATGCGACATTTTCTTGTTTGACGTAAACTTACTGACGTCGCAAAGATTCCCACTTGATGGAATACTGTCAGTATTAGGTACATTTGCGCAGTAGTAATATCATGCGCAGAAGTGGACCAGTGCTGCCTTCGTATCGTCCCGCAACCGCGCATCTCGCGCCAGTCAGGAAGCACTCATTTAAATGTAGGGGCGCTGTAAAAAGCGGTACTGACTCGACTGACAGTTGACACTGACATTTGACAGTTTTCTCATATCGTACCGCCTCCGCACCGACAAATCAGGAAGTCGCCTTAAATACAGTCAGGTGGACCGTACGTCAAAAGTGTTGCGTGTATTTTTGAAGTGAATACTTCTTTGTCGGGGGTTTGTATAGGCATACATCCAGCAAAAACTTTCATCAGATGGAAGGTAGCATACTACGTGACCCGTTTTTAGGCTACACCCCTGCTACGTTTCGTAAATCAAAGTACCAAGGTAACATGACTAGCTGGAATTTTGTTCTAAATACTATTTGATATGACTTTTTCAAAGTTAAAAAACTGTTTCAAATTGATTAGTGAAGTATTGAGTAGTAAGTAAGTAAAACTACTTTTTTTTTTAAACCAGGGTAGCATAAAAGGTTAGCAGTTTATAATAAGTTCTATTAGATGTGATTATTTCAAAGTAAGAATAGGTACCTACGTCAAAACAACACAACTGAAAGTCGATTGGAAATATTGGAATTGCTTCGATATTTGTTTTCCGATCTGTGAGATAAAGTACTAGGAGGGTGAAACCACCAGTAATCGACAAAGCCCAATGATGTACATTAACTCTTATGTAAAATAAAATAAGAGTCATTAATTGTTTATAGTACATGCAATTTAAAACCGTATGATCTTTGAATAAGGGTTGAAGTGTCCATTATTGGTGCTTGTGCTTAAAGTGTCAATAATTGGTGGTGTCACCCTGTAGGTATTATGTATGTTAATTCATAAAAAAAAAGTTTATGTTATAATAAACTTTTTCAATTTTAGTTCCGCGTTCCCGGTAGATTTTTCAGTTTGTTACACATTCAGTTTGAGTGTGTGTGTGTTTGAGTGTTTCAGTTTGTTTCAGTGTGTGTTTGTTTTACATTGATTGCTATATTATATATTTATGTGATGATATGAAGAATTCACTTAATATACTCACCGGCGGAAAATTTGGCCCAAATTAGAAAAATGCATTTTGATATATGAAACATTTCAACATTATTTAATTTATGTCACACCTGGCCATAAAGTGGCCATTATCGCACGCTCCGCGCGCGAAAAAACCCACTTCCTGGCCAGGGGGTGACATAAAATTTTGTACTTACCACGGGCGATAATAAAGAAAGCCTCAGATCGCATATTTATCGCCCTTGCCTTCGGCTCGGGCGTAAAATACCTGCGATCTGAGACATTCTTTGTTTTATCGCCCTTGGTAAGTAATGTACTATTATTCAATTTATAGTTTGAAATCACGAAAAGTCGTTGGGCCAAATTTTCTGCCGGTGAGTGTATAATTTATGTCATACCTGGCCATAAAGTGGCAATTACCGAACGCCCTGCCCACGGGGAGAAATAAAATTATGTACTTACCACGGGCGGTAATAAAGGAAGCCTTAGATTGCACATTTATCATCAAATACCGCTTTAGCTCAGTTGCTAGTGGCCTTGCCTACGTAGCTGGAGGTCTCGGGTTCGAATCCCGGTCAAGGCATTTATTTGTGTGATGAACACGAATATTTGTTCCCGAGTCTTGGATGTTTTCTATGTATTTAAGTATATATTTATCTATATAAGTATGTATATCGTCGCTTAGTACCCATACTATAAGCTTTGCTTAGTTTGGGTCTGGGTTGATTTGTGTAAGATTGTCCTTTTATTACCGCCCTTGGTAAGTAATGTACTATTACGGTTGAATCCCCGATACACTCCGCTGGTTTTTAGGGTTCCGTACCCAAAGGATACAACTATAAAAACGGCAAAAAATCATGTTTGTTGTATGGGAGCCCCCTTAAATATTTATTGTATCCTGTTTTTTAGTATTCGTAGTTATAGCGGCAACCGAAATACGTCATATGTGAAAATTTCAGCTGTCTAACTATCACGGGTCATGAGATACAGCCTGGTGACAGACGGACAGCGGAGTGTTAGTAATAGGGTCCCGTTTTACCTTATGGGTAAGGAACCCTAAAAGCTAGAACGAACCAGTTTAACTAAAAACTAGGACAAGCGATTACATAGGATAAAGAGAATACCTCAAATGGCAGATGATTGTGATATAGATCCCGCAAACGGAAGTATTTTCTAATGCTTTCTCGTCTGAAAATTAGGATAAAACATTTTTTATTAAGGCGACTTCCCGATTTGTCGGTGCGGAGGCAGTGCGATAATATGAGAAAAGTGTCAAATGTCAGTGTCAGCTGTCAGTCGACTCTGTACCATTTTTTACTGCGCCCCTACATTTAAATGAGTGCTTCCTGACTGGCGCGGGATGCGCGGTAGCGGGGCGATGCGTAGGCAGTACTGTAGCTCTAGTATAAGTTTTTTTGAAACATTAACTAATTCGAACGCGTTTGCGTTTTGTCTCATTATGTATGAAAGTGGTATGAAAACGTGAACAGCGCCTCTGGTGGTCACTAGTGGAAACTAAAACAGCGAGTATAACATTTGTTGCTAACCGATGAACGCGCGTATTTCAAACTCGGCGAGAGCGTTGTCATACATTTTGAGACAAAACGCAAACGCGTTCGAATTAGTTGATGTTTCGAAAAAACTTATACTAGAGCTACTGCTCCACTTCTGCGCATGATAAGATTCTCACTTGTAAGTATTACTACTGCGCAAATGTAATACTGACAGTGTTCCGTCAAGTGAGAATCTTTGCGCCGTCAGTAAATTTACGTCAAAGAAGAAAATGTCACATATCGATCCCACCCCGCCAAGTCAGGAAATCGCTTAAGAGGAGGGGTAGGGCAAGCTCTCTCCATACAAACTTTGTGCAGGATTTACTTCGTTTGTGTTTGCATTAAAGCAATGATTTTTGGTCAGTATGCTTATTTTTCTGATAGCTATTTCGTGATGTAATTTTTTTTATTAATTGTTTTTTTTTTTTTCATTTTTTCATTATGATTTTTTTTGAAATACTTGAAAATTTTCACATCACGATCTTCGCATATCTAATATTTACAACCAAAAAAAAAATTATATTTGTTAGTGCCAAAACCGACGAATAAAACGTGCACAAAGTTTGTATGGGGAAGGCCTTGCCCTACCCTGCGCCTTAAGGCGCCTGTATACGCAAGCACTCCCCATACAAACTTTGTTTAAGTTTTTCTTGGCTTGTGTTTCATTACACTTATGAGTTTTGGTCAATACGCTTATTTTTTAGATAGAACATAAAAAAAAACTTTCATGTTTTTATTTTTAAAGTTTTTTGAATTTAATTTTTTTGAATTTTTTTATTTTTTTGCTTGACATTCTTCGTATATCTAGAGTTTGGCTACTTTAACTCTACCAAGCAAATTAATTGTCAAACAAATATTTGGTTTGGCAACACTACCTCACACGTCACATTTCCTATATAAATAGGAGAAATATGACGTATAATGCACAGTGTTGCTAAATTATATTTGTTTGACAGTTCATTTGCTAGGTAGAGTTAACGTAGCGAGACTCTAGTTAATATTAACAAGCAAAAAATATATATGCGGGAGTGCCAAAACTGACGAACAAAACTTGCACATAGTTTGCATGTTTGTATTGCGTATACAGGCGCCTTAACATTAATTTATGTCACACCTGGCCATAAAGCGGCCATTATCGCACGCTCCGCGCGCGAAAAAACCCACTTTCTGGCCAGTGGGTGCCATAAAATTTTGTACTTAACACGGGCGGTAATAAAGAAAGCCTCCGATGGCATATTCATCGCCCTTGCCTTCGGCTCGGGCGTCAAATACCTGCGATCTGAGACATTCTTTGTTTTACCGCCCTTGTTAAGTAATGTACTATTTCTAAACACAAAACTTCCTGCTTTGATAAGCATATTCTGGATGAGTTCGCAGCCTCGGCCTCTTCTGCTCTTGGTCTAGACGCTGGCCAGTAGCAAACAATAAAAAAACCGGCCAAGTGCGAGTCGGACTTGCGCTAGAAGGGTTCCGTACCATTACTTATAAATAATAACGTTAACGTCAAGTAGAATTTTGGATACATTTTGAGACCCAGCGCCTGATGAAAGCAACGAGCAAAGTTTTTTTAAAGGCTTTTTGTATAAGAACCCCCTTTAAATATTTATTTTATATTGTTTTTAGTATTTGTTGTTATAGCGGCAAATTTCAACTGTCTAGCTTTCACGGTTCATGAGATACAGCCTGGTGACAGACGGACAAACGGACAGACGGACGGACAGCGAAGTCTTAGTAATAGGGTCCCGTTTTACCCTTTGGATACGGAACCCTAAAAAAGGTCTTAAAAAGGTTAAAGGTTTGGTCTTTGTTCCTAACGACGCTCGAGGAAATCCACATTTAGCATCGTTGCCTCCCCTGCTATAAAAACATTTATTGGGACCCCCCCCCCCCCCCCCCTTTGATATGTTTACCTCCTTAAAGGTCCCATTTTTCGGTATATCGTAAAAACTGGCAAACGGTCGCCCATAACAAAAAAACGTTCCGAGGCATAAGTAATCTACATAATATTATCTACAAAAAAAGTTCCATATTACACTTTTTCGCTAGGATTAAGACTGCACCGAGCAAATTTCTGAATAATTGCGATGGTTGGATCACTTGCTGTATTATTATTACTAAAGCTTGAATTTTGTAATTCCTATATATGATATTTAAGGATACACTCTACACGTCATGTGTTTCAGAAACACAATTACTTATAGTTTTCTTCATTAAAATTCAATCCAAAGTTAGCTCTACTAAAGGAAATAAACGCAAACTACAACGTTAATACTTTATGAAAGGTCTTCAATTTTTGAATAGTAACAAAACTACATGTTATCTAGGTCGTATGTGTTTAAAATTTGCAAAATGTGGAGATTTTTTTAACAATGCAAAGGAAATTTTGAAAATTTGACCGGCCGCCGTAGTTTTCTTGCCGGCAGATGGGCTCCGGCCCTCAATGGGAGCAGACGTATGCTGCTTTTCTCAGTTTGACATGTCATAAAAACACGCTTTTTGACAGCTTGCTCGTATACAAATACCAAATGTATACCACACACAAAGATTGCATTAATTGAAGTAGGGTAAATAAATGTTGCATGTGGCTATTGAAGATTCTTTTAACATGGAATTTTTAGTATTAGCCATTCGTTATAACATAAAAATGCAATCTTTGGTCCCCAATGTTTACTAATGCAACTAAATTATAATGATTTCCTTTACGAAAAGGCATTTTAAACGTAAAAAGGATACCGATGTATTTCAGTTCAAAGTAATTTACTTTTTATAAATTGGCCACCCAGAACGGAACGTTATGACATTTATGTCACTCATCATATTTCAAATTAAAATTTGTAAACAAATTGTATTTTTATATTTCAATAATTTAACGAATCTAATGTTATATTTTATGTGTATATGTACAGCGCTTTCACGTCAAACAATGATTACCTAAATATATCGCAGAATCTGCATAAACAAAACATATCCCAGAATCTGTAAAAACAGGCACAATTGACAATATTTCATAATTTCCAAAAGTCTTAATTCGAAAACCATTTCGGTAAAAACGTGTGAAGTACACAAAAAACATTTTTTTAGATTTTTTTTTCCGTTAATTTTGGAAAAAATCGCAAATTACTGTAAACCGAAAGTTGACGTCATCTTCCTCGCTTCCCCTTAGTACAGAGTACAGACAATCGCTGCTCTGGAGTGGCTCTGGATTCTTGTTGGGAAGATGACGTCATATTTTACTTACGCCCTTTTGGAATGACCTACTTTTCAACGGGTTTTTTTTGTATGAAATAATGAGTTAAATTGAAAAAGAAAAAATACGGGTGGCTTAAATTTTTACGTATTTTCTAACTAGTTCATAAAATAAAGTAGTTAAAAATATGAAATGTTGTCAGAAGTTTATAAAATATCAGCGTTATACCAAGAAACATCTAGAGTGCTCTCTTGCAGCGGAAGCAGAAGAAAGAATATCGGAGTTTCTTCGCCAGTTTTAGTGATGTGGATTTAAATTGTGTAGTGTCTAAGCCGCCTGGTCATAATATAATTATACCTAGAATGAAAATAATAAACCTATGTTTCATTTATAAATAATAAACCAAGTAGTTGTTGGGGATGTGGTGACAATGACGATGTCTAACAAACAAATATGCAGTAATTACTTATAATATTAAACTGCGCTAGTTTCTATCTAAAGCTTTCATGCGTTGGAAATCCCGTTGCTTTGATTTTGTACAAGTAAGTACTTATGTCGCATCCCAATAATTGTCTCGACGTTATAGTAAACGAATAGCAAATAATAATAATTGCTATTTATTATTGATGAAAATAGACGCAATGTTAACCATTATTGAACCTTATGTCGTTGCAATAAGGTTCACGGATGTTCAGTTAAGTGTCATCGACGGCACGATTGCTCACACTAGAAGAATATGTAAACGCATCCTGCTAATTATTCCTTTCAATTATGGACCTTATAAGAAGTGTATAAAAGTTAATTTGTCAGAGCTGATACAGTAGTGGTCCGGCCAAGTTCCACAATTGCAGACTGTTACAATGACTTTCTTGATGATATTTGTTATATCATTAGGTTTTATAGTGCTTGTCATTCACGATAACGACGATGCGCAGGGAATGTCATACTATTCTATGCGCAATTCTGCGGATTGGGTTACGACGGGAGGTCGTGAATAACAAGAACTACCTATAAGGTTAGGTACTGGTTCCTCAAATACAAAGTTGTTTCACAATATTGCTGCAGTTATCCCGTGCCGTATAAATAGTTTCAGTAGTTATTATATATATATTGTAATAAAACTACCGCTTCTTCTCTTAAAACTTGCATTAAATCAGTGTCCATTTTAGAGTTAACCAACTGATAAACAGAAAATAATCAATTTATGAAAAGTTTTGCTTAAAATAACCTATTTAAGGTACAACATATACTCGTATCATGAAAATCACCAAGTAAACTCTCAAAATAAGTACCTAAGTCATAAACATAAAACAGTCATAACATGCACGAACCGATTAGGAAAATTCTTTCTCTGTTTTAAGTTGTATAAAAATGAGTCTGTGAGGAAAGGGCAAAACAAAATACAATTTACAAAACAGGGGTTTGACAAGTTTTATTTTATAAACAAGGAACTGAGTATTTTACTACCACAAATTCCAAATACAAGACATTTTCAGATACAACTAATACTTGAGTTTTGGTTACAGATCAGAACTTGACGATTTTTGTTACACTTCTCTTATGCACCAAGAAACCTTTAAATATTCAAAATCTATATTGTCATAAGTTGACATAAACATGGGTCAATGACCCGACCCAGCAAAATGAGGTAGTGTGCGTGAATAATGCATGTGTGGGTTAATTGGGTAAATTATTAAAAAAATTGAAATTTGACAGGCGCTGAGAATTTACCCCGCACGATAGGCCCTTAATATTTAATGAGATTTTAAAGGGGGAAAATAAAATTTTATGATTATTTAAGTGGCTGCTCATTCACTTATTTTACAAAATTTTTAAAAACAAAAAATGCTTTGTTTATGCACTCAACGAGCAAAAGTTCCATACACTTTTTCGCTAGGATGGCTAGGATATCTTTATTGTGATTTTAAAGGGAGAAAATAAAATTTTATGATGATTTAAGTGGCTTCTCATTCCCTTATTTTACAAAATTTTTAAAAACAAAAAATGCTATATTTGTGCAATCAGCGAGCTCTACTAACGATACTGTGAAAATTTGAAGACTATAGCTACAGCCATATAGCTTTAAACCAGCAGTGGGGTTACGGGTGGGGAGGGGACTTTTGATATTTTTACCTCCTAACTAGTCCAAACAAACTTATGACGTCTAAAATTGTGTTCTAAGCATTTCCCTCGTGTTCCGAATCACGCCAACAACGACCACAGCGTTTACAGTGCTGACGGCCGGTCCGAATCAGTAGGTAAGCGCGCTCAAGGCCGCGTGAGTGGTGTTTTGATTCGGACCGGGCATGTTGTGTTTAGGTACTGTAATGTTCATATATCAAACGTCAACTTGACGTTTGGTTTAAGGTGCTGACGCCTGGGAGTGTGAGCATCGTAAACGCCAATATGGCGCCGTCCATGACGTCATCAATGACGTCACGACATCTCATGAGATTTTACATTAAAACGCTATGAGCGTGATTCGGTCCGATCGTAAACGCGTTTATAGCGCTGTAAGCGTGATTCGGAACATGCCTTATACCTTTAAAATGACTGGCCTGTTTCTATGAATAAACGACATCCACTCTTACAGGACTCTTACCCACGTCGCCATATGTAAGAGATAGCGAAGCATAGATTATAAATCATCAATTCTTCGACCGAGCCCTTTTCCTTTGGGGGTAGTGTGGTTTCAGCAGCATAATTTTCTATTGGTACGAATCTCTGCTGTCGTGACATGGTGTCCAGAATTGACAGGTCAAAGTGCTCGTACCCTAAAAGAAAATAAAAAAATACCATATATGTACCTACGTAAACTCAAGTCGATTATTTAGATTATTCGATGTTTATGCCATTATTGTTTCTTCCTATTCGCGATTCTGCACAATATAGCCGTGTTCCGAATCACGCCAACAACGATCACAGCGTTTACAGTGCTGACGGCCGGTCCGAATCAGTAAGCGCGCTCAAGGCCGCGTTAGTGGTGTTTTGATTCGGACCGGGCATGTTGTGTTTACTGTCATGTTCATATATCAAACGTCAACTTGACGTTTGGTTTAAGGTGCTGACCTGCTGACGCCTGGGAGTGTGAGCATTGTAATCGCCAATATGGCGCCGTCCATGACGTCATCAATTACGTCACGACATCTCATGTAAACGCTATGAGCGTGATTCGGTCCGATCGTAAACGCGTTTATAGCGTTGTAAGCGTGATTCGGAACATGCCTTATGAATTCCACGCAGCCGATTTATCACAGGCGTTATTCTTCACTGAATGAGTCGTACTTCCCTTAGGTAGATCTAGCATGGATCTAGCTGTCATGGATACTTGATGACGATATACCTACTTTAGTATATACATTGTAGTCTTTGGATATATCTACATATTTTACTTACCTACATAAAATATAATACATAACTAAAATATATAAAAAACATAGTGGACGGGTAGAATTTTTTTTCGAATCTACCCTTCACATTTTTATTCAACTTTTGTGGGGTAGTCAAATGTTGTGTACCTAGCAATATCTCCATCGTTGACAACTTGCTGAGACGACAGTTCTGCCGCGAACATGACCGGTGCAGCCCGTGTCGAAACGTCGAGGTAAAAATATACATAAATAGCCGTTTCAACTAATCTTTTAAGTAAGTAAGTAAGTAAGTAAGTATGCTTACAAAGCGCGAAAGTTTAAAATGTTATTTATCAAGCGTATTACCTCTCATTCCGTTAGGTCCGAGATCTCCCATATTAGTTTTCATAGGTCCTTTACCAGGTAATTTAGGCCCCATATTCGGCCCCATACCAGCACCCATGTGCGGCGCACCAGGCCCCATTGGCCCCATACCAGGGCCCATGGGCTTTGCACCAGGTCCCCTAGGCCCCATGCCAGGACCCATACCAGGCGCATTAGGCCCCATAGGAGGTCCACTAGGACCCATAGCCCCCATACCAGAACCCATGGGCGATGCACCAGGTCCCCTAGGCCCCATGCCAGGACCCATACCAGGCGCATTAGGCCCCATAGGAGGTCCACGAGGATCCATAGGCCCCATACCAGAATCCATAGGCGATGCACCAGGCCCCCTAGGCCCCATACCAGAACCCATGGGCGGTGCACGAGGCCCCATAGGCTTCATATGAGAACCCAGATACGATGCATCATCCAAAGGCTGTGTACCAGGTTTGACGCCAGGACTATTAAGATATGCCATCAACGGGTGCTGCTCCAAGGGAGCTACGGGGGGCAGGTTGTCATTCATTGCGAAGAAAGCTTCTGGTGACAGTTGATTATACATATCATTGTCTTCTTTCAAACCAGGAGCATTTTTGGAACTCTTGTCATGCCCACTAGCTAGTCTGGCACCCACTAGCAACGAACAATGTGACACTGTAAGTAATAAAAATAATTTGGGGTCTAAAATGGGTAATAAATCGGGATCGAAGTTGCACGATCAGAAGAAATGCCGAGATCGAAGAATTGGTGGCCGAACCGAATATCATCGGCGAAACAAAGGCACACAACTTCGCTGGTTCGGCCACCTACTGAGATTGGGAGAGGATCGAGCCGTCAAGAAGCATACTTGGGGCGACCGAGTGGGCGCCGCCCGGTTGGTCGACCCAGGTGTCGCTGGGAAGACAGTGTGGAGGCGGATCTGCGGCAGCTTCAGGTCGAAGACTGGCAGGAGGCTGCGCAGGATCGGGAAAGGTGGCGTGCTCTCGTTTCGGAGGCCAAGATCCTCTTTGGTTCGCTGCGCCGTTAAAGTAAGTAAGAAGTTGCACCACGTCCGTACGGAAAGTACCCACCAATATCTTACACGTGACCCCTAAAAGTGCAACAAAAACTGGCAACCGTACTGTCTTCTCGAAGATCTCGCGGTTCGAAATAATTGCCATGCAATACATAAATAAGAATAATTGATCGAAGGCAGTGCTCGTTGATACCATTCCCACAACGAGAACTTCGTGAAGGCCGCGAGAACGAGAAAGCCAGGAAGTAAAGACCTGGTACACCAGGGGCCTGTACCACAAAACTTTACAAGCGTACAATTCGACAAATTTGTCAACTTTTTCTATGGAAAATTGTACACAATTGTACAATTTTGTCAAATTGTAGACTTGTAAAGTTTTGTGGTACAGGCCCCTGGTGTACCAGGTCTTTACTTCCTGGCTTTCTCGTTCTCGGCCTTCACGAAGACCGCCATGTGGGATGTTGAATCGGCGATCATTGTCGCGATAGTCGTCTCTGCGAACGGTCTGATAGCGAAGTCTAAACATCAAGAGACTCTCGCTTAGATGGTTGGGTCAAGGGTCGGATACAGAGGGCGGTACTCCTGGACACAGTGCGGATAGTCAGGAGATTTCTCTCTCTGTCGCTCTAACCACCGGTAGCTAAGGCTGCGTTTCCACCAGAGATGTGCGAGGATGCGTTTTCATACATTTGACACCTCGCAACGCGCCGAGCGAGGTGTCAAATGCATGAAAACACATCCTCGCACATCTCTGGTGGAAACGCAGCCTTAGGCGTCGCCTAGCTCGCTGCCGGCGGCACCCTAGGTTAAAACTAGGTTAGAAACTTAATACATATAAAAATTTAAAAATAATCACAAAATTTTGTATACTTACAGAAATATAAGACAGTTGCATAAAACAACATCAAAGTGACATTTACTTAACACGTATGACTTATTTATGTATCTGTAATTGAATGCAATATTATTTTTTACTAAAGGATATAAAATATTACAATATTACATTAGGTAAGTAATTTACTAAATATAAAATGAAAAAGATGTTTATATGACAATATATTAAAGTTTATCGAGATTCCTTAGTGAAACATAATTTGGAATTAAAATGACCTTAATGTTTATGATTGTAATATTTTATATCCTTTAGTAATTAAAATTACTGTCGTACTCATTTTATTAATAAATTTCATACAATTACAGTATAAATTGGTATTTAAAATTTTATCAAAGTAAGTAATTATAAAACGAAATGAGGTGGTTTGGTTTCAAATTACCGTTAAATTAAATATTGCCATAAAAAATTGAAACTAAATAGAACTGTAAAAAATAAGTGGAAAGAAAAAAATGAGAAAGATCGCTTTAATTATTTTGATATGTAAGTTATCGAATAATATTAGTACATTACTTAACAAGGGCGGTAAAACAAAGAATGTCTCAGATCGCAGGTATTTGACGCCCGAGCCGAAGGCAAGGGCGATAAATATGCGATCTGAGGTTTTCTTTATTACCGCCCGTGTTAAGTACAAAATTTTATGTCACCCCCTGGCCAGGAAGTGGGATTTCCCGCGCGCGGAGCGTGCGGTAATTGCCGCTTTATGGCCAGGTGTGACATAAATATATTTTACACCACACCTTGCCAAAAAGCGCGTTTTTCTGCACGCTGCGCGATCAGAAAAACCCACTTTTTGGCCAAGTGGTGACGTAAAATTGTGTACAAAACACGGGTCGTAAAACAGAAAGCCCACTCTCGCATATTTGAGACCCCGCCTGCGGCTCGGGCCCCAAACATCTGCGATATCGGCCTTTCCTTGTTCTACAACCCTTGTATCGTAAATAACTATTATTGTATTTGTTGTCCCAATTGGGCTGCTCCAAATTCGAGCAAGATGACATTTTGCTGTGCCCTACCGCTCTGCAATCTCCATTATGCAATAGGCCCCATTTGTCTCTAGCTTGCTCTAGCTGCACGGCGGGTCGGTGACGCGCTTGAGAGTGTACTGGTTTGCAAGCGTCTATTGGCTACGGTGTCATACCAGTGGTCCAATTTTACAAATCTAAAACGGCAACACTGAAAACATTGCGAAAACTCACTGCATGAATTTTCAGTAGTTTTAATTTAATTGCCTGCCTATAGAATAACTTATAGACGTAATATTAATGATAATGGAAACTTATTATGAAGTTCTCGTGAAAGTTTCAGGATATCATTAAATTCCCTTGAAAGTTTCTGGAAATTTGAAAAATTCCCGTCGGAATTTTTCCAACGGTAACTTATCACTAAATTCACGTGAAAGTTGCCGGAAATTTGAAAAATTCCCAACGGAAATTTATTTTTGAATTCTCGGGAAAGTTTCCGAAAATTTCGGGGAACTTTCCTGAAATTCTGAGAGTGTTCCACGAAATTGCTAATTGTGTTGTGACTTGTGAACAGCAAGAAAATTAGACGGTTGCTTTGTATGCTCACGGAAACTGGAAGCATCACCAAACAAGAAAAAGTAAGCTATTTCTTTGTTTTTTAATGTAAATTGGTATGACATAATTGGTATTGGTATTTACCAACTATGTTTGAAACGATATATTACTTACTTGTTTTTTTTTTCTTAAACTTTCTCCTTTCATTTCTGTAAAATTACCACTTACTTTGCCTTAGTATTTTTAACTATACGTGCCGTCCATAGACAATGGAAATGATGTAAACAGACCAATTTACCTTCATTACTTCGTAATAACGCACTTTTAAAAAACGAACACAGTCTTACCAACATTTTATAGACATAATCCTTGTATTTGCATTCATTTTAAGCTATAATATCTTTTAATTATTCATATTTCAATAAAAACAATTTTCGTTTACAATGATTAGTTATGTGACAAGAGCTTGTCAATTTTTTTACTCATAAAAATGCTAGTAATCTATATTGTCATTGAGAAAAAGGTTCGTTTAAGCGATGGGAATATCAGTATATTGAAAAAGTTTAATGTCATTATAGATTCAATTACAAATAACCTCAGTTCAAATCATTTTCCATTTACTTTGTTATGAATTTTCATTGCCCATTTATTTTTATTTGCTGCCATGAAGTTAAGAGCCACAAATACTCGCAATGAATATTGAATAAATAATTTCTCGAGTGTCAAGTGGATTGCTTAATTATTGTTATAGACTTTTCTCATCACTATTTTTTATTTTAGAACAAATCCATAGACGACAAATGAATTGTCAGTCAGACATATTTGTTTGCATAATTTCCATTTTCTATTGACGGCACGTATATAATATTTGCCACCATGTTCATCCCATCTCTGGAAAAAAATGCGTGGTCAAAAATTCTCCATACACTTTTTTAGGTGAGCTGTAGGTACCTTGAAAATGTTGTAACACGAGGTCAAATTTTATTTTCGAATCATTAAAATACATATTTAGGTATCATTATAATAACAATTTTTATTATCTTGCAACGTATTTATATTTACGTTATCAAATTTGCAGAGATGGGCACCGTTAATCTAATGGTTAACTTCGTTAATCGCTAATCCGTTAAAAAAAAGTTAACTTCGTTAAACCTTAAACCGTAACATTTTGTGATTTAAGTTAACGTTAATCGTTAATCCGTTAACCTGGTATTGACGACCGCTTTAGCTTAGTTGGTAGTGACCCTGCCTTCGAAGCTGGAGATCCCGGGTTCGAATCCCGGCCGGGGCATTTATTTGTGTGATGAGCACGAATATTTGTTCTCAGGTCTTGGATGTTTTCTATGTATTTAAGTATCTATTTATCTATAAATTCAATTTTATTTAAAATAACTAAAACTATAACTTCTAGAAAGCCTCAGATCGCATATTTATCGCCCTTGCCTTCGCCTCGGGCGTAAAATACCTGCGATCTAAGACATTCTTTGTTTTATCGCCCTTGGTAAGTAATGTACTATAGTCTCCTGATTCGGATACAAAATGAACATAGTCTCACACAAATCGGCCACGGATTTTCATCACCCGATGAACGTCCAAGTCAGAAAGTGTTGGCACAGTACAATACATTACGAATAGGTACAATACTATTCTCTTTTGGCGAATTAACGGAAGTTAATGTCCCTTAACAATTTCTGGAGTTAACTTAAAAGTTAATCCGTTAAGCACTTTGTTTAACTTCTTTAATTAACGGATTAACGAGTTAATGCTAATTAGTTATACCGTATGACAAATAATCAGAGTATTAATTATCATTATGAGACGTGATAATGCCGATTGTAAGAACTTTTTCACCCTTTTACTACATTAAAACATTTTCCTTCCTAGGTACCTAGATTACCTTAGTACAGTGCGCTTGAATCGACACGCAATTGGCCGGTTTCTTACACCAATGTTTAATTCCATCATAATTGTTCAACTTTTGGTGCCACTACCCTAGACGTTATATTAATGAACAAGAATTTTCCCGTTGGAATCATTCCAGTAGAAATTTATTTTTAAATTCTCATGAGAATTTCCGGAAATTTTACAACTTTCCTGAAATTTTGAGGAGGTTCTGTAACTTAATACATTGCTACACTGAAGGTTGTCTGGAAGAGATCGCTCTTTAGCGATAAGACCGCCTGTTGTTTACCTCTACTTTAAGCCTAAGTAATGTCCTGTACTGTGTTCTTTTTGAGGTGTGCAATAAAGAGTATTTGTATTTGTATTGTATTGTATTGTATGCCTTATTAACTCAGTAATAAATAACAGAGTAAAAGCTTACTTTTCCTTGAACATTTTGTGGTGCTCTAATTTCTATGTACTTATTATTAAATATTCGTGTTTTTCTCCACTGCAATGAACACATTCTATTGAGAAAACCGGCCAAGTGCGACTTGTACTCTCCCACTAGGGTTCCGTATCTACGCATGATATGCAACTAAAATAGGTAGTTGTAACCTCCGATACGAAATATTAGCTGTAGTATAGTCTATTCATCCTTACGTACAAACTCTTCTTGAAAACAGTATAATCATTAAGTATCTCACTTTTCTCTAAGACAATAATCGTTTTGAATTTAAACTTTCGTGAGACATGTTATAACTACGTGAGTTTTAACCGTTTAGTCAAATAAAGTTACAATAATCGTCACTTAAAATTATATTATAATATTGTTATGTTAATAACAATAATGTTGTTATTGTTATGTTATGTTAATATTGTTGTGTTGTTATTATAATATTGTTGTGTGTTGTTGTTGTTGTTATGTTGTAATATTGTCTTAGTTATATTAGCATGCCGTATGAAAATTGTTAAGTTAACCTATTACCTAGTTTTTGTAAAACTTAAATCTATTAACATAACAGCCGCATTAATCTGGCAATTCTCTTAGATTTGGATCCCCACGAGACAGGCTATGCCTAGTGTGGGAATCACTGTAATGTTTTTCATGTATCGTGTACAATCCGGTTTTTTTTTTTATACATAAAAAGCTCACAGAGTATTGATTGAGTCTCCACTCAATTGCTCAAAGGTTAACTGGAAGAGATCCCTTTTAGGGATAAGTTCGCCTTTGTTACCAAAATGTCCCAATTTGTTTGTATTTTTTTATGTGTTTTTTTGTGTACAATAAAGTTATTACATACATACATTCATTGAAATCATAGAGAAAAGTTAATGATTAATTTCTTCATAAGGAGTTTGTTTACATGTTATGACACGTATGGATGGATGGCGACTTTATGAAAGTATCTTTTATTTACTAATGGAATATGTTAATCGTGATGACTAGGTACGCTGACTCCCACAAATGATGGTCAAGCGCAGAATAAGGTGAAGCTCGAAAGTAAAGATCCTCCGAAGATACACACTGTGGATGAGGAAGTAACTGTACACTTAATCCTGAAGTCTACCAACGACATCATACAGGTAATTAAGGATGATTCATGCTAGGCCGTTCCGTGTCCGGCCCGGCCCGTTTTTTAGTACAAGAAATCGACGGACGCGCAACGGCCGTAATAAAAAATAATAATAGTACATTAGGTACTTACCAAGGGCGATAAAACAAAGAATGTCTCAGATTGCAGGTATGTTACGCCCGAGCCGAAGGCAAGGGCGATAAATATGCGATCTGAGGCTTTCTTTATTATCGCCCGTGGTAAGTACAAAATTTTATGTCACCCCCTGGCTAGGAAGTGGGTTTTTTCGAGCGCGGAGCGTGCGATAATGGCCACTTTATGGCCAGGTGTGACATAAAAAAAATTACGAAACAACCCTTGGTTAACAATTTTTTCTTCTGCCAAACTGCAGGACAGTTTGTTGGCAGAGGGGCTCCCTTACATAGAATGATGGGTAGGTTTATACAATACGCATTACCAAAGTTACTATAGTTAAGTACATATACGAGTATACACTCTTATAATAGTTCGTTGTACTTACCTATCTGTCACATAGGCATGTGTATGTATGAGCAAATACATTGCATATATATATATATGTATATATATATGTCAGTGGCGGCGCGTCAAAAGGGAAGCCAGAAATAGTTTGCCTTTCTTATTCTTCATGAGCCGTACTAAAAGTACTGGTGTGGCTGAAAATTAGGCAAGCCGGTGGGAATCAAGTTGTATGGGCGCTCCGCCACTGATATATGTATGCATACATGTATACGCTCAAACGCACTTATTATATGTAGATTTAATTGTGATTGCTATTGTCTTATTTAAAGCGCTTTACCTAGTTATCTCTTTTTCATACAAACTTCCTCCCATAAGTGATGATTTCCAGGATAAAAAGTATCCTATATCCATACCAAATTACATCTAAATCGGTTCAGCGATTTAACCGTGAGAAAGTAACAGCACAATAATTACTGTTTGAAGAGAGTTAAGTTCTCCTATAATTGAATACAGATTTGTATAAATATAATAGTAGTTTATGCAACTGGTACATAATGAGGGGCATTAAAAATTAAAACACGAGTGTGTTTTATGAAACGAGCCGAAGGCGAGTTTCATTATAAGGTCACACGAGTGTTTTAATGCCTAATTATGTATAGTTGCATACATTACTTTATCTACACACATATTATAACTACTCTAAGATGGGTTCAGAAGCCGTAGTAAATAAATACAATAATTGTGTTAATACAACCTTTTTTGCACGGTTGCGGAAATATCGAAATCAGAACTGGCAACCGATACCTAAATGCGAATATGAAAATGAGTATGAATATGACTACGGATACGGATACGGATACCGATACCGATACGGATACGGATATGAATATCTTTGTTATTTACTTTCTTTATTGAGTTTTCACTTCTGCCGGCAGCCCGGCACTCCCGGAGTGCAACCCGTTGTTTTTTTGTATTTGTTTTTGACAAACTAACATTTGTAGAAATTATAGTACATTACTTAACAAGGGCGGTAAAACAAAGAATGTCTCAGATCGCAGGTATTTGACGCCCGAGCCGAAGGCAAGGGCGATAAATATGCGATCTGAGGCTTTCTTTATTACCGCCCGTGTTAAGTACAAAATTTTATGTCACCCTCTGGCCAGGAAGTGGGATTTTCCGCGCGCGGAGCGTGCGGTAATTGCCGCTTTATGGCCAGGTGTGACATAAAATAATTTAACACAGCATGGGCAACTTGAGATATGGAAGCTGTACTTACAACGACAGTCTTTACGTGGCAACGCCCCGTACGAAATCGGATTCCTCATCAGGACTACGGAGGTGAGGCTATGAAAAAAAAAACGAATAAGATATGGTTGAAATTCTTTTTGTTGAACGTATTTCTATTACAATGTCATTGGATTTTGAACCGTATTGATTGAACGGTAAAGTAGCTTTTTGAAGGAATTGCTTTGGTGCAATTCGTTCAACTGAAATGATTTCAAGTGTACCTTCACGCGATCCCGAGAAAAAGGGTCTTGACAGACAGACGGACAACAAAATCAGCAGCGAAATCGCTGCGTACTCGCGGGAAAATCTCTATACTCTAGATGCGGCGACCTCGTTGCGCAGTGCGCACTCGCGGCGAGCTCGCTGCGCGCTCGCCTCGCTTCCAAAAGTCGCTCGTAAGTCGCTAATAAGGCTCTAATACGATCACGGCGGTTGCAACGCTCTGATAAATGCCCAAAATGAATTTGATTTCATTGGAAAAATAAGAAAATTAAATATATATATATCAATATACCTATTAACTAGTATTTTCTGGTAAAATATACCTAATAATACTTACACATTATCACCAAATTTCCAGTGCACAGGACAACGGGAAGTTTAAAAATACTTCGGTATAAAATTTTGTAGAAAAAAGTGACTTTGTTGGCTTCTCATTCCTTGGTTTTTACTTGTAATATTTTTAAAACAAAAATATAGTAGCTATTAATTTACTCCCACACTCCCACCAAGCCAGGAAGTCGCCTGATTTGCAATTAAACGGCACAATTGTATTGGGGGGTTTCGAAAGGGTAAGGCTGCGTTTCCACCAGAGATGTGCGAGGATGCGTTTTCATACATTTGACACCTCGCAACGCGCCGAGCGAGGTGTCAAATATATGAAAACATATCCTCGCACATCTCTGGTGGAAATGCAGCCTAAGCCGAAAGTTAAGGTGTTTTTATTTTTCAGGAGCGTTACAGAAAAATGGTAGATTTGTACAACACTAGCATTACGTTGGACAAAATGCTCCGTACACGGGAACACATATTGCATTTGCAAGCTATAGAGAAGTTGCACTGGGACCTGATGCATCTTGCGAACATGCTACATGAGGTCGAGAGGAAATACAAGATAAAACGTAAGTACCTATAGGATGGAGGAAGTAGGATCTAAGGGTCGGTTTCCACCAAACAATCACGGAAACGGAACGGATTTTACAATTTTTAAACGATATTCAATCATAGTACATTGTATTTAAATTATATATTACCAAGCCGCGATCGGCTCCGTTCGCCTGTCGACGTATCCGATCGGCTCCGTTCACCTGCCGACGCATCCGTACGGCTCCGTTCACCTGCCGACGCATCCGTACGGCTCCGTTCACCTGCCGACGTATCCGATCGGATATTTCGAACTAATTCTCGAAACGAAAGTGCAAACATCACTCAATCATGGATTTAGATAAAAAATTGATTTGTTTGGTGCAAAAGCATACGTAGTACACGATAGTAATTAAACTATTTGACTAGGCGCAGACGGATACCTACGTTCGCAAGCGACCGTACGGAGCCGTACGGACGCGATCGGATGTCGACGCATCCGTTCGTATTCTTTCCGATCCGATCCGATGCGAGCCGATCCGATCCGATGCGAGCCGATGCGAGCCGTTTGGTGGACACCGACCCTAAGCTGCAAAGCCTAGCACATAGATGCAAAGTAGCGTGTCTATGCGTCTTCTACAAATTGTTCTCCATGAGCTCATACCGCCTTCCCCCTTCTTCCATCGGACATCCAGACGTACGGCGGGTTACCATCCTTACCTGGTTCAAATTCCTCTTACTCGAACCAAGCGCTTTTCGTCATCTATTATAATGCGCACTGCTAAGGTTTGGGATTCCCTGCCGGCATCTGTATTTCAGAGTTCATATAACCTGGACCTATTTAAGGCAAGAGCAAGAGTAAATATTTTCTGGATGCTCGCTTCACAGTCGGCCTCAATTTGCCCCCTGTCTAGGTGCTGGCCAAGAGCAATCTCATTACTAATAAAAAAAGGGAACAAATAAAATGACCACCTAAATAACTTTTGATATCATCAAATTTTCGAACCCTAAAATAAGGTTGAACACTCAAAAAATTTTATCGATCAGCAATTCCGAGTCACCAAAAAAATTCTACCTATTTTTGCAGCACTTGCACCTATTTTACTTATTGCGTTCCTATAAATTTATAATCGCATCAAAAAAATTGTCAAGTACCACCAAAAACACTAAACTACCACCTAATCTCATGTACCTTTTTTCATTAGAATTACATCCAAATATTATACACATCGCATGCTACATTTTAGTAAACAGTTACAAATTAATTTTTTTTAGCACTATAAATATTACAGTCTTTTCCAAAATGTTATAAATTAGAAAGTAAAATTCTAAATTAATTTAAAAAGCAACGCGCAATGTGGCTGTGTGAAATAATAACACGTATACTGCTATCTCACTCAATCAAATACAAAGAATTGCCTGAAGCATAAAACCTATTGATATGTCGTGTCGTTAGAGTGAAAGGTACATATTGCTGTTTCATTCTAACTACCTATTGCTGATGGTTTACAAACTGCAAGAAGTTTTATTATTAATTTTTTAATGCGTTGACGTGAGCGCGTTTGATCGAAAACTTTTATTTGAAAATGAGTTTTGTTGATTTATTAAATTGTTAGTTTGTTATGAAAATGGATAAAGGTCCTCAAATGAGTTTACTTTATTAATTTAGATAGACTTTCATGGAAAAATTAAAGGAAGATAATAGGTAGAAATAGGTATAGGTAGGTTTAGGTTATGTTAGTTTTGCATCGGCCCGAAGGGCCAAAACAACTCAAAATAGGAGCTCCGCGCCAGCGGAGATCCGTCAATAGTGTGCCAATGTCCACTAGTTTGAAATAAAAATAGATGTCATAGAAAAATACTACTACCTAGGCAAATTGACGATTATCAGCGAATAGAGTAGAGGCAAAAACATCTGAGAACAAATAGCTGTATGCGACCAGTAAGGAAAGCACTGTTGAAAATATATTAAATTAAATTATGTTATGTACGTGTCTCATCAAAGTTACAGAAATTTTGAAGCTTCTATAAAATAAAATCATTTAGGGCTGTCTTGCTCGCACGCGGTGCGACGTGCGAGCGAGACGGACCGTATGGAAAACCGCATCAGTGTGCTAGCAATGAGGTTAGACCATGGTTAGACTAGATTGGAACTGCTTTGCGAGTCGGGCGTTAAAAAACAATTGCCGCGTGAAATTTGGTGATCATCTAGTATTTCTGGGTATCGAAAGAATTATTTGGGTGTAAATAATTTTAATAGGATTACGAGCCCTGTAATATTTGGATGTAAATTATATGAAATTTGGTGTTTGAAATTAGGTGATCATTAAGTATTTTTGGGTAGTGACTAATTTATTTGGTAACAATTTAATTTAATAGGTTATCGACATGTTACTTCTTTGAGTTGCACTTTATATTTAAAAGGAATTGAAAATTTGGTGCGAATCTAGTATTTTTGGTAATCAATGTAATTTTTTAGAGCATCATTCGGCAACTAATTTGGTGGTTCGTTAAATGCTACCCATAAAAAAAGGAGGAAACAGACACTGTAGCCAAGTTTCATTCTAGCTACCTGACGACCAGCGTCCTATACATTGTACATAAGCTCCAATTAATTTATGACTCTATGTCAATGTGACAGAGTATACATTATTCTGACAAATTTTGATACCAGGTCGTCAGGAGGCTAGAGAATGCGGGTTGGTAACCCGTCTTGTAAAATTCGTTCCACTTTAGATGACGAAACCGCATGACTGCGACAACGCGACGTCTCTAACGTCTTTCGAACGTAGGCGCCTTGCCTTCATGGTGGTGCGACGTGGTAGCGGGGCGGTTGGATTGCGTTCTGGTCCTGCACTCCGAACATCGAAATCCGAACTTCGCAATATTGCCACCCCTTTCACTCATATAGTGTATAAAAAGACAGTGAAGGGGACGGCACGATACGATTTCGATGTTCGGGTTCGGAGTAGACCCTCTGTACTATCCGTCGCAGCGACGCTGCGTGGGCGCTGGAGACGCTGAAGCTCGATAAACGCCGCTGGCGTCCCACCGCCGACAAAGGCGCGACACGGGTCTATCGGTGTATACCGAGTGTCGGTGACCTTGGAACGCTACGATTCTATACTTTGCCCGTCCGAGGAGTGACTTCCACACACCGCGCCACCCTCGCGCCGCGAGACGGGTTTACAGCACACATGCTTCGGTGTCGCTTCTTGTTACGTTACTATATATATTATATCTTCTTTGCCGCCGATGCGTTTACGCTGCGCAAACGTTGCGCTGCCGCTGCACGATCACTGGCAGGACGCTAACGTTCAAACGGCCTTGCGACTTGCTGGTGACTTGGAAGCGAGGCGAGCGCGCAACGAGTTCGCCGCGAGCACGCAACGATTTCGCCGCGAGCGCGCAACGATTCCCTGCGTAATCGCGGGAAGTCCCTATACTGTCGTTGCGCGCTCGCAAGTGTAGTAACGCCCAAAAGACCCACTCTAATCTCTCTTAATAACATATTATTCTTATTGTTACAGCTCAGGTGTTCGAAAAACGTGTGTTCTATCCGTTCGGCGTGAAAGATACAGAGGCCAGTGGATAGAAACCGGTTATCAATCAAAACCGGTTTACGGAAACACGAATCAATAATATGATACGGATTATGTGTATTATCCACTGTTTATCTCGGTGTATTTTTATAAATATTTTTAAAAATGTTGATGAGTGGTTTTTGTATCTTCATAAATAGTGAACTCATGGAACAACCAACTAAACAACGAGATACCGTAAAATGGGGTAAGTTAGGGATTGCGAGGACAGTTGGGTTATGAATGGGGAGAGTAGGGACGGCAGAGCTGGTATTTATAGGCTACTGCTACGTAACATATAAATTCTAATTACAAATCATGCTATTATAAATAAAATAAATATAAATATTTATGGACAATCTTACACAAATCAACCTAGTCCCAAACTAAGCAAATCTTGTACTATGGATACTAAGCGACGATATACATACTTATATAGATAAATAAATACTTAAATACATAGAAGACATCCAAGACCCAAGAACAAATATGCGTGCTCATCACACAAATAAATGCCCCGGCCGGGATTCGAACCCGGGACCTCCAGCTTCGTACGCAGGGCCACTACCAACTAAGCTAAAGCGGTCGTCAAATTATAATATGCATAATCCCAAAGTGTGGATCCTAAAATTTCCCAAACTCGCCTTAGTATAAAATCCCACCTCACCCCAACCTACCTGAACTACGGGGTGAGATGGATTTCCAACTTTTTGTGTTTATCGTTAAAGTTATGAACACAAAATTATAAAAAAACTAAAATAGTTACAAACAAACTTTTTTTGTAAATAAATCAATGCGCCACATACAAAAATAAACATTTATCCTTCACTTCTTTTAATATAGGTAAATGGCTTTCCATCAAATTTATGATGATTTCGCCAACCACGTGTTCAAACGTTGTTCGGTAACGACGCCATGACAATAGGCAACAAAGACAGTGTACGGTAGTGGATTCCGCTCGTCGTCGCTCCGGGCACGTGTGTTCACCAACGCGGCGACGAGCCAAATCCGGGTTTGAATTGAACTTCGGTTTTGTGCCAACTCACCCCATTTTACGGTAATACAATTCAATTCAATTCCTTTTATTTCGGATCCAATACATCCATATGTCCAACTATGGATCGTTTTGGTCTGCAATAAATGATTGATTGATTGATAAAATGATTACTTTAACAGGCATCTTCTGGGTAAGCTCGCTCCACTGTAGGTTGGCTTCCTGCTCTCTTCTTCTCTCCTGGCTCTTCCTTCTTTCTTCTCCTGGATCTTTGCTACCTGGCTAGATGCTGGCCAACTGCAATCCCATTTTCAATAAAAAAAGATCAAAAAATGTACTGATATATTTTTCGGTAGTCTAAGACCCGGTTTATATACTGCGCTATTCAAAAATAAGTATAACTTAGGTGCAAAAATTGTAAAAAACTGGCCACGTGCGAGTCGGTACCATTATCTATAAAAACTGCAAAAAAAACACGTTTGTTGTAGGGAGCGCCCTTAAATATTTATTTTATTCCGTTTTTTAGTATTTGTTGTTATAGCGGCAACAGAAATACATCTCCTGTGAAAATTTCAAGTCCCTAACTATCACGGTTCATGAGATACAGCCAGTAGCTCTAGTATAAGTTTTTTCGAAACAACTAATTCGAACGCGTTTGCGTTTTGTCTCAAAATGTATGAAAACGCTCTCACCGAGTTTGAAATACGCGCGCTCTTCGGTTAGCAACAAATGTTTTACTCGCTGTTTTAGTTTCCACCAGTGACCACTAGAGGCGCTGTTCACGTTTTCATACCACTTTCATACATTTTGAGACAAAACGCAAGTAAACGCGTTCGAATTAGTTAATGTTTCGAAAAAACTTATAAATACTAGAGCTACTGGTGACAGACGGACAGACGGACAGACGGACAGCGGAGCCTTAGTAATAGGGTCCCGTTTTACCCTTGGGGTACGGGACCCTAAAAAGGGGTTTAAAAAACAGATATTTATGACGTTATAGTGCGTGCCAACCACGACGTCGGCGCCCCTCCACAAGGAATCTCACACAGTTGTACGGATTGGGTTAAGGAGGGGCGCGCCTTCGTGGATACAATGTGGACAATAGCAATGTGTTGACATTGACTCTGAGAGACACCTCTATATTAAATTGTTTTTTTTTCCTTTTTTATTTAAATCTTATTATTTTTATTTTGACGCTTTGAGACCATGTACATCTCAAAGCACGTTAGAATAGTCATTATTAAGAATATTTTGACGCTCGGAGACCATTTACATCTTTGAGATATTATATTAAATTTTGTTATTCAGACTGAGACCTTATTACATCTCTCAACTTTACTATTATTGTAATATTTGTAATAGATAATTAATATTTTGACATGAAAATTTTTTAAATTCTTATTGATATATATTGATTTATTCTTATTGATATATTTCTTAAATTGTAAATTAATATTTTCTCCTGAAAAATCTATCATATGCTTATACTGTCAGACTTTTTTAAGTTATACATTAACATTATGACATGTGAAAGTGCCTTGTGGCCTATTTGCAGAATAAATGTTTGAATTTTGAATTTTGAAAATGCAACGAGGAATTTGCGAAATTTTCTCTGAGGCAAATTCAATGGCTCTATCTTTGGCCTCGTCTTTTTCCCTGGGCCTAGATGCTGTCCAGGTAGGGTTGCCAGACGGTCGGGATACGTCTGGATTCTCCCGACACCACCTCGACTCCCGCTAAAATATAAAATCCTCCGACAAAATTTTAAAAGGAACGAAACAGCCACTAGTTTTCTCCCGACAGAAAGTCGAAAATCCCGACAAACAAATTGTCCCGATATTTTGATCCATCTGGCAACCCTATCCAGTCCAGGAGCAAGAAACCCATTTGAAATGAGTGCAAAAAATTATTAAATTAACTATTTATCCCTTTAATTTTAAACTCATTCATTAGGTGTTTGTTGTTTTTAAATACCTGCCTCAAGTATAAGTTAAGTATTAACGTCATATCCTGAATAATAGGATACCTACATTAATGAACAATTCCCGTCGGAATCTTTCCAATGTAAACTTATTTTAAAATTCTCGTGAAAGTTTCTTGTAATTCTGTAAGTACTTGCCGAAAAAAATTGAGAATTTTCTACAATTTGTACATTGGTAGGCGACCCTTAAAGGATGATTCACAGTAGATCGTTCCGTGTCCGGGCCGGCCCGTTTTCTAATACATGACGTGCGACGGCCGTCGATTTCTTGTACTAGAAAACGGGCCGGCCCGGACACGGAACGATCTAACGTGAATCATCCTTAAGCCGGCACTAGACACACCTTCAAATGTAGAACACACGTTTGATTGCTATGTGTGGCAAGGGACTTTGACCGTGTGTTCAAAGTTTGAAGAAAGATTTGTACTTTACCATGCGGTGTCGATTTTTGGACACACAAAGCGTTCAAATGTTGCGAAGCATGTCTGGCCGGTTGCATCAGTCTTCAAAGATGTGTGCAAATCTTTGAAGCTATCTCTGACGCCCGGATTAGGCTGCGTTTCCACCAGAGATGTGCGAGGATGTGTTTTCATATATTTGACACCTCGCTCGGCGTGTTGCGAGGTGTCAAATGTATGAAAACGCATCCTCGCACATCTCTGGTGGCAACGCAGCCTTAAGCACTGTTTAATGACAGGTGTGGCAATTTGCGCGTCACTAGACGCCGACGTCGAGAAGATCATGTCGGAACTCAGCTGGTTTACGAAACCTAGGTTCCTGGAATACATTAACTTTAAACAGAACATGTCTCTGAACAAGTAAGTACGGGTTAATTACATTCAAGTATGACACTGGACTGCGCTCACAGCGATGTCGATGATGACGATATTTCGGGTGATGGGTTCAGTTCTATTGCCACTGTCCGTAGAAGCCACTGAAACTCGAGTGTCTCCGCTCGGCTGGCTAAGTCAAAATACACTATTTGACTAAAAAAAATTATAGTGCCATAGACGATCAAATTTCTATATGGGAACAACTACAATTAGACCACAATAAAGGGCAAAAAATAGAGATGAACCTAGCTCGCCGCTAGCGGCCGACCAAACGGCTCCTACAAATTGGCACGGGCAGATGACGTCACCCGCCTGGTATCGATCGAACCAACCTGTTGTATGGGAAAATAAGTATTTTGCCGTTTTGATTGTAAAATAATGCGTTTAGGTACATAGTTGCCGTACATTTTTTTAAATTATTTTTACTTAAGTATTCTATTGATACCTTTTGTTTGACTTTTGGATGACAAAAAAACCATAATTTTCCGAATTTTCAATGTTAAAAGTGACACCATGTTACAAATTTTAAGATGTGTCAAATAGTCTATTCCGAAATAAATATTTCAGTTCGGAACTACGTCGGTATGGTGAAGGCATAAGGACTGCTAGGACCCTTCTCAAAAAGTCGATTCCTAGAAGACACTGGAAGTCTCTCTTGGGAGATACCGATTATGAAGAGGAAATACGATCTCATACGTGAGTGTAATTATTTACCAAGCAGAGGCCTCTCCGTCCGAATTATTATTATTGAAAGCCTAATGTGTCCCACTGCGTGGCAAAGGCCTCCCTCCTCTTTCAAAGGTTGTACGAAATTTCATAGAATTACTGTTTCGCAGAATTTTCATTTCATAGAAAACATTTTCTCATTCCTCATACTCTGAAAATAGGTCATATTTGACCTAACGAGCGGGTTGAAAGTGGGCCATGTCGCCCCATGGGCTAACATGTATACGTATTTTTGATTCCAAAACATTTTAAATTAACCAATCCAAATGCTTCACCACATTGAATCCACGAATCACAAAACACATCGACAGCCAAATCAGCCAATCAGAGCGTTGGGTTCTCTTATAAAAAAAACTACAACACACCCCTTTCAAAATAAAAAGTTATCGGTTTCTGAAAAAAAAACTTTAGATTCTATGAAATGAAAATTCTGCGAAACAATACATTCTACGAAACATTTTTCTGTAAGACAAGGGGACACCCCTTTCAAAATAAAAAGTTATCGGTTTCTGAAAAAAAAACTTTAGATTCTATGAAATTAAAATTCTGCGAAACAATACATTCTACGAAATATTTTTCTGTAAGACACCCCTTTCAAAAGTTCATCCCGTCATCGCCGATGAGGTCTGCCACGTCTCCTCGTGTTCAGAGGAGTGGTATTTAGTCCATAACTCACTACGAATGGGGTTGACGAGAAAAGTTGAATTATTTGCTTCGAGTTCCGTTTGCCCCACAGAATTTGCATTCAATGCATTGGTATTGAACTAACTGAGCTATCATATCGTGGTAACCTTTCGTACTGACGAATCTTTCAAGGGCGTTTTCACCCAAACCTCGTACCTTTTCTTTTTATATTCGATTACGAACGTTTTACGTCTTTACACCTTCCCAGCAATTAATTTAATTAAAACTATAACACGCAAGTACCAACTTCGCTAGTTACCAAAATTTTAACACGCAAAAACTACGCTAGTTACCAAAACGAATTGACCCGTCCAATAACTCATCATCATAAATTTAAGAGTTAGACTCTTGTCGGTGTAGCTCTGGCCGTCTCCTTGACCTCCTTATACCTACGACACGAATGCTAATTTTCGTTTTATTTGTTTCATGTAGCTTATCCTCGGTCTTCCCCTGCCTCGCTTTCCTTCAATTTTGCCTTCTATGATGTCCTGTATAAAAGCGTCGTGTCGTATAAGACGACCAATCATTTTCATTTTCCAATAACTAGACATTGAATTTTCCTACAGCGGTCAGCCACACCTAAGACGAGCTCGTGCCATCGACAGCTCGATCCTCATAGCTCACGAATGGAACCAGTCGCTCTTCCAGACGAACAAAGAAGACGCAGACGATGTGATGAAGATGAAGCTGTTCCGACTCATGTATGAGTCCGTGAAAGACAGCGATCTTAAGGTCAAGAAAGCGGAGCTAGTTAAGGCGAACTATGAGAACTTAACCGCGTTCGAGCTTGGGTATGAACGAAAAAAAAAACAACTCAGACACGACGCGTACACTTAGGTGACCTCCTGATCCTGACTTGGTGGGGTGGGATCGATATGTGACATTTGACGTAAACTTACTGACATCCCAAAGATTCCCACTTGAAGGATACTTGTCAATATTACATTTGCGCAGAAGCGGTCCAGTACTGACTTCGCATCGCCCCGCTACCGCGCATCCCGCGCAAGTCAGGATGCACTCATTTAAATGTATAAGTAGGCGCAGTAAAAAGCGGTACCGGTACCGAGTCGACTGACCGTTGACACTGACGTTTGACAGTTTTCCCATATCGTACCGCCTCCGCACCGACAAGTCAGGAAGTCGCCTATATTCAGCTCCACATTACACAGTAAGGTGAGCAAGTTACGGCATGGTAAACTATGTGAGAGACGGGGTGTCTATTAGGGGAGGTTGGAAGACAATGAGGATACTACGATATTCAGGTAGGTACGCATGTTTATGCTAGTTACAGACATTCAGATACAGTTGAATGTTACATGATACATCCATATTCAGGAAGAGCAGCTATCGCCTTCCAGGCGAACAACGAAGACGATGTGATGAAGATGAAGCTGTTCCGACTCAGTAGTGTATGAGTGAGTTTAGAAGACACCGAATCTTGACCCTGCCTCGTGTCTATATACTGACGGCTTGTATGTCCGATCCAACCTAAATAGATATAAAATCTATGGCGAAGGTAACCAGAGACCGTCGCGCAGGCAGCAGGCAGCACCTCCTGGTGCCTCCTCGCAGACGACTAGCTAAGGCCCGTGCCCGCGCGGCGCTCAGTGTTGTCGGACCCAACCTGAATAACTGTGTGCCCCCTGAAATTAAAACATCGACCAGCGATCAAATTTTTGTTAACAAATTAAAAAAGATGCTCACTGAATTGGCATGTTATAATGTAAATGAATTTCTGCAAAGAAATTAACTCGAATTTACGTACCAAACAAATTTAATAGTACATTACTTAATAAGGGTGGTAAAACAAAGAATGTCTCAGATCGTAGGTATTAAATATGCGATCCGAGGCTTTCTTTACTACCGCCCGTGTTAAGTACAAAATTTTATGTCACCCCCTGGCCAGAAGGTTGGATTTCCCGTGCGCGGAGCGTGCGGTAATTGCCGCTTTATGGCCAGGTGTGACATAAAAACTTATGTAGGTAATAATGATTAATTGTGTCATTGTACAACCTATTGTATTATTGACTTGTAAATGTATTGTTTACCAATAAATAATCTGAATCTGAATCTGAAGGACAGCGACCTGAAGATCAAGAGAGCGGATATGGTTAAGGTGGACTATGACTACTATGAGAACTTCACCGGATTCGATCTTGGCTATGAACGAGATTTCGTTATCAGTTAAAAACGCTTAGGTATTTAGGTTTAAAGAACTTTATTTTCTCAAAGAAATTATACATTTCACTTAAGAGAAATTAACTTATGAAACTAAAATATTAATAGGTAAGCACCACAAGGCACTGATACAAAGTACAACTTAACTAAAACTAAAACATAAAACTAAGTTGTATTTTAAAGTAATGCATATTAGGTTTAAAATGGCAGATCGCGATAACACTGTTACGCTGCTTAACGACAACCTTTTGTTTACGTCGTGGCATTCACCCCAGGGCCGGATTTAGATATGTTCAATTACAAACTTTTTTTAATTTATTTCTATATGTTTCAGATCATTATAAGTTTTTAAAATTTGGCAAGATATTCGTTTTGTGTTCTAGTCTTGCGTTGTGGTATTGACGTCTATTGGTTGTTCATGCTGCTGTCATTTTTTGGAAGCGACACTATTTTGGGTCAATTTTTGAAATATTTGATTGTTAGGTCGGTCTCCCCGTTTCTATTTAAACTGGCGGTCAAAAATTTCGCGTTACCCTAGTTTAAATTGCCTCAATAGTTTTTGTTAAATATTCTACACTTTATTTACATAATATACTATTCTTCGTATTGCCCAACGGTATTAGGAATTTCCGGGATCCAATAATAAAAATATCAATGTCCAAAAAGGACGATTTTCGCGATACCCTGCTCCGATTAACGTTGTTTTTTGCATGGGTTTCTTACGAGTCCGATTTAAACCTGGAAACGTTACTTTTTTTGGCTGTTACTTTTCCAGTATAGATGTAAAATTAAACAAAAATAATGTCATTTTTAAAAAACTTACAACCTCGCAGTATTTTATATTCCGCGAGTGTATTTAGTTTTAGACCATTTCCTGTTTGATTGACAAATTTGATGATTTTCTCAATGTTGCTATCTAGAACAGGACTATTGAAACCTAATGTTTTAATTTTTAATGTATTTTTGGATTCAACATTAAAAAATATCGTTTCAAGAAAATGTAACATTAGCTGTAAATAATTTCTTTACATTAAAACATCTAAACATTCAAGAAAATACTTTTGTTGTAACGAGTGAGCGTTTTATGTATAACAGGAATCTACACGTTTGCTATAACAGGTACACGTTTGCTATAACAGGTACACGTTTGCTATATCAGGTACACGTTTGCTATAACAGGTACACGTTTGCTATAACAGGTACACGTTTGCTATAACAGGTACACGTTTGCTATAACAGGTTCCTGTCCGGTGCCGCGTCAGACAAGGTGAACGCGATGACGGACATGTCGAAGACGCTAAAGAGGATGTACAACGTTTGGAAGCCGGTGGAGCACGTGAACGCGTATGAGCAGATCGCCAATTTAGCCATAGAGGTGACTCGACCACGGACTTTACATATTTATACTATTTGGGTCATAAACACTTGCAAAAAAAAAAAACAAAAGTCGTCTCTCCTGTGGTCAATAGTTAACGGCTTATGAGCATGTGAGTTATGATTTTATGTCACACCTGGCCATAAAGTGGCCATTATCGCGCGCGAAAAAACCCACTTCCTGGCCAGGGGGTGACATAAAATTTTGTACTTACCACGGGCGATAATAAAGAAAGCCTCAGATCGCATATTTATCGCCCTTGCCTTCGGCTCGGGCGTAAAATACCTGCGATCTGAGACATTCTTTGTTTTATCGCCCTTGGTAAGTAATGTACTATTGTTTGCAGTCGGGGGACCTAATATTTTGATTTTACTTGTATGTAGTAGGTAGGTCCCCCGACTGCAAACAAAATAGATTTCCTTGAGTTCTTTATTAGGAAACTTGTTTTTACAAGATCGATGAATTTATGGAAGACAAACAAACATGGCCAAGCATTCGGTCGCTAAAGACGTCGTAGGTTTGGCTAGCGTGTCCCGGAGACCTTGTGTGCTGCTTCGCTCTGCTGCTATCTGCCTGTTTCAATCAATATATCATCATCATCATCATCATCATCAGCCTATATACGTCCCACTGCTGGGCACAGGCCTCATAATAGATGCGAGGGATTGGGCAGTAGTCCCCACGCTGGCCCAGAGCGGGTTGGTGACTTCACATACAACTTTGAATTTCTTCGCGGATGTATGCAGGTTTGTTTCCTCACGATGTTTTCCTTCACCGAAAAGCTAACGGTAAATATCAAATGGTATTCCGTACATAAGTTCCGAAAAACTCATTGGTACGAGCTGGGATTCGAACCCACGACCGCCGCTTGCCAGCCGCATGCTTGAACCACTGGGCTACCGTAGCTTAACACAATCAATATATGTTAATTTTTAATTATTATTTCCATTTTATATTATATGATTGACTTATTGGTTACATACTTGTTATGTAGGTATACCGTAGCATTAGTTATTGAAAACTCACGCGTGTCAGAGCGGGACTTTTGCAATGCAATCTACGCCCTCTTAATAAATGACTACCCATGACTATGAAGAAGTAGACATTGGGAAAAGCGTTACTTTTCGATCACCGTTATTGTTATTCCCGTTCCAAAAAAAACACATTGAAAAATCACCGTGACTTTGTCACTTTGGTTATTTCGTGTCACGACATTTGCGTGTCGATCGTTCCCGGCAGTTACAACTATATTTACAGTTATATTTTTGTAACAACTGATGTTACTCTGTGACAGCGCACCGCAGTCACAGTCACAGTTAGTAACAGCGGTCACGAGGCACGACGCGACGCGTCGCTTAACACACTGTTCCAGTGATATCGTCGCTAAGTAACAACGTTATTTTGTAACGTTGTTACTTTGTGACAAGTCACACTGTTACTTTTTAACGGCGGATCACCGTGATTTTTTCATCGTGAAGTTATTTATCACCCACCTCTATGAAGAAGAGTCAATGGTTAACTTTTTTTAAAGTTTTCAACTTTTTTGTGTTCCTTGACAGGTGACCCATTTAGTGGACATGGCTCGAGCGATAGAACCGATTACCCCGGATAGCCCGGGCCCGGGAACAAATTACTAAGTGTGCAATATAATTATGAAACAACCTCTTGTTTTTATTTCTACATGTGGGAATACCTACTTAAATTTCTCCAAGTAAATTAATGGTCCCCTATTTCCCGTTTAACGAAGTTACTACTATACTACAAGTGCACTACTACCAAATACTTAACAACAAAGTTGACAACGCGACCGTGCTGGAGCAAATGGGCTTGCAGCCCCTGCAGGTGCCACGCGCGAGCGGGCCAGCGGTCGGCGCGACGGGCGGCGCGGGTGGCGCGGTGGCAGCGCGACGCCCGCGGCGCTTGTTCGCGGTGCCCGACGTGCGCACGAGGCGCGGTGCGAACGCACCCACCCCTAGAGCACGGGCCGCTCTAGGCGGTGGTCTGCAACAAACGCCGTAGGTCGCGTCTGGCGTAACGCTGTACGCGACGTGCGAATGCTTACTATGGAAAATGGAAATGCACTATAGTGGTCTCTCTCACACGCCAGACGCGGCGCACGAGCGCCGTGCGCCGCGTCCGTAGGTCGTACGCCGCCTACGCAAGTACGCAGTCATTTCGGAGCATTCAGGCGGAACGCACGTCGCGTTTTTGCCATTGAAAAATTGAAGATGGTGAAATTTACAAAAGAACAAGATGAATTAGTCAAATAAGTACCTGAGAATTTTATTTGATGCCAGCGATAAAGATTATAAAAACAATGTGTTGAAACACAAACGTTGGGAAGAAATGAGCTTGGGTTGTTGGTCTACCAGAATCCGTTTTATACCTTGCCTAGGTACCGAGGGGTGTTCTGTCTGTGTGTCCGTCTGTCTGTCTGTAAAGTCTAATTGTGAAATCGTAGCTCCTTGGACCGATTTGAAATCGAATGCTAGTTTAATCGAGATAGCTACCTATTATTCATAAAAATCGGTTGCCGTGGGTAGGTACTTACTATGCGGCTTGCGTAGGTACAATGTGATACTTAAATAAATATGAAGTACAGCGGACTAAAGAAATACCTCGTGTGTTCATAAGTTTTGAGACGAACTTTGAATACCTATAAAAATAATTAAAAATATGGCAGCTGCTACCTACTGCTATTTAATTTTTATTTGTGTTTGGAATGTGTGTGTTCAGATAGTATGGTAAAAGCGTGTAGTCATCATTACTTATTTGGTAGAAAATAATATATTATAAGGTTATTTAAAAAAATATGGAACTTCAACTGCACGCGTGCAAAAAAACTGATCAGTTTGCGCTGGAAGGCCTGGAAGCCGCGTCTCAGAGCGACCATGGTAGTTTGCGCTGGAAGCCGCGTCCAGCGCAACGTCCGCGACGCGGCTTCCAGCAGACGCCAGACGCGACCTACGGCGTTTGTTGCAGACCAACGCCTTAAACCACATTGTGCAAGAGGCAGGCGACGTTGATATATTTGCTGACAGTATTGGAGTGTTCAGTAGGAAAGTTTTAGCTCTATGAAAAAATAGGCTGTGCTTTTTACGTGTTTAAAACTGTTTGTTGATTTTATGATGTTTATTTTATTGGTGTATAATGTTGAAAATATATGTGTTGCTATTACTGTATGTACGTAAATAATTATGCATAATATAGTTTGTTTATATGTAATAATTTAGCTACCACATAAGTGTTTTGGTGTAATACTGTCATCTTATGTGAGAATAAATAAATTGAATTGAATTGAATTGAAGTGACAATTTTACAAGAATAAGCCAACATTGATTCACTAGATTCCTATGTATTAAATATATATTATTATTATATTTATTGTATTATTTGGTAGTTCGTAGTATATTAGGTACTATAGTTTGTATATATATATATATATATATATATAGACTTTGTACACGTGATAGTTTGTCTATCTTCTGGTTCCTGTCTCCACTCAATTGCTCAAAGGTTAACTGGAAGAGATGATCCCTTTTAGAGATAAATTCGCCTTTGTACCGAAATGTCCTAATTTGTTTGTATTTTTTACTTATGTGTTTTTCTGTGTACATACAATAAAGTTATTACATACATACTCGTACATAACTTGACTAGATAGATTGTTTTTGGTCAGGGGGTCTCAAGTTCCGTCATCGTCAGTTCATCGCGCCGCTGCAAGTATATCCAGGGTGTCCTAAAGATCAATCGTACCGATTTTCATGCTTTCAACACCATTTGCAGCATTCTCCATACAAAGCCCTTCTGTGCCGCCAGCACTATAAGTACGTAAGAGTTGAATTAGTATTTAAATGTGAAGTAAATTTTTCTCTCTTGAATGCAAAAATTGCAAAATAACTTAACGCTAAAATGAAATAGGTACATAGGTACATTTTAATAGGTAATAAAAAAATTAATCCTATAAACACCTTTTTATTAGTAATGGAAAGAAATACACATCGCAGACTGACCAGTTTCTGTTTAGTTGAGTTTAAACTGACCTTATGTTAAAACACTAATACAAAGAGAACATTCAGATGGAGACAACATGATACATCTAGGACTCTTACTCTTACGTAAGTAAAGACAATGAGTATTTAATGTAATTTTCATGCTTAGTCTAATCTAAGGGCATAATACTCATAAAAAACACTCGTGTGACCTTATTATGAAACTCGCCTTAGGGTCGTTTCATAAGACACACTCGTGTTTTAATGCCACTCATTATCTACCAGTTGCATAAACTACTATTTTGGGGTACCCCTTCAATCATCAATAATAATGGTGGGACTCGCCCGTCAAAAGGTAACTCTTCTGGGTTTCTCCCCCAGAATTGCGGAACATTCTCAAAATTTCAAGTAACTTTCCAGAAACTTCCGGAACCTTCACAATAATCTAAATAAATAGGTAAATAAGTTTCCTGTATTTGGTTTGAACCCTTCTTGTGGAAGAGCGGGGTCTCCTGACACAAGTATTTCCATGCTTAATAGGAGGCCCCAACCAAAAGTGTTACAAACATTGTAAGAAACCAATAAAGATTTTTCATTTTCATTTTCATAAGAAGGATTCTGTCGAGAATTTTTGGTGTATTAAGGATGATTCACAGTAGACCGTTCCGTGTACGGGCCGGTCCGTTTTTTAATCAACGGCCGTCGATTTCTTATAGTAGAAAACGGACCGGCCCGGAGACGGAACGGTCTAGTCTAGCGTGAATCATCCTTTATAAATATAACGTCTTCAACTTTTTTTAGGCGAGCATTTAAAACAACTGGTAATGAATATATGTTTACAGTGAGTTTAGGACATGTTTTCAGTTTTTGTAAAATTAAATTAATGAGAATTTTTCGTAACTTTCGAAACTTATCCTCGGTGCCGTGCTAGCCTAAGCCACTGTAGGTACATAAGTACAATACAGGGTGTACCAGAAATAGTATTTTGCTATAATCGGCAACGAATTGTAATTCCGAATATCACTTTAACCCTTTGAACGCTAATCTTCATGTATGGCAGTGACACCAACACGCCAACACATTTTTAAGGCGATATATCGATTGAAAGAGACACCCTTTGTTTTTCGCTCACGACAAAACGGGATGCAACCCTCTCCGAGAATGGCTTTTTAGACTAAATCTCGTTAAATATCTGACTGTGTGCAGGTTTATTAAATTTCCTCTTGTCAGTACCTAGATGAGGTAAAATACCATCATATTAAATTAATCGTGTCTTTTAATAATGCGTTGTTTTAGTAGGCTGAGGAAAAAAAGGAAAATATAGCCTCAACTTTGGATTTATTTTCTATCGAGAAAATTTTAAGCAATCATGTTTCGCTATTGTCATTATAGTCGAGAATCATATATCTGAAAATCAGCCCCTACTGTTTGCTAGTCTGGGCAGGACAGCGTTTCAAAATCTCCAAATTTCTCAGTGTAGCGCCTTAATAAGGGATTGAATAGTGTTGGCATGAAAGTGACTTTGACGACGTACGTCATAACATAACACTTCGTCTTTGTTGGCGCCGTGGGTAGGTACTAAAAAGCGACACTCTTAGGCGTCATTGGCGTTCAAAGGGTTAAAAGAGAAATTGTATAAAAATGTCCTGTATTATGTTTTTGTTCCAGTGGCGTTCAGCCCGGTAAACAATCAAAAGGTGAGCAAAGACTGGATTCGCAAGGAAGTTAGCGCTATGATCGAAATGACGTTGGAATTCGTTAAAGGTTCGTGTTTAAGCTGGAAACGCACAGACAGCGGTGGCGGCGCGGTGCGGAGGCGGTACCGGTTGTAATATTCGAACTAATATGAAAGGGTCCGCACAGAAAACCGGCCTGGAAAAAAGCGTTCTGTGCGGACCCTTTCATATTAGTTCGACGCCCCGCCCCGCTACCGTTGTCAGTGCATTTCGGGCTTTAGGTACGCGATATTAGTAAACGGGACTTAGGCGACTTCCTGACTTGTCGGTGCGGAGGCGGTACGATATGGGAAAACTGTCAAACGTCAGTCTCAACTGTCAGTCGGCTCAGTACCGCATTTTAACTGCGCCCAGGATACATTTAAATGAGTGCTTCCTGACTGGCGCGGGATGCGCGGTAGCGGCGCGATGCGAAGTCAGTACTGGACGCATTATATTACTACTGCGCAAATGTAATATCGTCAAGTCGGAATCTTTGCGACATCAATAAGTTTACGTGAAATAAGAAAATGTCACATATCGATCCCACCACGCCAAGGAAGTCGCCTTAATTGCATACCTACATCATATCCCCATCATAGGAATCCGTTGTTGAGGACCTCCGACACGACCACGCGGGCGGCTTAAACACTGGAACTTTCTAAGAGTTTGCGCTCTCGGTCGGTTGAACGGCTTCAACCGAATCTGAGGTGTCAGTGGAATCGAGCTACTGGTAGTTTTGTCGCTGGTTCATTAAACCTAGCCTAGCTGAAAAAAATCCAGCAAGAAACTCAGCTAGGCCCGACCTGGGTCGGACTGACTCTACCCGATATGCGGCAGTACTGGAACGGATTAGGGACTACATATATATGTATGTCTGTGTGGTCTTGGGTTCAAATCCCGCCAATTTTTTCAATGAGCGAGTTGGGGGGATTCCTCGCTCCTGTTACCACCTGACGCAAAGGTTCCTAGTACACTGGCGGAGTTGCCTCGTTGTATGGAGAGGGATATCCTTTGCACCAGGTACTCACCAGAGCGGGGGTCTGTGTGGTCGCGATCTAAGTATACCTGACATTCCAGACATGGACATGAAGATGCGTGATGTGCGTCGAGTGGAACGTCACTACTACGGCCTCTACGACTTCGGCGCTGGCCAGATCTTCCAGAGCATTCGCAACAAGTTTGACCACATGTGTGTGTTGTACAAAAACACCTCTCGGATCAGCCGCATCATGTCTGACAAGATTGACGATTTCCAATTGCGTTCGCAAGTTGTCGGCATGCTGCAGTTTATGTGTGAGTTATCTTATCTAGATGAAGGCCCTTGTGGATTCATCATCATCATAATTATCAGCTGAATGAGATCCTCTGCTGTACATTGGCTTCCCCCAAAGAGTGCCACAATGAAATAATTTATTCATGACAATATAACATAATAATAATAGTTGGAGTCTTGTTTGAGACACGATAGGGTACGGACGCGTCCATCCGCAGCCCAAAACATCCATAAAAACTCGGCAATTAACAATAGGCCTTCGCGAAACAATAGAAACACGTGTTCTCCAAGGACCGCCGCGGTACTTCGTCCAACCGGTCAACCAAACTTCGCGCGATTCTCTACCTCATACTTAAAATGCCGACGCCAGTTCAAAATATGCAGTGCAGTGTCTTATATAGTATTTAGATAAATAGTGAGTGTATGTGTATTTAATGTGAGCGACAACCTCGTCCCGTCCGTCCCATGCACGACAGCTGGGATAATACTCAATGCAAACCCTGCGAATTGGTGAGCTCTTTCCAGTTTAAACTCTTCACATTTCTTTTAAAATTAATGATTCGTTAGAAACACATTCGCATAGGGTCCACAATGTAGGTAACAGCCAGGTCTACTCAGGCACCACGGTCGTGTAGTGGTCCCTTAAGCATAATCGTAATATTATATAATCTAGGCGAGTAAGTTGATACTCACAACCCCGGAAATAACATAAAGATAAATATGTAAAAGCATTAACTAAAAGTAAACGCCTGACAACTGAATAACGCGGCGGTACCTTCTTTTGTATGTATGTATGTATGTGAATGCCTTATTGTACACAAGAAAAATGGTTGAAGTATGCACACAGAACAGAGAATAAATACCTGGGTGTCTACTAACTATCGTCATTTCTTTTAATCTGTATTGCTAAAATTTAGTACCTAGGGCTCTCGGCTCTAACAAGAGGTAATCAAAGACCTGTCTCAATTAAACGGCACCGTTACGTGATGACAAAAACATTAGGTATAACTGCACATTCATAGTCGATACCGGTTATAAAATCATTATTTTAAAATTCTACCATAAAACATTGCCTAATAACTGAACATAATGCCGAGCCAAAAAAAACGCACCGGAGATATTTTCAAAGAAACTCGGGTCCCTGACATCTGCTACACAACTGCAGCGAAAGAAGTCGCCAACAATGACTTAATGGAGAAAATAAAAACTTTAGAACTAAAAGAATAGTGCGTAAGTACGTAAGGCACAAAAAAAAATATCGCCTCGAGTCACAACGATAGGCATGCTACCTGACATGGAATGTCTTACAACCATAAGGTCCGTGAGAGTACCTACATGTAATGTCATCCCTTAACATTAAAATCGGGAAAGTTACCTACTACCAACTCAAATCTTTTAGTAAGAAGAACAAAAAGCACACTAGGGCTACCCGAAGGTATATATCATAACACTCAAATCAAAGCTATGAAGACGCAGCTATCAGATTCGAAAGAAGGAATTAACTATGAAGAATAGGAACCTCAACAAGACGACTTCTACAAGATGGAGCGTAAAGCATTGAAGCACTCACTTTCTACACACGAAGACAACACTTAGTGAGGGCCACGTGAGGGCTCAATCAAGCACTAACCAGAATTGGTTAAAACTCACCCACCCTGCCGAAAACTATTCTGAAGATTCAACATTGAAGTTATGACGCAATTAACACATAAATCATTAATTTTGTGATAAAACTGTGTTACTTATCTAGTGTGATGGTGATATGTTGATATTCTGTGTGCATTTCTAAGAGTGGCAAATGTGTATTTAACTTTTTAATTTTTATGTTTAACTAGCTAAATAAGGTGTACATAATTATAGTGTAAGTACTAAATATTAATCCGCTTTGTGCTAACCGTAAGAGCAGAGCAGGGCGTCATAAAACCCTCTCACCCAACCTGGAGTACTCAAGTAACTACAAATCTAACAATGCCGCAGTGCCGCTTTAGAAAACAACACACAAAAGCAACTGAAGATAATAATGTAAATATTAAGATCGTCTTCGGATACCAATCGACATTGCAGCGGATTGCCGTCGCAGCTGCTAGTGACAATAAAGTCTTAACTATATCGTAAACAGACAGAGCAAGCGGAAGGTTGGCCGACCAATATTACTTGAAACGGACACTGAATCTGAACTAGACGAGGTCGAACAACAACAGGATGAAAGCCACGAAGGCCACCCTCCAACTCACAAATCTGAGTAACAGCAGTCATTCTCCCTTCATACATATTGACACACGTATTTATTTATTCTTCCTTTTACTGGGCACGATGCTGGTATTCGGTCTGGTTGTATCTATCCCTTCAATCCACCTCCCGACTGCAAAAGCCCTACACTCCCCTCCTGTACTTATTGGCTCTCCGGTGTCTCGGACAGGAGGGTCAGTTGGAGACACCAGGGCGGCAGAAGACGTAGAGGACCTAGCGAAAGGGTCCGAACGCTCGCTCTGTCACAGCACTTGCAGCTACGGATAGAGGCTGCTAAAGTTCCTATGCACCTCCGGCCGACTGTCTGTGCGGTGCCAGTGCGATCATTTGAGCAAGGTCGTCAAGCCTCTTCGACCCTCCCTCCCGGGTGTGGCCAACGCCTCCGCGTCCTTGCAGCAGAACTGCTGGCTGGATGAGTCACCGGAACGGAACGGAACGGAACGGACAATATAACATAATAATAGTTACATACAATAAAAAAACAGACAAAACTAACTAATAAAATTGCCACGAAACGGGCCCGCCTCAGCATAATGCTGACTCGACTCGCAAGTCAGCGCTGGTCTTCCGGCGGGACCATTTTTGTGGTTCACGTTGAGTAATGACCGGTCCTACGTCACCCACATCCAGCTTATCCAGCAAATCCCCCGGTGGTCTTACTCGTAGTTGTAGTTTTGGGCCCGGACACATCTCCACGGTACGGCACCGGGCACCGTCTACGGTGCGACGTCACGGCGTTGTGTACGGTGCCGTGTACGGTGCGACGGCACGGTGCCGCGTACACCGCCGTGTACGGCGTACGGTGTAACAGGTGTGACGTCACCAGGCGCTGATTGCCGAAAAATCGAAATTATTGTTTGAAATTAGTATATAATAAAGTAAAAACGTTTCAGTAGCTATTATTTTATGTTTTTCCACCATTTTGGTCACAAAACAATGGTAAATATTATAATTGCATCTTCCCTAATTCAAGTTTGATATGTCAACAGTGAGTGACTACATGGAGATGCTCTCCCTCATCGACATGTTCAAGGAGCGATATACCTATTGGAAAATGACGTCTCGTTTATGGCAGATCAGAGATCAAATCCAGAAGTTCCTAACCTCGAGAAACGTGTTGCCGTATCACTGGAGTGCTCGTAAGTTGATCAGAGCCTGAGGGGCTACCGCGAACCACAAACGAAGTATCTCCCTCTCTGTTGCTCCAATATGCAAGTGCGACAGAGAGGCAGTTATTTCGTTTTTGGTTCGCGGTAGGCCCAGACTCCGAACATCGTTTAGTGCCGTCCCTTTCACTCATATCACTGCCAATGCCTATACATTGTGGGCTGCGCAGCACGTAAGCATCGACGTGCGTGCACGTGAGCTTGCACCCGTAAAATTTTTTTTTTTAGTATTTGATGTTATAGCGGCAACAGAAATACATCATCTGTGAAAATTTCAACTTTCTAACTATCACGGTTTTTGAGATACAGCCTGGTGACAGACGGACAGACGGACGGACGGACAGTCGTACAGACGGACAGCGGAGCCTTAGTAATAGAGACCCGTTTTACACTTTGGGTACCCTAAAAACGGTCTTTAATGTCTTTATTTTCCTCTCCGATTCAAAACTCGAAACCGCGGTTTTTAAACGAATTCGAAACCGATGTGGAATCGGTTAAAAACCGTCGGTTAAACTCGCTACTCGGTTTTTTCACTACTCGGTTGCAATCACTAATTGTGGCGTAATTTTAAAATAATGGGCCTGCTGTAGCTAGTTTCACTATGGAGAGATCACTTTACCATTTAATTCGTATGCCACTAAGACCTCTGCTTAACACATAGCGCCATCTGTTGGGAGCTTCTACGTTGTGTTCATAGATTGCGCCATGTGTTAAGCAGAGGTCTTAGTGACACATTCTACTAGACTGTAAGCAGGTACAGAGGAAGAAACAGCTAGGAAATCCGAACACACTGCACGAAGCAGTAAACAGTATAAAGACACAAGGCGACTTCCTGACTTGGCGGGGCGGGATCAATATGTGACATTTTCTTCTTTGACGTAAACTTACTGACGTCGTAAAGATTCTCACTTGACATAATACTGTCAGTATTACGTTTGCGCAGTAGTAATATCATGCCCAGAAGCGAAGCAGTACCGCCTTCGCATCGTCCCGCTACCGCGCATCCCGCGCCAGTTAGGAAGCACTCATTTAAATGTAGGGGCGTAGTAAAAAATGGTACTGAGTCGACTGACAGCCGACACTGACATTTGACACTTTTCCCATATCGTACCGCCTCCGCACCGACAAATCAGGAATTTACCTTATAGATTTCATACAGGAACTAGGATGGTTAGAGTAGCGCTACCCCTTTTTCACGCAAAATAGGCACGTTGGATGTCGACTTGCGGAAAATGCCCAGTATAACTAACTAACACATTATTATGCAAAAAATATACATATTTTTTAAATAAAAAGGGCTTTTATCCAGCATCTAGCCAGGGTGCAAAGATGAGGGCGGCGTTATTTGAACTCAGAAATACAGATGCCGGCAGGATATTCCAAACCTTAGCCGTGCGCATTATAAAAGATGATGAAAAGCGCGATAGGCCGGGCCCAATAAACCAATAGGAGTGCGCGGTTGAATAGTGGCCTGGGGAAAATCCAGGGGAAACCGCCGACATGACCACGCGGGCGTGGAATATTCTCAGGCGATTTCCTGATTTGTCGGTGCGGAGGCAGTACAATATGAGATAAGTATCAAATGGCAGTGTCAGCTGTCAGTCGACTCGGTGCCATTTTTTACTGCGCCCCTACATTTAAATGTGTGCTTCCTTACTGGCGCGGGATGCGCGGTAGCGGGACGATACGAAGGCAGTACTGGTCCACTTCTGCGCATGATATTACTACTGAGCAAATGTAATACTGATTCCCACTTGACAGTATTCTGTCAAGTGGGAATCTCTGCGACGTCAGCAAATTTACGTCAAAGAAGAAAATGTCACATATCGATCCCGCCCCGCCAAGTCAGTAAGTCACCTTAAAGTTTGCGCTCACATCTTGCTCACATCTAAGAGTTATCTGGGGGCACGGCAGTGCCCCCGCCAAGTCGAACTAAAAGGTGCACGGCCGTACCATCCTTTTCTCGAAGCCATTCAGGCCATTTTCAACATCCTGTAATTTTCTCCCACCTAGAACCCTGAATGTTCAGTAACATGTTGGGCATAATATGGGTTTGATATATTTTAAATAACATTCAATTTAAACTTTTATTTTAAGAACTATTGCCCCTCAAAGTTCCTTAGTTTTGTCACTGACATACTGACAGATCATCAAAGGTAAAAGGTACTTCTAGGATACCCACAAGCACCAAATTTGAAACATAATTTATTTTTAGCCTATTAATTGCTAGAAAATCAAAACATATTGCAATCTCAGTCACGTATCAGATATATACAAACTGCATAAGTAAGTTTGTAATCCTATACAAAATACTTGCGATTACAAAGTTACCTTTACAGTTTGAGTGTATGTACGTTGCAAGAAGTCGTACCTGGAAAGAAAAAAAGAAGGACTGTCTACAAAAAGAGATGAGATCCCATCAAAAACAATACGTGTAAAAAGATGCAAGTTTCGCAACACAAGTTCTTCTACAACAAAAAAGTAATGATATGTAATGTTAAACCAAGTCGGTTATATTTTAGTCAATAATAGGTACCGGAGGGGTGTCCACAGAACAAGATTTCCAACGACTTGCATGCCCCATGTATGGGGCACTGGACTGTGAACGTGTTGAAATGTCCAATAAATTCTAATATATTTTTATTCTATTCTAATTGTAATTGTAAATATTTCCAGGGGAAGATGAATGGCGCTGATACAGGACAATGGCTCCCGAACTCCCTGCTCTTTCGAATATGGGGATCAAACTCCATCTCGTAAGGCCCACCATACCATACAACAAAAAGAAACAAAGAAATTTGGGTCAATTTTCTCTATCAATAGGGTTTAAACATTTTTTTCGAAAATCGAACGTAACAAATGAAAATGGATCTCTGTTCGAATCGCAAATAATTCAAATTCCATTTAAAGTACTATGTCTTAAATTTAGTACGCGCAACAAACGTAGTACAGACTTGCAAGTGCGACAGAGAGGGAGAACTTCGTTTACGGTTCGCGGTAGGCCCTCAGAAACCTTCCGCGAATCGAAAACGTTTTGTTTAAGAAGATTTCGTATATATGAACCGCTAGATGGCGCTGTAACTAACAGAAACTTGCTTACGGTTGTTCGATTCAAATTCCTTAAGACAGAGCCGTCTTTTGGTCATATTTGATTGGTTATTGGTATCACAAAGTACCTTTCTATATTGGTATTTAGTAACTTTTACAAGCCAAGTTAGAAAAAGTCATATTTGACTAGCCAGGCCCTGGGTTTTAGATGATTTTTAAATTATATTTTTATTTAACCTGTATAAATTTATTTATGTAAAAAATAATTTATTAAAGTAGTAATACCTAATCTATGTATACTTTTATGAATAAATGCCTTCTTAACAATAAAAATAATTCGGCAGTTTAAGTTTTAATGTGTAGGTACTTATTTAATACTACTATATACCCTCTGAGTCCCAGATTTTTTTAAATGTCAAAATGCTAGACGCCCTTTGTACAAATTGATGTACATAATAATTATTTGCTGACAGTCCTGAACACACTTTTTTCGATAATCTATGGGCTGTCAAAATAAACCCGCGAAAATTCAAATTAAAATGGCTAAATATATGTACAAAAAATAAGTACTACCGGCGTTTATGCCCGGGGACTGACGGGTGAACTTTATTATGTACAAAATTTGGTACCGGGGGTCCTAGGAGGCTACGGTGGCAAGATATAAGACCTGAAAGTCAGATGACAGCTCGCAATCTCCGGCTATGGGAGGACTTCAAATCGCAAAATTATATCTTATCTTATCTTATCGCATTGCCGACTCGCAGATCCCTCTCTTGGCAGCTCTGACGACCTATTCACCACACAATACTTACTACATACTTAAAGAGGAAGTAGGTACTAATAGTACTTATTTCAGAAAAAAAAAATTGTACACACAAAATGTAGTCTACATTGCGCCATATTGGTTTTATTGCAACATCACATATCCTACGTTATTCGGGATGTCGTAAGGATTCCAACGATACCTCACACTTCTAAATCGGTTAAAGCGTTAAGAAGTTCTGGGGGAACAAAGAAACTCACATTCATACATGAAACCTGTAAACATTACCTACACTGAAATATAATAAACGGGTTACTCACGTTTATTATCTTTAAAACTCGCGTATTAATTGTCACTTCGGGCGACATGTTTCGAACTCTTCGGGAGTTCTAACCGCCCTAACTTTAATCGTGACGCTGGCTGGGTGTTGCCGCCGGCATGGAAACCTGTGATCCCGATCATAGAGCGGGAAGTGCGTTATGACAATCGAGTGGACATAGTGAGTTCAGTGTGCCTACTATTGATCGGGGGGGACGATCCCTCACCACGACCTCATACAACACCTTCAGCTGTCTGCGCGTGCGTCACGTGCCTTGCGGCGGGCGGCGGGTAGTTGGACAGTGTGCAATGATGTGCAATCGGCGCGGGTCGCAGACGCACTCATACTGAGGAAGAACTCCCGAAGAGTTCGAAACATGTCGCCCGAAGTGACAATTAATACGTGAGTTTTAACCGTTTAGTAAAATAAAGTTATAACATGTCTCACAAAAGTTTAAATTAAAGGTTTCAATATGTCTGAGACTCACGGAAGTTTTCTATTTAAAATTGCCTACACTGAATTAATTTTGTATTAATAAGCAGTACAGTAACGCTGCTAACGCCAAGTAAGTAAGCTGTAAGTTGGCTAGAGTCTGGCTACGTTATCTCTACCTAGCAAATGAACTGTCAAACAAAAAATATAATTTGGCAACACTGTGCATTATGCGTCATATTTCTATGGAAATGTCACGGAAATGTGACGTGTGAGGTAGTGTTGCCAAACCAAATATTTGTTTGACAGTTCATTTGCTTGGTAGAGTTAAAGCGGGTATTACACTGTCCTGAATCAGGCGTCCTAACTAGTGGAGGGGAGTTGAAGCATCTCGCCCTAACGTATAGGTCGGAACCCTTCTAAGTGTCCTAAATTCAGGACAGTGTAATATCCGCTTAAAGTAGCCAAACTATAGAGCGATAGGCCGCGACGCGAGTTCCGGGAGGTCGCAGGTTCGAATTCGAATCGTGCTCGGTGCCTAAGATATTCAATTTTTCCTTTATTTCTAAATTTGTAGATTACCTACACTGGTTTTATTTGGGCAGCCGTTTGAAAATTGGCCGGACCAATTTTCGAATTTTGAATGATGAATTTTATTAAATTTTCGTGTCTCCGGAAATTTCAGAGAATTTTTCTGAATAACAACCGGTCAAGTGCGAGTCGGACTTGCGCACGAAGACCTATACCTATAAAAACGGCAAAAAAATCTTGTCTGTTATTTGGGAGTCCCCTTAAATTTTTATTTTACTCTGTTTTTAGTATGTATTTGTTTTTATAGCGGCAACAGAAATACATCATCTGTGAAAATTTCAACTGTCTATCACGGTTCATGAGACAGACGGACAGACGGACGGACAGCCGAGTCTTAGTAATACACTGAGCGAAAAAAATACTAATTATTAGTAAGTTTTAGTGAATCCCAAGACAAGGAGATTATACACTAACGGTTACAAAACAGTTTAGTAGTAATTAAGTAGTTACAAGGACAAATTTCTTGGTATTAGTAAATAACTACTATTATCTAAAACTGTTTTGTAACCGTTAGTATATAATCTCCTTGTCCTGGGATTCACTAAAACTTACTTATAATTAGTATTTTTTTTCGCTCAGTGTAGGGTCCCATTTTTACCCTTTGGGTACCTACGGAACCCCAAAAAGTATGAGAATATGTGCAACATTGCTTCGTGATATGGTTGTCAATTTCATTTAAAAGGATTGATTAATTTAATTGCATTACTTTGATAACAGTAAATCTAAATAGTAATACTAATAATGAATTTCACGCGTTTCATTTTAACTACTTTTTGTTTATTGAACCCTGAGATGTTGGAGAAGACTAACTAACTAATAACTTTTTTTTAATAGACGCTATAATATCTAGGAAATATTTTTAATCGAAAATAGAAAAGCCAAAGTTTTCGTTCAGTCCAAAAGTGGTAGACTTAACACGTTCACAGTCCCCATACAAAATGTTTAAATTTTCTTGTACGTCCAAGCAAATTACTTCCATCACACGTCCGTGCTCCACGTTTGGGTCACTCGGACCAGGTGCGCACTCGGATTATTACAATTATAGATACTACTGCTTCATATCTAACTAAAATATGAATTGATAAATCAGAATTGTCTTTATAAGCCTTTTATCGAATGCAGTTATAGTGATTTGTGTGCGTACCGCACCCCGTACATGGGTCACTATTAGAGATGCAACGGATATCCGGTTGCTTTCCGGTATCCGGCCTAACCGGCCATTATTTTACTATCCGGCCGAATACCGGATAGTTGCGCACTATTCGGCCGGATACCGAATAGTGATTCTGTTTGGTATTTAACTTTGAAAAATGGTTAGTTAGTATACAAGAAAACAACAACGAATTATCAATATTCGTTTATTAGTATTACCTCATCAGTATTAACTCGTTTCTTGCCTAGAAAACGGTCCGCGCGAACCTACAATACGTAACAGGTTGAAACCTGCACGACGCGCCCGCCGCCAAACTAAAATGTAGGTATCGTTTGGCCGGCCGAATATTCGGCGGCCGGATACTCGGCCGGCGATGAGGCCGAATATCCGGTATCCGGCCAAACAACTATCCGTTGCATCTCTCACTATAGCCGACCAGGTACGCACAGTGCGTACCTGGTCGGCTATAGTGACCCATGTACGGGGCACAGACTTGTGGAGATAGTTCGTCGTGACCCATGTATGGGGCACTGGACTGTGAACGTGTTAATTGGCTATATGGACGAGTATTTTTAATTTAGGTATTTTATTAGAGAAGGGTTGATGAAATAAATAATGGATTCACATAGACAGTGGCTTCTTGTGTGTAAGTACCTATTATGTGTTTAAGATGTACCTAGTTATATACATAAATTTACACTAACGCGAAACATAAGTACATTATTATTGCATACCTTACTGATAATTTATATCGGTACCCTTACCATAGAGTTTGCAATGTTTGCATTACCGTACTCGCTAGCGACTGCGTAAACGATTTAGTATGGACAAAAGTACAGCGCCTCTGGCGGTTACGCAATAGAACTAAGAATCGCCATACTAAATCATTTGACGACCGCTTTAGCTTAGTTGGTAGTGACCCTGCCTACGAAGCTGGAGGTCCCGGGTTCGAATCCCGGCCGGGGCATTTATTTGTGTGATGAGCACGAATATTTGTTCTTGGGTCTTGGATGTTTTCTATGTATTTAAGTATTTATTTATCTATATAAGTATGTATATCGTCGCTTAGTACCCATAGTATAAGCTTTGCTTAGTTTGGGACTAGGTTGATTGTCCACAAATATTTACGCAGTCGCTAGCGAGTACGGTAATGCAAACATTGCAAACTCATTGATGAAATAAATAATGGATTTCATATTAAATATTGTCCACAAATATCTTGGCAAGGGTATTGGGTTTGAAACCCACGATACAGGCTTTGCTTAGTGTGGGTATCATTGTTACTACTAGTTTGGTTTGAACGAGGAAACGCAGCCAGCCTTCTGGGAACCATTCCCTGCAGCGGGGATCTTGGGGATATAGGTTTTGTAGGTTTACATAGTTTTTAATATTAAGTAAATAAATGATTTTGTATTTTGTTGTTTTTATAAGATAGTAGTTGACTGGTAGAGAATGCCTTTAAGGCCACTCTACCATTTGTATGTATCTTTTTTAATGTGCAATAAAATTTAAACGAAGGGGAACTAGACCTTATTGGGATTATTGGCTTTGTCAAGTGAGTGCGCAATAGACAGCAGCCGGGATCAACGGCTTAACGTGCCTTCAACTTCAAAAGCACACATGACCAATTGACCATAGGTACTACATATCCGTGTTAATATGTAGGTAGATAAAAATTGTGGATTATGTAAGAAATGTTTTTGAGTGCTTTGGAAGGCACGTTAAGCCGTTGATCCCGGTTGCTGTCTATGGCAGCAGTCGTTAAGCCAAGTTGGAGGCCTTCGGGCGGCTTGAGAACTTCTAACAGTCAAGTTGCCCACTCACTTGACAAAGCCTAATCCAAATAAGGTCTAGTTTCCCCTCGGGGTTGGAAGGTCAGATGGCAGTCGCTCTCGTAAAAACTAGTGCCTACGCCAAATCTTGGGATTAGGTAGCGGACCCCAGGCATCCTTCAGGATGCAACTGTACTGGGATAACGCTAGGAGGATGATGATGTAAGAAATGTTTGATTATTTATTAATTTCAGTGCTCCCATGGATAATCGTCATTTGTATTTACTGCATATTGACTAAGGTAAGACTATTCAATGACGCATCCACATAAATACCCTTTGGAGTTGATTGCGTACGATTATTGTAGGTATTTCACCTTTTTTTCGTCAATTGACTAGCTTTGGCCCGCGGCTTTGTCCACGTTACAACTCGTTCATCGCGTTAAAATTTAATGCTATTACTTACCTAGTTATCGCTCTTCCATAAAAACTTTTAGCCCTTTAAGGGATGAATTCCGGGATAAAAAGTATCCTATGACCTTCCACAGGACTCTATCTTCATAACAAATTTCATCTTAATCGGTTCAGCGACTTAAGCGTGACGAGCTATATATATATATATATATATATATATATATATATATATATATAGTCCTCCTCGCCGTATCCGGCGACAGCGACTCGGTCAACTGTTTTTATTTACGAAACTTTGACGTTACGTACGTTGACGAATATGAACAGCGACGCTTACAAGACCTGGATGGTAAGCGTGAAGAGGTAACAGACAGACAGACATACTTTCGTATTTAAAATATAAGTATACTAAACTAGTTTTTTCCCGTGACTTCGTCCGCGTGGAACTCGTTTATCACGATAGAATTAAGTAATTGCTATTTACTTATATCATCAGGCGCTTACCTAGTCATCGCTCTTTCATACAAACTTCCGACCCCTTAAGGGATGATTTCCGGGATAAAAAGTATCCTATGTCCTTCCCCAGGACCTAATTTATCTTCATACCAAATTTCATGTAAATCCGTTCAGCTGTTTAAGCGTGAAGAGGTAACAGACAGACAGACAGACAGAAAAAGAAATGCTGCTAGCGTCTTCGGCACAATGGCGCAGGGGCCATATTTAGATTAAGATTAATTTTTATTTTTATTTTATAGTTTGTAGATTTAATTAAGCCCTGAGCAAAGAGTACAATTTCGATAAATGAAAATAAGTAATTTGTATGTACCCCGCTCCCGGACGAACGTGCTCGTATAGAATAATTTTAGTTCGGAAACCGTCCACTAAAATATCGCGGGAATAAATAATGTAGCCTACATCACAAATATAGACATTGGGACAACAATATTGACATTGGGATAGAGTGCGTGAGTCCCGCATTTTTAGCCAAGTCCCGCAATTCTACAATAAGTGTCCCGCAAATCGGGGCACATAAGTTGGCAACCCTAGCTTTATACTATACATAATTCCTAGTCTCTGATACTACTGAGTGAAATAATGCGAAGTAGCTTCGTAATTGGGCCAATTTTTTAGGCGTTGTAGTTTTTTATTTTCGTTAGAATTGCATGAAAATTGGTAGGTTGGAAGAGCTCCTGATTCTGTACACACGTAAAAAAAAATACAATATGGCGTAACATAGCGCCATCTATGAACACAACGTAGAAGCTCCCAACAGATGGCGCTATGTTTTAAGCAGAGGTCTTAGTGGCATACGAATTAAATGGTAAAGTGATCTCTCCATAGTGAAACTAGCTACAGCAGGCCCATTATTTTAAAATTACGCCGCAATGTATAGGCATTGGCAGTCTATATAATTCCTAGTCTCTGGTTATGTATTGTAAATTAATTTAAGTGCAAGTAAATTCTCGCCGAAATTAAATTCGATTTAAAACTTAACTTTGGGTTAATACCCAAATCTTTGGGTTGAAATTTTAACTACACGCATCTGCACACATATCGTGGTCGATAATTCGTACTGTATGCCTAGAAAAGGGTTTATCAAAAAACAAACACTAGGTAACTAATTAGACATGCGCAAAATGTATCACTAAAACGAAAAAGAGTGATATAGGTACTTCATTCCTTAACTGTGAAGTATATTGTAATAAAACGCGCGCGACGATAGCGATAAATAGCTTATTTAAAGGAATAAAAGACTAAACGTTGTGAATTTATTTTGGCCAATGTGAATCGTCTATGGTTTTAGGACCCCGTAATGTTGTAGCCGAAAGAACCCAGTTTCTTTAATGTGAATGCTTGTCAGATCCTTGGACTCTCAGCCTACACAAAAACGTTAATGGATACCCTAACGTTCCTATTAGTACTTATTCCTAGCCAGTTTTTCCTATGGATTATACCTACTCATTATTAATTTTGTATTATTATTATTATTTATTTTTTCAATACTATCTGCTACCAGCTCTTCCTACGTCGGTCCGTTAAATAATAGTAGCGGGGTTTATAAAGAAGGGCAAATTTTCTTTATAAGCCATTTCCCTAGATCAAAATTACCCATTGTATACTTTCTACGCATAAAACCCAATCATTAAGCTAGCTAAGGATAATTTTGATAAATATAGTATGGTATGTTGTTGTATTTTATCCATACAGGCTACTATTATCGCAGGATGCAGAATGACCTCTACAGAGAATTCTAGCTCGATCTACTGATGAAGCTAGTTCATTAGTAGTCGTGTAGATGATTGAAGATCATCTCTAGCTAATAACCCCGACTAGCCCTAAGCTCACCATTGTTTACTAGACCTAATGGTATATAGCTTGTGAGGCAGTTAGACTAAACAAATTGTTCCACTTATGATGAAAAGACATGTGATCTACTCCGTATTGTCACTAGAAACAACTCAATTCTTGCTGAGATGATTCTATTGTCCTAATCATAACTGGAACCTGAATTAGACTGATTCATGGAAACAAACATTGCCTCCTATACAATTTATGACTCTATTCGGTTGTAAATTGTATACATAACTAAAGTAACGTTATTAGTTATTGCATAATTTGTTAAAACACTCAAATATATACCTGAAGCTGTATCTCATAATAGTACTCATTTATGTGAACCACTTCCCTTAACCAAGGCAGTTTGCTACTTAGCTCAATAAGTAATCGGTGAACATTTAAAATTATAAAATTTACATACAGTTGTATTATTTAATCACTTAGTATTTGTTGAAAGACCTAGGTTTTTAGACCTGTTGATTATTACTACTGACCCAACCTTCCTAGTGTTTATTGGGTGATCTAATTGCTTACAGACGGAAAATAGACACTTGTTTGCTTTTACTACTTCAATCTCAAGCCACCCAAATCCTTTTTAGCGCTTGCTGAACGACCTAAATACCTACAGACGGACGCTAGGCTTTACAACCTTTATTGGATGACCTAACTACCTAGAGATGAACAATAAGGCAGTCACTGCTCCTCTTACTACAATCTTAAGCTACCAAATCATTCCTAGTGCTTGCGGAATGACCTAAATACCTACAGACGGACGCTAGGCTTTACAACCTTTATTGGATGACCTAACTACCTAGAGATGAACAATAGGCAGTCACTGCTCCTCTTACTACAACCACAGGCTACCGGAACCCTTTCTAGTGCTTGTTGAATGACCTAGATACCTATAGACGGACGTTAGACGTTAGAACCCTTTTAGTGCTAATTGGTTGACCTAATTACCTATAGACGAACGATAGACAGTCAAGGCTTCCTCTGACTACAAACCCAGGCTCCCAAATCCCTTCTAGTGCTTGGTGAATGACCTAGGTACCTACAGACAGACGTTAGGCATTAGAACCTTTGTTGGATGACCTAAACTACATTAGAGACGATCAATAAACAGTCGCTGCTCCTCTCCACTGACAGACAGACATCAGAACCTTCTAGCTCCTGCTGAACGACCTAAATACCTACAGACGAACGGAACAACACCTATAAAATTCCTAGTACGTGACGAAAGACCTAACCGTTCGAATGGTGCCTAACATGTACCCTACATCCCATAGTGTGTGAATTTAACCTATTCCTATCCCCATTTTTACCCCTTTTTGCTTATTTAAAACTAAAACCAAAATATAGTCTTTAGTTTCAAATAAGGTTGTGATTTGCCCTAAGCTTAGACTGGAAGAGTTCGGCGAGCTACTCCGAGGTAAGTCAAACCCTAACAGCTCGTGTAAGTTGGCCCCCCTTCTCGTCCGTAGACATGGTGGAGAAGGTAGCCTACCCTAGCGTGTATATACGTCAATATATAAATATATTTAACAAGACCGATCTCCTGAATACTGGACGATTTTACCAAGCGGAGTATACACTCCTTTGCCAAGGTCTGGACTGAGCAGAATAGGCCATGGTTACGTCGCCAGCTGGGCATCAGAAAATCGTGGAAGATAATTCGCTTTCTATGTCGGTAAAGAGAAAGCGCCGAGCCACTTCCAAACTCGGTTGCAAATAAGGCTCCGGGATGACCGCGTTTGGCACCGTTTGGATACGGTAATCCCGTTAGACATACTGTTTGTCTAGATAGCATTCTGGCTACAAAATAATTTAAACAATAAAAACTAAAAATCCCCATAAAATTAAGACAATTTAAAGTAAGGGGTGATTTTCCCGCCATGCAGAGTGACCTCCCATAGCAGCAGAATCACACCCTTATTGACCATAGAACACCCACCAATAGTAATTTGACAGCAATAGCCAGAGACACTACCAGCACGATCGACGAAATTAAAGTGTCGCTACCTACAACCCACACCTCCTTTTATACTCTGACATCGTGGATTCGAGAGACATGCGAGACTCGACGGCCAATCGAGACTCGGGGGACAATCAAGACATTAGGGACTCGACAGACACGCGGCACCCCGTCAAAGCAGTGCCGACAAACGATGCCGCCAAGCGGTAAATCTAATAGACACCGTCAAAGAGACGCCGCCACACAATACCGCCAAGCATTATACTCGATTAACAATAGGAGGGGACAATCTAGACATTAGAGACTCTGCAGACAATATGGGGGGACAAATAAGACATTAGAGACTCGGCAGACTATAAGGGGGGACAAATAAGACATTAGAGACTCGGCAGACAATATGGGGGGACAAATAAGCCATTAGAGACTTTGCAGACTATAGGGGGACAAATAAGACATGAAGACTCGGCAGACAATAGGGGGGACAAATAAGACATTAGAGACTTTGCAGACTATAGGGGGACAAATAAGACATGAGAGACTCGGCAGACAATAGGGGGACAATTAAGACATGAGAGACTCGGCAGACAATATGGGGGGACAAATAAGCCATTAGAGACTTTGCAGACTATAGGGGGACAAATAAGACATGAGAGACGCGGCAGACAATAGGGGGACAAATAAGACATGAAAGACTCGGCGGACACGCGGCACGCTGTCAAAGCGGCGCCGACAAACAATAGCCTACTCCTTCTCATGACAAAGGGTCGTAACATCCTTTCCTTAGTTCTAACTTATTCCTCAGCAAATAAGGTTTAATTTCAAATGTCGATTGCTTTATATCAATCGATGCCGGCTATGCATGGACGAAAAGGAATAGGTAATAAACATTATTGTTGGGTTCATTGGTAATTTTGACATTATTTTACTGTCCAATTTAACGTTTTAAGCTGGCATAATTATAGGTATTCGAGAATAACCTTAGCATCCTTAGTAGTATAATTTATTCGATGTGTTTCTTGACCTTGAATGTTTTTATACATTCTTTCGCACAAAATAAATCCAGATGAATAGAATTACTTTAAAAATACTCAAGGGGCACGGTAGTGATCCCGCCAAGTCGCCTAATTATTTATAACAACTTACTAAGGCCGTCAAAAAAATTAAACAGTGAGCTAAGTCAGCTGTCCCCTGGAAACTATTTTAATATAAACGTAACTGGACCTGCCAGCGGCGTTCTGTTACAATATCACTCATTTAGTTCACTAGTTCAGTTTCGTTCAGTAGCTCAACAGATCCATAGATACGAGTCTTGTTTGAGACACGATAGGGTACACGGACGCGTCCATCCGCAGCCCAAAACATCCATAAAAACTCGGCAATTAACAATAGGCCTTCGCGAAACAATAGAAACACGTGTTCTGCAAGGACCGCCGCGGTACTCTTCGTCCAACCGGTCAACCAAACTTCGCGCGATTCTCTACCTCATACTTAAAATGCCGACGCCAGTTCAAAATATGCAGTGCAGTGTCTTATATAGTATTTAGATAAATAGTGAGTGTATACATGTGTATTTAATGTGAGCGACAACCTCGTCCCGTCCGTCCCATGCACGACAGCTGGGATAATACTCAATGCAAACCCTGCGAATTGGTGAGCTCTTTCCAGTTTAAACTCTTCACATTTCTTTTAAAATTAATGATTCGTTTGAAACACATTCGCATAGGGTCCACAATGTAGGTACCAGTCAGATCTACTCAGGCACCACGGTCGTGTAGTGGTCCCGTAAGCATAATCGTAATATTATATAATCTAGGCGAGTAAGTTGATACTCACAACCCCGGAAATAACATAAAGATAAATATGTAAAAGCATTAACTAAAAGTAAACGCCTGACAACTGAATAACGCGGCGGTACCTTCTTTTGTATGTATGTATGTATGTGAATGCCTTATTGTACACAAGAAAAATGGTTGAAGTATGCACACAGAACAGATAATAAATACCTGGGTGTCTACTAACTATCGTCATTTCTTTGAATCTGTATTGCTAAAATTTAGTACCTAGGATTCTCGGCTCTAACAAGAGGTAATCAAAGACCTGTCTCAATTAAACGGCACCGTTACGTGATGACAAAAACATTAGGTATAACTGCACATTCATAGTCGATACCGGTTATAAAATCATTATTTTAAAATTCTACCATAAAACATTGCTTAATAACTGAACATAATGCCAAGCCAAAAAAAAAACGCACCCGAGATATTTTCAAAGAAACTCGTGTCCCTAACATCTGCTACGCAACTGCAGCGAAAGAAGTCGCCAACAATGACTTAATGGAGAAAATAAAAACTTTAGAACTAAAAGAATAGTGCGAGTCACAACGATAGGCATGCTACCTGACATGGAATGTCTTACAACCATAAGGTCCGTGAGAGTACCTACATGTCATATCATCCCTTAACATTAAAATCGGGAAAGTTACCTACTACCAACTCAAATCTTTTAGTAAGAAAAACAAAAAGCACACTAGGGCTACCCGAAGGTATATATCTATCCCGAAGCTATCAGATTCGAAGGAAGGAATTAACTAAGAAGAATAAGAACCTCAACAAGACGACTTCTCCAAGATGGAGCGTAAAGCATTGAAGCACTCACTTTCTACACACGAAGACAACACTTAGTGAGGGCCACGTGAGGGCTCAATCAAGCACTAACCAGAATTGGTTAAGACTCACCCACCCTGCCGAAAACTATTCTGAAGATTCAACATTGAAGTTATGACGCAATTAACACATAAATCATTAATTTTGTGATAAAACTGTGTTACTTATCTAGTGTGATGGTGATATGTTGATATTCTGTGTGCATTTCTAAGAGTGGCAAATGTGTATTTAACTTTTTAATTTTTATGTGTAACTAGCTAATAAGGTGTACCTAATTATAGTGTAAGTACTAAATATTAATCCGCTTTGTGCTAACCGTAAGAGCAGAAAAGGGCGTCATAAAACCCTCTCACCCAACCTGGAGTACTCAAGTAACTACAAATCTAACAATGCCGCAGTGCCGCTTTAGAAAACAACACACAAAAGCAACCGAAGACAATAATGTAAATATTAAGATCGTCTTCGGATACCAATCGACATTGCACCGGATTGCCGTCGCAGCTGCTAGTGACAATAAAGTCTTAACTATATCGTAAACAGACAGAGCAAGCGGAAGGTTGGCCGACCAATATTGCTTGAAACGGACACTGAATCTGAACTAGACGAGGTCGAACAACAACAGGATGAAAGCCACGAAGGCCACCCTCCAACTCACAAATCTGAGTAACAGCAGTCATTCTCCCTTCATACATATTGACACACGTATTTATTTATTCTTCCTTTTACTGGGCACGATGCTGGTATTCGGTCTGGTTGTATCTATCCCTTCAATCCACATCCCGACTGCAAAAGCCCTACACTCCCCTCCTGTACTTATTGGCTCTCCGGTGTCTCGGACAGGAGGGTCAGTTGGAGACACCAGGGCGGCAGAAGACGTAGAGGACCTAGCGAAAGGGTCCGAACGCTCGCTCTGTCACAGCACTTGCAGCTACGGATAGAGGCTGCTAAAGTTCCTATGCACCTCCGGCCGACTGTCTGTGCGGTGCCAGTGCGATCATTTGAGCAAGGTCGTCAAGCCTCTTCGACCCTCCCTCCCGGGTGTGACCAACGCCTCCGCGTCCTTGCAGCAGAACTGCTGGCTGGATGAGTCACCGGAACGGAACGGAACGGAACGGAACGTAGCTCAACAGATCCATAGATACCTACGATATAGATTGGGTAAAAAAAAACAGTCATTCATTCAATCATGCCGTCTATGTCACTCTCGGAACGAATGAGTGGGTAAACAATATGAATCATGAACTGATCGGACTAAAGTATTGAAGTATTATCAATCCGAACTGAACTAGTGAGTGAATGAGTACACGAGGTGAAGTACTTCATTTGAATCATTCAAGTTCAAGTTCAAGTTCAAGTTCAAGTTCAATTATTTATTTGCTTTTGACACAATTAGATGCATGCAAATACAATATAAGTCAATAATAAAAAATCAATATACAAAATAACAATAAAAGTCAATAATTAAATTCAATTCATAATACAATATAAATAATTACAATAGTTTGTTTAAAATTTAAAACATTAGCATAAAATTATACCTAAACTTAAATAATGCTATGTCAATCAAAATAGTTTGCATAATATTCGTCAATAGAATAGAATGGTCTATTTAAAAAATAATCTTTCAAATTTTTGTCAAATAATTTTATATCGTCACAGTCCTTTAAATCTTTGGTCAACTTATTATACACTCTTATTGCATTATTACCTAAACTATTGTTAAAATGTGCATAACTGGAGGCGTTTCGTTCGTGAACTACTCATGTCTAACGTGTGTCTAACTAATTTGTTCTTACTAGACTACTGCGCAACCAGCGCAACCAGTGCAACCAGAACCACCACCAAAGGATATCAATCATTACTATCAGATGCTACGTAAAAATGTGACAACCAAGGATGCTGATATGATCATAAAAATGACTCGGGATTTCCTAATGGGTATATATTATTGTTTTATCTACACACACATCATAAATCCTCTAATATGCGTTCGGAAACCGTAGAAAATGACTCTCATTTCAACATTCAATAAATTTATGGCAATTTTCTTATCTGTGGCTAAGGCTACAGCAGTAATATAATTTTCATTTTAATCTCATATATGATGTTAAAATATTAAACGTCAAACAAAACTGTCAAAATTTAAATGTCAAAGTTGACATGTCCCTATTCTAGTATCACTGAAAATTCAAATTCAGTCGATGCGAAATGTCAGCTTGATGTTTTTTTAGTAAATATCGCACGAAATTTGAGTTAGAACGACATGATCACATCAGAATAGGGACTTACTTTTTAAAATAACATTCAGGTATCGGTTGCCAGTTCTGATTTCGATATTTTCGCAACCGTGCAAAAAAGGTTGTATTAACACAATTATAGTATTTATTTACTACGGTTTCTGAACCAATCTTAGAGTAGTTATAATATGTGTGTAGATAAAGTAATGTATGCAACTGTACATAATTAGGCATTAAAACACTCGTGTTACCTTATTGTTTTAATGCCCCTCATTATGTAGATATCAGTTGCATAAACTACTATTCTGTTCTCATGCATAATCGCTTTCAACTAGTACTTAGAAAATTCCAGTGTTTAAGAGGATTGAGGAAAAACGTGCTTCGGGCGCCATCGTTTTCCACCCCTAAACCTGAACCGATTTGCATGATTTTTGGAAATGATGTAAGTATCATTAAATACTAGGTTTATACGTTTTGATTTTTTGGAAATATTGCATACAATTGAAAACATGGACCCTTAAATTTTTTGACACGAAAACTTCGTCCTGGGTTTTTGTTATTATTTAATAAACTAGAAAGATTTACGAAAAAAGCAAAACGTATATACCTAGTTAAGGATGTGAGGAATCGATCAAGGCCAAAATTGTCTCATTTGATAAAGGTTTAAGGGGTGGAAAACGTTGGCGCCCGAAGCACTAATTCTGCTTGAAATTAGGTACTACTGTCTCTATCGCACGCAAGAATATTCCGGAATGCCTGTTCTCGCTCGCACGATAGGTACACAATAGTCTTAAACCGCCCGCGTGGTCGAGTCGGAGGTTTCCGCCGGATTATCACCAGGCAACTCTTGAACCCCTAACTCCTATCGCTTTATTGGGCCCGGCTTTAAAGCCACAGTCAGGTTAGAAAAAAAATAGGAGTAAAGCTGCACAAATTGCTCTAAATTAGTATTTTAATACTGAAACTTGTTGTTTATAGATATGCAACAGAAGATGATCATGATAAAGCGCGTTCAGAGTAATTACGTTGGTTCAGCGGAGTTTGCCACCGGTATCGTGCTCAGCGACATTTTTCGCCGGTTTGTATTTAAATATATAATATCTGGGCGGCCGAGCTGTGCTCGGCGTTTTCCCGGGCATGAGACCTAGCTACATCTACTGCTCGTCCCCGAAAACCCCCACATACCTACCAAATTTCATCAAAATCGTTAGAGCCGTTTCCGAGATCCCGGAAATAAATAAATCTATACATATAATAAAGCAGAAGAGGGTCGAAAATCTGTACATTGAAGATATTAGTAAAAAAATCGATGGAGGGGTCTAAGAATCGATAACAGAACACGTTTCAACTGTTTTTAGAATTCGTGTCTGTTTGTCTGTTTGTCTGTTTGTCTGTCTGTTTATATGTCTAACTATCACGCGAAAACTAGCGAATGGATTTTAATACAGCCTTCACTAATATGTTTATTGGATCTTCGGCCAGGTTATAGGCTATAAAAATCATATAGGTTAGGGATGAAAGGGGTGAAAAGAGGGGTTAAACTTTGTATGAGAAGTCTTTCAGTTCATGATTTACAGGCTTGAAAATTGGTAAGTATATACATGGACGCAACGTAAATAGAACCCCATTCAAACATTTTATAATAAACAGATAGTATTTGAAAAAATGGGGGGTGAAATAACAATACCTCTGCCTCTCAGGGCTAAAGACAAAAATACAAAAGTCCCTCAAACCATATTTAACTGTTTGAAATGAGAGATCTAATTATGTTGGTCAGTCAGTCTCTATCAATATTCACAAACCTTACTACGAAACCTCGGTTTTTTTTTGTTTTCGATGGAGGGTACCGTACCTACGCAGAGCGGCGGGCTCTCGGTTGCATGGTAGCACTTGCGACATGTACTACCTATATATTAAGTATGCCCATTTTTGTATAAAATATTATTTTTTGAGGTGATAATTACAAGAATGATATCCATTTTCAAATCGAAGATGGCGGACATTTACTTATTTACTTTTCTTAATAATCGATATGGGTGTCATTGAGGTTCTTCGAGGTGCCGATTAGTTGCGTTTTCCGTCAGCAAAATGTATAAAATACGTTCAGCGCGTAGGTAACAGACATAAATTTAGGGTATATTGGTAACCGTTAGTAAAATATACCTACGTAACAATAAACATCAAGTATGACCAAATTCGAAAGTTATAGGCGGATAGGAAGCAAAAAAAAACAATTCTCAGAAAATCACATAACTCTTAGAAGCACCCAGGGTGGGTGCGCTATCAACCAAGGCCTCTACTCCATCTTCGAAAGTGAAAGAACAGACCAAAGTAGGTATTCAGTTATACCTATGTTTTACAATAAAGCACTTTGAACTTTGAAAGGTATTCCACTAATTTATGAACAAAAAAGTATCTATTCAACCACCTCTTTACAAAGCCATTTGATAGGTCAAGAATTTCTTTTTGTTCAATCATCTACATTGCTTGATGCGTAAGAAGTATTTTACGTACCTGCATCATAATGTTCGAATCATTTCGCACTGGCTTTTTTATCTACATTACTTGACGCGTAGGAATTATTTTCCGCACCTGCATCATAATGTTCAAAAACGTTAGCGCGCGCTACGCTCGCTTTTTAATCTACATTACTTAATGCGTTTGAAGTCTTTTCCGCACCTGCATCATAATGTTTGTAAAAATTTCGCGTTCGCTACGCTCGCGTTTTCATCTGCATGACTTGATGCGTATGAATTATTTTCCGCACCGGCATCATAATGTTCGAAATTTCGCGCTCGCTACGCTCGCGTTTTCATACACATTACTTGATGAGTATGAAGTATTTTCCGCACCTGCATCATAATGATCGAAAAATTTCGCGCTCGCTGCGCTCGCGTATTCTTCTACATTACTTGATGAGCATTTTTCGCATCTGTGTGTCTTTTGTGCAGTAAATAAATGTTTCTTCTTCTTCTTCTTCTTCTACATCATAATGTTCGATAATTTTCGCGCGCCCTACACTCGCGTTTTCATCTACATTATAGTTGATGCGTATGAAATATTTTCCGCACCTGCATCATAATGTTCGAAGCATTTCGCGCTCACTACGGTCGCGTTTTCATACACATTACTTGATGAGTATGAAGTATTTTCCGCAATTGCATCATAATGTTCGAAAAATTTCGCGCTCGCTGCGTTCGCGTTTTCTTCTACATTACTTGATGAGCATTTTCCGCACCTACATCATAATGTTCAAAAACTTTAGCGCGCGCTACGCTCGCTTTTTCATCTACATTACTTGATGCGTTTGAAGTCTTTTCCGCACCTGCATCATAATGTTCGAAATATTTCGCGCTCGCTACGCTCGCGTTTTCATACACATTACTTGATGAGTATGAAGTATTTCCCGCACCTGCATCATAATTTTCGAAAAATTTCGCGCTCGCTGCGCTCGCGTTTTCTTCTACATTACTTGATGAGCATTTTCCGCACCTACATCATAATGTTCGAAAATTTTCGCGCGCCGTACGCTCGCGTTTTCATACAAATTATAGTTGATGCGTATGAAGTCTTTTCGGCACCTGCATAAGAATGTTCGAAAAATTTCGCGCTCGCTACGCTCGCGTTTTCATCTACATTACTCGATGAGTATTTTCCGCACCTACGTCATAATGTTCGATAATTTTCGCGCGCCTAACGCTCGCGTTTTCATCGACATTATAGTTGATGCGTATGAAGTATTTTCCTCACCTGCATCAAAACATTTCGCGCTCACTACGCTCGCGATTTTCTTCATTTCTTGATGCATATGAAGTATTTTCCGCACCTGCATATTAATGTTCAAAAATTTCGCGCTCGCTGCGCTCGCGTTTTCAACTACATTACTTGAAGAGTATAAAGTATTTTCCGCACCTACATCATAATGTTGGAACATTTTCGCGCGCCCTACGCTCGCGTTTTCATCTACATTAGTTGATGCGTGTGAAATCTTTTCCGTGCCTGCATCATAATGTTCGAAACATTTCGCACTCACTACGCTTGCGTTTTTATCTTCATTACTTGATGCGTATGAAGTATTTTCCGCACCTGCATCACAATGTTCTTTTTTTTCATTTTGCGCTCGCTACGCTCGCGTTTTCATCTACATTACTTGGTGCGTATGAAGTCTTTTGCACACCTGCATCGTAATGTTTGAAAGAATTCCCGCTCGCTGCGCTCGCGTTTTCATCTTCATTACTTGATGAGTATGAAGTATTTCCCGCACCTGCATCATAATTTTCGAAAAATTTCGCGCTCGCTGCGCTCGCGTTTTCTTCTACATTACTTGATGAGCATTTTCCGCACCTACATCATAATGTTCGAAAATTTTCGCGCGCCGTACGCTCGCGTTTTCATACAAATTATAGTTGATGCGTATGAAGTCTTTTCGGCACCTGCATAAGAATATCCGAAAAATTTCAATCATCATCATTTCATTTTGCATGCGCAATGTTTAGCGAGACAGCCCGGCGAAATACGGTGTAGAAGTTGATATGGATATTCACGCGAATGAAGTCGCGGGGAAAAGCTTGGATAAATAAATTTCAATCATAAAAAATCCTCTCCCTGTGATCCTGATCTGTGTCCTTTAATTGAGGTGTGCAATAAAGAGTAGGTATTTGTTGTTGTTTAAAACTGGACTACCCGTGCGAAACCGGGGCGGGTTATACATGCGAAAGTAACTCTGTCTGCCTGTTTCCCATTAAAATGCTCAACCGATTTAGATGAAATTTGCTATGGATATAGTATGAGTCCTAGAGAAGGACATATGATACTTTTATCCCGGAAATCATCCCTTAACGGGGTTTAAGTTAGAATGGAAGAGAGATAACTAGGTAAGCGCAAGAAATAGAAGATTTTTTTTTTATTAATAATGGGATTGCTCTTGGCCAGCATCTAGCCAGGGAAATAACATTCTAACGTGATGACCGAGTTCTACGCAGACGAAGTCGCGGGCCAAAGCTAGTATATAAATAAATAAATATACAAGTGTAGTATCTGCGTATAACGGATCTCTTCTTGTATTGGTTTGTACCTGAGAACATACGCTCGAATAAAATAAATTGTATAAATTCAGTGGCTTTATTTCGGAACACAACATTGGCGACGAGGATTTTGAAACTACGTGCTGCAGCGACTAAACAATCGGGAAGAGCACAAAAAAAAACATCAAAAGTAAGAAATTAATTACTTTACTGATGATCGGTAATGGCGGCGGAAAATTTGAGGTTATCACAAATTGAATGAGACCCTGACAAAAGTCACGTCAAACATTACCTATGAACAACAACGGAAAAACGTGAAATGAAACGTTTAGCATGTCTGACGACGACAATGACAAGGCAACCAACGTAGAAAAACAAATAACTGAAGCCGAAATAATATCATTAATCAAACAGGGGAAAAGAACGTACATTTATCGGTGTACGAAAGAGACTTTACTGCAAATACTGGTGGAGGTAGGCTTGCAATGCCCAGAAAATCCAACAGTAGACGAGTTGAGAAGAACTTTGAGTGAATACTATCAAAACAAATACGCGTTGGCGTCGGTATCACAACCAAAAAAGCAAGAAGCAAACTATAATCAAAATAAAACAACAATGACTAGTAATTACGAGATAAAACCCTTTGATGGAGAAAATTGGGAGGTGTTCGAACAACAACTACAATCGTTAATACTGTTAAACGATGTGCCGGATCAAAAACAAGTTCCATTACTGCTCACTAAACTAACTCCCAGAGTGTTTGAGACGTTACAGTTGTTGTGCGAATCAAAAAAACCGGTCACATTAAATTTCAAAACCTTATGTGAGAAGTTACACCAAAAATATACACAAACACGGAGTTCGCTACTGGACAGGGCTGAATTCAGGAGACGAAATCAATACCCGTCAGAATCTATCGAAGATTATGTTTTTAACCTGAGAAAATTAGCGAGAAAATGTAGTTTTAAGGACGAAGATGATCAAATAAAAGAAAAATTTATTGAAGGGGTGCATTCCAAACTTATTATGTTTGAATTATTGAAACAAGCCCAAGATATGAAACTAGAAGACATGATACAGTTAGCAAAAACTGTTGAAGCAGCCTACAAGCATTCTAATGGAGAAGGCGATACCAGTAACATCTCATACATAAAACCCAAGTCAAGAATGAAGCAAAAGTATACAGTATCAAAAACAACAAACAATAAAAATATAAAAAGCAAATGTTATTGCTGCGGTAAAGAAAACCACATAAAAAAAGAGTGTACTTTAAAAAATAAATACTGTTCGGAGTGTGGTCAGCAAGGACACATTTACAAAATGTGTCCACGAAACAGGTTCAAACAGAATGTTTTGGAGGTGACTAGTAAGGAACAACCAGAAGAACAAGGCTTGGAGGATGTGAAAACTTTGTATGAGGAATATGAAACTTATAGGTTTGACAAAGTAAGTAAAATACCACCATATGTAGTCGAGTTAGTAGTAGGTAATGGACAAAAAGTGCAGTTTGAAGTGGACACAGGTGCGGAAGTTTCTGTCATGCCAATAACCTTTAAGGAAAAATACTTAAAAGATTATAGTATTGAAGAATGTAAAGTGACATTTCGTAATTTTGATCAAACAGTGTCACAACCATTAGGTATAGTTCGGAACATTCCTGTAAAATATAACAATACAAATGAAATGTTAAATATATACATATCAAACAGGTCAACACCTTGTTTAATGGGGCGGGATTGGCTAAAACAATTAAAAATGTGGCCACCTGTTTTCAAGGATGTGGCTTCCTGTAAGTCTAACATAATAGTACAAAATGTTTCAGATGCCAAACAACTAATTAATCAGGAGTTCGCAACAGTATTCAGCCCAGGGTGGGGAGATTATAAAGGTGAAGCAATTCCTTTGAAATTAAAAGGGAATGCTACACCAAAGTTCCTACCAGTGCGACGAGTGCCTTATGCCCTGAGAGACAAGGTAAAACTTGAAATTGAAAGGTTACAGGAAAACGGTCGTATTGTGCCAATACAGCAGAGTCAATGGGGTACACCTGTAGTCCCAATCTTGAAGCCAGACGGCTCAGTGAGGCTATGTGGGGATTATAAGGTAACTTTAAACCCAAACTTAGAAATAGATCACTACCCTCTTCCACATGTAGAGGATATTTTTGAAACACTAAAACAGGGGGAATACTACTGTGAACTTGATCTGAAGGAGGCATACCTACAGGCTGCCTTGACGGAAGAAAGTCAAGATTTAACCACAATAGTCACAGAATTTGGTACCTACAAATACAAATACTTACCGTTTGGGGTCAATACAGGGCCAAGTTCTTTTCAGAGATTAATGTGTAAAAAGTTACTAGGAATACCTAATACTATTGTGTTCATCGATAACATCTATGTGGCTGGTAAAAGTTTACAAGAAACTTATAAAATTCTAGTCCAAGTGCTAAATAGGTTAAAAGAGAGTAACTTTAAATTAAAACCAGAAAAATGTAGACTTTTCACTAGACACATAGATGTGTTTGGTTTTCGCATCAATAAAGATGGAATGAGCATTATAAAATCAAATATTGAACCACTGCTGAACGCCCCTGCTCCGACAAACCTGACAATGTTAAAGTCATTTTTAGGAAAAGTAAATTATTATTCCAGATTCCTTAAGGACATGGCTTTACTCTTAACACCACTGTATGAATGTACCAAAATAAATAAATTTAAATGGACAGAGGAATGTCAAAGATCATTCGATATAATAAAACAAAAATTGGCATCGGCAGACAATTTGAAGCATTACAATCCCGATTTGCCAATTATTTTAACTTGTGATGCCTCGGATTGCGGGTTGGCAGCCATATTGTCCAACCGTGAAACAGATGGGACAGTTAAGCCTATAGCCTACGCCAGTAAAAAAATTAACTCAACTGAACAAAAATATGCAGTCATAGACAAGGAGGCCATGGCCATTGTGTTTGGAGTTACAAAGTTCTACAATTATATATATGGTCGACAGTTTGAATTGGAAACAGATAGTTCAGCACTGGTTAGGATTTTTGGACCAACAAAAGGTATTCCAAAAATGGCAGCTAAGAGGCTGCAGCATTATGCTATATTTATGTCAGCATTCACATATAAGATAAAGCACATCAAAACTAGCAATAATCCAGCAGATTTTTTGTCCAGAAATCCTGAAAACATAAAAAGTGAAAAACATACTTACCATGACATTTGTAATGTGCAGAATTTGACACAATTAATATATACAAACAGTTCCGAAATTGACTCCCCAAATTACAAAACCATACAAGAAAATACAACAGCAGACCCTCATTTAAGTAAAATTATAAAATATTGTAGACACGGCTGGCCGGATAAGAAAACAATCTCAACAGAGTTGTTATCATTTTACAACAGAAAATCAGAAATTAGTTTAGAGCAAGGGTGTTTGCTTTGGGGACATAGAGTAATAATACCAGTATCACTTCAAAAAGCAGTCCTGAAAAGCTTACATAAAACACATTTCGGAATTGTTCGTATGAAAGAAATAGCTCGTTCTTATTTTTGGTGGCCAAATTTGAATACAGAAATAGAAAGAATCGGACAGTCTTGCCTAATTTGTTTAACAAATTATAAAAATCCTGTTAAATCACCAACCCCATGGCCAAAACCCTTAGGGCCATGGCAAAGAGTACATGCAGATTTCCTAGGACCATACTACAATAAGATGTACCTAATTATAATTGATAGTTACAGCAAATGGCCGGAAGCTTTCGAAATGTCAAGCATGACTGCTACCAAAACAATTGATGTCCTAGATAAGTTATTTAGCAGATGGGGATATCCTAACCAATTAGTGACTGATAATCAAACTACATTTACTAGTGCTGAGTTTGTAAATTACTGTAAAGTACATGATGTTAAACAAACATTTTCACCACCATACCACCCAGCAACTAACGGGGAGGCGGAGCGTTTTGTGCAAACTTTTAAATCAGCGGTTACTAAAATTAGAGAAAGTGGCTATAATATTAATTCTGCCATAAATTTATTTCTATTTGATTACAGAACCACTCCTCAAAGATCCACAGGCATTACGCCTGCTCGATTGTTGCTGGGGAGGGAACTGAGGAATAGATTTAGTGGTTTAGTACCTCCTGTACCTCTAGTCGAAGGTAACTCGGCTATACAGGAGGGAGATACACCTCGGAGGAAAGTTGACTTCCAATTAGGACAAAAAGTTATGGTAAGGGATTACCGTAAAGGGGGTAAACCGTGGATAGTGGGCAACATTATCTCGGAATCGGTGCCAAATTTAACTTACCTAGTTAAGGTACAAGGGATGACCTGGAAACGCCATATTGATCAGATGGTGTATTGTAATGATGATGTCGATAGCAATTAGTTAGTTTATATCGTAGGCCAAGTATTACTTGCATTTGTTATAAATGATGCCAAGATATATTAAACTACTGGTTTGATATATATAGGCATGTGAATATTAGATTTAAGTTAACTAGTGCCTTTGAGATGTACATCTTTAAATAATAGTATTTTTGGTGCACTCTTATAAATACTTATGTGAATAAAAAACTAGATTAGTTTTATATAAGTCCGGGAGAATGTAGTATCTGCGTATAACGGATCTCTTCTTGTATTGGTTTGTACCTGAGAACATACGCTCGAATAAAATAAATTGTATAAATTCAGTGGCTTTATTTCGGAACACAACAACAAGAATTGCTCGTTTAAAGATATTAAGATCTATATGTATACAGGGTGTCTAGTAATTAATGGACAAGCTTCTAACCACTGATAGAGCACCTGAGCCCTGAGGTTGGTCCAGAAAATGCACATTCAGGTTTAGTAAAAGCCCCTTGGTTTTCGAGATAATCGAACTCTCCATTTGTTTAAGAATTGGTACCTTGTTTCACTTAAATGACCGTTGAGGGCATCAATCTGAAGAACTGGCAGTTTCCTCGCTCAAGGCATGAATACAGCAAAGAAATAAAGAGATACTTCGGTACCATGACGATGTATAATTAATACGAATAATTAGACGACCGCTTAGCTTGGTTGGGTTGGTAGTGACCCTGCCTACGAAGCTGGAGGTCCCGGGTTCGAATCCCGGCCGGGGCATTTATTTGTGTGATGAGCAAAAATATTTGTTCTTGGGTCTTGGATGTTTTCTATGTATTTAAGTATATATTTATCTACTTCGCTTAGTACCCATAGTACAAACTGTTGCGACTAGGTTGATTTGTGTAAGATTGTCCACAAATATTTATTATTATTGTTATTATTATGAATTTGTTTATTATTATCAGAGACTAGGAATTATATAGACTGCCAATGCCTATACATTGTGGCGTAATTTTAAAATAATGGGCGTGCTGTAGCTAGTTTCACTATGGAGAGATCACTTTACCATTTAATTCGTATGCCGCTAAGTCCTCTGCTTAACACATAGCGCCATCTATGAACACAACGAAGAAGCTCCCAACAGATGGCGCTATGCGTTAAGTAGATGTCTTCGTGGCATACGAATTAAATGGTAAAGTGATCTCTCCATAGTGAAACTAGCTACAGCACGCCCATTATTTTAAAATTACGCCACAATGTATAGGCATTGGCAGTCTATATAATTCCTAGTCTCTGTTATTATGTAAAAGATAAGACTGTTCGTTGCAGATTCAAACGCATGTGCGACTTGTACAAGAAATACGCGACCGTGCGCCGCTACGTGTTCGAGCGAGGGCTGAATATGAGCATCACACCCAGTCCGGATGTCGTCGTCATCTTCCAAATCATGCGTAACATTCGTTCACTCATTCACTCACTTTTACATTCATTCATCTAATCAATCATTCACTTATTCAGTCACTTTTACATTAGACATGCGCAAAATGTGTCACTAAAAAGAAAAGAGTGATATACTTCATTCCTTCACTGTGAAGTATATCGCTCATTTAGTTCACTAGTTCAGTTTCGTCACAAAGTAAATAGCGGCGGCGCGCCGGAGCAGAGAGTCCGCTCAGTACAAACTGCCATTTTCGCCACACGCATACAGACGTAACATTTACAGGCATTCTCGGTTGATCTCGGCAATGCTTAGTCACGACTAAGTGCGCGCGTTGATCACTTGACGTCCCCGCCGCTACGTAGGTACTTTGTGTATCAATTTATTAGGGTTCCGTACCCAAAGGGTCAAAACGGAACCCTATTGGTGTCGCCCACACGTCCGTCCGTCGTCTGTCACAAAATTTGTTCCGAAGAATTTTTAGACTTCTCATTGACCTATGAACTTGAAATTTGGTGACAATGTGCAATATTACGTATATTTTAACAACAAATACTAATATATTGATAAATCATATTTTTGAGGTTGATTCGGAACCCTAAATGTGCGAAGTCCGACTCGCACTTGGCCGGTTTGTTTACCAAGATACGCAGGTTCATATTTAAATGTCATGTTGAAGAATTTTTAATATACCTACTTCTTTTTAAAATTCCGAATCAATACAGAAGCAACCCTGTGAGTCGGGCAAGTTTAGGTATGTATTTTCAAGAACGGCGGGAACGGACCTTCTGTATATTTTTTATTTTGTGCTCAAGGGCCTGTTTTAGATTTAAGTTAGCTTTAATATTTAAGTTATTGTTGTACTCTTGGATATATTTTCTTGTAAATAAATGGTAAATATACTCTAGGTGATATTGTGAGGTGTGCAATAAAGAGTATTTGTTGTTGTTGTTGTTGTTGTTGTAAATATACTCTACTGCTTGTCTGATTTTGTCAACAGTTGGCGACTACAACGAGATAATGATGCAGATAGAGCTGTACAAGATGGAGCACGCCGCGTGGAGGGAGGGCTCTGAAGCACAGATCGTCCGTGAAAACGTAAAGAAGCAGTTGCTCAAGTTTGGCAACATACCAGAACAACTCACGCCCCCACGTAATGATTATATCATATTTTTTTATTATGTCTACACTAGCTAGGTCATTATTCGCGCGTTTCAACCGCCTCACTTTCGTGGACAGGTTTTTGACGAATTGACTGTAGATTTTGGTGGTGTTTCTGTGTTAGGTGGGAGATGTCCCGTACTTTTATCAGATAACTGAGAACGGCATTGAAATCTTTATCCAAACTCAACAAAATGGTGACAGAAAGTGGTTTGGAACAAACGCCCGAATATAAGCCCCAGCTCTTGAAACATTTAAACGAACGCCAAAAAAAATTACACAGACATGTGTATTCGATTAAAATTCTATTAAAAATGTTCGGTAAATAGACAGTTTCTATGTAAATGAAAATCTATTACATTAGACATCCAATAAGAGCAAATGTCAATGTCTACGTCTACTCAAAGTAATCGTACTGATTCAAGAAGTGAAGTAGAGTGCTATGTGGCGTGTGAAACAATGAATGAGTGTATAACTGGTTGAATGGCGAAATTACTGGATAATTGAATGAATGGATTAATGTATGAATGAATGAGTAAATGATTGAATGACGGAGTGAACTAAGTAGTGGATGAAAACTAGTGAATTAATTGTAATCATATCCGCGACCACGGCCCGTGCAACCCGTGTCGAAAGTCGAAACGTCATAAATATCGCGTTAGAGCCGTTAAAACAAACCTTTTATTAGTAGTAATTAATCAGTGACTGCTGAATGAATTAGAGAATGAATGTATGAATGGGTAAATGAATGAATAATTAGTGAACTTATTGATAAATTTATGATCTAGTGAATTATTTAATTTATGAAATAGTAAATGAATGAATTACAGAATGAATGTACGACTATAGTATTAGTTCGCTTTCTGTTTCTTACATTGGATTGGTGATAGACTTAAATACATTTCGATTACATATGTTTTGTCAGAGGTATGAGTAATAAAAAAAATGTACTAAGTACGCGATAAACAAAACTATTTGTCTCTGACGTGGTGCTTTGAATATCTCACTAGACTTAGTATTCCTTGTAAGAATCCTACGCTGTGCTCGGGTTTCTATTCTGGGGTCCTCAACGTTTGGGGTTAATGCGCTACTCTCCCCTATGTAATAAGATGAAGGTGAATTTAATATTTCAATATTATTTTTAGCAATTGTAGACCACAATCCGGACCTAAAGCCAGTGGATGGAAGTGGCTAAGGAAGTGGGAGAAGTGGGGGAAAGGGGGGAGGAGGGTAACCTGCAGTGGCGGAGCATCCATACAACTCGATTCCCACCGGCTTGCCTACTTTTCAACCAGACCAGTTATTTTACTACGTATCATGAAGAATAAGAAAGGGAAATGATTTCCGGCTTTCCTAAGAATATTTTTGACACGCCGCCACTGGTATCCTGTCATTTAGTTTGTGAATAAAAATTACCTGCTAACCTATGCTAAAGTTGTATTTTTCGAGAGTCCAATAATCATGGAAAGTTGAGGTGTGGTTGAGGCCAAAACATAACTTTCCTTTATTTCATTTATTCATTGGAATGTCATGCATACATAATTAAATAATACACGAGGTCACGATCATTTTAATTTCATTTTCATTTTCATTATAAAAAAAAGGAACCCCTATAGTTTCGCCATGTCCGTCCGTCCGTCTGTCCCCCGTTTATCTCTGTAACCGTTAGTACTAGAAAGCTGTAATTTGGCATGAGTATACATATCGATGACGCCGACAAAACGGTAAAATAAAATCGTAAAAAAATTTTTTTAAGGGTAACTCCCCTACCTCCCCTACATGTAATGTGGTGGTACAATTTTTTTTTCTTCCAAACCCCATCGTGTGGGGTATCGTTGGATAGGTCTCAAAAATATTGTAAGGTTTCTAAGAGCATTTTTTGATTTAAGAATCGGTTGGCGTGATATTAAGCTTTGAATTGATAATTTTTGTTATGGTCAAGTGGCGGTGGCTACTAAACATGTGAAAATAATCATAGTAGTAGTATATACGATGAATTTATAAGGAAAACTACCACAGCTAAGTAGACATTACTAGTTAACGAGTAATAGTCGAACTTAAGAAATGTACTTTGCAAAAGCAAACTTTCGTACAATTCGTACTTTCGTATGTATATCGTCGCTTAGTACCCATAGTACAAGCTTTGCTTAGTTTGGGACTAGGTTGATTTGTGTAAGATTGTCCACAAATATTTTTTATTTTTTTTATTTCCATTGATACCTTAGATAATGTTGTTAATTCTGTCAAAAACATAGTCAATATAAGTTTGCGAACTTTTTAGTCCACATAATGTAACGGGTGGACGACTACGGAACCCTACCTTGCGCGTGGCCCGACACGCACTTGGGCGGTTTTTAGTTTTCTAGCATGAAATAAAAAGTCATGAAATCATGAAATGTTTTATTTGTTATTTATTTTCTTCTTATTATAGTAATCCGCCCGCATTTTCGCCTTAAATACTTCTTCTCTTCTATTCGCTGGGTCTTCCGTAGCCCCGCCTTGCCGGCCTTTGCCTGATAAAAAAAAAACTGGGGGTGATCTTACATAAATCGATCTAGTCCTAAACTAAGCAAAGCTCGACAATGGGTACTAGATGACGGTTTGAATACATGCATATAAATATACGGTTTGGGCGGAGGTTACCGAGTTCGGAATAGGTTCAATCCCCTCACTATATATACAAATAGTGTAATACCTACCTCTAGAAAACTTACAAGACGAAGAAGGGGGGGGGGGGGGGCAAAAACTACAAAATGCCGCCCCCGTCTGCATATATTGTCTTACAAATTGTTACCTCTCCATTATCATAATTTCAACCATCAGGACACCCGATAGACATACCTATAGGCCTAACCAAAAGAACGCCACAACGACCGGTCTAGTGTTTCTCTTTTTACGATATTTCACGAATACATCAGTCAATCTAGTCAGTCAGAACAGTAAAAGTAGCTACTGGTTAACTAGGTACTCTAAGAGGGGACGGGTCAAAAAGTCATAACACATCTACCTATAGATGAAAACGCGAGCGCAGCGAGCGCGAACATTTTCGAACATTATGATGCAGATGCGGAAAATACTTCATACGCATCAAAACATAACAAATCTAGAAGAAAACGCGAGCGCGAAAATTTTCGAACATTATAATGCAGATGCGAAAAATACTTCATACGCATCAAGTCATAGCAAATCGAGAAATATAACAAGTCATATGCATCAAGTCATAAAAAACGCGAGCGCGGAATTTTTCGTCCTGTCAAGACGTATTTTGGCCTGTCAAGAAGTTCGAATTTGTCGCCCCCCTGCCGCCCCTAAATTTGCCGCTCCCGAAATTTGCCGCCCGGGGCAGTGGCCCCGGCTAGCCCAAACCCTAGATCCGGCTCTGTACGGGATGCGGGCCTTCTATGCCGCCTCGACCAGTTATTGATCTATTATGGCAACCCTTAAAGTTCTTTGCTTATACCCGTTCCTTCCAGGAACCTCCAGAGTCTTTGGATCGCAACCTGTTGTATCTCCTCTGGCTGCATGAGCCTCCCTAGGTAGATAGGTGCTTCTTTTGCGCCCTCATCTAAACCAGGCGGCTTTCACTCCGTCAGTTCGCCGCGCCGCTGCAAGTACATCCCCGGGCCGCTGCAAGTACATTCAGTGGCGAATTGCTACCGGACGGTCGCGTCGTCTCGTCATTCGCTTGGTGTGGTCAACATTTGTTATTTACCTATTATAATTTGGGTTTGTAAGTTGGCGATTTGTTTCGATTCTGTACGTAGTACTAATTACTTATTCTGTGTCTAAACAATGTAAGTTAAATGTACCGCTTACCGGGTACGCGTGTACGCGTGGCGTAACCCGCCCACACTTTGGGTGCTTCCTCCTCGTCCCCAGGCAGCTTGTATGGCATGAAACGAGCCACTTCCTCTTCGCCAACGTAATTCATTATCAACTAAAATGAACATACAAAAGCATGTTAAACCTGACTGTGGGGCCGGAATTAAGGCGAGGTTATTCCATTGCAAATGTCCCGCTCTAACACGCGTGAGTTTGCAATTGACCACCCCACTCTCTACGGAACTGCGCGCGTGATTTTCGTAAATTAAAAATAAAAATAATTTGAAAAAATTGATGTCACGTGAGTACCTATCAAACTAATTTCTCAAATTATTCTAGTTTATACAAGTTTATTCTAGGAATGCCCCCTGCATTTCGCGCAAATAGAAAGCCAATTTACGAAAGTTTGTTACATAAGTTTCTTAAAATATCACGCCGTTAGCCTGCAAATGTCAAAATACGTTTTGTATAGAAAGCGTCCCACCTTAATCGTAATTCTAATGAATACATGTCTTTCTTACACCAATGAGATGTTCGATTTCTATTTCCTTCTTAGTAATAAACTCCAAAGCTACAATATATATATGTGGTTTATAATCGTTATTGTTTGGAGCATGCTGCTCCCATGGGTAGCCTATTTGCTGGGGCTTCCCTGGAACTGGTTCCACCCCTCCGTCTACCTTCAGCTGAGGGTATTTTCCCGCCAATTCTGGTCGGATCCAGTTAAATCTGTGAATAAAAAGTATTTTATGTCACACCTGGCCATAAAGTGGCCATTATCGCACGATCCGCGCGCGAAAAAACCCACTTCCTGGCCAGGGGGTGTCATAAAATTTTGTACTTACCACGGGCGATAATAAAGAAAGCCTCAAATCGCATATTTATCGCCTTTGACTTCGGCTCGGGCGTAAAATACCTGCGATCTGAGACATTCTTTGTTTTATCGCCCTTGGTAAGTAATGTACTATATTTTGGTACATTCGGATAGGCATGCATAGAGCATAATTATTTCCATCACTCCTTTCAGTTTCAAGAGAAGAGGACTGTGCCTTTTTAGGGTTCCGTACCCGAAGGGTCAAAACGGAACCTATTGGTGACGCCCAGGCGTCCGTCCGTCCATCCGTCCGTCGTCTGTCACACAGGTTTTACAGCCAAACGGTTGGAGCTACAGGCTTCAAATTTACACAGTATAAGAATCTTGGTGGCCCAAAGCCATACAAACAGTCAAAACTTATTTTTAAATGTTTTCAAGGGGGGCTCCCATACAGCTAAAGGGGAGCGCGAATTTTTTTTTATCCTACTCTATCGAGTGGGGTATCGTTGTTTAGAGCTCATTGAGTATATACTTACTATATTTTTAATTAAAAAAAATATTGGAAAACAAAGGTATGAGAAGCCACCAAAGTCAGCTTTTTTTACCAAATTTTGTTCCGAAGAATTTCTTAACTTCCCAAATACCTATAAACTTAAAATTTGGTAATAATGTTTGTTATTACGTACCTATATTTTACCAACAAATACGAATATATTGAGTTTTTCTTTAAAATTTCCTTATTTTTCCTATAAAAACCAACTTAACTTTGCGATCGGTTCGGAACCCTAAATTTGCGAAGTCCGACTCGCACTTGGCTGGTTTTTTTTTATCCCGGAACGTAAGTAACTATATGTATATAAGTTGACAATGGTAATACATACTTGTTCTCAAAGCGGCGTTTCATACGTCGAAACATGTCCTGCTGCTGTCGTTGTATTTCGAGAATACGGCCTGAGAATTGGCAACAGTATTAGACCTTAAAGGCGAATTTACATGGTGCATGAACTTACATGCAATTTTGAGTACATTGTAGACTGCGGACTACCGAGGTATACTTGTAATCCTTTTTGTAGAACGAATTATCCTTCTCTTTGTGCCTTCTAAACAAACGCCGTCTTTCATTGTTAAGCGTAACCACTAATTGATACGGTAAACTAAACGAAGTAAACGTTGACACTTTCAGCCAAAAGGCGGCTTTACGTACAAGGAAAGAAGGTTCACATTAAAAAAATACGACTTATCAGTATTGACCTTTTGTATTTAAAACAGCAGTAGTGTCCGTAGAGCAGCCTTTTCATTTCGAAGCATTTATGGCACGTGGCTAAACAATGGCATTGTTGGACCGATGGGTCCTTAAGATAAGATCCGTTCTACAAATAGGATTACAAGTATAAGACGAGAGCGATCATTCGTTTCCCGATCAGGGGCCTATTGCATAATAAATTACAACTAATATTACTGTTAGTGTGTATTGTCCCCAATGTATTGAGTAGTGTAAGGCGGCCTTAATATCTATGGTTAATTGAACGATAGTTATAGTCTATATTGTCTATTCCTCTTCCTATCTAAGCTTTCATCGGAGCAACATGTCGCTCCTTATTTTAATTAATGATATAATATAATGATTGTAGAAGAAGTCATCTATTCTGTGTAATAAATGAACCGCTTCAAGACCACAACAATTACAAGCGGAATTCTCTTTCGAATTAAAGGTATTGAAAGGAGACTACCGCTTGTAATAATTTATTATGCAATAGGCCCCAGGAAGTCAGATTCCGAATACCGTCACCCTTGCATACATTCGGTTTCGGTTTTTTCCGTGGTGAAAATTTACGAGAATTAACAATACGGGTTTACGAGTATATTAAATATTTGGAAGATAATAAGAGTTGAAATGGAATGTGAGCATTAAGGATGATTCACAGTAGACCGTTCCGTGTCCGGGCCGGCCCGTTTTCTAGTACAACAAGAAATCGACGGCCGTCGCGCGTCCTGTATTAGAAAACGGGCCGGCCCGGACATGTTAGCTGTAGCCCGCGATTTTGTCCGCGTGTAACTAGATACGTCCAATTTCTTAAAAACTGCATAATCCTTTCCAGGATATATAATATAGAGTTGTTGGAACCCTAATTATTCGATGTACAGTCAGCGTCATATAGTGTGTAGCAGCCAACGTGACCAAATAGTTCGGAACACCATACAAAATATACCTTACCATCAGGGCTGTCAGCTTTGTTTGCCTCCGACGTAGTATATAAAAAAACTGTACAATATTATACATAATTGTTTGACAATACTTTTTCTAGTCCAGTCAAGGGCACCAATATGTATACACTTTTTCACCTTATTCCATTGACATAAGGTCCAAAAATGTATATCCACCAGCCACCAGCTCTCTATAGATATCCACCAAAATTTAGATGTCACCGATTTGACGTTAGCTAATAAAGTCCATAGTCCATAAAGTGCTGTATTTATTTGATATGAAACGTCATTTAATAAATAAGATAATTGATGGACGTTCGCCAGTGTTCGGAGTTCGGACATCGTCGTAAAAACAGCTAATTTTTGTCTCTTTCCAAAGACCGACGTGCAAACCGTGCAAATATTGCCGGGTACTGTACTAATTGGTCTGGTACATAATGGTCATCCTTGGAGGAGGCCTTTACCCGCCCAGGCGTTCTCATAGAATAGCATATTAATTAGTAATTTAGATTTTGTATTTCAATATTGTGAGAAAAAAAGGGTTTTTCATTTTTTTATTTTATTTATTACTGTACTAATTATTTATTCGGTCTGCAAAATTTTACCTATTCTTTTTACAGTACCCTTACCATGAGTTGGCAATGTTTGCATTACCGTACTCGCTAGCGACTGCGTAAAAGATTTAGCATGGACAAAAGTACAGCGCCTCTGGCGGTTACGCAATAGAACTAAGAATCGCCATACTAAATCGTTTACGGAATCGCTAGCGAGTATGGTAATTCAAACATTGCAAACTCATGGTAAGGGTACTGAAATGACATCTTTTATTGATACCTACCCAAGAATGCCTATGAAAGATGTATACAATGAATAAAATTCCACTCTAGGTACTTACCGATCGTTTTACCAATCTGGTAACGCATATCATCCGCCGAGCCCCAATCGATTTGATCTAATTGGAAGATCTGCGGCATACATAGATTAGATATGAAATGAAAAAAAAGAACACGTTAACTAAAATCTCAATGCTACTAAAAGGAACTCCCCTCTTGTAATACCAGAAATTAAGGCTGGTTTTCCGCTAGAGCTAATGCTACGCAGCTATGCTGCGAGGACGCTATGTAGCTGTGCGACGTAGATGCGCTATGAAGATGCGCAGCCGCGAGGTAGCTGTGCGAGGAAGATGCGCAGTAGCTCTAGTATAAGTTTTTTCGAAACATTAACTAATTCGAACGCGTTTGCGTGTTGTCTCAAAATGTATGAAAACGCTCTCACCGAGTTTGAAATACGCGCGTTCATCGGTTAGCAACAAATGTTATACTCGCTGTTTTAGTTTCCACTAGTGACCACCAGAGGCGCTGTTCACGTTTTCATACAAATTTCATACATTTTGAGACAAAACGCAAACGCGTTCGAATTAGTTAATGTTTCGAAAAAACTTATACTAGAGCTACAGCTCGAGCTATGCGATGTATCAACAGCGGGCGCGGGGAGCGGCAGCGCGGTGAGAGGGGAAGCGTGAGCGCATCCGTAGCGCGCATCCGTAGCGCGCATCCATAGCTCGCATCCGTAGCACGTATCCGCAGCACGCATCCATAGCACGCATCCGCAGCTCGCATCTTTCCATATAAAAAGCATAGCTTAGCTGAACCCTTTTCCACCAGAGCTATGCTATGTGAATAAAGGAGTGTGATTGGTGGATTTCAAACGCATCCATAGCAACATAGCATAGCATAGCTCTAGTGGAAAACCAGCCTGAGAGTATGGAGACTGCTATTGGCAAATTCTATTTGGAGTTATTATGTAGTGCTCATAGATGGCGGTAATGTGTTAAGAAACAGCAAAGAGAATATAACCACTACCAGAGACTAGGAATTATATAGACTGCCAATGCCTATACATTGTGGCGTAATTTTAAAATAATGGGCCTGCTGTAGCTAGTTTCACTATGGAGAGATCACGTTACCATTTAATTCGTATTCCACTAAGACCTCTGCTTAAAACATAGCGCCATCTGTTGGGAGCTTCTACGTTGTGTTCATAGATGGCGCTATGTTTTAAGCAGAGGTCTAATTAAATGGTAAAGTGATCTCTCCATAGTGAAACTAGGTACAGCAGGCCCATTATTTTAAAATTACGCCACAATGTATAGGCATTGGCAGTCTATATCATTCCTAGTTTCTGCCACTACGTTTTAAGAAACAGTCTCAGTGTAGGACGGCCCGGCAACGATCAATGTCACTCGTCAATACTACGTGCTTGTCAATGAATATTGATCGTTGCCGTCGCGTTTGAAGCTATTGACAATGTCATTTACGTGCTCGAAGGACATTGATATTGCGATATCGATGGTTGAGGCGAAGGATCAATCGTTTTGACATTTATTTGAACAACTCACATAGAGAAGAAAAGTGAGGTTATTAGTTATCACCACGTTATCACAGAGAAACTTTGACACATTGACGTGCCGACTAAGTACCTCAAAGGCACTTCAATGTATATGTAGACTGTTTAAAACCACTGCTCCTACGAAGGTGACCTTGGTAGAAAACGGTGGTTTAAAACAGTGTAGCCAGTGGTTTCCAACCAAATTTGGTATGCCCTCTATATGTCCTTGGTAGAAAGGTGTCCCTGGTAAACCACTGGCAGGGATACTGAAGTTTTAAACAGTGTAGCCTACAGTGCAACCCTCGTGCAACCAAGGTCACCTTGGCAGGAACAGTGGTTTTAAACAGAGCGAACGTTCTTTAGTGATAGAAAGAGGGAGGGTAGGAGTATTTAAGCGCGAATCCAGACGGTCGCTGACAAACCCCTACATAGGACTTTTAGATGACCTATAGAGACCTATAGAGGTTTTCAAAGGAAATGTCGCTGAAAACAACCGTCTACATGGTCCGTGCGGACCAAGGTCGCCCGGTTTTGGGGCTTGTTTTCGACCGTCTGGCATTGGCTTTACTGCGGATATTGTTGTAGAGACTCAAGGCTTGGTCACACTCACACAGCGTGCGCGACGTCTACGCAGCGCGACCGCTACCTACGCACCGGAACGTACGGGAACAGGTTAGCTACGACACACAGGCGCAGCGCAAGCTGTGCTCTTAGAGTATTCCAGTGTTTAAACCGCCCGCGTGGTCGCGTCGGAGGTTTCCCTTGGATTTTCTCCAGGCCACTTTCCAACAGCGCACTTCTATCGCTTGGGTGCGACCTATAAGTCACAGTCAGGTTCAAAAAATCAAGCTGTGCGACCAAGCCTTTATCATGGAATTCCAAAGTATCGTCTGTCTCTATTAAATGGTCTCTTTTATACTTTTTACCGTGCACGTCCACGTCCACGATAAACTCTATGGTTTCATTCATAATTAGTCTATATAGCATATAGCATATGATCTACACTGACGGTCAAAAACTTCGGGTCACCCTAGTTTTTTAAATAGCCTCAATAGGTTTTGTTAAATATTCTACACTCGTTTTATTTACATAATATACTATTCTTCGTATTGCCCAACTGTATTAGCAATTTACGGTATCACACCCAACCATAAAAATATCAATGTCCAAAAATAACGATTTTCGCGATATCTCGCTCCGTTAACGTTGTTTTTTACACGACTGCCCAAAAAAAGGAGTGCAATTTTTTTCATGGGTTTTTACGAGTCCATATTAAACCTGGAAACGTAATTTTGGCTGTCACTTTTGCAGTACATATGTAAAATTAAATAAAGATAATGACATGATTAAAAAACTTACAACCTCGCAGTATTTTATTTACCTACTTTTTTACCTACCCGTATTCTTTGTCCGCGAGTGTATTTATGAATGAAACCATATAGTTTATTGTGGACGAGAACGTCCACGATAAAGTAAAAAAGCGACCAATTACACGGTTTCTGATCTCAAATATGCATTCCTTGGCCCAGGCCACGATCTCTCTCTTCCAGTCTTCTGTGAACTGCATGTATGTGTCCTCCATGCCGTTTAGATTCGGGTCCCAAGTTACCTCCTCCGGCGGGTAATGTTTTATGGTACGCTGCGCACATATTAGTGGCAATGTGGCTGAAATATTAATTTATAAAATGAGCCTAGATAAGAGTGTAATGACTGGAAATAGATAGCCAACGCATTCACGCATATTGTGATCCCGACTAAAGCGCCACCAAGTGTCAAAGTTAGTAACTATTATCTTGGATGCACGTGAAAAAACATACAAGTGCTCCCGCCGCTGGGGATGGAACCCGGGTACATTGACTTTACAGGCAGCATACTTTACCACAGGGCCACGTGTGTGATGCTGGTACGCATCGCATTTTTGAATACATTTTTAACAGGCCACATTTAGAAGGCAATTCGTGCAAGTTTAATAACCTTAAGACTAGGTGGCGCAATTATTAATTCCGTCAGCTTTCTTCTAAGATGAACAACCATGAAAATAAGTGCCTGGAAAGGAAGGTTGTCTGGAAGAGATCGCTCATTAGCGATAAGACCACCTGTTGTTTGTTTCTAGGTACTCATTATCATTATATGTACTGACTGTAAAGTGTTATTTTTTGTGAGGTTGTGCAATAAAGAGTATTTGTATTGTATTGTATTTGTATTGCGCCTGGGATACCGAACTATAGGTATCCGGCGTTTTTGTAATTTTCCAGAGAAAACGTGTTAGATCGATTGTTCGCCTCCGAAAACACACCCATAGTCAATTTCATCGAAATCCTTAGGTCGTTGTGACAAAAAAAAAAGATGCGGTTTCCGGACGGATTCCACAGTGCGAGCGGGGCACCAATATAGACTTGCATAGCGATATACCGCTCGAACTGAGGACACCGCATCAGTGTAACAACTAACAACCGCCTTAGACTACCTACTTAGAGCAGTTTCCGAGATCCGCGAAATAAATAGTTTAAAGTACAATAATTTCCCGTTTATATTTTAAAGAAGAAATGTATTTTAAAGATATTTATAGAGTTAATTATGTTTATATATGAGAGTAGATTTCACCTTTGCGATAATATTAGGTACTACAGCCCCCACCAAGCAGTCAAGCAGGCAGAGTGCGACCAAAACGCGACCGAGTAGTGTTTGACGCGATATCATATTGTCCGAAATCAGGAAATACTTGGCAGAAATGAAAGTTTGTTCCTCTGGCGTTGGAAACGACCAGGCCCCTATTTCACCAACTTGACAATCTGACATCTGACAATGACAATTCCAAGGACACATCTGAGTCATCATCAAAGATGGTGGTCAAAGATGGTCGTTGGATATCATCGATACTTACCGGCCCGGCAATGTAAACCGAATTGTCATTGTTAGGTGACAATTGTCAAGTTGGTGAAATAGGGGCCTGTTAGTGCGCGGAGCTCAAAATATTTATAAGTGAGGTTGGGACTTTGGGACACACTTGCGGGACTCATTTTTGTGTTGTAAAACTTGTAAAAGTTTGCAGTCCAACGCGGCAACAAGGCAACGCTGCAAGCGTTTAGCACCTTTGCACAAAGCTAGGACTGACTCGAGGTAGGTAATAAGATATATATTTAGATATATATTTATCGGCGCAATTCCCGAAGAGTCTCTTAGTAATAATAATAATATTTATTTACTAGCTTTTGCCCGCGACTTCGTCTGCGTAGAACTCGGTCATCACGTTAGAATGTTATTTCCCTGGCTAGATGCTGGCCAAGAGCAATCCCATTATTAATTAAAAAAAAACTTCTATTTCTTGCGCTTACCTAGTTATCTCCCTTCCATTCTAACTTAAACCCCGTTAAGGGATGATTTCCGGGATAAAAGTATCCTATGTCCTTCCCTAGGACTCATACTATATCCATAGCAAATTTCATCTAAATCGGTTGAGCATTTTAATGGGAAACAGGCAGACAGAGTTACTTTCGCATGTATAACCCGCCCCGGTTTCGCACGGGTACTCCACTTTTAAACAACAACAAATACCTACTCTTTATTGCACACCTCAATTAAAGGACACAGATCAGGATCACAGGGAGAGGATTTTTTATGATTTAAATTTATTTATCTAAGCTTTTTCCCGCGACTTCATTCGCGTGAATATCCATATCAACTTCTACACCGGCTGTCTCGCCAAACATTGCGCACGCCGGCTCAATGCGCCCACATGAAACACATGACAGAGGACAAAATATATATTAAGAAAGAAGTAGATGAAAAGGCGCGCGAGCGGAGCGAGCGCGAAATTTTTCGGATATTCTGATACGGGTGTGGAAAATACTTCATATGCATCAAGTAATGAAGATGAAAACGCGAGCGCAGCGAGCGCGAATTCTTTCAAACATTACGATGCAGGTGTGCAAAAGACTTCCTACGCACCAAGTAATGTAGATGAAAACGCGAGCGTAGCGAGCGCAAAATTAAAAAAAAGAACATTGTGATGCAGGTGCGGAAAATACTTCATACGCATCAAGTAATGAAGATAAAAACGCAAGCGTAGTGAGTGCGAAATGTTTCGAACATTATGATGCAGGCACGGAAAAGATTTCACACGCATCAACTAATGTAGATCAAAACGCGAGCGTAGGGCGCGCGAAAATTTTCGAACATTATGATGTAGGTGCGGAAAATACTTTATACTCATCAAGTAATGTAGTTGAAAACGCGAGCGCAGCGAGCGCGAAATTTTTGAACATTAATATGCAGGTGCGGAAAATACTTCATACGCATCAAAAAATGAAGAAAATCGCGAGCGTAGTGAGCGCGAAATGTTTTGATGCAGTTGAGGAAAATACTTCATTCGCATCAACTATAATGTCGATGAAAACGCGAGCGTAGGGCGCGCGAAAATTATCGAACATTATGACGTAGGTGCGGAAAATACTCATCAAGTAATGTAGATGAAAACGCGAGCGCAGCGAGCGCGAACATTCTTATGCAGGTGCCGAAAAGACTTCATACGCATCAACTATAATATAGATGAAAACGCGAGCGTACGGCGCGCGAAAATTTTCGAACATTATGATGTAGGTGCGGAAAATGCTCATCAAGTAATGTAGAAGAAAACGCGAGCGCAGCGAGCGCGAAATTTTTCGAACATTATGATGCAGGTGCGGGAAATACTTCATACTCATCAAGTAATGTGTATGAAAACGCGAGCGTAGCGAGCGCGAAATATTTCGAACATTATGATGCCGGTGCGGAAAATAATTCATACGCATCAAGTCATGCAGATGAAAACGCGAGCGTAGCGAACGCGAAATTTTTACGAACATTATGATGCAGGTGCGGAAAAGACTTCAAACGCATCAAGTAATGTAGATGAAAAAGCGAGCGTAGCGCGCGCTTAAGTTTTTGAACATTATGATGTAGGTGCGGAAAATGCTCATCAAGTAATGTAGAAGAAAACGCGAACGCAGCGAGCGCGAAATTTTTCGAACATTATGATGCAATTGCGGAAAATACTTCATACTCATCAAGTAATGTGTATGAAAACGCGAGCGTAGTGAGCGCGAAATGTTTCGCACATTATGATGCAGGTGCGGAAAATATTTCATACGCATCAACTATAATGTAGATGAAAACGCGAGTGTAGGGCGCGCGAAAATTATCGAACATTATGATGTAGATGCGAAGAATGCTCATCAAGTAATGTAGAAGAACACGCGAGCGCAGCGAGCGCGAAATTTTTCGAACATTATGATGCAGGTGCGGAAAATACTTCATACTCATCAAGTAATGTGTATGAAAACGCGAGCGTAGCGAGCGCGAAATTTCGAACATTATGATGCCGGTGCGGAAAATAATTCATACGCATCAAGTCATGCAGATGAAAACGCGAGCGTAGCGAACGCGAAATTTTTACAAACATTATGATGCAGGTGCGGAAAAGACTTCAAACGCATCAAGTAATGTAGATGAAAAAGCGAGCGTAGCGCGCGCTAACGTTTTTGAACATTATGATGCAGGTGCGGAAAATAATTCCTACGCGTCAAGTAATGTAGATAAAAAAGAGAGTGCGAAATGAATCGAACATTATGATGCAGGTACGGAAAATACTTCATACGCATCAAGCAATGTAGATAATTGAACAAAAAGAAATTGTTGACCTATCAAATGGCTTTGTAAAGAGGTGGTTGAATAGATATTTTTTTGTTCATAAATTAGTGGAATACCTTTCAAAGTTCAAAGCGCTTTATTGTAAAACATAGGTATAACTGAATACCTACTTTGGTCTGTTCTTTCACTTTCGAAGATGGAGTAGAGGCCTAGGTTGATAGCGCACCCACCCTGGTTGCTTCTAAGAGTTATGTGATTTTCTGAGAATTGTTTTTTTTTTGCTTCCTATCCGCCTATAACTTTCGAATTTGGTCATGCTTGATGTTTATTGTTACGTAGGTATATTTTACTAACGAATACCAATATACCCTAAATTTATGTCTGTTACGCGCTGAACGTATTTTATAAATTTTGCTGACGGAAAACGCAACTAATCGGCACCTCGAAGAACCTCAATGACACCCATATCGATTATTAAGAAAAGTAAATAAGTAAATGTCCGCCATCTTCGATTTGAAAATGGATATCATTCTTGTAATGAGCACCTCAAAAAACAATATTTTATACAAAAATGCGCATACCTAATATATATAGGTACATGTCGCAAGTGCTACCATGCAACCGAGAGCCCGCCGCTCTGCGTAGGTACCCTCCATCGAAAACAAAAAAAAAACCGAGGTTTCGTAGTAAGGTTTGTGAATATTGATAGAGACTGACTGACCAACATAATTAGATCTCTCATTTCAAACTGTTAATATGGTTTGAGGGACTTTTGTATTTTTGTCTTTAGCCCTGAGAGGCAGAGGTATTGTTATTTCACCCCCCATTTTTTCAAATACCATCTGTTTATTATAAAATGTTTGAATGGGGTTCTATTTACTTTGCGTCCATGTATATACTTACCAATTTTCAAGCCTGTAAATCATGAACTGAAAGACTTCTCATACAAAGTTTAACCCCTCTTTTCACCCCCTTTCATCCCTAACCTATATGATTTTTATAGCCTATAACCTGGCCGAAGGTCCAATAAACATATTAGTGAAGGCTGTATTAAAATCCATTCGCTAGTTTTCGCGTGATAGTTAGACATATAAACAGACAGACAAACAGACAAACAGATGTAATACAACGCGCGCGACGATAGCGATAAATAGCTTAATTAAAGGAATAAAAGACTAAACGTTGTGAATTTATTTTGGCCAATGTGAATCGTCTGTGGTTAGGACCCCGCAATGTTGTAGCCGAAGGAGCCCAGTTTCTTTAATGTGAATGCTTGTCAGATCCTTGGACTCTCAGCCTACACAAAGACGTTAATGGATTCCCTAAAGTTCCTACTGGTACTTATTCCTAGCCAGGTTTTCCTATGTATTATACCTACTCATTATTAATTTTGTATTATTATTATTTGTTTTTTCAATACTATCTGCTACCAGCTCTTCCTACGTCGGTCCGTTAAATAATAGTAGCGGGGTTTATAAAGAAGGGCAAATTTTCTTTATAAGCCATTTCCCTAGATCAAAATTACCCAATGTATATTTTCTACGCATAAAACCCAATCATTAAGCTAGCTAAAGATAATTTTGATAAGTATGGTATGTTGTTGTATTTTATCCATACAGGCTACTATTATCGCAGGATGCAGAATGACCTCTACAGAGAATTCTAGCTCGATCTACTGATGAAGCGAGTTCATTAGTAGTCGTGTAGATGATTGAAGATCATCTCTAGCTAATAAGCCCCGACTAGCCCTAAGCTCACCATTGTTTACTTGACCTAATGGTATATAGCTTGTGAGGCAGTTAAACTACAAACAAATTGTTCCACTTATGATGAAAAGCCATGTGATCTACTCCGTATCGTCACTAGAAACAACCCAATTCTTGCTGAGATGATTCTATTGTCTTAATCATAACTGGAACCTGAATTAGACTGATTCATGGAAACTAGCATTGCCTCCTATACAATTTATGACTCTACTCGGTTGTAAATAGTATACAGAACGAAAGTAACGTTATTAGTTATTGCTTAATTTGTTAAAACACTCAAATATCTACCTGAAGCTGTATTTCATAATAGTACTCATGTGAACCACTTCCCTTAACCAAGGCAGTTTGCTACTTAGCTCAATAAGTAATCGGTGAACATTTTAAATTATAAAATTTACATACTGTTGTATTATTTAATCACTTAGTATTTGTTGAAAGACCTAGGTTTTAGACCTGTTGATTATTACTACTGACCCAACCTTCCTAGTGTTTATTGGGTGATCTAATTGCTTACAGACGGAAAATAGACACTTGTTTGCTTTTACTACTTCAACTCGAGCCACCCAAACCCTTTCTAGCGCTTGCTAAATGACCTAAATACCTACAGACGGACGCTAGGCTTTACAACCTTTATTGGATGACCTAACTACCCAGAGATGAACAATAGGCAGTCACTGCTCCTTTTACTACAACCATAGGCTACCAAAACCCTTCCTAGTACTTGTCGAATGACCTAGATACCCATAGACGGACGTTAGACGTTAGAACCCCTTTTAGTGCTAATTGGTTGACCTAATTACCTATAGACGAACGATAGACAGTCGTGGCTTCCTCTGACTACAAACCCAGGCTCCCAAATCCCTTCTAGTGCTTGTCGAATGACCTAGGCACCTACAGACAGACGTTAGGCATTAGAACCTTTGTTGGACGACCTAAACTACCTTAGAGATGAACAATAAACAGTCGCTGCTCCTCTCCACTGACAGACAGACATCAGAGCCTTCTAGCTCCTGCTGAGTGACCTAAATACCTACAGACGAACGGAACAAAACCTATAAAATTCCTAGTACGTGACGAAAGACCTAACCGTTCGAATGGTGCCTAACATGTACCCTACATCCCATAGTGTGTGAATTTAACCTATTCCTATCCCCATTTTTACCCCTTTTTGCTTATTTAAAACTAAAACCAAAATATAGTCTTTAGTTTCAAATAAGATTGTGATTTGCCCTAAGCTTAGACTGGAAGAGTTCGGCGAGCTACTCCGAGGCAAGTCAAACCCTAACAGCTCGTGTAAGTTGGCCCCCCTTCTCGTCCGAAGACATGGTGGAGAAGGTAGCCTACCCTAGCGTGTATATACGTCAATATATAAATATATTTAACAAGACCGATCTCCTGAATACTGGACGATTTTACCAAGCGGAGTATACACTCCTTTGCCAAGGTCTGGACTGAGCAGAATAGGCCATGGTTACGTCGCCAGCTGGGCATCAGAAAATCGTGGAAGATAATTCGCTTTCTATGTCGGTAAAGAGAAAGCGCCGAGCCACTTCCAAACTCGGTTGCAAATAAGGCTCCGGGATGACCGCGTTTGGCACCGTTTGGATACGGTAATCCCGTTAGACATACTGTTTGTCTAGATAGCATTCTGGCTACAAATAATTTAAACAATAAACACTAAAAATCCCCATAAAATTAAGTCAATTTTAAAGTAAGGAGTGATTTTCCCGCCATGCAGAGTGACCTCTCATAGCAGCAGAATCACGCCCTTATTGACAATGGAAAAACCCACTAACAGTAATTTGACAGCAATAGCCAGAGATACTACCAGCGCGATCGACGAAATTAAAGTCCCCGTACCTACAACTCGCACCTGCTTTTATACTCTTAAACACAGTATATCTTGAACAATCGGTAAACGTGTCATAAGTTGGACAAGTAGTACAAGCGTCGCCGACAAACAATGCCGCCAAGCGGTAAATCTATTTGACACCATCAAAGCGGTGCCGACAGACAATGCCAACACGTGTTATACTCGGTAAACGTGTCATAATACGAACAATCTGGACAAGGTTTGCGAGGTTCGAGTACCAGGCTTTCATAATTCAATAGGAGTTAGCAGTACAAACGTCGCCGTCAAAGTGGCGCCGACAAACAATGCCGCCAAGCGGTAAATCTATTTGACACCATCAAAGCGGTGCCGCGCCGACAGACAATGCCAACACGTGTCATACTCGGTAAACGCGGAATAATATGTACAATCTGGACAAGGTTTGCGAAATGCGAGTACCAGGCTTTCATAATTTAGTAGGAGTTAAGCATTTGACAATTTGCCGCGGCCATATGGGAGCCGGCCGCCATTTTGTCGGGCGTGACCTATGCACTAAAGGACGTAACTCTCGTTTCTTTGACCTACCTTAACACTCTGCTATTAAGGTCGAAATTCGAATGTGAAATGGTTTTCTGAGTGAGATTGAGTTTCGAATAATAATTACCTAATTTTAGTTTGGCGCGCGATTTGAAAAGGAATGGACAATGGATATTATTGCTGGGTTTATTTGTAATTTCGACATTGTTTTACTGTCCAAATTAATGTTTTAAGCTGGCATAATTATAAGTACTCGGGAATAACCTTAGCATCCTTATAGTAGTATAATTTATTCGATGTGTTTCTTGACCTTGAATGTTTTTATACATTCTTTCATACAAAATAAATCCAGATGTATAGAATTACTTTAAATATACACAAGGGGCACGGTAGTGATCCCGCCAAGTCGCCTAATTATTTATAACAAATTACTAAGGCCGTCAAAAATGAAACATTGAGCTAAGTCAGCTGTCCCTTGGAAACTATTTTAATATAAACGTAACTGGACCTGCCAGCGGCGTTCTGTTACAGCTCTACCCCCAGAGGAGTTTGAAAGGCCAGATCTTTCAGATCTTGTCTGTAAAACTCATCTCCAACCTCTTAACATAAACATTACGACAGTTACCTAATTTTCAGTGATGAAAATCAATGATATTAGTTTATTGTCAACAACAAACTTGAAAGGTTTCAATTTATTGATATGTCAATCCCTCCACAATAGTGACTTTAGTGTGGTGAATATTTAGACCAAAAGGAAAGAGCAGGGGCGACCCGGTGAAGGGGAGTGAACCAATAAACCTTCAACAAAGACTCGTGATAACCTATTCCTCAAGACCTTTCCATTTGCCAGGAGTACCAAGTTGTGAGTTTGATAGACTCTATTAGTCCGATTTTGCGGTATCAAGCTGGATTTCTGGGTCTGGCTGGGCACCCATACGTCCTGACTCACATTGTCCGAGTTCTGCCTGATCCCCCAAAAACTCTCCACGCAATTATAGAAAAATCCATTATGTAAGTACTAAGATTCATCACTCGTCAGAATTAAGATTCAATCCACCCCCTATCCACAAATCACCATAGCCCATCCCCATTGGCGTATGTTTCACTTGAACAAGATAACCGTTTGTTCAATTTTAACATGGCAAAAGTTATCACTAGTTACGGACTTACGGTGTTAAACGATAATATTTAATACCTACATTGTAGTTCAATAAATTAATAAATACGGCTCAACGCATGTGTATGCGCATATGCGCACACTACTTAATTGATTATGTAACATAATTTATTCATGTACCACCCGAGTAATATTTTACTCGTAGTTATGTGATAATGGAAATCCTTATTTATAAGTATCGGTTATCCTATCCAAAGTGAGGTGTGTATACCCAATATCATAGCTTTCTTAGCTCGAGTGAAGTCTGTGCCAACACAGTAAGTCTTAAAAGACCTTGTCATATCATGACTGTAACCTAGCATCTATTACTGTGGTAACACATCGTGTTATATTTGAAGGGACCAATTACCAAATAAATCTAGGTTGTACTGTAAGTTTCGTCCAGTCGCAAGAAACTCATTCATACCTCTCATAACACATTCACGGTCTACCTATTATTCAATCATTCGTGACTATGCATCCTTCATCTTTTACGCCAACACATGCCAATCATTTTTTTATTCATATCAGACGTACAGCCTCTAACGATCAAACAAAACTCCGTAAGTACCACCACAATATAAACATTGCTCCTTTCAAGTTCGCAATATTTTAAACCAATACAAAATTAAATCTTAATCGTACATAGAGTTTGACCATGGACGTAAATTCTGTTTTGAAAAATGAACCAATTTGGCTCGACGACACCACCCCACACGTCACGTTTCCATGTAAATATGACGTACAAAGTACAGTGCCACCAAACCATACTGGTCTGATACTTTATTTGCCTGGAACAGCTAATGTAGCCTGACTTCATTAACCTGCATGTTGTTACTAATTAAACTATAAAACAATTAAGAAAATATTATGAGCATCTTATTTTTCTTTACAGCAAAACCCGTAAGTATATTCCCGTAAATTCATTTCCAAAGGTCAGCCGACTCAACTGCACCCCACTCTACCCCCCGATTACATAACCCTTAGACCTTACTGTAGCCTTTAATACGTATTAATTTAATTACTTAATAATTCAACTAAAGTTTCCGTATGAAGTACTCTAAAAGCGTGCAAGTTGTCTAATAGTTTTAAAGGACTAAAATTATATTGAAAATAAGGTGATGCGACTTTCATATTGAGAATGAAGCGACGAAATATAATAATGTAGATACGTATCAAAATTTAATGGGAACCTCACAAATATTTTTATACCAACTTAATTCGTTTACTTTATGCACGTCATGTTAGTCCGTTGAAAACCGCATACAACTACACTTCACTAATACAACATTTCACATCACTAAAATTAAAAATAAAATTATATTTTGTGAAGGATCCTATTTTACCCGCCATACCTTCGTAGCTACTTCATTATTTATACCTACAAGACTAATAATATTATAATCTAACCCATTCATTATAGTTTCATAACACTGAAAACGTAAGATAAACCATTCAATAATGACGAATAACTCTGCCTCACCGTCGCCCATCATGGCGGCCAACATTGACAATGTTTATACGATTTTTGAAAAACCACTGTGAAATTTATCACGCGAAAAACGCCCAAACAAAGTTTTATTTTCATTGGACCGACAAGTGTCAACGTTTACCGTAAGAAAAGAAAATAAAACGTCTAAGAGAAGTGTCATTGTCTTGTCACTGATCTGTCAAGTGTCAAAAGGCCCGCAAGCGCTCCAAAATATTATGCTTGTATTTATGTAAATATCACGTAAATATAAATATACCAGTGAACAAATGATTATTATTTACAAGTGAGTATAATTTTCATTGCTACCCGAACAATAATTATGATCTAAATCTACCGCAACTCAATGATAGAAATTTCAACTCAATCAATCTCTAATTTCCAGACGCCCTATGGATTACACGGATTCCGATGATCTAGGATGGAGCTAGAACGGTCTAGATAGCAATAATGCGCTAAGTGCCTCATACAGTCACGACCTCCAGTCATGAGTATGCAACCAACGAGAAAGACAACCTCAAGAATTGATGCTCGCCGACAAGAGTTTGAGGGAACAACAACTTGACCTGTATTTTTGACCCTAATGTAAGTGTCAGTCTATTCAATATACCCGTCTGTCTTCTCAAATAACACAGATACCATTAGTGACTAATTTGTGTTATCTTTCTTTACAGTAGTCCACGTTCTGAAGCTCTAAGAATTGATTGCACCCTGGTGAAGAAAATCATGTAATCATACTACCGAGGAGTATTGACCAATAACAAACAACTATGAACCCGACCTGATATTGCTCTGGAACCCTTATGTAAGTGTATGACCATATTTTGAGTTCAAGCCTTAATCCACCATTTTATATTTGAGTACTGTCACATTCACATCTTACAACACTAATACTCTCTATTGCACCCCATGTTGGTAGTTAAACAATGATAATGACTATACATACCAACGCTGACTTTAAAACATGAAACTGACATGTCCTCTCCCGTCAATGAAAACACAAAACATTCCTTCGTCATCCGACCGAGGATCCCAGCCACCTGTAATCAACGGCTTAAGATATTGGTTAATAAAATTATAAATACATTATAAAAGCTGGAGTCTCTCGCCATACACATCAGCGATTGTGTCAGGAGATACCGCTACTCCAGAACTAAAGCGGGTACAAACAACAACACAAGTTAGCATGATGCTGGCCTAGCTCCATGGCGTGAATGCTTCAAAACCTTATCAAATCTCTTTGTTTATAATGAAATATATACATGTATGGAGCGAATAAAAATTTAAAGTTTGAAAATAGTCTGTTCACCCAATTAGTCAGTTTAGTATATTCACCTGGTTTACTAACATACTTGTTTACTTTATTAACTGCTCAATGAAAATGTAGATCAACCACTCTTAAATGTTCTCATCGAAACTTCAATTTTCCTACCTATGTAGCCGTCTGGTCATATGGTTTTTTTTTTTCAAATTATCAATCATTTACAAAATTACACTACTCCCAGTTGCAATTATACCTCCCTGCCTTTTAGCCTAATTTTTGTTTCTTTTATGTTACAGTGTATGTGTCACCCGGAGACCTGAATGAAGACACATCATCATGAACCTACTTCTGTCTACTACGAATGAAGCTTATATGCCCGCATCTTTACAATGCCCATAACGTTATGTTATATACCATACTACTGACGTAAAAAGAATCTACAATAAGTTATACTTTGTATGTAACATGAAAATATGCAATTTGTTTCTTATATGAAACATTACACCCATATAAGTATGTGTTTTGTGAAATGGCGCTTAGCATTTCGCCTTCACTCCTTGCGTCATGAATATGTTTGCCTATTGTATATATGTTGTGTCACCTTCCTACATTACATATACTACATTCTCATGAGGATATCATTTTTTCTGCATTACAATCATTAAACATAGTATATCAACATAACTCTTATTTTATTTTTTCAAAAAGACTAAGACTGACATATGGCCCTCCTCTCTCTGTATATAATATAAACTTAACTAACACAATATTTCCTTGAAAACATAAATAAATAATACTAGAATCTAAATACTAAAAATATCATTCAAGAAATAATAATCATAAAAACAAAATAAGAAATAGTCGTTTAATTACTGGGATTTGAACTCAGTTCCCTCGCTTCAGAGGCTGGTGCGCCTCCACTGCGTCACCGGGTAGTTGTTACATTAAGCGAAATCAGCGTATGGGTTCTACGGACGGTATCACTTATTGAGTGAGCAATCACAATCCTAAGTAATCTAAGATAAATTAGTGCCTACGCCAACTCATGGGCTGAGGTAGCGGATCCCAGGCATTCCCCAGGACGCAACTGATCCGGGACAACGCTAAAAAGACAATTATTAATCTACAGTAGATATCAACCTAATATTTCTGTCTTACATAATATGAACCTACATTTCCGCAGAAAGCACTATACAGCTAAGAGGAGTTCTTTTATCTACCACTAACGGCTGAAATGTATATACAAGGTGAAATCAAAGCATTATATCTAAAATGAAATGTCTATTAATGAATTAAAATTGTACTTGTTTTAAATTAATCACCAAATTAAGTGAGTGTGAGTGCTTATAATTAATTATTGCTATTTCCTTAAGTCTGTATGACCTATAACAATCATTATGACTACATTTCTGTATTTGTATTTTGTTAAATTGATAAGGAAACGAGACCTATTGTGACATCTACCGGTGAATAGTATAAACACATATACGTATATTTTATCTGGTAATGTTCATGTACTAAAGCTTATTTTAACCATTTGTATTTTACTTTAATAAGTCAAGTATACGTGACACACCAGTATTTACCAGTTTCCGAGGTATAAAAGCCCATCGACCTACTTATTTAACTTATTGTAGATTTAACTTACTATTGTCAAGCGTGCCCTCTAGTATTCAGTGACAACACTAGACACTGCAGATATAATTGCACATTCATAAATTACAATAATAATACTCCAGCATTTAGCATTTGCACCCTTAATTAAGTTGCCTAGCCAAAATTCTTCTCTTTCCTGGCAGCTATTTATGTCTTAACTTAATAATTTAAACTTGAATGATAAAATAAGCTGTATACCATTCGCCCTCTACTGGTCAATCGCTAAACCTCTTGCGTTTTCTAGTCCACTCGACGTCATCCTACAATATCTGATCATGCATCCCGGTATTCCTTACTTGCCGCTAGAGTGTACTACGGTCGATAGCATAATTTCGTTTTTTATTGATCATCCTTTACTTTCTTCCATGAAAATTAATTTAATAACATCTGAATACCTTGCGACGTTATTTTATTTATGTGATTAATTCTCACATGATAATTTTTTTCAATCGCAAAAGCATCTATGGCTATTTGACAACTGGTAACACTGCATAGGCCGCTCACTCAAGTGTCTCAAGTTCAATCCAATATTTTCCTAAACTAAAATGGCGTTAAAGGCGTACGTGGCATAGCTTAAAATTTATTTTGCCTGTTTTGTACTAGTGCTCGCTCATGTGAATAATAAAATCATAAACGCGAAGTATGAAGTGATGTGACTCTCTGCTTTTCGCTTTATGTTTAGCTCAGATTCATTTGGTGTGCAGTTTGCGCGGGATCGTGTACTCCCATTGTGAAAAGTGCGCCCACGCAACCCTCGAAAGCCTGTTTGTAATGTACTTCTCAACTGCGTCTGTACATCGGTACTTTACTGTGCTGCATCGAGTGTGCATAACGTCTTTTACTCAATAAACGGGACGGAAGCTGGAGCTCCATGCAACCAATCTCCCACCAACCATGACAGCTCAGAAACCCTCAAAATGGTAAGTTTCCAATGACTGTAATTCTAATTTATACGACGGCTCCTGATTTACTCGTTCAGTATTAGTCTAGATATCATCCGGACACGTTTCCCTAAGTCGTAGTATGATGCGTTGGAACAGTCTCTGTTTCTATTCCCCTCTTGCAATTATCGCTATGTGATTGAATGAAAGGCAGTCTCATTCAAATTTGTCAAGCAAATGCGTCCTCCGCTAATGACGAGTACCACGAACTGATATGGATTTCAGAGCTCGAGGGTCCAAATCCCACCTGTGGCATTGAATTCTTCAATGTTTCGCTTTGATTGGAAATTTGGAAAGATAATCTTTTCTATAACCATTCTAACTCACATTTATTATGCTGTGATAACATGTTAGTTATCATTCATCCAATTACTTTGTTCTACGTTCCATAATTTCTTATTCCGCTCTCCCATACTGCCCGACAAATTTCTACATTCTTAATGATTAACAATTTTTCTTATCCCTTTTCAGGTGTACTTGAATAGTGGAAACATAACACAATTCCTAGAATCATGCTGTTGTACATACATGTGTCCAATACTTAAACATGTAAAGATGTGCATCCCGCTATCAGGCGATGACATCCCGGAGTCCCGCAATCATTTTAAAATGAAAGCTTCCTAACGACCTCTTTGGTAAGTACTGTTATACTTATTCTATTATGGAATAAAATTATAAATAGACTATAACACTATCTGAAAGCAATGTGATGATTTCGAAATGTCGGAATGTTTATTGGTCTAACTCGAAGGATATTTATCCCGGCAATGTTTATGTACTATTTTTTATGAATTGGTTCTCTTGTCTATGCTAATCAAAGATTATCATCTTATGTATATGATTCATCATGATCATTATTAGGAGAGACCTATAGGCTTGCAAAATTGTTTGCCGGTTTCTGCCTTTTGTGGTGCGCTTTGAAACTTTTATGATAAATAATTTCTTACTCATATGTTTTGTAAAGGTCTATATCTGGTGTTGCAATTCTAGACAGGCCATAACTATCTATAGGCTAGGATACTGTGACAACCTTTTCTGACTATTTCTATATTAAAATAATAAATATTACAAAATATACCTAAATTTTCCTACATGTCTATGTTATCTTTGTTATGCAAATGATAATGAATGAGTACTGTTAACCATAAATTTGTATTATATTTAACCTATGGAATTGCAACTCCTTTCATATAAAGTGCCTTAGCCTGTGACTCCCGCTATCACCCTCAAATGTATACTATGAGAAAAAATGGTTCTTTCCTACGAACATGGTTAGTTCTTGTACTCATACTCATGTTTACCGCAACATGCCTAGATAATTTACAGTATGTTCATTAAGTCTAAAGTCCTACTTCTGTTGATATAAAATCACTTTTCAATATATTCCTTACTGAACTATTCCCTCTTCGTTTTGGATGAATAGATGCCCTCCGATGTACATTAATGTAAGATGCCGCTGTTAGGTATCGTCTCTTGACTGTGATTTTTCTGTTTACAGCCTGCTACCATGTGGAGCGATGCGAATCGACTGTTGTCATAAACCGAAGCTGATGTGAATGAAGTCCTGAAGTCCTTCCTACGCCGTTTTTGCCCGGAAACCTGTTTTGATGATCGCTCACTGCGGGGCTCCCTGCGCTGCATAGTCTTCAGGTAATTATCTGTTCCTCGATTCAAATAATATGTAGTATACTGCATTTCATGAATGTCTTCCGACAGCCTATAGACACTCGCAACTCCAAAAAGTGCGCGTTGCCAACCCTTTATAATATTTGAGGATTTACTGAACTTGAAGATGTTGACAGATGTGTAGGCAGCTTGATTAATAGTTTCTAGTTTTCACTGTAGCCTATGGACATTTGTTTCTTGCTTATTAATATACCTAAGAGGTGAAAACAAGCACCCGGCCTATCCGATGGTGTTGTTTGGTCGCTGCAATGCAGTGACGCGCAACTTTCGTTTATGAATTCGTCTATGTAGATGATGTTATGGTATGTCATAGCCTAGTGACGCACGTTTCTTGTTTATGGATGCTTCTTCGGCGGTGGCAAGTACAGACGGAGATAGTAAAAACCCACGTAGTCTATGTAATCATGATGGTCTGCCACTGTAGCCTAGTGACGCTCGTGTCTATACCCAAGTCTGTTCAATACATGTCAAGTGTTTTTACCGATTTTTTTTTTTTTTATTGTTGCTTCCTTGTCTTAATTTAATACTATCACTACCCCCAAATTATTAAACTAGAATGCCGGTTTTTATTTTTATATTTCTTGAGTAGTTTTTTTTTTTTCGCTCGAATAGTAATCTAATGTCGCTAACTTATACTACTATCCATATACTAGAGTGGTTGTCTTAAAAATAATAATTTTCCATACATTTTTGTTTTCAGATGCCGTTCCTAGCCGATCGTTGGAAGAGAAATTTGAAGAAAGAACGATAAACCGAGATGAGAGTCCAGGAACCCGACAAGATCACACTCCGTTTTTCACGCCAACAAATGTAGCCTACAAGAGGCTATACTAATCCTTTGGACCAAATTTAATAAAAAATGAAGCATCACCTATTTTAAACATGTTACGCCAGAACGGAGTCCCAGGGCTCCCATTCTGGTCACGGCTTGTCAAATTAGCCAGAAGAGGCCATACCAATCCCTTGGTCACGGCACCAAATGTAATACAACGCGCGCGACGATAGCGATAAATAGCTTAATTAAAGGAATAAAAGACTAAACGTTGTGAATTTATTTTGGCCAATGTGAATCGTCTGTGGTTAGGACCCCGCAATGTTGTAGCCGAAGGAGCCCAGTTTCTTTAATGTGAATGCTTGTCAGATCCTTGGACTCTCAGCCTACACAAAGACGTTAATGGATTCCCTAAAGTTCCTACTGGTACTTATTCCTAGCCAGGTTTTCCTATGTATTATACCTACTCATTATTAATTTTGTATTATTATTATTTGTTTTTTCAATACTATCTGCTACCAGCTCTTCCTACGTCGGTCCGTTAAATAATAGTAGCGGGGTTTATAAAGAAGGGCAAATTTTCTTTATAAGCCATTTCCCTAGATCAAAATTACCCAATGTATATTTTCTACGCATAAAACCCAATCATTAAGCTAGCTAAAGATAATTTTGATAAGTATGGTATGTTGTTGTATTTTATCCATACAGGCTACTATTATCGCAGGATGCAGAATGACCTCTACAGAGAATTCTAGCTCGATCTACTGATGAAGCGAGTTCATTAGTAGTCGTGTAGATGATTGAAGATCATCTCTAGCTAATAAGCCCCGACTAGCCCTAAGCTCACCATTGTTTACTTGACCTAATGGTATATAGCTTGTGAGGCAGTTAAACTACAAACAAATTGTTCCACTTATGATGAAAAGCCATGTGATCTACTCCGTATCGTCACTAGAAACAACCCAATTCTTGCTGAGATGATTCTATTGTCTTAATCATAACTGGAACCTGAATTAGACTGATTCATGGAAACTAGCATTGCCTCCTATACAATTTATGACTCTACTCGGTTGTAAATAGTATACAGAACGAAAGTAACGTTATTAGTTATTGCTTAATTTGTTAAAACACTCAAATATCTACCTGAAGCTGTATTTCATAATAGTACTCATGTGAACCACTTCCCTTAACCAAGGCAGTTTGCTACTTAGCTCAATAAGTAATCGGTGAACATTTAAAATTATAAAATTTACATACTGTTGTATTATTTAATCACTTAGTATTTGTTGAAAGACCTAGGTTTTAGACCTGTTGATTATTACTACTGACCCAACCTTCCTAGTGTTTATTGGGTGATCTAATTGCTTACAGACGGAAAATAGACACTTGTTTGCTTTTACTACTTCAACTCGAGCCACCCAAACCCTTTCTAGCGCTTGCTAAATGACCTAAATACCTACAGACGGACGCTAGGCTTTACAACCTTTATTGGATGACCTAACTACCCAGAGATGAACAATAGGCAGTCACTGCTCCTTTTACTACAACCATAGGCTACCAAAACCCTTCCTAGTACTTGTCGAATGACCTAGATACCCATAGACGGACGTTAGACGTTAGAACCCCTTTTAGTGCTAATTGGTTGACCTAATTACCTATAGACGAACGATAGACAGTCGTGGCTTCCTCTGACTACAAACCCAGGCTCCCAAATCCCTTCTAGTGCTTGTCGAATGACCTAGGCACCTACAGACAGACGTTAGGCATTAGAACCTTTGTTGGACGACCTAAACTACCTTAGAGATGAACAATAAACAGTCGCTGCTCCTCTCCACTGACAGACAGACATCAGAGCCTTCTAGCTCCTGCTGAGTGACCTAAATACCTACAGACGAACGGAACAAAACCTATAAAATTCCTAGTACGTGACGAAAGACCTAACCGTTCGAATGGTGCCTAACATGTACCCTACATCCCATAGTGTGTGAATTTAACCTATTCCTATCCCCATTTTTACCCCTTTTTGCTTATTTAAAACTAAAACCAAAATATAGTCTTTAGTTTCAAATAAGATTGTGATTTGCCCTAAGCTTAGACTGGAAGAGTTCGGCGAGCTACTCCGAGGCAAGTCAAACCCTAACAGCTCGTGTAAGTTGGCCCCCCTTCTCGTCCGAAGACATGGTGGAGAAGGTAGCCTACCCTAGCGTGTATATACGTCAATATATAAATATATTTAACAAGACCGATCTCCTGAATACTGGACGATTTTACCAAGCGGAGTATACACTCCTTTGCCAAGGTCTGGACTGAGCAGAATAGGCCATGGTTACGTCGCCAGCTGGGCATCAGAAAATCGTGGAAGATAATTCGCTTTCTATGTCGGTAAAGAGAAAGCGCCGAGCCACTTCCAAACTCGGTTGCAAATAAGGCTCCGGGATGACCGCGTTTGGCACCGTTTGGATACGGTAATCCCGTTAGACATACTGTTTGTCTAGATAGCATTCTGGCTACAAAATAATTTAAACAATAAACACTAAAAATCCCCATAAAATTAAGTCAATTTTAAAGTAAGGAGTGATTTTCCCGCCATGCAGAGTGACCTCTCATAGCAGCAGAATCACGCCCTTATTGACAATGGAAAAACCCACTAACAGTAATTTGACAGCAATAGCCAGAGATACTACCAGCGCGATCGACGAAATTAAAGTCCCCGTACCTACAACTCGCACCTGCTTTTATACTCTTAAACACAGTATATCTTGAACAATCGGTAAACGTGTCATAAGTTGGACAAGTAGTACAAGCGTCGCCGACAAACAATGCCGCCAAGCGGTAAATCTATTTGACACCATCAAAGCGGTGCCGACAGACAATGCCAACACGTGTTATACTCGGTAAACGTGTCATAATACGAACAATCTGGACAAGGTTTGCGAGGTTCGAGTACCAGGCTTTCATAATTCAATAGGAGTTAGCAGTACAAACGTCGCCGTCAAAGTGGCGCCGACAAACAATGCCGCCAAGCGGTAAATCTATTTGACACCATCAAAGCGGTGCCGCGCCGACAGACAATGCCAACACGTGTCATACTCGGTAAACGCGGAATAATATGTACAATCTGGACAAGGTTTGCGAAATGCGAGTACCAGGCTTTCATAATTTAGTAGGAGTTAAGCATTTGACAATTTGCCGCGGCCATATGGGAGCCGGCCGCCATTTTGTCGGGCGTGACCTATGCACTAAAGGACGTAACTCTCGTTTCTTTGACCTACCTTAACACTCTGCTATTAAGGTCGAAATTCGAATGTGAAATGGTTTTCTGAGTGAGATTGAGTTTCGAATAATAATTACCTAATTTTAGTTTGGCGCGCGATTTGAAAAGGAATGGACAATGGATATTATTGCTGGGTTTATTTGTAATTTCGACATTGTTTTACTGTCCAAATTAATGTTTTAAGCTGGCATAATTATAAGTACTCGGGAATAACCTTAGCATCCTTATAGTAGTATAATTTATTCGATGTGTTTCTTGACCTTGAATGTTTTTATACATTCTTTCATACAAAATAAATCCAGATGTATAGAATTACTTTAAATATACACAAGGGGCACGGTAGTGATCCCGCCAAGTCGCCTAATTATTTATAACAAATTACTAAGGCCGTCAAAAATGAAACATTGAGCTAAGTCAGCTGTCCCTTGGAAACTATTTTAATATAAACGTAACTGGACCTGCCAGCGGCGTTCTGTTACACAGACAAACAGACACGAATTCTAAAAACAGTTGAAACGTGTTCTGTTATCGATTCTTAGACCCCTCCATTGATTTTTTCACTAATATCTTCAATGTACAGATTTTCGACCCTCTTCTGCTTTATTATATGTATAGATTGCGAACCATGACCTAATCTCTAATAAGATTAGAGTAGGTAAGCTTTATTTTTATTTGTTGTGTTTAATTATTTGCTAACTACAATGATTCTATATGTTAAATAAATAATTATCTTTAGTGACGACTATTGTACACAATAAAACTCACCCAATGTTAAAATGGGGACGATAATTTTAATCCCGCTGTTATACGTCATTTAATAATACAAATTACACACTGAATACCTAATAATCTTAAGATACTTAAGCTTTATTGTAAATTAATAATTAAAATAACTTCAGTATTTTCAATTTATCACCATTTTTAATGCGTAAGTAATTTGTTTTCGTAATGTATAGTCCCACAGTTCCCACACATCGATAAAGATTACAGTTATTTTATTTTGCGAGTTCTATTTAATATGGCTCTTCTAATATAGGAGAGTACACGAAGATAGTTTTTTACGATTGCTTTATTTTGTTTAACAAAATGCAAAATTACCTGATTTTATTCGAGGTGGCATGTAAGTATTTTTTGTTATTATCTAAATTATATAATTTAATAAATATTTATGGACAATCTTTCACAAATCGACCTAGTCCCAAACTGAGCAAAGCTTGGTACTAAGAGTACTAGGCGACGATATGCATACGTTAATAGATAGATATACAGGGTGTAACAAGACTATGGGACATCAAGGGAAAGTACCTTAAATATCGTAGATAGGATTTTTTGCTTTTTTTAATTAAAAAAACAATTTAAACTGTATTCATACATTGTTAAATAGTTCTTACATGATTGTACCGGGAATCGAACCCGCTACCTACCTACACGAGAAAAAAAAGACCCTGTAGCTTTATCATACCGATCGAAAGGCTTCATCATAAGGATTATTTTTTGCTAAATTAACATAGTGTCAGAAATAAAAGGAAGACAATGAATGTTACACAAAATGTCATACATACGCATTTGTATGAGAAAAATATTTATGTGACGTTTGTGTGACGCGTGTGCCGCTACACAATTTTTTTTCCCCCATACAAATGAATTCCTTTGTATGACATTTTGTGTAACATTTTTGTGTATATTCCTTTGCGTTACGTACATTTTTTTGCAATCCACCCCTTAAAGTAATGTTGGTAATTATAGTTTTTGTCGTTTACGCGATTGTTTTTTTCTTTTTACCTTGCCGCAGCTCTAATCTTGCCAGCCATGGCAGCGAACGAGCCCCCTGGCGACACTGTCGTCGTTGAAGAATTGAACACAGTCGACGACGAACGACAAGTCCATCGCCTGGCCGCCTTGATGAGGTACTACTAGACTTGGGTAGTGTGTATAATTTTATTGTTCACGAATGAATGATTGATATGATGTATTTCATTTCGTGTATACTGCGCGCCATCCACTACGACGCGCCCTTCCACAGCGAATTTCATACCTAGAGTTTGGCTACTTTAACTCTACCAAGCAAATTAACTGTCAAACAAATATTTGGTTTGGCAACACTACCTCGTCACACGTCACATTTCCGTGACATTTCCATATAAATATGACGTATAATGCACAGTGTTGCCAAATTATATTTGTTTGACAGTTCATTTGCTTGGTAGAGTTAAAGTAGCCAAACTCTACTACTCTGTGCGCAGTTGTACGGCTTGGGCTGTGGAGGGGCGCGCCTTCGTGGATGGCGCGCACTATAACACTTTCATTCACTAGTTCAGTTCAGATTCACATACTTTACAGTCCGGCCAGTTCATGATAGTATCGTTTACCTACTCATTCCCTCCGAGAGTGACAGACGCCATGATTGAATCATCATCATCATCATATCAGCCGAAAGACGTCCACTGTTGGACTTAGGCCTCCCCCAAAGAGTGCCACAATGACCGGTCATAAGCCACCCGCATCCAGCGGACTCCCGCGACCTTTACCAGGACATCAGTCCACCTTGAAGGGGGTCTACCCACGCTGCGACTTCCGGTCCGTGGTCGCCACTCGAGAACCTTTCGGCCCCAACGGCCATCGGTTCTAGGTGCATGATTTAATGAATGACTGGATATTATTACCCAATCTATATCGTATCTAGATGGATCTGTTGATGGAACTAAATTGAACTACTTAAATGACTTCACAGTGAAGGAATGAAGTATGTCTTTTCATTTTAGTGACACACTTTGCGCATGTCTCTAGGTCCTACGTCGAACGGGCGGAAGAGAGATTTAAAGAGATCATGGGGATTAAAAAGGAGTTGGAGGACAAGTCGGTAGATCAGAAGAGAGCGTTTGAGATGGGGTATATGATGGGAGACGTAATTGAGGCGTACGTATTTATAAATACAAGGTCACATAAGTCATGATACAAATAAATTGGATACCTACAGATCCTGTTACTATGGGACCAACTTTGACCGAGTCAAAATAAAATCTGAAAATAGAATCTCGTTGTGTATTGGATTCTTAGTGCCTCTCTTCAGTTACAGGAAAGCATTAGCATTTACGCAAAAGCAGATGTTCAAAAAACGGTACATCGAAGCGGACCGGATCCGGTACATGACGTACGTACAGAACGCGTACATTAAGGTGTACCATCTCGTGCACATGATGCATGAAATTAACCCCAAGTATGGGACTGACAATTCAGGTAAGACAACTTTCACCTACCTACATATTTTAATTCATCCGAAATCCTAGCTTTATATATTAAACCTTATGATCACCTCTGTCATTTTACGATTGAAAGACGTCCGCTGCTGGATATAAGCTCCTCCAAAGAGTGACACAATGACCGGTCCTGGGCCACCCGCATCCAGCGGACACCCGCGACCTTTACCAGGTCACCAGTCCACCTTGTGGGGCTTTACCCACGCTGCGCCATCCGATCCGTGGTCGCCACTCGAGAACCTTTCGGCCCCAACGGCCATCGGTTCTACGCGAGTAATATATCATCATCATTATTATATGTCACACCTGGCCATAAAGCGGCCATTATCGCACGCTCCGCGCGCGAAAAAACCCACTTCCTGGCCGGGGGGTGACATAAAATTTTGTACTTAACACGGGCGGTAATAAAGAAAGCCTCAGATCGCATATTTATCGCCCTTGCCTTCGGCTCGGGCGTCAAATACCTGCGATCTGAGACATTCTTTGTTTTACCGCCCTCGTTAAGGCCGGGTTATAGTAAAAATCTGATTTGGTAAACGGTTTTATTTCGAAATACTACATATTAAAAATGTAAAAAAAATACGATGTTATATTTGAGACCTTTATCTAGTGCCGTCGGATGTCCGTTACACAATTTGCAAAACTTTGTTCGATAGAAAAAAAATCCAAACATACCTCTATTTTCTATCTTAAAACTCATTTTATTTCAATCTTAGGTAACATGATGAGTAGAAAATAATACTAAAATAAACGTATTTGATGGTATGAGGGATGTCGGGATTAATATTGTTAATATAGTAAGCCATGTATTTTTCTCACCCAAAAATGTACTAAAAATTTACGAAAATTACGCGCACAGTTCCGTAGAGAGTGGGATGGTCAATTGCAAACTCACGCGTGTTAGAGCGGGACATTTGCAATGGAAGAACCTCGCCTTAAGTAATGTACTATAAGAGTTTCACTCTTTTCGGTGCAGTTCTCTCCAGTCCGTTCTACTTAAAGCCAGTTCCTTGACTTCTCTATACGACACGACGTCCATCTTTTTCTTTATTTGGTCCATGTATTTTAATCCTCGGCCTTCCTCTCTCTTCTTCCCTCAATTTGGGAAGGAATGGGAAAAACGGTCTTTGGGGGAATTTGGAAAGGTTAAAGGAGAAGAGACATATGAACTCGAACAGGGAAAATGATAGGTCATTTGATACGACACGACGATCTAATACGAAAGATAATATGGAGGGTAAAATTGAAGGGAGAAGGGATTGATATATTTATTTATAATACAAAATATACATTTGACGACCTCTTTAGCTTAGTTGGTAGTGACCCTGCCTACGAAGCTAGAGGTCCCGGGTTCGAATCCCGGCCGGGGCATTTATTTGTGTGATGAGCATGAATATTTGGTCTTGGGTCTTGGATGTTTTCTATGTATTTAAGTATTTATTTATCTATATAAGTATGTATATCGTCGCTTAGTACCCATAGTACAAGCTTTGCTTAGTTTGGGACTAGGTTGATTTGTGTAAGATTCTCCACAAATATATTTACATATGTACCAAAAATTGTTTAAATCGATGCAGCGGATTCCGAGATTACCCTGGAAAGAAAACACTTGTTATGATGCTGGTTGGAATTTTAAAGATTTATTAAATAGATTATTGTTCACAGGTCAAAAACCCAAGGATAACCTAAACTACAAAAAGCAACATTTGAGTCCAACATTCTTCAACACCTCTCAATTCTACTACACAAAACAGCTCAACGAAATCCGAGACGAGAGAGTAAAGGCCAAAATAAAGAAGATCAGGGTAGAGAGTAAAATTAAGGACGATGAGATAAGGATGCACGGCACTGTGAAGCCTACTCACCCTACAGTTAGTACAAAGTGGTGGCCTGTCGAGTACGGCTGGGATATGGACTATTATTGGTAACTGTAAGGGTAAAACGCCTGTCTGTATAGTAATCGTACAGGTATATTACTTTATCTACACACATATCATAAATCCTCTAATATGCGTTCGGAAACCGTAGAAAATGACTCTCATTTCAACATTCAATGAATTTATAGCAATTTTCTTATCTGTGGCTAAGGCTACAGCAGTAATATAATTTTTAATTTTAATCTCATATATGATGTTAAAATATAAAAACGTCAAACAAAACTGTCAAAATTTAAATGTCAAAGTTGACATGTCCCTATTCTAGTATCACTGAAAATTCAAATTCAGTCGATGCGAAATGTCAGCTCGATGTTTTTTTAGTATATATCGCACGAAATTTGAGCTAGAACGACATGATCACATCAGAATAGGGACTCTTTACTTTTTAAAATAACATTCAGGTATCGGTTGCCAGTTCTGATTTCGATATTTCCGCAACCGTGCAAAAAAGGTTGTATTAACACAATTATTGTATTTATTTACAACGGTTTCTGAACCCATCTTAGAGTAGTTATAATATGTGTGTAGATAAAGTAATGTATGCAACTGTACATAATTAGGCATTAAAACACTCGTGTGACCTTATTATGGAACTCGCCTTCGGCTCGTTTCATAAAACACACTCGTGTTTTAATGCCCCTCATTATGTACCAGTTGCATAAACTACTATTAAGCATCACTGACATATGCTCTGATATGAATAAATATATAAATATATTCATAAGACTCGCGTGCTTTGTTTTTTGAGTTGAATTCTATTCCTTCATAATAAGGGCGATACCTAGCAACCAGAGTTGCGTAAAGCACGTGAGTGCTTGAATTTAATCTTTCGTGAGACATGTTATAACTTTATTTTACTAAACGGTTAAAACTCACACAACAACAACACAACAAACAACACGTGACAATTAATACGTGAGTTTTAACCGTTTAGTAAAATAAAGTTAGCACGTGAGTGGTTATGAATATTCTAATTTAACACTTATTAGTGGGAGCGTTACATGAACTCTTTTTAGGGTTCCGTACCCAAAGGGTAAAACGGGACCCTATTACTAAGACTCCGGTGTCCGTCTGTCAGCAGGCTGTATCTCATTAACCGTGATAGTTAGACAGTTGCAATTTTCAATGATGATGTATTTCTGTTGCCGCTATAACCACAAATACTAAAAGAGAATAAAATAAACATTTAAGGGGGCTTCCATACAACAAACGTAATTTTGTTACTGTTTTTATAGAGAATGGTACGGAACCCTTCGTGTGCGAGTCCGACTCGCACTTGGCCGGTTTTTATTTCTTTTTATAGATATGCATGTTATTTTGTAAATACAGTCCGTACTGTCCGTAGGAAATTTTGCCTAGCAGAAGGTAGAGATGAAAAAGTTTTGATATACATTTGATATATATTTGGTATATTGAATTGATGAGGTATGTCAAGAAAAAAATACAAGTTTCTGACCTTGGACCGTGCGAGCGTTTGCCACCATATTCACTTAAGAGGAGGGGTAGGACGAGCTCTCTCCATACAAACTTTGTGCAGGATTTTCTTCGTTTGTGTATGCGTTAAAGTTATGATTTTTGGCCAGTATGCTTATTTTTCTGTTAGCTATTTCGTGATGTAATTTTTTTTCATTTATATTATTTTTAAAATTTTTCATTTTTCATTCTTTTGAAAATTTCCACATCACTTTCTTCGCATATCTAATATTTACATCCAAAAAATATTACATTCGTTAGTGCCAAAAGCTACGAAAAAAAGGTGCAGAGTTTGTATGGAGAATGCCTTGCCCACCCCTGCGCCTTAAAGGGGCCCTTTTCCAGATTACAAGAGACACTTTATACGCGCCTGCCTCCATAGTGAATCTCATACTAATCTAACTATGTATAGTATATATGTATATTAGGCATTCTTTCAATGAATGAATGAAAAATTTATTTGGTATGAATTGGTAACATGCAGACAGGTACAGAATATAATTATTTATATATTACTTTACAAAAATGAGTGCCTTCAATGCGTGAATGCCTAAAAAATTTAAATGTAAATACCTATTTACATTTACAAAAAAAAACAAAAAAAAAAAACATTTTTTTAATGTAAGCCTATTTACGTGTATTTACATTTTTAGGCACTCAAAATGTGAATGGATTAGTGCTTGTATGTTGGCCAATAAAAGATTTGATAAGTAAACAACATTTATTTGAAACCAACAAAACCCAAAGTCCTCTCCCAGCGAAAATAAAAACAAAACAAAACATTTTATTATCCGGCTGGGATCCCAGTCGAACAGAAAGTTAACCGTTAACTGAGTTCAGGTAATAATTTCAATAATAAAAAAAACTTAACTAGTAACCTCTTAATTTCTTAAAAGTACTTATACTTAATCAATTGCACATATATTATTTATTATGCTAAAGATACGCAGGAGATACGAATTCAATGAAATTCTGAAGGCGCTACACTGAGAAATTTGGAGAATTTAAAACGCTGTCCTGCCCAGACTAGCAAACAGTAGGGGCTGATTTTCAGATATATGATTCTTGACTATATGATTGTGGTACTGACAATAGCGAAACATGATTGCTTACAGTTTTCTCGATAGAAAATAAATCCAAAGTCGAGTCTATATTTTCCTTTTTTTCCTCAGCATACTAAAACAACGCATTATTAAGGGACGATTTTTCAATTGCCAGATAAAATTATCGCTGTCACTTTCTACTTTCATACGAAAGAAAAGGAAAGAGCTAACATTTATCTGACAGATACTTTTATCTGGGGATTGAAAAATCGGGCCTAAGTTAATATGATGGTATTTTACCTCATCTGAGGAAATCTGAGGAAGCTCTGACAAGAGGATATTTAATAAACCTGCACACAGTCAGATATTTAACGAGATTTGTCTAAAAAGCCATTCTCGGAGAGGGTTGCATCCCGTTTTGTCGTGAGCAAAAAACAAAGGGTGTCTCTTTCAATCAATCGATATATCGCCTGAAGGGCAATAATAAAGGCCCTTTTACAAGAATTTGCATGCGAATTTCATTACACCGCGGGGTTTGATCGCCCTTACTTTGGTAGTTCGCAGGCAGCCCGCAATGTAATCACCATATAAATCAGCCTTAATTATTGTACATAGTTTGGTTTTTTGTGTTACGAAAATTATCCATATAACAAATCGTAACACAAAAGAACCAATGAAAAAGTAAATTAAGCTTATAAAACCTGTATTTTTTTAAACAACTCAATAGTTTTTTTTATTTAAAACAGAAAAAAAGAACCAGCCTTTCAAAATAAATTACAGTCCCTTGAAAGTTTATCATCAGATTGAGATTGTATGTACGCCCTAATAATTATTTACTAGTTAGACTATTACACTGTAAATTCTCCCTTAATCTCCTTTTAACTTCATTTCTTCTCATCAACTCTTTCTTACTCAACCTGACAACCCTTTTAAACGCATTTCTTGCACTCTTACTTTCAATTCTAACCTTTTTGACAGGAACTTTCCTATTATGAATGCTGTCATTTTTTCTCGCATCATTGCTTGATGTATTCTCTTCAGGTTCATTGCACTGTAATCTAAATTGATCACTTTTCTGCATCATCATCATTTCAGGGTCATCGAAGTCGTTAATTCCGTCCCTTCCCATTTTGTTGTATATCTTCAAGAACTGCCAAAATTCTATATCGCCGCCTTTTATGTTCTGTTCGTAGAATTCTATTAGCTCTTTATCACATTTATGTTTATTTACTACTGGCTTTGGTTGAGCTGTGCGATTTTCTTTATTTATAACTTTATTCACTACGGGTCGATTTGTTTTTGGATCATTCCTTTTACCATTCTTTCCTTTAATTTTATGTTTCCAAACCTTTGGTTTAAAAGGTTTTGGATTCACTTCATGTTTTCTTCCGTGTAGTTTTAACGCAGCAAGCGTTTGACAAACTTTATCACAAGAATCGCAAGGGAAGAGCATTTTCTTACCCTCTTTTCTTGCAACTTTGTAAAGTTCTTTTAATCTGTCACAATAGCCGCCTTTAAGATTTTTGCTTTCAAGTTTACCTAGTTTGGGCAGCAAGCAATCCTGAGGATCAATCTTAATTTTCTCTTTCAAAACTATCCATTCTTTTCCTTTTTTAACAAGCTTACTCTTTACTACACCTTTATTCTTATTTTCCCTATTTTTCTTATCTATTTTACAACTTTCCCGCTTATTTAGATTCTTTATACTAGGTATTATTTCTACAGTTTTTATTCTATCATCATTTACTTCATAATAGTATCCCGTACCTTTACTATTTGCATTATTTTTGAAGGTCCCGTATGGCACTTTGATTTTAATATCGTGTTTTCTCTTCAGGTGTGTCGTTATGCTGAGATCCGTCGTAAAGTTACAAATCGGGCATTTTTTTAGTGTCTTCATACTGCACAGATCAAAATGGTCTCTGCAGTGATCCAATAGCATTTCTTTGGTTTGAAACAACTGTGGAAAAAATGAGTTTTATTATTCATTTATTATTTATGTGGAACGTTTTCAGGGCTCGGAAGTTATGCTGTACTTTGACACCCATTTATGTCTTTTGTGTTGTTCTACAGTGAAGTTGCTAATTCAAGTCCATGAACTGACAGATGTCAGAATGAATATTTCACAATTTAGACATTATTCCACAAAAATATACATATAAATACATGTAACCGGTTATAAAAGGGTAACTTTCATTCATAATAAACAGGAAACTTTAACGATTACGGAATAATCACGTCCCGTGTGCGCCCGTAAACGTCAGTTTATGGACTCGAACACTGTAATTGAAGTTGTTCCATATAAATATTTAGTCCTCTTTAGAAACTGTTTCGAATGGCATTGTTCTAGGACAACACTTCATCCTTTACAATATAAAGAACGAAAAAAATGCAAAGATCAAAAAAATTAACAAGTTGTAAACATGTGAAACATCAATGCTGATAAACAGTGAAAAATAAGCAGCTAAGAGAGGAAAAAATATAAAACCGATTTTTTTTATTAATAACGAAAATGACCTCTGTCATATAAATAGTATTTTTTTTTTCCTGCTAGAATCTGCGATCAGTCTCAACAACTATGAGCAGATGAGTTGAAAAAAGCTTGGCGAAATAGTAAATATAGATTAAGAAATAGCTTGCGTTACCTTGAAACAAACATAGCACTGGTGTGTATTAAATTTCAGTTTCCTATTCTGTCCCAATTTCATTTCTGTTTTATTTTCATTTTGTTTAGCTGCACTATCTTCTATATCATTTATACCAACTTCATCATCATTTTTGTGTTTCTCTGTATTTTCTATTTCATTATCTTCTAAAGCATCTTCTCCTCCTTCTATATTGACTCTATTCTCTTCATTACTATCTTTTGTATTACCCTCTTTATTCTTAACTTCCCCTTCGTTTTCATCTTGTCCTTTTTCTATATCATATGAAGTTATTTCATCTATAATGCATTCTGTGCTATCTATAGTCTGGTTTATCGAAAAGTTTTCGACGAGTAGCGCATTTGGATGTAGTTCGACATTTTTGACTTGTTTTATTTTTACTTGACCTGAAAACAATTTATATAAATACGTACAATCAATTTTTCAATCAACTCATTGTTATAGTAAATTGTATAATATATATCATCATATCAATTCTTGCAAGTGATACTATTAAAATAAAATATTACTTCATCTGCCAGATTCCAAATTACAATTTCTACCTATAGATTCAAACAGTACATTTATAGTACTCTCACAAGCGCGGATCGGCCATTGTTGTAGTTGTGACATACGAACACATAGACAACGTGAACTCATAGCTCCTACGCTGACGCACACATAGACAATGTGCATGACTGCATGTATAGCTCAACACACAACCACGGCTCACCCGCGCTCGTGAGACAAAAGTACAAGAATGACTTTAAGAGTTAACATTAATCACCTTCTTTTATTCTTTCAACTGCTTTCCGCATTAGCATGTTATATTTTCTTCTCGTTCGCTCCAGCTCTCTGTTAGCTGATTTCTGTCTCCTTTTCTCTAGAATTTGTTTTCTCTTCTGTCTCCTTTCCTCTATCTTCTGTCTCCTTGTCTCCATTAAGCCGTCGATCTTTTTCCTCGCTCGCTCTTCGGACTTCTTGTCGACGAAATCTAATTGTGTATCTAAAATTATATTTAACAAATGATAAAAGTTCTTTGAAAAAATACGAGTTTAACCGATTGACTACCGAAGGTACGTGACCAACACTACTGGTAGAGAGAGTTTAACTCAGTTACTTCACTTGACGTGATAGTCCCCACAACTGACAACTGTCGATGTCAAAATATAGACAATTTTTATTGTTTTAATAGGATACATAAGTCATTTCACCGAAAATTCTTATTCAGCTTCGCAATGGCTTCATACAAGTATTTTGCAGATTTTTCGAGAACTATTGAATTTACAACATTTCATTTTATCTTAGAGGCTTGAAGCAAAAATCCGTTTCGAGATATGGGCTTGCTGAGCATATATAAAAAATATTGGATATAATATTTTTTATATATGCTCAGCAAGCCCATATCTCGAAATGGATTTTTGCTTCAAGCCGCTAAGATAAAATGAAATGTTGTAAATTTGCCGGAAGAAGCACAGACTTGGGAGTCATGGCTCAACCCAGCCCAGCAGTGGGACACCCCTATAGGCTAGTCAAAAAAAGTAGGACAAAACTAGAACTCACATTTCAGCCGTTTGTTCTCCGGCTCTCTTACCACCGGCGTGATGAGTTCTTCCATCATACCTTCGGGTATATCTTCTAGCTCATTCGTGGTCTCGGACTGTGGTACTATATTAGTCAGTTCTTCCAACCCTTCCTCTGGAAAACACACGGATTTAAGAGGCCTGCAATTGCCTCCTTCCCGGCAACGGCAATAATGTACTATAAAATACAGAACGATGAAAAAGGAGGCTATTAGGCCATCAAAATGGTATCCCCTCATTTCCTATAAAATTAATGGGTATAACTACACATACTCTAAATTCATTTGCTATATTCATTCACCAGCTATAAATTCAAATTCTATATTAGTTGCTTGTTATAATGTTCATTTACTATAAATGTTAAATAGTCTAAACTGATTATACATAAATTTCATATTCTATAATTATCTTTTACTCTAATATTCACCTGTTATAAATTCAAATTCTATAATAGTTGCTTGCTATAATGTTAATTTGTTATAAATGTTAAATAGTCTAAACTCATTATATATAAATTTCATATTCTATAATTATCTTTTGCTCTAATATTCACCTGTTATAAATTCAAATTCTATAATAATTGCTTGCTATAATGTTAATTTGTTATAAATGTTAGATAGTCTAAACTTCACGGGGGGTACCGTCGACACGCTGGCGCGTCATCAGACTGTCAAACGTGTACACGTCTGTTAAATAGGCGCTGTTAAAGTTTGGTTAGGTTAGGGTTCACTTGCATCCCTCAGAGCGGAATAGGCACCCCGCGTGAGCGGGGTGCCGTCGACACGCTGGCGCGTCATCTGACTTTCAAATGTGTACACATCTGTTAAATAGGTACTTTTAAAGTTCGGTTAGGTTAGGGTTCACTTGCATCCTTCAGAGTAGAATAGGCACCCCGCATGAGCGGAGTGCCGTCGACACGCTGGCGCGTCATCAGACTGTCAAATGTGTACACGTCTGTTAAATAAGTGCTGTTAAAGTTCGGTTAGGTTAGGGTTCACCTGCATCTCTCAGAGCGGAATAGGCACCCCGCGTGAGCGGGGTGCCGTCGACACGCTGGCGCGTCATCTGACTTTCAAATGTGTACACATCTGTTTAATAGGTACTGTTAAAGTTCGGTTAGGTTAGGGTTCACTTGCATCCCTCAGAGCGGAATAGACACCCCGCGTGAGCGGGGTGCCGTCGACACGCTGGCGCGTCATCTGATTTCAAATGTGTACACATCTGTTAAATAGGTACTGTTACGGTTCGGTTAGGTTAGGGTTCACTTGCATCCCTCAGAGCGGAATAGGCACCCCGCGTGAGCGGGGTGCCGTCGACGGGCTGGCGCGTCATCAGACTTTAAAATTTGACACGTCTGTTAAATAGGACTAATAATCATTATAACTTGTAACTGGTCTACCTATATTATATTGAGGTCAAACAAATATTATTTATAGTTAATAAACAATATATCAACAGACTTTCTAGATTCTGAATGTTATATACAATGATGATTATAGACAATGAATGATATATCAACTGAGTTTCTTGATTTTGAATGTTATATACAATGATGATTATAGACAATAAATAATATATCAACCGATTTTCTAGATTTTGAATGTTATACACAATGATGATTATAGGCAATGAATAATATATCAACTGAATTTCTAGATTTTGAATATTATATTTAATGGGTTTTAAAGATTTTGGAATTATACCATTTGAATGTTATACAAAATGACATTTATAGTAAATGAATCATTATACTAAATGATTTTATAGAATTCGTAGTTATAGATCATGATTTTATAACTATTGATTTTATAGGAAATAAGGTAGACCCCATCAAAATACCTGGCCCCTATTTCACCAACTCGACAATTGTCGCCTGACAATGACAATTCGATGTACATTGCTGGGTCGTCAGTCTGTCGGGCAGTCTTCACCGCCAAATTGACGTCGAATTGTCATTGTCGAATTGGTGAAATAGGGGCCTGACGTATATCCTGTTGGGTTGTCGTAATCAGCTACGCCTCTAAAAGCCGAGCGTCCGCCATTTATACTCACCATCCAAGGGTTCTATTTTTGGAGACACATGGAAAATCTCTTCACCATTATATACATTCTCAACAGGTTCCTCTTTCACCACGACTTCTGTCTTATTAGTTTCCTTACATTTTCTGGAACAGAACGAGAATAGGGATGTTGACTCAAAATTCATTATTACTCCATACGAAGAATACATAAAACTATGCCGAAACTACAACCGCTAGAATGTCTTTAGTTCGAGAGAGAAAGGGCTACAGATCAGTGACGTCACTGACCTCGAGCGCCATAGTAAATGACGATCGTTCAATACAGAGGTCCGTTTTGCGGAACAGGGACAGAAAATGCCCCCTCCTAAAACACTAAGACTTATAATTATGTAATTATTTATTCTTTTGAATTACTTTTTTCGCTATTTGATTGAGAATTTAATCCTTTTTCGAGAAAATTCGGATTCATTGAGTTTCTTATTTGGTGTCAACATCCCTATTTTGTATGGTTGCGGTTGATGATGAAACTAGTCTATGTCTTCCGTGTTTGGAGAGAGATAGGACACAGCGGAACATCATCTCTCATATTATTTAGTAGCAACTCAGCTGGTGAAGCACCTCCACCTTACAGAACAACGTAGCCATAATCTACTGACACATGGGGGGTCGGGCACAGCAAAATGTTATCATCTGCGCCCGTAGCACATGTTGCGCTGGAGAGTATCTCGACTTATCTCGAGCTACGCGTATTTTTCTGATTGGCGCTGTTAGAAACTGATGAATAGCTCGAGATACGCCGACATACCCACGAGCGCAACACGTGCTAGGCCTACTGAGAAGTAAGGCATAGCAAAATGTCATCTTGCTCGACTTTGGAGCATCCCAACTGGGGAAGTACGTCCACCTTGCAGGAGACCACAGCCATAATAACATTATTTACTATACAGGTATGTAGTGTTGTGTTCCTGGAGGTGAGCAAGGACTCAGTTGCCAGAGGTCCCAAGGATGCACTGTGTTGAAAGCGTGGGACCTAAATTTATTCCTTCTGCCGTCAACACGAAAACCACGCGAAAAGGGACGCTGTAAACTTGTTTGTTTGCCACTGTCGGATTAAAAATAAAAAAAACAACCAACTTACTTCTTAGTTGTGACTGGTATCCCGTATTCAACTTCGTGTGCCGTCCAGTAATGTAGTTTCAGGTTGAATTCTCGCTTGAAGGGTTTTTCGCATATGGCGCAAATAAGAGGCTGAAAAAATTTGATACCTCCTGAGTCCCAGATATTTTTAATTGTCAAAGTGATAGACGCCCTTTGTACAAATTTATGTACATAATAATTATTGGCTGTCAGTCCTGAACACACTTTTTTCGATAATCTATGGCCTGTCAAAATAAACCCACAGATATTCAAATTTAAACGCGCGATGGCTAAATATATGTACAAAAATAAGTACTACCGGCGTTTATTATTACTCAATCACTGGGATGTTGGGGAACTTTATTATGTACAAAATTTGGTACCGGGGGTCCTAGGATAGAGTAAAACCTCCATTAGTTTTAAGGCACAGGACCACAGAATAATTAATAGTACGTATGTATGTTTGATACTTCAAACTTGTTTGTGATGTGTTTTTAAGGTGGTTCGCTATAGGTTACCCAAAGCTTAAATGGCACTAGATGGCACCACTTTTGCAAATTTTCAGTATTTACATTTTTGTGCAATGATCTTGGTATTTGTATACTTTAAAGTACGTTTCGCGCAATCTTTAAATAAATATTGAACTGTTAAAAGAATGAACGAGTTCTGGGCGGACAAAGTCGCGGGTATAACCTAGTATAAGATATGTTATACTGACGTTGTCATTTGTGGCATGCCCGTATTTGATGTGCATAACTATGCTTGGTTTGTTGGTGGTCTCAAAGTCACATATGTCACAAATGTATTTCTTCTTCTTTCTACCGTGCTTCCTTCTTATGTGGTTGGTCAGATATTTGGTGTTGTAGAAACTAGAAATAGAAATAGAAATATTTATTGCACTAAAAACATGTTACCTGAAACCTGATGAATGTGTGTGGATTTGTTAACTGAAAGTTAATGTGACGTTAAAAAGTATCCACAAGTGAATAGAGTAGAACGTATCAACCGCGTTATTACTACGGCAGGATTCATTTTAATGAACAAATCAAGTAGGTACGGAAAAAAAACTTAGCAGTAGATGAATGTACAAAGGCTAACTTATCGCTTTAAGGGATTTCTTCCAGCTAACCTTTGAGAAAGAGAGAGGACATGTTTTATGGGAGATATATTGAACGTGTACCTGTTCCTGTACAGTCAAGTGCAAAAATATGTATCGAGTGTATCCTCTCATAAATATGGTACTAAAACCTTAATTCACCGGCATAAAGGCCGGTTCACATTGGTTGCGTGCGCAGCACGTAAGCGTCGACGTGCACGTGCACGTACGCGTTGTAATGTATGAATCTCCATAGTAGATGTCACACCGCTTGCGTGACGTGTGCGTGCGCGTGCACGTCACCCGCAACGCACGCATTGCAGCTCCCTCGAGACAAACAGGCTGCGTACTGCGTGCACGCACACGCAGAGCGGAGCGGCAACGTCGCGTCGCTGCGTGCATTGATGACGTTGTATTTCACGGCGTTCCATAAGAGACGGCAAACTGAATATGTTCGGACACGCACAGCTCGGTGCTCTGCGTGTCACGCGCAGCTCTTTTGTGTTTATTTACAACTCCAGCCTGTGCGGACCACTTTGTTTTGTTTGTTTGTTGCGTGAAATGGTGTGATAACAATTGGGATTTTAATCATCGACTTATTTGTAGTATGTACCCATATCTATTGATGATTTAGCGAAATTGGAAACCGACAACAACCCACTAATTTATTTTTAAGAATACGATGGGCTGGTAGTAGAAATAATCAAGACTTAATAATATTACCTATAAACTCAATGTCCCTTGACTTGAAAACCGTAAGCAATTTGTTTAATGATTATCTTGTTCATGAAAAGAATTTCTTTACTTACGGGAAATAATATTACTAACCTTAAAAATACTGCTAGTCTTTCTCTAGTTCCAATAGCTTTCCTGAAGTTGGTGTCGTTTTTTATTATTAGAGGTCTCACTAAATCATGTAATTCTTTCTAAAGAACCTCTTGATGTGTGAAAATACCAGAAAAAAAGATCCTCGTGCGACTCAAGTTCGCGGCATAGGTTATGGTATTCACTAAGTCGTTCTCTTTTTTCGTTTATCTCATGAACCCATACCCTAGAATTACGAGAAGCACTACGACATAAAAGTAAAAGCAATGCTTCTTCTTCGTCAGATGAACTGCTATCGAACATGATGCTTGTTTTCGAGAATACAATGCAAAATGGCGGCCAGCCACGCAACGGAGCTGTTGCGTGCGGCAGCGTTGCGTGTGCAGCTCTCTGCAGCACGCGTGGCGTCGACGTACGCGTAGACGTGCGCGTAACCCGGTGTGACAGGGGTGCTGTGCACGTGCACGTGCACGTCGACGCATACGTGCTGCGCACGCAACCAATATGAACCGGCCTTAAGAGCTATGGGACATATTTTTGAGCAAGTTGTATGCACCCATATTTTTGCACTTGACTGTACAAGTGGCAAAATGTAGTAGGTATGACTAAAAGTGGTAGAAATTGCAGAAGAATTGTGGAGTAGATTTTAACTGAATTGTAATTATATAATATATAATAAATACATATACCGTGTAAATAAGGAGGAGAGTATATAAGGTTCAGAAATGTAACCTCAAGGTTTATCATAGAGCGACGGAGCGTAGTATCCTAATCTAACCTAACCATAGACTTAGAGAAAGAGAGAGTCAGACTCACCGTACGTGACAATAATCGCACTCAACCTCCTTAACTTTGGCCATGTGCGTTTTCAAATGTTTCAGCATGTTTTTTTCCTTCGGGAACCGTCTTTCGCATATTTTGCACGGATAATGCCGTTCGGGGTAGTGTTTAATGACATGCTTTTTGAGATCACCCTGTTAACATAACGAAATCATCAGGATCATCATCATAATTGTCTCTACGTTGCTGGTTCAGATCCGGCTCGAAGGACCAAAATTTGTTAGCACCCTATGTCTACTAAAACCCCCGTGTTAAGGCGGTTTTCACTATTCTACTGAGGCGAAGGAGCCTTGTTGGCGGGTCAGAATCCATACTAATATTATAAATGCGAAAGTGTGTCTGTCTGTCTGTTACCTCTCGACGCTTAAACCGCTGAACTGATTTACATGAAATTTGGTATGGAGATAGATTGAGTCCCGGGGAAGGACATAGGATACTTTTTATCCCGGAAATCATCTCTTAAGGGAGTGGAAGTTTATATAGAGGACGATAGCTAGGTCAGCGCCTGATATAAAAATAATAGCAATTAAATTCTATCGCGATGACTGAGTGCCACGCGGACGAAGTCGCGGGCCAAAACTAGTAAGGAATATGCATGCGGAATTAATAGTAATAAGACGTCAAATTATTACAAAAAAAAGTAAATTTATATATATGTTATACTAAAAAGTTATGACGCTTGAAAGTTTTAGTATTTTTTATTGACTAAAAGTAAATTAAAAGCCACTATCAGGTGGGCTAGCACAACTTGCTGTCAAGTCATATCTCGCGCGACTCAGCGATTCCTGTCTCGCTCGAACTGTGCGAAATAGAAAGAGGAGGGTAGATCTTTCTCTACTCGCGTAGCATCGCAGTGACAGTTGTGCTAGCCCCACAGGATTATTTTGTGAAAATAAACAAAAAAAAAATGCACAACAACTATCTTACGAAGTGAGCTTTCGACAAACCGAAAAAAAGTGAAACAACTTATGTCGCACAGCTTTTACCGAAACGAAAAACGGACAAACATTTTTAGTGTTTTACGAGTAGATAGGTAACCCTTATATGTAATCCAGCACCTATACTCACAGAGGACTTATATCTCTTCCCGCACCCCTCAAACGTACACATAAAAGGTTTTTCGTCCACATGGGTCCTCATATGGGCGCGTATGTTCAGTCGGCTGCTGATCACAACCCCGCAAACTTCGCATTTACACCTTCGTGATTTCTCGTGGACGTTTTGCTGCAAAATAAGCACCGATTAAAACCCGGTAGAGTACAGCCATGGGCCTCATAAGAAGGCTCAAAGTCAGTCCGAGGGCAATGAAGAGGGCTATGCTGAGAGTTTCTCTGCGTGATCGCATCAGGAATGAGGCTATCCGTAGCAGAACCAAAGTAACCGATATAGCCCTTCGAATCGCTAAACTTAAGTGGCAGAGAGCGGAACACATCGCACGTAGAACCGATGGACGTTGGGGGCGAAAGGTTCTCGAGTGGCGACCACGGACCGGAAGGCGCAGCGTGGGTAGAACCCCCCACAAGGTGGACTGATGATTCCTAAATTGCATGACGTAAAATTTCAAAATCTAAAATACCTAAGTATTAGAACACGAAATTTGAATTATTAACGAAACCGAAATAAAATGCGAAATTTGTGAAGTCACTTCACTAGGGAGGAGGTTGTTGGGTCATAAACATATTTAGGTTCGCGTCTTTCCTGTGGAAATATCAAAAGTTAAGGGCTACAAAGCTTAATTTTGGATTGGTATAGTAACCCGCATAAACGGCGTCTCCGTTCTATAAATCCATGTAATAAAATCATAACTCACATGCTCATTAGCCGTTAACTATTGACCACAGGAGAGACGACTTTTGTTTTTGCAAGTGTTAATGACCCAGTTGTATAAATGGAACTGCTGTGACAAGTGGGGCGGGTGAAAATGCAATCCGTATTCTTATGGATACCTTCATTTATGGATGGCCTATAGAAACTAGGTCTTTTTTAATTAAAAATCTAATTGCTCTTGGCCAGTATCTAGCCAGGGGGCAAAGATGAGGCCGACGGTGAAGCGAGCGCACTCAGAATCTGCCTATCCACTCGTGGGTCTAGGTTATATGAACTCGGAAATACAGATGCCGGCAGAGAATTCCAAACCTTTGCAGTGCGCATTATAAGTGATTATGAAAAGCGCTTGGTTCTATCTTGTTTGTACCTTGGTTGGTCTACGGATGTACTAGATAAAGTTCGCGCCCGATGGTTTCACCCTGGGGCACACCAGACAAAATCGGTTAAACTTACAATATGCACGACAAGCGCGTTTTTGAACTTGAAGCGTTTGCCGCACGCGTCACACTCCAACCTTCTCATGTCCACGTCAAAATGCTTCTCCGCGATGTGAAATTTGAGAAGAGCTTTAGTTTTGCAGCTGAAAACAACACAGACATTAGGGCAGTGGCTCCTAACCTTTTCAATATCGCTAGCCCCGTGATTTATCCGGGAGACGGATTTTACTCCCTTTTTGAAAATCTCGCGAACAAACAATACAATAAGCACAAACATTTTTATTATACACTAGCTTTTGCCCGCGACTTCGTCTGCGTAGAACCCGGTCATCGCGTGAGAATGTTATTGCTGTTCTTTTATTTCAGGCATTTACCTGGTTATCTCTCTTCAACCCCGTTAAGGCATGATTTCCGGGATAAAAAGTATCCTTTGTCCTTTCCGGGGACTCAAACTATATCCATACCAAATATTTTCATCTAAATCGGTTGAGCGGTTTAAGGGGTAACATGCAGACAGTGTTACTTCGCATTAATAACCCGCCCCGGTTTCGCACGGGTAGTCGTTTTTAATTTATTTATCTACTAAGGTTAGGGTAAGCTTCCAGAAGCTCAATGGTTAAAATATACAGGAAAATGGTGGGTCTTACTCCTGGATATTCTAGCATCATCATCAGCCTATATACGTCCCACTGCTGGGCACAGGCCTCCTCTCACAGATGAGGGGCTGGCCCAGAGCGGGTTGGGGACTTCACATACAACTTTGAATTTCTTCGCGGATGTATGCAGGTTTCCTCACCATGTTTTCCTTCACCGAAAAGCTAACGGTAAATATCAAATGATATTCCGTACATAAGTTCCGAAAAACTCATTTGTACGAGCTGGGATTCGAACCCACGACCGCGCTTGACAGCCGCATGCTTGAACCACTAGGCTACCGTAGGAATTATTTTATCTCACTTACATCTCCCATCCCTAAATTACATCTCCCAACTTGGGGAGCTGGAGGGCCCCAAAGGGGCTAACCTGGGGAGAAGGAGGGCCCCGAAGGGCCTAACCTGGGGAGCTGGAGGGCCCCGAAGGGGCTAACCTGGGGAGCTTGAGGGCCCCGAATGGGCTAACCTGGGGAGCTGGTGGGCCCCGAATGGGCTAACCTGGGGAGCTGGAGAGCCCCGAATGGACTAACCTGGGGAGCTGGAGGGCCCCGAATGGGCTAACCTGGGGAGCTGGAAGGCCCCGAATGGACTAACCTGGGAAGCTGGAGGGCCCCGAAGGGGCTAACCTGGGGAGCTGGAGGGCCCCGAATGGGCTAACCTGGGGAGCTGGAAGGCCCCGAATGGACTAACCTGGGGAGCTGGAGGGCCCCGAATGGGCTAACCTGGGGAGCTGGAGGGCACCGAAGGGGCTAACCTGGGGAGCTGGAGGGCCCTGAAGGGGCTAACCTGGGGAGCTGGAGGGCCCCGAAGGGGCTAACCTGGGGAGCTGGAGGGCCCTGAAGGGGCTAACCTGGGGAGCTGGAGGGCCCCGAATGGGCTAACCTGGGGAGCTGGAGGGCCCCGAATGGGACCAGCGGATCGTTCCTATATTCTTACCTAACATTGCACACATTGCAAGTATAGTGTATGACTTGTCCCGTGTGCCTCGCCTCGTGCTTCCGTAGCGTGGAGTTGTCGCGGCACGCGTAAGGGCAGAAAGAACATTCGAACGGCTTCGAATCTGTAACAAAATATTTTATATTTAGTAAATTATATATATATATATATTTTATACTACGTCGGAGGCAAACAAGCTGACAGCCCACCTGATGGTAAGTGGTTACTGCCGCCTATAGACGCTTGCAACACCAGAGGCGTCACTCACGCGTTGCCGACCCATAAGAACCCTTGTCACGCCTTTTTCTCTCTAGTATTGTAAGACTTATTAGGCGTAAACTCGGACAATAGGGTATATGCATAAAATTGTTTATGTCACAACTGACCGCGGCAATAACTGCACTGGTGTGGAAAATCCCTATTCACGACAAGTATTTATTTATCCAAAACACCAAAACAATAGATACGCTATCAGTGGCCTTCACACAAGGTCCGTGAGGACCGAAAGAAAACAGAAATTAAACAATAATAAGATGCGTGTTCAGAGAACAGATTCACGCGCCACTAAGGCGCCTAAGATTGCGGCATCGCATCGACCTAGAATAAGTAATCTGAAGATTCCGCACAATGATGCAGTCTAAAGATCAATAAAATTGTTTGCACTTTTTTTCTACACCTTGCACTTCACACCTACAGTATACTAAGAAAATATGTAATAGTGTGCTGTAGGCAAACCTTGTATATATAGAATAAGAAATACGAAATAAATCTCAGTTACCAATTGTCCGTTGGTTTTTAATTACCTTAAACCCTACGCTCTCTCCGGGAGTGTAGGGTCCACCCTTTTCAGAGTTCCTCTCACAGTGGCGAAGACACCTTCAAGCCCTCAATCGACCAAGTGAGCCTGCTTGGTCGGCTGTGAGAAATCACCCTCCGCCAACCCTATTCCTCCCCGTAGGAGTCCATCTGTTGCCTTAGGTCTCGCGGTAACAGATATCCCTGGTTACATGAGTAGCTGTTTCGTAAGTTGATAGGGTAGGGACTTAGGGACTTAGGGACGTAGGATGCTAGGCTCCCTTTCATAAGCCCACCCCTTAACTGTACGTAGTCTGTGCAGCCGCATACTGGACAACCAAATCCCGATCCAAGGGAAATAAAACAATACTATTCCCACCCTGGGAATATTACCTAAAATACCTACCCGTCCAGGGTAACTTACCATTACTTACAACCCCATCCAGGGGTACTTACATTATCCAGTTTGTGACCAGTGTGTGTACAGATAATAAAAAGGACATAGCATTTAGATCTACTTTACGCACGGTCGAAAACCTTCCAAAATCACACCGCATTTTGTTTTCATTGAACCAAGCTTATAATTCCCTAACAAACTAAACGTACGCCAAGATATTAATATAATTTCATTCGCTTGCTTATTTTGCCAAAATATTACTTACATCCACACAAGTGCTATTGGGCAATTCAATGCTAAATTTACAACTTCATTAAATTGTAGTAAAAATTTAATTGTAAGCCGCAATACAGCTAGTAATGTAGCATGGCTTTTATTGTCTAAAGTTAGACTTTGAAGAAGAGACTTTTAGAAGATTTGTTCCTTTAAATTCAATAAGTATTGACAACATTTCATATTTTTAACTACTTTATTTTATGAACTAGTTAGAAAATATACCCGTATTTTTTCTTTTTCAATTTAACTCATTATTTCATACAAAAAAAACACGTTGAAAAGTTGGTCATTCCAAAAGGGCGTAAGTAAAATATGACGTCATCTTCCCAACAAGAATCCAGAGCCACTTCAGAGCAGCGATTGTCTGTACTCTGTACTAAGGTCTCCCTGAATACAGCGAGGAAGATGACGTCAACTTTCGGTTTACAGTAATTTACGATTTTTTCCAAAATTAACGGAGAAAAAAATCTAAAAAAATGTTTTTTGTGTACTTCACACGTTTTTACCGAAATGGTTTTCGAATTAAGACTTTTGGAAATTATGAAATATTGTCAATTCATTTCTTTTTCGCGCTCTGGTGTTTTTCTATGTATAGTGAGTTTTTGCTGGACTCTTTTATTGAAGTTTAATTAGCTTAGTTGAGACTTATTTAAGATTTTATTTCAATTGTCCCTATGTGAAGTAGTTTTTTTTAAATTCAGATTAAGACAAACATGCACTTTTATAAATACATATTAGACTGATTTTGACCTTCACTGACTAAGACTCATATTGAAAGCAATATCGCAAAGAAATAACGTCTAGAAACAGTATTTTGTGTATATGTACATTAAGATTTTATCACCGAATGGCTAAATGGTGGCCTAGTCGCAATGCTGATATTAGTCATGGCGGCATTTTTTAACAATTTTGCAGGTAAAAATTGTGTACTGTACGGTTGTCAGGAAGAGATCGCTTTATAGTGATAAGACCGCCTATTGACAATATTTCATAATTTCCAAAAGTCTTAGTTCGAAAACCATTTCGGTAAAAACGTGTGAAGTACACAAAAAACATTTTTTTTAGATTTTTATCTCCGTTAATTTTGGAAAAAATCGCAAATTACTGTAAACCGAAAGTTGACGTCATCTTCCTCGCTGTATTCAGGGAGACCTTAGTACAGAGTACAGACAATCGCTGCTCTGGAGTGGCTCTGGATTCTTGTTGGGAAGATGACGTCATATTTTACTTACGCCCTTTTGGAATGACCTACTTTTCAACGTGTTTTTTTGTATGAAATAATGAGTTAAATTGAAAAAGAAAAAATACGGGTGGCTTAAATTTTTACCTATTTTCTAACTAGTTCATAAAATAAAGTAGTTAAAAATATGAAATGTTGTCAATTGTTTGTTTACTCATTGTGATTGTACTGTGCTATTTTGTTGAGGTCGTGCAATGAGTATTTTATGAGTTACTAGCTTTTTCCAGCGACTTCGTCCGTGTAAAAGGGATGATTTTCGGTATAAAAAGTATCCTATACGTTAATCCAGGCTATAATCTCGTTGTATACCTAGTTTCATCATAATACGTTCAGCCGTTTTTGCGTGATTGAGTCACAAACATCCAAACACACTAACTTTCGCATTTATAATATTAAGTAGGATGTGCTATCGAACAAACTGAACCGCGACCCACCGTGGAACCTTGTCACAGAAAGCGGAATAATGATTTTCCTTGCCAGGCAGTACGTTGTCACTATGACATTTTCTGTGTCAAGGTTCCACGGTGGGTCACGATTCAGTTAGTTCGTTAGTACGTCATTTTACCAGATGCCCGGGTCTACTGTCAAGATTCTCACGCCACACCATACACTTTCCTAGGATTCTCCTGTCCAGTCAACTGTAATAATATTGTGGAAGCTGTCAAAAGGTCAGTAAGGGACGTCCTCTTGTCGCTTATCCTCTTTACCGCCACAGTAAAGGAGGCGGTTCGCGCCGCGACAGAGACAAGAGACCGAGACAGGAGACCGCGACCGGAGACCGCGACAGTCACTTGACCGTAGGCAACATATAGGTGGCGGTTCGCGCCGCGACAGAGACACGAGACCGAGACAGGAGACCGCGACCGGAGACCGCGACAGTCACTTGACCGTAGGCAACATATATATAGGTGGCGGTTCGCGCCGCGACAGAGACAAGAGACCGAGACAGGAGACCGCGACCGGAGACCGCGACCGTCACTTGACAGTAGGCAACATATAGGTGGCGGTTCGCGCCGCGACAGACACGAGACCGAGACAGGAGACCGCGACCGGAGACCGCGACAGTCACTTGACCGTATGCAACATATAGGTGGCGGTTCGCGCCGCGACAGAGACACGAGACCGAGACGCGAGTTGCCATGTTGCCTACGGTCAAGTGACGGTCGCGGTCTCCTGTCTCGGTCTCTTCAAATCAAATCAAATCAAATACATTTATTACCATAAACACAAAAAACAAATATACAAAAACAGAGGAACTTATAACTAGATATACATATTTAAGTATTTAGGTAATGGGTACCAGTCTCAGCGTATGCTAGGTATGCACCCAGCGCTGATTTTCAGATTGGCCCCTATGACAGGATTGATCGCAACCCTCCGAGCACTCACAAACGTTTGTTACTAACAATAATAAAAAAATTAAAATGAAAACAGTATTAAATGCACAATGTATTTTGACTTTAACAGAGAAGTATTTAATAAACTTAATTGTGGTTGTTGACATGGAAGTTAGTGTTCTCTTGTCTCTGTCGCGGCGCGAACCGCCACCTTAAGTCAAGTGACGGTCGCGGTCTCCAGTCTCGGTCTCCTGTCTCGGTCTCGTGTCTCTGTCGCGGCGCGAACCGCCACCTTAATTACGTAAGTCGTGTCTCACACGCCAGTCATTGTAGGAAAAGACGGAAACTGAACCTTACTTGATATCACGTAGGTTGCCTTTACATCGTACGTGTTGCCATCTATACATGACAGTGGTGTTTTAGGCATGGCGGCTCTTGTCATCTATACGTGACTGTGGCGGTTAAGAGGACTCTGCTCTCGCACACCTCCGAGATGCTCTGAACGCGGTTGACAGCAGAGATGGACATTATTCGAATAAATTTTCATTCTAATAATTCACGATTTTATTATTCGCGAATGATTTATTCGTGAACAATTTTATTCGCGAATAATTTATCCGCGAATAAATCAAACAACCACTTTTGAAATTACGAATGATCTATTCGTTTTTTGATTCGGATAAATCCACAAATAATATTTAAGGGTATGCTTCAGATATTCAAATAAACATAATAGGGATGACGACACTATAAAAGAAAATCAATAAATCCAAATTTTCTACATAAAGGCTCAAATTCTCAATCAAACGGCGAAAAAAGTAATTCAAAAAAATTACGTAATTATAAGTCTTCAAAGTTTTAAGAGTGGGTGTTCTGTCCCTTTTCCGTAAAACGCCCCTTTTTATTGAACGATCGTCATTTACTATGGCGCTACTTAACAGTGACGTCACAGTTAGGTAGCACTTTCTCTCTCTAACTACGAACATTCTAACCGTTGTAGCTTCGTTATTTTTTGAGATATTTGAATAGGATTTTCACTATTTGGCATAGTTTTATGTCTTCTTTCTATTGAAGTAATAAAAATTTTTGAGTCGACATCCCTATTATTCGTGCTAATCCATTCCACGAATAAATCATTCGCTTATAAATTATTCGCGAATAAGAATAATCATTCGAGAAATTTATTCGTCATTCGCGAAATTTTGCTCATCTCTGGTTGACAGCGGCGTAATAGACACGTATCGTATTCGTATTGCAGCCGGCGTTGTATACCATGATGCAATTTTATATTGCACTAGGGTCAGGAGCGACTCACAGCGTGACGTCATCACGCCGCTCAAAGTACATGCGGCCGGCAGGGTCCCCCGCCGTAGGACTATTCAATGGTTGCGGCGCAACGTTACGCATCGCACGCGCTGCTGTACCGCTGTACGGCATAGCGTAAAGTACGCTTATAATCAGATATATTATTACGCTCTTTATTAATTTTAAGACTTATTATTATTATTATAAAGAGCCTTAAGTGTCCCACTGCTGTGCAAATGCCTCCCATTTTTTCTAATACATACAAATATTTACAGATTAAAACTACTAGACGAACAAAATATGCATCACAGTTACAAAAGCCGACGGTATACCGACGAAGAAACTCTCAGCATATATTCGACCTGCGAAAGAATATTCAAGAACAGAATAGCCACCGAAGAATTAGAAAACGAACTACATCAATACCACAATTGCAAATTTTTACAAACAAGCTTCAGTTTTAGGAAGTTTATGGATTTAAATAAGACCAAATGCTTTAGGAGAACGAACCAGCAGCAGTTTTTGGAAATTTTCACTATGATACTGAATAAGCATGCGCACGGGATGTATAAGTTTACGAACGAGATGTCATCGGTAAGATAATGAAACTATCCTACAGCATAGATATACACTGGCGGTCAAAACTTTCGGGTCACCCTAGTTTAAATACCCTCAATAAGTTTTGTGAAATATTCTACACTCGTTTTATTTTTATACTATTCTTCGTATTGCCCAACTGTATTAGGAATTTCCGGGATCCTATCATAAAAATATGAATGTCCAAAAATGATGATTTTCGCGATATCTCGCTCCGTTAACGTTGTATTTTTTCATAGATTTTTACGAGTCCGATTTAAACCTGGCAACGTGACTTTTTTTGGCTGTTACTTTTGCAGTATAGATGTATAATTAAATAAAGATAATCACATGATTAAAACAACTTACAACCTCGCAGTATTTTAGGAAATATGATGGTTTTTTACCGACCCGTATTATTTTTCCGCGAGTGTACTATATACAAGTACTTTTTGACGCACCACCGTGCGACCGGGGGTATATGAGATAGGATATTCATATAAAATTTGTACTACGCAATTTAACCGGTTTGCATGTCCAATGTACTGCTTATGGAAGTGTGCCTGTGCCTATAACCCGACCATGAAAAAAATTCTCGGTCCGTGATAGACAAAACATGGCAATCTTTTGGATTTCCTTTCATAGGCATCGCAATAAGGCTATGTTTTTTATCAAAGCGTGTCAGGCCCTTGTCTACTACTAACGACAGACTCAAAGTGAACGTTCAACAAGAGATTTAGGCTGGGTTGCACCAAACCGTCTGTAATCGTAAGCGGTGTTCGACAAATCTGATTGTATGGAAAGTTTGACAAGTTTCTATGGGATGACAGCTGCCGGCGCCATATTTGACGATGACCGGTCTGTGTTCGTACGTTGGTGCAACTGGCAATTAGGCTGGGTTGCACCATACCGTCTGTAATCGTAAGCGGTGTCCGTCAAATCTGATTGTATGGAAAGTTTGACAAGTTTCTATGGGAAGACAGCTGCCGGCGCCATATTTGACGATGACCAGTCTGTGTTCGTATGTTGGTGCAACTGGCACTAAGGCTGGGTTGCACCATACCGTCTGTAATCGTAAGCGGTGTTCGTCAAATCTGATTATATGGAAAGTTTGACAAGTTTGTATGGGATGACAGCTGCCGGCGCCATATTTGACGATGACCAGTCTGTGTTCGTATGTTGGTGCAACTGGCACTAAGGCTGGGTTGCACCATACCGTCTGTAATCGTAAGCGGTGTTCGTCAAATCTGATTGTATGGAAAGTTTGACAAGTTTATATGGGATGACAGCTGCCGGCGCCATATTTGACGATGACCGGTCTGTGTTCGTACGTTGGTGGTGATGTAGACACGGACAGCAGCACTTTATTGACCATGCCCCTTGATTCACTGTTACCCACTTTGCCCTGCATTTCAGCTATTATCATTTAACTTTACTTTTAGCGCTCGTGGCACAGTGGCGCCTGCGTACCGCTTGCGTATCTAAGGTTAAGCAACATAGGCAGCGGTCAGGACTTGGATGGGTGACCGCTTTGAGTGGTTACTAACTGAGCGCTCCCGTGCTTTGGAAGGCACGTTAAGCCGTTGATCCCGGTTGCTGTCTATGACAGCAGTCGTTAAGCCAAGTTGGAAGCCTTCGGGCGGCTTGAGAACTTCTAACAGTCAAGTTGCCCACTCACTTGACAAAGCCTAATCCCAATAAGGTCTAGTTTCCCCTCGGGGTTGGAAGGTCAGATGGCAGTCGCTTTCGTAAAAAAAAACTAGTGCCTACACCAAACCTTGGGCAACTACTGGGATAACGCTAGGAGGACGATGATCATTTAACTTTACATTTCAATTTTCATTTCGCTTTCAGTTAATCCTAGAAAGGATTATAGACGACGAGGAAGCACTACTCAACAACAAATTGGACATAAAGAAATTGCTTCACTTCTTGAAGAAAGCCCTCACGATACATAAAAAGATGGCGCATTCTGAAAATATCACGCTGAAATCAAAAGATTGTATTATGCTAAATGTGCCGGGCTGTTACTGCATGACTGGGTATTGTATATACTAACTATCTTTAACATCAATTATATTATCATCATTAAATTCTTTCTCAATATTCGGGTTTTCATCAAGAACATTATTACCAATATAGTCGTACAGGTTATATCAATTACTTTTCACAACACCTGCTCGACAATGCCAAAATATATATCATGCAAAGCTTACCAAAAGTAAATCATCATAGCCCTTGGCTCTAGCCGGGTTGTAATGTTGTACTAAATTTCAGTATGACTCGCCGGGTAATAATGTAATTTCACTTGTTAATGTAATTTCTTAATTTGAATTTAAACTTTCGTGAGACATGTTATAACTTTATTTTACTAAACGGTTAAAACTCACGTATTAATTGTCACTTCGGGCGACATGTTTCGAACTCTTCGGGAGTCGATTCGGGTTTCGGGAACATGTCGCCCGAAGTGACAATTAATACGTGAGTTTTAACCGTTTAGTAAAATATAGTTCTTAATGTTATGTCTTTAAAGTTTAATTTCGTGAGGGAAGCTGGGAATACAAATATCAGCATGAAAATTCACTTCCTTCTTTTCAGATTCGTAGAAAACTCCGGCCAATGCGTCCAACCGACCGACTGTTTAACTGATTCAATGTATTTAAAATACATTCCCCGAGTACATCTGTTATAGCGTTATCCCAGTTTGCGTTAAGTCTTAATTAATATGGCAATTAAAATAGTTACCATCTACCACTAGAAGCGCTGCTTACGTTGCCCTACAAAATGAGACTAAACGCAAACGCGTTCGTCTGTTTTGTTTTGAAAAAACTTAAATTAATTCGGGGATTTCTGCGCGCATAGCGTTGGGGCCAATTGTGACAAAAAATATTAAAATTAACCCGTTTTAAGCAAATAAACAATTATGAACTACGTTTATGTACTTACTGGTATGTATGAGTTTGTGTGTGTTGAATGAGTATGACGAACTAAACGCCTTGTCGCAATCACCACATTTGTATGGTTTCTCGCCTGGAAAAAGTTTAATCATTTATTTTATTACAAAGGCTAAGTAGTCTTGAATTTAATAGCAACCTTCCGTTCTAAATAATAAGGTTCAAGTTGTAACGTGGCATATACCTGTGTGAACTCTCATATGATCCCTGAGCTTGCAGTCATAGTGGAAGGTTTTCTGGCACACTTCACATTCAAACTTCCTTTCACCGTGCTTTACCTGAAGAAAGACAGGGAGAGAGTTAGATTATTGCCAAAATATAATCAGGTTTTAAAACTATAAGTACTATTTGGAAGAGCTGACAGAAAAAAAGTTAAGAATACTGGAATTGCGTACTAGGGCCTAATTCATTGATAGAGATGCAACGGATATCCGGCCACTATCCGGTATCCGGCCTATCCGGATCCGGCCACAATTTTTTCGTATAGAGCCGTAGTATCCGGACGAATACCGGATAGTATGTTTTCACATATATAAGAGTAAAAGAAACGTGAATCTATAACTAACTCAAAAGAGTCCAGAGTAATCAATTATTAAAATAAATTTAATCTCCCACATTACATTAACAGTCATAAAAAGATTTTTCCATGTCAATTAGATATAAGATATTACTAACCGATACAATCTAAAGGAAAAATAAACGCATTTGTATTTGTATAAAAAGTACAAAAATATGAAAATGGAAATCCAAATTAAATGTCACAAATGTATCTAATGAGCAAAATAAACGGTTTTTCTATCATAGACTGCCTATAGCGAGTCACAAGTTGGAACCTGCACAAATCGCGCAGCAAATTTACATAATTTTACGCAAAAATTCTGGCCGAATATCCTGCGGCCGGATACCGGATATCCAGCCGAAAGCAACGCCGGATATCCGGTATCCGGCCAAACCAGTATCCGTTGCATTGCATCTCTATTCATTAATCTAATCACTTAAGGACGATTTTTACTAGCCCAGCAACAGCAACGTAAAAAAAACTCAGATACGGAAATGGTACTGGATTGATCATATCCTTCAGAAACCAGACTCCCTCTTCTCCAAGATGCAGCCAGCTGGGAAAAAAGGATGTCCTAGAAAAACTTGGGCAGCCAGGTGGGAAAAAAGGATGTCCTAAAAAAACTGGGTTGAATTCCGTGGATCAATAGTTACGCTCTACGGGGATGAAATGGGAACAGAGATGGGCATTATTCGAATAATTTTTCATCCGAATAATTATTCGAATAAAAAATTATTCACGATTTTATTATTCGCGAATAAATCAAACAACCACTTTTAAAATGACGAATGATCTATTAGTTTTTTGATTCGGATAAATCCACAAATAATATTTAAGGGTATGCTTCAGATATTCAAATAAAAATAATTGTTCGCGCTAATACATTCCACGAATAAATCATTCAAGAAATTTATTCTTCATTCGCGAATTATTTGGTTATTCTTATTCGTCATTTGAATAAATTTTGGCCATTTCTGAATGAGAAGTAACCCAAACTGCAGATAATTATCTTGATTTTTATGCTTTGATAATTATCGATTTGATATTAACCTACAACTTTTTTTTTTATAAAAACCTAAAATTTTATTAGTTTTTATTCTTCAATAATTATTGATTTTTGACCGCCAGTGTCGACCTCTTTGGCATAGTTGGTAGTGACACTAGTGACCCTGCCTACGAAGCTGGAGGCCCCGGGTTCGAATCCCGGCCGGGGCATTTATTTGTGTGATGAGCATGAATATTTTGTTCTTGGGTGTTGGATGTCTTCTATGTATTTAAGTATTTATTTATCTATATAAGTATGTATATCGTCGCTTAGTACCCATAGTACAAGCTTTGCTTAGTTTGGGACTACGAGGGGTGTTCAATAAATTCTCGGTATGAGAATGAAAACAAAAGAATACTATAGGTTTTTTTATTTTATTTTTTAATATACTCCCCCCCTTTGTTTATGCACTTATAAGATCGGTCAATTAGTTTTTTTAACCCCTCATAAAAATATTTTTTATCTTTAGTGTCAAAATGCTCCTCCAGTGCTGTCTTCAAAGCTTCATCGTCAGAAAATCGATTTCCTCATAGGTCCTTTTTGAGGTTGGGAAACAAAAAGAAGTCACTCGGGGCTAAGTCTGGACTATACGGTGGGTGTGTAATAGTTTCGAACCCAGATTCCCGAACAGCAGCCTTGGCGATATGAGCAGTATGCACAGGGGCGTTGTCGTGCAGAAGCAGAACTCCCTTGGCTAATTTTCCCCTTCTCTTCTCTTTGATTGCTTCTCTTAATTGGCGTAGAATATTAGCGTAGTACCCTCCTGTGATATTTACACCCTTTTCTTTATAATCGATCAGCAATATTCCATCACAATCCCAGAATATTGTGGCCATGACCTTTCCAACTGAAGGCATTACCTTGAACTTCTTAGGGTGAGGAGTTCCTTTAATGTGCCACTGCATGGACTCTTGTTTGCTCTCAGAGTCATAATGATGAACCCAGGTTTCATCTCCGGTAACAATCTTTTGCAGTATCTCATCAGGATTTTCACCACACAGCTTAATAAATTCGGAACAACAAGCAATGCGCGTATTTTTCTGAAGCGGCGTCAGCATTCGCGGTACCCATCTCGCACTGACTTTTGACATATTAAGATTGTCATGGATTATATTGTGTATAGTACCAATAGAAAGCTTGGTTATTTGAGCTATTGCTGTCACCTTCACTCGAGCATCTTCCAATATAATTTTCTCCACTTTTTTTATATTTTCTTGTGAAGAAGCTTCGACGGGCCGACCAGGTCTGGGGTCGTCTTCGATACTCTCTCTCCCACACTTAAATTCACTTGACCACTTTTGAATTGTTGATAAAGAAGGAGCAGACTCTCGGTAAACATAATCCATTTCTTCTTTTATAGCTTTTTGATTTTTTCCTTGTTTGGTCAAGAATTTTATTACCGCTCGGTGCTCTAATTTAATTAACATTGAAAAATCGCTCATTGTGATCACGTTTGTTCGGCAGTTGCAGAAAAACAAAAGAACATCGCCGTTTGAATTTTACCTTTTTTTTATGTTAATGAATGACACTTACCGGCCAGTATTAAAAAGTTGACTAAAAAGGTTTAAAAGATATCAATACCGAGAATTTATTGAACGCCCCTCGTAGGTTGATTTGTGTAATGTTGTCCACAAATATTTATTTATTCATTTATTTAAATATTTATTTGATAATAACCTATAACTTTTTTTTTTATAAAAACCTAAAATCTTATTAGTTAAATTTATTAAATAAATTTAAGAATAAAATAACGTATACTAAGTACCCTAGCCAAATAGTGCGTGCCATCCACGACGATGCGCCCCTCCACCGCCCGTTCCGTACAATTGCGCATAGATTAGTATTAGATGCACTGCGGAGGGGCGCGTCGTCGTGGATGGCGCGCACTATACCAGGATAATTATCAAAGACCATAATTATCTTCACCATTTTGAACCCTGGGCAGGGGCGAGTCACTCGCGTGACGTCATCGCGCCGCTCAAAGGTCCCACGTCAGGTGACTTTCAATGCGAGAGAAAGTGATGTAGCGAGTGATGCGCGTGCGATAGAAGGAGATGGCCAAGTGTCGGCACGTTTGGCTTGCCTCGCGCGGATTTGTTAACAGTGAGACTTCTGTACGTAGTACTATTATTTATTCTGTGCCGTTGGCACAATGTAGACTGTCAACAAAATAGAACATGAAAACTGCTTACCCTAACATGTTTCCGCAGATACTGACGTGTCTTGCCTGCATATTCACACAACTGACACTGGTACGGGGTCTCATCCGAGTGTATCGCTTTATGTTTGATGACAGCATATTTGTCACTGAAATGCTGTGAATAAAACAGTAATGTTGAGTAATAATAAAGCCTTTTTATTGCCAGTTTCATAATATGACATATACAACAGTTAATCTTAGGGCTTATCCAGAAATCACGCAAGGTTTTTTGGGCCTCTTTTAGACCCCGCCTCCCCCCTTGGTGATCTTTGGTGAGGTTTTGGACGACCCCCCCCTCCCCCCACGAAACCTCACGTGTATTTTTTGACTTTATCACTACCTATGAATTTTTTTAAGAAAATGAAGTATAATTGATCTTGTGCTTATTTTGGTAGGTATGTGCGTTATGAAAACGTGATTGTGTAATTTCTACTAATGCTACTAAAAATACACGTGAGGTTACCTTGTACCCCCCCCTCACCCAATGTGATCAGTAGTGAGGTTTTCGTAACCCCCTTTGGAACCTTGCGTGATTTCTGGATAAGCCCTTATATGTATATAAATATACATAATTATATATAATTTTACTCTCTGTTATATACCTTAGAGCATATATCACATTCGTAAGTTGTGTCTCCACTGCGTTTTGGTTTTTTCTTCTTGGTTTTTTTAATTTTTCTTCTATCCATTTTCAACTGGAAGAATTAAAACAGGTTACTAAATTATGATTTTATTCTTGACGTGGAACTGGAATAAAAATGTAACCTATGCTTAAGAGTTTAGATTCTTACATGATTAAGAGCCGAACTGGCATTATTCCTATAATTTAAGCAAAAATGCTAGCTCTATAACACATTGCTATTGCACCAAACGATTATGGCAGTGAAATAATGGAAAACTAAAGGTTGTCCTACATAAAATACTCACAACAAGCGAATCACGAGTAATTTAATAGTATATAGTCAGCATTTTTAATGCCCGCTGTTGTAGTTAGTAAACTTACGCAATTGAGGGTAGGAAAAGCTTATTGATAGGTGAAAACCAGTAGAAGCGAATTCGTAGGCAGTTAAACCACATAAAAACACGTTTAGGTAAGGTAAATAAAACCAAGCAAATATATTATTTCTAAATCGAAACTTACGGCAGTTCAGTGTTTTTTGTTGCTAAATCCTTGTATCACAACGCATCGTGTTGCATCTGTTTATCTCACGATAAGCATTTATTCGCATAAACAGCAAATTTAACGAAAAATTACGTTGTTTTAGTAATAGAGCGAGCAGATGTGGATCGAACAGATTGAAAAGAAAAGAAAATAATAAAAATAAATATTGAAATATCTCGTTGACAGTAATCAAGTTTAGTTTAGTTTTTTTTTAATTCTAGTCCGTTTATTTTTAAAACCCGAATAGCTCGGAGGGCCTGATGAAATGAAGATGATAGCTCGGAGGAAAATGAAGTTCGAGTATATCTCTCTCTGTCGCTCCAACTAACAATAACAAGTGCGACAGAGAGAAAGATATTCGAACTTCGTTTTCGGTTCGTGGTGACTTCGCGGTAGGCCCTCAGACTTCTTTACTCTGTCTGTACCCCGAATAGCTTTTATGACTCAATTTTTATCATAGCAACATTCTTATTCTTCATTCGTTCTTCGTTCATTCATTCGGACATTCGGTCGAATCGGTCATAATCGGTCGCCTCGGTCGGTAATGTCACCGTACTAATGTCGTTATTCTATTCAGTATTGTTCAGTATTCTACTTTTCTCTTTTCTTCTAGCTTTTTGTAAATAATTCATTAATTATCGTCCGCTAAGCATCACACATCAATAATAAGCCATGTCGTTATTTTACTCGAATCGAGAAGTACGGATTATAAATACTAAAAAGCGGAAGAAAGAAACGGACGATAGCGGAGGAATAAGAATACAGGAAATGTATGCGTGCAATTGGTGTACTGATGAATACGACAGTGAAACAGAGCTGCATGTCCACAAAAAAGTCAAACACCGTCAAGACGTGGATAAAATACTATCTGAAGATACGACATGCAAGGTATTTATGTCTATTAGTGTTTATTTATTTATCGTATGGCATTTATTTTCGAACCGTGAGATCTTCGAGAAGACAGTACGGTTGCCAGTTTTTGTTGCACTTTTAGGACCTATTAGTGTGTGATTACATTATGCAGCGCCGGCCCTAGCCCTAGATCCGGTCGGGGCGAGATGGTCTTTGGGCGCCCTTTGGTTTGAAATTTTTCGACGTTGCCAGTTTGGCGCCCCTTGACATCCCGCGCTTGGCGCCCATTGACATCCGGCGCCTGGGGCGGCCGCCCCACCCTTGGGCCGGCCCTGACATTATGTACTCCATAAAATTTTCATTCTGAATATAAAAACTTAGGAAACCGGTCTAATCCCGACAAGGTTTATTTCTTCTTCTGGGTTGAAAGGTTAGATGACAGTTGCTTGCCATAAACTAGTGCCTATGCCAAATCTTTAGGTGCCAAAGAGGACATTTAAAATGCAATCAGTAGTACTATGAGGATTAATGATTCTTAAACGGTAAATTAATGTTTTTGTTGTTATAGGAGGTTAAATTATTCATATTGAATTCCACAGATATGCATTAGCGAACACTCAGACGATGAGGAGCTGACGAAACACATTAAAACTACTCATCTCCTGAGCTCCGAAGATGCTGAGCATGTCCACCGAGAACTCTTCATTTGCGACATTTGTAATCTAATCTATTTCAACAAGGGTATGCTAGCGCTACACATGCAACAGATGCATGATCCGGAACATAAATTCAGAATCTCCGGAATATGCCCAAAATGCAACAAAGAAATACAGATAAAGCATGTCTGGTTCCATTTCCAACGTCACTCCATACAGAGTGTCGCCTGCTGCCTTATATGCTTAAAAAAGTGCAAGAACCGAAGACATTTGCAAGAGCATCTGAAGCTGCATCCGCATTACTACAACTGTACAATATGCAGTTATGAAACGAAAGTTAAAGATAATTTTACAATCCACATGCAATCGCATAACAGCAATTTGGATTTAAGCGGGAATATTGCGATAGACGAGAGTCTTCTATGGAGGTGTTTCACACCGAGAACGCAAATGAAGTCTCGGAGAAGTATGTACAGCATCGGAATTAAAGGATTAAAATTGAATGGTTTGTTCATATGTGTGTTGTGTAGAGGATTGTGCAGAGAGGAAGAGAAGGCGGCCCATATAGCGAGATATCATTTAGTGAATATTGTGTCGACGAAGAAGCAGTATATGTGTGTATGCGGAGAACAGTTCTTCAATAATGTACTGCTGAAACATCATGTCTTTAAGATGCAAGGTGATCATAGAGCTTGCGACTGATATTGGTAGTTCAATAAGAGCTACTATGTTTGGTCACCAGTTGGCGCCACTGCGCTTTTGGGCCAACTGTCAAAGTAGTTTTTTTTGAAATGGCTTTCCGTCAAATTTATGATGATTTCGCCAACCACGTGTGCAAAGACGTTGTTCGGTAACGACGCCATAACAGTAGGCAACTGGTTTTGTTCGGTAATGGATTCTGCTAGTCGTCGCGCCGACAGCAAGTGTGTTCACCAACGCGGCCACTACCAAAATCCGGGTTATTATGGGCGTGAAAACAAAGTCTACCTTGAAATCGTATTTCAAACATTAAAATTGTACTGCAAAAATATCGAATATTTTTGTTCGGAAATTCAGCAGTTCCGTTTTGTTTGGAAAAAAGTATGACATAAGTTTACGAACGATAAAATTGTCTCAAACTTCTCAAAGCACTGAAATTTGTTGACCCGTAACTCATATTTGTTATATTTAATCTCAGGTATGGCGAAATAGTCCCCATATAATTCTAATAAGAAATAAACACGCATAAATTTCTATTATGATCATTCTTCTCTCGTGTGATATGTATGTAATATACGGCGACGTTGGCGCAGTGCCCACTGCCAAATTCAGCAAGCAATGAAAGCCGTCAAAAAAAAAAAACACCTACAAACTATGAGATTTTCCATTTCGGAGACCACGCATCACACCAGCGCCTCTAGTGGCGAAATTCATACGCAGTAACCCTCATTACCCTAACCTTTGATCAGGGTAGAGTGATGTTAATAGTGTGTAATCCACGAAGGCGCGCCTCTCCACCGCCCAATCCGTACAATTGCGCATAGATTAGAGCTTATCCAGAAATCACGCGAGGTTCCAAAGGGGGGGAGGGGGTTACGATAACCTCACTACTGATCACGTTGGGGGGGAGGGGTACAAGGAAACCTCACGTGTATTTTTTTACTGCACCTACAATACCGAGAAATGATATCTACTCATGTAGCATTTTCTTAAAAAATAGAAGAAATTACACGATCACGTTTTCATAACGCATATACCTACCAAAATAAGCACAAGATCAATTATACTACATTTTCTTTAAAAAAATCATAGGTGGTGATAAATTCAAAAAATACACGTGAGGTTTCGTGGGGGGAGGGGGGGTCGTCCATAATCTCACCAAAGATCACCAAGGGGGGAGGAAGGGTCTAAAAAACGGGGGTCTAAAAGTGGCCCAAAAAAATTCGCGTGATTTCTGGATAAGCCCTTAGTATGAGATTCGCTGTGGAGGGGCGCGTCATCGATTGAAAGAGACGCGCGTGGCTTTTTTGGACAAATCTCGATACATATCCGACTGTGTGCAGGTTTATTAAATTTCCTCTTGTCAGAGTATAGACGAGGTAAAATACCATCATATTAACTTAATCGTGTCTTTTAATAATGCGTTGTTTTAGTAGGCTGAGTAAAAAAAGGAAAATATAGACTCAACTTTGGATTTCTTTTCTATCGAGAAAATTTTAAGCAATCATGGTTCAGCTATTGTTAGTACCACAATCATATAGTCAAAAATCATATATCTGAAAATCAGTCCCTATTGTTTCCTCGTCTGGGTAGAACAGCGTTTCAAAGTTTCTAAATTTCTCGTTGTAGCGCCTTAATTCCATGTCACTATATATATTTTCTACAGATTTTTTCTCATTAGGCTCATCTGCCGCAGGGCTGGTTCTATGCTTAGATTTACGATGTATAGTAGTGTAGGTACTTTTATCTCGCGAGCGCGGGTGAGCCATGGTTGTGTGTCGAGCTATACATGCACATTGTCTATGTGTGCGTCAGCGTAGGAGCTATGAGTTCACGTTGTGTATGTGTTCATACGTGTCACAACTAGAACAATGAACAACCCGCGCTCGTGAGATAAAGGAACTAACTAAAGTGTAAAAATGTGATATATTTGAAAAGGAGCAAAATCTGATGCTACCATGTTTTTACGCTTAATTATGAAATGAATGTATGTTTTATTTTACTACACAATAAAATAGGTTATCTTCAAAACAAGTTTTTATGTCCATATGTACTGCTCCCCATCTAAAGCGCGATCCAGACGGCCACCGTCAGGCAGGTCCCTAGGGGATCGTCACTGCTCCCCATCTAAAGCGCGATCCAGACAGCCACCGTCAGGCAGGTCCCTAGGGGATCGTCACTGCTCCCCATCTAAAGCGCGATCCAGACAGCCACCGTCAGGCAGGTCCCTAGGGGATCGTCACCGCTCGCCATCTAAAGCGCGATCCAGACAGCCACCGTCAAGCAGGTCCCTAGGGGATCGTCACTGCTCCCCATCTAAAGCGCGATCCAAACGGCCACCGTCAGGCAGGTCCCTAGGGGATCGTCACTGCTCCCCATCTAAAGCGCGATCCAGACAGCCACCGTCAGGCAGGTCCCTAGGGGATCGTCACTGCTCCCCATCTAAAGCGCGATCCAGACGGCCACCGTCAGGCAGGTCCCTAGGGGATCGTCACTGCTCCCCATCTAAAGCGCGATCCAGACAGCCACCGTCAGGCAGGTCCCTAGGGGATCGTCACTGCTCCCCATCTAAAGCGCGATCCAGACAGCCACCGTCAGGCAGGTCCCTAGGGGATCGTCACTGCTCCCCATCTAAAGCGCGATCCAGACAGCCACCGTCAGGCAGGTCCCTAGGGGATCGTCACTGCTCCCCATCTAAAGCGCGATCCAGACGGCCACCGTCAGGCAGGTCCCTAGGGGATCGTCACTGCTCCCCATCTAAAGCGCGATCCAGACAGCCACCGTCAGGCAGGTCCCTAGGGGATCGTCACTGCTCCCCATCTAAAGCGCGATCCAGACAGCCACCGTCAGGCAGGTCCCTAGGGGATCGTCCTAATACAACGCGATCACGCGATGATCGCAAGTTCAAACATTGAACGCGAACAGGTGTCCTAATTGACAATCGCGCTACGCGTTTGTCAATTAGGACTTAGGAATTGGAATGTAAAGACCGGTTTTAAAAGGAAATCTTGCTGGAACAACTCTACACGGTCCGTACGGACCAAGGTCGCCCGGTTTTGAGGCCTGTTTTCGGTCATCTGGCAAGGGCTTAAGCACAGCTGTGACACGCGAAGGAACGTAAGCGCTGTGGGTAAGTATGTGTGCGTGCGCTGTCAGTACAGTCAGCGTCATATAGTATGTAACAGCCAAAGTTATTTTTTATTTATTTAATAATCAGGGTATAAAAACATAAAATTAAAGTGGCCTAATAGTTCGGTACACCATATATTTTGTATGGAGTGCTGAAGTATTTGGACACTGGCTGCTACGTACTATATGACGCTGACTGTACCATACTTATTATATTATATGCTTATTATATTATGCTGTTCTTTGGTCGCATGCGTGTACAACAACACGCGTCAATTGTTTGCGCGGGTGCGTACTTAGCGCTTGCGAATCGCGAGGCGCGACGGCACCAGGCGGGTCTCTCACAGTGATTGATAGCACAGACGCTTGTCAAATCCTTGTTTGGACAAATCCTTGATGTGGCAAATCCTTATTTCGTTAGGTGCTCGTTTTGTCCAATCGTAGGCTCGTCAATTCCTTGTATTGTCAAGTTCTTGCCTCGTAATGTTCTTGTTGTGTCAGATGCTTGTTTTGTCCGATTCTAGTTACGTTCAAACCTAGCTTCGTCGGATCCTTGTTTCGTCTCCCCAACACAATTGGCAAGAACTTGACAATACAAGGAATTGACGAGCCTACGATTGGACAAAACTAGCACCTAACGAAATAAGGATTTGCCACATCAAGGATTTGTCCAAACAAGGATTCGACAAGCGTCTGTGCTATCCTCACAGTGAACGAAAATAAACATGGAAGCCGCTTCTGAGAACTTTGGCGTTAAATTTACTGGTCTCTCACGGTTCGTGTCCGTTCTGTATGTAATACTATTATACTGTTCTGTGGTTTTACCACGGTTTTACCGTGCGGTGACGGTCGACTATAATATATAAAAGCATCCTATGCCCTGCCCTTAGCAAACGCTTTGCTTGACGGAAATTTAGGATACACAATAAAACAATATAGTTTAACGGCAAGACTGTTTATTCCAACAATGATCACAACAACATACAAATATACAACAATACCACACCTATCTTTATACAGACAATAATATACATATGTGACAGTCCACATTGAAAGGGGCCTTATGGCGGCAGGCGATTTCGTCGCACCAAACCAATTCACTATTGTCACGGGGGTGACACGCGAAGGAAAGCAAGCGCTGTAGGTAAGTATGTGTGCGTGCGCTGTCGGTACACGCGTCAATTATTTGCGCGAGTGCGTAGCGCGTGGCGCGGACAAATCGCGAGCCGCGACGGTAACCCGGCTTGTCATCCTGGCCTGTCAGGGACGAGGTAACTGACCTCGGTGCGGGGGGGTTCGTGTCCGTTCTGTATGTAATACTATTAATATTATACTATTCAGTGCTATTGTATTCGAACAACGGCAATAAAGGCGTAAGTGCCGGCTGCCATAAGCACGCATCTGATTGAAGTATTCTTTGTATAGGTAGTTCGTACACAATTGTAAGGCCGAGTGCTGTCAAATTAACGCAACCAAAAAGCTTACCTAACAGTCAGAGCTCTAAGTCGAGTTTTGCTTGCGTTCGTTTGACAGAATTTGGCCTTCAGCACCTCCACAATGTGTTGCGTGCGATCCGGAACTGTGGAAGCTTACCTATAAGGTCCCTTTCAAAGTGGATTATCAAATATAAGCCCATACTCCAGTTTTTTTTTTATAAATAGGTTATCTCCACCTCTGCCGCACTTGCAAATTCGAGTGAAAGAGAGGACGAACTTCGTTCGAACGTTTTCGGGACACTATAAGGACTAGTTTAGTGGTAATACAGCACCATTAGAAGACTGGTGCAACCCAGCAAAGGGGACCAGTGAACGGGGGACGCTGCGCTGCGCGCAAAAGGCTTGGTCACACCGCTTGCAGGACGCTGAGCTGCGCGCAAAAGGCTTGGTCACACCGCTTGCGCGACGCAAGCAGTACGCTGCGCTGCGCGCAAAAGGCTTGGTCACACCGCTTGCGGGACGCAAGCGTGATGCTGCGCTGCGCGCAAAAGGCTTGGTCACACCGCTTGCGGGACGCAAGCGTGATGCTGCGTCAGCGTAGGAGCTATGAGTTCACGTTGTCTATGTGTTCGTATGTGTCACAACTATGGCTAACGCGCGCTCGTGAGATAAATGTAACTGACCATCCGTGGACCTTATTGCGTCGAAATAAGGACTACTCATGTTCAGTTAACTGTGTCTAGTACAGTTAATATATCAATAAAGAGTATGAAGCCCCAAAAAAAAGTTGGTACATTTTTTAGAGAGTTTTTTCATGTTTTTACATTTGACACAGCCTGACAGCCTCACAAGAGATTTAACACCATAGTACCGTATCGCTTTAATGCCATGTTTAAACTGTCATAATAAATTTCCAACGGGTGAATACGATAGTCCCAAGTGTCCAGCTAATTATGAGGCCAACTGTACCTACATAAAAAACTTTTAACATGCCTTCAAAAATGCACTATAACAGTTATTAAATAGAGTTTAATATTAATTATACATTAAATGTTATATTCCTAATAGGAAACTATATTTGAACTTTAATCGATTATTAATTATTAATAATACCCAGTTATAAAAACCCTCATTAGAGTTATTAACTATTAACATTTTTTACGTCACACTTTCTGTTTCGGTTTAAAGATTTTATTCCCATAAGAACAAAAGTACCTACATGTTCACTTAAATGAGAACTTACACGTATACGGTTACATAGGCCACACTGAAAGTTTTTAGAAATGGTTACTTAGAAACCATACATTAAAAAACTAAAAATGCCGTTATGAAGTGGAACTCTTTGGCAACATTATGGAGTATATTTCATTCGTCTGTCGTTTGTTTTTGTCATTTAGCGTCAAATTGAAAATTGTTTGTCTCACGTTAAGATGAATTTAAAGTGAGAAATTTTGGCCGATATTTTTTTATGACATTCTATCGTATTGAAATCAACAATATAGTTATGAAAGACTTTTCGATTGGCCTTTGATGATGAAGCTACATCCCCCAAGACTATTTACAACTAGTTAAACGGGTTCACATGTCATCGCATCAATGACACTGATGATCTTCGTGAGGGACGTCATTTTATGGCGATTACTGAAGAAAACATCAGTGCTGGGCGGCTCATAATAGAGATTGATAAGAGAGTGACCTATCAGCAGATGCAGGCAACCTTAGGCATCAGTATGAGTCAAGTGCAGAAAATCGTTCATGAGTATTTAGCTGTTAGGATACTCTGAGCTCGTTGGGCACCTCATTATTTGGCCGAAGCTTAAAAACGCCGTAGAACCGAGCCATAAGAAAGAATGAGCGAAGCGTTTTTCTCAGAGACCCCATCGAATTCAGCGATATATTGATGTAATCGTAAAATAGTCCATGAAACAAAATTACAATAAATAACTTGCTAGTTAGTTTAGTTTTTGTTTTTCTTCTAAAAACTTTCAGTGTGGCCTACGTACAAGCTAAATAACAGTGATTGAACGTAAGAACAGGTAACATGCATTGATATAAAACAATCTTATAAAAAAAAATATGACAGTTCATCCCTACTCGTGAAAATGTTATCACATGTTTTTTAAGCCGTCTTTTAAACATATTCATGGAATTTAAAGTTTTTATATCACACCTGGCCATAAAGTGGCCATTATCGCACGCTCCGCGCGCGAAAAAACCCACTTCCTGGCCAGGGGGTGACATAAAATTTTGTACTTACCACGGGCGATAATAAAGAAAGCCTCAGATCGCATATTTATCGCCCTTGCCTTCGGCTCGGGCGTAAAATACCTGCGATCTGAGACATTCTTTGTTTTATCGCCCTTGGTAAGTAATGTACTATTATATCTAGTGGCAGATTATTATAAAGTTTTACTCCTCCATGCGTTAAAGTTTCGCAAATTTCGCATCCTCGTCCAACTTCATCCAAGTTTCGGTTATTATTACTACACGCTTTATTGCTTGAGATTCGCTTAAGACAAGTAATTCGTCCAGTTTTCCTTTTTTTTTTAATACTTCTTGCATTGAGATATAAAATGTTTAATGATGACTTGCATACGTGTATAGCTGCGTGCGGTGAACGACGAAGTGTAAAGAACACGTTAGTCGGCCGCATTCGGCGATCGACAGCTGCCAAGACGCCGTAGTAGGCGGACTGACTAGTGTAAAGACGACGTTCGTTGGCCTAAGTAGTTTAAAATGAATTCGGCGACCGCATTAGGTGAACGACGAAGTGTAATTGCCGCTTATCTGTATAATTTCGTATTTAGTGATCTGTTAGCATGGTGATCAATTGTTTTTCGGTGACCGCATTAGGTGAACGACGAAGTGTAATTGCCGCTTATCTGTATATCTTCGTATTTAGTGATGTTAGCATGGTGATCAATTGTTTTTAATTTAAAGTCCTGATTGCCCGGGTCGCGGGCTTTAAGTTTTTTGGACCTTCACTTACGATTTTCGGAGTACCGTTTACGTATCCGTGATTTTTTTTTCACCACTATCTTTGCTATAAACTGGCAATTGCCGCCCGCTTCGCGTGCGTGGATTCCCACTTCCTGGCCAGGGGCGAAGTAAACTTGTGCAGTCACCACGGTTAGTAATAAACAAAGCCCCAAATCGCATATTTATCGCCCTTGCCTTCGGCTCGGGCAAAAATTTGCTATCTGACAAATCCCACTTCCTGGCCTACATACTACTGGGGTGACAAAGTTATGTAATTACCACGGGCGGTTATAAAGAAAACCGCAGATCGTATATTTATCGCGTCAAATACCATCGATCTAAGATATTCTTTGTTTTACTGCCCTTAGTAAGTAATGTACTATTAACATTTAGATTTAATGTCACTTTGTAACATTACCTAAACCATATTCTGTAATATGTTATTTTATTTATTTTATTAATCTTTGGTATCCACATCGACACCTCTTAGGCTGCGTTTCCACCAGAGTTTACATTTGACACCTCGCAACGCGTCGAGCGAGGTGTCAAATATATGAAAACACATCCTCGCACATCTCTAGTGGAAACTCAGCCTTATACTAAGTAACTAGTATTTTATATACATACTAGCTTTTGCCGGCGACATCGTCCGCACAGAACTCGTTTATATCGCCCTTCCATACAAACATCCCCCATACTCTACTTCAGAGATCCCTCATAGGGATAAGTTCGCCTTTGTACATTAATCTTATGTGACATGTATATTGTTTTAACCTGTTTCGTGTACAATAAACCGTTACATACATACATACATACATACTTCCACCCCCCATTTAATAGAATATCCTATGCGAAAGTGTGTCTGTCTGTTACCTCTTCACACTTAAACCACTATACCGATTTAGATGAAATTTGGTATGGTGATAGTTTGAGTCCCGGACAAGGACATATGATACTTTCATCCCGGAAATCATCCCTCAACCCTTTTCCAGGCAGCACCTACCTACGTGGTTTTGCAGAAAACAAAATAGGGAATATATATTCAAAATAGTTATGTATTGGAAAATAATTTAAGCGCATGTAACTTTTCGCCGAAATTCAATTCGATAAACCTTAACTTTGGGTATTAAGGTTGAAATTTTAAGTACACGCATCATCATCCTCCTAGCGTTATCCCAGTACAGTTGCATCCTGAAGGATGTCTGGGGTCCGCTACCTAATCCTAAGATTTGGCGCAGGCACTAGTTTTTACGAAAGCGACTGCCATCTGACCTTCCAACCCCGAGGGGAAACTAGACCTTATTGGGATTAGGCTGTGTCAAGTGAGTGGGCAACTTGACTGTTAGAAGTTCTCAAGCCGCCCGAAGGCCTCCAACTTGGCTTAACGACTGCTGCCATAGACAGCAACCGGGATCAACGGCTTAACGTGCCTTTCAAAGCACGGGAGCGCTCAAGTTAGTAACCACTCAAAGCGGTCACCCATCCAAGTAGTGACCGCTGCCCATGTTGCTTAACCTTAGATACCGCAGGCGCCGCTGGGCCACGAGCGCTACGCATGTGGTCGATAAATCGTACTGCGCCTGGAAAAGGGTTAATGGAGTGGAAGTTTTCACGGAAGATCGATAGCTAGGCAAGCGCCTGAAATAAAAGAATAGCAATAAATTTCTAACACGATGAACGAGTTCTACTCGGATAAAATCGCGGGCAAAATCTAGTACAGATGTATTGCAAAATTGCTTTCCTTCGGGAAAACTCGGATCTCAATCAGAATACGATGGCACCCGAACTGTCAATCAATGATTGTATTAAATGAGCGACGTTTTCATATCCAGTTTCGAAATGTTTTCTCAGTTTCGAAATGTTTTCTTGCAGAATCACACACTGTACATAACTGTTTTTTTTTCCTCATTTTATTCTTTGTTTTTGTGTTGCTTTATATAGATACTTAGATTTCTTGATCTTAAGTAGGTTAAGTATTATGATTGTAATAAGCATTATTTTGTGAGAAAATGGCTGACTGTCGGGTTTCTTTCGGCGTTTCTTCTCGGCAGTGGCCTCTGTGAAACGCTAGTAGGGTTTGACTTGTAAAAGTGCCATTGCGGCCTACTTACAGAATAAAGTTCATTTTATTCATTTTATTCATTATTATGGAACTTTATTGTTTAGTGTCAAATGTCAAAGTTACCCCTACGGCTGTAAGATGGGTACTGAAGCTAATTGAGAGAGCACGATAAATACTAACTTTTCCGATAAAGTACGAAGGAAAATCATTTTGCACTACATCTGTAGTCTATATTTTCTACCCAAATATACAACTGCTGGCAACACTGAGGTCCTCCTTGCCTCTATGCTTCGCTCTGTTGTCTATGTACTGTTCGTACCCGCCAGCTAGTATACCTAGCAGTATAATGAGACCTACGGAAGTGTTCGACTTGAATTTAGAAGCGCAGTCCACTGGGTTGTCAACGTTGAGAGTGTATATCTGCGGATAGAGAAGATAAGATAAGAAACATTTATTCGTGACAAACACAAGACAATTCTAAACAGGACATAATAAAACCGGATTTTGCTACGTAATGGTCACAACTCAGTGGCTGGGGGGGCGATTTTTTAGTGTGTAACGCTCGACTTTTCACTCGAGATCTGACAAAAAACTATGATGTTTTGACAGATGTCGAGTGAAAAGTCGAGCGTTCGACACTCAAACAAAGTACAACCTAGACTTAAAGACTAGTGATGTGCCGTGGGAATATTCCCGGGAGTGGGAAATATAAATATTTAAAAATATATCTAAAGCTGCACGGATCAGTGGGATTCCTTATGCAGAGCAAATTGACTATATATGAAACAGAAATAGAAAAACATTTATTCACGACACATAACACACAAGGTACATAGCAAATAAGAGATTCTTCTTCTTCTCGTGTCGATGGTTTCTTCTCTGGTTAAATCCATGGTGGTGGGTAGGAAATAAGAGATAAACAAGTAAGTACAAAATATGTCGTGAAATCGTCCCAACTCGGCATGTAGCTGGCATAAGTACCAGCGCTGGTCTTCCGTTGGAACCATCAGTGACACACGGCGGGCATCGCACACATAATACATTAAAAAATAAAATAAAAATTAACAGAAAATAGAAAAACGACAGTGTATACAAGACTTAACTAAAAATAACAAGTTTCCGAACGCGACCATCCCTCACGCTACGCCAGCGCCACAGATATCCTAGGGGGTTCTACGAACGTCGAAATTCGAACTTCCGAGTCGTGCCGTCCCCTTCTCTCTCGTGTTACAGACTATAAGAGTGAAAGGGACGGCACGACTCAAAGTTCGAATTTCGATGATCAGAGTACAGGCCCAGATATGCATTATACAACCTTAGTAATATAGTCAGCCAACTGTATTAACCGCCTACCACGGGTACGTTACGTCAACTCTGCGATATGGCGTCATAATCTGGGGCAAATCGACAGACCGAGAAACAGCTCTATCAGCCTTTAGACTCACCTGTCGCCCGGCATGTATGGTAGCGGCCGCCACGGCGAGGGCGTACGGCCACTGGAGCCCCGCGGCGGCGCCGGCGGCCAGCAAGCAGCCCGAGCTGAGCGCTAGGGCTCCGCTGAGGGCCGGCTTGGTCGCCGCGCCGAATGTGAGCGCCGTTGACTTCATGCCTATGCGAGCGTCGTCCATTTTATCCTGATAACGGAATAATATTTTCTCAAACATGCAATGAAATAAATTAAAAAAAAGCTCCGAGAAATCAAACTTTACATACCTCGGCGTGAGAAGGGGTTGCCAATCTCGTAACTACCCGGCCTCGCTACGCTCGGCCCTCTATATGTACTCGGCCGGCAACCCCTTACTTCCCGGCCTCTATAGTAATGTACTATTACAATAAGTATTTAATCCTTTTCCAGGCGTAGTACGACTTTTCGACCATGTAGATAAAATTTCAACCTTAATAGCCAAGGTTATGTTCACCAGTGAACGTCTTTCGACCAATATGATGATGATGGATGATGATACTTCGCCTTTGTACTTTAATCTTATTTGACGACCGCTTAGCTTAGTTGGTAGTGACCCTGCCTATGAAGCTGGAGGTCCCGGGTTCGAATCCCGGCCGGGGCATTTATTTGTGTGATGAGCACGAATATTTGTTCTTGGGTCTTGGATGTTTTCTATGTATTTAAGTATCTATTTATCTATAAAGTCGCTTAGTTCCCATAGTACAAGCTTTGCTTAGTTTGGGACTAGGTTGATTTGTGTAAGATTGTCCACAAAACAAAAATATTTATGTATATTGTTTTAACCTGTTTTGTGTACAATAAAGTGCTTACATACATACATACATGATACTAACCTGATGCGCGTAAATGGTGTCATACACCACAGTCCACGCTAGGGCTCCGAAGTACAGCGGCAAACACACAGCGGGGTCGACGGAGCCCTGCAGCGCGCTGTAGCCCAGCAGCGCGCCCCAGTTGAAAGTGGCGCCGAGGAACATTTGAGGGTAGTTCGTGAAACGCTTGGCCAGAGGGTACGTTATTACCAGCACTGGAAAAAAGACAAAAAAAAATATTAAAAAAAGAATACTTTCTACAAAAATTTTCTTTCAAACGTATACTTCTGTATCATAATAGTACATTATTGCCGTGGCCGGGAAGGGAGCAATTGCAGGCTGAGTATTTGTTTAAACGGACGAGCTTGCGAGTCCGTTTAATTATAATACGAAGCCTGCAATTGCCATTCCGGCCGAGGCTAATATAGTGCTTTTCTCAAAAATGGGGAAAATACGACAAAAATTTAATTAAGATTTGATAAACATAACCTTAAAACGTCAAAAACATCATGTTTTCCCGCCGTTTATTTTTTTTAACAGAATCGCAAGTGTATTTTTCCACCGAAAAACGTAAATTATTCGAGACACATAAAAAAACGTCGCGTTTTCAACAGAAAAATACGAGCTGAATTGGCTGAATACGACCTGTGCCTCCTTTTATATGACAGTTTCTACATTTTAAAAAGTTTATAACTCGACAAATAAAGGAATTTATATGTGACATTGCAGGCCATATATGTGGCCTGCAATGTTTTTTACTTTTTAATTTGGATCTGACCTTAAACTATACACTTTACCTTCCAATATGTAGCCACTAAAGTCCAGTTTGCGGGCCATTTTTGAGAAAATATATATAGGCATGGCAATGTCATTACATTTTGACCGTAAACATTTTTATCTACTCCCATATAGTAAATCCTCTTTCATGTGTTTACGTCTCGCCGGCGTATAAAGTAGTGTATGCAACTGTACATAATTAGGCATTAAAACAATGCCCCTCATTATGTACCAGTTGCATAAACTACTATTTTGTGCCTTGAAAGCCATCTCTCGGTCTATCGATTTGCCCCAGATTATGATGCCATATGGCCATATCTCAGAGTTGACGTAACATAGCCGTGGTAGGTGATTAATACTACTGATTGACTATGTTACTAAGTTTGTATAATGCATATATAGTCAATTGGACTTTTATAAGGAATCCCACAGATACGTACGGCATTAGATATATTTTTTAAATATCTTGTATACTTATGATGGTACCAGGGATCGAATTATTTTATTTTATTTTGTTGTGTTGCTTTATTTATTGTGTTATACTTATGTTTTTCTTAGTGTGTAGTCTGACTTGACCAATGAAATTTGATAACTTAATTATAAGGAACAATAATATAGTAATAATTAGGGAGGCACGTAAAGAGATGAAATCTCGTGATATAAAATTTGTACGCCGTTTAATCGGCAAAAAGTGGAGATCTTTTAAATTGTGACATAACATCTGTTGTTTAACATTACCTGCTTTTTGGACAAATAAACGATTGAATTGAATTGAATTGAATTGAAACCGGTATTTTTAAAAATCCCAGAAATAGTCCAATATTTTGAATTATTGTATGGTCTTTACGTATGACTGAACAATGTCCCATTAAATATGAAATTATAAACCAAAGAACGAAAAAGAACGATATAGGGGAGAGGGGGGCAGCTATCACTGGAGGCAGCTTAGAACAAATGCGTTCAAAGACGTATTTTTAGTGCGATTATGGTCCAAATCCATTTTTTGGGCTCGCAACACTGACCCCCACAACTGTCACTTGACAGATTTGACGTTTGACAGAACATGAATGAACCAGTAACATATTTTGATTTCGATGTCATCCGTTAGCGGTTTTGCTCCCCGTGTCTAAGGATTTTCAGGCTGTATTTGAAGGAAGCGGTAATTGAAACTTAATTTATTCGATAGTACAATCTATTAGCTTTAGTGACGAAGAATAAACAATGAGAATTTGCAATGGTTTTGGAAGATATCGATGTTTATTTTTTTAAATAGGTGTTGGGGTAGTTTTGATAAAAAAATAGGAGGCAGTTTTGATTAGCAGTCTGTTCAAAACTACCCCGGCCATAAGAAATGTTCATATCTGCCCCGATATAAACTGACATGTAGGTAGTAGGTACGTAAACTAAAATAATATCTTAGTTATTTTAGTAAACGCTCATAATGCATTTACCTGAATTAATTAGTTTTGTACTGATTATGTTTAGTCTTGTTTGGTATAATATTTATTAGAATTCTTTATATACAATATTACTATCTATAAAGGGGTTAGCAGGGTAAGGAAGGACGTTTGGCCCCTGTGAGGAATAGTGGAATTGGTAAATGTGAATTGTTTGTCGCCTCATAACTAGTAATCACTCCAACTTTCAGTAGTAGTTTTTTGGTAGGGTACTTTTGAACAATAGTGTGTGCAAAACTGCCTCAAGGGGGCAGCTTTAGTAGGATTTCAATACTTTTCAAAGGTACCCCTCCTGAGGCACCTTTGAACACTACAAAAAACATTTCTGTACAAAACTACCCCCTCTTAGTTAGAACTGCAAATTGTACGTGTAAAATGTTAATACGACCATTTCTAGTGACTAACTGTACAAGTACAGGTAAAAAAAAACACGTATATCTCAACATTGTTGCCTTATAACTCAATATTTCAAATCTGCCCCAAGTAAATTCAAAGCTACCCACACTTGGGGCAGTATTGAACATTATTCCTTGAGTTGCATAATTCTGAATTGTACCTTTGTATTTAGCTTTGGACATGTGCAAATGCATTAATTACATAGGTTAATAACATACGTTGTTGTGTAGAGGCTTAAAACTGGTTTTTATTGTTAATATTTTGAAATACGTCAATGAGTGTAAAAAATGTACCAGGCTGCCCCCCTCTCCCCTAACGATATATAAGTTCGCCTTTGTACTTTAATCTTATGTGACATGTATATTGTTTTAACGTGTTTTGTGTACAATAAAGTGCTTACATAGATAATACCGGTATTTTGTGTGGAGCAAATACCGGTATCCGATCCTTGGATGGTACTCACACATACTGCTGGCTCCTAGCGCCACGCTATAGCAGTTGAGCTGCATTAGTACGCACAGCGCGAGCGAGAGCTGCAGAGCCAGAAAGCCGACTGCCTGTTTGGTGGACACTGCTCCGGACACTAGAGGGCGGTCTTTGGTACGTTCCACCTTTAACAAAAGGGTATGTAAATAAGTTTCTGACAAAAAACTTATTTCAAACACAACGAGTTTATAACCTAAAGCAGTGGTTAATAACCACTGGTGGCCTCTGAAGTGGTCCGCGAAGCCATCAAAAAAATATTGAGTAAGTGATAATGAATCAATGTGTCGCGCGAGTTGCGCTATGAGGGAGCCGAGACGAAAATAGGAGGTGGTCCACGGCAAGACAACAAAAAAAGTCAAATGGTCCCTCATCACTAAAAGGTTGAGAACCACTGACGTAGACCTTTTTAAGCTCGCATCATCGTCGGCCACATCTTTGCCCCCTGGCTAGATGCTAGCCAAGAGCAGTCCCATTTTTAATAAAAAAAAAAGAAAAAAGAGTTTATCTTGCGTGTGAGTAGTTTAATAGTTGCTATCGCCAGTTTCTGTTTCCTGTTTCTCCTTCATCAGATCAGCTCGGTGGAACCATGACATTGCATTGTCACCAAACTTAGGAAACATACCCATACTATGTGACCCAATTTTAAAAAGCTTACCGCCTATGACGTCTTTATTTTTTTTAATTTAAAATGGGATTGCTCTTGTCCTGCATGTAGCCAGGGGACAAACATAACGCCAACGGTGAAGTGAGCTCACCCAGAAAATGCCTCTTAAATAGGTCCAGGTTATATGAACTCGGAAATACAGATGACGGCAGGGAATTCCAAACCTTAGCAGTGCGCATTATGAAAGATGATGAAAAGCGCTTGGTTGGAGAAGGGGGAAGGCGGTATGAGCTCATGGAGCTCCTGAGCAAAATCCAGCTTCAAGTGTTTTTCGTTATTTTAAATAAAACCAAGGTAAGGTAGACCAATTAAAAGGTGGATGGATGACATAAAGGCTATAGGGGGCGCCACCTGGACCAGGAAAGCCATTAATAGAAAGGAATGGAAACAGCTGGGAGAGGCCTATGTGTCAGAAGACACGCTGAACACTAATCCGGACAATCCGATGTGTTAGTTTTTAAGTAAAAGTTAATGTAATAATGTTTTAGTTTCGGCAATAAAGGCTATTATGATTATGATTATGAAATAAAACAAACTATATCTATGAGCACGGAAACTCACTTGGGCATCAATGTCCTTGTCCCACATGTCATTTATAGTGCACCCCGCGCCCCGCATCAGCCCCGCGCCTACTAGGAACAGCCCGGCCATTTTTAGAGACGTCTCTAGAGGGACTGTCCCGGGAACCGAACCCAGGGCTATGGACCATGAGCATGGCCAGTAGAGAAGGTGGACACCTGCGAAGAAACAACAGTGATTTTATTTTATTACGTATGTCACCGAATAAGTAATATACGTACAGAAGTTGCACTGTTAACAAATCACCAACTTACAAACCCAAATTACAATAGGTAAATAACAAATATTGACCACACCAAGGGGCTATTCATAAATTACGTCATTTCAAATTTGGGGGGGGGGGGGGGGGTCATAACATTGGATGATGGTAGCATGACGTAGGAGGGGAGGGGGTGACAAAGATGACATCATCTCTCGCATCTTTAAAAAGTGCTTTAATGAGTAAAAAAGGAATGAAATTCGTGTTTCTATAAACTGTTAATGCTATAAAAAATTACCTACTAAACTTGAATCAACAATAAATTGTTATAAACACTAAATTAATAAAAATTGTTATTTGATATTTAGAGTTGATTGTTAATTTGTTGTTTTGTTGATTGTTTTAACTTTAAAGTAATAATAATAACTAAATCATTTTAAATAGTTTTTTATTGAAAAATTAAGCTAAGAACGCATTTCTAGGGTTCCGTAGTAAACAAGGAACCCTTATAGTTTCGCCATGTCCGTCCGTCCGTCCGTCCGACCCCCGTTTTTCTCAGTAACCGTTAGTACTAGAAAGCTGTAATTTGGCATGAGGATACATATCAATGACGCCGACAAAACGGTAGAATAAAATTAAAAAAAAAAAATTTTTTTTGGGTACCTCCCCATACATGTAAAGTGGTGGTGCAATTTTTTTTTCTTTCAAACCCCATCGTGTGGGGTATCGTTGTATAGCTCTTTCAAAAATATTATAAGGTTTCAAAAAGCATTTTTTGATTAAACAATTGGTTGGCGTGATATTAAGGTTCGAAGTGATAATTTTTGTTATGGTCAAGTGTGGCCCCCCCCCACCCCCTGCCAGCTAAACGGTGGCTACTAGGCATGTGAAAAAAATCATGGTAATAGTATATACGATGAATTTAAAAGGAAAACTATCACAGCTAAGTAGACATTACTAGTTAACGAGTAATAGTCGAACTTTAGAAATGTACTTTGCAAAAGCAAACTTTCGTACAATTTCCATTGATAACTTAGATAATGTTGTTAATTCTGTCAAAAACATAGTAAATATAAGTTTGCGAACTTTTTAGTCCACATAATGTAACGGGTGGACGACTACGGATACGGAACCCTACCTTGCGCGTGGCCCGACACGCACTTGGCCGGTTTTTTAGAAATGACATCATTTTATTTGATAGGGGGGGGGGTCATTCGAATTATGGTGGTTGGATGATTTTGGGGGGGGGGGGGGGGTCAAAAATCGTCAAAAATAGATGACGTAATTTATGAATAGCCCCCAAGCGAATGACGAGACGACGCGACCGTCCGGTAGCAATTCGCCACTGAATGTACTTGCAGCGGCCCGGGGATGTACTTGCGGCGGCGCGGCGAACTGACGGAGTGAAAGCCGCCTGCATATGTAGAATAGAGATGCAACGGATATCCGGCCACTATCCTATATCCGGCCTATCCGAATTATAGATAATTATCCTATCGAACCCTGCTTCTGCAGTCAGAAGCTTCCATAGAAAAAATCATACACACAGTCCCACCTCTCCAATGAAGAGACATGAAAGAATGAATAGATATTATGTAATGAAAAATAGATATTTTTACGTCAACAATTACTTACAAGTGCAGTAAAACAATGAATGTCTCAGATCGCAGGCATTTGACGCCCGAGCCGAAGGCAAGGGCGATAAATATGCGATCTGCGGCTTTCTTTTTTACCGCCCCTGTTAAGTACAAAATTTTATGTCGCCCCCTGGCCAGGAAGTGGGATTTCCCGCGCGCGGAGCGTGCGGTAATTGCCACTTTATGGCCAGGTGTGGCATAATAGTAGTTTATGCAACTGGTACATAATGAGGGGCATTAAAAAACGAGTGTGTTTTATGAAACGAGCCGAAGGCGAGTTTCATAATAAGGTCACACGAGTGTTTTAATGCCTAATTATGTACAGTTGCATACATTACTTTATCTACACACATATTATAACTACTCTAAGATGGGTTCAGAAACCGTTGTAAATAAATACAATAATTGTGTTAATACAACCTTTTTTGCACGGTTGCGGAAATATCGAAATCAGAACTGGCAACCGATACCTGAATGTTATTTTAAAAAGTAAAGAGTCCCTATTCTGATGTGATCATGTCGTTCTAGCTCAAATTTCGTGCGATATATACTAAAAAAACATCGAGCTGACATTTCGCATCGACTGAATTTGAATTTTCAGTGATACTAGAATAGGGACATGTCAACTTTGACATTTAAATTTTGACAGTTTTGTTTGATGTTTTTATATTTTAACATCATATATGAGATTAAAATTAAAAATTATATTACTGCTGTAGCCTTAGCCACAGATAAGAAAATTGCCATAAATTCATTGAATGTTGAAATGAGAGATGAGAGTCATTTTCTACGGTTTCCGAACGCATATTAGAGGATTTATGATATGTGTGTAGATAAAGAATATTATCATTAATATTTAAACAATACATTACCTATAGGTCTATCCCATCTTGCTAGCTTTACATATGGATCTATCTTCACTCGCCACAGCTCTATGCCTCTCTTATCTATGCTTAATTTATCTATTACATTTGTAGTTTCTATCACTGCCTTTTGTCTATGATCACTTTGTGTCGAGTGCACTCTGGCTTGTTTTAAATCATATTTGTACTTATTTAAATAAATATTTCCACATAGACATGATTTTTGTATGTTCGTTTGTAGGTTTTGTAGTTGGTTTAGACATTTCTGTAGTCGGTGGTAGTATCGGAGAGACATTTTCAATATTACGGTTAATTTTCTTACTGTTGCATAATGGTCTGAAAAATAAATAGCAACAGTAAATAATGTTATAAGCTTGTGGTGTCTAAGGTTAAGCAACATGGGCAGCGGTCAGGACTTGGATGGGTGACCGCTTTGAGTGGTTACTGACTGAGCGCTCCCGTGCGTTGGAAGGCACGTTAAGCCGTTGATCCCGGTTGCTCTCTATGGCAGCAGTAGTTAAGCCAAGTTGGAGGCCTTCGGGCGGTTTGAGAACTTCTAACAGTCAAGTTGCCCACTCACTTGACAAAGCCTAATCCCAATAAGGTCTAGTTTCCCCTCGGGGTTGGAAGGTCAGATGGCAGGCGCTTCCGTAAAAACTAGTGCCTACGCCAAATCTTGGGATTAGGTAGCGGACCCCAGGCATCCTTCAGAAAAGAAAAGAAAGATTTATTCGTGACAAACAAATACAAAACAGGACATTACAAACCGAATTTTGTCACGAAATGGTCACAACTCAGCGTTATGCTGGCAGAGCCAGCGCTGGTCTTCCGTTGTGACCATTCAGGATGCAACTGTACTGGGATAACGCTAGGAGGATGATGATGGATGAGTAAATAATGCGAGTTATAATGTGAGTTATCCACGAGGATGCGCACCTCCACAGTGAATCTCAAACTAATCTATGTGCAACTGGGCTGTGAAGGGACGAGCCTTCATAGATGACACACAATATAACACAGTACAGGTCTAAGAACATGTGTTTTAAAATTGGATCATCACAGCTATCATAAGGTATATCTGGTAGAACAGGGTTGTCACAAACATCTATAGGCAGCATTGTCTGCTTACCATCAGATGGACAGTAGGCGTGTTTGCCACCATTGTATTTAAAAAAAGCAGAGAAACTTATGTGCAAATTTGAATAGAACGACCCATGAGGCTAACGAAGTTTCTTAAATCAGTTCCATAAATACAACATTCAAATAACTCTCATTGGACTTCCGTCTCAGACAGATATCTCTATTGTTATTCATGTCCATTATATATTCTTTGCTATCCGAAAAGAATCCTGTATCTAAATAGCGAATGTATTTAACATTCTTGCAAAGCTTTAAATTTAAATGTCTTGATTGTTATCATTATCAAGATGACATAATTCTAACCTATAAGTAAAAACAAACCCATTTCCTCCTTTTCTGCGCTTTCCAAGGCCAAATATAGTTAAGTATTACGCAGTAATAGGAAGTAGTACTCTCATTCATACAAAAAAAAAACCACTCACATTTATTAGTTTGTAATTTTCCTCCAGAACAACAAAGCTAGTAAAATACAAATATCTCGAATGGTCGTTTAAAACAGACACTACATAAAAACTGTAGTCGAAATGTGCTGAATTTATTCGACACTATAAAAAATGCCGCTTCAATTAAATTAGGTAATATTTTCCAATAAAGATCAAGATTTTAAAAATGATATGTGCACCGCACATGACAAGATTGACAAGGGAGACATGTGACATAGACATAAAGAATGACGTTTATACTGACAGTGCCAATACGTTCAGAAATTTAGCAAGTTCATTATAGTTAAGCGGGTATTACACTGTCCAGTAGGGCTAGCATATCTTTTTTGTAGAGATAGCTCTGTCGACGACAAAGCTCTCTCGCTTGCGTCAGATATCTCTATCGGGCTGTCAATTACGTAGCATGACATGACTCATCGAGAGAGCTAGCCTACTCGAGATGGCTATCTCGACCTCGACATAGTGAATGTTGCAATTTATATAAAAAAAACTCTACCAATGCTATTTTGTTTTGTGGCAACACTGAACCGGTGCTCAAAATACGAGTTGACCGTGAACAGCAAGCCATAAATATAGGCCGTCCCTAGTCACGATAACTTTGTCTCTTTTGCTCAATAGTAGGGTGAAAGAGATGCATTATTTGACATTGACATATTATATTGCGCGAATCCTGCGCTACATGTCACTGTCAAATGCTTAATTTTGGGATGGTATTGTCTGTCCTATTGTCGGATATTCTAAATAAAATAGCGCATCGGTTTCTATCTATACTAGTATCGTAACAAGAAGACTATTTATTTATCGTATGGAATTTATTTCGAACCGTGAGATCTTCGAGAAGACAGTACGGTTAACAAGAAGACTAGTGCCATAGGATGTTTGGAATGTGATGTGAACATTTTTCCAATACCCAGAAGAAGAAATTAAAACATTTTTAGTGTACAAGTGAAATGAACTAAGTATATAAAATAAAATACTAGTTAAACAGGCCTTGTTAATCTGGCCCTTTTCACAAAATGTATGGTCTGCCTCACAAGTTCCCACCTTTTTTTGCTTCAACATCACGATTGAATTGTAATATACTAAGTTTCCTAATGGGCGGAAGTCACAAAATACCAAAGTGTCCAGCGACTCCAATGAGGCCGACTGTATGTAGTAATTCTTGTTAACTAACAAACAAAATGTTATGTGTAAATGTAAACGTAAGGTGTTCCGAAAAATCCTGGGGCCAGTTAAAAGAGACGATGGGAGTTGGAGGATCCTTAAAAATGCCGAAATAGAAGAGCTGGTAGCCGAACCAAACATTATAGGTGAATCCAAAGCACATCGTCTTCGCTGGCTTGGCCAGGCCACCTAGAGAGGATGGGAGAAGATCGACATGTGAAGAGAGCGTACTTGGGCTGACCGACCGGACGACGTCCTGTGGGTCGCCCCAAGTATCGCTGCAGGGATGTGGTGGAAGCGGACCTGCGTGAGCTCGGAGCTGGTGCAAGCTGGCGAAAAATTGCGCAGGACCGAGCAACGTTGCGTGCTCTTATGTCGGAGGCCAAGACTCATTTTGGGTCGTCGTGCCAGCCCAGTTAGTTTAAATATAAACTTTATTTTAATTTACTTTTACTTAATACTGTCGGACCGGTTCAGCCTACTTGGTAGTGACCGATGACTTGCTGGAGAACATGAGTTTGTTCCTGAGATTTGATGTGTTCTATGTATTGAAGTTATTAAATTTATTAAAACATTTTCTAGTATAACACATGTCACATTTGAACTTACAGGTGGCTAATTCAATTTTTGTAAGATTGTCCTCAAATATTTTATTATCTTATTTACTGCTTTTATTTTAATTGTTTAAGGTTGTATTTAAAAATTAATAGACAATAATCAGTCTATGCTTAATATTAATGGGTTGTTGATTTATAATAAATTACTTATATTATGGTCTCATTGCCAATATAATGTTCAAACCAATGTCAGATTCAGACAACGGTTGATCTCAAAATGGGTTGATATGCCTTATTAATTTCAGTTTTCATAAATGATTTAGTTGTTATGTAACAGAAAATCTATTGTATTTTTACAAGCATTTATTTAACTTGCAAGTATGTATGTAACTGTATGTATTCGAGGCAAAACTTACAACTGAATTTTAGACCAGCTCTCAAACAATTCAAGTGAAATTGGCATACTTCTGTAAGTTTGACGAAAATACAATATTATGGTAGCACCGAGCTATAGCCAAACTAAAAGGCTAAAATACACACGATATACCCATCGTGTTTGAGCTCATTGGAACTATCTCAACAAGTAATTGAAGACTGATGAAAAATTGACTGATGAAACGTTGACAATAAAAAGCTTGTCCCAAAAACTATTTTTATGACAGAAATTAATTTCCTAATGTTGTTATAGTCCACGTATAATAAAGCACGTACTTGCTATTATTTGTTTTATTATTTCTTCCCATGGTTATCAAATAATGAGTACTGGTACGAGGGATATAGGTAAGTAGGTAGGTACCTACTACCTACTCGGTACCAATTATTTAGAAGTAAATTCTCATTTCATCTTTTGCACAGAACAGAGGTCGGGAAAGTTTGTTATTTTCAAATAACATAACATACAGTCACATCTGTGTATCAAAGGGGGTAGGCAGAGCACATGATATTTAATTTTATTGTTCTACTTCTAGCACTTGTAGGTCAAAGAGGGATAAAATGCAATATTGTAGTAGATTCTACTGTATATTACACCTATGAATTTCTTCGCATATACAAAGGGAAAAGTTTTCCTCGATTTGTGGCTTTTCTAGCCGGATATTTTTTGATCCCATACAAGCTTTTGATCCTGGATAGGAATGGGATTGATTGGCATCAAAAAAAAAGTTTGTCAAACTGACCTTTTTTCGTACATTGTATGTTTTTTTCCAAAATCTGTAAACGCCAATCTTTATTAATTCAAAATTAAGGCAAGGTCTTCAAAGACCATTTTCGCGTAGTAGCAAGGGATCTGGTAGCTGCCGTCACTGACCCAAAAAGAAAATCCACCCTATATATGCAAGGTTTCTCAAGATGTTTTACTTCACCGAACGTTTCTTTTTAACCGGACTGGCTTTATAGGTCGGGCCCAAAAAAACGAAGAATATAAGAATGCGTGGTTGGAGAGTAGCCTTATTAAAAATCCAAGGCAAAGCAAACCTCTGACACAACCACGCGAGCGTTTGCACTCCAGTTAGATTGGTTAAGCGGAATCTGCGATGTGAGTGGAATAGAGCTGCTGGTAGTTTGGTCGCTGGTTCACTAAACCTAGCCGAGCTGAGAAGAGTTTTACGTTTTTTAAATATTCCTTTCCTCTATTCCCATTTGTGAGTAAGAAACAAGTTTAATCAAAGTAGCCAAATAAATTGCAAACTGTCTAATAGCAAAGAGTCTCCACCACCAACACAAGAGACTCGTTAGATATATTATTATACTCTTTGCTTGTTAGATAACTGGTCAAGTCAAGGTAAGTAGTAGCAAGTAAAAAGTTACTTTATGCAAGTAAAGTAGGTGGTACTCCTGAACACGGTGCGGCTAGTCGGTACTCTCTCTATCGCCCTAACCACCGATAGCATAGGGCCTTGCTTGTTTTGTTGAATATTTATAGTTTCATGTTTTACCTACTTGTTATATCAGTAATCTATAAACGTAACTTAAAAACACAAATAAATAAAACGAATACCTACCTAATAATAAAAACTGATTTTAAATAAAGAATCGAGGAAACCTAAGACTATGATCATGGCTTTGTTGTTTAATGAAACTCCTATTTCAACCAAAATATATATTTATTAAATCATTGCGCCTTTCGAGGGCAGACCAGACCCCAAGAGATAGCTGGGGGCGCCCAGCCCAGGGTTCTGCAGCCTCGACCTCTCCATCTTCAACTCTCCTCAACTCCACCCTGCAATCAATTCATTACAATTACCTTAACACTAATTCATTATTTTAAAAATTTACGCAAACTACGTCTGCTGTAGTAGAGTCGAGCGGGCACCCGATATTATTTAAAGAGGTCAAACCTCGCCTCGTACCACAGAGGGCTCTTGAAATAAATATTGGTAAGAAATATTATTTGATATTTTAAAGTACAGTAGTTGTCGGTGAAGGAAACATCGTGAGTAATTACAACAATTTCTACTTCTTTCTTAAGGTTGGAAGATCAGATGGCAGTCGCTTTCGTAAAACTAGTGCCTACGCTGAATGTCTTGGGATTAGGTGCCAATGCAAAGCTAAATATTTAAAATTACCCATTAAAAAGCAACACTACTTACCTATAGTCTTTCATTATATTATATAGGGCGTCCAACGCCTATGCCACATGGAGGGAAAGTAATAATTTTGAATAAAAACAAAATTAAAAATTTTGAAAATACCCCCGACGGATGTAGCTAATTGAAAAATTATTAAATAATTAATTCGGAAATCTCCCGACTGTAGGTATAGGAAATAAGTACATAAAGACATCTTTTTTTTTCAATACGGTTAATTGGTTGAGAGTTTATTTACAAGCGCAGAAGAATCCGTCCGGGGCTGCCATTTTCTGCCTTGAAATTACGTAGCATGTTGTAGCGTGTTGCAGTTTATCTTATACCTTCGTTTAAGTAACCTCGAATTACTTATATTATTATTTTAATGCAAATGGGAACAGACATGGCAATGGCAGCCCCCGACGGATTTTTAGCGCGCCGTGGAAGGTCCGAAGGGCGAGCCCAAGTCGACATTTACTAGCCCCAAGTGTCTTATAAGCGAACTTGAGGGCCGAAAGCCCGAAGGTGAGAGGCGAGTCAAGTATAGATGCCGTCCCACGTAAGGCCAAAGGCCCGTAGCGTCTTATTGGAGCGCATTCACTATAGGAGCCCGAGGGCTGGGGGTCCGTCGTGGGTAAGAAGACATTATTTTAAATTAAAAAACAATTTAAACTGCATTCATAGATTTTTAAATAATGACATGGTTGAAGCGGGAATCGAACTCGCTACACGAAAAAAAAATACCCTGTAGCTTTATCATACCGAATATACCGATCGAAAGCCTTCATCATAAGGATTATTCTGTAAAAGAATTCTTAGGTAATAATACATCATCGACCTTTTATTAGCTATAATTGTAAATTAGGTTATGGACAACACTTGTAAAATTTGGGATGGGACGTGTGTAATATTTTAAAGTAACAACTTTTGTAATTCACCCTTTTTTTAAGCAAATAAATAATTATGAATTATGATAATTTGTTTGCTAAATAACATAGTCTCAGAAATAAAAGGAAGACCATGAACATTTGATTTGAAATTTTGTTCAGAAATACTACAACTGACTCTTTCATTTAGTTTACAAGAACCAGTATGAGTGTCCACGAGCTACAACCAGAACTTAGACGTAATTCTAAATACAACATGATCAAATAATCGACCGGGAGCGAAATAATCAAAAGAGTGCGACTTTGTATTGAACAGAATAGGACTCATTTTGAGTATTTGATAAATAAATTGATTAATTTTGAATTACAAATAGTAAAATTCATGGTCTTCCTTTTATTTCGGACACTATGTTATTAAGCAAAAAATATTCCTTACAATGAAGCCTTTCGATCGGTATGATAAAGCTACACGGTATTTTTTTTTCACGTGTAGCGAGTTCGATTCCCGGTTCAACCATGTAATTATTTAAAAATCTATGAATGCAGTTTAAATTGTTTTTTACATTAAAATAATGTCTACTTTTAGTAAAATCTTCCATCTACAATATTCAAATGTACTTTTCCTCCATGTGGCATAGGCGTGGGACGCCCTGTATATGGTGCAGCAGGCATAATTTAGACTGCACGCCATTTCAGGACTATAGTGGAAGGACCTATCGAGACCAAGGCACCTCAAGGAACCCTTAAGGTATCCGTTGGTCCGCTCCATTACTATTACATTCCGGGCCCTGCAGTGCAACCGTGTGAAGCGGTCCTCCGGCGAGTGAGGCGCGGCGCGTAGCACCGGCGTCATGAGCCACGGCTTCATGCCATAACACGAAAACCCCTGGAATTATATGCACTATGATATAGGCAGGTCAAAAATATCATATAAACTTTAATATGTTTGCTAAGCGGATGCGTCCGCTAGCCACTTTGATTAAAAAATATCATATAAAGTCATCACAAAATGTTACCTATACAAGTTCCATGCATGAATTAGAGTTATAGAAAATTGTATTTCTTCAGGTTTAAATACATAAATCTTAAGTGCCTTGAATTATAAAGGGCCTTCACATATATTTTTTTTCTTAAAAAAAACAATATTAATTAATAATATCTATTCATAATGATGTATGTCTTTCCCGTTCACGGGACAATGGTGTCCCGGACCTTTGGGAGGCGTGCGTGGAGCCGAAGTACCGGGCCACCGAAGTACCACCGAGTACCACATAGCCAACACGTAGAGGCCCATTTGACACTTTAATGAAATGCAAGGGTAACACCGAGCGGATACTGTCCCTGCTCGTGTCATGGGACGCACACAGAGACAGCACCGGCCAGGCCGTACAGGGACTATTGCTGATTGATTGATTATTATTACAGTTAAACAGATTTTTAAAGTATGACAGGCAATTTCAAACGCTCACAAAACGAGATCATCTGCACTGTTTTCATGAAGTGTGAGTTCATTTTATTTGTTTCATATAACAAAAACATATAAGGGGTTACGCAGATTTACATTTTGCATACACATTTTGCAATATTTAGTATATAGTATGTGATGGCACTGATATCTTTTCAAAAAAACCTACAATATTTTGCAGCTTTTGCAAAATTTTAATAATGGAATTTTGATTAAGTAGGTACTATTATATCACGAGCGCGGGTTAGCCATAGTTGTAGTTGTGAGACATAGGTATGAACCTGATACAAACACATAATGTGAACGCTAGCTGCTACGTTGACGCACACATAGACAATGTGCATGTATAAATCAACACAACCATGTAGTAAATTTTATTAGCATCAAAAGTAGTTTTGCATATGACTAGTGGCTCTCTGTGGGCTGTATATCTCGTGTTTTTTTTTAATTTCCAAAAAGTATATTAGGTAAGAGAGCCTCTATGAGGGTGGCGCTTGTAAAACCCTCTTTAATAAATAAAGATTTAAAAAAAACTATTGATACTTATTTATATAATTTTTAACTCTTTACCTAAAAGGAAAAATCTGCCTATTCGCTGCTCATGAAGCCGGCACATCTCTTCACGCACCGCCGACTGCCGGAAAATGAATACATCATGCACTCTCCCCGGGAACGGGGCATTGACATTTAAAATCCGGCTGTCTGCATCAGCTGAAATATAAAATGATTTTTACTAATATACACTAGTGGCTCTGTGAGCTGTAGACCTCGTGAGTGCTTTTTACACAACTGCCCAAAAAAGAAGTGTAATGTTTTCAGGTTTCATGTATGTATGATGTATGTGAATATTTTTGTTCCCAAGAACTTCTTAACGCCTTAACCGATTTAGATGTGTGAGGTATCGTTGGAATCCTTACGTCATCCCGGGTGACATAGGATGTGTAAAGTTGCAATAAAAACAATAAGGCGGATTGTAGACTCCATTATGTGGGTTCTGTAAAAAAAAATTTTTTTGCTATCTTAACAAGTGGAGTATCAAAATGAAGCATTTGAAGAGACGATTTCAAAAATATATATAATGTGTTTTAAGTTAAAAAAGTTCGAAGTAAAATAATAATTATAAAAATTAAAAACATGGTTGCACTAAAAAGACAATAAAAACAATTTTCATAATAAAGAACTCAAGTTAAACTTTTATTATCTTTTTAGTGCAGTCGTGTTTTTAATTATCATAATTTTTGAAACTTTCCATGAAATGTATGAGATATCGAACCTGCTTACAAAATTTCATGAGAATTGGTTGAGAAATGCGATAGGTAGCGAGAAGGGCAAATAATTTTTTTCATAATTTACAAAAATTTACTTGACAAAAACAATCCTATGTAATCATTTGAGAAATGCGATCTGTAGAGAACAACAAACCAAAATTCGGCCGCACAAAAATACAAAATCACTGATAAAAACTTTGATTTTTTAAATTTCCAAAAAGTGACTTGTCAATGAAATTCTATTTATTTACCAAACCTGCTCACAAAATTTCACGAGAATCGGTTAAGAAATGCGACCTGTAGTGGAGAACAACCGGAAATCCGGACAATGAAAGCATTTTTGTCGAAATTAAAACAGACCTTCGTTTCACTCGGTCAATAACATTATAGTTTCCAGCAAACATCTTGAACCTGCGCAGTAGCCGATTAACGTACAAATCACGCTACTGCGCACTGAAGGTTAGGTTCAAGATGTTTGCCGGCAACTGTACTAACTATAATATTATACTGATAATACTAACTAATCTAAAACTCACAGCTGGTAACAACTGGAGACGAGTGGCGCGCGGCAGAGCGCAGTGGAAGATGTTGGAGGAGGCCTATGCCAAGAGGCACTCTGAACTACGAGACATTCTATAAGACCTTGTAGTAGTTCAGAATAAAACGGCTTATTATTATTAATACTAACTTTTAATTCAAACTTACCACATTCAGGCTGTGTGTGCCCTTCCTATTTATGTACTGCAATCCCTCTGGCCGCGGAAGTGGAAATATTGACACATGGGTCCAGTCAATTGCACCCAAAATATCAGGTACTCCAAATATTTAGTGGAATTTTGAAGCCACTTGGTGCCGGCTTGCACCTGTGCCAGGGAACACAATGCACCTCGGTTTCAAGCTGTGGAATAGTTATGACCATGTTAAGGAAATAATGTAAGCTGTTAATCCATTAATTACTTAGATGACTAATCACTATGACGGAATCTGTAAATAATTATATGTAATTGATGTATGATTTATGATATACTACTTAATAACATATTGTTAACTTTTGGTTAATTGCTGCCACCACTTTGGTCAACATTATAGCAGATAGATAGCACCTGCAATGTTCAGTAAAAACATTTGTATATTTTCGACCTAGGTATATATACTATTATAGTCATCAATCAGCCTATTGTAATGCATGCAACAAAATGGTGCAATTTGATATCGCTAATTTGTCAAAAATATTAATTTTTGGATTCAAGTCGGTGACTCCTATTGCAAAATTTAACATTTTCTTAATTTGTCCACACCGGGCCCCAATTGTTAACGACTCTTGAGTGATTATTTTTGACTTTAACTATTTCAACAGTTAGGGATCCAGGTATAGAGTAAACTGAAGTTGACAATAAGTTTAAATTGCACTCTGATTTCCTTAACTTTCACTTAACGTTCGGGCCGGAGTGGACATCAATTAACTTTAACGATAAGAATCACCCGTACATACTTAATTACTTAGCTTTAAGACAACAATTGCGATGCCCTTGCAGGGCTCATGTTTGATACTGCTATTTATTTTTTATTTTTATACTTTAATGTTCATTTTGGCAATGTTAATTTACCATAAAATAATTTCTTGAAAATTAATTCTAATTAAGTATCAGTGATCACCTTGATTTGCGTATTTATAAGTAAGTGTAATTGATACCTGAACGTGGACCGGGATGCCATGAACCGATGGTGGTCTCAAACTCCCGTTCAGCTGCTGAATCAGGTTCATTCCCATATCTTTATTGATACGATACAGATACTCGAATTCTGAATCCGGCAGCTCGAAGGGGTTGTAAGCGTCCCTCAATCTTTGCCTTTGGACCTTGCGTTGCCGCAGTTCTTCATTACGCAAAAAGAAAAACGCCATTCTGTAATGTTTACAAATATAGGTTCATTTAATCCTTACTCATAAAATGCCGTAGAAATGGGACACATAAGTACCTACTTCGGAATATGTTTAGATATATTCGTAAGCGTAATAGAGGTTTTTTTTACTTACAAAATCAACACATGCACTTATTGTATTTTGAAAGTTTTGTATAAGGGGAGGATAGTATTTGTATAGATATAGTGAAAAAATCGTACTTACGCAATTAGTAATAATCATTATTTTCACACACAACCGAAATATTTGAAGTTCACGTCTATCTCGATGCTCTAAAAGCTATCTCGGCACCTTGATGGCTCGAAGAGATACTCTCGGACTTTGACGTATGACACGACATAGTTTGACGTTACAAAAGTGCGCTTGTGCTGCGAATTTCGAGCGTTTCTCGGTGGTAGATGTCATCGATAAAAATTATGACACTTTGACGTTTGATGACGATATAAAAGCCATCTTGTACTATGACATCTGTCATCTGCCGAGATATGGTCGATTTCTCTTCAAATGACAGTTGAATTATCTCGATTTCTACACATGTGCTAGCCGTACAGGACAGTGTAATAAATCAATATCGTGTCAATATCATCTATGTATGGTTATGTTTTTCGACTTTGACTTTTCAGTAATAAGCTTAATATTACTTTAATTTCTTTTTGAGGAATTTGAGGAGGAGAGGGGTTCTTTGTTATCTCAATCTCAGTTATTAACAGTTGTTCTTTTATTTCTACTTGAAATCCGTACTGTTAGAAATTATAGTTTCCTGAATCCAATCGATCGATGCAATGCTTGAGTGTTGATAATTTGTGAAGTTTGTGAATCGTAAAGGCTAGAATAAGCCATGGGCAAAAACAAAATGATAGCGAAGAGCTGCCCCCAGTGTTACACGCAGGTATGGTTTTGATTTTAGTTCTTTTTAGATTCCTTTGTTTAAATGCACGCATACCGTATCTAGTCATTTTTTTGTTTTTAGGAGTTCCGTATCAAAGAGCTAACCAAGTAATCATTGGTATGACTTCCGTCCTTCTGTCGCATCCCAATTATGTATCTCAGGATACACACTACTACTTATGCAATTTGTGGAAGTCCTACCCCATGTTGTATTAAAATGAAAGATTATTCTGGCTGAAAATCAGCACTGTAGGTGTTTAACACCTCAGCATAATGCTGAGCCAGTGTCCGTTTCACTGCCACGGGGACACACGTGTGCTTTTGTGTATGTTTTTCTTCTTTTGTTTTCTGGTAATATTGTGTGTCTTCTGTGGTACTGAATAAATGTTTCTATCTATCTATCTATCTATCTTAAAGGAATCATTGATTAGATCATCATCCCCACAAATTTAAGAGATTTTTGTTGGTGTACAACAAAAAAAACCAGCAAATTTGTTTCATGCAGCTTATGACTTATGAGACGCAGCGCAGCATCTCGCTTGCGTTGCGCAAGCGTTGTGACCCAAGCCTTTAAAAGTCAAAGTCAAGTTACTAGGTAAAGTGAGGTATCATTATAACCCAGGACTCTGGAACTAATATTCTTGCTCATCACACCAATACATGTCCATACTGTTTAAGAGGAGGTATCCCCACTGCAAATGTCCCCTCTAGCACGCGTGAGTTTGCAATTAACCATTCCACTCTCTACGGAAGCTCTGCGCGTAGTTTTCGTAAACAATTAAACATAGTCATTAAAGCAAGCATTTTATCAAAGCAAACCCTACGAATTTGTCTATAATAGGGAATGCAGAACCGGTACCTTTTATCAGTCCCGGGATTTTCGGTACTAGCTGGAAGAGGAACCGGGATTTCCCGGTATTTTCGGTACTTTCGGGAAATTACTTGTGGTGGTTTTGAGACGTGAGTAGTTTTAGCCTAAAACCTTTTTTGGGCAATATGATAATAATATCAGGGATACAAAAAGAAAATACACGTGTTTTGTTATCAACATATACATTAATTCTTTAAATCACAATGAATTTGCTTATTTTATCTTAGCGGTTTATAAAAAGGACTCAAAATTAAATCAAAGAGTTTACTAAATGCTTACAATTTGTTCATTATTTATGTTACTCTCATATGGATGCCACCGACCAAGAAGCAAGAATATAAAATGATAAAATCCCGAAGTTTATTCTTCACAATTTTTATTAGAAATCTTTTATAAATACTAGGCGCGTTAAAATGAGGTTGGAAAACATTCTATAAAATAACCGGCCAGATTGTTTACACTTCACAAACAAAAATCATTTCAATAATTAGTTATTGCTTATCTTCTCCTGTCAAATATTCCTTCGTCATTCGGTAAGCTGTTTGTCACATAATTTTATTGTAACCGTGTAGATAAGAAAAAAGTAAGTTGCTCACTTGAAATATTTTAATAGGTGTATTAAAGTCTAAAGTCGTAAATCTTCTTCTCAGCCGAAGCGCTTCTATAACCCATTGCGGTAACCAACCCTCTACAACCACAGTAATACCGGTGGAAGTGTTAGCTGAGGGTGAATTAATACTCTTGCTGTACCTGTAATAGTAGCTGCACAAGAGTGTTAATTCACTCTCAGCTAACACTTCAACTGGTATTATTGCGGTTGTCGAGGGTTGGTTAACACTACGGGTAAAGATAACACTGCTCTACAGGCCTTCTGTAACCTTTACCTGTTATATCGTGGGCCTTTTTCGCGGTTATAACCTAAATTTATCTAAATTTACGCTGCAAATTACATTTCCCGGAAAATCCCGAAAATACCGGGATTTCGAAATCGTAGTACCGGTTCCTACCTTGGTTCAAAAAACCGGGAAGTCCCGGTATTTTCGGTTCCGGTATTTCCCGGGAGCAAACCCTAGTCTATAACAATTTAGGGTCTTTAATTTGGTAAAAAAAATTAATGTAAAATATCAGTAATATAGCCGTAATGTTGAAAAAACATTCCAAAAAGGGATAATCATCAGTGTGCACACTAATAATAATAATATTTTTTTAACTATTGTATTGTATTTTTCTATTTTTTTTTATTTATTTTTTTTTTATTTTTTTTTATTATTCATATGCATGTATTTTTATCAAAGCGCCATAGCCACATCCGCCCCCTCTGATAAAGGGTCAGGAAATGGTGCAGGGTCTGGGTCTTATCATCACCGGAAGGCTTATCGCCCATAACGATACTCCCTCTCTGTCGAACTTACTAATTAGAGTAGGGTTGCCATACATATGGGGACAAAGACCGGGACGATTAAAGAAAAGATAGTGTAGATAGGTACATGTAGATAAAAAAAAGACAATTTGAACGGACTTAATCAGCGCTAAGAGGTTAGAGTGAGAAGAAATAATATAGAATTACACTACACATAAATTACTGAAGAAAGAAAGTAACAAATTAATCGAACAAAATATTGAAAAACGCTTTGGTAACTCTGTGAAAAAATCCTAAATAACATCGTAAAAATTTAGATTTATATTGTTCTAACAAAATAACCGGATAGATTTTTGATAAATGATCCAGTATTCCAAAAATCTATCAAAATGTACTAACAAATGCACGAAAACTACGCGCAGAGTTTAGAGAGCGGGATGGTTAATTGTAAACTTACGCGTGTTAGAGCGGGACGTTTGCAGTGGGACTGCCTTGCCTTAACTAGTGCTGCCAGCTAGGATGATCGCGTATCTGTCTTTTAGCACTTACATACTTGACAGTAAAGCCCGAAACGCACTGACAGCGGTAGCGGGGCGGGGCGTCGCGGTGCGGAGGCGGTACCGGTTGTAATATTCGAACTAATATGAAAGGGTCCGCACAGAAAACCGGCCGGGAAAAAAGCGTTCTGTGCGGACCCTTTCATATTAGTTCGAATATTACAACCGGTACCGCCTCCGCACCGCGCCGCCACCGCTGTCAGTGCGTTTGCAGCTTAAGGGAAGAATGGTATATGTGCCCGGGACAATCTGCTTCATGGCCGGAACGGAACACTGGTACAGTCAACTGCAGAGAAACCTGACCCCCCGTGCATACATATTCCTATGCACCTTCGACGACCGCTTTAGCTTAGTTGGTAGTGACCCTGCCTACGAAGCTGGAGGTCCCGGGTTCGAATCCCGGCTGGGGCATTTATTTGTGTGATGAGCACGAATATTTGTTCTTGGGTCTTGGATGTTTTCTATGTATTTAAGTATTTATTTATCTATATAAGTATGTATATCGTCGCTTAGTACCCATAGTACAAGCTTTGCTTAGTTTGGGACTAGGTTGATTTGTGTAAGATTGTCCACAAATATTTATTTATTTATTTATTTACCTTTTCTCTGCAGCTGAGTGTACACCACACTCCAAATCGGACATGTCTCGGCGTACCGGGGCGTGTGGCATCCCTAAATTAGATCGATCCAAACTCTCCATACAAACTCTGTGCACGTTTTATTCGTAGGTTTTGGCACTAACAAATGTAATATTTTTTTGGATGTAAATATTAGATGCGAAGAAAGTGATGTGGAAATTTTCAAATATTTCAAAAAAATTAAAAATTAATATATTAAAAATATATCAATGAAAAAAAAATTACCTCACGAAATAGCTAACAGAAAAATAAGTATACTGACCAAAAATCATAACTTTAATGCAGTGTTTTTCAACGTGTGGGTCGCGACCCCCAAGGGGGTCGCGGCTCTTATCCAGGGGGATCGCGAGATGCAGCTTAGACTTCCGTGACTTCATAGAATGGAAAACTTTCTCGTAAAATAATACTCTAAAGTTAAAAATAGTTGCCATACTAGTGGCAATTCAATATGAGACTACGGTTCTTAATGAACAATACGTAAGTAAGTTTCGCAAACTTTGTCAATTTCTTTGGACTCCTAAAATTACAATACCTACATTGATTAATGTAGTAGAATCGTAAGTCAGATATGGGCTACTAGAGGTTAGGTACCCAATTATTTTTAACTTTTTTTCGATTTGGTTGCTATATTGTTTAATTTTATTTATATCATGCTTTTTAATGAATTAATGCGAATAAGTTCAAACCCGGCTAAGGTACACTATTGTATTACGTAGTTCCGTTGCCTAACCTTCCAGCTTCAAGAACCAGATCAGATTGGTAACATTAAATCAGGCCCATTTAAATTGGCTTCCTCACAGTCGCTTCAGTATTGATCAAAATATCTTAGCGCTACCCATGAAACTAGTACCTACCTAGTTTTGGGTGACCATTATTGGTCTTCTTCATCAGTTCATCAAATGCTACTTTCTGAATGCAAATTTGTTACCGAGAATTTTCGAGGAGTTTCCACAATGCCTCCTGGATTCCATCACCAAAACTGCTTTCTGGTTACAAGGACATTAACCTGGGCGTATACGCTTTCAAAAAAAGAAAGAATTTTCCAAATCGGTTCATAAACGATCGGTCGTTTGTCGTCAAACGGACTCCAAAAAACAGGGATTCTCAATTCAAAAGACTCAAGACAAAAGAAGAACATACAACCGAATCCCCGTTTTTTGAAGTCGGTCAAAAACACTTCATCATTTTTAGAAATGTATATTTTATGATAAGGAATTTCTATGTAGATTGAATAACGAAATGGGGTCCTGAAGATTAATCGTAGACATCTGTTCGGGGGGTCGCGAAGAAATTCTGGTATTATTAAGGGCCGCGACACCAAAAAGTTTGAAAAACACTGCTTTAATCTATCTATCTATAAAAACGGCAAAAAAATCATGTTTGTTGTATGGGAGCCCCCTTAAATATTTATTTTATTTTATTTTTTAGTATTTGTTGTTATAGCGGCAACAGAAATACATCATTTGTGAAAATTGCAACAGTATAACTATCACGGTATTCACGGTACCCGAGATACAGCCTGGTGACAGACGGACAGACAAATAGACAGACAGAATAAATAAATATTTGTGGACAATCTTACACAAATCAACCTAGTCCCAAACTAAGCAAAGCTTGTACTATGGGTACTAAGCGACGATATACATACTTATATAGATATAGGTCTTGTGTCGGAGGCCAAGACTCATTTTGGGTCGTCGTGCCAGCCCAGTTAGTTAGTTAGTTAGTTATATAGATATAAATAAGCCATGAAAAAAAAATCAATCATGAATCCATGATGGAATTCCATGTTACCAGGTGGCGGTGGCATCGAAATCCTGTAAATGCGGCCACACGTTTTTCTCGTCGCGGCGCGCTGCCGACGCGCTGCCGGTGGCAGAGGAGCTGTGCAGGCGCACCAGCCGCGTGTGCCGCGCGCAGCCGCAGTTTTACGACGCGAGGGACTACGAGAAACAGAAGAAACGAGTAAGTAGCCATCTCCTATCTCCTTTTTCAACATATTTGCGTTGACCGCTGGACATATGCGTCTTTCATCGGTTTCCATTCCGTTCTGGACCAAGCGGTTCTGGGCAGGTTGGCCCTGCCGTCTTTTTGTTTTTTTTTTCGACCATAGCAGATATCACTTAGTCATAATTCTCATAAAATAAATAAAAAATCAGGGGCGATTGCATAAAAACTTGACTTGTAACTAATATAGAAAAAAATATAAATAAATAATAATAATAATTGTAAAATGTTGTAAATGGTGCTGTGGATTTTATAACAATAAAATAAATATAATATTAATCTGTATATTGTTTTAACCTGTTTTGTGTACAATAAAGTGCTTACATACATACATAAATAAATAAATAAAATAAATATGACAAGCGGAAGTCTCTTTCGAATGAAAGGTGTTGAAAAGAGACATCGAATCTAATAACTAATCTATGCGCGGAGATTGTCAATAGGTCTGCAAAATCACTTGAAAGTTTGTTACGGTAAAGCTTTGATTCATACAAATACATTAGTTTTTGTTTCATTCAAAGATACCAAGTAGTTTTGATTTTACAGGCATTTAAAGTGAGTCCCGCTAACCGCATGTGACGTCATTTTGCAACGCTAGTCTAGTACGGCAGCGCGCGGACGGAGTGAGCGTGTGTATGGCAGTGTTGCACTATGACGTCACGAGGGCGGGTCGTCGCGGGTCACTTTAAAATTCAATATCTTGGAAACTAATGGACGTATCGAAATAATTCTTTCACATATATTTTTTATTTTCAACAGAGAATACAGAAAAATGGCCCGTGCTTTGGAAGGCACGTTAAGCTGTTGATCCCGGTTGCTGTCTATGGCAGCAGTCGTTAAGCCAAGTTGGAGGCCTTCGGGCGGCTTGAGAACTTCTAACAGTCAAGTTGCCCACTCACTTGACAAAGCCTAATCCCAATAAGGTCTAGTTTCCCCTCGGGGTTGGAAGGTCAGATGGCAGTCGCTTTCGTATAAACTAGTGCCTACGCCAAATCTTGGGATTAGGTAGCGGACCCCAGGCATCATTCGGGATGCAACTGTACTGGGATAACGCTAGGAGGATGATGATGAGAATACAGAAAAATGGAATTCTAAATTAGTTAACATTCTCCATTGTACGGATTCGGATTGTGCTGTGCTGGAGGGGTGCGCCTTCGTGGATGAACCGCATTATACGATCCGTGCCTGCCTCGAAGTAATGAGCGCTGCTGCTTTTTAGGGTTCCGTACCCGAAGGGTCAAAACGGAACCCTATTGGTGACGCCCAGATGTCCGTCCGTCGTCTGTCACACAGGTTGTACAGCCAAACGGTTGGAGCTACAGGCTTCAAAATTACACAGTATAAGCATCTTGTTGGCCCGAAGCCATAGAAATAGTCAAAACTTATTTTTAAATGTTTTTAAGGGGGGTATGGGAATACAGCTAAAGGGGGGCGCGATTTTTTTTTATCCTACCCTGTCGAGTGGGTTATTGTTGTATAGAGCTCATTGAGTAGATACCTACTATATTTTAAATTTAAAAAAAATATTGAAAAATAAAGGAATGAGAAGCCACCAAAGTCAGCTTTTTTAGGGTTCCGTAGTAAACAAGGAACCCTTATAGTTTCGCCATGTCCGTCCGTCCGTCCGTCCGTCCGTCCGACCCCCGTTTTTCTCAGTAACCGTTAGTACTAGAAAGCTGTAATTTGGCATGAGTATAGATATTGATGACGCCGACAAAACGGTAGAATAAAATCTTGAAAATAAATTGGTGGTGTAATTTTTTTTTCTTCCAAACCCCATCGTGTGGGGTATCGTTGGATAGCTCTTTTAAAAATATTATAAGGTTTCTAAAAGTATTTTTTGATTCAAGAATCGGTTGGCGTGATATTAAGCTTTGAAGTGATAATTTTCGTTATGGTCATGTGCCCCCCCCCCTGCCAGCTAAACGGTGGCACCTAGGCATGTGAAAAAAATCATGGTAGTAGGATATACGATGAATTTAAAAGGAAAACTATCACAGCTAAGTGGACATTACTAGTTAGGCCCTGGGTTTTCTGACCACCCGTCGCCGGCGGCCGGCGACCGACGCGTGTCCGCCGCCGACGACGTTCGGATGTTTTGTTCGGGAATGTTTGAGGGTGGCTTCTCTGAAACGTCGCCGGCGGCGGGTAGGTCGACGGACGAAGGTCACACGCCGCACGCGTCGGTCGCTATCATTTTTGTAGAATAGCGACGGACGGCGGGTGGCGTCTTGATATTGAAAATGTCTCATTTCAATAAAGACAACGATGAATTATTAATAAATCTAATACGTTGTAATCCTATATTGTTCGACGCGTCTGACAAAGATTATAAAAATAACAATTTAAAGCACCGAACATGGGAAAATATTAGTGAAACAATGAAAATTCCAGGTAAGTGAAGAACAAAACGAGAGTATATGTTTAGAGAGTTAGTCGAAAATAAGACGTAATTTTTTCTTCATTGCACATCAAGTGTTTGAGAACCAGGTTAAAAAATGCACCTTCATTTTCCCGATTTTTAAATATATTGGTTGGCTCTCTTTTATTTTTTGATAACATTAATATTTCATCGTCTTCTTCAAAGAGTATAATAATATATATCAGGTAAAGAGAGCCATCTCGCGTGAAAACTTGGATACTCGTGAGCACAAGCGCCGCACACGGATTTGGTGTGGACTAATTTCGTGTGTCTGTGTGCGTGCACACACACACCCATAATATTATCCGTTAAATATTGTTCATGTACCATCCACCCACTGTGACATCTTAAACTTCCCGTGGCAACTTCCCACTTTTTAAATTGAATAATGGTAATAAAGTTATTCTTTTCAGAAGTCATAATTTACTATCATTGTTTAGTATGAAAATGGGGAAGTTTATACGGGAAGGTTGAGATGCTTCAGTAGGTAGATAGTACATGAACAGTATTTTATTGTTTACTTTTATCTATAAAAAATCTTTCTCGGATTGGCGAGTTAACTCGTCCAATTTGAGTACAAATTATAATCACGCCGTACTGAAAGGGTTAAGTGATTTGTACACAAATAATTATTCCAGTCAGGAGACTAATAAAATTAAGTTGTATATATAATATCATTTATTTATTTTTGACTAACTTATTTATGAATAGTATATTAAAAGGAGGATTAAATACGATTACCTATAACTTGTAGCGATTTGTTTAACTTCTTCAATCACTAACTGGTAAACGAATTGGTGAAGTACGATCGTCTACAAAAAGATGTATCCATTTTTTTCACCTTGAAATGGATGCACGCTGTATCTTCCTGATTTCATGTATTGGCCCAGGATAATTGTTGTTTTCTCCAACAATTGACATCCATGTTGAAAATACCTCTGTCCTGACTTTTTCTCAGCATGAGGACGTGGCATGATTGTATGCACTATGCATCTGCAAAACATAACATTAAATAATGAGATGAAAGTGCAGGAGGTATGTATGTATTTTTGAAATTATGTTTCTAATTATCTACTATACCTATTTCAAATTTCAAAGACAACAACAAGAAGAAAGTGGGCTTCATATTCATTTATCGTATAGCTCACGTAATTCAATACTCAAACGTTTATATTGCTAAGTAACCAACTGTTTTCATTGATATTCATTTATGTATGAGCTGCATAACCACCCGGCAAAACAGACTACCTACCTAAATAAATCAATTGAGTGGAATATAAATATAACATCGCATCGGTGTGAACAGGGATAGTAAATAAAGAATTAAAAAATACTTACTTAACTCGGCGTATCCGATAACACATCGTATTCGATCTGGGAAAAGGCGTTCCCGAAAAGTTCATAAAAAAGCACTTTTAAGAAAATGATAAATTAACTTGACTTTGTAGATCTATATCACTAACTGCTTTTCACAAGAATAATGCAGAAAATTTTATAATTAGCATTATTTTATTTTCAATATGTTGACACGTTATTGACACACGTGTTATTTCAATATTTAAAAATAACCATGGCAACCATACGACCATAGAGTATTATAAAATCTGTGACCATAGAGTTGAAAATTTAATTTTACGATAAATTGTAACGTTTCTTTTCACGTTCAGCTTTGATTAATTGTATTGGGATAGATGAAATGAAAACGAAACCTGCTTGAGACGGATTACACAAAATATGTCGACATCAAATATAATAGGAGGCAGCACTTTCTACGTCAAATTCACGCGAAATTGGTCTTTTCTTTAAGTTTCCCCCCCCTGGTCTTCTTCTTCTTCTAACAATAAAAATGTTAGTATTTTTCTGTTCATTTTATTTAAAGCACAGCACACCAATTCTCAAAGCGGGCACAATGCGACTGAGCTCCTTCTCCGACGTCGGGTGGCCGCGGGCCAGAAAACCCACGCACCCGCGACCGACGGCGTGTGGCACAGCGTGCGACGCACGTCCAGACGCCGCCGGTAGCGTGTGGCGGGCCAGAAAAACCACGGCCTTAACGAGTAATAGTCGAACTTCAGAAATGTACTTTGCAAAAGCAAACTTTAGAACAATTTCCATTGATACCTTAGATAATGTTGTTAATTCTGTCAAAAACATAGTAAATATAAGTTTGCGAACTTTTTAGTCCACATAATGTAACGGGTGGATGACTACGGAACCCTACCTTGCGCGTGGCCCGACACGCACTTGGCCGGTTTTTTACGACATTTTGTTCCGAAGAATTTTTTAACTTCCCAAATACCTATAAACTTAAAATTTGGCAATAATGTTTGTTATTACGTTTATTTTACCAACAAATACTAATATATTGATAAATTAGATTATTTCGTTGAAATTTCCTTATTTTTCCTATAAAAACCAACTTAACTTTGCGGTCGGTTCGGAACCCTAAATGTGCGAAGTCCGACTCGCACTTGGCCGGTTTTTACAAGTCATTATGCATTAGCCCCCAGTAATGTCCATTTTGAACAATATCGGCATAGGTTGCGGTGTGTTACCATCAGGAAGTCCGTACCGTACGCTTGTTTACCATCGTCGGTGTTTAAAAAACAAAACTGAAAATTGTTTTCTTTGTCCGCAGTCACCTAAGAAGAGATCTATGTCGCGGTCAATAGACGAAGAATATAAAAAGGAGAAGAGCGAATCAGGTAATTGTACTTAAATTCGCCAATTTTTTTGGCGTTGTAGTTTTTTTTTTTTAGAATTGCTTGAAAATTGGTAGGTTGGAAGAGCTCCTGATTGATGGGTGTCATCTTTTTTAGCTGCGACCTGACAATGTCACTTGAATTGTTCACAGCGACCGCTCGGGCCCGCAGGCGACGCGCACTCCGGCGCGCTCAGCGCGAGGCCCCGCCCCCTGGCGAGCGCCCCCGCGACCCCACCCCGCAGCTCCGCCCCGCGCAGCTCGCCACGTGCGCCGTTATACTGCAGGAGATCAACAGAAAGATGCAGTGTGTTACGTGGCAGCCGCAGTTTTAGTGGTGAGCTTTCAAGAGGACATGGTTTATATCAGCTTTGAAGAGGACAATGTGGTTTACAATAAGGAAAAATTTTATTGCTCGTTGTCGTCGTTTTACGTCTCCTCTGACATTCTTTAAGCCTTTAACCACAGTCTTCTGTCAATAGGCCATGTAGGAATCTAAATTTATAATCGGCATATGTCTGCCATTAATCTCTAATCGCTTGAAACTAGAAAAATATGCACATGTCTCTAGATGTCTAGTACTGTCAATACAACGAATTTTCAAATCAACCGCACTCCTTGTTTTGTGTCCATTGTTCTCAATAAGCATGACGTACCTCTTTCGATCCATCGGCCAAACCCACAGTTCGTTGTGTCGGCGCGAAGGTAACGCCCGGACGATGTCAGTATTTTGTATAGCGCGGGGCTCGCCACGCTTTGAGTAGCGCCGGTGTCCAGGCAGGCGACCCCCGGTCTGCCTGCTATAGTTACATTCACCAATGGGTGCGAATTGTCAACACACTATTGAATCTAGCGATTGGTAATCAACAGCGCCGTGTTTGTGTTTGTTACAACGCACAACGCCGGGCTTGTTGCAACCGAAACATTCTCGCCCGCAGCCTTTCCTTTGCCTGAGCTTTGCGACATTCTTCCACAGTATGCCCAAAGCTTTTACAGAACACACAACGCGGCCTGTTATTATTGTTGGGTTTTTTGTGTTCGACAATAACGTCGCGTGTGACACTGACAGCGGCAGCGGAGTTGACAGCGCGGGGCGCGAGGAATGAACGGATATTGGACTTTCGCCGCCATCTTGGCGAGAGTCACATCTTTTTCTTCTTTAATAAGTGGTTTTATTCAATTTTACTTAATTTATCCCTTCGTGTGTCATTGGCAAAGGCCCTTAAATGAGGCTGCCATTTCTCTTTTATATCTATCTAACTCACGGATATTGCTCTTATCAGTAGGTAGTGATAATACTAACCTCCTCTCTCGCTTCCCCAGCGCGTCTGGCTCGAATTAATAGGGATTCGATGTGGCGAACCGTTTCGCGCGGGACACTTTTACGCCTTTTTATATTTAACAGACAGTACGCAATGTCCACTTGAAGCGTCGCGTTTATTTCATACGGGAATTTCGTTGACGTAGCACGTAACCTAGAAATAAATGTTTCTGCGCGCTCGTCATGCTGCTGCTCCATAGAGAAGATATCGCGCAGCAGTTTTTAGGCAGGACGCGGGGCTCCGTACAAAGCGCGCGTGCGCTGCGTTGCCTCCGCCCACGTCTTCACTGTGCTGTGGCCTTGTCGCCTCCACTATATCGCGGCTTCGTCGATAAACACCATTCCGAGTCCTCGCAGAACGTGTTCCTAGCTGACGTTGGCGCACTCAGTGAAGATTTCGACTGCGTCGATAAAAGCTTCTATTTTGTCGGCCGGGGCGCCTCCACGTACGTCGTACGTCAAAGCGCGCCGTGCACTCAGCCATGTTACCGCGTGTTTTCCGGTCGGGACAATAATGTAACACGTCCATCTTCATTTGTTGTAAACGTTTTTTCATCAACGAAAACAGTTTTTTCGAAGTCGAAATCTACATAATTTCTGGCGAAATTCAGTCTTAATCTTTTATGTCGATCGTTGAGTAGTGGTTTTCTTGCCGGGATCCTGTGCCGAAGCCCGGCTTTCTAATTCGTCGGCAATGTCTGTTATTTTTTCACCGTTTCCCCGCATGGTAATGATCCGATGTTTGGTGTGCTCGTCAATACGATTCGCCATGCCCAGATAATTTTATTATACCATGTAAAAGAAAGTTTGTGCGTAACTACCTCTTATTTCAAGGTTGGCACGAACACTGATATTATACGTAAAAGTTCGCACTAAAGTTGCCAATGCCATTGCTTGCACAATAGCTCCCATTGAAGTTTTGGTGATTGTAATAGGCAAAAAAGCGTACTAAATACGTCAGGGTGAATAAATTCGATGTTATTACGATCTAATATAACACAAATCGAATATTTCTCGCGCTACTGGTTACTTTCAATTGGTTGTCGTTCAGGTGCAACTGATTGGTTCAAGCTTGGCTCTTTTCGCAACGTGTTGCCTAAATTAGACTAATTCCGATCCAACAAACAAAGAGCGTGCAATGAAAATAAAAGCTTATTTAACACATCTTTAATCAGGCCAAGGCTTCATTAACCTATCCCCATTTAACAAGCAAACAAACAAAACATTTTATTTATCACAAAAGTTCACACACAACACAAGAAAAACATTGAAGCAACGACGTTTCTTTAAATTAAAACACAAAAATGTAAGTACCAAAAGACAAACATAGGGTGGTGAACAATGGCCTAAGATCGCATTCTTTGTCACGAAGCCGAAGGCGAGGGCTATAAACATGCGATCCGATGCATTGTTACCTTCCCCAGTGTGTACAGTCGAATTCATAAAAATATGTACATTCCCAAAGTATGTACAAATCTTCTGGCCAGTAATAGATATTTTCTCCAGCGCAGTACAGTAAACATTTTAACGCCCTTGGGTTTTCATAAGCAGTACAACTCTCCGTTTTCACATGTCGCGTACATAAAATACCCTTGTAGTCTGCAGCACAGGGCCTTCTCTTCTTTAGATTTCTTGCAAAATGAATCGCAGGCTCGTTCTCTCGTAAAACGGGTTTCGACGGTAATGGCAAGCAGTAAAACAGCGAACAGGATGAAAAAGTAAGTTTTACTGCTGAGCATTTTTTAGAATTTATAGATCTCTCGGTATATAGAAGATATTAAATTGTGGTAAAATAAAGTCGATTATAACGAGTTTTTTTTTATCTTGGCGGGATTCAAAATGATGTTCGTTCAGACAATACAACGGTATTTATACGTAGTTACTTATTAGACTATCAAGCGGAAGTTTGGGCGCAGTGATGTACAAATTCGGTAAACGATATCAATGTTTGTCGATTGATGGTAAATTAATTAATCGCGAGTGCGGTATACTATTTCCTTTCGTAGACTGAAGCGAATGAATTTTTTTCTGGTACTTTTCTCATTGACTCCACATACATAAACTCACGCCTGTAATCCCATAAGGGGTAGGCAGAGCACATGAAATATAATTCCAGTGCCACTTTAAGCATCATTTCTTTTTCTCATTAACTCTAGATTTTTTAAAATCTTGTCAGAGCGATGTCTCCTCGAATGTAACACTTATTATGGGTTGGGATCTGAAAATGTGTGTTGAAATTACTCTCGAGGTCTCCCGAGATTTTTGGTGATTGTAGAAGGCAAAAAGAAAGGAAGCGGGCTAAATAAGTCAGGGTGAATGTACTCGTATTTGATGTTATAACATTCAAATTTAACACAAATTAAATATTTCTCTCGTTATTGGTTACTTTCAGTTTGTTGTCTTTGAGGTGTCATTGATTGGTTCTTTTCGCAAATTGTTGCGTAAATCAGACTCATTCCGATCGAACAAACATTTTAGTCGGATCTAATAAAAATAATTATGGTAAGTCTGAGTGATCTTATGTTTCTTACTTAAATCTATTATTCTATTAAACGAAATTGTTGAGCTTATCGATACAATATTGATCAATCTCTACGGCTAGGCAATGAATACCAAACTTCCGATGTGTAAACCAAAACAAAGTTTTATTTCATAACACGGAAACTCGGGAAGCATCTGTTTATGAACGTCTAGGTTTTTAAAGACCTTTATATAGAACTACGTAAGAAGTTTTGTTTGACAATAAAATGAAAAATAATTTCGAATATAAAAAGAACAAGTCAAAATGTAAAAGTATAAAACTGTTACGTGATTTCATTACCATAGTCACTTCAATACCATTATACATAGTCAATTCAATATTGTATTATTGCAATTGTAACTACTTAATTTAATTTACTAACCTGTCTATTTACTTAATGTGAAACCAACTTATTGACTACGGGTGGGCTTAAAACCAGCCTATCGCTGTGCTCACACCGATTTTTCCATGTCAATTAGATATAAGATATTACTAACCGATACACCATTGTAATTTAAAGAGAAAAATAAACGCATTTGTATTTGTATCAAAAGTAAATAATAAAAAGGTTGATTAGCCGGTCGGCAAAAAATAACCATCAATTGTTCTATTTATACTCAATGCTGATAGATAGAGCTTAACTCTTAACGGTTTCTTTAATTATATGTGGTATTTGTGTAACCATATTATTCAAAATGCTGATTTTCTAAAATCTTGAATCAATCCTATAATATCACGACGAAAGTATCTCACACCTTCAAAGCCAAAACGACCTTGAGATAGCGTCCTGATCCTGATAGACTCGGGTCCTTGCTCTGTTTGCACAGTTAACGAAAAAACGAAATCTGGATGACCAGATTTTCTCACTAGAAAAGTTCTAATACGTCTATTTGTTTGCCCAGGTTCCTGGTATATTAATCTCCACCAAATCTTTAATTGCTAAAGATAATGCAACAACTAATCTATATTGTGGTTTGTTCACTAGACATTGTTCTGCTACTTTATTTTCGCATAAAGAAAATAGAGTATCCATATTACTAAAAATAACTTTTAATTTAAAAAAAATAGCATTAGAGCAGGAACAGAATTGGAAAAGGCGTCTCTAAACAATGCAAGCGGCAAATCATGTAACAGTTGGGATGACAACGTTATCAGAGGGTTTGGACCCTGCAGAATACGGATCTGTCTGTCGCCATCTCGAAAGTTGAGCCGGAAGTACGGTATACCGGAAAAGGTGCAGCCCATACAAAAAATTTCGTAGTACATTTAGTAAATTGTTGCTCTGGGACTCTAAAAGAGGTCCGATTGATATGGTTTTTTGGTATGTTGTGAAGGACAATATTAGCCATAGTAACCTGAAATTTCGGCCCTCCAGCTCCATAACTTTGGCCGCCATCTTGGAAATAGTGTCACTTTTTTCAGTTCTTTGCTTTTACTGTCGTCAAAGTTCATTCCAGTGCTAAACATAGTTCTGCAATATTATAGAATATAAAATTTGCTAAAACTTTTGGGTGCAAAGATTTTTTCCATGACCCCTAGGGACAAAGATATGACAGGATATATCATTAAAAATTGCCACTTTTTTCTAGTTTTCCGTTCATGTTTACATTTTAAGTGCATTTTAGCGCTAACTATAGTTCGGAAATATTGTAGATCACGAAATTTGCTACAACTTTTGTATTGAAATATTTTTTTCCACGACCATTAGGAAAGAAGATATGAAGTCATCTATGGAGTAGCACCGTCGAAATTAGCTACTTTTGCAGTTTTCTTCTCATATTCAGGTTTGAGTGCAATCGCAATCTGTAGGGGATCTATGATGGTCGAGTGATAGCGGGATAGACGACAAGATAAAGCATCTGTCACTTTCCGATCTATACCACTTCAATCCCTCAAAAGACAAAATCGTCTGTTTCCACGATACCTAGTAAGATCGTAGGTACTTTGAATTTGCATATAATTTTGTCTTCTGTAATATTACAGACCTAGAACTTGAGCTAAAATACACTAAAACGCAAATATGGGAAGAAAACTGGAAAAAGAAGCAAATATCGACGGTAGTACTCCATAGATGACTTCGTATCTTCTTTCCTGATGATCGTGGAAAAAATATTTCAATAGAAGAGTTGTAGCACATTTTGTGATCTATAATATTGCAGAACTATACTTAGCGCTAAAATGCACTTAAAACGCAAATATGGGAGGAATACTAAAAAAAAGTTGCAGTTTTAAAGATATCTCCTGTCATACCTTCGTCCTTAGGGGTCATACAAAAAAATCTTTGTAGACAAAAGTTTTAGCAAATTTTGTCTTCTACAATATTGCCGAACCATGTTTAGCACTAAAATGAACTTTAGCGACAGTACAAGGAAAACACTGAAAAAGTGTCAGATTTTCCAAGATGGCGGTGAAAGATATGGAGCTGGAGGGTCGAAAATTTCGGGATACAATGACAAATATTGTCCTTTACGGCATATCAAAAACCTATAACAATTGGACCATAGTTAGGGTACCGAAACCACGATTTACCAAATGTACAACGAAAAAATTTGTATGGGCTGCACACTATCCGGTATAACATACTCCCGGCTCAAATTTGGGGATGGAGACAGGCAGAACCGTATTCTGCAGGGTCTAAGCCCTCTGATAACGTTGTCACCCCAACTGTTACATGACTTGCTTCTTGTATGCTACTTCTTCAAAAATGGGCCTACTCTACATAGGTACTACCCGCTGCTCAAGCGTGGCAGATGGCGATTTAAAATTAAGTTAAATTCCGTTATCGTTTGCCCAGGTTCTTTCTATAAAGTCTCACCCGGGTTGGATAATCCGTGACTAGCTTCCAAGTGTCACGTCACGGTTCTACTAATCGATGTATGAGTCATACTGTCACTTTATTGTCAGTTTCATAAATATTCAAAATGAACAGTTCCTTCACAGTCTTGGAATTCTTCCAACTTCAGTTTGTGGTGCATTACAGTACATACTTCAAGGTTTCACCGCGATTAGAGAATGCGTGACTAGCTTGTCTCCTACTACGTATCATCGTGGGTGTCGTCGTCGTCACTTTCAACCCCTCCCTTCCAGGATCTCTAGCGGGTCGAAAATTACTTAAACACATACAATTATTCATAATAGTAATCAGGAAGTAAGTTAGCCCTGTGGGAGCGTTCCAAAAAAGATAGGTTGAGTTGAAGTTGTGATACTCATTCATTCCCATATAATATTAATTAACAGTTTATTACAGTCTACAAATAGCAACTCATCTTCTGTAGGAAGGCTCCAAAGTTTTCCTAGTGGAACTCTGAATCTATAGTTAGGATGTGGAATACTATCTGTGAAGCATTGATCATACAAGGAGGACTTTGATTCCTTCTCACTTAGTATTTCTAAAATTTTCCGGATTAGACTTGTTTGCAGCGTTCTTGATATATTAATCTCCACCACATCTTAAATTGCTAACGATAATGCAACAACTAATCTATATTGCGGTTTGTTCACTAGAAATTGTTCTGCTTCTTTATTTTCGCATAAAGAAAATAGAGTATCCATATTACTGATTGTTAGCTATTTAAATAAAAGGCACTGGTTTTCACTAAGAAAAAAGATATAATGAATATATCAAAAAACATGACATAAGAAAAGTATAAAAATCAAAGACAATAAACTCGTATAAAAAGTAAAAAGCTATAAAAAGTTGTGCAATCTTGCACACTGATAATAAGCTTTAATTAAGAAAATTAGCTTACTGCTAACGTAAGTTAACTAACTAGAATAAAGAGCACATAAACTCACGTTTGTGATCCCATAAGGGGTAGTCAGAGCACTCTGAATTTCTTGATATAATTCATTTTCCGACCACGATTGCTTGATGCCAGTTTCACGTTTCACGCCTTACCCGCTTCCCACACGTGGTAAATGGCGATTTAAAATTAGGTGAAATTCCGTTATTGTTTGCCCAGGTTCTTTCTACAAAGTCTCGCCCCATCCGGGTCGGATAATCCGTGACTAGCTTCCAAGTGTCACGTCACGGTTCTACTAATCGATCTATGAGTCATACTGTCACTTTATTGTCAGTTTATTAATGTTCAAAATGCACAGTTTCTTCACAGTCTTGGAATTCTTACACCTTCAGTTTGCGGTGCATTACAGTACATACTTACTTCAAGGTTTCAAAGATAGGAAGGCTCCAAAGTTCTCCTAGTGGAACTCTGAATCTACAGTTAGGATGTGGAATACTATCTGTGAAGCATTGATCATAAAAGGTGGACTTTGATTCCTTCTCAATTAGTATTTCTAAAATTTTCCGGATTAAACTTGTTTGCAGCGTTCTTGGTATATTAATATCCACCAAATCTTTAATTGCTAACGATAATGCAACAACTAATCTATATTGTTGTTTGTTCACTAGAAATTGTTCTGCTACTTTATTTTCGCATAAAGAAAATAGAGTATCAATATTACTGATGAATAACCTTTGATTAAAAAAAATAGCTTAGGTACTACCCACCCGCTGCTCAAGCGTGGTAGATGGCGATTACGTAAAAATTAAGTGAAATTCCGTTATTGTTTGCCCAGGTTCTTTCTATAAAGTCTCACCCGGGTTGGATAATCCGTGACTAGCTTCCAAGTGTCACGTCACGGTTCTACTAATCGATGTATGAGTCATACTGTCACTTTATTGTCAGTTTCATAAATATTCAAAATGAACAGTTCCTTCACAGTCTTGGAATTCTTCCAACTTCAGTTTGTGGTGCATTACAGTACATACTTCAAGGTTTCACCGCGATTAGAGAATGCGTGATTAGCTTCTAAGTGTCTCCTTCTACGTTGCATCGTGGGTGTCGTCGTCGTTGCTTTCAACCCCCTCCCATTCCAGGATCTCTAGCGGGTCTATGTTGTCTAAAATTACTAAAACACATACAATTATTATTAACAGTAATCAGGAAGTAAGTTAGCCCTGTGGGAGCGTTTCAAAAAGAGTTGAGATTGTGATACTCATTCATTCCCATATAATATTAAATAACAGTTTATTACAGTCTACACATAGCAACTCATCTTCTATAGGAAGGCTCCAAAGTTCTCCTAGTGGAACTCTGAATCTACAGTTGGGATGTGGAATACTATCTATGAAGCATTGATCATATAATGAGGACTTTGATTCCTTCTCACTTAGTATTTCTAAAATTTTCCGGATTAGACTTGTTTGCAGCGTTCTTGGTATATTAATCTCCACCAAATCTTTAATTGCTAACGATAATGCAACAACTAATCTATATTGCGGTTTGTTCAATAGACATTGTTCTGCTACTTTATTTTCGCATAAAGAAAATAGAGTATCCATATTACTAATGAATAACTTTTAATTTAAAAAAATAGCTTAGGTACTACCCGCTGCTCAAGCGTGGTAGATGGCGATTTAAAATTAAGTGAAATTCCGTTATCGTTTGCCCAGGTTCCTTCTACAAAGTCTCACACGGGTTGGATAATCCGTGACTAGCTTCCAAGTGTCACGTCACGGTTCCACTAATCGATCTATGAGTCATACTGACACTTTATTGTCAGTTTCATAAATGTTCAAAATGAACAGTTCTTTCACAGTCTTGGAATTCTTCCAACTTTAGTTTGTAGTGTATTACAGTACATACTTCAAGGTTTCACCGCGACTTATAGTTCTTTGACAATAAAACTTTTATGAGTACACAAACTTATTTATTTAAAATTACAATATTAACCCGACAATTCGAGTGAGCGAGCACGACCGAAGCTAGGTACGAACTGTTCTTCACGTCACACTAGTTAACACTTTAGGCAGACGCCCACTCGCGCACATAACACCCCCCTCATCACTGAGAGGACCTTCCCGTGAAGAAGGGCTGCCCAGTTGCAGCCAACTCGGAGTCTGGATTTCTCGGCGCCTCGTTTCTTCTTGTTGTCCGGTATGATTTCAGCTTTCTCGAAAGTATTACTCCGAAGATGATGGAGATTATTACATATAGAGGACCTGTCCAGATGAGATGGGTTTTATTCTCGGAATCATACTCTTTAAATTGTTTGACATCTTCCTTTTCCAATAAGGCTGCAAGTTTGTATAGTTGATCTAAAAGCACATTTTCTATTTTTAAAGGTTGTGCGGAATTAAGAACTGTTATATTTGATAATTAGATAACAGTTTAATAGCCTTTCCTTTAATCTGGTTTCTGTAGTTTCTTACAGATGAACTTGCTGTGATGAAGCTGCAGCCTTCTGGGATTTCTATTAAATACGTTCCTTCTATGAATCTGATCTCTTCTTCATCGCATAGAAGTCTTGATTTGGTACGCAGAGGGCAGGTTATGGCATAATGGTAGTCGTCAAATCTTTGAAGTTGTTCGTGGTTCGTTTTCGGTATTCTTGCCACCGCCGGCGGCCACGTTATCGTACTCAGCGTCAGCGTAAAACGCCGGGGCCATTGGGTTTGACATTGTTTGGCAAGTATAATTATTTATAGGCATGTATGGTCTTAAAGGTATGTTAGCCGATCTATACGAAATTCCGCTCATAGGTTTTGGTGGTCCAGGCTTATTATTTGATTGTGGTCCAGAAAATTGCCGTGACGGATTATAAGGCTATTGGGGTCTGTTCCACTGACTATTCCTATATGAATTAGGGTAAGGCGCCCTATAGTTGTTCTGATAGGGTGAAATTTTTTGTCTCGGAGGATATAGAGGTCTATTCAAATTAGGGAATGCCACCGGTCTCGGGGGTAAGTTGTGAGGGGCAAATTTATTGAGGTCTAAATGTTTTTCAAAATTGTTTTGGGGACCCTGTTGTTTTTGGAGATAATGAATATTTTCTTCCTCTTTAATGTATTGTAAGGCTGTTGGCATGTCCTCGGGACGCATAGTCCTAATCGTAACACCTAGCGGGTCCTTAAGGCCGCTCAAGAAAGCTTTCAGTGTTTGTGTTGAGAAAAATTCGCGCTTGCAATTTCTCTTATTTTGATCCGCTTCGTGTAAATTTACATAATTAATTATGGTACTTAGCATATGCATGCACCAGTTGTAAAACTCTTGGGGTGTTTCATTTCCTTGACGCATGTTTATAAGATCCCTATTGAGACAATTTTCATCGCGTTGGTCGGCAAAGTTTTTTATTAAGACTTGTTTTACCTCAACCCATGAAGACGCACCATTTGCAGTAACGACCTCTTCAGCTTTTCCTTTAAGTTTGTTTAGAATACTATGGAGCAATACCTGATTATTAAAAAGATCGTGCTGTGCCACATCGAAGTACTCTGTCAAAACGGTTTCACTTGTCGTTATAAATCTATGCAACTGGTTTGCATTTCCATCATAATCAGGAATGACAGTAAGAGCGATTTTTATAGAATTAATTCTATCCTCTGCCATTTTACACAATTACACACTGTAAATTCACAATGATATCTTATACAGTTATAACTAATAACTTATTTTAAAGTACAAAACAAACGAGATTCTATATAAATTACACAGAAATGCAGATATTATGATTTTCTGGTTCGCTTGTAATGTACAAAAATACTATAGAAGTATGGACTGGACTCACAGGATGGCGACGGCAAGCAGCATTTCGGCTCCGAAGATTCGGTGACTAGGCCTTTGATGTATAAAAGCACTAGTTGTCCTTTTGCGACTGCGCCACTTATAGTTCTTTGACAATAAAACTTTTATGAGTACACAAACTTATTTATTTAAAATTACAATATTAACCCGACAATTCGAGTGAGCGAGCGCGACCGAAGATAGGTACGAACTGTTCTTCACGTCACACTAGTTAACACTTTAGGCAGACGCCCACTCGCGCACATGACACGCGATTAGAGAATGCGTGACTAGCTTCTAAGTGTCTCCTACTACGTTGCATCGTGGGTGTCGTCGTCGTCGCTTTCAACCCCTTCCCATTCCAGGATCTCTAGCGGGCCTATCAGGTCTTGAATGGCTTAAACACATACAATTATTTTAAAAGTAATCAGGAAGTGAGTTAGCCCTGTGGGAGCGTTTCAAAAAAGATAGGAGTTGAGGTTGTGATTCTCATTCATTCCCATAAATATTAAATAACAGTTTATTACAGTCTACACATAGCAACTCATCTTCTGTAGGAAGGCTCCAAAGTTCCCCTAGTGGAACTCTGAATCTACAGTTAGGATGTGGAATACTATCTGTGAAGCATTGATCATACAAGGAGGACTTTGATTCCTTCTCACTTAGTATTTCTAAAATTTTCCGGATTAGACTTGTTTGCAGCGTTCTTGGTATATTAATCTCCACCAAATCTTTAATTGCTAACGATAATGCAACACCTAATCTACATTGTGGTTTGTTCACTAGACATTGTTCTGCTACTTTATTTTCGCATAAAGAAAATAGAGTATCCATATTACTGATGCCTTTAATTAAAAAAAAATAGCTTAGGTACTACCCGCTGCTCAAGCGTGGTAGATGGCGATTTAAAATTAAGTTAAATTCCGTTATCGTTTGCCCAGGTTCTTTCTATAAAGTCTCACCCGGGTTGGATAATCCGTGACTAGCTTCCAAGTGTCACGTCACGGTTCTACTAATCGATGTATGAGTCATACTGTCACTTTATTGTCAGTTTCATAAATATTCAAAATGAACAGTTCCTTCAGTCTTGGAATTCTTCCAACTTCAGTTTGTGGTGCATTACAGTACATACTTCAAGGTTTCACCGCGATTAGAGAATGCGTGACTAGCTTCTAAGTGTCTCCTTCTATGTTGCATCGTGGGTGTCGTCGTCGTCGCTTTCAACCCCCTCCCATTGCAGGATCTCAAGCGGGTCTATGTGGTCTAAAATTACTTAAACACATACAATTATTATTAACAGTAATCAGGAAGTAAGTTAGACCTGTGGGAGCGTTTCAAAAAAGATAGGTTGAGTTGAGGTTGTGATACTCATTCATTCCCATATAATGTTAAATAACAGTTTATTACAGTCTACACATAGCAACTCATCTTCTATAGGAAGGCTCCAAAGTTCTCCTAGTGGAACTCTGAATCTACAGTTAGGATGTGGAATACTATCTGTGAAGCATTGATCATACAAGGAGGACTTTGATTCCTTCTCACTTAGTATTTCTTAAATTTTCCGGATTAGACTTGTTTGCAGCGTTCGTGGTATATTAATCTCCACCAAATCTTTAATTGCTAACGATAATGCAACAACTAATCCATATTGTGGTTTGTTCACTAGACATTGTTCTGCTACTTTATTTTCGCATAAAGAAAATAGAGTATCCATATTACTGATGCCTTTAATATAAAAAAAATAGCTTAGGTACTACCCGCTGCTCAAGCGTGGTAGATGGCGATTTAAAATTAAGTTAAATTCCGTTATCGTTTGCCCAGGTTCTTTCTATAAAGTCTCACCCGGGTTGGATAATCCGTGACTAGCTTCCAAGTGTCACGTCACGGTTCTACTAATCGATGTATGAGTCATACTGTCACTTTATTGTCAGTTTCATAAATATTCAAAATGAACAGTTCCTTCAGTCTTGGAATTCTTCCAACTTCAGTTTGTGGTGCATTACAGTACATACTTCAAGGTTTCACCGCGATTAGAGAATGCGTGACTAGCTTCTAACTGTCTCCTTCTATGTTGCATCGTGGGTGTCGTCGTCGTCGCTTTCAACCCCCTCCCATTGCAGGATCTCAAGCGAGTCTATGTGGTCTAAAATTACTTAAACACATACAATTATTATTAACAGTAATCAGGAAGTAAGTTAGACCTGTGGGAGCGTTTCAAAAAAGATAGGTTGAGTTGAGGTTGTGATACTCATTCATTCCCATATAATATTAAATAACAGTTTATTACACTCTACACATAGCAACTCATCTTCTGTAGGAAGGCTCCAAAGTTCTCCAAGTAGAACTCTGAGTCTACACTTAGGATGTGGAATACTATTTGTGAAGCATTGATCATACAAGGAGGACTTTGATTCCTTCTCACTTAGTATTTCTAAAATTTTCCGGATTAGACTTGTTTGCAGCGTTCTTGGTATATTAATCTCCACCAAATCTTTAATTGCTAACGATAATGCAACAACTAATCTATGTTGCGGTTTGTTCACTAGACATTGTTCTGCTACTTTATTTTCGCATAAAGAAAATAGAGTATCCATATTACTGATGCCTTTAATATAAAAAAAATAGCTTAGGTACTACCCGCTGCTCAAGCGTGGTAGATGGCGATTTAAAATTAAGTGAAATTCCGTTATCGTTTGCCCAGGTTCTTTCTATAAAGTCTCACCCGGGTTGGATAATCCGTGACTAGCTTCCAAGTGTCACGTCACGGTTCTACTAATCGATCTATGAGTCATACTGTCACTTTATTCTCAGTTTCATAAATATTCAAAATGAACAGTTCCTTCACAGTCTTGGAATTCTTCCAACTTCAGTTTGTGGTGCATTACAGTACATACTTCAAGGTTTCACCTAGATTAGAGAATGCGTAACTAGCTTCTAAGTGTCTCCTACTACGTTACATCGTGGGTGTCGTCGTCGTCGCTTTAAACCCCCTCCCATTCCAGGATCTCTAGCGGGTCTATGTTGTCTAAAATTACTAAAACACATACAATTATTATTAACAGTAATCAGGAAGTAAGTTAGCCCTGTGGGAGCGTTTCAAAAAGAGTTGAGATTGTGATACTCATTCATTCCCATATAATATTAAATAACAGTTTATTACAGTCTACACATAGCAACTCATCTTCTATAGGAAGGCTCCAAAGTTCTCCTAGTGGAACTCTGAATCTACAGTTAGGATGTGGAATACTATCTGTGAAGCATTGATCATACAAGGAGGACTTTGATTCCTTCTCACTTAGTATTTCTAAAATTTTCCGGATTAGACTTGTTTGCAGCGTTCTTAGTATATTAATCTCCACCAAATCTTTAATTGCTAACGATAATGCAACAACTAATCTATATTGTGGTTTGTTCACTAGACATTGTTCTGCTACTTTATTTTCGCATAAAGAAAATAGAGTATCCATATTACTGATGAATAACCTTTTATTTAAAAAAATAGCTGAGGTACTACCCGCTGCTCAAGCGTGGTAGATTGCGATTTAAAATTAAGTGAAATTCCGTTATCGTTTGCCCAGGTTCTTTCTATAAAGTCTCACCCGGGTTGGATAATCCGTGACTAGCTTCCAAGTGTCACGTCACGGTTCTACTAATCGATGTATGAGTCATACTGTCACTTTATTGTCAGTTTCATAAATATTCAAAATGAACAGTTCCTTCAGTCTTGGAATTCTTCCAACTTCTGTTTGTGGTGCATTACAGTACATACTTCAAGGTTTCAAAGATAGCAAGGCTCCAAACTTCTCCTAGTGGAACTCTGAATCTACAGTTAGGATGTGGAATACTATCTGTGAAGCATTGATCATACAAAGAGGACTTTGATTCCTTCTCACTTAGTATTTCTAAAATATTCCGGTTTAGACTTGTTTGCAGCGTTCTTGGTATATTAATCTCCACCACATCTTTAATTGCTAACGATAATGTAACAACTAATCTATTTTACGGTTTATTTACCGTGCGTAGAATGCGTGACTAGCTTCTAAGTGTCTCCTACTACGTTGCATCGTGGGTGTGGTCGTCGTCGCTTTCAACCACATCCCATTCCAGGATCTCTAGCGGGTCTATGTTGTCTAAAATTACGAAAACACATACAATTATTATTAACAGTAATCAGGAAGTAAGTTAGCCCTGTGGGAGCGTTTCAAAAAGAGTTGAGATTGTGATATTCATTCTCATATAATATTAAAGAACAGTTTATTACAGTCTACACATAGCAACTCATCTTCTGTAGGAAGGCTCCAAACTTCTCCTAGTGGAACTCTGAATCTACAGTTAGGATGTGGAATACTATCTGTGAAGCATTGATCATACAAAGAGGACTTTGATTCCTTCTCACTTAGTATTTCTAAAATATTCCGGATTAGACTTGTTTGCAGCGTTCTTGGTATATTAATCTCCACCAAATCTTTAATTGCTAACGATAATGCAACAACTAATCTATGTTGCGGTTTGTTCACTAGACATTGTTCTGCTACTTTATTTTCGCATAAAGAAAATAGAGTATCCATATTACTGATGCCTTTAATATAAAAAAAATAGCTTAGGTACTACCCGCTGCTCAAGCGTGGTAGATGGCGATTTAAAATTAAGTGAAATTCCGTTATCGTTTGCCCAGGTTCTTTCTATAAAGTCTCACCCGGGTTGGATAATCCGTGACTAGCTTCCAAGTGTCACGTCACGATTCTACTAATCGATCTATGAGTCATACTGTCACTTTATTCTCAGTTTCATAAATATTCAAAATGAACAGTTCCTTCACAGTCTTGGAATTCTTCCAACTTCAGTTTGTGGTGCATTACAGTACATACTTCAAGGTTTCACCTGGATTAGAGAATGCGTAACTAGCTTCTAAGTGTCTCCTACTACGATACATCGTGGGTGTCGTCGTCGCCGCTTTCAACCCCCTCCCATTCCAGGATCTCTAGCGGGTCTATGTTGTCTAAAATTACTAAAACACATACAATTATTATTAACAGTAATCAGGAAGTAAGTTAGCCCTGTGGGAGCGTTTCAAAAAGAGTTGAGATTGTGATACTCATTCATTCCCATATAATGTTAAATAACAGTTTATTACAGTCTACACATAGCAACTCATCTTCTATAGGAAGGCTCCAAAGTTCTCCTTGTGGAACTCTGAATCTACAGTTAGGATGTGGAATACTATCTGTGAAGCATTGATCATACAAGGAGGACTTTGATTCCTTCTCACTTAGTATTTCTTAAATTTTCCGGATTAGACTTGTTTGCAGCGTTCTTGGTATATTAATCTCCACCAAATCTTTAATTGCTAACGATAATGCAACAACTAATCTATATTGTGGTTTGTTCACTAGACATTGTTCTGCTACTTTATTTTCGCATAAAGAAAATAGAGTATCCATATTACTGATGAATAACCTTTTATTAAAAAAAATAGCTGAGGTACTACCCGCTGCTCAAGCGTGGTAGATGGCGATTTAAAATTAAGTGAAATTCCGTTATCGTTTGCCCAGGTTCTTTCTATAAAGTCTCACCCGGGTTGGATAATCCGTGACTAGCTTCCAAGTGTCACGTCACGGTTCTACTAATCGATGTACGAGTCATACTGTCACTTTATTGTCAGTTTCATAAATATTCAAAATGAACAGTTCCTTCAGTCTTGGAATTCTTCCAACTTCAGTTTGTGGTGCATTACAGTACATACTTCAAGGTTTTACCTGGATTAGAGAATGCGTGACTAGCTTCTAAGTGTCTCCTACTACGTATCATCGTGGGTGTCGTCGTCGTCACTTTCAACCCCTCCCTTCCAGGTTCTCTAGCGGGTCTATGTGGTCTAAAATTACTTAAACACATACAATTATTAATAATAGTAATCAGGAAGTAAGTTAGCCCTGTGGGAGCGTTCCAAAAAAGATAGGTTGAGTTGAAGTTGTGATACTCATTCATTCCCATATAATATTAAAGAACAGTTTATTACAGTCTACACATAGCAACTCATCTGCTGTATCGGCTCCATCGGCTCCAAAGTTCTCCTAGCGGAACTCTGAATCTACAGTTAGGATGTGGAATACTATCTGTGAAGCATTGATCATACAAGGACGACTTTGATTCCTTCTCACTTAGTATTTCTAAAATTTTCCGGATTAGACTTGTTTGCAGCGTTCTTGGTATATTAATCTCGACCAAATGTTTAATTGCTAACGATAATGCAACAACTAATCTATGTTGTGGTTTGTTCACTAGACATTGTTCTGCTACTTTATTTTCGCATAAAGAAAATAGAGTATCCATATTACTGATGAATAACCTTTTATTTAAAAAAATAGCTGAGGTACTACCCGCTGCTCAAGCGTGGTAGATGGCGATTTAAAATTAAGTGAAATTCCGTTATCGTTTGCCCGGTTCTTTCTATAAAGTCTCACCCGGGTTGGATAATCCGTGACTAGCTTCCAAGTGTCACGTCACGGTTCTACTAATCGATGTATGAGTCATACTGTCACTTTATTGTCAGTTTCATAAATGTTCAAAATGAACAGTTCCTTCACAGTCTTGGAATTCCGCCAACTTCAGTTTGTGGTGCATTACAGTACATACTTCAAGGTTTCAAAGATAGCAAGGCTCCAAACTTCTCCTAGTGGAACTCTGAATCTACAGTTAGGATGTGGAATACTATCTGTGAAGCATTGGTCATACAAAGAGGACTTTGATTCCTTCTCACTTAGTATTTCTTAAATATTCCGGTTTAGACTTGTTTGCAGCGTTCTTGGTATATTAATCTCCACCACATCTTTAATTGCTAACGATAATGTAACAACTTATCTATTTTGCGGTTTATTTACCAGCAATTGATACTCTTATTTTATTTTCACATAAAGAAAATAGAGTATCCATATTACTGATGAATAAGTTTTAATTAAAAAATAAGCTTACTACTAACGTAAGTTGATTAATTAAATTCTAGTATATCAATTAATTGTTCTGCGCAACTGGAAAGAAAAAGAAATTGATATTAAAAATCTATGTTTTTTCGCTACCGTTATTTTGTCGGCTCACGAAGTTGAAACAGATTTTTCACTATATATAGAGTAACTCTCAACAGCTGAGCAATTTATTGTTCTGCTTCTTTATTTTCACATAAGAAGAGTTGTAGCAGCAAACAGGTACAACAGCACATAAATATGTTTGGTCTAAAATATCTCGGGAGATAGCTAGGGTGCAGCTAGGAGCAAGCTAACAATATGAATGTTTAAATGTGATGTAGAATTTTTATAAGCATGGAATGATAATACTTTGAACATAAATATCAATCTGTATGTAATCGAATTTAATTGTAATAGATTTAATTTTTAATCTTTTCACTAGCAAGGAAAAGCTCTTTATTTTATTATAGAAATTCTTTTTTTGATATTAACCGTCAACGCTATTTCATTCCCGTCTTGAATGACTTGATATTATTCATTTTTCGATCATGATTGCTCAATGGTAGTGTCACGCCTTACCCGCTTCTCACGCGTGGTAGCTTGAATGACTCGATATTATTCATTTTTCGATCACGATTGCTCGATTTTAGTTTCACGCCTTATCCGCTTCCTACGCGTGGTAGATGGCGATTTAAAATTAGGTGAAATTCCGTTATTGTTTGCCCAGGTTCCTTCTACAAAGTCTCACCCGGGTTGGATCATCCGTGACTAGCTTCCAAGTGTCACGTCACGGTTCTACTAACCGGCCTATGAGTCATACTGTCACTTTATTATCAGTTTCATGAATGTTCAAAATGCACAGTTCCTTCACAGTCTTGGAATTCTTCCAACTTCAGTTTGTGGTCCATTACAGTACATACTTCAAGGTTTCACCTGGATTAGAGAATGCGTGACTAGCTTCTAAGTGTCTCCTACTACGTTGCATCGTGGGTGTCGTCGTCGTCGCTTTCAACCCCCTCCCATTCCAGGATCTCTATCGGTCTCTATCAGGTCTTGAATGGCTTAAACACATACAATTATTTTAATAGTAATCAGGAAGTGAGTTAGCCCTGTGGGAGCGTTTCAAAAAAGATAGGAGTTGAGGTTGCGATACTCATTCATTCCCATATAATATTAAATAACAGTTTATTACACCCTACACATCTCCTGTACTCATCTTCTGTAGGAAGGCTCCAAAGTTCCCCTAGTGGAACTCTGAATCTACAGTTAGGATGTGGAATACTATCTGTGAAGCATTGATCATACAAGGAGGATTTTGATTCCGTCTCACTTAGTATTTCTAAAAATTTTCGGATTAGACTTGTTTGCAGCGTTCTTGGTATATTAAGCTCCACCAAATCTTTAATTAATTGCTAACAATAATGCAACAACTAATCTATATTGCGGTTTGTTCACTAGAAATTGTTCTGGTACTTTATTTTCGCATAAAGAACTAGAGTATCCATATTACTAATGAATAACCTTTAATTAAAAAAAATTGCTTAGGTACTACCCGCTGCTCTGGCGTGGTAGATAGCGATCTAAAATTAAGTGAAATTCCGTTATCGTTTGCCCAGGTTCTTTCTATAGTCTCACCCGGGTTGGATAGTCCGTGACTAGCTTCCAAGTGTCACGTCACGGTTTAACTAATCGATCTATGAGTCATACTGTCACTTTATTGTCAGTTTCATAAATGTTCAAAATGCACAGTTCCTTCACAGTCTTGGAATTCTTCCAATTTCAGTTTGTGGTGCATCACTACATACTTCAAGGTTTCACCTGGATTAGAGAATGTGTGACTAGCTTGTAAGTGTCAGACAGCTCCTTCTACGTTGCATCGTGGGTGTCATCGTTGTTAGAAATGAATGATAAAAGGTTAAATATGCACCAGAAGGTAATGTAAATGAAACAAAGAATTTGGAAACAGTTCTATAATAATTACGTACTTGTCGGAATTGTTACCTAGAAATAAGTGGTTACAAGCTAGATCTAACTTGAAAATAAGGTGATACTCGTATGATAAATTAAATAGCTTCCGAATTATAAGTGAGCTGACTAAGCCAGCAGCTTGACCCTTGAGCGATGATTTCAAATACTGAAACTTATGTAGCACTGGAATGCTCGCTCTGTCCACTGCAGACTTGAAGATATTCTTAAACACGTGGCGTGCAAGAAGAGAGGCGTATGCTCAGCAGTGGGCGATTACGGGCTGAAGATGATGATGATGATGGCCATTCCTTTATGGCACCGTCAAAGGTAGGAAGCTGGAGCTGAGGCAGTCTGACTTGCGACGCTAAAAGCTGAGAATTTTGTGTCATTCATCGAAGTAATTGTCTTGAGGGGTTGATAATGCGCTCCAAGGCCGCTTTTGTTTGGTAATATTTTAGCTCGTTAGCGTCCCGCTCGCGTTCCTCTCGGCATCGTTGTCTAAAGCTTCAATCTGATCCTAAAGGGCTTCTATTCTGTCAAACAGTGCCGACAAATCATCGTAACGAACCTTTAAATCTGTTAAATTTGATCTTTAAATTTGAAAAAAGGAACAAAAATCTTACATTTATCATTAGACGATTCCATTTTTTTTTAATATTTATAATAATATAACTGGAGCAATATGTAAAAGAAAAAAAGAGATATAAAAACTTACATGTTATTTATCGTCATGAAACTCAAGCAGCCACGTCTTATTTTTAGGAACCATGCACACAACTGACATATACCCCTTCTGCAACTCTTGGATAGCTGTATCCTCCATATCGTTAAATCTACAGGGCAAAGTTAAATGCCCTGACTCCAAAACTAATATTGTTTGCATTTTGTTCGAGTCGAAATGGGACGCTGTCTTGTAACAATCTAGCACACGGTAGGGATGTTTAATCACTAAATCTTTAGGTTTAATCCAATTTACATTCATCGCTACCGCGTTCATTTAAGAGATTGATAAAGTTATTGGACATTATAAAAAATATATATATCACGTTCTCACCAATGTAACAGTTAGGGGTACAGTCAAGTGTATGTGTTCCTATGACTGAATGTGTTGACTTATATAGCAAAAAATATGGGAACACTGTCATATGTGGTTAAAGACAGAGTGAGGACGATATTTGATAACGTAACCGCATAATATTAGTTCTCGCAGTTTGTTATTTATTCATCTAAAAACATTTTTTAATTAAATAACACAAATGATACACATACCTCGGTAGGAATTTTATTCGTCTCCTCGGAAAGATTTAGATGGCAGACTATCTTTACAGAAGAGATCCGCGTTAGGATCTGATCTTATAATAGTCATTTCTTCATTTGCCCATATCGCCACATGTGCTCTAACATATACTCATATTGCTGGCAATCTTCACTCAATTCAAAATACAAAAATTCAAAATTCAAATATTTATTCTGCAAATAGGCCACAAGGGCACTTTCACATGTCATAATGTTAATAAATAAATAAATAAAATGCATTTATTTCGGACTAAGTGTATCCATAGATTGTTAGTGTTGACAACTTATATAACTATGTTATTACTTAAACTTAAGTGATGAGATGTCCAGTGTCTCAGTAAGCCACTGTCCCATCTCTCCGCCACGACGGTCAGGAGACTGTGGCGGCTGCCGCGCACCCTGCGGAGCGTCGAGGCGCAGCGCTTGCGCAACGTCGCATGGAAACCGTCCACGTGCGCGTCCGCGAACATGCCCGACGCACTGCAGTATCGCGGCAGCCGCAACAGCACCCTGAACGCGTCGTTGTATTGTACACGCAACGCATTCATGGCTCGCTGCGTGAACCTCGACCATAAGCTGCAGGTGTACAGTGATGTACAGTACGCGCGGAACAGGGTTATTTTGACTTGAGCTGTACATCGACTGAACCTACGAGCTATCATATTGGCTCGGACGGCTAATGCCCTCCGCTCCCTTTCTATGTCTGCGTCATCACGCAGGTCGTCGGTCACCAAGTGCCCAAGATATTTAAACAAATGAACCCTTTTTAACTGCTCATCATACAGGGTAATGGGAGGAACATATGAAGGGCACTTGTTTCCCGCCTTAAACACCATATATTCACTCTTACGTACATTATACTTAAGGTTGTGATTTAAAGCGTAAGACTCGCATTTTTCAATAAGGATTCTCAGCCCACCTACCGATGGGCTCAACAGCACCATGTCGTCAGCATAACTTATGTTATTGAGACAAACTCTGTTTATGTGGCATCCGACATGAGTGCTGCTGAGCCCACCGATAAGTTCATCCATGTAAAGATTGAACAGTTTGGGTGAGGTAATCCCGCCCTGCCTCACACCACAACCCAACCCATATTCGTCTGACAAACTATTCCCCCATCGGACACTATTTTTCTGGCTCGCGTACCAGTACCTAAATATGCGCGTTAGTTCCCTGGGAAAATGTGTCTCATTTAGCTTTTTCCAAAGTAAGCTATAATTAACAAGGTCAAAGGCCTTACTAAGGTCTAAAAAACACGCATATATAGGTGTCCTACGCCTGGTATAGTACTCAACTGTGTTCTTCAGACAAATAATCGCGCTCTCCGTGGACAGGCCGGCTCGGAAGCCGAACTGACCATCATGTAGCTGCAAGTATTTGTCCAATTGTATGCTAAGTAAACTATCCAGTACTCTGGCTACGATTGTTGCCAGCGATATAGGCCTATAGTTCGTCATATCAGATATATCTCCTGTTTTATTTTTCACAATAGGAACAACTACTGTTTTCGTCATTTGCATGGGCAAGTATGAGTGGCCAATACAGAGATTAAAAAACATCGACAAAAGCCTAGGCAAGTGAGGACCAGCGAACTGCAAGTGCTCAACGCTGAGACAATCGTGGCCAGGGGACTTACCCCTTTTCATATCTCGTACTGTCTTATTTATTTCTTTCGCGCTGAAACGTACATGAAGGTCACTTGTTATCTCATCGTCGAGCACCGGCAGTCCCCCGGGATCCGGGTTAATGTACAATTTAAAAAAGTCTTACAATATAAGCATATGATAGATTTTTCATGAGAAAATATTAATTTACAATTTAAGAAATATATCAATAAGAATTTAATACATTTTTCATGTCAAAATATTAATTATCTATTACAAACATTACAATAATAGTAAAATTGAGAGATGTATAAGGTCTCAGTCTGAATAACAAAATTTAATATAATATCTCAAAGATGTAAATGGTCTCTGAGCGTCAAAATATTCTTAATAATGACTATTCTAACGTGCTTTGAGATGTACATGGTCTCAATACTATAGGTTTCGAGTGCTTGTGGTTATTGTTGTTGCACGTGGTGCCTTAAACCTTGTTGGGTTTGTGGTGGTGGTCGTGGATGTAGTAGTTGTCATTAGTTTAGACGTGGTGATGTTTGATTGGGTGTTTGAAGCTGGTTTCTTTTCCATTACACGAACAGTCATCTCTATCCCATCACCGTCTTGTATTACTTGGTTATATTCATCTCCCGACCATGATTGTTTGATAGTAGTTTCACGTTTCACCCGTCTCTTGAATTACTTGATATAATTCATTTTCCGACAACGATTGCTTGATGTCAGTTTCACGCCTTACCCGCTTCCAGCGCGTGATAGATGGCGATTTAAAATCAGGTGAAATTCCGTTATTGTTTGTCCAGGTTCCTTCTACAAAGTCTCACCCGGGTTGGATAATCCGTGACTAGCTTCCAAGTGTCACGTCACGGTTCTACTAATCGATCTATGAGTCATACTGTCACTTTATTGCCAGTTTTATAAATGTTCAAAATGCACAGTTTCTTCAGTCTTGGAATTCTTCCAATTTCAGTTTGAGGTTTTCAAGGTTTCACCTGAATTAGAGAATGGGGGACTAGCTTCTAACTCTTCTAAGTGTCAGACAGCTCCTTCTACGTTGCATCGTGGGTGTCGTCGTTGTTAGAAATAAATGATAAAAGGTTAAATATGTACCAGAAGATAATGCAAATGAAACAAAGAATTTGGAAACAGTTCTATCATAATAACGTAGGTACTTGTCGGAATTGTTACCTAGAAATAAGAGGTTACAAGCTAGATCTATTTTGAAAATAAGGTGATAATCATATGATAAATTAAATAGCTTCCGAAATTATAAGTGAGCTGACTAAGCCAGCAGCTTCACCCTTGAGCGATGACTTCAGATACTGAAACTTATGTAGCACTGGAATGCTCGCGCTGTCCACTGCAGACTTGAAGATATTCTTGAACACTGGCCATTCCAGGAATGGCCAATGGACCGGGATGGGTGGCGTACAAAAAGAGAGGCCTATGCTCAGCAGTGGGCGATTACGGGCTGAAGATGATGATGATGATGACCATTCCTTTATGGCACCGTCAATGGTAGGAAGCTGGAGCTGAGGCAGTCTGACTTGCGACGGTAAAAGCTGAGAATTTTGTGTCATTCATCGAAGTAATTGTGTGTTGAGGGGTTGATAATGCGCTCCAAGGCCGCTTTTGTTTGGTAATATTTTAGCTCGTTAGCGTCCCGCTCGCGTTCATGTATCGCGTTTCTCTCGGCATCGTTGTCTAAAGCTTCAACCTGATCCTGAAGGGTTTCTATTCTCTCAAACAGTGCCGACAAATCATCGTAACGAACCTTTAAATCTGTTAAATTTGATCTTTAAATTTGAAAAAAGGAACAAAAATCTTACATTTAACATAAGACGGTTCCATTTCTTTTAAATATTTATAATAATATAACTGGAGCAATATGTAAAAGAAAAAAGAGATATAAAAACTTACATGTTATTTATCGTCATGAACAATGAACTCAAACAGCCACGTCTTATCTTTATGACCCATGCACATAACTGACATATACTCCTGCGACTCTTGGATAGCTGTATCCTCCATATCGTTAAATCTAAAGGGCAAAGTTAAATGCCCTGACTCCAAAACCAATGTTGTTTGCATTTTGTTCGAGTCGAAATGGGACGCTTTCTTGTAACAATCTAGCACACGGTAGGAATGTTTAATCACTAAATCTTCAGGTTTAATTCAATTTACAATATATCTACGGCGTTCATTTAAGAGATTGATAAAAAATACGTCGTCTGTTAGTGGGTTAAATGTTTGCGTGTAGTTGAAGATTCTTTATAATTTTCCTTTTAGGCTTCCTCTTTGGGTAATTAATGCTGGCTCCATTGTATGAACAGTTAAGGTTATTTTCCGTGTGAATTCTTGTTTAATATATTTACGTTTTAGTTGTAGTATAAGCTGAAATAAATGTTGTGGCACGTAGTTGTCTTCGTTATATTTGTAATACGCTGTGGTTTTCGTCAATTAATTATCTCATTATGATTATAGCATGACTCATCATCAGTAATTTAGCATATACTGATAAACAGTTTAAAGTCATTAGTTGTTAAGCAGGCTGCAACAGTGGGTAACGAGAGAGGAGCGGAGTGGTAGGAATACCAGTTGAAAGACATCTTTGATGAACACTTGGATTTATTTAATTAGACCAAAATTATACTTGCAAGACGTGTACACGATATCGAGGTCGTTGAAGAAGAGGGCGAGAAATAGACAACGTTTTTAGTTTTCTAAAAGATGCATAGACAATATTTAAAGGGTGTACACACACTATTTCCAACACTTCCCCTCACACTTTACATCAAATGAGAGAAAAGTAGAGGTACACATTTACATGATATGTTAACAAACTATGACTCTACATTCAAATAACAAAGGTACAAAAACAGTGTTTGAAACTAGACCACAGGGGTGACACGCGAAGGAAACTAAGCGCTGTGGCTAAGTATGTGTGCGTGCGCTGTCGGTACACGCGTCAATTTGTGTGCCGGGTTCGTAGGGTTGGCGCAGTCACTTTATTTTGCTAATACAATAAACGATAGAATTTTTGTTATGTTGAAACGGTTGGGTTTGGTTAAATAAGTTTAACAACCATTTAAAATCAAAATTCGTATATTGTAACATAGGTCTAGGGCGTGGTTCCGTAAATTAAATAATATGCCCGTCTGGCTTCATTGGTAGGGTCAGGTACTCCCCTAAATGGCTGCGAGGTGGCCTGGTCCCCTAAATGGCCGTAGGGTGTAGGCGGTTGACGGGGAGCGCCGTGGGCGCTGGTGCTTGGTGGAGGGAGCGTCCGGAGGCCTTCTAGGGCCCGGTCTCCATAAAAAAAACAACCGCCATCCATAAAGTTGTATCCATAAAGTTGCACCCCTTACGGGGTGCCAGACGGTACGACCGACGAGGCGCGAGCGCGTCTCTGCGAGCGACAGCACCCGGTGCGGCGCGGCGACGTAGCGTTGCTCTGCTCCACATCCACAGGGTCTGTGCGTTGCTCACATGGGTGTTTGTCCATTAGCCGGCCCGGCAGAAAATAAGTAGACGATTTTTTTAAATTTGTAATAGTTATTTAGGTCATTAGACACCTTCAAGAGTATGCTCTCAAGTTTTGAAGCAACTATACTTGCGTCTGTTAGGGTTTCACTACTGACAGTTCCATTCATTTGTCTAGCTGATGCAATTAACTGTACGAGTCTATTGGATGATTTTTGCAGGATGTCCTTCCAAATATCCTCGAATTTTCCCGAGGTCCTTCTTTTCGGTCTGTAATACACCATACAGATAGAGATTTGCCTGGAGCCTAGTTTCCCCGCCTGTTGATAGGAAGAAAAATAAGCACCAAGCATAGACAGGACTTATTTGATGAATTAAACACGTTGTGTGCTTTGTACACAATATATTGCCTACAAATAATACTTTATCCAAACATATTTATATAAACGACATATCAAAACAGAGCGCCGGTTTCCCGTGTGAACGTTACGGTGCGACTGCTAGTGGCCATAGATAACTCTATGACATCAACTATGGTTCCATTTTCAAACCACCGTAACACTCCCTCGAAAATTGAACCTTAGTGAAAAAGAGAAATAACATTCACATTACACAGCATAAGCTACTATCCACATAATAAACAGCATAACAGCACTTCCGCAAAAACAATAACACATCAAAATTCAAAGCCATACCTATCAAAAATCAATATGACTGTACTTATAAAATATAACAAAGTTCAGTATAACTGCGCTACAAACTGTTATATAACTTTGTTAAAAACAATTAGGACTCCCAAAACTAGTTACTCATTCCTAGATCAGCTTTGTAAGTATATCAGTAACATATAGTTGGATGCCATTGCGAACTGCAAATCACGGTGCGGTATCCTCGATCTTCAGGAACATGTACCATGTAGTAACTGCATTTCCAGGATCACTACATTTCCCTCATCCACATGGGACATTACGAATGCTCATCCAGTTGACATTTCTTGAATATGTTCACTATTCTTTTACTAACTTCATTTCTTGAACGATTGATGTTCTGATCATTGAATAATTGTCAACTGCCAGTTCCTGTTAAATATGCTTGGACGGGAGCAATTAAGCTTCTATCAGTGGCTTCTCCATTCTCTACACCAGCTATGTTGTTGCTACTTCCTTCTTTTCTTGTTAAATATTCTTTTGATCAATGCTGTCAAACTTTATGTCACATTTGTTATTGAAATCTGTCTCTCGGAGAGAAGAAGCTCTAGATAGCCAGGATACTGAATGGAGCTTTTATTTCCATGTAAATGAGGTTATAGCATAGCACCTATAGCACCTCATTTAACTTATCTATGACCTGTTTATAATATTCGTTCCGAGAGCTGTCAGGTTTGAATTGACAAGATGTGTAAAAACGTAATGTCTTAAGAAATACATGAATGAATATAAATATTATAATAAATAGCGGAATACGCGGAATATTAGCATTATATGTTGTTTCTCTTTTCAGGTAAGTGTTTTTAGTTATATTTGAAATGTTATTTCATGTATTCATAACATTGTGATTACCTAATAAAGATGTCCTCTTTTCAGAGCAACTCAAGTTTGTTTATATTTCGTTGTTCCGACATTAAATAAGTAATGTGCTTATAAACACATTATAAAACAACTAGGAACTGTAAATTCTTTTCGACGTTGGATATAAACTCAGCTTTCTGGGCAATTCCTATAGATTTAGATTTAGATTTAGATTTCATTTATTTCACAATCAAGCCTTCATTATAAATTACATTAATGTCAATTTAAAAGAATCTCTATTGTGATCGTCAAAAATACATTGAATAGAATAAAATACATATATCAATGGAAACATTACATACATTTTCAAATTTCACCCAAAGGGATCGTCATAATATGAAGATACAAATTAATTATAGGTATAAGTATTACAGAACACTGACAATGTCAAAATATGAAATAAAATAGAATGTCACAGTACAGGATTACGAAGTTAAATCACAAAATTCATTTATAGAGTATAATGGGTTATCCAATAGAAAGTTTCTCAACTGACGTTTAAATGCTGTATCACATGTTTCTGTCCTTATTTCAGCGGGCAAGCGTTCATAGTAGGTCGGACCTATAACGCGCGGATTTTTACTGGCAAGTGCCATGCGACGTGGGACTGTTCTTAATCGCCCTGTGGAACGAATAGTCTTACCTGAAACCTCGACACGGTTAAACAGGTTATGAAAGTAGAAGATAGAAGAAAAACTGCCTTTGTTACTCAAGAAGGACACTTTCAATGGACGTGCTTGCCGTTTGGTTTAAAGACTTCACCGGCCATTTTTCAACGGGTATTAAGCAGCATTATACGAAAACACGGCTTGTCTACTTTTACCGTCAATTACATAGACGATATCTTAGTGTTTTCTGAAACATTCGCAGATCACATTAAACACTTGTCGTTACTACTGGACGCAATTTCAAAAGAAGGTTTCAGACTGAAATTTGCAAAATGTAACTTTGCTCAGGATTCCGTAAAATATTTAGGCCACATTATCAAAAATAATACCATTACTCCGTTGAAAGATAACTTAACAGCTATAAAAGACTTTCCTACACCAAAAACACAAAAAAATGTCCGTCAGTTTTTAGGAAAAATAAACTTTTATGGAAAATATGTACCAAATATATCTATTACATTAGATCCTCTACACAATCTACTGAGGAAGGGACAGACATTTATTTGGTCAAAAGAATGTCAGGAATCTTTTGAGACAATAAAAAGACTATTATGTATGAAACCTATTTTAGCAATCTACGATCCGGAACTGCCAATACATATTTATACCGATGCATCAATACAAGGGATTGGCGCAGTTTTGAAACAACCACAATCTAATGGAGAGGAGAAACCTTGTGCATATTTTTCAAGGAAATTGAACGATACCCAGAAGAAGAAAAAAGCTATATATCTAGAATGTCTTGCGATAAAGGAAGCAGTGAAATACTGGCAATACTGGCTTATTGGGAAAACGTTTACGGTTTTCACTGATCATAAGCCATTGGAGAAATTGAACATTAAGTCTAGAACGGATGAAGAATTGGGAGATCTAACTTATTACTTGTCTCTGTATGACTTTGAAGTTATATATTCTCCAGGAAAGTACAATTTAGAAGCTGATTGTTTGAGCAGGAACCCGGTATTAGAACCAAGTGAAAATCAAGATGAAAGTTTAAAAATTGTAAATTTTATCCAATTAAAAGACATAATCAATGATCAAAGAGAAAATGACCATATAATACATAATAAAAATAAACTAACACTGAAAAATAATATATACTATAAAAATATAGGGAAAAAAGAAAAGATTGTCTTATCCGAGAAATTTTCAAAAAAAATCATAGAAGAAATACATTATTACTACTGCCATATAGGCATTCAACAACTAGAAAGGAAAGTTAAACCATTTTATACATCTCAAAATTTGAGTAAAATTATCAGAAAGGTTTGTGACAACTGTGAAATTTGTATAAAAAATAAATCTAGAGGCAAATTCAAATATGGATTGATGTCACACTTGGGCCCTGCTTCTTATCCTTTTGAGATAATATCAATAGATACGATTGGTGGATTTGGCGGATCTCGTTCTACAAAGACATATTTACATTTGCTAGTGGATCATTTTACGAGATATGCCTTTATTTTGACTTCCAAGACCCAAAGTTCAAATGATTTTATAAAACTTGTTCAAAAAGTGATACAGGGAAATAAAGTTGGCATGATTCTATCCGATCAGTATCCAGGTATAAATTCACGGGAGTTCAAAGCCTTCTTAGATAAAGAAAATATTCCTATCATCTTCACGGCAGTTAATGCTCCATTTTCGAATGGTTTAAACGAAAGGTTGAACCAAACATTAGTTATAAATACGGTGCAAAATAAACGAGAAAAACGGTAAATTAGCTTGGACAACCATTGCGCACGAATGTGTCCAAAAATACAATGAAACGGAACATACTGTAACAGGATTTTCCCCTAAGTATTTACTGGAAGGGAAACATATCGATATTTTAACGGACGAATTAAAACAAGTACGGTCACATAATAATTTATTACAAGATAGACAGATAGCGTTTGAAAATAGTATAAAATCCCACAATTATAATAAAATGCAATTTGACAAAAATAGGAAAAAGTGTGAGTTGAAAGTGGGAGATTTGGTTTATGTTGAAAACGGAAATAGGTTAAATAGGAAAAAACTTGATGAAATAAAAATTGGCCCTCATGAAGTTATAGAAAAATTGTCTAACTCGATTTACAGAATAAACACAGGACACAAGAAACCTGAATCAAATCTTTTCCATGTTACAAAATTAGTTCCAGTCCCAATCTCATAAGAAATATAGGAATAAATAAAATAAATATTTTTATTGTGGGGGAGGGAGATGTAAATGAGGTTATAGCATAGCACCTATAGCACCTCATTTAACTTATCTATGACCTGTTTATAATATTCGTTCCGAGAGCTGTCAGGTTTGAATTGACAAGATGTGTAAAAACGTAATGTCTTAAGAAATACATGAATGAATATAAATATTATAATAAATAGCGGAATACGCGGAATATTAGCATTATATGTTGTTTCTCTTTTCAGGTAAGTGTTTTTAGTTATATTTGAAATGTTATTTCATGTATTCATAACATTGTGATTACCTAATAAAGATGTCCTCTTTTCAGAGCAACTCAAGTTTGTTTATATTTCGTTGTTCCGACATTAAATAAGTAATGTGCTTATAAACACATTATATCCATTTTCCTGTACTTCTTCAAAATATCTAAAAATATGCTATCTTCATTCTTCTGCACATTACAGTTTCGTTCACATGAAACACGGTAGACTTCGGAAATCTTGACCTTATTGAGGTGTTAGTAGAGGAACAGCAAACAGTTAGAAATATTGTAAAGATATTTATTACATTAAGACATTTTACAAGACATCACAAGACAGCTCGAAGTATGACGATCGTAAATAGACAATACTACCGTAGACTAAATACTATCGTAACATCTCCCTCCGAAAAATAAGAAAATTAATTAACACAATGTTAATAAATTAAACACATTTTACACATTAAAACCTTTTTAAGTTCAAAAACAGTGCAAACTCAACAGCGTAAAACGAAACGTTATCTGACATCTGACATTTGTCAGTCAAAAAATAAACAAACATACTTCAATTCAACATGACAACCAATATAATTATGATAACGTATGAAAATATTACCTACTTAGGGAAATATTACAGCTTGGCAATATAAAATTCTTATAACCTAGTAATAACAATCATAATAATAATTAGGCTTTTTAACTTCACGACCTGATCGTGTATATTTTTTATTAGGATCTAATCCTGCAGTTTCTTGTGAACCTTGTCCAATATTACTAGAAGTTGTAGGATTACATGGACTATGTTCAGGCGAAGGATCAATAAACATAGGCCTTTCTAAAATATGTTGCCTGTTTCGCCTGTACACGCCATCAGGACTTTTAACTACGTATGACCTCGGTTCAGAACAAACTTCCTCAACTAAACCGGGAACCCATGGAGAATCTGGGCGTTTCTTGAACATTACTTGACTCCCAGTGTTTAATGGTTTTAAGTTTTTTACATTTCTATTAAAATAATCTGTCATTTTTGCAATTCTTGTTTCATTATATTCATGTAAGGCTTTATAATTACACATCCTGGGTTTCAAGCATGTTTCAACAGTTGGAAGCTTAGTGCGTAATGATCTAGACATCAACAACTCTGCTGGCGAGTATTGACTATCCTTAGCAGTATTCCTGTATTGTAATAGTGCTAGGTAAGGATCAGAGTTGTCTGCCTGACACTTTTTTAGCATGTTTTTGATTATACCGACCGTTCGCTCTACTAAACCATTAGACCTACTGTGATACGGACTAGAGGTGATATGTTCAATATCCCACTCTCTAGTAAAGTCTTGGAAAGCTTTAGAATTCATTGGATGTCCATTATCCGAGATTAATGTGGCAGGAATACCATGTCTGGCAAAAATCGATTTAAGTTGAGTAATAACTATTTCACTAGTGTTACGTGAACAGCGTGCTATCTCAACATACTTTGTAAAATAATCAACAACAATGAGATAAGTGGTCCTATTGAATTCAAAGAAATCCATAGCTACTTTATTCCAAGGCAAGAACTTAAATTCATGTGGCAAAAGACTTTCATTAGAATTATTCCTTCTGTATGTGAGACAAATTTCACAGTTACCTATATAATTCTGTATGTCATTATTTATATTAGGCCAATAAATTGAACCTCTGGCCAGTCTTTGACATGAGTTTATACCTTGATGACCAACATGAAGTAAAGATAAGTACTTTCTTCGTAGTGTTTGTGGTATAATGACTCTGTTGGACATGAACATTATGTTATTGGTACAGTGTATGTCATCTTTGACTGGAAAATAGGGCTTGATTTCTGGCTCTACTTTTTTATTGTTGTTAGGCCACCCATTTTCACAATAGAACTTTAACCTGTTCATGACATGACACGATGAAGTTGCTTCTTCGACTTCGCGTACACTGTTAGGACTAAGTGACAAATTAGAGATTAATAAGTTGACATGAAGATCTATGTCTTTATCTAAGTCTGTCAGTACATTTTCAGGAAGAGCAGCTCGAGATAGAGTATCTGCTACATATAAATATTTACCTGGTATGTAAGTGACATGAAGACCATATGGTTGTAATCTTAGCATTATTCTCTGTAAACGTGGCGGTATGTCATACAGCGCCTTGTTGAAAATATTGACAATTGGCTTATGGTCTGTCTCGACTAACACTTTATTGCCATAGACATATTGGTGAAACTTAGTGCACCCAAATAAAATAGCCATCAGCTCTTTCTCAATTTGTGAGTAGTTTTGCTGAGGTTTAGTTAGAGACGCTGACGCATATGCTATAGGATTCTTGTAATGCATAATAACAGCTCCCATGGCATCTTTAGAACTATCAACTGAAAGAGTCAGTTGTTTATCCTGATCAAAATACGTCAAGACTGGTGCTGAGCTGATACATTCCTTTAAATGATTAAATTCATTTTCGTGCGTATCAGTCCATAACCAAGCAGTATTTTTATTTAACAACTGCCTTAAATGAGTCGTTTCTTTTGACAAATTCGAAATAAACGTACCTAAGTAATTTGTCATTCCTAGGAATCGTTGCAATTCAGTAACATTAGTTGGACTTGGCATTTTACAAATTGCTTCGACTTTTGACGGATCGACTGAAACACCATCTTTGTTAAAGATATGTCCCAAGTATTTCACCTCTGAAACACACATAATAGACTTCTCACGATTAAATTTAAGACCTATTTGATCTGCTCGTTCAAGTACTTGCTTTAACCTCGAATCATGCTCAGACTTGGTTTTCCCATAGATCAAAAAATCGTCCATCATGATTTTAAGACCTTTTATGTCTCCAAACCTTTTAACCATTTCACCATGAAAGATTTCTGGCGCGGCATTAATTCCAAAGGGCAAACGTAAAAAACGGAATCTACCTAATGGAGTTATGAACGTACACAACTTAGATGACTCCTCATCTAGTTTGATCATCCAGAAACCTGATCTGGCATCTAATTTCGAAAAGAAGTGTGACCCAGACAAGTCTGATTTGATTTCATCAATGTTCGGAAATGCAAAATGTGATCTTAATATAGCCTTGTTAAGCTTTCTTGGGTCTAGACATATGCGTAAACTACCATCTGGTTTTGACACAACAACTATTGAATTAACCCAAGCCGTTGGTTCGTCAACTCTAGTAATGATGCCTTGTGACTGTAATATTGACAATTGTTCTGCAAACTTTTCTTGTATTTTAAACGGTATTTTTCTACACGCATCAATACTAGGCTCGACGTCCGGTTTCAGTACAAGATTACACTCAAAATCTTTAATACATCCAATACCTTCGAATACATGTTTGTATTGTTCAAATAAATTATCATTTGAGACTTGTGTCTGATTTTCATCAAATTTAACTTTATGAACTCGTTTTATCAATTTCAATTCTTCTGAAGTACGGCGTCCTACAATATTTTGGCATTGCAAATTCGCAATATAGAACAATATTTTGTGACATGACCCATTGTAAATACAATTCAATTCACATTGACCAACTGTTGGTATGACATGACCTGTCAAAGTTGATAATTTGAAATCACTTTTCTTGATTAAGTGGGATGGCAGTTTCAGTTTCTGAAAATCATGGTAAGAAATCACGTTCGTGTCTGCACCCGAATCAATCAAAAAAGTAATTGGAATGTCGTGAATATCTAAGTTAATGGTCCACGGTCTATTTTCATTAACATTGTTGCATGTTATGGAACCAAAAAACATAAAATTATTCTCGTCATTATCTTTGTCAACAAAAGTGGCTGAAATATTTTGTCGACGACAGTACTTACTGTAGTGATTCATGCGTTGACAGTTGTGACATTTAGTACCTTGAGCGGGACAGCGATAACGATGTACCTGTCCGCAGTTTCCGCATGGACGTTGTGAAGACGGTCCTGGCGAGCTGGAAGCAGTAGCACGGGATGGCGTACTGGATCTCGATGACGTGTTCCTGTATGGGGACGGATTATTAGCTCTACCACGCGTGTTTGAATTTCTGTAAGGAGAAGAGTTCCTATACGATGTAGCTGAAGATTTCGCCTGACTTCTGTATGACGAATAGTTCTTCGCTTGACTTGTGGTTGACAATATGCTCGCGTTGACATCATTTGAAAGTTCCTTAGCCTGTATTCTTGACAACTCTACAGACTTCGCTAGATCAATCGCTTCATCTAGGGTCTTCGGAGCCTGTTGTAGAATTCTCTCTTTGATATACTGGTTCGCTTGGTTCAAGTTCCAGCTGAAAATATCTCTGACAAGCTCATCTCGCAATTTATCAAAGTTACACGAAAGTGCCATATTTTTCAAATCTGTTGCATAGGAATCAATGTCCTCGTCCAGACGTTGTCTGCGATTAAAGAGTTTGTGTCGCTCCATAGTTACATTTACCTTAGGGCTGAAGTAATTTTCATATAACTTCATGAGTTCTTTCAGAGTGATTTTGTCCATATCTACGTTGAAGCTGTAGAATATGTTTAAGGCTTCGTTGCCGACATGATGTAGAAACAGAGCTACTTTACGCGATTCTGATTCTTCTTCTAGACTATATGCTCTCAAGTATATGGTAAATTTGGTTTTGAAGTTTTTCCATATTTGCGGCATGTTACTTCCATTAACATTAATAGGTTCAAGACCTGCATTATTGCTCATGGACTTACTTTTAGGTCCTGACGAAGATTGTGACGATGACGGAAAATTCTTGTCGGGAAAATTTTCTTTAGACATTTTCACTTATTTGTGACGATATTTTCGGACAACATTTATTTAAAACTGACGACTGCTGCGTAGACGATTATATTTCACCTGACACCATATTGAGGTGTTAGTAGAGGAACAGCAAACAGTTAGAAATATTGTAAAGATATTTATTACATTAAGACATTTTACAAGACATCACAAGACAGCTCGAAGTATGACGATCGTAAATAGACAATACTACCGTAGACTAAATACTATCGTAACAGACCTGTATCAGTTTGTCTTCGACAAATCGGCTGATAGAGCGACACCAGCTTAGATATTCGTCATCGACGCAGATACCAGTGTAACGGAGCTTGTGCGCTTTGTCAAAATTTTGTCTAGGTTCCTGGACGCACTGACAAATTCTCATGTGTTGTTGTTAAACACCGTAACAACCAGACACGACGAGTAAGGCCGGAGTCCTCAAATGCGTTCATTGGTACACACTATTTTGACTTTGCCTTCGATTCGGTGTCAGCCGGCGTCCGAAGCACTCTCATAATTCTTCGTGTTCTAAATATGTTTTTACGGCAAACTTCCATGTCGCGAAGTTTTCTCTTCCCTGCAGTCTTTCGATCAGGGCCATATTATTATTTGTAGACATTTTTTCACAATTTTTGCACAATAGTGACAACTGTCAAAATTTTGTTTCGGAACATCGGCCGCGCGCGATGCGACACTGTTTTGTAAATTTTGATTTTTCACCGAATTTATTCACACAACTTCACATTTTACCACGTGCGAGGCGCATAACCTGATGCGCTTTAAATAATTTTGCACTACTTGTACTATATTTATGCCAGAAATTACATATTCAAATATGAGAGCACTGTTTCCCGTGTGAACATTTCGGAGTGACTGCTAGCGGCCATAGATAACTCTATGACATCAACTATGGTTCCATTTTCAAACCACCGTAACATTATTCTAAGCTCCACACAAGATGGATATACATAAAGGTTACGTAGTATTTGGGATCCCACTTACTCGCTCACTATGTTAATAATATTTAGTCAGTTATGATTGAAGCCTAGTCTAATACTTAGCTCCAGTTAAGGCCCGGGGTACTGTGAATGACCTTGACCACTTAACGACTGCCGATGGCCGACCCAAGCGACATCTGTTCAACAATGATCGCGTTAGCTCGATTCGCTTGTAAACGGGCTGCCTTGATAATCGACCTGTTCCGCTGTTGCGTCAGTAGATGGCGCTCGGATTGCCCGGTGAACTACGCAGAGTAGTGTTTGTATCAGATGAAACAATATGAAGACTGAAGAAACATTCATATTTGGCTCGTTGTTTTTTGTTGTATAGTTGACGAAATATAAGCTGCCCCGATTCCTCGAACAACTTGTATGGCGAATCGGTGCAGCTTATGTTTCGTCAACCATACCTACTACGTACTACGTAGTAGCAGTGGCGTGCACAGAGTTTTTAGACAGGGTAGGCAGATTTAAAAAAAGCCACGAGTATTTATTATTCGCAGGTAGTACCACCTATTAGTTAGTGTCAAATTTACGATTCATATTCTATTACTAATGCACTAATTCCAAATCAACGGTAGTGAGATCAAATTGAGAAAGGGTAGTGTACTGGAGAATGTCAATAGGTTTGCAAAATCACTTGAAAGTTTGTTACGGTAAAGCTTTCATTCATACAAATACATTAGTTTTTGTTTCATTCAAAAATACCAAGTAGTTTTGATTTTACATGCATTTAAAGTGAGTCCCGCTAACCGCGTGTGACGTCATTTTGCAACGCTAGTCTAGTACGTACGGAAGCGCGCGAACGGAGTGAGCGCGTGTATAGCGAGTGTTGCACTATGACGTCACGAAGGCGGGTCGTCGCGCGTCACTTTAAAATTCAATATCTTGGAAACTAAAGGACGTATCGAAATAATTCCTTCACATATATTTTTTATTTTCAACAAAGAATACAGAAAAATGGAATTCTAAATAAGTTAGGTACCATTAGGTACTGTACGAATATCGTTAGTTATTGAATAAAGTTTTCCTGTGATGATGATTATAAAAAAAAGGTACTTGCTGGCTTTACTTCGCCAAATAAAGTTTCCAGAAGAACACACGTAGTAGGTACGGTGAACCAATTTGATTTCTAGGCCACTTGGTACCTTGTCACAGTGATATTAATATGATAGCTCTAGCGGCTATAATATTGATTCTAACTGCGACAAGGTACGAAGTGCCCCAGAAATCAAATTGGTTGACTGTACGTACCTATTTATGATCTAAACAGAATTTGATATTTATTATTGCGATAATAAAAAAAGCCAATAAATGCTTTTATTGGAATATAACTTTTTTTTAACCAATCAGATCACACACAAACTCATAACTCCCACGGGAGTTATAAAATTCTGCTATAATTGCTTTATACGCACGCGTGCAATAACACACTTTACGAGCAAGTGTGTGTGTTCAGATAAAATATTGCTCTTACGAGTATATGAAGAATTTACTTAGATATTTTACAATAATTAAGGGATATGCAAAACCGTACAATTATTAAGAGTGTACAATCGAGGTCATAAATATGTTTTCACACCACCTGGTGGACAATGCCCAGTTATATATCAATGCAAACCTTACCGAAAGAAAATCATGCTTACCGAAAGCAAACCATGATAACCCTAGTTTGCCGGGTTGTAATATTACTTATATGAATCTCATTACAACCCTCGGGTAATAATGTGATATCACTTTTCATAGTTGCTATTGTTATTCCCTTAAAGTCTAATTTCGTGAAGTCCGCACGGCGGCGAGCAGACGGCATACCGGCGTCGTGTTTTGTTTTGTTTGGAACGCCGCGTTCGAAATAAAACACGGTACCGGTGCGCTGATAAGTTGTTTTTTTTTTCAAATGAGTTTATAACTAGTATTTACAAAAACGAACTGTTTTAAATACACTATTTTTCTGTTTTTACTTACTTACGGTTCAGGTTCAATGGATAAATTGTCATTTGGTGGACCATCATCAGATTCAGATTCATTTATTTCATTAATGTAATTTACAATATAAGTTTGCATCGATGTCAAAAATATAAGAATTCACATAATGATCGACAAGTTAGATATAAATAAATAAAGAAAATAATGAGATAATGAAATGAAAATATTCTCCTAATAAGGATCTTCTTAACATAATTGAATACGCGCGCGACGACCGCTTTAGCTTAGTTGGTAGTGACCCTGCCTACGAAGCCGGTAGCTCTAGTATAAGTTTTTTCGAAACATTAACTAATTCGAACGCGTTTGCGTTTTGTCTCAAAATGTATGAAAACGCTCTCACCGAGTTTGAAATACGCGCGTTCATCGGTTAGCAACAAATGTTAAAATACTCGCTGTTTTAGTTTCCACTAGTGACCATCTGACCACCAGAGGCGCTGTTCACGTTTTTCTACCACTTTCATACATTTTGAGACAAAATGCAAACGCGTTCGAATTAGTACCTAAGTTCATTTATTACCAAATTATGAGATAGACTGTGAATAAATCACCAAAATAACGTCATCATACGATCCGAAAGATACCCTACCTGATATAATTATAAAATAACAAATTAAAATAAAACTAAAACTAACCTAAAAATAACCTAAATATACCTAATAAAAACCCTAATCTAAAAAACCGCCAGTGGGTAACGTTCCCAAAGTGCTGGGCGAATTAGTTAATGTTTCGAAAAAACTTATACTAGAGTTACAGGGCATTTATTTTTGTGATGAGCACGAATATTTGTTCTTGGGTCTTGGATGTTTTCTATGTATTTAAGTATCTATTTATCTATATAAGTATGTATATCGTCGCTTAGTACCCATAGTACAAGCTTTGCTTAGTTTGGGACTAGGTTGATTTGTGTAAGATTGTCCACAAATATTGATATCGATATTGATATCGATATTGAATACAAAAATTATAGTATAGGTACAAATTGAATTAAGGACAACGATGGCAATACAAATAAATAGCGAAGTCAAATCAAATATCATTTTACAAACGTAAACAAATGTCAGGATCCTCATGATCATTTGCAGAATGAATCGGAGTAGTATTGAAACAACAAGTGTTATACGGCCTCTTAAAACTCCAACTATAATTATTATTATTAAATTTAAGAGTTATCCTCTTGTCGGTGGAGTATTTTCCATTTTTCCCTGTCGCACGCCAGCCCTTTGACTTCTTGATACGACACGACGCCAACTATTTCTCTTATTTGGTCCATGTAACTGCGCCTTGGTCTTCCCCTGCCTCGCCTTTCTTCTATCTTTCCTTCCAAAATGGTCTTGAAGAAGTTGTCGTGTCGTATCAAATGTCCAATCATTTTTCCCCTTCTATTGTTGATAGTGTTTAACAACGTTCTTTTCTCTTTCACTCTATGTAATAGACAAGTATAATAGATAAGTATAAATAAAACTGCCTTACAGGTTGTGTGTCTCTATGTGTCCGCACTACTCTGTGCAACGGGAATCGGCTCAAGCTCGGTGCAATAGTACATTACTGCAGAGACCAGTAAGTAAGCCATCCATCCAGGATGGCACTTACGGTCGAAGCTTGTATAGTGCTTTTCTCAAAAATGAAACAAATTGTATGAATAACGGTTAATAGTACCTGCATTCTGACCAACTAGTACTTTCATGTTCCGCTTTGCACTTGATGAACTTTTTATAAATGGTCAAATACCACCTTAGACTTGGATGGAAGTATTTTTTTCAGTACCTAGTGATATCTGTGTATGTATTGCAATCTGATTCATCTACATAAACTCATTTTTATCAATTATACTTCTTACTTTATATATTAAATCAATGAAGTCAATCCCGTCAAAATACAAGTGAACTTTTTTTAGCTAGATGTTGTGTTAAGACACTGATATTATGCCACAACCCCAATAGAATAGATTTATAAAATCGTATTTAATTAATCGTAAATAGAATCGTATTTATTTTATGTTTACTTTTAGTATTTAATTTCATTTAATCTATTCATGTTAATTTCTAAATTAGTCTCGAAATAGTTAAAAACATGATTGAACTGTATTTCCCGCCAATTCACATCGTGCAATACGGACACGTCAACCTCCATGGTACCTACATTTTTTTTAAATGTCAAAAACTGCCATCTTTATTTTCTAGTTCTAAATTCAAATATTATGATATGTAATGGGATTTACATACTTACTTCCCGGACAGTAGGTGTTACTTCCTGGACACTTCTGGCAACTGTCCAGGATGAGCCACTTTCGAATACTATCTTCACAGATGTTATGAGAACATTACATATTATTTTTGAGAAAACTTCCAAACTAGATAAGTAAACAAATATCTGACAACAGCGCTGTGCCTCGAGCGAAGCGAAGTCGCAACGCCGCATTCACTTTCATATTTGTGGGTAGAAAAATTTGACGAGTGTTCACGGCTCACATATGTAGGTAATATGTGAGATTTGAAAAGCAACTTTTTGCTTTTTAAAAAAATACTACACATTTTTATATACATTTTACTTGCTTTTTCATAAAAATATTCACTGTCATGATCAAGACTGGCAGTTATTTACTATCAGTGCTAGAATAAGCGCCTACCATTTTATACGAAGCAAAGTTTTCAAGTTTGAAATTCATATTACAATACTTAGACGATTATTAACTACAACAGAAAATAGGTTAAATCCTCAAAAATAACTGAGCTTAATTTGGAAACTTAGAATTCTGTCGTAACCGAATAATGCTTGCACACATTTTGTTTTTAATGTTTCTTAAGCGTGGTTTTTTGTCGTAATTACAATGTATGTGAACAAACTAACTACAACAGCAAATACTCAAGGGTATGCGTGTCCTAAATATGTACTTTGCAGGTCATTACGTTCAATATATTCTTCAAATATTCTGCACAAAAACACCTCGATTTCAATACTTTGCCCACCTCTTCACCTTAATCAGAAGATTCAGGCTCTGTTGTCTGCAGTCTTCACCCTCTTGGCACAAACATATTCCACTCTCATCTTACCACTGTGTTCCCACTACATTTAATGTCAGTTCAAATATATAACTAAATAATGTTGCCAGCTATATTTTATAACAATGTGTTCATACGAACTTACCACAAGTTTCGCGAAGGTCTGCGACAACTTCTCGGGGAAAACAATCTCTTCGAATACGAAGATAAACAGTGAACATTGCCGGCCCATGAACATTGTTTCATGAAATCTTTGTCAAACAAATAATCAACAAGCTTGTAGGCAGCATTCAATCGTTTTGAATTCGATTTACAAACCAACGAAAAGGTTCTTTTCAGCTCAGTTTTTTTGGTTGGATCTGTTAAAAATAGTTTACATTCGAGTTCTGCAAAATCTTTTACATTTGCTACAGGCTTCCCAGATACATTTCCGTTGACATTCGTGTCCTTCCGTGACAACACTGTCTTTATAAAATCATCCATTCTTATATTCATTCTAGCTCGTTCAGTTGACATTTTCTCCTGATTTTCGCTTAATATTTTTTGATTCTCCATTATTGTGTTGAGTATAACCAAAGCGTCATGGTGCGACTATTGTCGAATTGCCTAGCTCTCGTACGACATATACGATTTTATTTTTCTTCTTATCGCCCCGTATATGGAACCAGATAAAATACGCATACGAACGGGTGATATTCTGTATACCACTAACGGTGTATATCAAATTGTCCGAAGTTCTCGTTCTAGCTTGATATGCCGTGATTTTAAAGTATGATAGTGCTTCAAGAAAACCCCTTCTACCCCCATTTTACCAATGTTTAGGTATAATAACATCATTGATGCGTCGTGCGATGCTGTTGTTTGTGGGAAGCAATTGTATATTTAGTAAAGGTTTTCCAACCGTTGTTGAACCTTCTGATCGTTTGGACTTAGCAATCGTTTATTTCATAGAGGTAGGTATTTGTTAATCGTCGGTTGTTTGTGGCGAGCAATTGTTTATTTAGTGGAGGTTAAATCATTCTTGCCTCTAAAATGTGCTTGAGAGATGATCCACTGGTCACCCCTGATAGTTTGGTGATATCAATATTAGCTAATTCATCACGCTTATTTGCCCATACGATCCCCTCATTGTGACGCAGATGAAGATGATTCAGTGCCTCAAATTCATTATTGAAATTTTGTTGCATATCTCTGTGGATTAAGTTCAAGTACTTTGTTGATACTTACCGTTTTTCTCGTCGCTAATTTTTAAGCGGTTGTAATAACAAAGAATTGCAACCAAGCTGGGCGGTCTACCTTAGCCATAGGAGCACCACTGTTAAAAAATAGCATTGGATAATGATCTGTGCAGTTGTCTGGTGTATTCAGTAGAAAATGGTTCTAATCCAGATATTTTGCAATGTTGGTTTACGCTCTTTGTCTTAGTGCGGAGTATAGGCAAAAGCTTTGTAAGGGATTGTGTGATCCCATGGGTAGGTACGGTGTTCTTGCAATTACTTGATACATAACTGTTAAATGCACATTTAATTTTTGGAGTTTCTGAATAATTTTACTATCCTCCACCTTAGGCAGATAGCCACAAAGTGCATTGACAAGTCTACTTCTACGACGCTGAAATTCTTTTCTTGCAGCTTTTCTTGTAATGCTTGACAAGCATGACAGTGCCGTTCGATTAAACAATCTTCTTACTTGTTGCCTCTCTCAGTTTGTTTTGATAATTTCGACCTTGATGGATTGAAAACAAAAACAATTTCGACGTGTTTTATTATGTACACAGGTTGCGACGATTCTAATTCCAGACGGTCGCCACTTGTTGCGGATTCGCTAATTAATATTCCTTTGATGGTATTGAAAAACACTGCCTTTATACTTGATAAAACTGTTTTTATTTTCTCTTAATAACACAACGTAATGTTACAGCGAAATCGGAGCTTCGAGTGCAACCAATAGACAAACAAAACAGAGCTGCGGGCATTGACAATATACATAAAGGCGTATACACACGCACCAACAATCCTTAACAGTGGTCTGTGTTTTTCTTTTGTATTGATGATTGTCTATGAGGACAAGGTTTGTTTGAAATAAAAGATAAATTACCATTGAGGATTTACTTCACGTATAATACAGAGTTCTAGCGACGTGCGTGTGGTATGTATGGAATATAGTGGGAAAAGAGGGCGACGCCGCCGCGTCGGCGGCTTTATGCCGAAAACTTTGGCGCTGTAGCGCATGCGCGGGATGCGCTACTCCATTGGTCGATTCATCTCCTCGGTGTTGCAAGCCGCAACAATGATGTTGACTCTATTTCTATCAGCTTTCTTTAATAATCTCGGGAGATTTAAGACAGACAGTCAACTTTTTTCCATTTTATATTTTTGGAGTCTTGTATATTTTTTATTGTTATTCTTTTTCACAAAACCCGCATATAACTGGTTCGGCAATGCCTCCATACACTATCTCGCTTTGGTTCTACGATGATATATAACTTAATTATTATATAAATTAATTAGTGATAAGCATTAATGTATACGCTTAAATAAAACGAAAACAAATCCTTTGCGGTAAAGACGAAAAGAGATACATTACCAGTACTACTAACACCTACTTACCGTTACTTTCATCCCGATCTGTAAATTTTCCCGAATATGACAGAAACGTGCTTATAACCTGCAAAAGCACAATAAATGCACAATTCCGAATGCCGAAACATAAAAACGAATAGTTGTGCTATTTTATTCACACATAACATACAAGTTAAAATATTACATTCTTGACATCAGCTACTGACGTCGATATATTTGCGTGGCGATGGGCGACTGTGTGCAGTGAATGTATGAGGTTTTGTGAGAGGATGGATGATAGATGTTCAACTGTAAAAATTTAGTATATATTTTATTTTCCTATTTTAAATCATAATGTAATTCTACTTTATATTTTATAATTTTGTTTTCTTTTGTAAATGTTTTTCTTATGTTGTGTTATACATGATTTAATTGTAATTAACTTGCATGGCGCATTAGTTAAACACTGTAATGCTATGTAAACGTGTTATCAATAAATAAATAAATATAAATTACATAATTAAAATAATCACAAATGAAAATAACGGTCAAATCTTACTTTATGCGTAATTTTTCGGCACCGACTCATTACGTCCACAACCTGGCGGCACAGCGCCGTGAGCGCAACTAAGGGGAGGGGGGGGGGTTCAAAATGGCACATTTCGGTGAAGCAGCCGTCAGTGTAGCCAACATAACTCGTTCAAAAACTAATTTGTTACGTTCATCCCGTGTTACTTTCATACCTGGTCTCCCCTACCCATTTGATTATTGAATAAAACATTTTTTTTTTTCATAGGAGGAAAAACGCTACACAGGACTTTTCAGCTGAGAAGAGCGATGGCTTACGGCTGCGCTTTCTTTATTCTAGTTCGCATATTTTATATGGTTAATTACCAAGGACGCTGCAAACAAGTTTAATCCGAAAGTTTTTAATAATACTGTGAAGGACGACTGAATAAATAGTGTACATCTATAGATAAGGATCGCGTTGTGAATAGCTAATTATAGTATAGTTTTAAGTCAATTTCACTAAGCATAAAACATATATGTAATTAATTGTAATTTTGAATAATTTGACATTAATATTCTGTTTTGTTTCAAATTCTGTTGACATCTAAATTGGCTTTACAAATAAATAAGTATTAGTATGAGTATTTTTCATAATTGTCAATATAACTATAAGGGTCGGTTGCACCAACATATGAACACAGGCCGGTCATCGTCAAATATGGCGCCGGCAGCTGTCATCCCATAGAAACTTGTCAAACTTTCCATACAATCAGATTTGACGAACACCGCTTACGATTACAGACGGTTTGGTGCAACCCAGCCTTAGTCTTAACTTCGTGAGCTAGAGCGTACTAAGTGAGTATAAAATCAATCAATTGCTGATGAATATAAACGACGGTTTGTTACTGTATTATCGTTAGAAATTAGAGATGTGATGAAGAGTAGTATACCTGTTTTAGAGGTCCCACGGATCGGCAGCGCGTCTGTTCTGTACTGCCAGACACTTGAGGAGAGCGAGGGGCTGGGTGCTGATAATTGAAAACAACTCGCATAGTCTTGAAGCGGTTCATTTATTTCTCAGAATAAATGATTTCTTCTATATGATTACATTATTATCAATAATGATAGGATTAAACCAACTTACCGGAAGTGAAGTTCTATCTATTTCCTTCTTTGAAAGGGAATTGAGAATGTTTGAAAGCCCCCCAATGGCCAGGCCCAGCTCCTGCTGCCTGTCCTCCAGCAGCTTGTCTCTGTTTCTTGATGGGGCATTTAATAATGCTGTCAATTCTGAATTGAGCTTGATTGAGCTTAGGTGCGTGTTTATAGGGTTTGTAACATCACTGTTAGCAAAGCCGTCTGGGCACAGTGGGATCGCGTGACATGAGTAGCACTACTAAAGTAAACGCCAACAACTTTCAGTATAATCACTTATATTATGTTCAGATAATACAGGGATTATTGCATTAACTTCTTATTATGTATATGATAGTTGTAAAGATAAAATTGTATAAAATATAAAATAAATGGGACGCTCACAACTTATACCTAGGACGACAGGAGATCAAAAAGAATGTAGACAGCATGCCACAGATTAACATCAATGTACGGCATAGACAAATAATATAATTCTAACAATCACTAGCAATAGAGGACGTCACTAGGTGTAGCCGCCATGTTGTTGCCAAAAGATCTTCTGGAATGAAAAACTCTGCTAAAATTATTGAACTTTTTACATTTAAGACATTCTTTGCCGTAAGCTGGACAGTGGTTTAAGTTGTGTGATGTGCCACAGTTTCTACAATTTTTTATGTGTTTCGTTTGAAGTACAAGTACATATGATTCCTCGCTTGTGTGTCTTTCCTCAATGTACTTTATTGAAGCTTCGGCACTCAAAATGAACTTCATTACATGATCCAGAGTTAGTTTCAGTGTTGCCAGAGGACCCCCACCAAAAAGCACGTTCGGGTATGAAAAAAAGCACGTTTTTGGGAAAAAAAGCACGTTTTTTTTATTTTATCACTTTTCAAACAAAAATGCACATTATAATGGTTTATACCTTAAAAGTGCTTGTCTTACTGCATTGTACGTACTTTAATGTTACTGTAAGTAGATCTGACCTGACATCTGACAGCGATAATAAGTCCTTAGAGTGAACGTCAACGTCAAATGTCTGAACTCTGAACTCTCTGAAGATAAGTAGGTAAGGCAGGGCAGTAGTTATCGACCAATTCGACCTGAAATATTAAATGTTAAATATATAGATACATATCAAAACATTCAAAACATAACCACATCATAATACAAATTATTATTTAGGTACTGTATTTACCTCTATCATAATTATTTGCCATTATCAGTATTTGCAGTTTGCATTTAAAATAAATCATTGTATTTATGACCAAGCAGTGGGCGATTACTGGCTGAAAATGATGATGTATGTATGTATGTAATAACTTTATTGTACACAAAAAAAGCACAAAAAATACAAACAAATAAGGACATTTTGGTACAAAGGCGAACTTATCCCTAAAAGGGATCTCTTCCAGTTAACCTTTGAGCATGATGATGATGAATCAAAAATCAAATTTGTTGTAATTAATAATATTTCCATGGTGTGATAGTAACACTCTCCTTGATTCTGAAACAAAACGAATAATATGAATACAAATCAGAAGTAGGTATCAAAACAAACATGGAACAACACATTCTCATAATACTTTGTTCAAATTAAGAGGCCGTCAAAGTTTGCGCTTTCATCATTTTCACGAAATCTTACTCGATAGATGGCGTTGGCGAGCTATTTACAATAGTCAAGCATCGATCACCTCACCAGTTACCCCTAGTATATCTTGACACTAGGACACGTAATAACTACACGCAATCGGAGGTCTGACGCATTGGTTCTCCTACGGTGAGGTCAAAGCGTTGCGGAATATTACTTAATTACCTAAGTAACCTACTGTCTGGCGTAAAAATCTTGATCGTTTTGTTTACTTAAAAATGAATATTACTTTAGTATGAAATAATAGTTGTTGTCAATGTAATTATTAAAGAACATTCAAAGAAGTTCACATATATATATATATACAAGTAAATAAAATGCCCGTTTTGATTCGAAAATATGTATACATATGGTACGATCACATGCCGTACGTTTTATTTAAAAAAATGTAGTTTGATTTATTTAGACTCAGCATCACGGCGTTCAGCTATGAAGAAAACTATAAGCAATAATTGATTTTTAGTTCGTTTAGACATTCTGCCACTACTATTATAAAAAAAAAACAAATCTCAAAAATAAGACGGAACGGAAATGAGACGGATATATAATAAAACGGAATTTGAGAAGATTTTATAAACATAACCGAAAGTATTGAAACGTCTAAAAGTTCATGCTTTCCCGCCGTTCCATCTTTTTTAACAGAATCGCAACATCGCAAGTGTATTTTTCCACCGAAAAGCGCAAATTATTTAAGAAACATACAAAAATGTAGCGTTTCCAACAAAAAAAATACTAATTGAATTGGCTGAATACGACCGGGCCTCTACTCTGAAAGTTGTGTTTTTCTGCGGCCGAATTTTGGTGGATAGAATCGTGCGGCTACATTTTGAGCATCTACGTACTTTATCAGATGCTTATTGTAGCATTCTGAGAGACAATATGTATTTCGCAGATCTACATAGTACCAGTGGCGGAGCGTCCATACAACTCGATTCCCACCGGCTTGCCTAAGTTTCAGCCAGTCCAAATCTTTTACTACGGCTCATAAAGAATAAGAAAGGCTAAATTGTTTCCGGCTTCCCTAAGAATACTTTTGACGCGCCGCCACTGCATAGTACTACCTAGGTACATACTTTGACAAATGTCTAGTTGCTAAATAATTACCTTCCAGTAGCTCTAGTATAAGTTTTTTCGAAACATTAACTAAATCGAACGCGTTTGCGTTTTGTCTCAAAATGTATGAAAATGCTCTCGCCGAGTATGAAATACGCGCGTTCATCGGTTAGCAACAAACGTTATACTCGCTGTTTTAGTTTTCACTAGTGACCACCAGAGGCGCTGTTCACGTTTTCATACCACTTTCATACATTTTGAGACAAAATGTATGAAAGTGTTCGAATTAGTTAATGTTTCGAAAATACTTATACTAGAGCTACAGGTGCCACTAGAGCCACTATGCTGATCGCTGACTTTAATCATAATGAAATGCTCATCAAAATAAAGCATTTTTCTAAATATAAAAAAGTCACGATTAGACAAATAAATTAAATCCACCAAGTATCAAGGACAGTACTTGAAAATCAAATGACAACTGCGTTATCAGCTATGTGATTCATAAGTTGTCTCGATTTAGTTCACAATTACGTTCCTAGTATACTTTGACTGCGACTTTCATAGTAAATACACATAATGGGAGGTCACAATTTGTATTGGTTTGTTTGAGGGGGTTGTGGTAAGCTTTGTGAATAGCCACAAAAAAACGGTATATACGTCCTCCTCCGACGGCCGCTCGGCCGGTACTGAGTCACCATGACCGTGTCAATGAAAATGTCGTAAAAAAGGCATGTTGTAAATCATTTAGAATTAATATATTTCTATCTAAGTTGCTACTTTTTATTATCTCAAGTCATAAAATAGAAGTTATTTTATCATAGTCATATGCTCAAAAACCTTTTTATTAGCTTTAATATTACTAAAAGATGCAATGAACTTTGAAGTTTTTCAGAAAATTTACCAATTTTAATATTCTTTTTTTATAACATATTTGTATGAAACTTGTAAAAACCCTTCCACTCATCCCTAAGAAGAGTATCTATTGCACATGTGCATATTTTTTTCAAGCCGGGTTGGCACCAATATTTAGCTTAACTAGGTCGTTTTTAAAGCCTCTTCAAGCGCAAATCGAGGAAACAGCTGTTAGGTTAAGCAAGATTATTCGAAACCAAATAAGAAAATTTAAAAAGTAGCACACTTATTCCATTCAGAATGAAATGATCTCTCATAATCTGTAATAAAATGTATATAAATACTAATAGATTATGAGATACGACCTCATCAATCTTAGCCAAATCGTCAGAATATGTTATACGGAGCCTTAATAGCTAACATATTTACCTTTATATCATAAATTATTTGCAATTAAATGAAAACAAATGATTGTATTTATAGCTATGGTATGGCACCAATTAATCAGCATTGATCTGTAACAAAAAATCATTCTTGATTTTATTGAAACTACAAATATATTGTTGTAATACAGTTACTTAAATTCTTATTTACTTACCTGTATTATTCACAGCCAACCATTGTAGTTTACATCAAAAGTTTTGATTTTTATTAAGGGGACAAAATCAAATATAATTAATATTATGCCCGTGGTGAGAAAGTGACACTCTTCTTGATTATGGTAATGGTATGGTCTGGTACCAATTATTCATGTTATTGATCTGAAATAAAAAATTACATTTGATTTTATTGAAGCTAGAAATAAATGGTTGTAATAATGTAATCCAGTTAACAATTGCCTGTTTACTTACCTGTATTATTGACAGTCAACAACCATTGTAGTTTGCCTCAAAATATAAATTTTTATTAAGAAGGCAAAATCAAATATAATTAATATTATGCCCATGGTGAGACAGCGACACTCTTCTTGATTCTGAAACCACAACAATATTAATCAATCAATTGCCAGTAATTACTGACTAAATAAAGCTCATAACTAGTAATTATTAGAAATCTGTTTGGTAGTTAATTGAAAATGATTGAATAAAAATAAGTTAATTTAAACACAGTAAGATGATATTAATTTTTAATTGAAATTATAAAATATTATTATTATATTAGTAAATTATACCAGCCTTTAATATTGTATTTTCATTTTCAGTAACTTTGCTGAAGGTTCAAATGTGGTAGCGTCGGGTATCTGCTGTTTCACGTGCATCAAAGCCTCTATCGTGTCTGTGTTAAGCCTATTTCTGTGGTCAGTTTTTATTAGTTTCAGCTGGCTAAAAATGCGCTCTACACATGCGTTCGAAAAGGGCAGCACAAGTAAAAGGGTTATGACTTTTTTAAAGTTTTTATAAGAGGGTTCCTGAACAGTATTTTTTATTTCGAATATTTTCTGCCAGTACTCGTCTGCTTCTAAATTCTTTATGTTTGGTTCTGTGTCGTTTAACAGGGCATGGTTTCGCCATTCTTTATGAAGTTCTTGTTCATCTACGTGGGTTTTTAAGACAGGGAATCGATTTAAAACTGAACTTAAATCTTTTAATGTAAATTCAAGTGCATTGGTTGGTTCCACAACTTCGGATATGATCTGAAAGATAGGATCACTGAAGTCGAATCTTGTTAAAACCTGTTTTATAAGCTCTATATAAAAAGACAAACAGGATTTTCGGAATTGCTCTATCTCTGCGTCTGGTCTTGGCACTTCATTCTTTAACTCATCTATTGAGTGCTGTGCTGCTACTCCCAAGTAATTTTTTTCAAGTGGTAGAAAGTGCCTTGGATTTGAGTATTCGATTTTTAATGAATCGGTTGTTTTGCAGTGATGAAAGTCCATGTAGTTGCAACTAATTGTTTTTATTAATTTTACTACTTCTGGTTTGATTTTGTGAAGCAATGGTTTCTCCGATTGAAATAATTTATTGAAATCATTTAAAAGCTCTAAGTTGTATGTCATGAATTCCAAATATATTTTTGTAAATCTATTGTTTAGAGCTAATATGATGTCTTCTGTAACTTTACTAGGATCTTCTAATAATTCAAGTCTGAAATATTCTGTTAACACTGAGTATTGCTCTAAGGTTCTGTCTACACATGCCTTCAGTGAAAGCCATCGTGTGTTACTTGGGCTTAAAATTTTATGTATGTCAACCTGAAAAAACTCCTGAAATTCTTTTAGTTTGTGTTGCCTGAGGGAACTTCTGCTAAAGTGAGATCCCACAGTCCTCAAGAAGTCTTCTATTGACCTAGGCAGTTTCAAGCAGGCCTTCGATGCAACCAGGTGGATCATATGACAGCTGCATTTTACACAGGCCACATTAGGCACCCTTTCTTTTAAATGCGAAAATACAGAGTTGAATTGCCCAACCATGCTATTGGTCGTATCTGACGCGAAACCGACAAAATTGTTTATTGGAATATTATGGCTGTCCAACCATCTGATCAATTCATTGCATAAGTAATTTGCTTTTCCAGAATCTACTTCATATAGGCTTAGAAATTGAGTTTGCACTTTACTAACTGTTTCATCATAGAATATAACTGACAGGGCACATTGCTTTTTTATTGTATTATCAGTTGTTTCGTCCATAATTATACTAAAAAAGTCATTTTTCAATTTTTCTACAAGTTCTGTGGAACATGTTGCACCTAGGACACTGGTAATTGTTTTTGTAGCTTTGGTGCGTCCCAAAGTTACCAGTTTAGCTATATTGCTGTCAGGGAAAGTGTTTTTTATGAAAGGTATTAAATCATCCGCTAGGGATAGAGGTAAGTTGTGTTGGGCTAAGAAAGCACTTATTTTCAATTCTGCTCTCTTAGCCAATTCTTCGTCTTTTTTTGGAGCCATGAGTTGGGTAATAGGCCGGGTGTTACTTGAGGCTGCCATATTCTGCTTATGCTTTGCAGTTTCCATGTGCCGTGTAATTGATGGCTTGTGATTCAAAATATTGCAATGGCACGCCTTACAGAATGCTATTATTTGGCTATGTTGTTCCCTTTTGCTTAGCCAGTTTTTAAACTGACTGATTTCTAGCCATTTGTCACTGAATTTATACCCACTTTGACCGCTACTTGTACTGCCACTTGTACTAGGTACATCATTTGTTTTTTGTTTTTTAGCAGGTGGAGGGCCATCTTTATCCATTTTTAGGGTTCCGTATCAAAAAGGTAAAAAAGGAACCCTATTGGTTTCACTTTGTCTGTCTGTCTGTCTGTCTGTCTGTCTGTCTGTCACATCGCTAAATATCTCAGGAACTACTTATCCTATCGAATTGAAATTTGGAATAGTTATAAACAAGGGTAACCCAGATACATAGACGATGGTTTTTTAAATTATTTTATTTTATTTTCTGTGAATAATGACAGATAAAAGGGGGTTCAAAATTTTTAAAGTCTGGCAACTATATCAAGTGGGGTATCATATGAAAGGGCTTGACTTGTACATTCTGAAACAGTTTTTAGTTTTTTTTTCGTTGGGGAAATTTCGATTTACGAGGGAAAATGTAAAAAAAAATACCATTCCCCCCCCCTTATCTCCGAAGTTTAAGAAGAAAAAATTTTGAAATTATTACACAACATTAATATGCATGTATATTTTACAGGAAAAATATAGCCGTAGCCCTATGTAGGTTTTCTTTTTTTTAATCATCAAAAAACTCTTCGATACTAAGTTTGTAATTTAATCACCTTTGTATATATTTTTGTTTTATATTTAAATTTACAAAATTACGTTTAAAATACCTTCTTTCAAATAAAAAAACAATTATTGAAATCGGTTGATGTGATAAAGAATTATCCTTGAAAAATCAACCTACGTACTAAGTTATTCAGTCGCGCAAATTAGTAACACAATGCGCCGATAGATGGTGCTGTCATGTTTTTTTAAGATTGTTCCTGAATTAATGGGGTCGGGACGGGTACAGAACTACATATACAAGAACTGTGTACGGAACCCTCGGTGCGCGAGTCGGACTCGCACTTGACCGGTTTTTTATTTATTGTATATGCTTGAAGCACACTTTAAAAATCATGCCGTGCAAGTCATGCATCACAAACATAAAAAGGAAAAGAAAAACAGCAAAATTAATGACTTAGAAAGTGCTTTATCCATTTTAAAAAACTTGTTAATTTGTTAGTTAATGGTAATGTTAATCTATCATATTGATAATTACAAAACTGAAAATAGACTAGGGCTATTAAGGAAAAAAAGTCGAGTTATGCAAATTTTAAGTAGGTATCGGAAATTCATTTTATGTCACACCTGGCCATAAAGTGGAAATTATCGCACGCTCCGCGCGCGAAAAAACCCACTTCCTGGCGAGGGGGTGACATAAAATTTTGTACTTACCACGGGCGATAGTAAAGAAAGCCTCAGATCGCATATTTATCGCCCTTGCCTTCGGCTCGGGCGTAAAAAACCTGCGATCTGAGACATTCTTTGTTTTATCGCCCTTGGTAAGTAATGTACTATTATATACGTAAGGAATATTATATTATATTAGGATACGACAAGCCACATATGTCCGTTAATCACGAATAATAATATAAACAAATGAATTGTATGTATTGAAAAATAACAAATATGGCCGAATTTAAGGTCGTATATTTCAGAATCTCCTTATCTGAATGAAACGTAGGTAAAATACATACTTAACGCAGTGACTTTCTCCTAAATAGATATTCAGTCAATACAGTTCAGTTTTGATTTAAAACTTTGAAATAAAAACACTGCAAACACAAGCTTAAAGAAAAATTGAATAAGTACAAATTTTTATGGCTTACCTGATTCTTGAGAAACAGTTTTGCGTTGATCACTTTCTTTTGTGGTTTTATAGCTTTTATTTTGCTATGAACAGGACTCAAACTATTGACTTTCACTTTGTTTTGTTTTTGTTATTGTTTACAAGCAAAGTAGAACCTCTCAGAGAAACGAAAACAAATAGAGACGTCACGCACGTCAGACGAATCGAATCACTATTCCGCGCACACTTGCAGGGGTAAAAAAATATCCGGTGACCAAAAAAGTTCGTGCGGTTTTAATGATAAAAATCAAAGTCTCGTAAGTTTTTTTATAAAACGATTTATTCATTTATATAAGCACCCTCGCATTCTACAATTCTTTCCCAACGAGATACAAGTTTATATATCCCATCCTCATAAAAGCTTTTACTTTTCGAAGCAAAAAAATTGGCAACCTCCTCTTCGATATCAACTTGATTTCGAAATTTTTTATCCATCATATGATTATTTAAAGCCAAGAAAAGGTGATAATCTGTTGGAGACATCAGGAGAATACGGAGGGTGGGGTAGTAACTCCCATTTTAAATCATTAAGTTTTTCCAGAGTGAGCTTGGCAACATGTGGTCTAGCGTTATCTTGTAAAAATATTACTTTATTCCGGTTAACTAGTCCAGGCTGCTTCTGAAGTAAGGATTTGTGTACTCGATCAAGCTGCATCGTGTAGAGTTTAGCAGTAATAGTCTGACCCTCGGGAAGAAACTCGTAGTGTACTATACCAGCAGCAGTCCACCATACACAAAGCATGATCTTCTGGCAATGGATTGGCGTCTTCAAAGTATGTGGTACTGGTTGGTTTGGGGACAACCAATGGTGGGTTCGTTTTGTATTATTGTACATAATCCATTTTTCATCAGCTGTAAGCAAACAGTCCAAAAACGGCTCGGTTTTATAGCGCGAAAGCATTGATGAACAAACTGATACTCGATGAAACCTGTGTTCGTCTGATAATTCATGAGGGACCCATTTACTTAACTTCCATGATTTACCCAACTGATGTAAGTGCAAACGAATTGTTTCATCACTAACACCAAACATTTGCGAAAGTTCCTGGCAAGTTAACTTTGTGTTGTTTTCAATGGCAGCCCTTAATTCTTGATTGTCAATAACAGAGGGTCTTCCCGAACGAGGTGAATCTTCAAGCGACTCATCACCAGACAAGAACTTTTTAAACCACTTTTGTGCAGTGCGTTCTGATAATGCATCTTCACCGAATGCCGTACATATTTTACGAGATGCCTCTGCAGCCTTGGTGCCGAGTTTAAATTCATAGAGCAAACAAGCCCGAATCACATTAGTATTAACTGACATTTTAGACAAAAATAATTAACTTATGAAAAGCGTGTTAACACAATAGAGTGCATCAATAAACTGACGAGTCCGTGCATGTTATATTGGTACTAAATATTGGGCGCTAGAAATCGAAACGAGTTCAAACATGTCTTTATAGTGAGCGACGACTAAAACCGCACGAACTTTTTTGGTCACCTGATACTTCATATTAGACCGTGTACACATTGTACGACACTAACGGTGCTTGCTTCAAGTTGCAGGACAACGGCCGGGACGGCCTGTCCTGCAACTCAACCACAGGTAAGACATAACTTTTAACTTGAAGGGTGTCACTGTCATCAAAGCGTAGGTGAGATGAGAAAGATTGTTTGAGTACAAAACCACATTTATAATTATAAAATTTTGTAGTTCTATATAAAATATAAAATATTCTGTATAAAAGCGTCAGCTCACTTAAAAAAGCACGGTTTTAGCACGTTTTTGGAGAGCGCACGTAAAAAGCACGCTCGGGTCCAAAAAAGCACGTAAAACCGTGCTAAAAAGCACGTTCTGGCAACACTGGTTAGTTTGGTTTCGTCTTCGGCCATTAAGAGGAGGGGTAGGGCAAGCTCTCTCCATACAGACTTTGTGCAGGATTTACTTCGTTTGTGTTTGCATTAAAGTTATAATTTTTGGTCAGTATGCTTATTTTTCTGATAGCTATTTCGTGATGTAATTTTTTTTTATTAACTTTTTTTTTTTTTTTTGTTTTTTTTTGAAATATTTGAAAATTTTTACATCACGATCTTCGATTCTTCGCATATCTAATATTTACAACCAAAAAAATATTATATTTGTTAGTGCCAAAACCGACGAATAAAACGTGCACAAAGTTTGTATGGGGAAGGCCTTGCCCTATCCTGCGCCTTAAGCGGGCTCTAAGGTTATTATGAGGAGGGGTAGGGCAAGCTCTCTCCATACAAACTTTGTGCAGGATTTACTTCGTTTATGTTTGCATTAAGGTTATGATTTTTGATCAGTATGCTTATTTTTCTGATAGCTATTTCGTGATGTATATATATATTTTTTTTTTTTGACATATTTGAAAATTTTCACATCACGATCTTCGCATATCTAATATTTACAACCAAAAAAATATTATGTTTGTTAGTGTCAAAACCGACGAATAAAACGTGCACAAAGTTTGTATGGGGAAGGCCTTGCCCTACCCTGCGCCTTAAGCCCAGAAATTATCTTGCTTATTGTAAGTTCCTCCCGCAAGGCTCCCAGCTCGCATCGAATACCCAAATTGATCACATTTTGAAAGTATTCCTCCAGGGACATGTCGCCCTGTGACTGTGAAAAACTCGTTTCGAGCGATTGTAAGGCTCTTCTTGGGTTCGAAGTAAGCCTCGAATTTTTTAACTACTTCTTCGAACGTCGACTCACTTTCTTTTAGATTGAAAGAGTTATAGATTTTAATTCCTTTCTCACCAATGAAATTTAGAAGTATATTTCTTTTTCTCCGTCTAGTCCATTTGCCACGAGGATTATGGAAACCCTTTGTTTAAAGGATTTGAAATTTTCGGCTAAGTTTGCTTGCCATGACAATGGCGGCACACCTGACACCATGTTTTGTTGTGTGATCATTGTGAATACCACAATGAAACTGCACTTACTTTAACTTAATGTGGATTTATTAAAACATTAGAATTATTGGAAATTTGCATGTAATTTTACATAAGCCTTTCTTTAGCTCTCTGACAGTGACAACAACATGGCGGCTACACCTAGTGACGTCCTCTATTGCTAGTGATGTTACAAACCCTATAAACAGTGTGTCTAGCAATTTGCAATTACTGGAAATCAGCACAGCCTCTAGCAAGTCTTGCTTATTCTGCGTGGCTAGACCCTCCAGAAGAATCTTGGATTAGGTATTATAGATTTCATTGTGGACCTCCGGACCACAGTCTGGCCCCGCTGGTGGACGCACCTAAAGCTGATAGAAAATCTCCATCCAGAGCCTCAGGGTCTTGGCCCTCTGTATGCTCCTCAGCCTCATCTGGCTCTTGGGCCACGCCCAGTACGGATTGCTCCGTTGTGAGAGCCCGCGGCTCGACATTCTCAACTTTCTCGCATTCCTCTTCTGAGGAGTGATCCACGATCACATCGACCACTTCGGGGTCTAGTTCCTCTTGAGCTAAAAGCATACAAAGATGGTTTAAATAACAATTTAAACACCTCTCATCTCTATCTCACGGATAAAGTGCAATACGCGTCCCACGTGTATGCGTAAATTGAGGTTATCTTGAGGGCTGACCCTTAAAACAAGTGACATCTTTCCCACGGAAATAATGCACTTTTATTTCCTCGTCTTAGCAATTAGTACGCTTAATTTGAGGCAAAATATCAACGATCACTGATTGCCTCACTTACCTTCGGTTCTCCGGTATTTGGCTATACGCCGTTCATACTTCTCTATTTTCTTGCGAATATCACGCTTGCGTTTAGGCATCCTCTTTTTTTTTTTTTTTTCCGTGGGTGGAGGAAATCCTCATTGGATACTGCCGGCCCGGTTCCGGCCGCATGCCCGACTCAACTGGGAATTGGCCCAGTCGCCTACGGACTAAAACCTCCACCCTGAGTAGTGTAAGATGCTGCCGGAGACGCGGCGCTATCGGCATACGCTTTGTCTCCGGGTGTGTCAGTGTTGTGATGTGTGATCCGGGAGTGTGTATGGGTATTGTGTGGGTGAGTAATTGCAAATGAGTTATTAGTGTGTGTGAAGTGTACCTAGCTGGTGGAAAGGGAAACTATAAAATAGGCGAGGGTAAGAGGATGGGGTGAGATATATGCTGAGTTAGGTGCCGTTAAAGGATTTTAGATTAAGAACGATGTGTTTCAAGAATGAATGGAAGCTAGTGCTGGTTGTCTCTTTAGTAATTACGTCGGAAAATTTTGCAGGATCAATATCTAAGTTTTCGCAGATAATCGTGTGATCTAATCGCCTGGAGGAAAATCGTGAGCAACTGTTAATTAAGTGGGAGAACGTCTGAGGAATGCCGGATCCGGGGTCACAAGGACAGTGGTTATTGTCGGTAATTTTAAATCGTCCCAAGTAGGCTTTGTGGTATCCGTGGTTACTTAGAAATTGGGTCGCGGAGAAGGAAAGTTCGTGAGTGCTAAGGTAGTTTAAAATATCGTTGTGCGTGGGAAGTAGACTTTTAGTATACAGACAATTATTGGGGTGGTCGTAAAGGTTTGCTCGTTCTTCTTTCAGTGTAGTTTTCAGGAGGTATTTAATGTGACTGATGGGAATGCCCAGCAGTGGGACGTATATAGGCTGATGATGATGATGATGGGAATATATTCATAATTAGGCGCCTTGTGTAGCTTTGTGGCGGCTTTTGCTGCGGAATCCGCGAGCTCATTGCCCTGGATACCGCAATGCGATTTGGTCCAGTAAAATTCTACTTCTGTTGAGGGTCTGTACTCGAATAAAAACCTGTGGATCTGGTTCGCAAAGAAGTTGTAGCTATTGGGGTTAGCCACTTCAGTGAGTGCCGACTTGCAATCGCTAAACACGAGAATTTTGTGTGGGCGTGCTGGTCCCTCGAGTGCAAATCGGCGCCCTTCTGATAAGGCTAACAGTTCAGCCTGGTACTTCTTCACCACTTTAATATGTTGAATTAACAAAATTATGTATCCTATGTACTAAATCTTCAAAAAGCTAAAAAGCTTGCGTCTGGCCGCGTTGAGCGCGAAAAAACGATTGATTGACAGCTATATTGTTGCCAGGAACTGGTTTTTCTTTTTTAAATGGTGTCTATAAACTTCGCGAATGATGAGCAAGAAAGCATAGAGAAACTTAAATAATACTGAGGATAGAGTTATCAGTCAAGTTTTAAGACTGCCGCGCCATCTGTAAGGGAGTTCCATCACTAATAGTCTAAAAAAAAAACACACGCACACACTCGCATACATACATATACACACATTTATTTAATACCAATAACATTTATACCTTGACAGCAGAGCCAAAGTGGTACAAAGTTATATACTACTAATAGACAAATACATGAAAAACTTATGCTATTGTGCTCGCAGGCATCTCACGTTCCGCTACCTTCTTGCACTCTATCATCAGTCGACCACTCGGACTTGGACACATACGTAGGTGTCTTTTATATTTACCGTGGACATCCACGGCCACGATACTCTTTATGGTTTCATTAATAATTAGTTTAAAGTCTATATTCCATGGTCTATTTATGTATGAAATCATAGAGAATATCGTGGACGTGCACGTCCCCGGTAAAGTATACCTAAAAGCGTCCTATGGCTACGACTCATAAATATGATTACTCTTTTCACCATTATATATAACCTACCTATTGCCGCATTATGTAATTAAAATGGAATTATTTAAATGTAAAGTCTTGCGGTAAGTTGGGTTTATAATTAAATACACCAGTAATTTCTACTTTTTTCAATTTATCACAAAATATTCGACTCGTACGAACAACACAAGAATATCATTCCAATGATTTATAAATAGGTGAAAATCAAATTTTCAATTGATACTTAGGTAACGATAATTACTCATACATTTTATATGGGTACCTTATCTTGCTGTATAAAATGTAATTAAGACCTATTTATGTCCGTAACTATGAACACTGAAACCTGTCTGGGTCCTTTGTTGGCTGCGGGAACTTGTGGAGTATGGTCGTTTCAGAACCTAAGAGAAAGACGAATCGCATTTAGGCTCATAGTTTAAAGGCTCCTTAATAGGTAGGTACTATAATAGGGGTTAGTAGTAGCTCAGAGGTATGGTTGAGGGATCTAGGAGAAGGGTTTAGATATCTGGAAGGAAATACGCAATCCACATACGAATTATAATGTAATCATACTATATCCGAATACATTCACATTCAATTGTAATCTAATTAAAATAACACATCAGCTGTGACTCCGAGCGAGTCCCAGGCCAGAGTCCTTGGAAAACCATTTGTTTCCAGCAGAATGCCGCTTTGACAGGCATTCCAGAATATATTCAAATACGAATATGTTACTTTATGGTTCTAGACCAAGCATGGCCAGCCTCATACAGTAACAACCTCTACATTCTCCCTCCTCCTCGGGATGAAGAATGTAGGCAAAGACCTGCCTAACCCTATAGACTAACTAGGTCTTGAAGCAAGTGCCAATAAGAACAGGTAACAACACGGGTTGAAAGCTGAACCAGCAAGCAGTTTGTTTCAAAAATAAGTCGTGATCACCATGATCGGAGACCAAACAAACATATCAAGAATAATTTATTATCATTCGCGCCTATCCAATGACAACAACGCAGGATGATGGTGCTGAGGCCCATGAGAGCCTCCTCGCCCTCTGCTGATGGAGTACAGCGAGTGCCCATCACTGCGAAGTGGTCTTCCTTTTTTCAAACTGCCTGGCTTTCTTTTTTTCTATACTGCTTAGCTGGTCACCCTTCTCCCCTGGTTGGCAAGATTGCTTCAGAGTCATCACAGCATACAGCATACTCGTTCGCATGAAATTGGATAAAACAATATTAGTTTACTCTAGATAGCAGTCACACAAAATTAATGCTTCTAGAAAATGTTACTAAGTTTCAATTAATTATAGATTATCATGAAAATATTTACAAGTCCAAGTTGTATTCATTTTAATAAAATTTTATTAACATTACAATGATGTTTTATTAATAATTGTATTTCAATATAAGTTCATGAACTTCTGTGAACAATTGGAATGAGTTTTAGTTTGCATAGTCATTGCAAAGTACAACTCAATATTGGGTTTTAGCTTACAATATCTGTAAAGTACAACTCAATATTATTATTTTTATAATTATCATAAAATAACTATTATTACTAACCTATCATGAGTGAATATGATATTAATGTCCTAACTATTTATATACACACATTATATTACACTATTTAAAACATTTACCTTAGCAGTGGTACAAATCTATAAATGATTAAGGTATCGCTAAACGATTATTATATTTTTTTAACCTATTTACATGTACTAGTGTTCTAGTTATTCTGGAGAAACACGTTTAATTAAATAGTTAACACTGCCAACTCTGCGTTCCACTATAAAAGGGCCTTTAAACATTCGACATAGTTTATTGCTTCGGCTAGTAATTCTTTTAGGAACATACAACATTACTAAATCATTTGGTGAAAATTCTAGAAGTTTAGCTTTTCTATCATAATAGAGCTTTTGTTTTGCTTGCGCACACTTAATTCTGGACAACACCGATTTGGTCACAGAGGCTATAGTGTTAACTCTTTCTGTCAATGTCTGAGGTGGATTCAGTTGCTTGGTATTCAGCTGTAAATCACACTTAAGCAATGGTTCTCTGCCATGTAATACAAAATAAGGTGACTCACGCGTGGTTGCTTGAGCACTGCAGTTCAACGCAAATGTCACTGGCAAGACATATGAACACCAATTTTTCTGGTCTTCGGAGATATATTTTGACAGCGCTGCTGACAATGTTCTAAATTGCCGCTCTATAAGTGCATTTCCAGTTGCATGCATTGGCGAACTAATGTGTCAGCCTGATTCCCAGCTCTTCAACTGCACATCGCACCCTCTTGGCTGTGAAGATAGTTGCTCTGTCCGTGATCAGATGCCTGACTCCACCCAACCTATAAACAATATTTTTCAAAATAAATTGCACAACAACTTCCGATGTTAGTCTTGGAACTGCTTCTGTTATGAGGTATTTGCTCGTGTACTCCACTGCTGCGAGCACATACCTGTTACCATGTAACGATTTCCTAAAAGGTCCTAGTGCATCAACTCCGACCTTGTCCATGTCCATAATATCCGTTAACTTTACATTGATTAATGGTGCAGAATTCAATTTTCCTTCTCGCTGTTGACATAACTGACAGGTTGACACATAACGTTTTATTTTCTTTTCTGCGTCAGTGATAAAAAAGCGTTTACGGAACTTGCTATAGGTTTTATACAAACCGTAATGACCACCTGAATAATCGTCGGGTCGTCGTGCAGCTGTTGCATAATTTCTGTGAACATAGTACACGGCAAAACTACTACATTTATATTCGATTCATGATTACGGGTTTTTTTATACAGGATTCCATCTTCAATGAAAAAATTGCCATATTTTCCTTTTTCTTCCAATTTTCTCACAACCTTTGTGCAATATTCATCCTCTGATTGCTTTAATTTCAGCTCGGACTCTGTGAACATATAGAGATTTAAATCCTCTTCACTCCTAAGTTGGATTTCTTTTGGTTCTTCGTCCTGTAAAGGGTTTCTGCTCAAATAATCTGCTACTACATTAGTTTTTCCTGCACAATGGACTATAATGAAGTCCCATGGCTGTATTGCCAAGGCCCATCTAGCCAATCTTCCTGACATATCTCGTCTAGATCGCAACCAAAGTAATGCTCGATGATCTGTCACGACTTGGAACGACTTACCCCATAAATACGCTTTATAATAATTTAAACTCCACATCAGCGTCAAACATTCTTTTTCAGAAATGGAATATTTCGCTTCAGCATCACTCAACTTTCTGGAAGCATACGCCACTGGTTTCAAGACTTCTTTTCCTTGAAATAGACACGAACCCAGTGCCTGGTCACTTGCATCTATGATTAATCTAGTCGTACATTCCGAATCTGTTGAAAAATGTGTTAGTATCGGCGCCTCACATATGCGTTTCTTTAATTCTTCAAAAGCACTTTGCGCTTCGCTTGTCCATTCAAACTTCTTATTCTTTTTTGTCAATGACGTAAGAGGTAAGGCCAAATCTGCAAAGCAGTCAATGAATTTTCTATAATACGAGAATAATCCAATAAGAGACCTTAACTCCTTAAGGTTTTTCGGTGGTTTCGTTTCCTGCATTGCCTTCACTTTAGTTTTATCAGGTCCAATTCCTTCCGCCGACACTGTATGACCTAGCACTGTTATTTGTTTATAACCAAACCTACATTTTGAAGGTTTCAGTGTTAGATTCGCCTCCTGGAATCTGTTTAACACTTCTTCTAGCGCTTCAAGGAACTCCTGGAAAGTTTTGCCAAACACAACTATATTATCAACATATAAAATAATATTTTTATACTTCAACCCTGCAAGAACCTTATCCATTACACGGCTTGGCTAGTCTTCAATCCAAACGGCAGTTTCTTAAACGTATATAATCCGTAATGACTTGTGAATGCTAGTTTCTCCTTGCCTTCACCTAAAGCTAGTTGCCAATATCCAGAATTCATATCCAGGTCTGCAAAATATTGTGCTCCTTCCAAGCATGCTAATAGATCATCCACTCTGGGTATGGGATAGGAATCTGCTTTTATCTTTTTGTTTAACGCTCGATAATCCACACAAAATCTAGGCGTACCGTCTGGCTTTTCAACGATGACGATCGGTGATGCATAAGGACTTCGTGACTCTTCTATAACATCGTTCCGTAACATTTCTTCGATTTGTTGCTCAATTATTTCCCTTTGCTTCTCGGAGACTCTATACGGGGCGCGATGTACTGGTACCTCATCCTCGGTCACGATATCTATTGGATAGCCGGTATACGATCCAAGTTGCGCATTGTTGAATGCAAACCTATTTTCATATTTATTTAATAAATCATTCAACTGACTTTGTTGACATTCTAACAATTCTTGACAAACGTCAAAGCTTTGTTCATCTTTGAACGTATACATTAGTGAGTCGCCTTTTTGTTCAACCATTTGCGTGAAAAACAATAAATCCTTCTTTGTTATTGACAACATACGTACATGATTGATTGATTGATTGATTTTTATTTGGTAAAAGTTCACATTTACAAGTCATTTTACAGTCAAGTCATATAAAAAATAAAATAGAATAAATAAGTATTTTACATTGCATGTAAACTTCGCTACACAATTATAATAAGGTCATTCATAATTTTAGAATATTTACATAGGTTAAGTATATTAGTAGGCTAATGACCTAGGGCCGTCGAGAAACTCGTCAATAGTATAGCAAGCCCTTTCTAGTAGGATTGCCTTCAGTTTGCGGACAAATACTGCATCACTAGAAGCTTGCTTCATTTCATCGTCCAGAATATTATATAGTCTTATTCCCATAACATGTATAGACTTCCTAGTTTTCGCGAGGCGGCACGCAGGCACAACCAGCTGATTGCGCCTGCGCGTCGCGCTACCCCAGAGTTGGCTATGAGTTGGTATCTGATGAAGATTTTGTCTCACGTATTTGCATGCCTCTATTATATACACGCTGGGTAACGTGAGTATTTTACAATTTATAAACAGTGCCCTAGCAGGATAGTCGTGAGGTTTTCTAGACATAATACGCAGGGCACGCTTTTGCAATTTAAATAGTCGTTCACGGTCCGCAGCAGTACCCCACAGGTCAACTCCGTAGATTAATATGGAATGGATGTATCCATAGTAGGCCTTCCTTAGGTTTTCCTCAGACAGACTGTGAGTAAGCCTGGACAATGCGAAACACGCAGAAGCGAGACGTTTGCATGTCGCATCAATATGGGGCGCCCACGTTAGTCCTGAATCGATCACAAAACCTAGATATTTTACTTCGTGTACATGTGGTACCGGAATATCATTCAAAACTATTTTAATCTGAGTGTTTAAATTTTTCTTTAACTGAAAGTACGTTATGTTTGTTTTATCGACATTCAAAAGCATCCCATTAGCGGTAAACCAATCCGATATCCTTTGCATGGTTTGGGTCAGTTTAATTTGTAAGCTAGCGAAATCGGCGGCTGCTGTTATGACACACGTGTCGTCAGCAAACATAATGTACTCAGCGTCCTCAGTGGCGGCAGTGATGTCGTTCACAAGGATCAAAAACAGGTTATTACCCATTGTTGATCCCTGTGGGACAGCACTGTCGCCCAATTCTTCGAGGTTAGAGTTGAATGTTTTTACGTACGTGGTTTGTTTTCGTTCCCCAAGGAAGGACCTTAATAACTGAAGGAAGGATCCATTCACTCCATACTGCGATAGCTTTGCGAGAAGCAGTCCGTGGTCAATTTTTTCGAAGGCGCGCGACAGGTCGCAGAATATAGCTGCGACATGTCGCCCAGCCTCGAGGTGCGCGGTCACCCGCCGCACTACATCTCGCGCTGCGTCCGCGGTCGACCGCCCAGGTTGGTAGGCGTACTGCTGCGGGTTCAGTAGGCCATTGCTAGTAAAGTAATGCATCAGACTACCACTCAGCAATCGCTCAAATACCTTAGACACAATGGGTATTAAAGATATAGGTCTATACGATTTGAGTGCATCCATATCACCTTTGCCCTTATAAACGGGCTGTACCTTAACTACTTTTAAAGGTTTGGGATAGATACCGCTTTTAATACACTCATTAAATAGGCAAAGTAGCAACGAGATCACAACTGGAGGTAAATAATCTAAAATGTATGTCGACATATCATTGACATCCCTAGACTGCTTCTTTTTAATGCTTTTTAGAGCCATAATTATATCAGCAAGTGAGAACTGGTCAAAACAAAACACGGGCGCACTGTGCAATAGGTAAATATCTAGATAAGCAAGCGCAGCGCGCGCACATGCACCGTTCTTATCAATAGTGGCTTGCAAGTAGTAGCGATTGAGGCGGGAGGCCGCAGTGGTCGCGCGTTCAGCCTCACAGGCGCCCGGCGATCGGCTGACCAATACATCTAACGGACCAGTTTTGTTTTTATGCCTACACGTTTCAGATGCAATGACACGCCACACACTTCGACACATGTTCTCGCTGCCGTTTGCTATTAAGTTATTTATGTACTCGCTACGGGCTCGTTTTAATGTATCCGTATAGGCTTGTTCTAGCGATTGCAGTTCCGTCACCAAACTGTCGTTACCCATGCTTAAAGATATATCTATTTTACATTTATAAATCTTTTTTCTAATACAACGCACTAGATCATTCGCCCATTTACTAATATTAGATTTTACGGCCTGTTTTTTTATAGGAAAATTAATATCAAAACAGTGTTTTAGTACATTAATTAATTTCTCAAGTTTGATACTGGGGCAGGCTTCTGTTAACATGATTTTGTCCCAATTATATAATTCAAGATACAGCGTGAAGTTGTTTACATTTTGTTGTAAAAATGTTCGTTTCAATGTGACACAATTTGATGGCATGTTTTTTTGTTGAATATTTACTTGTACATTTATGCACTGATGATCGGATATACGCAACTGGGTGGATGTAATATTTTTAATGTCCGTCTTTGTCAAATTAGTGTAAGCGTGATCAATACAAGTTTCGGAGTGGTTGGTTACTCTGGTAGCAGTTTTAACAATTTGCCTATATCCGAATTGATTTAGTAATACTTTTAACTCCTTTGTGGTTTTACATGTCTTTAGGTAGTCAATATTCATATCACCCATAATTAATACCTTATAGTTTTGAAAAGAAGTTTTGAACATCGTTTTGGTTGTCACTTGAAATACTGTCATTTGACACTTCTTTGTTTACCTTTGATGAATTTTCTTTTTCCAGTTCTGCAATCTGCATTTTATTTAACAACGGTGTTATAAAATGCTTCTTCAACACCAACCTCATGTTGCCATAATCCACCATAGCCTCATTTATTTTCAAAAAATCGTCACCAATGATAGCTAAACTTCGAGAAATATCTAAAACAACAAATCTATGGGAAACACACAAATCCGCTATAACTAAATTAATATTCACATATCCTAACGATTGTACAATCTCAGCGCCTACCGTACGCAGTGGCAATTTCGTGTTATCAGAATAAGATAGACCTAGAGATTTAAATAAAGGCAGCGAGATACACGACATGGAAGCACCTGTATCCACTATTCCTAACACGTCTTTATTTATAATTTTACACTTCACACAAGGAATTGTATTAAATAATGATTTGTCGGAGCCCTGTAACCCCTGCAACACTGCGCTCCGGTCATTCAGCGTCGCTGGTTCGCGTTTGGGTGACTCGTTTGTTGTTGCTGATTTCTGCTCGTACTCGCTCCATCATTCGCTCCACTTCTCGTTGACTGTTGCCGCGTCGGAGTATACTGGTTATACCGATAATTATACCGAGGTGGCTGCTGTGGGCGTTGTCTGAAATGATATGGTGCTGCGCCCGGCGTGCGTTCATAATTATCCTGCCTAAATACAGTCACTGGTGTCACAGGCACAGGTGTATTATATTGTGACTGAGGAGTATGTTGAACATTGGATTGTGGGCTATAAACAGGTTCAGTCGATGGAATACTGTATGAACTAGCGACAGGTGAGCTGTTGGGCACATTCAGATCTAATAAAGGCAGGTTCACTGAGGAAGTGTCTGTATTATCACTGTATATCTCCATGCTTTGTCAAATCGTATTCTTAAGATCATTCTTGGTCTGAAAAATCACTGGTGCAAACCACGGCTTGTATTTATCCAATACAGACTTCATTTAATGCTGAATAATGGGTTTGTCTGTAATTTTAGCTTTGCTAGCTAAAGCGCTGAGAGCATAAAAATATTCCAGCGGCGATTCAGTGTCATGCTGTTTGCGGTAATAAAAACTCTGCACAAAATCTTCTCTCGACGGAAATTCTGCTTTAAGCTTAGCTACAACATCGTCATACGTGGCAAACGATGAAAATTGGGCTTTATAGAACGACAAGGCAGGGCCTTCTAAATAAGCAGCCAACGCATACTTTTTCTGCTCATCAGTCCACGTTTTAATATTAGACACAATGTTAAAGTCAATTATAAAATCCTCGATGTTCGTTAATCCATTGAATTTCGATGCTGCCATGATTAAATCGGTCTTTTGCACAGAATGTCAATGTATTTCACGGCGTTACCTTTAATTATTCACTCAGTCACTATAATATCCGTCTTACGTCAACTTCCTTATAATATCGTGCTGTTACGAATTATATATATCCAAACACCGTGTCTTGACTGTGTGACTTCCTGGTCACATTCTTCTCCCCTCTTTCTCCAAATCTGCACCTCCACCAAGTATAATAGGGGTTAGTAGTAGCTCAGAGGTATGGTTGAGGGATCTAGGAGAAGGGTTTAGATATCTGGAAGGAAATACGCAATCCACATACGAATTATAATGTAATCATACTATATCCGAATACATTCACATTCAATTGTAATCTAATTAAAATAACACATCAGCTGTGACTCCGAGCGAGTCCCAGGCCAGAGTTCTTGGAAAACCATTTGTTTCCAGCAGAATGCCGCTTTGACAGGCATTCCAGAATATATTCAAACACGAATATGTTACTTTATGGTTCTAGACCAAGCATGGCCAGCCTCATACAGTAACAACCTCTACATTCTCCCTCCTCCTCGGGTTCATGTTTTCACCCTTTGTTCGTCGATACTCCACCATCTTAAATCTGTCCTTTAGTTCGGACAAGACGATATACACTCTGTCGCATAGCGTGTGGCTGATGCGAAGTCTTCCACTAATGCTGTTATCGTTCGGAAATTGAATCCCTTGGAGCCGTTGCTGGGCATTAAAGTTCATTCCATCTATTGGCAAATTCCCGAGCCAATTTGAATTAGGCTGAAGTCCTGCAGGAATTAATTGCTCAGGTATGGGAAGGTACGCTTCTTGAGCTAACGAAGCGAGAACTCGGCTCGACGTAGTGAGCGGCGCAATGTAACACTCATACAAATTATGGTTTTCATTGTTCAATGGTCCGAATGTGCCTGAAGGTATCTGGACACCATTATGCTCAAACGGGCCCTGTGGCACAGCTGCCTCTGGAAGGTTGGGTCTAACTTCTTCTCCACTCGAAGTGACGACCTTGCCTATATGCGATACATAATCATCAATGCTTTTTGGAATACATTGGTAGTCTGGCAGCGCCTCGTGGAAGTCAGAAAACTGGGGGAGCACGGTTTGGCCGGCTTCTCTCGCTTGGGAGAGGATCTCCACGTTTAAATGGTTACACATGACGTGCGTATACGCACTGAGGGGCATGCGTTCATGCAGCCTCGGATCTATCGCTCGTAAGTCTTCGTAGGTGGCTTCCACCAACGGAATATAACCCCCATAATCAAAATTCTGACAGTACTTCCCCTGGATGGGAACCGCTTGCTGGGCCGATATCGTACATCGGGGCATCTGATGCCGGTGTTTCGGTGAGCGACAGACTGAAAGTTGGGACCTCTGCGGCACGGCGTGGTGCCGGGGGTTTGCCGCCGCGGGCGGACCTAGCTGTTTGCTTAGGCCTTGAAGTCGATGGTCTTTGTTCGAACTCCCTGGGTTGGTAATCTGGCATTGCCCAGTTAACTTGCTGACGGGCATCATATTCTCGCTGCTCTCGTCGCTGTTGATTCTCGAACCCGCGTCGCTGGTCCCTAGCCTCTCGGCGCGGCGGCTACCGCCGGAATTGGCTACATCACTTTCAGAGTTTGATCATTAATTACAAACATGTTTAAGGTATAAGCACCACTTACGTGGTTTATTGCATCCTGGAACGCAACAGATTAAGGTGGCCTTATTAGGCATGCTTAAATATCCGAAGAAGTACCTAAGTAAAGTCCAGAAAAGCGGAGGTCACGTAATTAACGGTAGATTATATCGGAGTCCTTTTTCTTAACCGGGTCAAATTCAAACAAGTTGTCCATATAACAAACGCAAATACCTATAATTAAAAAACTTTCAATATCGATACGTTTTATTATATTGACACATATGACAACAATTTTTCTTTCAATCAAATTAGATGTACCTTACATAGTTTGGATATCAGTATACGTATGTATACAGTTTGGATAGGTTTTAGATATTCATAACTTCGTGCAGTCGTCTGCCAAGTCTAGTAGATATAGTTAATGGAATAGTAAAGCAATCGCAAGCCAACCAATTCTTTGGCCGGCTCACTTTCTGCAACTAGCTCTGCTTTGGTTGTAGGTACGGAAACCGATGTTTGGCGCTGGCTTAGCCGGGATATGTCACCCCTCATGCATATGCCAAGCCTGCGGTAGGTCAGCTAGTGTCACGATCTCCTCCGTGGTTTGCACCAAAGTCCTTCAAGTATTTTGCCTATGACGTAAGGCAATATCCTCTTTATTCTATTGATTAACTACAGAAGGGTGACTCCAATATCCAAGAGGCTACAAGACACAAAACCCATCTAACTTATTTTAGTTAAATTGCCGCTAAAATTCGTTGTGTGTTTATAGACAATGATCAGGATCGCACTATTTAAACGAATTTACGTAAATTGGAACGCAAACTATATCCTTCGAATGTTGCCGGTGTAAACATACTCGGTGGTACCAGGAAAAGAAAAAATATTTAGAAATTGATATCACTGATAACAATATCAAGGCTCTTCAATTTTTGTATAACGGTTTGGTCCCTTAGCTTTGGTAGGTGTCCACATATTTTAGCCTCTTCCAATGCCATGATTCTAGTTGTAAATGACTTGTGCAAATCACTCACCTGTAGTTCATAGCATTTGTGTACCTTCATAGGCCTAGATGTGCCTCCAAATAATGTTTGACCGATGCTCTCCGTCCCACTTTCCTTGCTTGCACCACAGAACTCTTGACGTAGGATCGCTGAGCCCCGGAGTCCACCAGAGCTCTCACTCTCTTTGTCTTGTTATTGTAAGTGATGTCGACCGGTACTGTCTGTAAAAGGGTTTCATTAGTTCTGACAAGCTTAGTGTTTTCCTTATTATGAACAGTGGGACATAATATAATGTTATGTCTTTTCTGACATACAATACATTCTACAAATGCCTTGCACTTGTTTGCCATGTTTGCCTCCTCAAACATATGTAACAACATTTCGATTGCTTTCGACACTGAAAAATTCCCAGAAAACCAATGCCATATTGTTCTCGGCCACGTCAAATAAATCGGATACCTTAAACATCAGTTTAAATGGAAATAAGATTGTACAAAAAGACGTAGTCAAATTTTTGGGCGTATATATCGACTCACTACTGAACTGGAAGCATGAAGTACAGGCACTTTGCAACTCAGTAAGCTCTGCGTGCTACGCTCTCCGCAGCTTGCGAGAACATGTTAGTACTAAACATCTCAAAATGGTGTACCACGCTCTCGTGGAAGCAAAGTTGCGCTACAGCATTAAACTGTGGGGATGTAGTTATAAGTATAATATTAATGCAGCATTTGTACTACAAAAAAGAGCTATTAGAACCATTGTTCGCATACCTCAAAGAGAATCTTGCAGAGATCATTTTAAAAGGCTTAAAGTCCTTACTGTTCCGTGCCTCTACATACTCGTACTGTTAACAAATCTTGTGAAGCATTTGAACAAATTTGAGAGCACGAGTGAGAGAGAGAGCAGGCTGGCATCAAGACGAAAGGATTTAAAAGGCAGCATAGTCCCACGGCTAAACATTGTGAAACATGCCGCGAGCTATCAGGCTGTGTCCCTGTACAACAAGCTGCCTACAGAGTTCAAATCCTTTACTAATAGTAAAATTTTTAATACAAGACTTAAAGAATATCTTTTGGAAAAGACATACTATTCCCTAGATGAGTTTGTAGCTGAATAACAATGATTTATTTTAAAAAATATGTTTTTTTTTTATTTATTTTTTATTTTTGTCGACAATTGAAACTGGAAAATTTTACTTATATACATTTTTTAATGACGTTTATATTTTTATTGTATTTTGATTTTTTTTTTTACTTTATATTAATTTGGATTTTATTATTATTGGATTGTTTAACTGACTTTTCTTCTGTTTGTTTTTATTGCTTTTTTTTAATTTATTTTGTGGACTGTTAAGATTTGATAATGGTAAATTTTAAGTTGATACCTATTTTTTTAGAATGACATTTATATTTTATTGATTTATGGAATTTTAAATTTTATTTAATTTTTGGAATTATTGATTTGATAATATGGACTTTTAGTGTTAGATGAGTTTTGTAGATTTATGGTTTTTAATAATTAAGTGTTATGTTTTTACTTTTTACCTACACCTCAATGTAATGTTCAACACAATATTTATTGTTCTGAATAAAAAAAAATGATTGATTGATTGAATTAAATGATTGCTTCTACCACACAGACAACAGTTGTTGAAATCAGAATCCTTACCTGATTTCCCTGCTCTTACATTGGACACTATGCAGGCCGCTATTGGAATGCTGGTCTCGGTTTTGGGGGGTCGCTTGGGGTCGTCACTGCTGCTGCTAGAATTGCTGTGATTTAAAAAGTTAGACCTTGCCATCTTTATGCTTTCATCAGATTCAATCTCGCGATTAAAAAATGCTAATAGAGGAGTTAATTGTTTAGGTTTAAGACTCCTGTTCCACGCTACCAGTACGGATTCTGGGAGTGCAGACTCAACTAACGGATACAAAATAGTTTCATATTTTAATTTTGTTACACCCAGTGATTCTAAGCACATTAATGAACTAGTTAATTTATCGTACAAAACTTTCATGTCTAAGTGAGAATGTTTTTGATCTAAAATTAATTTAATTATCTCACGAATGTAAATTTGGATAAGAACATCCTCCCGGGCGAACCTTGCCTTGAGCTGCTCGATGACTTTGCCGTAGTTGCTTCCCGAGGGCGGGAAGCTCTCCGCCATGTGCCTTGCGCTGGAACCCTCCTTAAGTGATTGTAGCAGATACTGGAACTTATCCTCTTCTTGCATTTGTGTAGCTTCGTGGATCTTCTTGAATTGGTTCCAGAACGCTAACCAATTCTTAGGATCGTCGTCAAATTTTCGTAGCTCCAGCTTGGGCAAATTGAGGCTTTGAACAGGTGACGTTGCGGCGGCGGATTTGTAATCCGTTTTCATCGCGGATTTGGTGCTGCTGATGACATCGATGGCGTGTTTTATTTCGTAATATTTAGTAGGTATGAATCCTTAAGTGGGAGTTACAAGTCGTGATAAAGTTTGGCCTCACGATGGAAACTGTTCCTTAGGCTACTTGTAACTTATACTGAGCGAGGCCAAACTTTCCACGCAAAAAATTCAAAATGGCGGCTATTTTAATTTCCAAATTTTTTTATTTTTTTTAGAACTCAAAAATGCTTCGTGCTACACAAAAACTTTGTATGAGAATTATGTTTTGCATAAATTTAGGTATAACTTTGGTTATTATCATTTTCTCGATATATCTAATAGTTCATGAGAAAAATGGTGTTCAATATTGCGTTTCTTGTTAAAACACTGTTAGTCAAAAGGCTTAGGAAAATCAAACTGCATTGTATGCAGAAATCAATCCATTTTCTCCAGTGATACTAGGAACAAATATAAAGGATTTCATCCGACGAAATGAAAATTTCAACGACGGGAATTCAAAATGGCGGTCATTTACCAAAGGGGGAGCCGCATTTTTTAAAAAGTGTATAATTTCAAAACGGCATCTGCTATTTAAGTAATATGGGTATCAATCGATTGGTATTGACACCATTAATTAAAATAAGAAAATACCATGTAAAAAATTAAAGATAGCGGCCAACTAATATCAAAATTGTACAATTTTCATTCTTCTTTTTTTCGTTATATTAAAAATAACAACTAAATGTCCAACGATATAGTCAATTTATATATTTACATAAATTCTCATAGTATTATCTACGCGACAAAACAAAAATTATGACAATCCGTCGATTAGTTTTTGAATAATACGAATTACAAACGAGCCTCGGCGACTGTGTCATAGTAGTTATAGAAACAAACTGCACTTTTGTAATGAAAGCAAGTCGCTTTTGCACAATGGTATTAGTGAAGAGACCAAACTTGATTATTTTTTCGATAATATCTAATTTTCACCCGTCAGTAACCGAGACTACGCCACTTCAAAATTATAAGCCTAAAACGCTCTACTAAGTTGAAAGGTAGACAGATTTGGACAAAAAATGTGGCAATCGATAGAGAATAATGTTGCTCAACTTAAAATAAAATACGCTTTTTCTTACAAAAGTTAAGAATTTTTTTTTTCTGTGTTTAGCAATAAACTTTTTATTTTATTTTTATTTTTTTGATATTTATACTCTGTAAAATCCTACACTTTGTTTTTTCTGCGTTTAAGAACATTTTAATCTATAGTACATTGTGCATGTGCATTGTGTGTCATAGTTGTTTTTTTATATTGGGAAAACTTTCTGTAGTGTGATTGTTTTTGGAAAAAAACATTCTTTTAAGGTTCAAAAAATATATAAGGTATGAATATAAGTACTTATAGGGTATGAATATCAAAAGTTTATTGCAAAAAAAAAGATTTTTTTTCTTAAGTTACGTTAAAAAAAAATCACAGCGTTATTTTTTATGTTGAACAACATTTTCCTGTATCGATTGCCACATTTATAGTCCAAATTTGGCCACCTTTTAACTTAGTAGAACGTTTTAGACTTATAATTTCGAAGTGGCGTAGTCTCGGTTACTGACGGGTGAAAATTAGATATTATCGAAAAAAGTAATCAAGTTTGGTCTCTTCACTAATACGATTATGCAAAAGCGACTTGCTTTCATTACAAAAGTGCAGTTTATTTCCATAACTACTATGACACAGTCACCAAGGCTCGTTTGTAATTCGTATAGTCCAAAAACTACTCGACGGATTGTCATAATTTTTGTTTTATCGCGTAGATAATACTATGAGAATTTATGTAAATATATAAGTTGACTATATAATTGGACATTTAGTTGTTATTTTTAATATAACCAAAAAAAGAAGAATGAAAATTTTACAATTTTGATATTAGTTGGCCGCTATCTTAATTTTTTTTACATGGTATTTTTCTTATTTTAATTAATGGTGTCAATACCAATCGATTGATACCCATATTACTTAAATAGCAGATGCCGTTTTGAAATTATACACTTTTAAAAAAATGCGGCTCCCCATTTGGTAAATGACCGCCATTTTGAATTCCCGTCGATGAAATTTTCATTTCGTCGGATGAAATCCTTTATATTTGTTCCTAGTATCACTGGAGAAAATGGATTGATTTCTGCATACGATGCAGTTTGATTTTCCTAAGCCTTTTGACTAACAGTGTTTTAACAAGAAACGCAATATTGAACACCATTTTTCTCATGAACTATTAGATATATCGAGAAAATGATAATAGCCAAAGTTATAGCTAAATTTATGCAAAACATAATTCTCATACAAAGTTTTTGTGTAGCACGAAGCATTTTTGAGTTCTAAAAAAAATAAAAAAAATTGGAAATTAAAATAGCCGCCATTTTGAATTTTTTGCGTGGAAAGTTTGGCCTCGCTCAGTATAAGTTACAAGTAGCCTAAGGAACAGTTTACATCGTGAGGCCAAACTTTATCATGACTTGTAACTCCCAATGTCCATTTATATGGGGATTCACACCTACTAATTGGTGTTTAAAACTCTCTGTCAGGTCTAATTCCTTTGTAAATTCTTCTTCTACATAATTATCTAGCATGTCGGATTGTATCGTTGTGTCTATAAAATTTAGCCGGTTGAATTTGTCATCCATATAATGAAATTCGACAGTTGCGGCTCTGTGGTCATTTTGTTCGATGATTTTTTTCGTGATTGATATACTTCTTGAAATGATGCGGCGTAATTGTTCCCTCTCGTGTGTTAATTTCGTTATCTCCTCCTTTGTGGGAGCCATGTTTGCAAGTACAAAAGGTTAAGTTGACTGACTTGCAGGTCTTCGTATTTAGCACGGTCGCCAGATGTTGTGAAACGTAGAGGGAATTGCCGCTGGGAAGTATTCTTCAATTAAAATGCTTCATCATCTTGAGACACACACAGAATTGCGACGTTTTTTTTTTTTTTGTGGCTATGTCGATTGATTAGCCAATGTCATGTCGATTGTGTTAAAAAAAAAAATATATAAACCTAAACGAGATTTCAGTTAAAAAACCAAGAGTTACTATTCCTGAAAAACAAAAAAGTTCACCACACAGTTATGAGTAACGAGACACAACTACTTTGTTAGTGACATAAAAAGTAACACATTAAAGGAGAAATTAACACAAATCCAGAATTTGTATATGTTATATAATCATTGAGATAATTACCTACAAAAACATGAAAATTACCTTTATATCTTTAATTCGTTAAGTTGACAGAAGGATCCCAAAGCCACCAAAACATCTTTATTCTTAATTTGGACAAGTTCCAAAATCTGCGTTGGGAGAGGAATCTTCAGTCTTATAAGTTCATCATACAAATGGGTGTGATTATACAGAGGACACGCGAGAAATATATGATTAAGGTTCCCCTCGTCTAGTCCACACTCACACAAGGAGGAATCTCGGATATGTATTTTTTTCAAGTGAGCAGGAATACAACAGTGGCCTAGCCTCATTCGAATAATGGTGGAACACAAACTTTTAGGAAGATATAACTTTGAAAACCACGGTTTTCTCGAAACCGTGGGCTGAATGAATGCATAGGACTTTGCCCGAACCTTACTGGACACCTTCCAATTAGAGGACCAAGCCTGAATAAGATATTTAGCCGCCAAAGGGACCAAGTCATGACAGTAATTTCTGAACGGTATCCTGTCACCACACACCACCGCATCCTTTGCCACCTGGTCTGCTCTTTCGTTTCCTGCAACTCCTGTATGACCTGGGACCCATGCCAAGACAATCTCATATCCCAGGTTTTTACATTTTATGAGGTTATCCTTAATTTGGTAAATTATGGGATTATGGAACTTTACCGAAAACGGGTTAGAGAGGAGCGCTTGCAAGCAACTACGAGAATCAGAGAAAATTACAGTTTTTTTTTAATTTGAACAGTAAAATATACTTCACGCTTTCCAAAATTCCGATGCATTCACCGGTAAAGACAGATGTTTCAGGAGGGCATTTGATCTTCTGGACTATGTCATATTGGGAATGGAAAACTCCAACCCCTACGCAACCAATCGGAGACAGCTTAGATGCATCACAATAAATTGTGTTCCATCCTCGCCACTCACGGGTAAGAATTTGGTTGAGGTATTCATCGGCATGTGGATCGTCATGGCACATGTCCATATTAAGGATAATACAGGGCTGGAAAATTACAGTTTCATATTTAAATTCAAACAGACAAAGCCGCGGGGAATGGAACACGGGATCTTTGAGACATTGAAATTTCGATAAGCTCTTGACCAGACAAGGCAAGTTGTCATCGTTCCCTCGTAATTCAGCTTTAAGATCATAGAGACGATGTATGATTGGATGGTATGAGAATTGTAAGGCGCGATAGAAATAACTGTCTGCTAAAAATTGCCGGCGTAGATTGAGCGGGGGGTCAGCGCATTCTACTTGGAGGGCATTGGTGGGGCTAGACCTCATCGCTCCCATAACTATTCTCAGGGCCTTGTATTGGATAGGATCAAGTTTCTCTAAATCCTTCTGAAAGCCTGGTACCAACAAAAAGGATCCGTAATCTAATATACTACGAATCGTGTCGTTGTAAATTAGTCGAAGCGAAGTAGGGTGAGCACCCCACCAAACTCCCGAAAGACATCTTAAGGTATTGAGACCCCGTTCACTCTTCTTAATCAAATATTCAATATGTAAAGTTCCATGGAGTTTGGAATCTAGTATAATCCCTAGGAATTTATAGGACGTTCGAACTGGTATGTGCTGATTATTTAAAGTTATATCGATGACAGGAAGAGCTAGCTTACGAGTAAAGACAACTGCACAGTATTTCGATGGAGAGAGGGATAAACCATTATTAGTAAGCCAGGTATCCAAAGATTGCAGGGATTTATTAACATTTTCACAAGCAGTTGTTATATTTTTATTTGTGGAGTAAACTAACAAATCATCTGCATATTGAAGTATTTGACAATCATTAACAGCCTCTTCAAGGTCTTGCGTATACATGCTATACAGTAATGGACTGAGGACTGAGCCTTGGGGCAATCCACGCCATATCAATCTTGACAAATTAATGTTTGGCAGACTTAAATTCAGTGCTGCCATGCTATGACCATAGAGTCACTTGTTATGGGCGCGTTCGGATTTACAACACAGAGCGAGGCACGGCGAGGATTGCGGCAAATGTACTAAGTGAAAACCCCATGCAAGAAAGGACGTTACTATACAGTTATCTCGGACTAAGTAGCTACTTCATATAATTAAATTACGAGCGATGTTGTTCCGATGAAAGCTAGATAGGAAGAGGAATAGACAACGTAGAATATAACTATCGTTCATTTAACCGTAGACATTAAGGTTGCTTTACACTACTCAATAAATTGGGGACAATACACACTAACAAAAATTTTAGAAATACAAGGAATCCTTCAAGGGAACGAAGGAGGTTCTCCTTGTTTAACCAATGCTTTGCAGAAAGCATTCTACATCCTAACTGTAGATTGAGAGTTTGGAACCTTCCTACAAAGGACGAATTGCTATGTGCAGACTGTATAAAGCTGTTATTTGATAATCATATTCGTTTATTCGTATTAATCATATATCATACAACGTCAGGTTACAGTACATAGGGAGTTAAAAAAAAAACATAATCAAATTTCAGTAAAAATTAAATAATTATAATGAAAAAAAAGTATTTAACATAATAATCGAAGTCACAGGACACAGGACCGCTGTCAAAACAAATAAAAAAAAATACATGCAATGTCAACCGGCACACAATACAAACAAAACAATAAACATAATTAATTATATCATAACTTATTACATATATGGGCACCTACTTCTTATCCCAAAAATCATCCTTTAAAGGGATGAAATAGGAGTTATGTGAAGACACGTAATAATATTAAAAAATCAGGATTTGTAATGCTTTGTAACTAAGTATATTAAATTAAGTAAAGTAACCTATTTTAGGCTAGTTTAGACAATATTGTAAATTTTTGTGTATAGAATAAGTATACTGATGGGATCTGTTATATTTTTTTAAGATGTAAATATAAAGTTGTCAACGATAGTAATAAAATGCCAAATTGTGCCACATGTTTTTTATTGTTCCTCATCTTAAGTAAGCCGTGTTATAGTAAGTATTACTCAGGGAAAGAAATTTTCAATTTTTCGAGAATGACACATTAAATCTTACTGTACTGTATTTGTTTCGCATTCCGATAAAACATTCTTTGGGATAATAAGTGTTAGGTTTTCCCCAAAAATTATAATGATTTCCCAAAAAAGATTTTTATATTTTTATTCTTCATTAAATTTAAAACATATCCTACACTAGTGATTTTGATCTATAGGGACTAACATAATATTAAACACAGTTTTTGAAAAAATCACCTCTTAGCTCGTAGAGAATGCATAAGGAATAATAAACATTATAATTGAATAAACAGTTAGACATTCATTCTATCTAAACAAGTATGGTTGAAATTATTTTTCTTGAACAAATTACCCTTCTCTTTGTGCCTTCTAAACAAAAGCACTGTCTTTCATTGTTAAGCATAACCGCTAATTGATACCTGTAAACTAAACGAAGTAAACGTTAACACTTTCGGCCAAAAGGCGGCTTTACTTACAACTCTTACAAGGAAACAAGGTTCACATTAAAAAATTCGACTTATCAGTGTTGACCTTTTGTATTTAAAACAGCAATAGTATCCGTAGAGCAGCGTAGGACGACTGATTAAGTTTAACAATGAGTAACTTTTAGAGTAAGTTTAACGTAGTAATTCGAGTAAAGTATTTATGAAGTCCTTTTCATTTCGAAGTGTTTGTGGCTTGTGGCACGTGGATAAACAAAGGCTTTGTTGGACCGATGGGTCCTTAAGATAAGACCCGTTCTAGAAACAATTTCAACTATATATATGTATGCTCTAGACTGTACATTCATGGTGCTTAGGAAGAGGGGCTCCTCAGCAGCCGCTGCGCCTCTCTGTGTCCAGTCTCGCTGGCTCCGTGCACTGTGCTGAAGTGTTTCGTATTGGTCGCCTCGCCTGCGAATATATAGTATAGAAATGTCAAATAGAAATAAATGGCTGTAAAATTTCATTTTGGATACAATCTTTTATTGCCGACTGTACTTTTTTTTCACAGTCATCCTCATCAACTACTCGTGGAGACAGACCCAATGAGCCCAAACACGATGGGTCTATTTTATGTAGTTAAAAACATGGGTTTTTTTGTGTAGTTTTGTGTGTCTACTTTAAGCCTAATGTTTCTGTGCTATGATCTTTTTGAGGTGTGCAATAAGGAGTATTTGTATTGTATTTAGGGCATGTGATTTTTTCAGGGAATTCCCGGGATTTTGTATGGAACCCGGTACCGGTACTCCACGCCCTAATTGTATTGTAGTTTAGGAGTTGCTATGGCCTTGGCCACCTTCTGTCTCCATCATCAGATCAGCTCGATGGTACGATAATTTTGCATTTTCACCGAACTTACATAAGTAGGTATGCTAAATTTCAGCTTAATCAGATACCGGCAAGGGTTAAAAATTGAGTTACAACATTCACCCGCACAAACTCACAAACATATTTACATACATTGCAATTGGGGGGTAAGTGGTATCGCGTTAGACCCGTTAAAACAAACCTTTTAAGTATGTTGAGACACAATCTACTATAGAAATTCGCCCACCTGCGAAAAGCACGCATGGAGCCCCCGATGAGTCCACGATGGGGCTTCCGAGCCATTTTCTGGCGTCAGGGTACTGTGGAGCCAGGAGGTTGTCAAACGAGTAAGTGCCTCGGGTGAACGGGTTCGAGTACCATACTTTAGAATCCTTCGCTTTACTCTGGATCACAGATACAAACTACTAGAAACTCACCTGCGAAAAGTACGCGTGGAGCCCCCGATGCGTCCTCGATGGGGCTTCCGAGCCATTTTCTGGCGTCCGGGTACTGTGGAGCCAGGAGGTTGTCAAACGTGTAAGTGCCGCGGGTGAACGGGTTCGAGTACCAGGTAGATCTGCAAATTTTATTAGAATTGTATAGTGTGTATGCGACTTAAGGCATTTTTTATCAGACTGTGTACTGTGTCTATGTTGTGTCTTTTTCGATTTATATATATAATCAATCACAGAATAGTACCTAAATGTACAGAAACCAATAGACGCTCTTAGGCTGCGTTTCCACCAGAGATGTGCGAGGATGCGTTTTCATACATTTGACACCTCGCAACACGCCGAGCAAGGTGTCAAATACTTATATGAAAACACATCCTCGCACATCTCTGGTGGAAACGCAGCCTTATACTTTATCGTTGACGGCCACGGCACGGTAAGTCTATGGTTTCATTCATAAACAAACCACACCACACCAATAAACCACAGACTAGACTCATTAATCTCATTATGAATGAAACTATGAATGGCACTTTGAATCTTATAAATCAAAAAAAATAGGCATCATCTACTTGTGCACTATTCACTAAGATGTTTATGATTTGCGAATTTCGGTATTGGGACCGTGCACGACGACAGCGCCACTGACAGGTGGCCATTATGGACACTTTGTCATAGCTGTCAAGCGAGAAGTAAGTAAATATTGTGAAATTTTTTTATGAAATCTTGTGTTATTTTACTATATTAGACAATATTGGACGATGGTAGTCAGTAACATTATTGCCAATAACATTAAAATTGTTGTTTTCAGTTGTTGTTGTCAGGTTAGGTTACTTACTTTTTTTTCTTACGGCAATTATCCACCTATTTCTTTGGTCTCGTTTCCACCACGGTCTTGAAAATTGGTAAAATTTACAGTCGCTATTCTGTGGTGTTTTTACAATTCACAATAACACATTTTACTAGGGCCATATTAAATTTATCTCATAAACGATTAGAAAACGTTTACTGCAATATGGATTTGACAGCTCAAGTCACCGACAAAATGTAAATTTTAGCCGTAGCGAGCGCTGTGATCGTTTAGGCTACCCCCTCCACCCGCTTTGCACCCTGCCAATAGCAACTTACACCTCCACCAGAACGTTACCATAACATAAATAATCGCCTTTTCGCGCCAAAATGACAAAGGTTGTTATGCACTTCTCATATAAAATATATTGTACTCTTTGGACTCTTCCTCTCCTAACACCTCACGTGCTCCGTGCTCCTAACACCTCACCCGTTTATATGGAAACTGTTAAAAAGTGATTAAATGACATTTGACAGCTTCCATAAAACCGGCCAAGTGCGAGTCGGACTCGCGCACGAAGGGGTCCGTACCATTATTTATAAATAATAATGTTAATTAATATCAAGATTATCAAGTAGAATTTTGGTCAAGTGCGAGTCGGATTTTAGTTTTCCCATACATTTTGAGACCCAGCGCCTAATGAAGGCAACGAGCAAAGTACTTTTAAAAAACTTTGCTCGTTGATTTCATCAGACGCTGGGTCTCAAAATGTTTTTGTATGGGAGCGCCCTTAAATATTGACTGTATCCCGATTTTTAGTATTTGTTGTTATAGCGGCAACCGAAATACCTCATCTGTGAAAATTTCAGCTGTCTAACTAATACGGTTCATGAGATACAGCCTGGTGACAGACGAACGGACAGCGAAGTCTTAGTAATAGGGTCCCGTTTTACCCTTTGGGTATGGAACCCTAAAAAAAACGAGGTGAGGACGAGTCTGAATCGTATGCCGGTTATGACCTACCTGAGCATGGCTTTAGGCTGCGGCACGGTGATCTTCAAAGTGTCACCGATGAACCTCTGGAAGAGCTGAACGCACTTCGTCTTCACCGTGTCTTCTGGCAGCGTCTCCACCTAGAGGCAGAATTCAAAGAGAACCGTTCGCTTTGCTTTGAGTTGGCCGTTTCTTCCTATCCCAGTAGGTACCCATACCGCTCCGCGCGGAGCCGAGGTAAATACGTCAGTTAGCCCGAAACGCACTGACAGCGGTGGCGGCGCGGTGCGGTGGCGGTACCGGTTGTAATATTCGAACTCATATGAAAGGGTCCGCACAGAACGCTTTTTTCCCGGCCAGATTTCTGTGCGGACCCTTTCATATTCGTTTAGTTCGAATATTACAACCGGTACCGCCTCCGCACCGCAACGCCCCGCCCCGCTACCGCTGTCAGTGCGTTTCGGGCTAACCAGAAGCGAACGGTTGTACTTTATATTATAAGGTATGTTGAGATAAGACCGGATCGGGGCAATATCGGATAGTTCAATTTTCAACCAAACTAGAAGAGATTGTCGATTGGTGGCAACACACCTGCCTACCAGAGGCGGAGCGTCCATATAACTCGATTGCCACCGGCTTGGCCAAATTTCAGCGAGTCCAGTGCTTTTACTACGGCTCATGAAGAATAAGAAAGGCAAATTATTTCCGGCTTTCCTAAGAATGTTTTTGACGCTCCGCCACTGCTGCCTGCCACATTTTGTTGCGCCCCACCCCCCTCAGTCAGCCGCGTGGATTTAAAGCGACACCGACAGGTTGTGTGCCTGTGCGACAGCGTGAAATATAAAATTTGTGTTTTTTGCCTAGTTTGACGGGAAAAGAACGGATATTTATTTTTACTAGCCTTACGCGTAACTGCACAGAGTTCAGTTTTGAACATAGTCCGTTGTTTCCCCGGTTACGTCCGATGTTTTCCAATGAAAAATATTAACAAATACTAAGCTTTAATAGTAGTTTATGCAACTGGTACATAATGAGGGGCATTAAAACACGAGTGTGTTTTATGAAACGAGCCGAAGGCGAGTTTCATAATAAGGTCACACGAGTGTTTTAATGCCTAATTATGTACAGTTGCATACATTACTTTATCTACACACATATTATAATTACTCTAAGATGGGTTCAGAAACCGTAGTAAATAAATACAATAATTGTGTTAATACAACCTTTTTTGCACGGTTGCGGAAATATCGAAATCAGAACTGGCAACCGATACCTGAATGTTATTTTAAAAAGTAAAGAGTCCTTATTCTGATGTGATCATGTCGTTCTAGCTCAAATTTCGTGCGATATATACTAAAAAAACATCGAGCTGACATTTCGCATCGACTGAATTTGAATTTTCAGTGATACTAGAATAGGGACATGTCAACTTTGACATTTAAATTTTGGCAGTTTTGTTTGACGTAATATTTTAACATCATATATGAGATTAAAATGAAATATTTTATTACTGCTGTAGCCTTAGCCACAGATAAGAAAATTGCCATAAATTCATTGAATGTTCAAATGAGAGTCATTTTCTACGGTTTCCGAACGCATATTAGAGGATTTATGATATGTGTGTAGATAAACGTATATTAAATAAAAACGGTTTCATATATGAGGAAATGAAAAATATGCGTTGAAATAGTTATTTACGATACAAGGGTTGTAAAACAAAGAAAGGCCGATATCGCAGATGTTTGGGGCCCGAGCCGCAGGCGAGGGTCTCAAATATGCGAGAGAGGGCTTTCTGTTTTAAGACCCGTGTTTTGTACACAATTTTACGTCACCACTTGGCCAAAAAGTGGGTTTTTCTGATCGCGCAGCGTGCAGAAAAACGCGCTTTTTGGCAAGGTGTGGTGTAAATATATTTATCTACACACATATCATAAATCCTCTAATATGCGTTCGGAAACCGTAGAAAATGACTCTCATTTCAACATTCAATGAATTTATGGCAATTTTCTTATCTGTGGCTAAGGCTACAGCAGTAATATAATTTTTAATTTTAATCTCATATATGATGTTAAAATATTAAACGTCAAACAAAACTGTCAAAATTTAAATGTCAAAGTTGACATGTCCCTATTCTAGTATCACTGAAAATTCAAATTCAGTTGATGCGAAATGTCAGCTCGATGTTTTTTTAGTATATATCGCACGAAATTTGAGCTAGAACGATATGATCACATCAGAATAGGGACTCTTTACTTTTTAAAATAACATTCAGGTATCGGTTGCCAGTTCTGATTTCGATATTTCCGCAACCGTGCAAAAAAGGTTGTATTAATGTCAATGCGCTGATAGAGGAACTCAGTAGCACCCGTATCGGATGTCATATCGATGGAGTATGCGTCAATAACCTCAGCTACGCAGACGATATGGTGCTGCTGAGCGCCTCTGTTGGTGGGTTGATGACACTCCTCAACATCTGCGAGGAGTATGCTGTCAAGCACGGGTTGGCGTACAACGTGCTAAAAAGTGAATGCATGATTTTTAGGGTCAGAAATAAATATATACCTGTACTTGCACCTATTAAACTAAACGGCACTCCACTAAAAATGGTGGAAAAATTTAAATATCTAGGGCATATACTAACGTCTGACCTTAGAGATGGTGCTGACATGGAGCGAGAGCGCAGAGGGCTGGCTGTGAGAGCAAATATGATTGCCCGCAGGTTCGCAAACTGTTCTACAGAGGTTAAGCGCACTTTATTCAGAGCTTACTGTACATCGTTCTATACAAGTGGCCTGTGGGTGGATTATACGCAGAAGCAGTACAGCGCTCTGCGCGTACAATATAACAACGCGTTCAGGACACTGATGGGGCTGCCGTGGCGGTGCAGCGCGTCGGGGATGTTCGCCGAGGCGAGAGTAGACTGCTTCTACACCACCATGCGCAAGAGGTGCGCATCCCTGGCCCGCCGGGCCTTCGCCAGCCCCAACACCGTCCTGAACATGATCACTAGCCGACTCGATTGCCCTTATATTAGTAATTGCTGTCTTACGCACATACGTCCTAATTGTTAAACTAGGTTATTGAAACTTAAGACTGACATTTTTATATTTATTAGCTATTTCATTTTACAACTTCATTTCACAATTTTAATTTACAATTTATTTTACGATTTAATTTTACAATTTTACCTTACAATTTTATTTTACAATTTTATTTTACAATTCTATTTTACAATTTTATTTTACAATTTCATTTGACATTTTAATTTTGCAATTTGATTTTATTTATTTTATAATGTTTTTATCATTCAAAGTTTCTTTTTGCCATTAAATTGTCATCACTTATTTATTAACTACTTAAATTCATAATCATTTGTATTCCGACGTATGCTACTCGTATCACGTATGACATGATAATGTACCTACTAACATTAGTTTGTAAGCATCTACTAACAATAATGATCCAAGTTGGTCTCGAAATAAATGAAATTGAAATTAATACAATTATTGTATTTATTTACTACGGTTTCTGAACCCATCTTAGAGTAGTTATAATATGTGTGTAGATAAAGTAATGTATGCAACTGTACATTGTACCAGTTGCATGAGATCCCGGAGCCCCCCGCATGAGAGCGCAGATGGCGGTCGCCGTGGAGTTTTTAGTGGCTAGAAATACCACATAACCCAGGCATCTCCCCATGCCTGGGTACCAGGTTCGCAGGTTTTCTCCACGTAAAAAAAAGGCAGGGTCACTACCAACTAAGCTAAAGCGGTCGTCAGTCAGTCATATGGATGTAGTGTAGATATTTTTTTACCTCTTTAGCAACATTGCCACTGGTCCACAACGTTAAAGTGTTACTCGACCCCATGGGCCAATGGGCACCAAATATCCTCGTGGTCCAGTAATCAGCAGCTGGCACCTTCTTCCTGTCTCCGCCCTTCCAGATGAAACCGAGGAAGGTTGCGTTCCGCGGCCACCAAGCTTCTTCGAAAGCCAGGATGATTTTCCCGACAACGCCTATCGACATTTTCTCTATGGCTGTCTGCTTGTTTTTGGGGAGAGGCGGGGTGAAGAGCGATGAATGTCTGGATAAACAAAAACAAGTACATATATATTAATGTTTTACATATATATTTAAAATGTATAGCACATAAAACAAATGCCTGTTCGAACAGTCCACAATTATATGCAAGACTCAAGAGGGGCATAGGAGGTCCGGTGTCGACATATATACTAGAGGTGAGCTGTAACGTCAGCTCGCCCCTCTGTTGAGGGTAAAATTTTGTGCTTTAGCGAATCACATAGGTAACTTAACACGTTCACAGTCCCCATACAAAATGTTTCAATTTTCTTGGACGTCCAAGCAAATTACTTCCATCACACGTCCGTGCTCCACGTTTCGGTCACTATGAAACGACCAGGTACGCACTCGGATTATTACAATATATTATAGAATGCTATTTCATATCTAACTAAAATATGAATTGATAAATCAGAATTGTCTTTATAAGCCTTTTATCGAATGCAGTTATAGTGATTTGAGTGCGTACCTGGTCGGCTATAGTGACCCAAACGTGGAGCAGGAGCACGGACGTGTGATGGAAGTAATTTGCTTGGACGTCCAAGAAAATTGAAACATTTTGTATGGGGACTGTCAACGTGTTAAGGTGGCGGTGTTAAGGTTACGTTAGGTATACTTGTACAAGTATGAATCAAAGAGAATACGTTCTAGTAGAGTAGGTACTTCTATCTATCTCACGAGCGCGGGTGAGCCATGGTTGTGTGTTGAGCTATACATGCACATTGTCTATGTTTGCGTCAGCGTAGGAGCTATGAGTTCACGTTGTCTATGTGTTCGTATGTGTCACAACTACTACTATGTCCAACCCGCGCTCGTGAGATAAAAGTACTATTAATTATACACTTACGTAGCCTTCAGTACTCCTAGGGATACGGTAACTATGGCGGAATCTGCCGTGTAGGTTGCGCCGTCTTTGCAAGTAACTGTGACCTTTTCGGTAGGTTGTTGTGGGGCAGTAATGTGAACCACTTCGGTGTTCAGCTTGATGTCCAGCTTGGGTAGACCTGGGCCGCCTTTGTACGTGTTCTAGAATAAAAGTCAACTGCATTGCTAAAGTTAAGTAAACTAGACGTTTTTTTTAGGGTTCCGTACGTCTGTCTGTCAAGACGCTTTTTCTCAGGAACGGGTGGAGGTATCAAGCTGGAATTTATATCAAATACTCAGGTCTTATGTCCCTTGCAGCTGTGAAAAAATCAAACTTCTAAGCCAACGCAATCAAAAGGTACAGCGGTTTATGCCGCAAATTTTCGATATACTCGCAAGGGAATCAAAACCTACAGGGTACTTCCCGTGAACTCAGAATCTTGAAATTTGGTACGAAGTAACGTCTTATAGCACAGATAAAGGAACAATTGCGAAAACCGTACATTTTTAGTTGCATCATATAATAAAAATATTTTTAATAATTTTAAACTTACTACCCCTTTCCGTTATGTACGGAACCCTCGGTGCGCGACTCGCACTTGGCCGGCTTTTTTAACCTTACTGTGGTTTTATATATATGCCGGGCCCAGTAAAGCGACAGGAGTGCGCAGTTGGAGAGTGGCCTGGGGAAAACCAGGGGAAACCTCCGACACGACCACGCGGGCGGTTTAAACACTGGAATACTCTAACAGTTTACGCTCTAGTGAAATTTGTTGAGTGGCCTGAACCGAATTTGAGGTGTGGAATCGAGCAACTGGGAGTTTTGTTTCTGGTTCACAAACCTAGCCTAGCTGAGAAGAGTCCAGCAAGAAACTCAGCTAGGCCCTACCTGGGTCGGACTGACTCTACCCGGCATGCGAAGGTACCGGTACCGGGACCAACTACACGAGATAAAGCCATAGGTACTTAAAGGGTCTTTATTAGTTAAAAAAGGCTCTTCTATTTAGGCTATTTTCTATTTAATTAATACGTACGAGTATTATGACATTTTATCATTGTTACTATCTAGAACAGGACTATTATGACCTAATGACATACATTTTAAATGTATTTTTTGGGTTTTTCATTAAGAAATATTGATTCAAACATCACTATAAATCGACCATTTTCGAGCTAAAAACATATTTTTTCCGCTTAAATTCTACTAAGTACACACAATAAAATCGAAAAAGGGCAATGTTACTACTACTTAAAACTTTAATAAAATCATCGTATCCTTCAATCACTTTATTGGTATTATCAATACTTTTGTCAAAAATTTTGATCAAAAACAGACTATAATTACTCATCCTCCTAGCGTTATCCCAGTACAGTTGCATCCTGAAGGATGCCTGGGGTCCGCTACCTAATCCCAAGATTTGGCGTAGGCACTAGTTTTTACGAAAGCGACTGCCATCTGACCTTCCAACCCCAAGGGGAAACTAGACCTTATTGGGATTAGGCTTTGTCAAGTGAGTGGGCAACTTGACTGTTAGAAGTTCTCAAACCGCCCGAAGGCCTCCTACTCGGCTTAACGACTGCTGCCATAGACAGCAACCGGGATCAACGGCTTAACGTGCCTTCCAAAGCACGGGAGCGCTCAGTTAGTAACCACTCAAAGCGGTCACCCATCAAAGTCCTGACCGCTGCCCACGTTGCTTAACCTTAGCAAGCGCAAGCGCCGCTGGGCCACGAGCGCTCCTATAACAGACTATAATTACTAAGCCAACTAAATGGCTTAGTAATGCCGTTAACGCAGTGGATTATTGTGCGTTGCAGTATGAAGTTTCTAATAAAGAATATTGACCTGAACTGGCGCGGCGCCGGTCTGGTGCCGAGCCTTTATGTGTGCGACAACCTTAAGGCTAAAAAAAATCTTGATGCTAAGCTTACCAGCAATATTTCAAAGAAAGTCTTGTACCCGTGTCTATGCCAGCTTATAGTCTGTGGCCCGCCCAAAGTCTCGTAGACACTACGAGTGGTGACTTCATTCCAGTCGTTAGAAGCTTCTAAATTATTCGTTTCGAGATTCTTGAATTCGAGAAACTCGGTTATGAAGTCTTGGTCCTTTAGTAAGTCGGGTTTATTCTTGGTAATATATTCCATGTATCTGTGGATAAAGAAGGAATGTTATAGACAACAACCAAGTGAAAGTGAAATCGGTTGAGCGGTTTAAGGCCGGGTATTACCACTTTTGAGTTTTTAAAAACCATCTGAGACATAGAATATAGTGTCTTAAAATCTAAACAAAATATATGTGTTACATAAGGATCTTGTCTAGTCAAAATCGCAGTCACATATATGATCTGATGAATTTCACTCGATAGAAAAAAATCGCGAAGTTACCCCTTTTTGGAATGTATTTTCAATACTACGGCTATATTACTGATATTTAACATTTAATTTTTGTACTCAATTAAAGATCGTAAATAGTTATAGACAAATTCGCAGGGTTTGCTTTGATAAAATGATTGGCTTAATGACTATAGCTAAATATTTACAAAAGTGCGCGCAGAGCTTGCGTAGAGAGCGGGATGGTTAATTGTAACTAACTAACTCACGCGTGTTAGAGCGGGACAGTTGCGTTGGGGATACCTCCCTTTAAGCGTGAAGAGGTATAATATTACTAGCGACCCGCCCCGGCTTCGCACGGGTGCAAATTATACATATAAACCTTCCTCTTGAATCACTCTATCTATTACAAAAAAACCGCATCAAAATCCGTTGCGTAGTTTTAAAAATCTAAGCATACAACGGGACAGACAGCAGGAAGCGACTTTGTTTTATACTATGTAGTTTTTATTGACATTATCTTGCGTATAAGATTTAAGTTGTATTTACATGTCATTTGTTAAATGAAATAAATATTTTGTAGTGAAGTATGGATTTGGTATAGGTAGTAGAAGTTATTTAAAATGACCGACATTTTATAACTTGTCATTGGACTTTGAATCTTCACGCTTGGACAGTAAAGTCGCTTTTAGAACCGCCTAATTTGATACAACTCTGACAGCTCAAATGATTTCAAGTATAATGGCAGAGGGTCTCACTCCGTCAGTTCGCCGCGCCGCTGCGAATACAGCCGTAGGTGGTACCATTCAGTGGCTGCCGCGCATTGCTACCGGACGGTCGCGTCGCCGCGTCATTCGCTTGGTGTGTTCAAAGTTTGTTATTTACCTATTATAATTTGGGGATTTGTTAACGGTCTGATTTCTGTACGTAGTACTATTACTTATTCTGTGATTAAGGCCAGGCAGTCCCATTGCAAATGTCCCGCTCTAACACGCGTGAGTTTTCAATTAACCATCCCGCTCTCAACGGAACTCCGCGCGTAGTTTTCGTAAATATTTAGTACATTTTGATTGATTTTCGGAATGCTGGATCACTTATCAAAAATCTATCCGGTTTTAGAACAATAAAAAAAGCTATCCTTTTTGTAAAAATAACATATCACAGTCGTTGACAATTACGAAATAATCAGCATGAAAGTTTATTTTTACGATGACATTTAGTTTTTTTTTTACAGATTTACCGAAGCATTTTTCAATATTTTGTTCGGTTATTGTGTTTAACTTTGTTTCGTTCCCAGTCTATACTAATTTTTGTGTAGTGAAATTCTACCTTATTTCTTCACACTTAGGGCTGCCATCCGTCCGGGTTTCCCCGGATTTGTCCTAGTTTGGAGGCCGTCCGGGGGCCGGTGTTCGTTTGCTATTTCTTTAGGCAGACTATTGTAAATACGTGTGGTTTTCATATGGGGGCTTTTATTACTCATTTGTAAGTTGCTAGTTGGGAGGGCTATTTTATTTTCATTTCTTAAATTTAGAGTGTTGGTGTGACGATCTTTGGCTTTTGAGTATAAATCTTGATGTTTCCGTACAAATTTACAGACTTCTAAAATATACAGGGAGGGTAGTGTTAATATATTAAGTTTTTTGAAGTGGGGTCTGCAGGAATCGAAATTTTTAATATTTGAGAGTATTCGTATGCACCGTTTTTGTATTACGAATAAATCGGTTATATCCGTACTGTTACCCCATAATATTATACCATACTGTAACCACGCCTGGCTAAACGCATAATACGCACTCACTGCAGTTTTCAGATCTGTACTTTTCTTTATATTTCGCAGTGCATAAGTGAATCGGGATAATTTCATACAAATTTTGTCGATATGCGATTTCCAGTTTATGTTTTCATCAATTTGTATGCCGAGAAGGGTACAGTTGTTTGTTAATTTAAATGTATGTCCTAGATATGTGTAGTCAATTTCTAGTGGATGTCTCTGGTGCGGTCTGAATTGAATTAGGTTTGTTTTCTTTAGGTTTAACTTGACCGCCAAGAACCTATAAAGTGGTTGTGTGTCGTCGTGCCCACCACGCCAACAACCACTTAAAAGGTCGGAGTGAAGGTGTACTTTGATCATGAAAAAAATCATTTATGAAAATTTATGAAAGAATCACTTATGTTTAAGCATGTCACCTACTGTTAGTTAACTCTATTCATTTTAATGTCAATGTTCTATTTCTTATATAGTTTTTAGGGTTCCGTAGTAAACAAGGAACCCTTATAGTTTCGCCATGTCCGTCCGTCCGTCCGTCCGTCCGTCCGTCCGACCCCCGTTTTTCTCAGTAACCGTTAGTGCTAGAAAGATGTAATTTGGCATGAGTATACATATCAATGACGCCGACAAAACGGTAAAATAAAATCTTAAAAAAAATTTTTTTTTAGGGTACCTCCCCTACATGTAAAGTGGTGGTGCAATTTTTTTTTCTGCCAAACCCCATCGTGTGGGGTATCGTTGGATAGCTCTTTAAAAAATATTATAAGGTTTCTAAAAGAATTTTTTGATTAAAGAATTGGTTAGCGTGATATTAAGCTTTGAAGTGATAATTTTTGCTATGGTGAGTGTCCCCCCCCCCCTGCCAGCTAAACGGTGGCTACTAGGCATGTGAAAAAAATCATGGTAGTAGTATATACGATGAATTTAAAAGGAAAACTATCACAGCTAAGTAGACATTACTAGTTAACGAGTAATAGTCGAACTTCAGAAATGTACTTTGCAAAAGCAAACGTTCGTACAATTTCCATTGATACCTTAGATAATGTTGTTAATTCTTTCAAAAACATAGTAAATATAAGTTTTCGAACTTTTTAGTCCACATAATGTAAAGGGTAGACGACTACGGAACCCTACCTTGCGCGTGGCCCGACACGCACTTGGCCGGTTTTTGTATTATATAAAGTCGACTTCCTGTAATGCATGCTGTGTTCACCTGTAATTGGTGGCGCAATTAGATTTAAACTATGTGCATTTGCTTCTACTATGCTAATTACCACTTGCCACTGTTGCCACTGTTAGTTGCCACTGTTGGTGATCCTAATAATAAAATAAAAAAAATAAAAAAATGAACTGTTTCAATTTGTTTTTATTGGTTTAGACATTACACCAAAAAAACAGTGCTCGGCGTAGGGCATAGTGGGCACGACGACACACTATCGCTTTGGCGGTCAAAGGATTAAGTTATGGTTCGGTGATTGGTAATGCATTAGTAGATGCTTACTTCTTAGTAGCGTAGGTCCCATAGGGCTCCGGTGCGTTCGGCTGGTCCTCCGCAAAATCCAGCTCGTCCAACTCCATAAGTAAGGCCGAGTCCACGGCGGTACCGTCTGAGCGGAACGGGTCGATAGCCAGCGGCTGCAGCCTTAGGTTTACGTCATGTTGTGTGGCGAGGTCGTACGTGACGCTGCTTACGTTACCGTGGATCCTGGAACGAGAGGCATTTTTACACTTTCTTCTCCTGTTCTTTACATAGTCACAAAGTCTAATATAAAGAAATACGAAATAAGTCTGCAGGAAAGTATAAAACTATGCCCTAAAACAGTACGGCTGACAGTATGACAATCAAGGCCGCTTAGTCTGTATGGTTCTAAGGAGTGTCATATGTACAAGTGACCGCTACCGCAGGCCGCTCTAGGTCAAAAAGAGTATGCGTGACGCCGGTCCCTTATGTCTGAATGGTTCTAAGGAGTGTCATAGTGTACAAGTGACCGCTACCGCAGATCGTTCCAGTGTGTGGTTACGCTTAACGCATCAAAATGAGTATATGCGTGATGCCGCCGCCACCAATTCTTATTATGTACTTATAGTATGTACACAATAAGTACATAATAGTTACATAGTACAACTCGCGCGAATTAACTGTGCACCTCGCTCTGTGAAAGAAACAGTAATAACAACATTTCAGGCCATTTCCGGCCCAGCCATTTCAGGTTCACATCCTGATCCAGGCACCTGTTTTGTTTTATTTTTCGCACTCTCTTATTGTCTACTTCCTCGATGTCTTTGTTAATGTGTTTTTCTTTTTATTGATGATGTGTTTACCTGAATAAATGTGATTCAATTCAATTCAATTCAACAGGGGATTGACTGTATCTCGACAATTAAAACGAGCCACGCGCAACGGTAACAAAGATGCTATCGCTACTGAGCGCTTACTTCTTTTTTCTTTTATAGGGATAGCATCTTTGTTTCTTTCACAGAGCGAGGTGCACAGTTAATTCGCGCGAGTTGGTTAGTGTGTACACGGCTATAATATAAACAAAGGTTACAACCATCTATAGTGCGCGCCATCCACGACGACGCGCCCCTCCACAGCGAATCTCATACTAAGATTAGTACACAGTTGCGCACAGATGTGCGCAACTGTACGGCTTGGGCTGTGGAGGGGCACGCCTTCGTGGATGGCGCGCACTCTAGTTACCATTCAGCGCCTATCTCCACAAGTCCGTCCCCAAACGGCGCGGTGCGCACGCGGCCGCCGACCTGCGCCTGCGCCTCTAGCGCCAGCACGCGGCGCCCCGCGCGCGCCAACTCCGCCGCCGCTGTGGTGCCCGCGGCGCCCAGGCCGACCACTATTACGTCGTATTGTGAGCTGTGAAACATAGATTCAGTTATACTTGTAATCCATTTTGTAGAACGAAATATCCTTCTCTTTGTGCCTTCTAAACAAAAGCCCTGTCTTTCATTGTTAAGCGTAACCACTAATTGATACTGTAAACTAAACGAAGTAAACGTTAACACTTTCAGCCAAAAGACGGCTTTAAGTACAAGGAAAGAGGGTTCACTTTTAAAAAATACGATTTATCAGTGTTGACCTTTTGTATTTAAAACAGCAGTAATGTCCGTAGAGCAGCCTTTTCATTTCGAAGCATTTATGGCACGTGGCTAAACAATGGCTTTGTTGGACCGATGGGTCCTTAAGATAAGACCCGTTCTACAAAAAGGATTACAAGTAAGTATAACAGTCATTCTTGCCCTTGAATCAGGGATCAAAGTCGTACATTTCTTCCCTTATCATCATCAGCCTATATACCTACGTCCCACTGCTGGTCACAGGCCTCCTCTCATAGATGAGTGGGATTGGGCAGTAGTCCCCACGCTGGCCCAGAGCGGGTTGGGGACTTCACATACAACTTTGAATTTCTTCGCGGATGTAGGCAGGTTTCCTCACGATGTTTTCCTTCACCGGAAAAGCTAACGGTAAATATCAAATGGTATTCCGTACATAAGTTCCGAAAATCTCATTGGTACGAGCTGGGATTCGAACCCACGACCGCCGCTTGACAGCCGCATGCTTGAACCACTGGGCTCTAAAGTATTATTTACTTAGATTATTTTTAGATAGACTGCAAAAGTCAACAAGTCTTAGGTACTGATTATGTTATCAAATATAATAAATACGATAATAACCTTAACCCTAAGTTCAGTTACACAACAAAATAATCACAAGCACCTTTTTAAGCTTTATTTACACACGTACCAGAATCGCGTGGGACTTTCATTTATCTACATCCATATCAAAAATCCTCTATAAGTAATAATCTGTGTCTAGGCGCTAAGAAAGCCACCTGCCTGTGCGACCTTAGCCTAAATTGTGCCCCACACGCCAACGACTCAGTAGCAAACGACTGAAAATTAACCTTAGGCACTTGATAGCACGTAGCTTGTCTTTACATCGACTCGATATGAAGTCATTGGCGTGTGGGGCACCTAATTTCCTAACTACACCAGCCTTTCGCCTTTGTAGGTACTTCAATCTTTTGTGACACGTATGTGTTTTAAATTGTTATTGTGTGCAATAAAGTGCTTACATACATTCATACCTACATCAAATCAATTCAATTCAATTCTTAAAAAAATGGCTTCCATCAAATTTATGATGATTTCGCCAATGTCACGTGTTCAATGACGTTGTTCGGTAACGACGCCATGACAGTAGATAAGGTTTTGTACGGTAAATGGATTCTGCCCGTCGTCGCCCCGGGCACGTGTGCTCACTAACGCGGCGACGATCAAAATCCCTACATCAAATCAATGGCGGTGAAAGGTTAACAAGTCTCACCTGTCAGCCGGCGCGGCAACGGCTACGCCAATGACACACAATGGTAGTAGAAGGCGCATGTTATTAACTAAATTGACGCGCCATGTCGGATGCTCTTTATAGTGGTTGGTATCTGTGGGTTGGTTTTATGTCACATGTCGTAAGCCAAAGCCATGATTACATGCTCACAAAATTTCACGAGAATCCTGTATGGAGGAGAACAAGTGGACGGGTAAGAAAGCATATTTGATCAAAGGGAGACCTTCGCATCAATTTCTGAAATCGACGGCCGTCGCGCGTCCGTCGATTTCTTTGTACTACAAAACGGGTCGGCCCGGACACGGAACGGTCTAGCGTGCATCATCCTTCATTCGGTAAATAAATATACACAACTAAATATAAATCTAAAACCTGCCAGACGCCCATTTTAGAAGTAGATTTCTAAAATGGGCGTACCGAGGACGCTGGCAACGTTTGTTTCCTCGCTGCATCGCAGAGCTTAATACGGTATTTGACACATATTAAAATTTATAACACATTGTCACTTTTTGGATAGTTAGCCATCAAAATATCACAATAAATCGTAAAGTATAAAATTTTACCAAAATCATAAAAAGATATGAATCATCAAAAACTCAGAAAATTATGTAATTTTTTTACCGTCCAAAATTCAAATAAAAGGTATCAATAGAATGCTTATGTAAAAATAAAAAATAAATAGTATAGCAACTATGTACCTAAACGCATTATTTTACGACTAAAACAGCAAAATACTAATTTTCCCATACAACGGTTGGTCGAATGCAGTGCAAGTGACGTCATTTGCCAGGGCCAATTTGTAGGAGCCTTTTTGAGACCCGCTAGCGTCGAGCTAGGTTTGTCCCTAATTTTAGCCCTTTATTGTGCTCTAAATGTTGGTCCCATATAGACATTTGATGGTCTCTAAAAATTGGTTCGATTGGCATTATAAAAAAAATTTAGTCAAATAGCGTATTCGTTGAGCGAGAACGCTGCCTCGGTAATGACGACACACCCTTTGACCGCCAAGAACCTATAAAGTGGTTGCAAGTGTGTCATCGTGCCCACCACGCCAACAACCACTTAAAAGGTCGGAGTGAAGGTGTACTTTGATCATGAAAAAAATCATTTATGTCACACCTGGCCATAAAGTGGCCATTATCGCACGCTCCGCGCGCGAAAAAACCCACTTCCTGGCCAGGGGGTGTCATAAAATGTTGTACTTACCACGGGCGATAATAAAGAAAGCCTCAAATCGCATATTTATCGCCCTTGCCTTCGGCTCGGGCGTAAAATACCTGCGATCTGAGACATTCTTTGTTTTATCGCCCTTGGTAAGTAATGTACTATTATGAACTGTTTTTAATTTGTTTTTATTGGTTTAGACATTGCACCAAAAAACAGTGGCGTACTGGGCACGACGACACACTATCGCTTTGGCGGTCAAAGGTTTAAATTAAATTAATCATTTTCGGGCTGCGGTAGCCCAGTGGGTCAAGCATGCGGCTGTCAAGCGGCGGTCGTGGGTTCGAATCCCAGCTCGTATCGTACCAATGAGATTTTCGGAACTTACGTACGGAATATCATTTGATATTTACCGTTAGCTTTTCGGTGAAGGAAAACATTGTGAGGAAACCTGCATACATCCGCGAAGAAATTCAAAGTTGTATGTGAAGTCCCCAACCCGCTCTGGGCCAGCGTGGGGACTACTGCCCAATCTCTCTCATGTATGAGAGGAGGCCTGTGCCCAGCAGTGGGACGTATATAGGCTGATGATGATGATGATGAATCATTTTCGTGATTATTTCCATTTACCGCTTTAATTAAGTATGAAAGGAGCAATTTATATGTAGCCCTCATTACTCTAATTGTTATTAGATAGCTTGGCTCCGTCTAGTCGAACGCCGTCCATCTCGCGATATTAATGGCCTATAAATGCGAAATCTAATTCTACAGTTTTATCTGTTAATGTCAAGAGTTCAAGATCTGTTGATAGTAGGTAGCTAGTAGTTAGTTCATTATTTCAGCGTTTGTTCCAACCACTTTCGTAATCACTATTTTGTTGAATCGTATAAAGATTTTAAGCCGTTTTCGATTATTCGGTAGAAGTAAGGGCCCGGTACCAACTGACTCAGAAATGCCACGAAAATCTACAGCCAATTCGTCAAATCGTACGGCGTGGGTAGACCCCCCACAAGGTGGGCTGATGACCTGGTAAAGGTCGCGGGAGTCCGCTGGATGCGGGTGGCGCAGGACCGGTCATTGTGGCACTCTTTGGGGGAGGCCTATGTCCAGCAGTGGACGTCTTGCGGCTGATATGATGATGATGATGAATTCGTCAAAAATATATCCACGAAAGTCAGGCGGTTGGAACATGCGAATGACCCAATTAGGGTAGACGGGTAGACATGAGTAGTTCACGAATTCAAATGAAGTACTTCACCTCGAGTAACTCTTTCATTCACTAGTTCAGTTCGGATTCATATACTTCAATACTTCAGTTCGTTCAGTTCACGATTCATATCTTTTACCTACTCATTCGCTCCGAGAGTGACATAGACGACATGATTGAATGAATGACTGATATGTTTACCCAATCTATATCGTAGATGGATCTGTTGAGCTACTGAACGAAACTGAACTAGTGAACTAAATGAGTGATATATATACTTCACAGTGAAGGAATGAAGTAGGTATATCACTCTTTTCTTTTTAGTGACACATTTTGCGCATGTCTAAATTAGGGCAAAGGAAACTGAAACACCATTTTATCCCTTACATATGGACGCTTTCAGGTATACTTTACTTAAAGCTGCCTACTCAAAGCCCTGCCTGCAGGGCCCTGCTTGCAGTGCCACTGCCAAATCGTAGTGTGTATGCATGGAGGGCCGATTTTTTTATCAGTTAAATCGATAGTAGGCAGCTTTACTTTACCGTGGACGTCCTTGTGTATGTGTATATGCGTGTGTGCTTGCGTGTATCTGTATGTGTGTGTAGACAAGTTTATTGTGATACTTGAGTTTATAATGAACTTCAGTCGGGGCGTCGGGAGTCGTACGGCGTATGAACAACATTATTGAGAACTCGCCAGGGGAGTTCTGTAGCTCTAGTATAAGTTTATTCGAAACATTAGCTAATTCGAACGCGTTTGCGTTTTGTCTCAAAATGTATGAAGGTGGTATGAAAACGTGAACAGCGCCTCTGGTGGTCACTAGTGGAAACTAAACCAGCGAGTATAACATTTGTTGCTAACCGATGAACGCGCGTATTTCAAACTCGGTGAGAGCGTTTTCATACATTTTGAGACAAAACGCAAACGCGTTCGAATTAGTTAATGTTTCGAAAAAACTTATACTAGAGCTACAGAACTCCCCTGGCGAGTTCTCAATAATGTTGTTCACACGCCGTACGACTCCCGACGCCCCGACTGAAGTTCATTATAAACTCAAGTATCACAATAAACTTGTCTACACACACATACAGATACACGCAAGCACACACGCACATACACACACACAAGGACGTCCACGGTAAAGTAAACATTATACGAATGGTAAACTCGACCTCGGGAAACCCTTGGTAAATAAAATAATTAGACAAGAACAATGACTTTATTTGGTAACATTTAGAATTTAAGATAACATTAATTACTATTAATAAGACACTACTATTATGTACACTTACGACACAATTTTGCGAATTATAAGTTTGACTGTACTTTATAGCGAGCTATTCCACAAATATTGCCATTAATAGCCATCCTTAGCTCGCTCTATACCACAAGTTTACTGTAGAAAGTAAATAGTTTTGTCAAAATCTTGCATTTGATTTAAGACTAGGATTTCTTGGTTCACGTCACGTGTCGCATAAAGGCGACTGATCTAAGGATCTCGCATTTGAAATTGCAGCACGCGAGAACTTCGTCATTAAAGATTTGAGGTTAATAATGCTTGGTTTACACCTCGTCTGCGGATCGGCACAATTTTTTTTTTATTTTTTTTTATAATAAAATTATTTATTTTACACAAAGAATAGGGATGTTGACTTAAAATTTATTATTACTCCATACGAAAGAATACATAAAACTATGCCAAATAGTGAAAATCATATTCAAATATGTCAAAAAATAACGAAACTACAACCGTTAGAATGTGTTTAGTTCGAGAGAGAAAGCGCTACAGATCAGTGACGTCACTGACCTCGAGCGCCATAGTAAATGACGATCGTTCAATACAGAGGTGCGTTTTGCGGAACAGGGACAGAAAATGCCCCCTCCTAAAACTTTGAAGACTTATAATTACGTAATTATTAATTCTTTTGAATTACTTTTTTCACTATTTGATTGAGAATTTGGTCCTTTTTCGAGAAAATTCGGATTCATTGATTTTCTTATTTGGTGTCAACATCCCTATTGTTACACAAAATTGCCATATACTAATACTAGTTGCACAGAAGTATTATATACTAGGTCAGGACTTCCGTCCCCTAAACTAGGTGTGGACTACTGTGGACCTGTCCGAAATATACTTGGTTAGAATTTGGTTTCTAAAGAAACGTTCCTCATTTGAATTTGTCCTCGTTCCAATCTGACCTACTACGAAAAAACTTCCTAACCTACTGAGAATCTAGGGGCCGATTTTTGAGTGTCGAACGCTCGTCTTTACACTCGAGATCTGTCAAAAAGCTATGATGTTTTGACAGATGACGAGTGTTAAGTCGAGCGATCGACACTCAAAAATCGGCCCCCAGACCACCTCAGAAAAGGAATAAATAAAAATTTGATGAATATAGTAAGAGACATATATAGAAACTGACTCACTCCGAATCCAACCTAATAAAAACATGATCTACCCAGAAGTTGACCAAATAAGAAACTGGAAAAGGCAGGATTGAACCTATTCCGAATTTGGTAACCTCCGCCCAAACCTCGGATTGAGTTCGTAAAATACAGAGTTGTATAGTGGTAATTTTCTAATATTATTATTGGGGAACGGGACTTAATCGCGTACAATTATAACTAATTTACCTTTTTTAAGGTTTTTGCCCGACGTTTCGAATGTACCACAACATCCGTGGTCGCGAGCTGACTGGCGTGAGCGGGTATCAACATCTTCTAGCCGCGCGGGTTTTCCGAACTACCCGCACTTGGTCTTTATTAATTACATTCTCACTAGGGTTGCCACCCGCACGACACACAACACTAACAATGTCCGTTGATGTAATGGACGATGTATTTCCACGCTTAAGTCCCGTTCCCCAATAATAATGTGTGAAAATCGTGTAAGTTTAAATCAATATAATTGTCTGATATATCCGAAAAGCCATAAAACGCTTATCGTTAGCACTTCAAAACGAAAGGAAGTAACAAAAAAGATTATCCGCACAAATAGCTACCTTCCGTTTTAAATGATAAGGTTCAAGTTGTAGTTATTTGGAAGTAAAACGGTAGGAGTCTTTGTTACGCCGGCCGACTACCCGCGCAAGCTCCGACCACCGACTGTTTTATTGCCAAGTCACTAGAACTTGTACCTTATCATCTAGAACGGAAGGTAGCTATTTGTGCCGGTAATCTTTTTTTTATACTTCCTTTCGTTTTGAAGTGCTAACGATAAGCGTTTTATGGCTTTTCGGACATATTAGAAAATTACCACTATATCTTTTTTTTTTTTATTAATAATGGGATTGCTCTTGGCCAGCATCTAGCCAGGGGGCAAAGATGAGGCCGACGATGAAGCGAGCTCACCCAGAAGATGCCTATTCACTCTTGCCTTAAATATCTAACTTGGTTTGGACAGTGTAACAGCAAATGAAAAATAACAAGTAGTAGAATAGTGTTGACAGCAAAAAATATGCTACGGTATAATAGTACATTACTTAACAAGGGCGGTAAAACAAAGAATGTCTCAGATCGCAGGTATTTGACGCCCGAGCCGAAGGCAAGGGCGATAAATATGCGATCTGAGGCTTTCTTTATTACCGCCCGAGTTAAGTACAACATTTTATGTCACCCCCTGGCCAGGAAGTGGGATTTCCCGCGCGCGGAACGTGCGGTAATTGCCGCTTTATGGCCAAGTGTGACATAAAACATATTTGTGACTAAAATAAATTAATTATAATTTGAACGCGCGTGAAATTTCGAGTTTTAATATTTTTTTTTATCGTAAATTTGAGTATAAGGGATCGTCCTAATACACGCGCGATTTCAACTTAGAATATTTACTAGTAAAAGTCGCGAGTTCGCGCGATAATCGCGTAGTCGCGTTTGTTTTAGGACGATCCCTTTAGGACACCTATTCTAGTTCAATATATTCGCGAATTTCACTCGCGCGATCACCGCGTTGTATTAGGAAGATCCTTTATGAAGCTCAATTCAAATGCCTGTGGTCTTTTGAAGGTTGAGTGAAGTTACAGTAGACTTAATTATGAAGGTCAAAAGCTCCCCCGATGCTCAATCCTGGAGGGGGCGGTAGTTCTTTACCCCCTCCATGCGCACACGACGCCTTTCTGACGGTGTAGCACCTTTCACCTGAACACAAATAAATAAATTAATATTTGTGGACAATCTTACACAAATCAACCTAGTCCCAAACTAAGCAAAGCTTGTACTATGGGTACTAAGCGACGATATACATACTTATATAGATAAATAGATACTTAAATACATAGAAAACATCCAAGACTCAAGAAAAAATATTCGTGCTCTACCAACTAAGCTAAAGCGGTCGTCAAAATACCTCTATTTACAACCTTTTTAAGCCAATCCATGTGCTAGAAATTTTAAGTATAAGAAAACCGGCCAAGTGCGATTCGGACTCGCGCACGATGTTGTATCCCATTATCTTTAAAACGGCAAAAATATCACGTTTGTTGTATGGGAGCTTCATTAAATATTTATTTTATTCTGGTTTTTAGTATTCGTTATTATAGCGGCAACAGAAATACATCATCTGTGAAAATTTCAACTGTCTAACTATCACGGTTTTTGAGATACAGCCTGGTGACAGACGGACAGCGGAGCCTTAGTAATAGGCTCCCGTTTTACCCTTTGGGTACGGAACCCTGAAAAGGCACAGATTATTTGGACACTAAGGCAGACTAATTTCATAAAAAGTATTATCGAAGGCAAGATAGAGGGGAGGCGAGGCAGGGGAAGACCGCGACGTGCGTTTATGGATCAAGCTAAAGAGAAGGTCAATGTAATGTCGTACCAGGAGCTCAAAGCATTGGCAGAGAACAGAACGGAATGGCGATTACTCCACCGACAAGAGCTAGGCTCTTAAATATATATGATGATGAAGGCAGAGGTCGGCAATAAGCGGACCGCGGTCCGTATCCGAACCGCGGTCAGTCGCCACATTTTGGGTTGAAAATGAAAATAGTACATTACTTACCAAGGGCGATAAAACAAAGAATGTCTCAGATCACAGGTATTTTACGCCCGAGCCGAAGGCAAGGGCGATAAATATGCGATCTGAGGCTTTCTTTATTATCGCCCGTGGTAAGTACAAAATTTTATGTCACCCCCTGGCCAGGAAGTGGGTTTTTTCGCGCGCGGAGCGTGCGATAATGGCCACTTTATGGCCAGGTGTGACATAAAGAAAATTACCTTGGTAATGACGTGTGTTTTGCTTGATAAGTCCGGAACGTAGGTCGTGGCTTGCTCCTGAAAAAAGTAGAAGATGTTTTATCATCATCCTCGTAGCGTTAGGCTGCGTTTCCACCAGAGATGTGCGAGGATGCGTTTTCATACATTGGTGCTATTCATAAATTACGTCATTTCAAATTGGGGGGGGGGGGGGTCATAACATTGGATGATGGCAGCATGACGTAGGAGGGGAGGGGGGTCAATCCCAAGATGACATCATCTCTCGCATCTTTAAAAAGTGCTTTAATGAGTAAAAAAGGAATGAAATTCGTGTTTCTATAAACTGTTAAAGCTATAAAAAATTACCTACTAAACTTGAATCAACAATAAATTGTTATAATAAATAAATAGCTAATGAAATTGGCTTGGGTAGGTTAGGTAAGGACGGAGAGGTAACGAAATCCTTCGAATAGTGAATGACCGTGTCACGGGTCAAGCACTAGACGTCGAGTGGGCTGAGGCTGTGGGTGGCGCTGACTTTGTAGAGGAGCCAGGCTCAACCACAAGAACCACATGATTCCAGGCCCGATTTGATTCAGAACTTGGAGGAGTGGGTGAAGTCCCCATGGGAAAACACTAAATGAATAAAAATTGTTATTTGATATTTAGAGTTGATTGTTAATTTGTTGTTTTGTTGATTGTTTTAACTTTAAGGAAATAATAATAACTAAATCATTTTAAATAGTTTTTTATTGAAAAATTAAGCTAAGAACGCATTTTTTAGAAATGACATCATTTTATTTGATAGGGGGAGGGGGGTCATTCGAATTATGATGGTTGGATGATTTTAGGGGGGGGGGGGGGGTCAAAAATCGTCAAAAATAGATGACGTAATTTATGAATAGCCCCATTTGACACCTCGCTTGGCGCGTTGCGATGCGTCAAATGTATGAAAACGCATCCTTGCACATCTCTGGTCGAAACGCAGCCTTATCCCGGTACAGTTGCATCCTGAAGGGTGCCCAGGGTCCGCTACCTAATGCCAAGATTTGGCGTAGCTCGTAGGCACTACGGAAGCTGCCATCTGACCTTCCAACCCAAGATGAAAATAGACCTTATCGGAATTAGGCTTGTCGAGTGGGCAACTTGACTGTTGGAAGTTCTCAAGCTGCCAAAAGGCCTCTAACTTTGGCTTAACGACTGCTGCCATAGACAGCAACCGGGATCAACGGCTTAACGTGCCTTCCAAAGCACGGGAGCGCTCAGTTAGTAACCACTCCAAGCGGTCACCCATCCATGTACTGACCGCGGCCGACATTGCTTAACTTGGGATACCGTAAGCGGCACGCAGGCGCCGCTGGGCCACGAGCGCTCCACACTACCGTCAGGCCCTAAATTTATGAGTGAGATGCTTTAACTCCCCTCCCCCAGTTAGGCTGCGTTTCCACCAGATATGTGCGAGGATATGTTTTCATACATTTGACACCTCGCAACGCGCCGAGCGAGGTGTCAAATTCAAATATATGAAAACACATCCTCGCACATCTCTAGTGGAAACGCAGCCTTAGGGCCCTACTGATAGGGTAGTGTGATAAGCCTTTATAAGGAAATTGAATCGAACAACCGTTAGCTAGTTTCTGTTAGGTACAGCGCCATCTATTGGTCCACAAATACGAAATCTTCTTAAACAACGATAAAGACTTACGTTGTCCCAATTCTCCTCGCACTCCACTACGGGGATCGGTGGCAACTCGCGCGGCGCCACCTCGTCTTCCACCAAGTACTTCTGGTTGTCGAACAGGAAGCGGTCGGGGCACGAAGACACGTGAAACTGAAAAAAAAAACATATAATTAAGGCCAGTGGCGGGGCAAAACCACCCACCACTTAACTGTACAGGAAGTACTACCACACCTCACACCTGTGACACGCGAAGGTACATAAGCGCTGTGGGTAAGTGTTAGACCTGGGTCGTTGCGACTTTTTAGTGTAACCAGAGACTAGGAATTATATAGACTGCCAATGCCTATACATTGTGGCGTAATTTTAAAATAATGGGCCTGTTGTAGCTAGTTTCACTATGGAGAAATCACTTTACCATTTAATTCGTATGCCACTAAGACCTCTGCTTAAAACATAGCGCCATCTATGAACACAACGTAGAAGCTCCCAACAGAGTGCGCTATGTGTTAAGCAGAGGTCTTAGTGGCATACGAATTAAATGGTAAAGTGATCTCTCCATAGTGAAACTAGCTACAGCAGGCCCATTATTTTAAAATTACGCCACAATGTATAGGCGTTGGCAGTCTATATAATTTCTAGTCTCTGGTGTAACGAAACGTAACAGTTTTTCGTTATCTGGAAACAGTTTCAAAAATAACTAGTTTTTCCACTGCGGCGCCCGACAAAACGAAACGAACGAACGAAATATTTCTAGAATGAATTAGCATTTTACAATCAACTTATGTAGTGTAGTTTCATTGTTGCGTTGCAGCTTTGATGGTCGTTTTTAAAAAACCTGTTTTTTGTTCTCATAAGAAACTGTTTTTTCCGTTACTGTAAGCGTAAGCGTTTTACGAAACGCTTATTGAAAAAAACGCTCAGCTAGTAAGTATGTGTGCGTGCGCTGTCGGTACACGGGTTGCGCGGGTGCGTAGCGCGTGGCGCGGACGAATCGCGAGGCGCGACGGCACCAGGCGGGTCTCTCAGGGACGAGGTAACTGACCTCGGTGCGGGGGGTTCGTGTCCGTTCTGTATGTAATACTATTATACTATTCTGTGGTACTACTATATTTTCTTTTCCAAGATTTCTTTTTTCTAATACGTCGGTTGCAATCAAGCGTATGGTCCACCTGATGGTAAACGGACACCGCAGCCTATAGACGCTTGCAACTCCAAAGGAATCACGTGCGCGTTGTCGACCCTTTATAAAATTTGAGGATTCACTGTGTTGACAGCAGAAGGGACAAAAAGTCCCTCGCTCTCAACACAGTGCATTCTCGGGAGCGCTGGCAACCTTGCTCACCTCCAGGAACACAACACTACATACTTGTATAGTAAATAATGTTATTATGGCTGTGGTCATTTGCAAGGCGGAGGGGCTCATTCATCCTCCTAGCGTTATCCCAGTACAGTTGCATCCTGAAGGATGCCTGGGGTCCGCTACCTAATCCCAAGATTTGGCGTATGCACTAGTTTTTACGAAAGCGACTGCCATCTGACCTTCCAACCCCAAGGGGAAACTAGACCTTATTGGGATTAGGCTTTGTCAAGTGAGTGGGCAACTTGACTGTTAGAAGTTCTCAAGCCGCCCGAAGGCCTCCAACATGGCTTAACGACTGCTGCCATAGACAGCAACCGGGATCAACGGCTTAACGTGCCTTCCAAATCACGGGAGCGCTCAGTTAGTAACCACTCAAAGCGGTCACCCATCCAAGTCCTGACCGCTGCCCACGTTGCTTAACCTTAGCAAGCGCAAGCGGTACGCGGGCGCCGCTGGGCCACGAGCGCTCCAAATAAAGCAGGTTCTTATCTATGGTTTTGAACTTATTTTACTACTTATTACTTTTTTTTTGAGGATTTACTATATCGGTGTAGATAAAAAAACTTACGTCTATCTCAGCATCATTCACTACATGTGTGGCGTTGATTGGACATGTGCTCTTTGCGGACTTGGGGTACTGTTTCCTGCACTTCTGCAGATGTATGTGCATCCTATAATGCTCTACTTGATGCGACTTATTGTAAGGGCATGTCATTATTTGATGTGGCTTCGGGTCTTTTATGGAGCTGGAAAGGGAAAATTTTATGTCAACATCAGATTGCAAAAACCATTAGATAACTTTAGAAAACACATGTAAAGGACACAACATCTTAAGAGTGCTTATAATAAAAATAAAAACAGTGACAATAATTAAAAACTAAACTCTAAAATTATGAACTAACTTACAAATAAAAAAATTGCCCCAAACCACCTTGCGGGGGCAGCGTGCCCAGAAGGCTGGCAGCATTGCCACGCTGGATGGCAATGCTGATCCTCTGCGCCAGGTATGATCCAGCCCTCCGGTCACGCGTTACCTCCACAAGGCGTTTGGAGCATTCTTTAAAAACTAAATGTGCGTTTTCCCCCCACGGACCCATAGTATCTACCCCAAACGGCGCAAATTGGTAGCCACTGTTTAGGGCTGCATATTTGCGCCGCTTGAGGAGTTCGGCTGAATTTGCAGCAGAGCCGGCTTTTGTGGCGGTGAGTGAGAAGTTAATGAGAGTCCTTATTAGTTAACAGAATAATAAAATTATACAGTCCATTCATCCTTACTTGTCGTATAATATAAACAATCTCTCTTGAAGACGTTAAATATCTGACTGTGCATGTTTATTAAATTTGATGAGGTACAATACCATCATATTAACTTTATCGTGTCTTTTAATAATGCGTTGTTTAAGTAGGCTGAGTAAAAGAAGGAAAATATAGACTCAAGTTTGGATTTTTTTCTATCAAGAAAATTTTAAGCAATCATGTTTCGGCTATTTTCAGAAACACAATCATATAGTCAAGAATCATATATCTGAAAATCATTCCCTATTGTTTCCTCGCCTGGGCAGAACAGTGTTTCAAAGTTTCTAAATTTCTCATTGTAGCGCCTTAAATGTTGTTGTATGCTAAAAGAAGCTCACAAAGTATTGTAATCCTAGAGGAAAGTGTGATAATGATTAACATCTAGAAAAATAGTTTGATTACATGATAGGACTGTAAAATTAATAACATGAATGCACTAAAAAGATAAAAACAAGTTACAAAATAAAGAACTTAAAGAGAACTATTTCGTTTGCAGTCAGAAGACCTAATATTTTGGTATTGTACAGTCAAGATTAGATTAGATTCATTTATTTCATGATAAGAATTACATTATAAATTTGTACACATGTCAAAATAAGAACACATGTCAAAAGGTCATTAATATGTATACACTTTTTTACCTAATTGAATGCAGTCACCTACAATTTGTAAGCAAACACATTCAATTTGGTAAAAAAGTGTATACATATTAATGACCTCGACTGCCCCCCAACTGCAAACAAAATAAATTTCCTTGAGTTATTTATTGTGAATCTTGTTTTATCTTTATAGTGCAGTTGTGTTTTTAATTTTATAATTATTATTTTATACCGCAATTTTGTCATAATTTGAAATCAAAACATTTCAACTTGTTTTTAATTGTCCCGTTAAGACTCTTAAAATGTACAGTGACCATAATATACATCTATACATACATACATTAGGCTTGTGTAGTACATGTACTAAGAACTAAAAAGACCTAGTTCCCAACACTGTACTAGAGCGAACTATTCCGTAACGTTTCTGCTCTTAGTACATGCGGAGCGAAAACTGAATAGAGACAACAATATCCGAATGACCGGCCAACCAAAGCGACCGAATGAAACTGAACGGCTCTCGACTGGCGCGAAAGCGAGCGAATGGTCATTCAATAGTTCACTCATTCAATTCAGTCAAAGGAGCACGAATACGCAGTGAATACGCACGTTTCTTTCGGTGTACTAGTGTACTAAAAGAACTAAAAGACCGAACTAGTACATGTGAGAGATTGTGCTAGTTCGGAGCGATCCGCTCAGTGAACAAGCGCGCACAAGCCTAACATACATCTATACTTTAAGCATGTTCAAATAATCTCGACATACTCATACACTCTTATTAACTTGACAACAAAGTTGAATCTGATGGCAACTTTGTTACGAAATAATCAGCGTCCACATGTCTCTCTTTAACCCATGCATAAGGATAGAGAGGAGACATGGTTGTACTTTGTTTTGAAAGAATCTTGCAGAATTTTCATTACATAGAAATCATTTTTTTAAGTTCTAACCTAATCAAACTTTTTTGTTATTGCTAAAATGCCATTGTAGGAAAAACAAAAAGTTATCAGTTACAAAAAAAGTTTGTATGAAATGATAAATTGTGAGAAACAATACATTCTATGAAACAATTTTCTGTAAAGCTAGCGGAAGCCCGAGGAGAGAGACGGCGGCGCACGAGCACTCGCCTGTTGTTAGAGTGCAGGCGCACTTCGCTTCACCCTTTTAAATTTCTGTGAAAATTACCTATAAATGTATTGTTCTTTGTTGTATAATAATGTGTAAATAGATTAAGACATTTAAATTTATCAACGCCATGGCTTAAGCTGTTATGTTATTAAATTATATTTCAATAAATAAATAATAAATATGGCTGTACATTATAAGGACCCCAAACAATGACTTTCTGTATTGAGCCACCTAGAGCTATCGTCATAACAGCTGGATAAATAAATAACATAATTACTATCATTACTGAAAAGATCACATTTATAGCAGAAAATAAGCCATTACATTAACACCATTTTAAATCAAATCAAATTGACGAATGAAAAAAAAACACGCTGGGCGTGTTTTAAAAACAACACGTACCTATACTTATATTTTTACGAAACAAGTTTTACTTACGAATACATATCTGCAACGTGTGTTTCTTGAAGTAAAAGGACTTGGTAGGTATCGTATTTCAACGCTTGTTTATGCGAAAATAATTGAAATATTATTAAAAAAATCTAAACCAAACCAACTACTGTGCGAATGCGAAGTTGCGAAATGCGTATATTGCGAATGCGCGGAAATCGAACGTTTGTTCTGTCAATGTCAGCGTCACTGTCAGGGTCAGTCAGATGTTCTATTGATTGACTTAAGACTGACGTGTACTTTACGTTCGGAAATATAAAAAAATCAGTACGGATATTAACATAAAAAAAGTATTCATACACAATGTATGGCAAAATCAAGATCGCATGCTGCACTTATACAGAATGGCTTTTCTTTTTGGGTCAGTGAGGGCAGCTACTGGATCCCGTGCTGCTACACGAAAATGGTCTTAGAAGACCTTCTCTCGATTTGAAATTAATGAAGATTGGCGTTTACATATTTTAGAAAAAACATACAGGGATGCGAGAAAAAGGTAATTTTCGACAAAAAAAATTTATGCCGATCGATCCCTTTTCTATCCAAGATCAAAACTTGTATTGGACCAAAAAAAATTCCGGCTAGAAAAGCCTCAAATCGAGAAAAACTTTTCCTATCGACACGTTAGTGCTCATACATACCACATACCTATTAATTACCTCTCACTGTGATACTGATATAAGATTGAAAGTGTCATGTATTGGCAGTTGGCACAGACAGTGTCGAGGTTTACCTTATTTAAAAAAAAATCTCTTGACAAAACTAGACATCTTTAATAACAGGCACAGTTACGTTACATGTTACATGACATTACAGGATACAGTAATCATTTGTGTGAAGTACCTACTCGCAAAATATAAGGGTAAGGACAAAGTAAGCAGACATCCACTTGTATAATTTGGTAGGTATAGAACAATGAGATGTTTTAAAGCACGCGATAAGAGCTCATCGCAAACATAAGACGCATTGTAATTTTCAATCCGATTACAAGGGGGCAGCAAACCAGTTAAAGTTAATGAGATTTATCACTGTTCTTTTGACAGCTGTCATGCTTGTACGAGAAACGTCAAATATAATGGCAATTTGTACCGGAATGACAACAGTCATAAGAACAATGACTCAATGACTAAGGGCACACGTCCCTAGAGAATAACACCGCGTATCCATCGAAGATGTAGGTATTTTGTTTTTTGTAGGTGACCTAGCAGTGTAGCTTCACTTGGCCGATAGTATGAAAACATCGACCACATATCTAGTACACGCAAACCTTCGTTCTACCAACCGAAGAGTGTCTTCCATGAGTTCCATGCGCTATAGTTTCTTTCCCTAAATAACATAGCTATATCCTTATCAGCCATTATCTGGAGAAATTAGCATTAGGAACACAGGAAACCACGTGGTCCCAAGCGTCCCCACGGCACCGCATGTAACGGAACGGGCCCCGATGAGCATGGCCAGGCTTGCAGGCCGCTGCCACGATGGTTCCGTCGGGCTGCCAAACGCCGCACGCTAGGAACTCGTCTTTAAAGGGTTTGAAGCACTTGTAGTCTACTGTGTGGTCCAATACCAGCTTGCAGTGCTCTGAAATTGGAAATTAAGCCAGTTAGTAAGGATTTTAGCTCCAACGGAATAGAGAAAAGTAGCGTTTTCTTGCGTCAGAGGCCAAGATCCTCTTTGGATCATCGAGCCAGCCAGTAAGTACTCACTCTGACAGCTCGGCGCCTCCTGCCTCCACCGCCCCTCCACACATATCACATACGGGTCCACTGCCCTGTACGGCTCCTCGCACGTCACCAGCAGTATAACATTGTCGGCATTGATGCGGTTGCCCGGCCGCGCGCGCGCATGGCCCGCCACGGTGTACTCTCCGTGCTCGGGGTAGCGGGGCATGATGCAGCCGCCGCCGGGGTCGGGGAGGACTGGGTCGCGACGTTCTGAAATACATCAACAGCCTGTAAGTATTACGCTCCACTCAGTGGCGGGGCATGTCCAAAATTTGATGCGGGTAAGGTACGAGGCCCTCCGAATCGCTAAACTTAAGTGGCAGTGGGCGGGGCACATTGCACGTAGAATCGATGGCCCTTGGGGTCCAAACATTCTCGAGTGGCTACCACGGACGGACCGGAAGGTGCAGCGTGGGTTGGCCCCCCCACTAGGTGGACTGATCTGATGATGGTAATGGTCGCGGGAGTCCGTTGGATGCTGGTGCCGCAGGACCGGTAATTGTGGCACTCTTTGGGGAGGCCTATGTCCAGCAGTGGCCGTCTTTCGGCTGATATGATGATGATGATTGTACAACGCCCACTGAAGGCGCAAGAAGCATAACAGTTGAAAAATGAGGCGCCTACGTCGACCACGCGTAATTCCGCCCCGGTTCCACTGCTGTGCTCAGGTCTCCTCATAGTAGTGGAGGAGGAGGACGAGGATAGATGGGAGGAGGAGGTTCTCCTGGACAACGAAGTTTTTCAGAGATGTAGGGCATAGCGAAAATTATCATCTTGCTCGAATTTGGAGCAGCCCAACTGGGATTGTGGCCGTAGTTGGGTACTTTCACAGTTGGGCTGCTCCAAATTCGAAAAAGCATCTATCTTACTAAATTAATTCATATCTATCTTACTATTGGTAATTGATACAGGGTACAGGGTGGTGGCATTGGTATATAGTGTTGTATTCCTGGAGGTGTACAAGGTTGCCAGAGCTCCCGAGGTTGCACTGTGTTGAGAGCGAGTGACCTAAAAATGTCCCTTCTGCTGTCAACACTGTGAATCCTCAAATTTTATAAAGGGTCGGCAACGAGTACGAGACTCTTTTGGAGTTGGAATTTACATGAGGTTAATTGGCGAGCCATTCCACCAAGCCAAGACATTGTGCCAGTCCAATCGAAAATGCATTTTTTAAATCATTCGTTTAGGTACACATAGGCCACTCATACATGACAATGACAGCACGAGTCAGCCTGAGCTGAGTTGTGTTTACGGAAGAAATTGGAATGGATTTGATTGGGCTTTAGTGGAAAGGTTCGCCAATTGGTCTCATGTAAATATGCCGCATTACTTACTGCGGCATTGCGGTATAGGACGGTCCCACCAGTTGTTTTTACACTCGGTCGTGACTGAATTCTCCCTGTATCCGTTATCGCAGCGGAGCAGGAGTCGCAACGTCGTGGGGCCACGGCCGCTTATTTTGTACCGGCCGTGCGTCGGCTTGCGCGGCTTGCGGCATTCGTCGCTGTTCACCAGGAGCTCTGACAACCTGGGGAACAAAGTTGAATTGCTGTAATCTATGTCAAACAAGGCCATCTTTAACCAATTCGAGGCCCTGGGCACATTGGGATAATGGGGCCCCTATGGCCTTGATACAGCACCTTGATCTCAACTAGGGGGGCCCCCACGGATCCCCTATCGATCGCGGGGCCCTGGGCACGTGCCCAGAGTGCCCAGTGGGAAAGACGGCCCTGAGGGCCGATTTTTGAGTGTCGACTACTCGAGATCTGTCAAAACATCATAGTTTTTTGACAGATCTCGAGTGAAAAGTGGAGCGTTCGACACTCAAAAATCGGCCCCCTGATGTCAAACATTCTCAAATAATAGAGCCTCCTTTGTTGTTTCTGGGTTCCGTACCCGAAGGGTCCAAACGGAACCCTATTGCTGTCGCTATGCATCCGTCCTGTCCGTCCGTCGTCTGACACAGAATTTTGTTCCGAAGAATTTTTCTACTTCCCATTGACTGATTAACTTGAAATTTGGTGATAATATTTACTATTACGTATATACTTACCAACAAATACTCACCAATTTTTTTCAGGTTGATTCGGATTATTCGGGACCCTAAATGTACGACTTGGCCGGTTTTTTATTTTTATAATACAACGGCTCCACATCGTTAATAAGGGGGCGTCGTCCATTAATTACGTGAGGTGTTTTTAGAAATTTTCTGACTTCGCTCCCCCTGGTGAGATGTTGTGAGATTTGGTTCATCCCCGTCCCTCATTCTCCAATCGAGAAAGAACTATGAGTCACAATGAAAATTAAACAATAAAATACTTAAATCGTATCTACTAAGAATCATAAAAGAATTTTACTTATAATTTAATATTATTTTCTCGCAATTTTACTCTGTCTCTGGCGGGGAAAATTACGTGATATTTGCCGACCCCAGCTTAAATGAGAATTCGGCTCGACCTCCTCCCCTCCCCCCTTCGTCTCACGTAATTAATCGACGCCCACTAATGCGGCCACGGAAGTCAGGTGGCCCAAAACACACAGAAAACTTTATGAAAAAAAAATTAAAAAAAAAACCTGGCTATGGCTGCCATCCGATCCACACTATCCACAATAGGTACGGTTATGGTTGTGGTTGGCGCAGAGTTCCCGGCTAAATGTTGCTTATGGAAGTCCACAATCCAAGTTCGTGTAGGTTGATCTACTGTAGTTGATTCCTCTGTAAATACAAAATATTATTTTATTACCAACAAGAAGCTGGATTGGCCACACCCTCCGAAGAGATTCCGATCACATTCCAACAGAGATGTGCAAAATACCTTTAAAAAAGTATTTAAATACAAAATGCAAATAGTTTTTCAAATTTACTATTTCAAATGCAAAATACAAAATACTTTTACTTTTTGTATTTTAAATACCAAATACAAAATACGTATTTTCAAAATACTTTATTCAAATAAAATACCTTTAATTTAGATGATATTTGTGTTCTTTATTTTTTATTTATTTATGATTTTAACATTGTAATTGCTCAAAAAGAGCATCCGATCCGACATGTTGCGTCTTGTGAGAACGAATGATCATGCCACCCTATGGAAATACTCTTTCCACATGTGCGGAATTGGGTAGGTAAGTGTTAAACTTTAGGAATACCCTTTTATTATCAAGGAACTGCTGATTATTATATCTCAACAGTAGACCACTACCTAAATCCAATACTTTCTTTTTGATAAATAATAAAATAATTTTAACGGTGTCGAAAAAGAAAGACCGGTAATCCAAGTATTTTAAAATCAACCTCGTCTCGTTCCAAAGATAACGTCCATATTGTTTTGTCACTCGCAAGGATGCAGCTCTTGCAGGGCCTCAAGTGGCTAATCCTTGACGAATGACACATTTACATGAAAAGTTGAGTGGTAATATTGGCGAAACTTAGCAGTAAAGTATTTTGCATTTTACAAATACAAAATACACCTCGAAAAGTATTTCAAATAAAATACAAAATGGTTTTCTTAAAAAGGTATTTAAATACAAAATATAAAATACCTATTTTGCATTTTGTATTTGTATTTGAAATACAAGTATTTCAAATAAGTCGCATCTCTGCATTCCAAAGCAAGCGCTCGATTGGAATCCACAAGGACAGCGCAAGCGTGGCCGACCCAAACAGACCTGGCGGCGAACGGTTGTAGAAGAGGCGAAGAAGATCGGGCGTGAGATAAAGCGCGAAGCTCAAGACCGAACGGGATGGAGGATCACTGTGGACGCCCTCTGCCCTATCCAGGGGACATAGGATATTAAGTCAAGTAAGTCAACGAGAAGCTGATATGGGAGCGCCGCCGGGACAATAACCATGAGCTCAAACTTCGGGGAAATGGGCTGAATGTTCTAACAGATCGATAACCCGCCTAGGCGTCCCTGCTCTACATCTACATTCTGACCCACGATGTTTTTTCTGACCTTCAACCTAAAGGGAAACCTACCAATATACCTATAGACCTTGTTGGGAGATCAGTTTCCTCACAATGTTCCCTTAACCGCGATCCATACGGTCACCGACAAGTCCCTAGGACGGAGCGACCTTGGTCCGCAAAGACAGGTTTTCAAAGGAAATCTTGCTGGCAGCGCCGGATCGAGAAATTTTTGGAGGGGGGGGGGGGGGGGGGGGGGCAAAAACTACAAAATGCCGCCCCCGTCTGCATATATTGTCCTACAAATTGTTGAACCTCTACCATTTCAGAAAATTTTCAAACATTATGATGCAATGCGGTAAATAGTACTTCATACGCATCAAGTCATAAGCGAAATTTTTTGTCCTGTCAAGACGTATTTTGGCCTGTCAAGAAGTCAAGAATTGCCGCCCCCCTGCCGCCCCTAACTTTGCCGCCGGGGCCTGGACCCCGGCTTGCCCCCCCCCCCCCCCCCCCCCAGATCCGGCTCTGCTTGCTGGAAACAACTGTCTGCACGGTCCGTGAGGACCAAGGTCGCCCGGTTTTGGGGCATCTTTCCAACGGTCGGGCACGGGCTTTTAGTGAAATCGTCAACTCAACCAACGCACACAATTACCTGCATAAAAGAGCGCCGCCATCGGCGCCGCGCGAACCGTATTTATCGTGTTGGTCGAAGCCATTATCGACGACGTATTCGTAGTCGTGGTGCTCACTGTAGTCGTTGCTGACGTTGTAGTCTTCCTTCTCCTCTTCCTTCCTTCTCTTCCCGAGAAGTTCGGATTCATCGGGAAGGGTATACCGTGGAAGCGGGAGGCAGAGCGTTCAACGCATTCGACGCAGTCGCGTTTTTGGAGACCAAACACCTCTCTACGCTGATTGTTCACGACGAGAACGAAATACATAGTGACTGGAAATAACGATTAGTAGACTAAAGTTAAGTACTATAGGCGTCCACAGTTCCGTATCATACCTACGCATCACACGCAGGTTTGACGGATTACCGGATTAGCCACATAACAAGAGTAAATGCTGCCTCGCGCATTAGGGGGCTCCGTGTACCAAACAATTTTAATACTCGTACCTACCAATAAACTTGATAACCCAACTAACATTTCAGCGTGAGATACCTGTAGAGGCAAGTACCTACTCCCCATACAAACTTTGTGCAAGTTTTCTTCGCTTGTGTTTGCATTACACTTATGATTTTTGGTCAGTACGCTTATTTTTTAGTTAGCTAGAACCTCAAGAAAAAAAAATGTTGACTTTCTTCGTATATCTAATGTTAACAAGCAAAAAAAATATTATATGCGGGAGTGCCAAAACTGACGAATAAAATTTGCACAGAGTTTGTATGGAGAAGGCCTTGCGTATACACAGGCGCCTTAAAATTCCATCTTGGAAACTATTAAAATCGAAATGATTCTTTCGCGTAATATTTTACCATTTTGATTTTCAACAGAGAATACAGATCTTTTTTTAAATTAGTGGACATTAACTCACCCAAATAGTAAATAATACCAACGAGCGCTACGACGGACTTTCGCCTCATGCCGAGAATACAGAAGCCGCAAAACAGGATGAACATCATTGCGGCCATCGTGGCCGCGAAGACGAAGGTGTAATAAATCCAGAACACGTATATACAGGATGATTCCTAAAACACATCATCATCAACAGCCTATTGTATTAACGTCCCACTGCTGGGCACAGGCCTCCTCTCACAGATGAGGGGGATAGGGCAGTGGTCCCCACGCTGGCCCAGCGCGAGTTGGAAACTTCACACACAACTTTTGAGTTTCTTCGCGGATGTATGCAGGTTTCCTCACGACGTTTTCCTTCACCGAAAAGCTAAATTAGGGTCTTTGCGAAATGAACAAAGTAAAACTAAGGTAATATTATAGGTATCATTAGGAATACATTATGTTGTCACATTTTGCGTGTGTTGTTTCGCTAGGTCGAATAGTGTAGGTACGTAACTACGTAAGTATAGGTCGACCGCTTAACAGATTCCGTGCGGAAGGGTAGCGGGAGGCAGGGACCCGGCGCCCGTTACCCGTCCGCTACCCTTTGACGTCTCCCTTCTTACCCTTGACCCGTCACAGACGGTCCGTCTATAGACTTGTAAAATTGTGATTGTGAAGTATTATAGCTCTCACAGAGACCTTCCCAAATGAATGCAGTTGATTACAGAGGCCCATTACTTCCAGAACACTGCAACGCCAAGCAAGCAAGCAAGCTGACATTCAACCCCATACCTATAATATTACAGTAGGTATCTATGATAGTTATATCTATAATAGTTATGGAAGTTTTCTAAACACATACCGCTATTATGGCGTAGAGCAGCGCGATGCTCAGTAAAGACCAAAATCCGACGAGGACATACATGAACAGGAACAGCTCGCTGCGATACACTTTCATCGTTCTCAGCCAGAATAAGGGGTGTATCTGCAAACACATTAACATCAGCCTGTATAGTGTATGTTCCACTGCTGGGATTATTCCTGCTGGGAAGTACCGTGGCGGCATACTGCAGACCCTTAATCCCAATAGTTCTTAAGGTTAGGTTTGACTAACACTCCTACTCGCTTCGCTCGTCGTCCTACCTAACTCCCCCCTGGATCGTTGATCGGATTATTGGAAAAAACTTTTTACTAAAAAGTGACATGCGTGACGGTATAACATATCGTTTTAGCTGTATAAAGGTTTTCTAACGATGTTTTCAATCACCGAAAAGCTAAATAAAAGTGCCGAAAACTCATTGTTCCGACGGGATTCGAACCCAGGAACATACTCGTACTTTAACCACTAGGTTACCTTAGCTCTGAAAAATATTGAACCAAAACTTCATGATTATTATATATTACACTTCACATGAAAACGCGTTGTTCGGAACCAGTATCGTACATTAATAGTTTTATGTCACACCTGGCCATAAAGTGGCCATTATCGCACGGTCCGCGCGCGAAAAAACCCACTTCCTGGCCAGGGGGTGACATAAAATTTTGTACTTACCACGGGCGATAATAAAGAAAGCCTCAGATCGCATATTTATCGCCCTTGCCTTCGGCTCGGGCGTAAAATACCTGCGATCTGAGACATTCTTTGTTTTATCGCCCTTGGTAAGTAATGTACTATTTTCACGTCTCTTGCTCGTAAAGTTTAATTTTATGCGTCGTAGACAGTGCCTAAAATACAGTTTTATGCTCTAGAGCATAAAGTAAAATTTTCGTCGAAGAACTCTAAGATCAAGGCAATCGGTCCAATGTCAGCCACACGATCAACCCCGTGCGCTGCGCCCGCAGCCTGCCAGTGCGCGCGCGGCAGCCCGCGTTCCATCGAACGAGGTTAACGACCTCACGAGTGTAAATGTGATGCCATAACCTTAATTAAATTATTTGTTAATTTCCTCGCAACCGACGTGAAAAGTAGAATGTATAACTCGTCCATAAAACCGATTTTACACTCGATTTTATATCCACCCTCGCTCGCAAGTTCGCTCGGATGGAGAAACGTCTCGTGTAAAATGGTGCATTTTATGTAATGTGTATATAATCTACTGTTTCTTCCTCCGTAACTAGTTACGAAAGATCAATTACGTACGGTACGAGTCTGAAGTCTGCCTCTCTCATCTGCCTTGTTTAGTTGTCGGTCTAGTAAAACTGATCGAGTATATATATATATATATATATATATATATATATATCCTCGCCGTATCCGGTGACAGCGACTCCGTCAACTTTATTTCGGAATATGGAAAATGGAAGGCTCTGATGTGGCTCGCAAATCCAAACTTGCAAGCTGACCGAAGTGATCGAGTATATTGAGCATATGACTATACTAACCCAGCTTGTACGGCTTTTATAATTATGCTTTATAAGTACTATTCATGGTTCACGGCTCAAACCGCCTAGCTGGGCTGTTTAGCTAGGTTAGGTATACCGTTACGCTTTATGCCTGAAGCGTATTAAAATATCGTATTAGGGCATTTTCACTTTAAAGTGTACCCCCTACTTTTTTTCGGATCTCGGTGATTTTGGGTATTCTGACTCAGAATCACGAGTACTATCCATTTCTGCGAAGAAAAAAGTGTCCCGCCAAAAAAAGACAGTTTTGTGACGCTTTTTTCATACAGTTTATATGGCTCGTCACAAAACTGACACAGAAAATTTGTATGGAAAAGCAAGGACATTTTTTTTCTTCATCTGAATCAATAGTACTCGTGATTCTGAGTCAGAATACCCAAAATCACCGAGATCCGAAAAAAAGTAGGGGGTGCACTTTAAAGTGAAAATGCCCATTAAACATGCATGACGTAGCTCGTCATGTTACTTAACTATAGACTGGTATAGTTAAACTGCAATTACTTACGATGCCAAGTATTGTAATGCAGTAAACTCCAAACCACAATGGAAAGCAGAAAAACCAGGTGCTCTCGGGTATTTTATCTAAGAATGTGTCCTGATCGGTTTTAGCACTCTCTATAACAGGGGGGACACCTGGATTGATGCCCTTTTTTATATCCTGAAGAATCTTGTCTTTATGTATATCTTGATAATAGTTGCCCTTATCATTGCTGCCCTTATCGATATCGTCAGGATCGTCATAATCATATGCTGGATTTCGATATTCAGGATCACCCATGATTTGGACCTATTTTATATGGACTAAGGAATGCACGGCTGGCCAATGGCCCTCTTTGCCAGGGCCACGTAACAGTTATATTGTTATTTCCACACAACATAATACAAATAATTTCATTTTATCTAAACAGGATACGTGTCAATGCGAATGGTTGATGGATGTCTAATCAAATGGTCGAGATGTTGTCAACGGCCAGTACTAGTCATCAAAATTGTTTATGATTCTCGGATTGAAAGGCAAAGAGTTGTGTATAGTTTTAAGTTTCATTTTCATTCAAATAAAAATGCGTACCTAGTTACAAAGAAAAAAAAAACATTTCCCACGGTTTGCATTTAGATATATCAGGTGTGGCGCGTGCCTCCCTGACACAAGTGGTGAAGGCGCTATTTTCCTCATAGACCTTTTTAAACCTACCAAATAAGGTCATCATCATCATCAGCCTATATACGTCCCACTGCTGGGCACAGGCCTCCTCTCATAGATGAGAGGGATTGGGCAGTAGTCCCCACGCTGGCCCAGAGCGGGTTGGGGACTTCACATACAACTTTGAATTTCTTCGCGGATGTATGCAGGTTTCCTCACGATGTTTTCCTTCACCGAAAAGCTAACGGTAAATATCAAATGATATTCCGTACATAAGTTCCGAAAAACTCATTGGTACGAGCTGGGATTCGAACCCACGACCGCCGCTTGACAGCCGCATGCTTGAACCACTGGGCTACCGTAGCTCAGCGCGATGCGACCGGCTTGCATGTCCAATGCTTATGGAAGTGCCTGTGCCTATAACACGACCATGAAATTATGCTCGATCGATGACAGAGACAAAACGTGACAGTCTTATGCATTTCTTCTTGTAATTGCTCTTGTGGGGATCCTCTATCAAAGCGTGTCAGGCCCTTGGATTAACACGTTGAATGTCCCCATACAAAACGATCTATAAATTTCACACTGTGCATCCAGTATGGGAACGTGACTATAGTGGGAGCACGGACTCCTGAAAAAAGGTCAATGGCCCCACATTGGGGCCTATCCCGGTATAGGCGTTAAGCCGTCAACCACTTAACCCTTTGACCGCCAAGAACCTATAAGTGGTTGTGTGTCGTCGTGCCCACCACGCCAACAACCACTTAAAAGGTTGGAGTGAAGGTGTCCTTTGATCATGAAAAATAGTAGATTGTGTCACAAGGGAGCAAAATGACATATTTACGGCGTGGGCGTAAATTGAATCCTGAACGAAGCGAAGGATTGTATAATAGAATCCCGAGCGTAGCGAGGGATTCTAAAATAGAATCCTGAGCGTAGTGAGGGATTCAAGAATTAACGCCCAAGGTGGAAATAATTTTGCTTCCATGTGACACATACTGCTTTTCACATCACCTATTGAGAATAATAAAAGATCTGAAATAACAATGGTTGTGCATTTATTTTATCAAAATCGATACAATACTTAACTATCAAAATCGATACAATACAATTACTCGTTACAGAAAAGTGCCACTTTGATCCCTCGTAGCAGGGAAGAAAAGTGCCATTTTGATCCCTCCTAGCAGGGAAGAAAAAGCCCTTATCCGAATAGGTGATGTGAAAAAAAACATTTATGAACTGTTTTAATTTGTATAGATGAAAACGCGAGCCCAGCGAGCGCGAAAATTTTCAAACATTACGATGCACGTGCGGAAAATACTTCATACGCATCAAGTCATAAAAAAACGCGAGCGCATCGAGCGCGAAATTTTTTGTCCTGTCAAGACGTATTTTGGCCTGTCAAGAAGTTCGAATTACCGCCCCTAAATTTGCCGCTTCCTAAACTTGCCGCCCGGGGCATGGACCCCGGCTTGCCCCCCCCTAGATCGGGCTCTGATCCTAATATCCCTATTTACTCTGAAGCGGTCTGAGGGCCTAAGCATGCAGGAAAAATAAAAATCTCCAATGTAAACTAGACATCTTTAATAATAGGAAAAGTTACACTACAGGAAAAAAAATAAAACACTTTTTACACTGAGAATTATAGACACTGTATTTCTCAACCAAATGCCACTTACATTTTTGTCATTCACATTTACATATACTTATTATGACTATATATATAACTGACATTTTCGGGAGTTCGCGGTAGCAAAATTTCTGTCGCAACTGGTTACGAATCTAGAACCAGTTGCGAGATAGAAGTATTTTGTGCAAAGACGACCTATGCTATGTCGGACGCATTTGTATACGTTTTTGTTATAATTTTATATGAATGAGGTACCGGTCTTATGTAACATTATGCCACAAACCAAGATACATTTGTGACGTAATGAAAGCAAACGTGAACGTGAAAGCAAATTTTACACTTATACCTATTTTTATTGTGATTTAAATTGTATTTGAATGTGCTTCAAGCAAATAAAAATTTTCAACTCGTTTTGCTCGCGACCCTGGGCCCTGTCTGTGTCATAAGTAGTAACAGGTTTATATTGCTATTCATTTTTTTTCAGGCTTATCTTATTGCTCTTTCCATACCAACTTTCCCTCTTATAACTTCCTTATAATGGATAATTTCCGGGATAAAAACTATATCCATGTTCTTCTCACATCATCAAATTTCATCTAAATCGGTTCAGGGGTTGAAGCGTCTAAAGGTACCTAACTGAGATTGAGCGGCGGTGCACCATATTCTGGAACGAAATACTTCATTCTGAATTCTGATCTCTCGCTCACACGCGTAGATGATGTTGGACTTTCAACTTATTAGTTACCTATACATTGCGTATTTAAATGTCATTCTAACTCCTTTATACAAGTTTGTAAATCCTCTAACTGGCGTTAGTGCCATTGTTACCAAAATTCTTGCCTCGCTCGGACAGTCCTTACTATTAAATCCAAGTCAACGCTTGCCGACTATATAGTGAAGTTAGCATTAGGCTGGCAAGCGACCTCATGGTCCCACGTGTCTCCACGGCACCGCATATATTTGAATGGGCCGCGATGAGCATGCCCCGGACGGCAAGCCGCCGCCACTATCGCCCCGTTTGGTTGCCACGAGTGACAAGACAGGAATTTATCCTTGAAAGGCTTCAAACACTTGTATTCCACGGTGGGGTTGAATGTCAGCTTGCAGTGCTCTGGAAATAATGGGCCTCTGTTATCAACTGCATTCATTTGGAAAGGTCGTCTGTGAGGCTGGTTTTCCACTAGAGCTATGCTATGCTACGTTGCTATGGATGCGTTTTAAATCCACCAATCACATTCCTTTGTTCACATAGCATAGCTCTGGTGGAAAAGGGTTCAGCTAAGCTATGTTTTTATATGGAAAGATGCGAGCTGCGGATGCGTGCTATGGATGCGTGCTGTGGATGCGTGCTACGAATGCGCGTTACGGATGCGCGCTTCAGATGCGCTCACGCTTCCCCCCTCACCGCGCTGCCGCTCCCCGCGCCCGCTGTCGATACATCGTGTAGCTCGAGCTGCGCATCTACCTCGCACAGCTACCTCGCGGCTGCGCATCTTCATAGCGCATCTAACTCGCACAGCTACATAGCGTAGCTTTAGTGGAAACGGTCGCATAGCTCGTAGCGCATCCTCGCAGCATAGTTGCGTAGCATAGCTCTAGTGGAAAACCAGCCTGAGAGCTATACGTCACAATTTTACAAATAGACCTTATATACGATTGTATTGTATATTTTAAACTAAACTATAGTTGATCTCGTGTTTATTTTCGTAAGTATATTGCGTTATGCAAACGTGATTTGAACTGTGAAACGTACTTTTTACTAAGTATCTCTGAATAAATAATTAATAATAATAACCTACGTGAGAAGATATAAAAAAATCGTGAGGTCACTTTGTAAACCCCCCCCCCCCCCCCCCCCCCCTTGAGCAGTGGTGAGGTTTTCGTAACCCCCTCAACCCCCCTTCGTAGCCTTGCGTGATTTCTGGATAAAACCCTATGGTAAGGTAATAGGTACTCACTCGCGCAGCAAGGCGGCGCATGCCTCCACTGCCCCCCCTCGCACACGACGTAAGGATCGACAGCCCTGTAAGGCTCATCGCACGTGACTTGCAGGGTCACTTTGTCCGTCCCCATCCGGTTCCCCGGCTCAGCCATCACGGTGTACTGCCCGTGTGGGGGGAGACGGGGCATAATGCAGACGAAGTCGGGGTTGAACGGGGCCGCGTCTCGACGCTCTGAAATACAAAATGTACCTACAGAGGATCGAAGGTAATAAGTAATCATCTCTTAAAAAAACCGGCCAAGTGCGAGTCGGACTCGCGCACGAAGAGCTATAAAAACGGCAAATAAATCATGTTCTGTTGTATGGGTGCCTCCTTAAATATTTATTCTATTCTGTTTTTTAGTATTTGTTCTTATAGCGGCATCTGAAACACATCTGTGAAAATTTCAACTGTCTAACTATCACGGTTTTTCTAGATACAGCCTGGTGACAGACAGACAGCGGAGTCTTAGTAATAGGGTGCCGTTTTACCCCTTGGGTACGGAACCCTAAAAACATATGTCCAACGGGCGAGCATTGAGAAATAGGGCGAGATGATCTAGATATGATGACCATGGTTTTTCCCACTAGGTATTACTTATTCTGTGCTATAGCTAACTGCTAATGCCCGTCCGTGTCTATTACCTATCGTCAGATCAAATCAACATACAATGAATGTATTTTACTTAGTTTAGTTCCTATGTAGGGTCGTAGATTTTAAATGAATCAGCTGCTTTGGAACGGACTACGTCACCTAATCACCTCCCTTTTTGTGGATAATACTAATACCTAACTACTTCAAGGTGATGCCTTACTACTTCAAGGTAATACCTAACTACTCCAAACCTAACCTAACTACTTCGAGGTAATACCTAACTTCTTCAAGGTAATACAACTACTTTAAGGTAATACATTACTACTTGGAGGTAATAGCTAATTACTTCAAGGTAATATCTAACTACTTCAAGGTAATACCTAACTACTTCAAGGTAATACCTAACTACTTCAAGGTAATACCTAACTACTTCAAATTAATACCTAACTACTTCAAGGTAATACCTAACTACTTCAAGGTAATACCTAACTACTACTTTACTTACTACGACACTGCGGTATGGGACGGTCCCACCAGTTGTTCTTGCACTCGGTGGCTAAAGAGTTTTCCCTATAGCCCTTCTTGCAGCGCAGCCTGAGTCGCAACGTCGAGCGGTCCCAGCGCACTTCGTACCGTCCGTGCGCTGGTTTGCGCGGCATTTGGCATACGTCGCTGGTGACCTTTGGTAACCTGGGGACGGAAGAAGTAAACCTAGGCATGGATCAGTTGTATACGGGGTGTGGCAAAGTAAAATAATCAAAAACAATCTTTGCGTAATTCATCAATAACCAGTTGGAAATAATTGCTGGAAAGGATTCTCGGAGCATAAAAAAAACTTTCTATGATCTGAAGCAGGCTTAATCTACTGTCAGTAATAATCTACCGTTTAATTATTTGTTCATTACCCTGTTTAAAATTCGTTACACTGAATGTTAGTAAGTTAGTTATGTCAAAAGATTTACTGGGTTACCGAAATTTAATTTGATGTACTCTAAAGAAGATGAAGAATTGAAGATGACGTGAACCACAGCTGAGAAGCTTTCAAATCACTAGGTTTCCTTTCCAATTCTTAGATCTGACTTCTTATATTTAACGTTAACAAACACAAAATGAAAATACATATAATATAACATTGAACAACGCTAAATAGGATCCCCCCTCCCCAATGCTGCCACGGCAAGCCGAGGCGCTGGTTTTATTTTAGTGAAACCGTTAACGATGTTGGCACTGTTTTTTACATTTATGTTTTTGTCCCCAACCCGCCCTAGGCCAGCGTGGGAACTACAACTACGAGTACTGTCTTATCCCCCTCATCTATGAGAGGAGGCCTGTGCCCAGCAGTGGGACGTACATAGGCTCATGATGATGATGGGTCATGGGATTGAAAATAAATTACCGGTTCTTTCTTCGTCTCGGTTCAGGGTCAGGGTCAACTTCTTCAGGGTCTCGTACCGGATCGAGGTCCCAATAGGGCGGTGGTTGATCTGGAAACCAATCCTTTTTAAGGGCATATTAGGCATCTTCTGGGTGAATCTGTCCGGTTTTTCCCATCTTCCGGTTTTCAAAGGAAATCTTGGTGGAAACAACTGTCTGCACGGTCCGTGCGGACCAAGGTCGACCGGTTTTGGGGCTTGTTGTAGATAACTATCGAAACTGCTCATAAAATTTCACAAGAATCGGCAGAGAAATGCGAACTGTGTTTATCCTGGCCGGCACACGCGCAGGGGAGGGGAGTTGAAGCCTCTCGCTCTTAGCCTGGCCGCAGACGCACGGAATTCCGAACGGAAACGGAGGGGAGGGGAGTTGAAGCATCTCGCTCTTATAGCGAGAGGCTTCAACTCCCCTCTCTCTGAAACCGTATCGGAATTCCGTGCGTCTGAGGCTGGTAGCCTGGGCTAAGGCTGGCCGCAGACGCACGTTTTCCGTATGAGTTTTCAGAGAGAGGGGAGTTGACGCCTCTCCCTATAAGAGCGAGAGGCTTCAACTCCCCTCGCCTCCGATTCCGTTCTGAATTCCGTGTGTGTGCGGCCGGCATAAGGGTGGGCTGTATCAACATCAACTTACAGATTACAGAAAACGTTAAATATGGCGCCGCCCAAGAAGTTTAGATACATCCTGGAGGTTGCGTGCCGAACATTCGTTTGAAGCTACAAAATATGGCCTTGAATGACGTCACTGTTGTAATGCATCTCTTTAATTAAATCCATCTTATATTAGAATGAAAGAGATGCAATATAACAGTGACGTCATTCAAGGCCATATTTTAGATTTTCAAACGAATGTTCGGCACGCTACCTCCAGGATGTATCTAAACTTCTTGGCGCCGCCAGTTATATCATACCATATACACTTGTCAAACTATGCATAGAACAAGATTTTAAACGGTTTGGTGCAACCCACTTCTACCCTTGAGTCTCCTTCAAGGAATTCTATATACCTGCACTCAAAAGCCCCGGCTTGACCCGATATCGGCTTCCAAGCTTCTTCGTTTGTTCTGTCTCCATCAGCTCCGTGCTCTTCGACTGTTTTGTGTTCTTCTTCGTCGTCATCTTACGCGGCGTCATTGTCTCTTTCCTCGTCGTCTCCTCCGTGTCGCTGGTCGTCTCCGTCGTCTCGCCGATCGACGTCGTCTCTATGTCGTCGTTGGGCGCGTTCGTCTCCGTGTCATTCGGCGTCGTCGTTTCCATCTCTTCTTCCGTCTCCTAGTGAATGCAGTTTACTCTATGAAACGACAACTACGTAACAAACAAAGCTTTCGGATTCTATTTTGTTATTTTCTGGTGCATATAGTAGTACAGTCAGCTACAGAGAAAAGGTACCCCCTTCATAGAAGTTTTGTATGCACGGGGGGTCCCTTTTCTCTGTAGCTGACTGTACCTATATCTATATCTACACCCATATAGTAGATCTACGTAATGTGTTCAAAAATCGTAGGTTAGGACCAGGTATACAATATACCGTGCCCGGCGCGCGCGCGCGACGTGACCGCACCTTGGCGAGATTACGTATAACTTTAAAACAGCACAGAGGGCCTACCGGGAACCGAAAACGAAGTATCTCCCTCTCTTTCGCTCCAATAAGTATGCAAGTGGAACAGAGAGGCAGATATTTCGTCTTCGGTTCGCGGTAGGCCCACAGGCAAGCCGCGCGCCTTCCCTCTAATTATCCTACTGCTACATAATGCCTAATTATGTACAGTTGCATACGCTACTTTATCTACCTACATCCATATATAAAATCATCTTTTATGTGTTGCTTGTGGTTTGGTTGAGCCGGCGTGCGCCATGTTTGACGAGACAGCCTGGCCCGCAGTGTGGGAGCCTTCGGGAATCCTCCAATAAAATTAAATTTATTATTAAAAAACAATAAAAAATTAATTGGTTGAGTACGATAGTCTAATAGCGAGATGCGCGCGCGTAGGAGATCGGCGGGTGAAAGAGAGCGATGCCGCGGCGCGAGCGCTTATAACGGATGCGTTTCGTTCCCCGCTTCCCCGCGGCGGTGTGGCGCGTAGACACGCAGCACCCGGCGGCGGCGGCGCGCGCGGCTTTGCTGTAATGCAACGCGCAGGCGGAGATGACGGTAACGGTACAAATTTTGATTAGGTAATGGTCATCTGCGCCCCAGGCCGGAGCGCGCGCGCGCGGCCGGTAGGCGCGGGCCAGGGTACATTGTAAGGCTGATATTTACCTACACTTTTTGAACACACTAAAGAGGATTTACTTATGTGGGTGTAGATTAAATGTATTTTCATTGTTTTTCGTAGCGTCATCACCGACACATACCTAAGGGCTTATCCAGAAATCACGCGACGTTTTTTGGGCCACTTTTAGACCCCCCCTCCCCCCTTGGTGATTTTTGGTGAGGTTTTGGATCCCCCCACCCCCACGAAACCTCACGTGTATTTTTTGAATTTATCACCACCTATGATTTTTTTTTAAAGAAAATGAAGTATATTAATTGATCTTGTGCTTATTTTGGTAATTGGTGCGTTTTCATAACGCATACTTACCTACTCGTAAATCGCGTTTTTTAAGAAAATGCTACATGAGTAGATATCACATCTCGGTGTTGTAGGTGCAGTAAAAAAATAAACGTGAGGTTCCCCCCCCCCCTCGACCCAACGTGATCTGTAGTGAGGTTTGGTAAACCCCCCCTTCCTTACTTGCTCCGTCGTTTGCTGAGCTGGCTTTTTTGATGTTGTATGCTTCTTCCCTTTTTTCTTCGGCCGAGTTATGTTCACTGGAGGAGAGTTCGATTTTGTGTTCCTCTTTTTGCTCGCAGTCTCCGTTGTAATATTTATTTTATTCGCCATTGCCTTAAGATGAATCGAGTTTCTGCAACTCTCATCACCACAGTCGTGTTTTTGCAAACCGAAGAGCTCTCTACGACGCGTGTTCACGACCAACATGAAATAAAGTGTAACTGGAAAACGAACGAGAAAATTAAAAAAAAATCGTATGGATCGCGATCTAGGTATACGATTTTTATTCGGCTAAACCGTGTATATAGCAGACTAGTTATTGCCCGCGACTTCGTCCGCGTGGAACTTCATCGCGATATAATTTAAGTAATTGCTATTAACTCATATCAGGCGCTCCCCTAGTCATCGCTCTTTCACCCCTTTAAGGGATGATTTCCGGGATAAAAAGTATCCTATGTCCTTCCATGGGAATCAATATATCTCCATGCCAAATTTCATTTAAATCGGTTCAGCGGTTTACGCGTGAATAGGTAACAGACAGACAGATAGACAGACAGACAGACACACTTTCGCATTTATAATATTAAAGTATGGATTATGTCTGTTGGGGTCGTAGTTCTAACCTACTCCACTACAGAGTATATACTATATCTATGACTCCACTCAACTACTACCATTTCACCTCTACCTAGCTCGCTTTGGTCCCAGTGTTCCTATATCTCCTGTTTTTACAGGAGATCTACTGTTTTTTTAATTTTATTTTATTTTATTTATTTAGACACCAACTTGGATCAATCATTGTTAGCATCACTTATAATAAAATTAAACTAAGATTAGTACAAATAAATTACAATCAATACAAATAAATTATTAGTTTTTGAGGGGTGTCTACTGTTCTACTGTTTGTCCCAAAAAATCTACTGGATTTTAGAATTTCACTTCCTCGACTTCAATTAAGAAAATAATAATAACATATATAACTTGTAAGAGTTGTAAGTTTCTTGAAGCGAGTGTAGTGGGAGGAAATGCGCAGCGTCAAACAGAATGGCGCTCTACTGATCATACAAAAGTGATTTTTTTAAAAAGCGGTGTTTGTAAAACCAGGAGGTGGCATGTCCGTAAGACTCGGCCAAAGATCTCCTTCACGTGACAGCTCCACCCTATAACCGCACGCACATTCAGGACTAAATTTGGCTTTTGGCTTGACATTAGGGCATTCCATACCTAATCCCAATAACTGACGGAGTCGATATCACCGGACACGGCAAGGCGGACTATATATCTATAAATAAGCAAGCAGACAGCAGCCATGGTCACCACGACAATAGTCATTGTTTGATGGCCCAGTTGAAGTTGAAGTGACTGATGAGATGAGATTTTCTTTCATGAAATGTCTGAGTGGAGTGTGTCTAATAACCGGAAAATATAACACACTTACGACAATAATAAATTACTCCCAAGATCGCAAAAATTGCAAACCGCTTCTTGCCTAGAACGCAGAAGCCGGCGACTACTAGGCACAGTACAATGATCATCGTCGCTCCAAATGCCATCGCGTAGTAGCACCAGAATGTGAATATGCACGCTGATTCCTGGAATTAGTTAGTTAGTTGATTGACGCGTTTCGACGATCGGATGACCACTTGTCCAAGCAGGGCCTACGCTGGCAATCTACTGTCAGAAGACGGCCGGGGCATCCCCGAACCACATGCGAGGCGCTGAGTCGAAAAAGAGGCTGGTTCAAGTGGCCTCGGCTGGGAAGAACTGGAAGAAGCTGCGCAAGACCGTGACAAGTGGAGAACTCTTCAGCCAGCCCTATGTCCCTAATGAGGCATAACAGGAGGGTAACTGTTAGTTATACGTTATACCTACTGGGCATTTTCCGCAAGTCCACATCCAACGTGCCTAGGTATTTTGCTTTAAAAAGGGGTAGCGCTACTCTAACATCCTACAATAGTTTGTGGTTTCGTTCCGTCAGTATTTCTTTAGTTTGTATACCTACATGTGTCTCTTTCCAGTATCTGTCATATTAAGTGAATTAAGCGTAAGTATTTTAGATATACAGACCGCGAGTATGGCGTAAAGCAGCGCCACGCTCAGTATCGAATAAACAAAGATGATGGCATAAATGAATATGAACATTTCGCTACGGTACACACGCATCACTCTGATCCATGGCAAGGGATGAATCTGCAATGCAAAACTTGGGTTGAAAGGCGCATCTCCACTTCCTGCAAGCTATAAAATAGAAAATCTAAATTCATAAACGACATCTACCTATCTCGCTCTATTTCTTAATACTTGGACTGCAATGATCAGTATTCTTACACGCGGGGATGCAGCTAAGTTCATCGACAAGCTACGATTGCCGTAACACATGGTCTAACCTAACAAAACAAGGTCTGCCATTCTGGGATCATGACTCATGACACAAGTGACTACGTGACGTCACTGTCGACGACACACTCACGACCATCGATGGTAAGATTGGGTTGGGAATTTGCACGGTAATCGGAGGTAGGTATGTTATTAACCCGTAACATGTCCTATCTTCATTGAGTAACTTGTGGATAACGTTGTTGACTGTACATAAAATAATACCTATTGTAAAACATATTGTACAGTTGTTTGTTGTTCGTTGTTCCTAAATAAATAAAATAAAATAAACCCTTTGAACGCCAAAGTGGTCGTATGTCGTCGTGCCCACCAGTGTTGAATTGATGTAACGTTTAAACCAATAAAAACAATACATAATAGATCTTATTCATGATCTAAGTACACCTTCTGTCAGACCTTTTTAGTGGTTGTTGGCGTGGTGGGCACGTTGACACATGACCACTCCACTTTATAGGTTCTTGGCGTTCAAAGAGTTAATGAGTTCCACGATGCAAAATGTCGCGGGGAGTATCTATTAGAACAGACCAGTACTTACAATACCAAGAACTGCTATAGAGAAAACTCCCCATTGTATAGGAAGACATAAAAACCAGGAAGTTTCAGGAAAGTTATCTAACATCTTTTGTTATGAAATTCTTAATTTTGGACCGGTAATGCTCCACGCCCGACCGGGGCCACGCTAAAGATATCTTGTTTCTTGCACAAAACATAATACAAATAATTTAATTTACATTGTTACTAAACAGAGTACACGTCAATCCAAATGGTAGGGTAGATGTCCAATTTGATGTCTAGTCATTGGTCTAGTCAAACCATGGTTGTCTAGTCAAACCATGGTTGTCAGTGGCCAGTACTTCAGGGCAATTTTAGGCAGGTGACAGAATTAGCATATATTCTAGTTTGAGAAAACCAAGGTCACATTGTACTGGATAGTAAGCTCCAGCTCTTTGACCTTCCTCAGTCATTCCTCAGTAGTCCGCCATTCACTCCCATGGGTATGCGACTAAAGAGAGAGAGAGACAGTTGTTTGTACCCTCTCTGTACAATATCTGTTCATCTCCCAACACCTCCTCCATGGCCAATTGTGTGGATCCGGTATAAGGAGCATCCGCCCACAACGTGGATACAAATTTTCTCAATAAAGTCCTTCTCCTTGTTGTTATGTGAATAGTATTACTTTATAATTTATTTATTTTATTTAAGAGGTCACGAACTAGAACATATACTTTCAATACTGAAAGGCAGTGGTATAGCGGGTATTACACTGACCTGAATTCAGGACACTTAGAAGGGTTCGGACCTATACGTTAGAGCGAGATGCTTCAACTCCCCTCCACTAGTCCGGATTCTGAATTGAATCAGGCGTCCTAACTAGTGGAGGGGAGTTGAAGCATCTCGCTCTAACGTATAGGTCGGAACCCTTCTAAGTGTCCTGAATTTAGTTGTAATACCCGCTGTAAGAACGAATGCCAAAATTGTAGAGTTGCCAGTGCCAGCAGAGTTCATATTCCAACTTTTTAATATACAGCTATGAAAGCTATGAAATGTACGGCCGGATAAATAACTGCTATAACGATTGCTATTAACAGCTGAAACAGTGCTGCGAATGTTAAAAATGGGAATTCAAATCTGTAAACCTGTCATACCTATATTTTATGATGTAATCGTTTATTGTGAAATAAATAAATCTAATTCAAAATCTAAATCAAGAGGTGATAGGATTGAAGAAAGTCAAGCGCCCAACACGTTTCCGGCGGATTTTCATTCAGCCATATTCAATCTGCGTAATCATTGTCCCGCCGTAATGCCATAATGTGCCATAACCTAGCCATAATGTAATACGACGGATTATACAATTAGCCTACGACATATATACGTTACAAAATTAGCATGTTAACTAACTGAGATAAAATCGCCACCGCATATAAATTTATGTCGGGTTATACAGGGCGTCCCAAGACTATGGGACATAATCATAATCATTTATTCATTGTATAATCATGTAGGTACAATAATGTTGGTGTTAGGTTACATCAAGGGAAAGTACCTTGAATATTGTAGATAGAAGATTTTACATTCATAGATTTTTAAATAATTACATGGTTTAACAGGGAATCGAACCAACTACACGAGAAAAATAAAATTGTGTTGTTAAAATTCACATCTTCCTTTTATTTCTGACACTATGTTATTTAGCATAAAATAATCCTTATGATGAAGCCTTTCGATCGGTGTGAAAAAGCTACAGGATATTTCTTTTTCTCGTGTAGCGGGTTTGATTCGCGGTTCAATCATACATAATTATTTAAAATCTATGAATGGAGTTTAAATTGTTTTTAATTAAAATAATGTCTTCTTTCAGCAAAATATCCTATCTACGATATTTAAGGTACTTTCCCTTGATGTCCCATAGTCTCGAGACACCCTGTATATGTCGGAGCATATACTTGGTCACGATTATCACCCTAGCCCCGCTGTAGATGTCACTACGGTTTTAGACCGAGTTGCACCAAACCTCTGTAATCATAAAATCTGATTGTATGGAAAATTCGACAAGATTGTTTGAGATGACTGCTGCCGGTGCCATATTGAACGGTGATCGGTCTAATCGGTCTTTAGGCTGGCCGCAGACGCACGGAATTCAGAACGTAATCGGAGGGGAGGGGAGTTGAAGCCTCTCCCTCTAAGAGCGAGAGGCTTCAAGTCCCCTCCCCTCCGAATCCTCCGATTCCGTTCTGAATTCCGCGCGTCTGCGGCCAGCCTTAATCGTGGGTAGGAGCAACCCACCTAGTGTTTTACATTGGGCCGTGATTGGGCCGCGCATAGTTATGTGAGTACATTAAAAGTATTTTATAACACAGCAACACCACTGTCAAATGTCATCTGTCAAACGCAATGAAATAAATAAATATGCATATGCATGCACAGTGTCTTTAGAATGTAAATATTAATGTTATTGGTAAATAATCACTTTCACGACCTTGGCGTGTAATTTTACTTCAGATATGTGTTATCTTATCGCTTACGTATATTGAAAGTGGCAATTTCCCTTGTTTTACATTTCACACGCATCATATTGAAAACTGTGTGATTATGTTCCAATATGGCACAAAACAACGATTTGACAAGCAGCCTCCAAACCCATTTTATATGCGATAATTGTAACCAGTTTTTTGCTTCAAAATTCACGATAACTAAACACCTTAAGACCTGTGGAGTGACGGATTCAGTCCGATGTCAGTGGTGTAAAATATCTTTTAAAAATCGGGGTAATTTAGCGACACACGCTGCGCATATTCATGGAGATGACAGGTAATAAAACATATACTTAATATAATAAAGCTATAGATGTTCATTGCAAACTAAACCAGTTTGAAAACCAGTCATGATATTCTAAGTATTTTTTTAAAATTATGATTAAAAGTATATGTATACAGCCAACTTTTTTTTTATTTTTTGGTAATCTAGATTTTGCCATCACCTACTAACCAACCAACCCACATAGACACAAAATGTATAGCCTTCCATCTAAACTATTTGCCTATTTTGTTTTGGTTGGATTATAAAAGTTGGCACCAGGAAATGCATTCAGCACATTAAAATGAACTTCTGCGCGCATGTGCAGACATGCGCCGTTTTTAGTAGACCACTTTAATTGAACAATCTAGTTGGCCATGCCATAAAATTACCTAGTACTGAATTTATGGTTATTGGGTAATGTATTGCTGTGATATCAATTCATATAAGATTACTTTTCAACTGGATGTTGTGATGGAAAAAGTTTTATAAACAAATGTTGTGAATGTATTTAATGTGGAGTTAAATGAATATTATGGAACCTCCAAACTCAGGAAAGGTTTATAAAAGGTCTGTTATTTACCGTATCACTGTATTGCATAATGACTTTTATGTCACACCTGGCCATAAAGCGGCTATTACCGCACGCTCCGCGCGCGGGAAATCCCACTTCCATACACATAAAATTGACATAAAATTTTGTACTTAACACGGGCGGTAATAAAGAAAGCCTCAGATCGCATATTTATCGCCCTTGCCTTCGGCTCGGGCGTCAAATACCTGCGATCTGAGACATTCTTTGTTTTACCGCCCATGTTAAGTAACGTACTATTAGGGCCATTTTACGGAAAGTTGTACACTCGACTTTTTTTTCAAATTTGGATAAAATCGGGTTTTTTCTACTCAGAATCGAAAGCACATTCGAACCTAATGGGAGAAAAAAAGTGTCCCAAATTTTTTATTCAATTTTCAGTTTTTCCATTCCGTTACCACCATACAAGCATTACAAACTTAGTATGAAAACGGTAACGGAATGGAATAAAAAAAAATTGGGACACTTTTTTTCCCCTATATCATTCGAAAGTGCTTTTGATTCTGAGTAGAAAAAACCCAATTTTATCCAAATAAAAAAAAAAAGTCGAGTGTACAACTTTCCGTAAAATGGCCCATTAACTAATAGTATTACAAGCAAAGGACTCTTTCAAAAGAAAGGGGTTGAAAAGAGGCCCAAAGTAGTGCCAAGAAGGCATTTTGATTTTATTATTTGTATAGGGAGTGTGTGCTAGTTAGTGACAACTTAATTTTATGTGCCAGTTTGCAACCACTGTGGTCTGGAACTAAAAGGGTTTTTACAAACTTTCCAGCAGAATTCTATATAAGTAAATTGAGTACAGACATAATTTAAGTGCTTGTTTTTGGGGTCTGATTAGCACATGTCCAGTCAAGTGCAAAAATATGGGTACATATTGCTCAAAATGTCCCATATCTCGTATGTCTGTCAATTAAGGTTTCGGTACATATTTATGAAGGGATTCATTCAATACATACACTTGCACTTGACTGCTGCTCATGCTACCGCCATAGTGTGGTTGCTAATTAAAACTGGTCACATAACCAGAGTAATGACCCTACCTATGGTTTATTACTAACACTATTACGAGGAAGAAATGTGCTAATTTAAAAAAAAATATGTTTTTTTTACAGCTACAGAGCAGCCCGCAAATTCAAATGCCAAGTATGCGAAAAGACATTCAGCCAAAGGTTCCAACTGACCTATCACATTCGAAGATACCACTTCAACTTAAAAGCGAAAACCCCCTATTGTGAATTAAAAAAAATAAACCAAGTATGGTTTGAGAATGTTCTAAACTCAAACTGTGTTGTAGAAATGAAAAAGACTGGCCAAAACACTCTGGTCATGAGAAAACTTGATCCCAGCACTAATATTAAAGTCAGTGATACCAACACACAAGTTATAGATCTGTCAAATGTATATCCATTTTACAATAGAGCAAATAAAGTAGAAGTTCAATGTCATATATGTAAAAAAATGTATCTAAGAATTACTATTAAAAAACATATGGATGAGAAACATTCTGATCTTAAAAGGCATGAATGTAATAATTGTAATAAGACATTTAAAAGAGCTTATTTCTATTTGAGACATATTTGTAACAAAGAACATAAGAAGAAAGGCAGGAAAATGATTACTATTCAGAATGTTCAGAGTTTGATGCCGGTGGAGATATCATAGGTTTATAAAAGCTGAAACTACTGTGAGACATTGTGGCATGCCGATGCAGAGATGGCGGGATGACCTGGACGCTTAGATAGACCTGGACGCTTTCTAGATAATACAATGGCTTTATATGTACAGTCAAGGCACCAATATGTATACACTTTTGGACCTTATTTCAATGGAATAAGGTGAAAAGGTGAATACATATTGGTGCCCTTGACTGTACTTGAATAATAATATTGTCTGCCTTTTGGATTAGGAACCACAAAAAAGCATGCACCAACCTAAGCCAATAATGAATCCTAAATCTACAAAATATACACAATTACACATTGTTTATGGCATTCTGCTCTATCACCATATACATCAATATACATATTAAAAATGAACTTCTGCTTGTGCCTTAAAATTGCACTTACATACTACCAAAGTTTACTAAACTCAGTCCCATTTTGAATCTATTGCGTAAGGTAATTGAGTTGATAAGACAATGATAATTTTATGTAATATACATGCACCTAAGTTTAAAAAAAAAAGATTTAATAAAGCTATTGTATGTGTACAAAGCCTTTGTTTATTGTTTTACGATAAGAGGGAAGACTCTGTTTAAAACTGACAACAGCGTTTATTTACGTTAGTTTTTTTTTTTTTTTTAAATTGGGAGTGGTCTTGACCAGCATCTAATAAAATTTAATCTTGGCTAAGATAAATAGTGTTGGAAAGTATGATCGTAAAACTAAAGGTTCTCATTTTACCTACACTACATTGCATGTCTTGGATCCTTTTGTAATAAAATACCTATATCCTCTTATCATAATCTTGACTTCCTGGTTTATTTTAACCTATTCACCGCCACAGTAGATTCTATATGTCGGGCCTCACACGCCAAAGTCTTCGTAGCAAAAGACTGAAAATGAACCTTACTTGATAGCACGAAGCTTGCCTTTACATCGACTTGATCGACTCGATACGAAGTCATTGGCGTGTGAGGCACATAATGGCCTGACTTGATATCAAGTCAATGGCGGTGAAAAGGTTTGGTAATGTTGATCCCCGTGATCATGGTGTATATTTATTAATCATATTATATGTATAGTTTTATATTACGCCTAAAAATCATCACAATTAATGTACCTATCTACCTATATGGGGCTATAGGTATTTACACACGTACTACATCACTGTACAGGACTTTTAGAGCGCGGGTGAGCCATGGTTGTGTTGAGCTATACATGCACATTGTCTATGTGTGCGTCAGCGTAGTAGCTATGAGCACTATGAGTTCACGTTGTCTATGTGTTCGTATGTGATTATGTGTCAAAACTACAACTAGGTACTGGCTAACCCGCGGTTGTGAGATAAAAGTACTGTCGTATAATGCAATAAAATATATAACTGATCATTTATATACATTTGTTATTATAACCAAAAGTCACTAGGTAACAAATACCTAGTTAAAACAGCTCTAAGTGAGTCCCGTTTCCGTACTGAGAAAAGAGTTCTAAAAGTAGTGAGAAATTTGTTAGTGATAGTGAGTTTCAGTTGTCACGCGACGATGTGCATAAAATAAATGATTTATATTTTTATTTTTTTATTTATATTGAATTTGTGTTTAAATTTTATTCATAAGTCGATCCGAAATAATTTTGTTGTTTAACCCTTTTGACCGCCAAGAACATATAAGGTGGTAGTGTGTCGTCGTGCTCACCACGCCATCAACCACAAAGGTCGGTGTGAAGGTGTACTTTGATCATGAAAAAAATCAATTGTGAATTATTTTAATTTGTTTTTATTGGTTTAGACAATACACCAAAAAACAGTGCTTGGCGTACTGGGCACGACGACACACTATCGTTTTGGCGGTTAAAGGGTTAACCACAGTCGATAGCGTGTAAACGCGTTACGAATTGATTTGTTTTGAACACGTACCATGAGTATTTACAAGTTTACTTCACTCGATAATGTTAACTCAGGTCCGTAAGCCAGCTGGTAGCGATCGACGAGCAGCTGTTCATAGATTGAACTCGATGAAATTACCATCCACTCGTCGCCCCGCTATCTGCTGGCTTCTAAAACGCGGCCTTGGTCACACCGCTTGCGCAAAGCAAGCGGGACGCTGCGCTGCGCGCCAAAATTTATGAAACCGTCCCGCTTGCGTTGCGAAGCCTGTGTGGCTGTGGCGTCGCTAACCTGTTAGCATAGCATACGTCATTTAAGATTTTTTTAATGGTTTGAATACTTACTCTTACGTATTTATTTATAGCTTACTATACAAAACCAGTTATTTATTGACATTGTGATCTTTTAGTTTGTATATATTGTACACATTGCAAACATGTTGTTTTATTTAACTATTCAGCAGCTCCATGAGATCATTCATACCGCCTTCCCCCTTCTTCCATCGGACATCCAGACGTACGGCTGGTTACAATCCTTACCTGGTTAAAATTCCTCTTACTCGAAACAAGCGCTTCTCATCAATCTCATCATCTATTAATTCTATTATAATGCTCACTGCTAAGGTTTGGAATTCCCTGCCGGCATCTGTATTTCCGAATTCATATAACCTGGACCTATTTAAGGCACGTCTGAATAGGCATCTTCTAGGTGAGCTCGCTTCACCGTCGGTCTCATCTTTGCCCTCTGGCTAGATGCTGGCCAAGACCAATTCCATTTTTAATAAAAATAAAAAATATGGTATTTTACTCATAGTCAAATCAGCAACTTTTTATTAAATGTCAAAAACGCTCTGTTAGTATGAAGTTTGTAAGGACATACTGTCTTAGTGACGTCACTAAGACAGTATGAATTGGTATGTTCAAATCAGCGTCCTTTTTAAATCTTTATGCCACTCTTTATGCTTATAAAATCTTTCAATTGGCTAAAATAAATTAATAATTGATGTTTTCCGAGTATTTTCGTTAGATCTTTTATTAGTCAAGTAAACATTAATTTATTTTACCTTTATTTAATACCCTAATTACCTACCTAACCAGCAATAAATAAAGTAACGGCGACTATACAAGATTGACCCTTCTCATTGCATTGCCTATGTCCTCCTCCTAGGGTCATTGCGCCGATTGCTTTGCGACACGAATATTATTATCTATTTTAAATTGACGAAACCTTGTCCTCCAGCAGCTTGCGGGTGGTCGCTAACTTAAACTGGTAGCGTATTAGGCGCAATTACCTTACAACCTAAGCTACTTATTTGTACCTATCCTATACCAACCTATCGCGGGTCGCATATTCTGGGACTTAGCTATATAAGAAACCAACTCTGTGCTAGGATATCTGTAGGATAGGAAATGGATTGATTCCTGCCCCGAATTTTAAATTTTAGGTGGATTTTAGAGCCACAGCCAATTTTCATTACAAGAATTGTCCCTAGGGTAGCCCTATGGCATAACCTTATATATTTCAATGCAAATTAAAATGTATACAGAAGAATTAATTAAGTAGGTAATAATAAAAAAAACAGTTTGGATGGAGGACATGCTGTTTAGTGATAAAAAAAACGCAAAATTGTGCAATATCTAAACATGATGTCATTTTTGACGTTGACGGTTTATTATGTTGTATTCCACTCCACTAAACCCAGATTCATAAAATCAAACTTCTATCATAGTTTCATAATTTCATATCTCGATCCATCCATTTTATTTTTAAGCAAATTGAACTGTACATTTTTTACAAAAATACATTTACATTGTCGTAAGTGAATTATTGCTGACGATTCCTTTAAATAAATAAAAGAAACTTGTTTATAAATAATAGAAAATGAAATGATCGACAATTGGAACGCACACAAGCTTCAAAAGCTCCCGATGATTCCCGTGTTTTGATACTTTCAACTCAAATATTTGTATCTTATTTGTATAAATCTGGAATAATGAACGAATTATATGTGTTGGACGCGAAGTATACATGCCGTGGATGCATGAAGACCGACAAAGATCTATTTACTATGTCTACTGATGAAATATCGATGTATCAAAATTTCGTTAAGGTATGTTATTTTATTTATGTATTGATTAAAAACAACAAATATTACCGTCGCTAGCTCGCAGCGGTATTTAATATTACACTACGTTGCCTACCCAAAAAATTATACTATTCCTTACGCGAATTACGTATAATATTTGTAACCTTTGAAAGCTATCAAAGTAGTAAATAAAGTCAATTAGAAGCTACTATGTTCTATGAAAGATCACAGCGAAATCATTGGATGTGGGCAACCAAGACTGGTCACTATGGATATTCTGGAAGGACGTGTTGTCTGGTTGAAATTTATAATGCACACTGGAATTTCCTGCCGGCATCTGTATTTCCGAGTTCATGTTACTTAGACCTGTTTAAGGCAAGCGAATAGGCATTTTCAGTGAGCTTGCTTCACCCACAGCCTCATCTTTCCGTTCTAGCAATCCCAGTTTTAACCCGTCGTCCACCCGCCCCTGGGATCCCAGGGCAGGTAACAAAAGAATTGCATTGTATATTTTTTTCGCCGGGAAAGGACGGCTTTAATAAAAATAAAATTATATTTTAATGAAGTTTGAGCTTTTGTTCTTTACTTCTTTGTATTGTGGTTGTTTTAATATGATTCATTAAATAATTTTCAGCTGGATTACGTACATACGAACACTATAATGAAGATATGCTTCATATGCAGAGGTATTTTCAACAAATTTTCGAAATTTGTTCGCCAATGTAAAGAAACAAATGAATTTATGAATGGAGCTTTAAAACAGGTGAGATATGTATCTTCAATCCCCTTAACATGGCGCAGACCCTTTCAAAAATTATATGGTCCATACTTGAACCCCATAACCCCACATAAAAGCTGTAGCCCCGTTTTTTTCCTAAAGTAACCCCAGTTTACGGTACTTACCCATTTATAAGTTTTTTAATTCCAGGCAAATTTATCGAAACAGAAATGTAATGCCTATGTTTCTATAACAACGACACATTACCTGGGCCCCGATCCAGAGGACTTGGATAACTGTAACCAGTTTGATGATGATAAATATGATGATGATGATGTGCCGCTGGTGATGCTGAAGGATGGCAAAGATGAGACCAATGTCAAGGTCAAGAAGGAAGCAGTAAGTAAAATTTTGAGAAACAAGTTTATTTTATTTTATTATTATAGCCTCATGTTGTCCATCCAGGTTTTTTTCCTCCTTTTTTTTAATTTTTTTTTTTTAGTTTTCATTTTTCATTTCTATTTGTCCTGGATGTCCACTTGCCAATCGGCAAAGGCCTCCCCCAGCCTTCTCCACTCGTGCCTGTCTCTGGCGACCCTGCTCCATGTGACTCCAGCAACTGGCCTTATGTCGTCGTCCCACCTTTTGTGCTGCCTTCCTCTTTTCCTCTTACAGCCCCTTGGGTACCACTGGGTCACCTTTTTGCTCCACTTGTCACTGCCTCTTATAGTGTGGCCAGACCACTTCCATTTGAGTCTCCTGATTTTTGTGACTATGTCTTGTACCTTGGTCTGGTTCCTTATCGCTGGTGGTTGGATGTTGGATGCTCCCAAAGTGGTAACAAATCATTTACCGTATATATAAAAATAGGAGGTGGTCCATGGCAAGACAAGAAAAAGTCAAATGGGTCATCACTAAAAGGTTAAGAACCACTGATCAAGGGGTTAAAAAAATACATTTGTAGGAGATATCACATGGTATCAGTGGCGGCGCGTCAAAAATATTCTTAGGGAAGCCGGAAATAGTTTGCCTTTCTTATTCTTCATGAGCCGTACTAAAAGAACTGGTGTGGCTGAAAATTAGGCAAGCCGGTGGGAATCGAGTTGTATGGACGCTCCGCCACTGCATGGTATTAGTAGCTTTCAGTGAAGGAAAACATTGTGAGGAAACTGGTCTAATGCCAACAAGGTCCAGTTTTCCCTCGTGTACAGTGGGCCAACGAAAATGTTGAGCACTTTTGTACTTTGTCAAATTAAAGAGGTTTCAAATTTTATGACGTTTCGGTCTAAATATTTCTTAGATTGCGATGTGACAAGGTTCTAAGTATGCTCAAAATTTTCATGGGCTGACTGTACATACACATACTTATATACATAAATAAATACAAAGACATAGAAAGCATTAAACTTGGGAATAAATAAATTCCTGCTCATCACACAAATAAATGCCCTGACCGGGATTCGAACCCGGGACCACCAGCTTCGTAAGCAGAGTCACTAGCAACTAGGCTAAAGTGGTTGTTAAGGCATTGGTCCCACCGCTGGCGAGTAGCGAGTACTCTCATACTAATTCTACTCGCGTGAGCTAAAAAATGAGTAGAATTACTATGAAAGTACCTACCTACTCGCTGCTCGCCAGCGATGGGATCAGTGCCTAATGGCAGGGGAGTCTCACTCCGTCAGTTCACCGCGCCGCTGCAAGTACATCCGTAGGTGGTACCATTCAATGGCTGCCGCGCATTGCTACCGGACGGTCGCGTCATCGCGTCATTCGCTTGTATGATCAAAGTTTGTTATTGACCTATTATAATTTGGGATTGTAAATTGGAGATTTGTTAACAGTGGGACTTCTGTATGTAGTACTATTACTTATTCTGTGCTAATAGTGGCTTATTTCTACCGCGCAAAGGTACCATTTGATCTAGAATAACACCCATGTTGTTTTTACAGCATAATGAACCAGAAACAGATGTCCAAGAAGATAAATCAAGAGGGAAGAAAAACAGCAAGAAGAAAAAGCAGCTGAAAGAAGGTTTTAGTTCTAGAATGGTGCAAGAGACCAATGAATATGAAGTCATTAAACTAAGCAAAGAGCAGGTATATTAAAATACAGTAGAATCCGCTTATAACGACTCCGCTTATAACATTTGACCGCTTTTAACGACTGCTAAATCACCGACTTTAGGATTCATACCAAACATTTTCAAAGAAAATCAGTCCGTTTTGTGCGAGGTCCTGTTAGTGCGACGTAATATCGCCGGTCCCTTGACGGTCGCTGTATCCGGATTCTACTATACATAATAACATAGGTACAATCAGCATCAAAAGTAGCGACACATATGACGGCGTCAAAAGTCTTTATTACAAAGGAATAAGAACTTTTGACTTCTGCATATGTCAAGCTACTTTTGATGCCGACCGACTAGGTTAAAGAGTAGGAATATATAGTCATATTTTGGTGAATCTGTGAGTCATACAATTTATATTATGACCCCTGGGTGGAGCTAAGAGTGCAACAAACTGGCAACTGTACTTGTTTCTCGAAGAACTCACGTTTCAAAATAATTGCCATACAATAAATAAATAAGATTCTTATTGGATTCTTATTAGAGTTTGGCTACTTTAACTCTACCAAGCAAATGAACTGTCAAACAAATATAATTTGGCAACACTGTGCATTATACGTCATATTTCTATGGAAATGTGACGTGTGAGGTAGTGTTGCCAAACCAAATATTTGTTTGACAGTTCATTTGCTTGGTAGAGTTAAAGTAGCCAAACTCTTATATATATTTGTCGCTTTTTTTCCGTTACCCTTTCGGTTGTTTACAGGTGTTAGAAGACATGGCCGAAAAGGCGAAAACCGAGAAATACATGCGTTCCGTGTACAAATGTGTGAAGTGTGTCAAAGGATTTAATTTCAAAGATGTCATTGACAATCATATGAAGAAACATTCCCAGGTATTTAACCCTTATGACGGAAATCATTATTCGTTAATAGTAAAACGAAGAATGTCTCAGATCGCAGGTATTTGACGATAAATTGCTTTTTTACCGCCCGTGTTAAGTACAAAATTTTATGTCACCCCCTGGCCAGGAAGTGGGATTTCCCGCGCACGGAGCGTGCGGTAATTGCCACTTTATGGCCAGGTGTGGCATAAAATTTGTAACCTGATACAATGTAATAAGGACTCATAGATAATCATAGAAGGCTTATGTGCCATGGTTGTGTTATCTCTTAAATATACAATAATAATAGCCTTTTCCCGCGTTTTCGTCCGCGCATTTCATTCATCGCGGTAGAATTTCGTTGCTATTATTTTACTTCAGGCGCTTACCTAGTTATCGCTCTTCCATACTAACTTTGAACCCCTTAAAGGATGACTTCCGGGATAAAACATATCCTATGTCCTTTCCCGGTACTTGAACTGTCTCCATACCAAATTTTATCTAAATCGGTTCAGCGGGTTGAGCCTGAACAGGTAACAGACAAAGAGATACACTTTCGCATTAATAAGACTTGTATGGACTTGTTGTGTCCGCTACCTAATCCCAAGATTTGGCGTAGGCACTAGTTTTTACGGAAGCGACTGCCATCTGACCTTCCAACCCGACTTTGTCAAGTGAGTGAGAAATCAGTACACAATATACACTCACGGACAAAAGAATACGAGTCGGTAAAAAACCATCATATTTCCTAAAATACTGCGAGGTTGTAAGTTTTTTAATCATGTGATTATCTTTATTTAATTTTACATCTATACTGCAAAAGTACAGCCAAAAAAAGTAACGCTTCCAGGTTTAAATCGGACTCGTAAAAATCCGTAAATAAAACAACGTTAACGGAGCGAGATAACTACAATGTAATATAATAATACAACGTAAAAATCCAGTAGGCCTAGCACGTGTTGCGCTCGAGAGTATGTCGCCGTATTTCGAGCTATCCGTCACTTTCTAACAGCGCCAATCAGAAGAAGACGCGTAGCTCGAGATAAGTCGAGATACTTTAGAGCGCATGGAAAAAAACAACGTTAACAGAGAGAAAATCGTTATTTTTGGACAATGATATTTTTATGATAGGATCTCGGAAATTCCTAATACAGTTGGGCAATACGAAGAATTATGTAAATTAATGTGTTAATTATGTAAATTATTATGTAAATAAAACGAGTGTAGAATGTTTCACAAAACCTATTGAAGCTATTTAAACTAGGGTCACACCCTGTGACACGCGAAGGAACGTAAGCGCGGTGGGTAAGTATGTGTGCGTGCGCTGTCGGTACACGCGTCAATTGTGTGCGCGGGTGCGTAGCGCGTGGCGCGGACGAATCGCGAGAAGCGACGGTACCCGACCCGATCGACACCAGGCGGGTCTCTCAGGGACGAGGTAACTGACCTCGGTGCGGGGGGTTCGTGTCCATTCTGTATGTAATACTATTATACTATTCTGTGCTAAGGTGACCCGAATTTTTTGACCGCCATATTTTCAGGAGCATGGCGCGTTGAAATGCGAGATTTGTGCGCAGTATTGCCCGAGCGCCGTGTCTATGAGAGGGCACATGAAGTCACATACAACGAGGTAAGTACAATACAGTAGTAATCGTACTGTACAGCTTTTATTAATGGTTTTTATTTCATGTTTTTTAGGGTTCCGTATATACCCATAGGGTAAAACGGGACCCTATGGGATCGTCCTAATTGGCGCGCGACTAGGCGATGATCGCGCGATCGCGCGACATTAACTTAGAATATTTACTAAGGTCAAGTCCATAATTCGGCGGAGTAAACTGGCAGATGAGATGTTGCCAGGAGTAGAAAAAAATAAATAGTGACGGTATATATCGATAAAAATATGTCGATGACTATAAAGTAACTAACTATACCCTCTTATTCACGGACAAAAATGTGCCAGCATTTTTCGGAATATTAAAATCGATAATACTATTCGATAGGAAGTTTTTTCGATCCAGATTTAAGTCCTACTACTTTACTACCTAATTTCATAAATGTAAAAGTTTCTACTTTTCGGCAACTAAAGACTCATTAAGCGGACAAAAGTAAAATAAATATGAAGAAATATGAAAAAATCATAAAATTTACAAATCATTTTAATTTGTCAAATTGAGAGCATTTTAGATTGAGAGAAACACTACTAATTTCGATTTTCGATGATCTCTGCAAGCACCAAGGGGTACCCGATAAATAGGTTCGTAAGATCCGTACGTCTAGTGAGGCCTTAAATAATATCGATATGAACAGCACTGGCCGTACTGTGGCAACATTTGTGCATTTTGACTTAAACGAATGAAATGAATGAACGAATGGTGGACCAGAGTTTAGTAAAAGTCGCGAATTCGCGTTTGTTTTAGGACGATCCCTTTAGGACACCTATTCTAGTTCAATATATTCGCGAATTTCACTCGCGCGATCGCGCGATCATCGCGTTGTATTAGGAAGATCCCTATTACTAAGACTCCGCTGTCCGTCTGTCCGTCCGTCTGTCACCGGGCTGTATCTCATGAACCGTGATAGTCAGACAGCTGAAATTTTTACAGATAATGTACTTCAGTTGCCGCTATAACAACAAATATTAAAAAACAGGATACAATAAATATTTAATGGGGCTCCCATACAACAAACATGATTTTTTTGCCTTTTTTATAGATAATGGTACGGAACCCTTTGTGCGCGTGTCCGACTCGCACTTGGCCGGTTTTATTGAAATGTAACGCATGTATGTTTGTAAGATATATGTGTAAATATGGGCCCTGCTGGGTCATTCAAATAAATAAAAAATATTTTTATGTCACACCTGGCCATAAAGCGGCCATTATCGCACGCTCCGCACGCGAAAAAACCCACTTCCTGGCCAGGGGGTGACATAAAATTTTGTACTTAACACGGGCGGTAATAAAGAAAGCCTCAGATCGCATATTTAAACGTAAAATACCTGCGATCTGAGACATTCTTTGTTTTATCGCCCTTGGTAAGTAATGTACTATTTTCAGGTACAAATGTAAGATATGCGGTGCCGTGCGTATTTCCCGCCAACATTTACTGGAGCACTATTCTATAGAGCACACGTTTGACGCATCTACGTACTCCTGCGACCAATGCTCGTTTACCACCAAGTTAGTAAAGTCTGGTCATGAAATGTTGTCAATTCGCTATTTGACAGTCGTACATTACTTAACAAGGGCGGTAAAACAAAGAATGTCTCAGATCGCAGGTATTTGATAAATATGCGATCTGAGGCTTTCTTTATTACCGCCCGTGTTAAGTACAAAATTTTATGTCACTCCCTGGCCAGGGGCTAGGGCTGCCATCCGTCCGGGTTTTCCCGGATTTGTCCTAGTTTGGAGGCCGTCCGCGGGGGGTGTCAAGAAGTGTCCGGGGAAAACCCGGACGCTTTTCATGTAAGGAAGCACCTCATTGAATTTGAAGGTCTTGTTTTGCGATTTACGCCAAATGTCCGGGTTTTTTTGAATCTTTGTCCGGGTTTGGCGAAATTCGAGATGGCAGCCCTAGCCAGGGGGTGACATAAAATTTTGTATTTTTTATTTATCGCCCTTGCCTTCGGTTCGGGCGTCAAATACCTGCGATCTGAGACATTCTTTGTTTTACCGCCCTTGTTAAGTAATGTACTATAATGCGTCGGATACAGTAGCTTATAGGTTTACAATACTCATACAATAGGTTTTGTGCTTTAAAATCCATTGAAAATATTTTATTTTTGAAAAATAAATTAAGAGTTTTTTTATCTGTGGATTACAAAAACCGAAACGCGTGTGACGTCACATTTCAACGTTAAGGTTTAATCCGCACTCCAAATTGAACTGTAACGGTATTCGTAAAAAGCTCTATTTAAAATGAGCGGAGAAGTGTCGCAACAGCACATGCCGCTCACTCGAAATTGGGACTTTTAGTCTTAATGTTACAGTACAATTTGGAGTGCGGTTGTAACAACATGCAGTTGCCGTCTGCTGTCGGCTGCGGAAGTAAACCTTTAGTTGTTTATAAACCTTTAGTTGTTTATGAAGTGTGACGTCACAGTCACGTGATCGGCTGTTTTCGCGCGAAATTAAAATGACTTTAAGAAAAAAAAATATATCAAAGAAATTAAGCACTTTGTGGGAAAAAGATAATTGTTACTGCTATAAAATAAACCTACGTATAATTTAAAATACATTTCTGAAAACTGTCAAGTAGCCAATTGCCTCCTATACGAGTAGTAGGGGAAGTAGTGTCACCCAATGTATGGGAGGTGCACATTTTGGTATCGGATGAATTCACTTGGCACAGATATAATATAGGTAAATCTAAGTTAATTTAGCCCGGTAGCCATCCGCCACCCCCTGGCGGGTAGGAAGGGGGGGGGGGATTGAAATTTTTTTTTCGCGCCCCCATTTACTTGTATGGGAGCCGGAGCCCCCCTTGAAAAGCTGTAAAACTTTTCAAGGACTTTCAAGCCCCCCCCCCCCCTTCCTACCCCCCAGGGGGTGGCGGATGGCTACCGGGCTAAATTAACTTAGATTTACCTATATTACATCTGTGCCAAGTGAATTCATCCGATACCATAATGTGGACCTCATGAGTCTCATGACACTACTTCCCCTACTACTAAAGGATATCCGGCTTCCGATACCTAATCTAGTATAATGTAATTAATAATAAACCGCTCTATTTTCCCTGTAGGAAGCGCACAGTGATACAACGCCACGTGAAGAGTCACAATGTGGGCAAAAGTCTTACGTGTAACGTGTGTGGAGCCGGCTTTAACAACATGCATGCTCTTCGTATGCATGTGTCGTAAGTATACTGTTCCATATAGGGAATGCAATCTCGCACCAAGATTGGCGGTTCGAGATCTCGCGTAAGAAATCAGAGGTCGAGATTTGGAATTCGAGATCTCGTCAGAAAAACAGACGACATCTCGTTTAGGCTGGGTTACACCAAACCGTCTGTAATCGTAAGCGGTGTTCGTCAGATTTGATTGTATGGAAAGTTTGACAAGTTTCTATGGGATGACAGCTGCCGGCGCCATATTTGACGATGACCGGTCTGTGTTCGTGTTCGTACGTTGGTGCAACTGCCACGATATCGAGATTCAACACATTTTTATAAATATACGCTTTTTCTATAAAGATACGTTAATTCAATGGACAGTCCCTACTCAGGGTAGTACTGGTATTCAAAAAAAGCTACATTATTAGAATACTGAAGCAAAAATCAACGTTTAATAAAAAAAATGTTGGGTAAGCGAGTAAATATCATGTCAAATAATAGGGATGATGACACTATAAAAGAAAATCAATAAATCCAAATTTTCTACATAAAGGCTCAAATTCTCAATCAAATGGCGAAAAAGGTAATTCAAAAAAATAAATAATTACGTAATTATAAGTTTTCAAAGTTTTAAGAGTGGGTATGTTCTGTCCCTTTTCCGCAAAACGCACCTTTATATTGAATGATCGTCATTTACTATGGCGCTACTTAACAGTGACGTCACGGTTAGGTAGCACTTTCTCTCTCTAACTACGAATATTCTAACCGTTGTAGCTTCGTTATTTTTTGAGATATTTGAATAGGATTTTCACTATTTGGCATAGTTTTATGTCTTCTTTCTATTGAAGTAATAATTTTTTTTGAGTCAACATCCCTATTGTGTGTAGTTAGTTACGCTAACCGCGCCGCACCAAACAACTGTGCTGCACGCTGCGCCCTTATCATCGTTTAGAGTTTGTTCCAAGTAGCGGTCAACATACTACCAATCTATGGTATACAATAAGCAAACACTGTTTCAGCCGTCATGACCCCGCCCAGCGTTTCAACTGTCCCCAATGCAACATGAAGTTCATATACCCCTCTCTGTTACACCGGCACATGCTCTCCCACTCGCACAGGGACCACTACTGCGTCGAGTGTGACGTCACGTTCAAGTCGCTAGTGAGTATATACAGGGTGGATTTTCTTTTTGGGCCAGTGAGGGCAGCTACCAGCGTAGCAACGCGAAAATGGTCTTAGAAGACCTTCCCTTGATTTCGAATTAAGTAATGAAGATTGGCGGTTACAGATTTTAGAAAAAACATATAGGGTGCGAGAAAAAGGTCATTTTTTGACCAACTTTTTTTTTGATGCCAATCGATCCCATTCCTATCCAGGATCAAAAGCTTGTATGGGATCAAAAAAATATTTTCGGAATATGAAATAGTAGTTTATGCAACTGGTACATAATGAGGGGTATTAAAACACGAGTGTGTTTTATGAAACGAGCCGAAGGCGAGTTTCATAATAAGGTCACACGAGTGTTTTAATGCCTAATTATGTACAGTTGCATACATTACTTTATCTACACACATATTATAATTACTCTAAGATGGGTTCAGAAACCGTAGTAAATAAATACAATAATTGTGTTAATACAACCTTTTTTGCACGGTTGCGGAAATATCGAAATCAGAACTGGCAACCGATACCTGAATGTTATTTTAAAAAGTAAAGAGTCCTTATTCTGATGTGATCATGTCGTTCTAGCTCAAATTTCGTGCGATATATACTAAAAAAACATCGAGCTGACATTTCGCATCGACTGAATTTGAATTTTCAGTGATACTAGAACAGGGACATGTCAACTTTGACATTTAAATTTTGACAGTTTTGTTTGACGTAATATTTTAACATCATATATGAGATTAAAATGAAATATTTTATTACTGCTGTAGCCTTAGCCACAGATAAGAAAATTGCCATAAATTCATTGAATGTTGAAATGAGAGTCATTTTCTACGGTTTCCGAACGCATATTAGAGGATTTATGATATGTGTGTAGATAAATAAATGTTATCTTTGCAGGACAATTTGAAACTGCACTTCAAACGGGCGAAAAAGCATAGAGATCCGTCCACGTACAAGTAAGTTTTTCTTCTGTGACTCGATATTTTAATTATTGAGCAGTAGAAAAAAATAATGATTCGTTGCTTCGAGGTGAATTGTTCCAGAAATTTATCCTGAATATCCGCAATAGTAGGCAGGCACATACTTACTGCATTTCACACCGCCTATGAGGCCCGCCTCTAAAAAGAACCAATTTCTTGCAAATAATTTTGTTACCGAGTGGCGCATAATGCTTTTCACGTCTTCTATGAGGAAAACAGTCATTGTAGCCCGCAAATGGGGGAAGAAAAGTACGACTTTGATCTCTCATTCGAGGGCAATAATGACTCATTTCTGAATAGCAGATGTGAAAAATATGATTTCATTCTTCATGCTTCTGAGGAGGAGCGCTCGTAGCCCAGCGGCGCTGGGTACCGCTTGCGGTATCTAAGGTTAAGCAACGTGGGCAGCGGTCAGGACTTGGATGGGTGACCGCTTTGAGTGGTTACTAACTGAGCGCTCCCGTGCTTTGGAAGGCACGCTAAGCCGTTGATCCCGGTTGCTGTCTATGGCAGCAGTCGTTAAGCCAAGTTGGAGGCCTTCGGGCGGTTTGAGAACTTCTAACAGTCAAGTTGCCCACTCACTTGACAAAGCCTAATCCCAATAAGGTCTAGTTTCCCCTCGGGGTTGGAAGGTCAGATGGCAGTCGCTTCCGTAAAAACTAGTGCCTACGCCAAATCTTGGGATTAGATAGCGGACCCCAGGCATCCTTCAGGATGCAACTGTACTGGGATAACGCTAGGAGGATGATGATGATGATTCTTCATGCTTCTAAGGGTTAAATAGAGCATACATTTCCTCAGATACAAATGCTCCCAATGCGACGAGCGTTTCATCTCCCCGTCCTCAGTGCTGGCGCACTTGAGCGCCGCGCACGGCGCCGCCAAGAGCCACGCGTGCGCGCTGTGCGGGAAACTGTACTCGAGCCGCGAGAGCGCGCGCAGTCATGAGCGCAGGGCTCATGCTAGGCAGAGGCCGTGTGATGTTTGCAGTAAAGATCCAGATGTAAGTATTTGGTAACCTCCCAAAACTTGCGTAAAAGAGAGCGCCATTTTGTACTTTATAGTTGACAGACCGAGTGCAGTATAAAGTGGCCGACATTTTGTACTTTTTAGTTGACAGACCGAGTGCAGTATAAATTGGCCGCCATTTAGTACTTTTTAATTGATAGACCGAGTCCAGTATAAAGTGGCCGCCATTTAGTACTTTTTAATTGATAGACCGAGTCCAGTATAAAGTGGCCGCCATTTAGTACTTTTTAGTTGATAGACCGAGTGCAGTATAAAGGGGGCGCCATTTTGTACTTTTTAGTTGATAGACCGAGTGCAGTATAAAGTGGGCGCCATTTAGTACTTTATAGTTGATAGACCGAGTCCAGTATAAAGTGGCCGCCATTTAGTACTTTATAGTTGATAGACCGAGTGCAGTATAAAGGGGGCGCCATTTTGTACTTTTTAGTTGATAGACCGAGTGCAGTATAAAGTGGGCGCCATTTAGTACTTTATAGTTGATAGACCGAGTCCAGTATAAAGTGGCCGCCATTTAGTACTTTATAGTTGATAGACCGAGTCCAGTATAAAGTGGCCGCCATTTAGTACTTTATAGTTGATAGACCGAGTGCAGTATAAAGTGGCCGCCATTTTGTACTTTTTAGTTGACAGACCGACTGCAGTATAACGTGGCCGCCATTTAGTACTTTATAGTTGATAGACCGAGGCCAGTATAAAGTGGCGGCCATTTTGTACTTTTTAGTTGATAGACCGACTGCAGTATAAAGTGGCCGCCATTTAGTACTTTTTAGTTGATAGACCGACTGCAGTATAAAGTGGCCGCCATTTTGTACTTTTTAGTTGATAGACCGAGTGCAGTATAAAGTGGCGGCCATTTTGTACTTTTTAGTTGATAGACCGAGTGCAGTATAAAGTGGCCGCCATTTAGTACTTTATAGTTGATAGACCGAGTGCAGTATAAAGTGGCGGCCATTTTGTACTTTTTAGTTGATAGACCGAGTGCAGTATAAAGTGGCCGCCATTTAGTACTTTTTAGTTGATAGACCGAGTGCAGTATAAAGTGGCCGCCATTTTGTACTTTTTAGTTGACAGACCGACTGCAGTATAACGTGGCCGCCATTTAGTACTTTTTAGTTGATAGACCGAGTGCAGTATAAAGTGGCCGCCATTTAGTACTTTTTAGTTGATAGACCGAGTGCAGTATAAAGTGGCCGACATTTTGTACTTTTTAGTTGACAGACCGAGTGCAGTATAAATTGGCCGCCATTTAGTACTTTTTAATTGATAGACCGAGTCCAGTATAAAGTGGCCGCCATTTAGTACTTTTTAATTGATAGACCGAGTCCAGTATAAAGTGGCCGCCATTTTGTACTTTTTAGTTGACAGACCGACTGCAGTATAACGTGGCCGCCATTTAGTACTTTATAGTTGATAGACCGAGGCCAGTATAAAGTGGCGGCCATTTTGTACTTTTTAGTTGATAGACCGACTGCAGTATAAAGTGGCGGCCATTTTGTACTTTTTAGTTGATAGACCGAGTGCAGTATAAAGTGGCCGCCATTTAGTACTTTATAGTTGATAGACCGAGTGCAGTATAAAGTGGCGGCCATTTTGTACTTTTTAGTTGATAGACCGAGTGCAGTATAAAGTGGCCGCCATTTAGTACTTTATAGTTGATAGACCAAGTGCAGTATAAAGTGGCCGCCATTTTGTACTTTTTAGTTGACAGACCGACTGCAGTATAACGTGGCCGCCATTTAGTACTTTATAGTTGATAGACCGAGGCCAGTATAAAGTGGCGGCCATTTTGTACTTTTTAGTTGATAGACCGACTGCAGTATAAAGTGGCCGCCATTTAGTACTTTTTAGTTGATAGACCGACTGCAGTATAAAGTGGCCGCCATTTTGTACTTTTTAGTTGATAGACCGAGTGCAGTATAAAGTGGCGGCCATTTTGTACTTTTTAGTTGATAGACCGAGTGCAGTATAAAGTGGCCGCCATTTAGTACTTTATAGTTGATAGACCGAGTGCAGTATAAAGTGGCGGCCATTTTGTACTTTTTAGTTGATAGACCGAGTCCAGTATAAAGTGGCCGCCATTTAGTACTTTTTAGTTGATAGACCGAGTCCAGTATAAAGTGGCCGCCATTTAGTACTTTTTAGTTGATAGACCGAGCCCAGTATAAAGTGGCCGCCATTTAGTACTTTATAGTTGATAGACCGAGTCCAGTATAAAGTGGCCGCCATTTAGTACTTTATAGTTGATAGACCGAGTCCAGTATAAAGTGGCCGCCATTTAGTACTTTATAGTTGATAGACCGAGTGCAGTTATAAAGTGGCCGCCATTTAGTACTTTATAGTTGATAGACCGAGTCCAGTATAAAGTGGCCGCCATTTAGTACTTTATAGTTGATAGACCGAGTCCAGTATAAAGTGGCCGCCATTTAGTACTTTATAGTTGATAGACCGAGTCCAGTATAAAGTGGCCGCCATTTAGTACTTTTTAGTTGATAGACCGAGTGCAGTTATAAAGTGGCCGCCATTTAGTACTTTATAGTTGATAGACCGAGTCCAGTATAAAGTGGCCGCCATTTAGTACTTTATAGTTGATAGACCGAGTGCAGTATAAGGTGGCCGCCATTTAGTACTTTTTAGTTGATAGACCGAGCCCAGTATAAAGTGGCCGCCATTTAGTACTTTATAGTTGATAGACCGAGTGCAGTTATAAAGTGGCCGCCATTTAGTACTTTATAGTTGATAGACCGAGTCCAGTATAAAGTGGCCGCCATTTAGTACTTTATAGTTGATAGACCGAGTGCAGTATAAAGTGGCCGCCATTTAGTACTTTTTAGTTGATAGACCGAGCCCAGTATAAAGTGGCCGCCATTTAGTACTTTATAGTTGATAGACCGAGTGCAGTTATAAAGTGGCCGCCATTTAGTACTTTATAGTTGATAGACCGAGTCCAGTATAAAGTGGCCGCCATTTAGTACTTTTTAGTTGATAGACCGAGCCCAGTATAAAGTGGCCGCCATTTAGTACTTTATAGTTGATAGACCGAGTCCAGTATAAAGTGGCCGCCATTTAGTACTTTATAGTTGATAGACCGAGTGCAGTTATAAAGTGGCCGCCATTTAGTACTTTATAGTTGATAGACCGAGTCCAGTATAAAGTGGCCGCCATTTAGTACTTTATAGTTGATAGACCGAGTGCAGTATAAAGTGGCCGCCATTTAGTACTTTATAGTTGATAGACCGAGTCCAGTATAAAGTGGCCGCCATTTAGTACTTTATAGTTGATAGACCGAGTGCAGTTATAAAGTGGCCGCCATTTAGTACTTTATAGTTGATAGACCGAGTCCAGTATAAAGTGGCCGCCATTTAGTACTTTTTAGTTCATAGACCGAGTCCAGTATCAAGTGGCCGCCATTTAGTACTTTTTAGTTCATAGACCGAGTCCAGTATCAAGTGGCCGCCATTTAGTACTTTTTAGTTCATAGACCGAGTCCAGTATCAAGTGGCCGCCATTTAGTACTTTTTATTTCAAAGACCGAGTCCAGTATCAAGTGGCCGCCATTTAGTACTTTTTAGTTGACAAACCGAGTGCAGTATAAAGTGGCGGCCATTTAGTACTTTTTAGTTCATAGACCGAGTCCAGTATCAAGTGGCCGCCATTTAGTACTTTTTAGTTCATAGACCGAGTCCAGTATCAAGTGGCCGCCATTTAGTACTTTTTAGTTGACAAACCGAGTGCAGTATAAAGTGGCGGCCATTTAGTACTTTTTTACTTTTTAGTTGATAGACCGACTGCAGTGTACAGTGGCCGACATTTAGTACTTTTTAGTTGACAGTCCGAGTGCAGTATAAAGTGGCCGCCATTTAGTACGTTTTAGTTACTGGATCGATAGCATTAGAAAGAGCTCCAACATAGCTCCCGCTATTTTTGCCTTTTTTATTAAGGGTTGATAGCACACAACATATTGGCCGCCATTTAGTACTTTTTAGTTACTATACCGATAGCATTAGAAAGAGCTCCGACATAGCTCCCGCCATTTTTGCCTTTTTTAAGGATTGATTGCATTTAACACAGTGGTCGCCATTTAGTACTTTTTAGTTGACAGCCCGAGTGCAGTATAAAGTGGGCGCCATTCTGTACGTTTTAGTTACTGGATCGATAGCATTAGAAAGAGCTCCGACATTTTTGCCTTTTTTAGTAAGGGTTGATAGCACATAACATATTGGCCGCCATTTAGTACTTTTTAGTTACTATACCGGTAGCATTAGAAAGAGCTCCGACATAGCTCCCGCCATTTTTGCCTTTTTTTAAGGATTGATTGCATTTAACACAGTGGTCGCCATTTAGTACTTTTTAGTCGAGTGCAGTAAAAAGTGGGCGCCATTTTATACTTTTTTGTTATTGGACACTGATAGCGTTAGAAAGATTTCAGACAGCTCCCGCCATTTTTGGCTTTTTTGTTAAGGACTGATTATATGCAAAACAGTGGCCGCCATTTTCAACTTTTAATTTTTACTGGATCTTCTGATCCAGGCAGTAAAAAAAGCCATTGGGAACCGTCTTACTGGAGCGATCGTATTTGTCAGTGGCGTTCAAAAGGGTATTGTCTCTTGTTTCAGCGGAAGTACGGGTTGGTGAAGCACGAATCGTCCATCGGGTGCTGCTGTTTCCAAGTCGCCAAAGACAAGGTAAATATATGTAAAACCCCACAAAGAAAATATGACCATGCACCATGTTGCGGAATTTCACTAATTTCTTACATTGGCAATAATTCTAATGACATTTATTGTCATTGTTTGTTGTTGTATTGTTGTATATCAGTGTCAATGTCGCGGTTGATATTGAATATTAAATAATGACACAATAAATGCCCAAACCGATTCATAGTCAAGAGCGGAGCGGTATAGCATTGTATATAATAAACAGCTGAAAAAAAGCGCTCACGAAATAAAATTATTTCGCTGTCAAAATGTCATTATCACGTCATTATATTCTATAAATCTTATATCTTTAAACGAGCAATTTTTTGTATATTTATTTATTTATTTATTTCGGGGATCTCGGAAACGGCTCTAACGATTTTGATGAAATTTGGTATGTGGGGGTTTTCGGGGACGAGCAATCGATCTAGCTAGGTCTCACATGCACGGGTTAACACCGAGCAAAGCTCGGTCGCCCAGATATTCACAATAATATACCCTCTTGACAATGGTCATATATTTCTGGTTTACCTTTATTAGAAATGATATAGGGTCGTGTTATATCGACCACAAAATAGGTACATACCACAAGTGTTTCATAGACATTCTTCGAAATTGTTTTTTTTTTTTCAGAAACAAGAAGAGCCGATGGGCAACGTCATACAAACAGTGAACACTGAGACTTGATTATAATTTATAAATATATACACTTTACAATAAAATTCATATTTATATAATATATTCATTTTTGTTTTATTTCAAATCTAAATTTAAAAATAGTGGATTGAATTTATTTATGAATACGATTTAGGATTAAAAAAAACCTCATTTATAAAGTAGGAAATATGGAAATAATAACGCAGAATTATTTATTATTTTTTAATAATAAAAATAAACTATACACAATAAATGCAAACGCACCGATTTATTAACAAGTCCTAACTACAAGAAAAATACAACTATGATACGTTTAAAGGGTAGTTAATGCGTAAAACTTGCGTAATTGATAATTTGTTGAGCGTTTGGAATACTGTCACAGAATAATTAATAGTATACTTACATACAGAAAAATTTCTATCTAACAAATCCGGTGTTTTGGTAGTATTCCAGTGTTTAAACCGCCCGCGTGGTCGTGTCCACTACAACCCCGCACTCCTACCGCTTCATTGGGCCCAGCCTATAAAGCCAGTCAGATATCGCACCCGTATGTGTTTTAGGGCCCATCTTTAGTATATAAGTCAATGCATGCATCCCAGACCCATGCGCGTCATAAATAGTGCAAGTTACATGTTTAGATTAAGGCTGGGTTGCACCAAACCATCTGTAATCGTAAGCGGTGTTCGTCAAATCTGATTGTATGGAAAGTTTGACAAGTTTCTATGGGATGACAGCTGCCGACGCCATATTTGACGATGACCGGTCTGTGTTCGTACGTTGGTGCAACTGGCACTAAGGAAGGATTGCACCAAACCATCTGTAATCGTAAGCGGTGTTCGTCAAATCTGATTGTATGGACAGTTTGACAAGTTTCTATGGGATGACAGCTGCCTGTGCCGGTGCCATATTTAACGTTAATCGGTCAGTACTCGTAAGTTGGTGCCACCTGCCCTTGTGGTAAATACCTTATAAGTTAAAAATATTAATTGGGAATGTTAATTTTCATACCTATTAAGCTCACAGCTCAAAATAGCTTACCTAACAACTACTCGTAATTTAAGGCGCAAAGCGCAAATTTTAGCACTGCCTATAAAACAAGGCCTTACATTATTTCTAAAGTATCCGAAACTAGTGACATAATTTGAGATGTTAGTGCCGTTAAAGAAGACTGACGTCTTCTAGGTAGATGTCGCTGTACGTCGCCCTAAATCGTTGTAGGAGGGAACGAGGAATTCGGGGCCGAACTCGATTGCTCCCATAGCTCAGTGGCTTGAATCCTGCTCGGAGCCAATTTTTTTTCTTTATTTAAAAATTTGTAGTTTTTATTTCTATATATACAGGGGGGACAGAAAAATGAGAATATGATCCTTTCAATGATTCTGAACCACTTTATTATGTGACCAATTTTATCCGTAAAAAAAACGTGCTTCTTCATATATTTCGATTAAGCAACTGAAGACATTTTCCTATGAAACAGCAGACTTATTTTGGCAAAGTCCCATGGCTTGGTCCCATGGTAAAAGTAGTTCATAATTAATTTAAAGAATCATATTATTCATATTGTTATATTTGTCACGACTTATATGAGGACCAAATTTGCATTTTGGTTGAAATGGATTTGATGAGGGCGTATGAACCACTATCAATATAATTAAGTAGTTAATAAGTTAAGTTACATGTTTTAGAAACTGAGCGCGTCTCGCCATCAAAGTAAAATGTAACTTTTTTTCGAATAATAAATTAATAATTTTAATTGGTTGTCACAGCGGAATTAATTAAATGCCTTGGCTTATGGTACAGAAATTTTGTCCCCACCCATGAATAAATGAATTATCTACGCTTTTCAGCTAGGAGTAAACTACCCCCAAGAAAACTTATGTCAGTCCCTTCTCATACATTTCCTTCTCTCCAGAACTATCATGCTCTTGAGTGCACTAGCTACAGTAAACCTGAGTTCATGGAACTTAGCTATAGAGAGACGGTATGTGTGCGTCTGTCCGTCCGTCAGTTTGAGGATAATTATCACGTGGGTGTCTCGACGGAGGATTTCTTTGCGGTGCTCCGGTGCGGTGTCTTCCATGTTGGCTTGGCTGGAAAAAATAATGGAAATGTTATTAAAATAATTTCATGAAGAATGTTCACTCGTTTTCTCACTTTAAAATTCCATATCTTTCAAACTAATTGACGTATCGAAATAATTCAAAATGACTCATTTTGAATTTTAATTTTCTGTATTCTTTGTTAAAAATAAAAAATATACGTGAACGAATTATTTAAGTGAGCGCGCGACGCGGCGACGACCGGCCCGCTTGACGTCATAGTATAGTACAACACTCGCCATACACTCGCTCACTCACGCGCTTCCGTACAAGAGGAGCGTTGGAAAATGAAGTCACACGCGGTCACGTGACTGTTAGCGGGACTCGCTTTGAATGCCTGTAAAATCATAACTACTTGGTATTTTTGAATGAAACAAAAACTAGCCTATTTGTATATACCAAAGCTTTACGTAACAAACTTTCAAGTGATTTTGCACACCTATTCACATTCCACATTCATAATGATCAAAATAATTAATCATTTCATTACTATGTAAAGTCATCAGCTACTCATTAAGACGGTTCCAATGAGCCCAACATTGGAACCGTCCGAACATGCCTACGACAGATACTCGGAATTTTTTGGCCAGAGAAGATTTCCAACGAAGAACTGTGGAATATCTGTCGTGAGACGCCGGTCGGTCACCAGATCAAATTCCGTAAGTGGACTTGGATCGGCCACACCCTAAGAAGAGCTCCCGACCACATCCCTAGACAAGCTCTAGAATGGACTCCACAAGGGAAAAGGAAACGTGGCCGACCTAAACACACCTCGCGCTCAGTGGCGACGGAACTGAAGACTATCGGGCTAACCTGGTCCGAGGTGAAGCGCTTGGCCCAAGATAGAACGAGATGGCGGAGTACTGTGGACGCCCTCTGCCCCACCTAGGGGTTACAGGACCTTAAGTCAAAAAGTAAGTCAATGAGCCCAAAGACGACGGATTTACCTTGTGTAGTTAAGGGTTGCTATGGCCACCTTCTGTCTCCATCATCAGATCCGCTTGGTGATACTATAATATTGCATTGTCATTGAACTTACATAAGTATTCTAAAATTAACCTCAATCAGTTGAGGGTAATTGGTCTAAAATTCAGTTGTAAGATTTGGGCAACCACAAAAAGGGGTCACACGCGCGTCGTCTCGTCATTCGCTTGGTATGGTCAAAGTTTGTTGTTTACCTATTATAATTTGGAGTTGTAAATTAGGGATTTGTTAACGGTGGACTTCTGTACGTAGTACAGTCAGCAACAGAGAATAGGTACCCCCCCTTCATAGAAGTTTTGTATGCACGGGGGGTCCCTTTTCTCTGTTGCTGACTGTACTATTACTTATTCTGTGATATTAGTTAAGTTAAAAAGCTCATATTGCTATAACTAAATTGTTCAATAAACAATTTTAATGCACCATCTCTGCTGGCGTCTTCGGGCGTTTCCCTTAATGACATATGACCGACAGTTGACCTATTGCTCGCATCCTAATAGGACGTATGTCGCTCCTGGCTTTGCCCTCACCTAAATACCAGCACGCGAGTGAATCAGTGTGTGTGTGCCGGAGACATGAACCCTGGACTTCGCAATTAAGGTATGTGAGCAAGGAACCTGACCTAAAGACTATTTTGTAATCCTTTGTGTTAAATCCCATTTTAAACACTAATGTTGACTGACCTGAGAGACAAGTCAATCTTCCACTGCAAGCCAGCGAGGCCGGGCTTCACACGCAAGTGAGTCGGTATGTTAGTGTACAGTTGCTCCGCACACAGCAGCGTCGCCAGCTCCGCTACACAGTCTGGTGAAAATCTGAAACACGGTACACTTCTTACAGTATGATTACTTTCGAGTTTAACCTGCCCTCTCCCAGCGGAAAAAATAAACAATAGCGTTAATTTATGACAATTATGAGCCTGAACAGATATACTTAGATGATGGCTTAACACTGATACATGTTCGTTTTTTTATTTATTTAAAAGGCACACAAAACAGGTAATAGTGTAAGCCGTACGATTAAAAAAACCGCAAATCGATGTACAGTTTAGCCGTTTGGCACACACATACTAGAGGTCAAAACAAAATTTTTGACCCGCAGTTCCTAAAAAAATTTCCCTTAGGGGAGGAGAGCCGAGACATTCTTTTTTTTGTATGAAAAAAAGAAATTTTTTTTTCAGAAACCTATCGTGTGTAGTATCATATGAAAGAGCTTTTTGAGGCGGTTCTGAAAATATACCACATCATTACATTTCAGCTATTTTTTTTTAATTAAATCAAAAATAATTTTCGAAACATACCAAGTTTGAGGTCCTCCAGACACGATACGGCTGATTTTTATTTTGTACAATATACCACAAATGATACTTAATATCCTCTTTTCTAACCTCGAAAAAGCAATTTCGAAATGATTTTCATAATAAAGGGTTAAAGAGGTATTTCCCGTTGGACATATGGATACTCCGTATCATTGCATGATTAATATGTAACGTATCTGCACTAAAATTCGATAAATCACGTAAAACAGGTATTGAAGTAGAACCGTGTCACTTAGTAATATTAAAAAATTAAAAAAGAATACTTAATGAAAATCTTAATCTTAATCTTAAATCTTAAAATAGGTTTTGGAAGAAATTTTTTTTGCATACAAAAAATGGAATGTCTCGGCACTCCCCTCCTAAGGGATTTTTTTTTAGGAACTGCGGTTCAAAAACTTTGTTTTGACCTCTAGTATGCGTGTGCCAAATGGCTAAACTATACATCGATTTGCGGTTTTTCTTTGAAATTGGGCCTGTACGGCTACCACTATAACATTCATTATGTAGCAACAATAACATAATTGAAAGGTTCTGGAATGGAACGCCACCCAAAACATGCATGCACAGCATGATTACAAATAATGAGCGAAACCTATCCTAAGTAATTTACAACAAAGTATGGAACAAAAGCAATATATCTATATGAGCGACTTAATAATCCAGTAACTTTGTCGTCTGAAAGCATGGGGCAGTGTGCGTCTAATCCGGTAGTTCTGATCCCTGCAGACCCATTTATGATGCTGCCTCTATGAACACCGCAAAACACCGCAAACGCAACATCTCAAAAATCGAAAAAAAAAAAGATTAGAACCCTTAGGTGCTAGTTCCTGATCGTAACTTTATGTTCCCAAAGTATACCGAATCTGCTATTATACGGGACTAGAATTGTCTCCATATTCTATTTGTTAGAATCTTTGCAACACTGCTCGAATTTCATTTCTGATAATAGAAATTCTATTAGAAGAATAAGAAGAAGCCAACTTTAAACAACTGTAAACATAGATGGAATACATTGGTGGATAAAAAAATGGTTTACGTAACACTATGTTTTGCCTATAGGCGTACAAAATCAGTAGCATGATAAAGTTATTCAAAACATAAAAAATAATTAATAACCCAATAATAATAAGAAAAATAGAAATGTGAGATGTCAAGTTATTTGTAGGTACATTAAATTACAAATCATCAAATAAATTACAAGTCATATCAATTAAATTACATACAAATCATGTCAAATAAATTATAAGTCATATTAATTAAATTTCAAGTCATATATTATCAATTAAATAACATGAGAATGTATGTCAAATTTTACTATGTAAAGGAAGTTAAATCGTCTATTAAAAAATCTGATACTGAGTAATATGATTTGCTTATAAGTAATTTACAAAGCTTACTTTTAAATTCCTACAATGGTAACATTCTTAACGCTAAAGGTATTTTATTAAAAATTTTGGTTGCCATACAGAAAACACTCTTTCGCATCAGTGCGGTATGTGATGGAACAGTGCAAAGGTTATGACTGCGATAGGTGCTACGCTTTAATACATCTGATACCTTTATGAATAGTGCAGAGTTTGTTCTGACAAATATGGCAACTTCTAAAATATACAGACACGGCACTGTCGGAACAGTTTCTATTACAAACCGAGGTGTACCTGGTATGCTGCCACCATAGGGCATGTCAGAATGGTTGGTTCTTTGAACTGGTCTACAATTTACAGTAGAATCCGCTTAGAACGACTCCGAACGATTTCAAAGAAAATCAGTCCGGTTTGTGCTACATAATATTGCCGGTCCCTTGACTGTTTCTATATCCGGATTCTACTGTAATTGATTCCATTCTGACACAATAGGACCCATATAAATTGTATAACCTTACCTTAAACTTTCTAAGAACATCTTCATGTCACCCTGTTCCCAGGGCTCTTTAGTCGCCGACCGGGCTCTTGCGACATGTCTTACTACCTCCCTCACCGCCGCAAACTTATCCACGCTCATCAAGCTCGACGTCCTGCTGTCAGGATTTCCTTCTAATTCTTTTAAAGCCACTGAAATGCATGAGAAAAGGTATTTAATGTTTTCTGTAGTTCCTAGATAAGAATAATATAATAAAGAATCTACTGGCACAAGTACTGTACCAGTGGATTCTTCACTAACCAAAATTACACAAACTTTTCATAAATACAACACTGTTATCGCATTACACTAGAAAGTGGGTTGATAACTTACAAACAACAAATGGTTTTATTTCCTTTCTCTGTATGTCGGGTGTTATATTTGATATGGTCGTCCATTGTGAGGGGATTTCCGTCAGTAATTCTAATTGCTGCGACATTATAATTAATTTGATTTGATGAACTCAAACATTTTCCGAAAACTTTTTCAAAAAGAAACCCCGTCCCTTCTTCACGAAATTAATTACATTACAACTGTCAATGTCAAAAGATTTGTTGAGGCGTATTTTATTTTTTAAACAGCTTTAATTTGCAGGAAACCTGTTGCAGTAAACTGCAGTAATCATTCACATCACTATCGTTTTGTTCATAAAGTAAAAAAAAAAAAACAGAAGCGATTTCTTGTCTATGGTTAAATGGCTGCCGGTTGTTTGGCTTGAGGATTGATTGCACGCTACAATATCCGTGTTTTAACATAAATCACGGACTTTTCGCCCAATTCTTTCATTATTATTGAGTGTATTGTATTTTCTAGTCGTGGACTATAACTAGGTTTCGATAGTGAATAAATTAATCTGAAATGGCAGCAGTCCAAGGTGCACCAGGAAATAAACCATGGCCGGTCAGGCCTGGCGTTCAGCATCAGAATAGCCAGAACAACAACAATTTGACGTTAAACAGGACTATAAACCTGTACCCGCTGACTAATTATACGTTTGGCACGAAGGAGCCGCTTTTTGAGCGGGACGCCTCTGTACCGGCGAGGTTTCAGCGAATGAGGGAGGAATTCGTGAAGATTGGCATGAGAAGGTAAGCTTCGTGTTATTTTTTGCAAGCTATGTATGTATATTTACAAGAGTTACTAAGTCTTAATTCACTGGTTTAGGAACTAGTAACGTGGATGATTTATGTTGCCTAACCTAGAACGATTTGTCCAGTTTTTGGCAACAATTTGTAAAAAGTATCTAATTTCAAGCTTTGTTGTTACAACTTTTCTAGAAAGGTTGTAACAACAAAGCTTGAAATTAGATAGTGTCTAGACACTAGCTAAGTGGTAAATGTGACTATCTTGATGTTGCGGGTTCAAACCTTTCAGGTTCCATCAGAAGACCAGCGCTGGCATTTGCCCACATTATGCTGAGATGGAACTGTTTTGTGACAACACAACTTTCCTGTTTTTGTTTATTTTTATTTTTGTTTTGTTATTTGTTAGTTGTTTTTGTCCCAAATAAATATTTCTTATTTCAGTAGGAAACATTGGGAGATAAGTCTTTGGATTGAAAGGTCTTAGTCTCCTTAGGCCATAAATGGGAAAATGCTTGCATAAAACTCCCAATGTAAATATTTGGACCTCATGAGTGATGAGATCCTCTTTTAGTGAGTTTTTTCTTTTATAAAAGAAGATGCTACTAAAACTAAACATGTTACCAACATTTTTGAATTCTTTGACATCACTATTGGCTAAGTTCCTGTCACCAGTTTTAATAGGTTTAAGCTGGGAGAGCTAGCTTTTCTCAGCATTTTCCCGAGAATAAGATCTAACTAGTTACTAGATCAATTGCTTGCCCCCAAAAACCCAAACACATCAAATTTCCTCAATACCATTAAAACCATTTCTGAGATACCGAAAGCTCCAAACGCACTGACAGCGGTGGCGGCGCGGTGTGGAGGCGGTACCGGTTGTAACGTTCGAACGAATATGAAAGGGACCGCACAGAACGCTTTTTTCTCGGCCGGTTTTCTGTGTGGACCCATTCATATTAGTTCGAATATTACAACCGGTACCGCGACGCCCCGCCCCGCTACCGCTGTCAGTGCTTTTCGAGCTTAAAATAAATATACAGGTGAATTATAAGTCGTGAACGTGAAATGATTCCAAACCACTTTTGCCATGAGATCATCTTTGTCCATGCCACGATAAATCTACTGGTTTTCATACAAAAAGGTCATCACTGTCATCAGTCACCTAATCGAAATGTATAAAAAAGTATATTTACTTTTTCATGGACAATCTTTTCAATCAATCAAATTGTTTATTTGCGGAAATACAGTAGTCCCCATAGTAAAAGTAGTTAGAGTGGAGCCAAAACTGATCTTCCTTTGCTTGTTTAAAAATATCCAAATCATGTACTTATAGGTCGGTAGAAGGAGTACTGCTCGTCCATGAACATGGTCTGCCGCATGTGCTGCTGCTGCAGCTGGGTACAGCATTCTTCAAGCTGCCGGGTGGAGAGCTCAACCCTGGAGAGGTGAGGGTTACTAGTTTTGTTCCTTCTATCCCTTCATAAGATACATAGTCTAGCCATAAGTTCTGCCTCGAGCATTTAGATAGGTATAATAAAATAAGAAAACTTCTGCAATAGGGATGATGACACTATAAAAGAAAATCAATAGATCCAAATTTTCTACATAAAGGCTCAAATTCTGAATCAAATGGCGACAAAAGTAATTAAAAAAAATAAATAATTACGTAATTATAAGTCTTCAAAGTTTTAAGAGTGGGTATTTTCTGTCGCTTTTCCGCAAAACGCACCTTTGTTTTGAACGATCGTCATTTACTACGGCTAGTGACTTCACTGTTGAGTAGCACTTTCTCTCTCTAACTACGAACATTCTAACCGTTGTAGCTTCGTTATTTTTTGAGATATTTGAATAGGATTTTCACTATTTGGCATAGTTTTATGTCTTCTTTCTATTGAAGTAATTTTTTTTTTGAGTCAACATCCCTATTCAATATATATATGATTCAAAAGCTTATTTTATTTTGATTAATTAACAGTACTGTTACTTAATTAATATGTCTACTTAAAGAAATTCCTAGTAATTTCATTCCCCTGTTACGTGTAAGGAGTGCCTCCCCCCCTAATTTGATCAATTATTTGTAATTTCACATCACTTTTATGTAGGGGCAGATTTGGCTGTGACTTAGTTTTAACTGTAATACTGTGTTATTACTATGAATTAAATGAATAATAATGCATCAGAGGTTCAGCGCTGGCCAACATGCCAGCCATGCTGAGATGGAACTTTTTCAGAAATCAGAAATTTTATTTGTTAAACATAGGTACAATAGAGATGACATGTGTAACAAGTTTGTTCTCTATGTTTTACCCACTAGTGTAGGTGTACAAATATATCGATGATGCTTGGCATGCAGCATACGTATTTAATAAATTCTCGTTAATTAATTAATAAAATAATTATTATTATAGCCTTTTCGACAGGTGCTTCTCTGTGTCAGTGTTGTAGTATGTCTTTTTCCTGACTTTTTGTGCATCTGTTTGCCAGTCGGCAAAGGCCTCCTCCAGCCTTCTCCATTCGTGCCGGTCGCATGCAACCCTGCTCCTTGATGGTCCGGCGACTTGGCGGATGTCGTCATCCCATCTTTTCAGGGGCCTTCCTCTACTTCTCTTGCCTTCCCTCGGATACCATTGGGTTACACGCTTACTCCATTTATCATCTCCCCTGATCGTGTGGCCAGACCACTTCCACTTTTGTCGTTTTATTTTGGTTGTAACATCCTCTGTTTTTGTTTTTGACTTAATAGTGGAGTTTCTTACTCTGTGTGCTTTAGCACACAGAATAAAATAATAATACTATAAAAACAAAGTCAAAGGCATTTTAGTCAAAAGCAAATTACATCATGAAAAACACAGAACAATTTGTGGCACATATGCACTATTTTTTACATATCCCTGACCCTATTTGATTTATTTGTCATGAAATGCTTATTCTATAATGAATTTTCAGGATGAAATTGAGGGTCTGAAGAGGCTACTGACAGAGACACTCGGCAGACAAGATGGCGTCAAGCAGGAGTGGCTGATAGAGGATACTATTGGTAAATATTTAAATTAATATTGCAGGAATACGAAAAAAAACTCAAATTTAATGATAGTTACTTTAAAATAACTTAACAGGTCTTGACATGAGTATTATGGGATATACTTACAATTTTTTTATGCAAATAAATATTTATTATTGATATATTGCATCCGATTATTACAACCAATGCCGTTTTATATATATTTATGTCACACCTGGCCATAAAGCGGCAATTACCGGACGCTCCGCGCGCGGGAAATCCCACTTCCTGGCCAGGGGGTGACATAAAATTTTGTACTTAACACGGGCGGTAATAAAGAACGCCTCAAATCGTATATTTATCGCCCTTGCCTTCGGCTCGGGCGTCAAATATCTGCGATCTGAGACATTCTTTGTTTTACCGCCCTTGTTAAGTAATGTACTATTAAACTTCATTGATTTTTTTATATATTGAAACTCAATTCGTGTAATAAGCGCGGACTTATTGGCATAAGACATTCTCTATCAGTCAGCCATTGGTTTAAACAGAAACATTTGGTGCAGGCATTTTTATCAACATTGATAGAACCTCACACTAAGTTTTTGATAGAATATTAGTCCGATTTTTGCGCCGTTATACCGGAGGATTCTAATGATGATTAAAAATGTTCTAAATTGTGAGACAACTCGCACAACATGCAACCATTATTTTCCCTGGATCTATTATTTTCATTACTACTGCTTCTCGAAGATCTCACGGTTCGAAATAAATGCCATACGATAAATAAATAAATAATTACTACTGCTATTAAAAAGATTTGTTTAAACGGGTCCCACGCGATATTTAGGGATGCCTGGGGTCCGCTACCTAATCCCAAGATTTGGCGTAGGCACTAGTTTTTTACGAAAGCGACTGCCATGACCTTCCAACCCCGAGGGGAAACTAGACCTTATTGGGATTAGGCTTTGTCAAGTGAGTGGGCAACTTGACTGTTAGAAGTTCTCAAGCCGCCCGAACCCGGCCTCCAACTTGGCTTAACGACTGCTGCCATAGACAGCAACCGGGATCAACGGCTTAACGTGCCTTCCAAAGCACGGGAGCGCTCAGTTAGTAACCACACAAAGCGGTCACCCATCCAACTCCTGACCGCTGCCCACGTTGCTTAAACTTAGATACCGCTGGGCCACGAGCGCTCCTATTTAATAAATAATAAACATTTCAGGTAACTGGTGGCGTCCTAACTTCGAGCCCCCTCAATACCCGTACGTACCTCCCCACATAACCAAACCAAAAGAACACAAGCGGCTATTCCTAGTACAGTTACAGGACAGGGCTCTCTTCGCAGTCCCGAAGAACTACAAACTTGTGGCCGCACCGTTGTTTGAGTTGTATGACAATGCTCAGGGCTACGGGCCCATTATATCTTCACTGTCCCAGAGTTTATGCAGATTTAACTTCATATATATGTAAGGGTTTGTGTGAGAATGACTATGTTTTGCTATTGATTTGACGTCATAACTTGTCCAAAGAGCAAGCTATGCAAAGGGCCAATCAACTTTTCCTTGTTGTTATTCTGTCCCGTCAGTAGTCAGAAGACAACAGTAACAGAGTTTCTTAGAAAAATAAATATAATATGTACTTCTAGCATGCTCAAGAGTTGGCCCACGTCAGAATGGGTTTATAATCATCGCTATAAATGATATTTAGAAGGATTAAAGTCAGTAAAATCACATTAAAGAGTGACCCCAGGGCCGTCTTTCCCACTGGGCACTCTGGGCCCCGCGATCGATAGGGGCCCCTGGGGCCCCCCTAGTTGAGATCAAGGTGCTGTATCAAGGCCATAGGGGCCTCATTATCCCAATGTGCCCAGGGCCTCGAATTGGTTAAAGATGGCCCTGAGTGATCCAGGACTCAGGAGACGTAACCATGGTAACGAGCTACAAGAAATAGTTTATTGAAAGTGGCTCGAGTGAATAGGCCGCATTACCTTCTGCCCTTGGACGAGATTCTGGCCAGGAATAAACCGATTCGAAAAAAAAAAGATTTCCAAAAAAACAAACTGATCATAAATAGAGAACAGACCTATTAATGCTTTATAAAATATATAATTTAACTTTTACCAAGTCAAACTGTAGAAAAACTATTTCACAAGATAATATTTTTCACGAAACATTTAAAGATTTGAATCCAATAGATGAAGTTTTACAAAAAAACCTGAATTGTTTCATAATAAGTTGCCAAACCGGTTGCCAAACGTTTCGGAAGAAAATACACCCCGTTTTTGGGTAGTAACATTCCAAAATGTATACTTAAAAAATATAGTCATTCTCAATAGTTTAATGAAAAAGGACAATTTAAAAACTACGAAACATTGTCAAAATGTTTTTAGATGTAAGTGAATTTGACTAAAACATGAAAACAACAACGTGGAGTTTTATTTTCAATGTACCTCAAGCAAGAAGACTGTTTTTAGTTTTAAGTGTATCATAGTTTTAAACCCTTAAAGGCTGATTTACATTAGCAAGAACTTTTGCATGCATGTTTCTTAACATTGCGGGGCAACAGGCTAATGAGATAAGATGAACACGTTCAAATCCTGCAATGTAATGTAATGAAAATTCATTGAAAATTGCACGCAAGTTCTAGTGTAAACCGCGCTTTATTCAAACAACTAGCGCAATTTGTTGGTTTTGAAACATTTTCACATCGAATTGTTAACCTTTTCAATTCCATGTCAAATACAAAAGCTGTCACTCGCGATTAAAAGGTTATAACTAGTTAAGAAGTCATACAAATCTTAAAATGTTATCGATCTCGAATTATGACAAAATTATAGATAATACCAATAAAGTAATTAATGGATACAATGCATTCATGAAATTCGTAGTAACAGAGACATGTTTTTACTATGTGTAGTAGAATTTCTACAATCAGCTTTGTCCTTCACTTCTTTGTATGACGTAGCATTTATTTTATGTTTTGTTTGCTCCATGTACGTCGTTCTAGGTCTTCCTCTTTTTCTTTTTAACTGAATGTAGAATAAGCTGGCAATTACTCCACAGACAAGAGCCAAGCTCTTAAATATTATGATGATGAGTAGAATTTAAGATTTTTAGCTTGAAATTCGCTAATTTGGAGTGATTTCTAAAACGATATTACACAATGAAAAATGAATAAAATGCATGTAAAATATGATAATTATTGGGCCGCAATAATGCTGTACTACATAGTAATAGTAACGTAGCGAAAATGTCAAGAAAATAGCCTAAACACGCAGACAATCGCCCAAAATTAGCTTTGAACTAATAAAGTTACTCGCAATTGTCAACTCTGTCATCATAACAAGAAGGTGTCATGTACACTTTGAAGCTGTACCTGTAGGTCCCAGGTTCGAATTCCGATCAGGACATTAAGGCTGGGTTGCACCAAACCGTCTGTAATCGTAAGCGGTGTTCGTCAAATCTGATTGTATGGAAAGTTTGACAAGTTTCTATGGGATGACAGCTGCCGGCGCCATATTTGACGATGACCGGTCTGTGTTCGTACGTTGGTGCAACTGGCACTTAATTGTGTGATGAGCACGAATAATTGTTCCTGTCTCTTGGATGTTTTCTTTGTATTTAAGTATACATCTATATAAGTATGTATATCGTCGCTTAGTACCCATAGTACAGGGTTTGCTTAGTTTGGGACTAGGTCGATTTGTGTAAGATTGTCTACAGGTATTTATTATTTATTTATTTACTTTCACTGTCTGATACATGAGACGGCGCCGGTTAAAGGGTTGTACAGTCAAGTGCAAAAATATGGGTGCATACAACTTGCTCAAAAAGATGTCCCATAGCTCTTATGTCGGTGAATTAAGGTTTTGGTACATATTTATGAGAGGATTCATTCGATACATATTTTTTTGCACTTGACTGTACAATCAATATGACAGCCACGTCATGTCATTGCAGGGTGTCACCGAACCAACAATATTTAGTAGAAAAAGTGTTTATTTAAAAGAATTTCAATGCCAAAATAACTAAAACTCATAGATGTTTATGAGTTAGGGAATAGTATGCCGCCATAAGTTGCCGATTATTAGTCCGATAAAAAAAAAGTGGTAAACAGTTATGTAGTATTATCGTATATTTATTTATTTATGTTTATAACAACAATAGTTGAGCATTATATAGTATTTAGAGTAATGCTATATAGTTTACTTTAAGCTTAAGACACACAGAGCGGGCGGGCGTGAGGCGGGCGTGCGGCGGGCGGCTCCCGCGCGCCTCACGCCCGCCCGCTCTGTGTGTGGCTTAAGCTTTATAATTGCAATCATGTTGTTGCAAATATAAATGTATGATAATTTAACATCTAAATATGCAAGTATTTAACCACATTCTGTAGAATCATGTCAAGTTAAAAAGCACTGAAAATTAGATTAATTAGAAAAGTTGTGACAGACGAAGCCGAACTCTATGAGGGTTCCTTATTTATATTTCTGATACGGAATTACGGAACCCTAAAAAGATGAATTAAATCAGTGCGTCTCTTCATATAAGTAGGTAAGTATTATATTATCAGAAATAGAAAGCAATTTGTTTTATGTCACACCTGGCCATAAAGTGGCCATTATCGCACGCTCCGCGCGCGAAAAACCCACTTCCCGGCCAGGGGGTGACGTAAAATTTTGTACTTACCACGGGCGATAATAAAGAAAGCCTCAGATCGCATATTTATCGCCCTTGCCTTCGGCTCGGGCGTAAAATACCTGCGATCTGGAACATTCTTTCTTTTATCGCCCTTGGTAAGTAATGTACTATTTATAGCTGTTTTTGTTTGTATTGTATGTATGAATGAAATAATTTTCTTCCATTGAAGTAATCATTCAATGGAAGAAAATGTTTTGTTATGTATTTAGTTCTATTTTTTATGATAGAAAAATAAGAGGAATGAAAATTTAGGAACAATTAATTGTAGTTGTTTGTAGCGGGTTTTATCGTGGGTGCCATTTTACAATATCGATATTAAATTGATTTTGTTTTTGGTTTTCATGTATTCAAGAATTAATTTATTATTATTTTATTTAGGTATACAAGTAGGGATATGTAAGAAATTATTCATAATAATAAGGAAAGTGTTAAATACGTGTTAACGACATGATGGGTATATAATCTGTGATAAATAAAACGTTGGAAATATTTAATTTCGTAAAAATGTCATTAGATTTTGAATCTTCTAGCTTGGAAAGAAGTCGCTATTTAACGGAGTAATTTAATACAAGCTTTCCTAGTCAAATTATTTTAAGTATCGTGATATGTATGTTAGGTACATAATATGACATATTATAAGAAGTTGTTATCGACTTTTGTGGAATAACATCTTAAAATGAATTTAAAAAAAAACCGCAACATGTGATGGACATAACTACTCTGTGATATTAACTGTGATATATTTGATGTCTTTGATAACCACATTTAATAGAAGAAAATCATATTATTTAATTCAGAATGATTTGTAGGCACACATAGAATATGCAGGTAACCATAATATAAAATATTTTTATACGAAAATGTTACGTGAAAGCTTATCAATATCATATTGAAATATATAACTTCATAGAAAATAAAATGAAACCAATTTACACTTGAAACATAAAACTGTAATAAATCTTATAGGTACAGTGCCATTATATTCGTTTCTACGTTTGTATTGTACACAAAACTTATATTTTCAATACAAGAATTATGCATTGTATAATATTACTTTTAATATATTTCGGTGTATCTGAAAGTAAGCTTTGGTCGAAAGGAGTGGTGCATTACTCTATAAACCCAAAGGACTATGGTAAGTTTAAAATTCGTACTTTGTAATACCTAGGGCGGCGCGGTGCGAAGGCGGCACCGGTTGTAATATTCGAACTTATATGAAAGGGTTCGCACAGAACGCTTTTTTCCCGGCCGGTTTTCTGGGCGGTCCCTTTCATATTAGTTCGAATATTACAACCGCGACGCCCCGCCCCGCTACCGCTGACAAGCTGGAAACGCACAGACAGCGGAGGCGGCGCGGTGCGGAGGCGGTACCGGCTGTAATATTCAAACTTATATGAAAGGGTCCGCACAGAACGCTTTTTTCCTGGCCGGTTTTCTGTGCGGACCCTTTCATCTTAGTTCGAATATTAGGCCGGTACCGCTACCGCGACGCCCCGCCCCGCTACCGCTGTCAGGTGCGTTTTGAGCTTATCTTTCTCTATCAAAGCGTGTCAGGCCCTTACCTACATCTACGAGTACATAGCCATGGTCCTTTTTTTTTTAGGGGGGCAGTGCGCAGGTTATGTCGGACTTGCACCGACTAAAAACCCCCCGATTGTCCTCCACAACCCATTTCGGACGGCTCTGGGCTCTCCCATGGAACTCTCCAATGCCGCCCTAGAGTCCACCTATGGGTCCCGCCATGTTTTTATGGACGATCGCAGCCCCCAACTACGACCGTCTTCGGCCCCGAGGACCCTCTTTTAGTCGCCTTCTACGACAGGCAGAGGATACCGTAGCCGTATTCTTATGCCCGGGCTACAGGGCGCATGGCCATGGTGCCTAGGGTAGCCAAGAGTGAATCCGCCACTGGGTAAACGACAGGCGGTCTTATCGCTCAAGAGCGATCTACATATGACAGTCGCTTTCAGATATGCACTCCCAAGACGAGATCGTGTCAACATTCTCAGCCTTAGAGAAAGAGATATGTGTCAAATTCTTCAACACTCCATTCAACTTCAATACTAATGATACGCAGCAAGTTTTGTATATTAGTAACCCGAGTAAGCAGAAGATGTGTCCGCCGCAGATTTATAACTATACTGAAAGCGTTGTGGTAAGTGCATTTTAACCTTTTCACCGCCATTGACTTGATATAAAATCAGGATATTAGGTGCCCCACACGCCAATGACTTCATTCGAGTCGATCAAGTCGATGTACCTAAAGGCAAGCTACGTGCTATCATTTTCATTCTTTTGCCACAAAGACTGGCGTGTATACACGAGGCACAGCTTGCAGAATTCAGGTACTGTGGCGGTGAGTAAATTAACGCTTTCTTCAAATCACGTCATCGGAAAATCATGACATGGACGCCAGACGTCAGTTAGGCTGGTCTAAGCAAAGCAATAGCGATCTATGCGCGATTGCGTAAGGTTGGATTTTGCTCGTTGCCGCGTTGGTGAACACACGTGCCCGGAGCGACGACGAGCTGAATCCACTACCTTACACTGTCTTTGTTGCCTACTGTCATGGCGTCGTTACCGAACAACGTCACTGAACAAGTATTAATTGGCGAAATCATCATAAATTTGATGGAATGCCATTTTTAAAAGAAGATTGCGTAAGGTTCAATTTCGCGTCGCGAACCTCCTTTTGAAACCAGTTAAAGAAATCATTTAATTTTATTTAATTACCTAGGAATAATGTTAATACCCTACTAATTTACAGAACATGACGATTGGCTATAAATGCATAAATAAGAACGATATAGCAAGGATCACCGTGGAGATGTTGAAGGCTAGCATTCATCCGAAAAGTAAGCAAAATACATATATTGTATAAGTAACTGATATAATAACTTGACCCAATAAGGGTGGATTGCAAAAAAAAAAACGTAACGCATAGGAAAATGTTACACAAAGGAATTCATTTGTATGAGAAAAATATTTATGTGACGCGTGTGTCGTTACGCAAATATTTTCCGCAATGACATTTTGTGTAACATTTTTGTGTATATTCCTTTGCGTTACGTACAATTTTTTTGCAATCCACCCATAAAGCCAATCCCAAAGCACTCGTTTATAGCTCGTACAAAACTCTAAGACCAAATTCTGTCTAACGAACGCAAGCAAAAAACGACTAAGCGCTCTGACTGTAAGGTAGATTCTTGCTTGCTTTCATTTGACAGCATTTGGCCTTAGTTTTGTACGAATTATATTATAACTCTTTGAACGCCAAGAACACTTGAAAGTGTCGAGTGTTGAAGTGCCTAACGGTGCCAATAACGACTAGGCATTAGGTGTAATGTTATGACGTGCGTTGTCAAAATTATACCTTCGTGCTTGACACTAAATTTCATATTCAATCTCTTATGGAAAATGAGTTCCCGTGTAGTGGTCACTGCCGTACATTAAGAATGGCGTTCCAAGGGTTAAATGTAGGCGCGCAGTAAGACATCTGTTCCGACTTGCTTGGCTGATTTAGAAAACATGTTTAAGGTGAAAACATGACTCTCGCGCAACGACAAGTTTTCTACACAATTTTATTCTATACAATGTTTATGGGAGGAACTGTCTTATGTAGGTACTTATATGTTCGGTTATATGCCAGTCAGTTTGTTGCACTTTTCTTTGTACCTACTTTTAAGTATGTTCTTTTTCAGCGGCGCCTATAAACAGCTACGATTTGGTAAAAAGATTTGAAGAAAAGGTAAGCTTTGTGAAACATTTCCCCTCAATATTACGTTTAGTCTGTATGTTACCCAATTTGTAACTTTCTCCAACCATAATTATTACCAGTACTGTTGTACCTGTACCTAAAGTGCTATTTTGTATTGTACCTTTAATGTATTATATGTTATTTATCCCAGCGCCAAGCCAAACCACGCCCAACATTCTTAACCACGGACGATCGTAACTTCATAAACTCGATCTACCACAGCGAATGCTCGATGCTATCCCAACAAGTCTACGACACGTCAGCCCGGCGGAATGAATACTCGCTTAATGACGAGAACAAAAGATGGTACATGTCGAAGAACTGGCCGTATGGGGTGGTTACGTTCTCCGTAGATGATACTCTACGTAAGTTTTTTTTTATTATTAAAAATGGGATTGCTTTTGGCCAGCATTTAGCAAGGGGCAAAGACTGACGGTGAAGCGAGCTCACAAAGAAGATGCCTACTTATTCACTTGTGCCTTAAATAGGTACAGGTTATATGAACTCGGAAATACACATGCTGGCAGGGAATTCCAAACCTTAGAAATGAGAAATGAAATGAGAGAGTTTATTGCCAAAGAAAACAAAAATACAATTAATGACAATGTTAAAAACCAATAAATAGTAACAAATATATATGTATAATCACTAAAATTAAAAGGCGAAGGCAAAAGGAGCGCATTCAGCGACTGCTGGTGGCCCATAAATGTTCCACCAGCGCTGGTTTTCTATGTGCCCCTGAAACTCGGTCTAGGGTGTTTGCCGAGAAAAAGAACGTGTTGGATGAGGGTAGCAATTACCAAACTAATATTTAACTCATAATAATAATATCTAATTTCTGAATTGTGTGTGTGTGTGAATGGCTAAGCTAAGTTGACTGACTATAGCAGTGCGATTTATAAAAGATGACGATAAGCGCTTTCGGGTAAAAGTAATTTCAATAACCAGGTAATTAATGGAAATAGGCACTTGTGTAAAACTCCTCTGTCGTAACTCGGCGATCACTGATTAACACCCGTTATGTTTTAGCAACTGACGTTCTGACAATAATCCATTCCTATAAATGTTGTTCAGGGCAGCACGCTGACTACTTCATCCTCAAGGAAGCTATGACTCAGATAGAGTTGATGAGCTGTGTTGTGTTCCACGAGGCGATTGATCAACCCGCCATCTATCCCAAAAACCTGCTGGTCTTCAAGCTTGACGGAGCCGATGAACCAGAACTTGGGTATAAGGAAGGAGAACAGGTAATTTTATAATTTTAAATTCGTTATTAAATTAACCCATCATAACATCGTTATTAGGAGGGGCTAAATTGATATAACATCGTTATTAGGAGGGGCTAAATTGATATATCGTTATTAGGAGGGGCTTAGCCCATCATAATATCGTTAGGGTGAGGCGGGCGGACGCGCAAAGGCAGTCTGTTTCTTGAAATCCGCCCGCTGCACGCCCGCGCGCCTCACGCCCGCCCGCTCTGCGTATGGCTTAAGCTTTAAGGTTACTAAACTTGCACGAATTGTCTCATCTTAGAAGAAAGCTGACGGCATTAATAATAGCGCCACCTAGTCTTAAGGTTATTAAACTTGCACGAGTTGTCTTCTAAATGTGGCCTGTTAACTATAAAAATAAAAATTGAACGTTGTACAGGTAATCAGCCTGTTGTCGATGACACACGGCGACCCAGGGCACACTGCGCACACGATTAACAACCTCATGCGAGCCCTCGGCGTCCCCATGATGTCCAACCGGTACGACCGGGACAACTACATCAAAGTGAACTGGTGGTCCATCAAAAAAGGTACGTAGCGACATCTTCTGGGAAATGCAGGAATTAGCGGGATCTAGTAATTGCAGTCTTTCCTAGCAGTCGATATATGACGAGAGCGTGACTATAAAATATATTTTTTATAAATATATTTGGACAATCTTACACAAATCAGCCTAGTCCCAAACTAAGCAAAGCTATGGGTACTAAGCGACGATATACATACTTATATAGATAAATAGATACTTAAATATATAGAAAACATCCAAGACCCAGGAACAAATTCGTGCTCATCACACAAATAAATGCCCTGGCCGGGATTCGAACCCGGGACCTCCAGCTTCGAAGGCAGGGTCACTACTCACTACCAACTAAGCTAAAGCGGCCGTCAATGCTTCGACGACCGCTTTAGCTTAGTTGGTAGTGACCCTGCCTACGAAGCTGGAGGTCCCGGGTTCGAATCCCGGCCGGGGCATTTATTTGTGTGATGAGCACGAATATTTGCTCTTGGGTCTTGGATGTTTTCTATGTATTTAAGTATATATTTATCTATATAAGTATGTATATCGTCGCTTAGTACCCATAGTACAAGCTTTGCTTAGTTTGGGACTAGGTTGATTTGTGTAAGATTGTCCACAAATATTTATTTATTTATTTTATTTAATGTCGTCAACTATGTACCTTTCTGCCCGAACCACCAGGATGATTAAACGTCCTACCAAGCAATACATTGGACATGCAAACCGGTCAAATTGCGTAGTTCAGATTTTATATAAATGTTCTTTTTTATTACCCACCCACTCGCCCACTCACTTGACAAAGCCTAATCCCAATAAGGTCTAGTTTCCCCTTGGGGTTGGAAGGTCAGATGGCAGTCGCTTTCGTAAAAACTAGTGCCTACGCCAAATCTTGGGATTAGGTAGCGGACCCCAGGCATCCTTCAGGATGCAACTGTACTGGGATAACGCTAGGAGGATGATGATGTTCTTTTTTATTACCCCCAGTCGCTCGATGGCGCATATGTAACTACTTGTATATACTATATCTATGTATTCGTTACTTCAGGCAAAGAACGTCTGCTAGAGAAGGCGCCGAAACACGCGTGGATCGCGAGCCTTCCCTACGACTTTAGCAGCGTCACGCATGCCCCAGCCAATTACCTGTGCGATGATGATGGTCATGTGTGCCCGCCGGGACGCAGCTCCGTGGAACCACTACAGGTATTATCTTATTAAGTATGTAGATACCAGTGGCGGCGCGTCAAAAATATTCTTAGGGAAGCCGGAAATACTTGGCTTTTCCTATTCTTCATGAGCCGTAGTAAAAGAACTGGTCTGGCTGGAAATTAGGCAAGCCGGTGGGAATCGAATGTGGAATGAGCTTCCTGCCAAGGTATTCCCAATGGGCTACAGCATGGGGCTCTTCAAAAAAGGCGTGAAAAGGGTTCTTATGGGTCGGCAACGCGTGAGTGACGCCTCTGGTGTTGCAAGCGTCTATAGGCGGCAGTAAAGTAACCACTTACCATCAGGTGGGCTGTCAGCTTGTTTACCTCCGACGTAGTATAAAAAATAATCGAGTTGTATAGACGCTCCGCCACTGGTAGATACCTAGCGTTATCCCTGCTTTTGCCAGGGCCAGCTTTTCGGCTCGCTTTCCTCCACTTAGCACGATCCTGGGCGTCCTCATTAGTGAGCCCGTTCTCGGTCATGTCAGCCTTCACGACATCCAGCCATCGCTTCTTGGGTCTACCGCGGGGTCGGAAGCCGTCGAGGCCACTACAGGTATCTACCCATTTATTTAGAAACCACCAGTATTCGACGAGGATTTCGACATTTTTGATTGTGTAATTTCTATAATCTCTGAAAAAATATTTCCTATAGTAAGTAGTAGTAGTTTAGTAAGTTTTTATTGACATTATATCACAATTTGTATTGAATATATTTAATGGAATTATGTTCCCTGTGGAACTATCTTCCCTGAATTCTTTGGTAGGTAGGTAAAGAAAAAAATACACATGAGGTCACCTTGTACCCACCCCACCAACGTGTGACCTGTGGTGAGGTTTTTGTAACACCCCCCCTTCGGAGCCTCGCGTGATTTCTTTTTTCTGTCTGCAGCATATAATTTTTATAATTTAAATTTAAATAATTTGAGGTTTGTCTGTGTTGACAGCAGAAGAGACAAAAATAGGTCCCTCGCTCTCAACAGTTGTTATTGAGAACTCGCCAGGGGAGTTCTTGGCACTGAAACTGATAATAACCCTTGTTCTCAGGACGTGTTGTGGCCTTTATAAAATTTGAGGTATCACTGTGTTGACAGCAGAAGAGACAAAAATAGGTCCCTCGCTCTCAGCTTGAGAACTCGCTAGGGGAATTCTTGGCACTGAAAAACTGGAAACGCACAGACAGCGGTGGTGGCGCGGTGCGGAGGCGGTATCGGTTGTAATGTTCGAACTAATATGAAAGGGTCCGCACAGAACGCTTTTTTCCCGGCCGGTTTTCTGTGCGGACCCTTTCATATTAGTTCGAATATTACAACCGGTACCGCCCCCGCACCGCGACGCCCCGCCCCGCTACCGCTGTCAGTGCGTTTCGGGCTAAAGTGTTAACTGATAACCCTTCCTCTCAGGACGTGTTGTGGCGTCGGCACATCAGCATGGGCCACAACACGAAGCTCTCTGAAGGTGATGCTATACTGCTCAGCTTGGCGTACGAGCAGGCGTGCAAGGCACGGAAGGAGGCAAGCGATCAAGCCCAGGATAGAGGAATAGTCTATACAATACCAGCGAAACAATACCTACCCTAACACCTACCGGTCCCGCCGACGTGAGCGATCTTAAGGCGCAGGGGTGGGCAAGGAATTCTCCATACAAACTCTGTGCACGTTTTATTCGTAGGTTTTGGCACTAACGAATGTAATATTTTTTTTGGTTGTAAATATTAGATATGCGAAGAAAGTGATGTGGAAAATTTCAAATAGTTCAAAAAATTAAAAATAATATCAACGTAAAAAAAATTACATAACGAAATAGCTAACAAAAAAATAAGCATACTGACCAAACATCATAACTTTAATGCAAACACAAACGAAAAAAATCCTGCACAAAGTTTGTATGGAGAGAGCTTGCCCTACCTCTCCTCTTAACGAATCAATACTATTGTTTATTTTTTCGCCGGAACACCTATGGAATAAATTGATTAAACGTTAAATGTGTTTTTTTTACCTCCCTTTCTTGCTCTTTGTCCAACCCGCTTCCCAGTTTATCTGGAGTCTGATTCTGTCCTGCGCCCGTATAGTAGAAATTATTTACAATAACCGACATTTTATAAAACTTTTCATTGGACTTTGAATCTTCACGCTTGGACAGTACAGTCGCTTTTTGAACGGCCTAATTTGATACAACTTGGACAGTTCAAATAATTTTAAGTATAGCACATGTTGCGCTCGAGAGTATCTCGACTTATCTCGAGCTACGCGTCTTTTTCTGATTGGCGCTGTTAGAAAGTGACGGATAGCTTGAGATACGCCGACATAATCTCGAGCGCAACACGTGCTAGGCCTACTGGCTTGTCTGGCTACTCACTGTTGGCTCTTAACACTTTCACTGCCCAGAACCCGCCTAGCGGGCGCTGCGTAACTTTTCTCAGATCTGCACGCTAGCGCCCGCTAGGCGGGCTGTCGCTATACTATAGGTAGGTCGTTAATAGGGATGATGACACTATAAAAGAAAATCAATAAATCCAATTTTTCTACATAAAGGCTCAAATTCTCAATCAAATGGCGAAAAAAGTAATTAAGTAAAAAAAAATTACGTAATTATAAGTCTTCAAAGTTTTAAGAGTGGGTATTTTCTGTCGCTTTTCCGCAAAACGCACCTTTGTATTGAACGATCGTCATTTACTATGGCGCTACTCAACAGTGACGTCACTGTTGAGTAGCATTTTCTCTCTAACTACGAACATTCTAACCGTTGTAGCTTCGTTATTTTTTGAGATATTTGAATAGGATTTTCACTATTTGGCATAGTTTTATGTCTTCTTTCTATTGAAGTAATACATTTTTTTGAGTCAACATCCCTATTCTCTTTGGGTCGCTACTTGGGTTCCTGAGGTACATTATATTTAAAAACGTTCCCTATCCGGGTGCCCTCAAGGCTAATGAACCTTTTTTTCAGGATTCCGCGCTATAAGTACTATGCAGTCACGATCCCATACTGGATGCTTGGACTTGTGACATTTACGGATCGTTTTGTATGGGGATAGTGAACGTCTTAAGTCTGGCAGTGAAAGTATTAAGACACACGTAAAAAAACACACACACATACATACATACATACAAAACATACACAACACATAAAAAAAAAGAATACACACACGTAAAAAAAAGAATAAAAAAAGACAACCCATCATTATTCTAAACATTTTATTGACACTATTATTAATACTTGCGTCTTAAACATTATTTTATACAACATTGCAACTTAACTATTTCGAGACGCATATGAGATACCTACATGAGTAGGCGCGAAATAGTAGTTTATTCTACTACTACCAGACTACTACATAATGAGAGGCATTCTAGAGGCATACGCGTGTGATCTTATTATGAAACTCTCCTTCGGTTCGTTCGTAAAACCACACTTGTATTTCAAGGTATGTATGTACTCGATCAAAAACCGAGATCATACAATGCTGACTTAAATTAAGCACGAATAAGGCTGGGTTGCACCAAACCGTCTGTAATCGTAAGCGGTGTTCGTCAAATCTGATTGTATGGAAAGTTTGACAAGTTTCTATGGGATGACAGCTGCCGGCGCCATATTTGACGATGACCGGTCTGTGTTCGTACGTTGGTGCAACTGGCGCTTAAGTCTCATTTAGGCGCTCGGTTGTTTTATGCGTCAAACGCATGCGTTTCCATATAAATCCATTCAACGCAACGTATTTATATGCAACGCATGCGTTTGACGCATAAAACAAACGAGCGCCTAATAAAAAAAAAATATCACAAAAAAATATTGATGAGAATAAGTTATTACAATCTATTGGCGTCAGTTACACAATCAATATTATCACGCGATACAGTATTGGCCTCTCTCTCACTTTCATGTAAGTGAGAGAGAGGCCAATTGTATCGCGTGATAATATTGACCGTGTAACCGATGTCATTGAGCAAATAGCGAGGCTAGTACATTTAGTCTATAAAGTCTGGCCAGCCAGTGTCAGTGGTAAAAAAAGAGGTTATTACCAGGTGGGAAGAAGTGATAGTGACCAATTGGTTTACATTGTGCTGCGCTGTGGCGATTTGATTTTTTTTTTATATCTGTCAAACATCGGTAGTGTCAGACATAAAGAAAACCTGTACAGTATGATGATTACTGTAACTTTGACACTGACAGTTGATGTTAACCTTTTCGATGCGTCAAGGCGTGCAGCGCAATATCAACCTCCATGAATTTCTATAGGGTTTAACTTCGCGTTTGACAGCGTTGAAAAGGTTAATCCAATTGATATTCTACCACATCAAGTAGAATAAGAGCATTAAAGTACATAATTTATCATTAAATTATTCTGTGCCAAAAAGCTCCGAACACACGTAAATCATAATTAAGTTATAAGTAGACTAGTACTTAACTCAAGATAGCGGGTTGGCCAACTTGGCCATGGTTGTAGTTGTGACACTTATAGAGCAGGAACAGAATTGGAAAAGGCGTCTCTAAACAATGCAAGCGGCAAGTCATGTAACAGTTGGGGTGACAACGTTATCAGAGGGTTTGGACCCTGCAGAATACGGATCTGCCTGTCGCCATCTCGAAATTTGAGCCGGAAGTACGGTATACCGGAAAAGGTGCAGCCCATACAAAAAATTTCGTAGTACATTTAGTAAATTGTTGCTCTGGTACTCTAAAAGAGGTCCCATTGATATGGTTTTTTGGTATGTTGTGAAGGACAATATTAGCCATGGTAACCTAAAAATTTCGGCCCTCCAGCTCCATAACTTTGGCCGCCATCTTGGAAATAGTGTCATTTTTTTCAGTTCTTTGCTTTTACTGTCGTCAAAGTTCATTCCAGTGCTAAACATAGTTCTACAATATTGTAGAATACAAAATTTGCTAAAACTTTTGGGTACAAAGATTTTTTCCATGACCCCTAGGGACGAAGATATGACAGGATATATCATTAAAAATTGCCACTTTTTTCTAGTTTTCCGTTCATGTTTACATTTTAAGTGCATTTTAGCACTAACTATAGTTCGGCAATATTGTAGATCACGAAATTTGCTACAACTTTTGTATTGAAATATTTTTTCCACGACCATTAGGAAAGAAGATATGAAGTCATCTATGGAGTAGCACCGTTGAAATTTGCTACTTTTGCAGTTTTCTTCTCATATTTAGGTTTGAGTGCATTTAATCGCAATCTGTAGGGGATCTATGATGGTCGAGTGATAGCGGTATAGACGACAAGATAAAGCATCTGTCACTTTCCGATCTGTACCACTTCAATCCCTCAGAAGACAAAATCGTCTGTTTCCACGATACCTAGAAGATCGTAGGTACTTTGAATTTGCATATAATTTTGTCTTCTATAATATTGCTGACCGAGAAATGCACTAAAACGAAAATATGTGAAGAAAACTGGAAAAGTAGAAATATCGACGGTAGTACCCCATAGGTGACATCGTATCTTCTTTCCTGATGATCGTGGAAAAAATATTTCAATACAAAAGTTGTAGCCAATTTTGTAATCTACAATATTGCTGAACTATAGTTAACGCTAAAATGCACTTTAAACGTAAACATGAGAGGAAAACTAGACAAAAGTGGTAATTTATAATGATATCTCCTGTCATATCTTCGTCCCTAGGGGTCATGGAAAAAATCTTTGTACCCAAAAGTTTCAGCAAATTTTGTGTTTTACAATATTGCCAAACCATGTTTAGCACTAAAATGAACTATAACGACAGTACAAGCAAAAAACTGAAAAAAGTGACAGATTTTCCAAGATGGCCGAGAAAGACGTGGAGCTGGAGTGTCAAAAATTTCGGGATACGATGACAAATATTGTTATTTACGGCATATCAAAAATTCATAACAATTGGACCATAGTTAGGGTACCGGAACAACGATTTACCAAATGTACAACGAAAAAATTTGTATGGGCTGCACCTTTTCCGATATAACATTCTTCCGGCTCAAATTAGGGGATGGAGACAGGCAGATCCGTATTCTGCAGGGTCTAAACCCTCTGATTACGTTGTCACCCCAACTGTTACACGATTTGCTTCTTGTATTCTACTTCTTCAAAAATGGGCCTACTCTATTACGAACACATATACAGCGTGAACTCATAGCTTCTACGCTGACGCACACATAGACAATGTGTATATATAGCTCAACACACAACCAAGGCTCCCGCGCCCGTAAGATAAAATTACTCGACGGCAATTTCAGGCGATGTAAACAAAGTAAATACTATTTATGTCACACCTGGCCATAAAGCGGCAATTACCGCACGCTCCGCGCGCGGGAAATCCGACTTCCTGGCCAGGGGGTGACATAAAATTTTGTACTTAACACGGGCGGTAATAAAGAAAGCCTCAGATCGCATATTTATCGCCCTTGCCTTCGGCTCGGGCATCAAATACCTGCGATCTGAGACATTCTTTGTTTTACCGCCCTTGTTAAGTAATGTACTATTATGTCACACCTGGCCATAAAGCGGCAATTACCGCACGCTCCGCGCGCGGGAAATCCCACTTCCTGGCCAGGGAGTGACATAAAATTTTGTACTTAACACGGGCGGTAATAAAAAAGCCTCAGATCGCATATTTATCGCCCTTGCCTTCGGCTCAGGCGTCAACTACCTGCGATCTTAGACATTCTTTGTTTTACCGCCCTTGGTTAGTAATGTACTATTAACTACCTAGCTTAACTTGAAACTCCTTCCAAAAACTTCAATATCACATTTATCGGCGATCTTAAGTTCTTCCCTACAGGTCTTATGACAATTTATCTCATGCATTTTCTGAAAAGTGTAGCAACAAAACTTATATTTACAAGGAACACATATGAACGATTTGGTTGATTTGTTCATACAGTATGTACAGTCATTGGAGTCAAAAATTGATGAACAATTTAAACAGTATTTCACGTTTTCATCATCAGACACTTTTTTAAAGTTTGGTTTGCAATGTTCGCAAAATTTCGATGTATAATCTTCTTGTGAAACTTCATTTTTATTTATATCTGTATCCTTTTTCGCCGATTTTATTCGTTTTTGGTACATTTTAATACAATTTTTATAAGCTTCATGCAATTTTGACTTGGGTTTTTCCATTTCGTTTGAGTTTACTCTAGATTCTTTAGTGTCAGTTGATGTATCACTTATTTCTTCAATTATTTTATACACAGTAACACTATTCTCACTATCTTTAGCAGAATCCCTGTTTTCACTATTCTCATTCGCTGATTCTCCATTTTCGGCTTCCATTTTATTATTTGTAACTTTATTTTGATCGTCTATTTCATCGTCCAGAAGAAATCGTATATTAGTGTCTGATATAGTATCGATATCTTTACTGGACATGGATGTAACGCTAGATTTGGAACTCAGGCTATCAGACGATTTCGGCGACGATATTTCTCTACTTGAATTACATTTTTGTAAAGCTGGCAAGTTTTTTGGCACCTCAGCGTCATTTGAATCACTTACTGCTGCTATTTCATCTGCTTTATTAGTATCATCACAAATTGTTTCTTGATCATCTGAATTTTTATTTTCTTCATTCACTGGTTCTGTTTTAGTATCACTTACTGCTGTTATTTCATCTGCTTTATCAGTATCATCACAAATTGTTTCTCGATCATCTGAATTTTTATTTTCTTCATTCACTAGTTCCATTTTAGTGTCACTTACTGCTGTTATTTCATCTGCTTTTTTAGTATCATCACATGTTGTTTCTTGATCACCTGCGTTTTTATTTTCTTCAGTCACAACCTCTTTATCAGCTTCTTTGCTCTCCGGTTTGTCTAAAAAATCATCATCATCATCTATAACAATAACATCATCCTGATTTTCAATTGCAATAGGAATATCCATATTCTCCAAATCTTTTAACAGTTCGTCTTCATTCATACTAGTATTGTGGAACATGATTTCATCATCAGATTCAGACATTTTTGCCTCTAATTTATCACTCTTAGCCGCATCATCTTTAATTTCTTTAGACTTAACTTCATTAGAACATACGTCATCTTCCTTGCCGGTATTCTTTTCATTACTTTGCTTCGTATTGCTTTTGTCTTTAATATTGCCGAGTAAATCTTCAAGTTTCGATCGCTTTTTGAGGAATTTATCACTTTTAGCACTTAAGTTAGGTATTACAATAATGCTGTCTGTATCACTTTTAGTGGGATCAACTTCCATTGGTGATTCCTTACTTCCTGATTTCGGCGGAGTGTCATCTTTCTTTTTGCTAGGAGTTCTGGTGAAGAGTGCATCTGAAATAGAGAGAGGCAGAATATGAATATAGTATAACAAACAACTGAGATCCATGATGGTTAACAAAATCGCCACTTCATAAAGTTTTTACTGTGTCAAGGATTATTTGAATTGTAAAAATATTTGACATATAATGATGAATTATTGTGTACTAAATTGAGATGTTGTTATTCGTCAATATTTTACATACCGTTATTAAAAGAATGAGTTTTTTTATGGATTACCTGATTACTATGACATTAAAATGTTAGATTATTTAAATCAAATATTTGTACGCTGGCCTGTATGCTGAATACGAGGACTGTAACACTGTAAGACCAGGGGGCCGATTTTTGAGTGTCGAACGCTCGACTTTTCACTCGACATCTGTCAAATCATCATAGTTTTTTGACAGATCTCGAGTGAAAAGTCGAGCGTTCGACACTCAAAAATCGGCCCCCAGTATGTGACTTATTCTTACACATAAATAATATTGAATTCAATAAATTGACGACCGCTTTAGCTCAGTTGGTAGTGACCCTGCCTGCGAAGCTGGAGGTCCCGGGTTCGATTCCCGGCCGGGGCATTTATTTGTGTGATGAGCACGAATATTTGTTCTTGGGTCTTGGATGTCTTCTCTATGTATTTAAGTATTTATTTATCTATATAAGTATGTATATCGTCGCTTAGTACCCATAGTACAAGCTTTGCTTAGTTTGGGACTAGGTTAATTTGTGTAAGATTGTCCACAAAATATTTATTTATTTATAATTATTAGGGGGAACGGAACCCTCATACAATAGACAATGTGTATGCTGCACGGGTGCTGCATGAGTAGGGTTCCATTTGGATGCTATTGGCACAGAATAAGTAATAGTACTACGTACAGAAGTTGCACTGTTAACAAATCGCCAACTTACAAACCCAAATTATAATAGGTAAATAACAAATGTTGACCACACCAAGCGAATGACGAGACGACGAGACCGTCCGGTAGCAATTCGCGGCCGCCACTGAATGAGTACCACCTGGGGATGTACTTGCAGCGGCGCGGCGAACTGACGGAGTGAAAGCCCCCTGCTATTGGTTCTTCTTTATATGTATGGACTGTCATTTTTAAAGAATCTAATAAATAAATTTTATAAAGGGTCCTTTGGAGTTGCGGGCGTCTATAGGCTGCGGTGTCCGCTTACCATCAGGTGGACCGTACGCTAGATTACCACCGTCGTTGTATAAAAAAAATACAATAAAAGGTCGGCAATGGGCTTCGTCCATATTAGGCTATGGTCTGATTATCAAGCGGCAGGCATACTTGTTTGCCACTCTGTTTTTTTTTATCCATAAGGTACTATCCTATAGTATACAAGTTCTTTGCAAGAATAGGGATGTTGACACCAAATAAGAAAATCAATGAATCCGAATTATCTCGAGAAAGGATCAATTTCTCAATCAAACAGCGATCGAAGCTAAAATCATTTTACCTTCTATATAGCGTTCATCAGGCGGGTCCTCCCACCATACCGGACTGGGGCAGGTCAGGATCTCCATCATATCCTCATCCGTCAAGTGTTCATCCATTATACGTATAGCTTCAGCTATGGTCAGTCTAGCGGGCTCCGGGGCCTCCGGGCTTGGAGGATCCCTGCTTGGCTGGACCGGCGTGGGTGTGGGGTTGTCCGACACTGAAATTATATGTTCAATATTATCACAGAATAGTATAATCGTATTACATACAGAATGGCCACGAACCCCCCGCACCGAGGTCGGTTACCTCGTCCCTGAGAGACCCGCCTGGTGTCGATCGGGTGCCGTCGCGCCTCGCGATTCGTCCGCGCCACGCGCTACGCACCCGCGCACACAATTGACGCGTTCACATTAGGCAACACATTTGAGGGGGGCCAAGCCATTTTATATATTTAAAAAAATAAAGTAATGCCGATGCAAGTCGGTGGAAATCTTGTTCTGTGGATACCCCTCCGGTACAGTCAAGGGCACCAATATGTATACACTTTTTCACCTTATTCCATTGAAATAAAGTCCAAAAGTGTATACATATTTATGCCCTTGACTGTACTATTGACTAAAATATAACCGACTTGGTTTATCATTACATATCATTACTTTTTTGTTGTAGAAGAACTGTGTTGCGAGACTTGCATCTTTTTACACGTAATGTTTTTGATGGTATAATACTGCTCTTGAAGAAATTAATTTTCCAATGCCTTTATCCAAATATAAAATACATACTGTAGATACAAGGGGGAACAATTTTGAGTCGTATTTTTAATGTTTAGTTCATATTTAGTTAGTTTAGTTTAGTATTACTCAATTTCACTTCTATACCCCTTCAACGGATTTGGTTGAAGCCGCTCAACTAATCTCACTGGAGCGCAAACTCAGAGTATTTCAGTGTTTAAACCGCCCGCGTGGTCGTGTCGGAGGTCTCGCCTGGATTTTCCCCAGGCCACTCTCCAACCGCGCACTCTTATCGCTTTATTGGGCCCTCTAAAGCCAGAGTTAGGTTCAAAAAAGAAAAACTATTATTTCAAGAGCCATATACCGAAACATTATGACAAAAATCTTACCTTTAAGTGGTATAGAATATTTCCTCTTTACAGATCCGGTCATCTCACCAACAACCTTCAATTTAGGTTTCGCCTTTAAAACCACTTTGTTAACTGCCAGCTTCCGTTTCCTCTTACTTGGATAATATTCCTCATCCTCAATCAGCTGAACCTTTTTACGTAGTACCTTAGACAGCTTGAATGTCTTCTGTGGCAGATTCTGTATCTTCTCAACACTTTTCAGCAATGATTGCTTAGCTTTTGGGGATGTTTGCTTTTTCTTAACCGTAACATTTTTCGTTGGTGCTTGGTCTCTTGTGGGGCTTTTCAGGAGATCGGTTATGTGCTTCATGCTCCGGTCCTTTGCTCTGAGTTGACGCTTCATTTGAGCAGATTTGTGACGGGTAACCGGGGCTTCTTTTGGTGGTATTCTTGGGTCTGCTTTGCCAGGTGATGGCGTCTTAGAAGACATTTTGGTAGTTCTACAACAGAAATCAATATATTTTTCGGATAATCTTACCAAGCAAGTTTAGTACTAGAGGTAATAAATTATTGTATGTATGTATGGGACATATAGAAGGTTTTGAATGAAAATCAGTGTTGCAGTGCAAATTCGCTGCAACATTATGTTGAGTCTGGCCATTTTAACATCACTATTTTTTGTTACTATTACTTATTACATAATATTAGTTTTAATTTTTACTTTCTTCAGTTTTAACATTGTGTAAATGTGATGTTAAATAAAGATTTTCTAAAAAAAACAAAAGGTTTTCAAAAAATTATTAATAAAGGCTTACTTTTTATTTATGCTTCGTCACTCTCAAGCCTAAAGTAATAAAATAAGATTAGATTGTACCTATTAGTCACATTGTTTTCACTGTAGAAATAATGTTTTGAACAACAGTTCATGACGCATACATCAAGGAAATATTAACTTTAATCATAAAAGTAATAAAGATTATTCAAGAGTTCCTAACTATTTAAGGATTTTTCAGAGCTGAATCAAAGTTCTAAACATCCTAATGAAAAACTAGCAACTCTATGTGTGATGTCATCTAATATAAGTAGTCATGACATCTAATGTAGCTAATATTATAACAAACCATGTATATTGATTCCAGAATTAAGGCAATCACATAGAACTGTTTATAATATGTCAATACTTATTAACAACAACACTATCTTCTCATAGGTTAAAATCCACATGCGTGTATAGGTCAGCCCTATGTTGCAACCTTGCATAGATAGGTATGTCAGGCTAAGCAAGAACCATTATCTAATAAACATTATAATATTCGTCAACAATGTCAACACATTCGTTTTAAATAAGAAAGCACGGTATACCTGATATAATTAAAGTTGTAGGAATTTACTAACACAAACAACGGTAGGTACCTACTTAGTGCCAAATCGGTTGTATTGTACGGTTGTATGAACGCAGTATGTACCTACGCTACGTAAGAAATCGTAGATCACAAGTATTTCTAAATAACGCTGCCTCAGCACAAAACATTTGCTTTTATACTCAAGCGTAGGTGTTAGTATGCAATTTAGCCAACTAGTCCTAAAATTAGTGTGATCAACGTGATGAAATCGTTTTCTTAGAACGAAAGATGGTACATATCGAAAACATATTTACCTGCAATTCGAAGAAACGTAACCACTGCCACGACGTTGTAAAATGTTTATAAGGTTAATTAATATGAATTATCTCAGTAATGTAGGAGAAATTCATTAGAACGAATAACGAATCCAAAGTTCTTCACCGAGACACCGTAGTCACCTTATAAAACAAAATCATATTATAAAGTTCACATACACGGAACTTCAGCCTGGATACAGTTAGAACCATGTCACTATAATTTACCGTGAAGGACAACCTTCATCATTCTATGGCCTGGCAGGTATTATAGCACCAATATGAAGGAACGTTGTTTATACTTAATAAAATCAGCATGAAAACATTGACAATATCCTAAATGATTACCATAATAATGTTTTGTAAGTGGTAATAGCCCACTTTGGGTTTGTGAAAAGGACATGACTACACACCCACGCCAAAACTTAAGTGGCGACCATTAAATCTAAACAATGTAGGTAGGTGATATATTCCTGTCAATGATATTAATAGAGGATCCTAATTACATTTTGCTATTGTTATATAAATTACCATTTTCTTGTCTTGAATTTATATTTTGATTGACGCATGTATCAGACCTTTATAAAAAAAAGTTTGTTAAGCAAAGATAAAAATCGCGTGAAAATAATCAGCTAACCACCAGCAGCGTTTTTAAGGTTAGCTTAAACGATCGAAAAAAAGGGAATGTCAATGTCAAGTTTTTCTAAACAAACTTCAACCATGTTGAGTTGCTGAGCGATTACTTTCTTTTTGTTTTTCATTTATTTTTAATTTGATGTGTTATGTTTAAGTTATTTCTATATTTATTTCAACAATTATGTTAAAGAACAGCAAAACCCCAAGTAAGACCAATCGAACAAAGAATCACTGTGAAATATGTGGTCAAACCATAATCGGCAGCTCTTACAAATTCAAGTCTCATTTATTTCAACACGGCGCTACTAAATCTCGATTCGAATGTACTTATTGCTCCAAAAAGTTCTTCAGGATTGACGCATACAGACGTCATTTGGGATCCCATAATGATATAAAAGAGAAAATTAACATAAAAAGGTACTATTGTGATTACTGTGAAAGAGGTTTTGTTGATAAAAGAAACTTAATTTACCACCTTAAAGTTCACGATGACTCGTTTCATGGCCGGCCGGATATTGAGTTCAAATGCGAAGCTTGCGGGGTTGTTTATTGTGAAAACAGACTGCTTAAATATCACATCAGAAGAGAACATTTCAATTTACAAGTAAAAGAGGAGTTGCATCATAATAAAACTTTGAACGAAACTTGGATCGAGGCGGTCAAAGACTCTAAAGACTTTGTTAAAATTACTAAAGTAAACAACAATACAATTACAATAAAAAAATGTGTAAAACAAGAGTATCCCATAAGCAACGTTAAAATTACTGATCTGTCTGCCCTTTACTTATCGAAACAATATGGTAAAGGGAAATGTGATTACTGCAACAAAGAGATGCTGAAGAAGAGTCTACGGCTGCATATACGTGAGAAACACTTGAATGTCCGTAAATTCAGCTGTGAGACATGCAACCGGACTTTTAAAAGGCATTATCAGATGGTGGATCATGAGTGCGGGAAACCTAGGAGACGGAGAAAAAATCAACAGGGGACAGCGGCAATCAAGGACATAGGCAAGAAATAATACTAAAGGGTATTAATTATATCTCCCAAGTTCTAAATTGCAAATCATAACTAAAAATAAAGTGCATAGAAGTTGATAAAGAATCGTGGATTCACCATCCACATGATAGACACAAACACAGTTCACCACTCAAATTTGTGTTTGTGGCTATCAAAACACAAATTTGAGATTGTAAAACAATCAAATCTGTACATGCCGAGTCTACATATCTTCAATATTTTAACATATACAGAATGTTTTGCATGCTCAAAATCAAGTCTTCCAAATATTTACTCTGACAACCAATACTATATTCTCAATTTCATTTTATTTCTTATTGCATGTTATATCTTGCTCTGATTTAAGTTATATGTTGCAAGTTAGTAGTTAAGTTACATTTTTATTGAATATGTTAATTGTAGATTAGAGAGAGATGTACAGAATGGTACAGTTTATTATCTACCTTAATGCCATTGTAATAAGGCTCTAAATTTATACATTGTAGTAGACTAGTTCGTACAAAACTGTAAGGCTAAGTGCTGTCAAATTAGCACGAGCAAAAATCTACCTTACAGTCAGAGCTCTAAGTCTAGATTTGCTTGCGTTCGTTTGACAGAATTTAGCCTTAGTTGTGTCCGAACTATACTATTCAACTTGTATATTGTCATATAATAGAAATTATTTAAAATGTCCGACATTTTATAAAACTTGTCATTGGACTTTGAATCTTCACGCTTGGACAGTAAAGTCGCTTTTTGAACGGCCTAATTTGATACAACACTGACATTTCAAATAATTTTAAGTATACAGTTGTTGCATTTTCCAGTAACAGCTATTGTAGAGGAATCACAAGCTTCAGATATAACCCATATACATTTTATATACTGTTTTAATATAAGGCTGTCACTTGTCAGTAAAACTGTTTTGTACAGTTTATATTTAAACTACATGATTAAATGGTGTCAATTATTATTACAAGACTGAACTCTTCTTATATGTTTAAAACATATGTATAAAAAATAGTTGCCTTGAAGTTTATTGTGACCTACTTGGTTTATATCATATTTTAAATGAGTTAACTCCTTACTATTTTCCACTGTGATGTTGACTTGTTGAGTATTGTGATTGGCATAGACATGGCATTACTGATAGTGCAGGGTGTGTATTATACGCGGGCTCAGTGGTTCTAGGGGCGCCGAGCAGCGAAGAGCGCTACTCGCCGCTCACTAGAGGGTGGTAGGGTAATGATTTACACACGGGCACTACATGGTCTAATTATGCCACTGGATTTTATTATTATTATAGCTTTGTTTGTTCCACAGTCCTTTTGGGTTCTTGTTATTTTGTTTAATTTATTGTTTTTTTTTTATTTGTTTTGGGGCAGACTGCAGATCCCATCTGCTGGGTGAAAGCCTCCTCACTTTTTCTCCACTCTTTCCTGTCTTGGGCTTTTTGGAGCCAGTTTTTTTCCTGCTACAGAGGAAATGTCGTCTATCCACTTCTTCCTGGGCCTTCCTGGGCGTCTCCGTCCTATGCCACTGGATTGGCAGTCTTTAATATTATTTGTCACTCTCAGTTATTTCAATCTACACTTTATATACTATGTCATAGAGAAGTACCTACGCCGGTTATATTGTTATGTTATATAAGGATTAACCAGTACCTTAGCCTGTTTATAAAACATAATATATTAATTTTAATCTTAAATGTATAAGTGCCTATACTTAAAATAGATTTATATTTATACTCCAGGTTAGCTCATATTTTGCATGTGACACAAATGATGACTAAGTAAGGTAATTTAAATTTTATGTATTTAGGTACAATACTGTAATCAAATGTATGTTAACAAATGTGCATGGTACCCAAATTTATTGACAATCATTTTTTAAAGTTGACTTAAAGTTAGTTTTTCTTAGTGCAACAGATATAGCAAAATGTATGTAATATTATTTCTCAAATAGAAAATTTTCATCTTTCATATCATGTAAAAGTTCCTTTAAAAGTATTTGTCTACACATTGATGGTTGTGTTGTGCGACGACGAATCAACTTCAACTGTTTTCTCTCTAATGGTTGTTCTAAATTATAATTATGTTCCTTTAATAAATCATTTTTTATACTGAACGCATCCTTCTTTGATTTTATATAACTGAACGCATTTTTCGATGAGTTTATATTTTTTCTCGGTTTTTTATTTTGTCTATACTTAGGCCTAGGGTTGGCACGTTTCTTTTTATTCGGCTGTAAAAGGTTTAACAGAACGCGTTCTTCATTCCTTTTGCCAGTCATGGTGTCAAAATTAAATGTTCCGCAGTTTTCAACACAGACGTAATTTTTCTTGCCGGGCTTCATGATTCGAGAGTAAATTATGTTGTTTGTGGTGTTTATAATTCTGAACACAATGTTTCCTCGATTTAACTGAAAAAAGAAAGACGACGGAATTAAATTCCACACTATTATAGGTACCCTAGAATTCATGTTCATGGCTGCTGCCCTTTGAGACTTTGACGTTGCCTCTACGCTTGCTCCAGCTAGAGGGTCTAAAATGATCGCTTATATGTCTAATACTTTTTATCCCGGAAATAATCCCTTGAGAGGGTGGAAGTTTGTATGGAAGAGGGACCATTAGTGGTCCGCGAGATACGGGTTAAGAACCACTGACACAGGTACGTACTTAGTATTTTACAAGACATTCAAATTTTTGGATTATTATTAAGACTAACTTCAAAAATTCTCTGCCATATCATTTGAAGTTACTAGTGTTATTACTCTCTTGAGGTTGTAATAAATAATATCTGTAGGTACCTACTGATGTGCCGTCGGAAACTTTCCTAAATTGCGAATTTTTCCACATGGGTAAGTTCAGGTAAGTTTCTGAAATATCTCACATTTTTGTATGGGGTTTGAAACTTTCCGAAATGTAAAATTCAAATTTCTTATATTTCTATGAAATTCTCAAGAAATTTCCGAGAGCTTTTTCAACTTTTTGGAAACTTTCCGCAACTTGCACATCTGTATCTGTCGGTACGTTAGAATCTTCTGTAATAAGTAGTTTGTGGTAGGTACTTACACTATAAACAGTTGAAAAATCACACTGTTCCCGCCCTTGACATATGGCGGGCAATGTGCGTTCAGAAACGTTCTTCGAGTAATCCAGCGTGGCGAAGTAATTAGTTACTATTGGGAAATGACAATCCAGTCTAGACAGTTCATACAACGGCTTTGCAGTTGGACACGTGTTTAAGTTAGCTTTGTTCAATTGCCAGAAGTATGCGATACATAAATCGTCATTTTTATAAGATAATATTTCGTAAGAACACGGTGGCTTTGCGTCCTCAATGACCTGTGAAAAGTTTTTGAACGGAAATTAGTGATGTAATGAAGTAACAAATAATATATAGTAAAAAACTTTGACACGACACGTCAATGGCAAAAAAGGCGCGCCTTTGTTTTATTTGAATTATTATGAGTAATGCTTTCAATTATCGTAATTTTTCAGAGCCTTTAAAAAGTCAACTTTACATTATTTTTGGACAAAATAAAAAACTCACTCACCCAAAATCCTCCATAATGACAGCTTGTGCAATTACTTTCAGAGACATTAACGACATTTTGGCATCTGTAACAAATTACTTCCTTCTTTTTATCGGGATAAGTAACTTCTCGCCACGTCCTCCAATGTGAGTCCCTCTTGTATGTGTACTTAACACCAACCATTCCTATAATATTTTTGAACGCATTTTCAAAGTTAACTTGTTTGCCTTGTATATTTTTTGAACTGTTAACTGCAAAATGTGGAATTTCCTCAAAGTATTCGGTATCCTTTGCTATACGTTCGTTTAACCGACGAAGCCTTTCTTCACTTTTCTTTTTATTTGCAAGTTTACTTCTTAAATGGTTCTCTAAATCTAAATTCACGGCTGATCCGGGACCATAATGCGGTAAGCCTACATTATTTTCCACTGAACTTGCACAATGCATTTGTACATTACAGAGAGTTAAAATAAATAGGCACAAAAATAACATGAGTAACTAACTTTCACTCGCTGTTTCAATCTAGCGTCTGTGCTGGTCAATTACTGCTTAATCAGGTAGTGGTTATCATTGTTTATAAACATTTCGGAAAAGTGGTTCAAACAATAGGTAGCCTTCTAATACGCGAGAATTTATTTTTAAAATAACCGCTTATTTTTAAGCTATTTTGTGTTTCTACATCACTAGCGACACGCTCAAGAAGACTGGTTGATGTGTTGATTCACCAAATAGAGTTTCAAAGACTTTTTGTTCCGTTTTATAATCTTCCATAAAAATATGATAATATGAATAACAAACATACAATAAATATTAAATTACATTAGTTTTGAAATAAACCACAAATTTTTGGAAAAGTTCTTCTTGAACTTAAAGTAGAATATTGACGTCTATATCAAGTCTGGTAACATTAAAAAGTTATGAATCAATTCAAAATGGCAGATTTGCGCCGATTTTAATGAATTTCAAAAACAGCTGACTGAGTTGCAGGAGATCTTCATGCGATAATGTATCCGTTTTATAAGAAATGGAACCGTTAATATTTTTTGCCCTGTCTAGAAATGATGGCGAATTATGGTTTGTTATGGACATTAGCGAGGGGTCGATGTCCTTAGTTCTACGTGAATGACAATTTTCAGACAGCTTGGTTGCTTTCATTTCGTTTCATTCATTGTCATATGATGATACGCGGTAGTCGTGTCCCGAACGATCGCTGGAGGGGTGGAAAACTGCATTGAAACGAATTGTGTGTGATATGTGCCAGTGTTTTACAAGAAAATATTTATCATTTGTGTTGTGGTGTCATGATTTTTTTGCACTTTGATCATTCGTGCTTTGTTTATCTTTAGAAAGCTCAATACATATCGGTGAGTGTTTTAAGTTAATTACCTTATTATTTTTAGCGAAATATTTAATAATTTCTTTAGTAACAAGTAGTTGCATTAATGTTGTGTGTCACCTGAGTCTTCTTTGTTACCAACTACGATAGTATGACAACTACAGGAGCACGTACTCGTTTAACTAAATACATAATTAACTTGAATGAATGCTTATCTATTAGGGCATTTAAACAACCGTGTACCTCTTAACATTGCTTGTCATTCAATTATTTCTATGACTAGAAACAATAATAATGCATTGTAAAGTTTAGATAACCAAAAAAATACCACACATGCTAATTGAATAGGTACTTCTATAAATAAAAATCAGTGCATAGCACTGAAATTGGTATCTGTAACATAGAAACAGATATCTCCTTTATAATGCTTTTAATATTGTTCTTTACAATTTTCTTCTGTTAACCTGTAAATAGATTATAATTATTTATTTCACAAAAAATATCGTTAATAAAAGGTTAATATTCCAACTACATAGTCAAATATACTGTGGTGATAGATATTCCATTAACTTTGTTGAATGATGCTATTAACTAATAGTGTATTAAAGTGAATTATTTCAAGGGCCCGGGCCTTTCATTATCAAATAGTGAACCATATTGATGTCTGAATTAGATTCTTATATTTATTCTGCATGTAGGTCTCTTTTTCATATCTGAGCATGACCACTCAATTGCTCAAAGTTTATTAGTTAGCTTACACAGCTACGAAAGATGTTCTCTCCCTGATTGAAAATGCTTGCATAGTCTGTAATAGACTCTCAGGCCATTGATGATGATTAGTTAGCTGGAAGAGATCCCTTATAAGATAAGATAAGATATCCTTATTAGGATATGTTCGCCTTTTTTAATATCTTTTGGTTATGTATGTGTCAGTGGCGCCGCGTCAAAAATATTTTTAAGGAAGCCGGAAATAATTTGCCTTATTCTTCATGCCTGATAGTAAAAAACTGGGCTGGCTGAAAATTAGGCAAGCCAGTGGGAATCGAGTTGTGTGGACGCTCCGCCACTGGTATGTGTTAACTTGTTATTGTGTACAATAAAGTGCTTACATACATACATATTAGTTCTTCCGAAATAAAAAACTGGCCAGAACAATTGTCACAGAAAAGTTTATCAGTTTTCCAAATTCCAGGTTCAGTTCCAGTTTATTAGACATAAGATTAAAATAGCTACAAAGGCTTCTGTCATGTCATTAAAAAAACTGGCTAAAAATATGGTCCCTTGAAATTCACCTTTATAAAAAAAAATTGTACACAATTCAGGTGAAGTCTGCATAGCGCATAGCAACAAGAAAAATTATACCAACCTTATTAAAATTCCATTAGAGAAGTTGATCATTTGTTAGACTATGAACAGTATTGTATGCAAAGTAGATTAAGACACCTTATGAATTTCAAAATGTTTGTCGAGATATGTGTCAATTCATATAGTAAATAGTCAACCAGTCAGTCTAAAAACCGGCCAAGTGCGTGTCGGGCCACGCGCAAGGTAGGGTTCCGTAGTCATCCACCCGTTACATTATGTGGACTAAAAAGTTCGCAAACTTATATTTACTATGTTTTTGACAGAATTAACAACATTATCTAAGGTAGGTATCAATGGAAATTGTTCTAAAGTTTGCTTTTGCAAAGTACATTTCTGAAGTTCGACTATTACTCGTTAACTAGTAATGTTTACTTAGCTGTGATAGTTTTCCTTTTAAATTCATCGTATACCTATCCTACTACCATGATTTTTTTCACATGCCTAGGTGCCACCGTTTAGCTGGCAGGGGCGGGGGGGGGACACTTGACCATAACGAAAATTATCACTTCAAAGCTTAATATCACGCCAACCGATTCTTGAATCAAAAATACTCCGAGAAACCTTATAATATTTTTAAAAGAGCTATCCAACGATACCCCACACGATGGGGTTTGGAAGAAAAATATTGCACCACCACTTTAGATGTAGGGGAGGTACCCTAAAAAAATTTTTTTTCCAAGATTTATTCTACCGTTTTGTCGGCGTCATCAATATCAATACTCATGCCAAATTACAGCTTTCTAGTACTAATGGTTACTGAGAAAAACGGGGGTCGGACGGACGGACGGACGGACGGACGGACATGGCGAAACTATAAGGGTTCCTTGTTTACTACGGAACCCTAAAAAAGAGTGTTTTAAAACTGATAAGGGTTCTTAAATAGTTAATATAAAAAATCAAAGGCCAAACTGCACCCATAGTAAATGAAGGTATAAATTGATCTGTGTAAAGTGATTTGTAAATCTTGTAAACATTGACATGTTTACGGCTCAGCTATGTGTGTGGCTATGTGTATGGCTACACTTATAAGCAGTAGTTCCATCCCCCACGTGTAGTAAGTGCTCTCATAGTAATTCTACTTGCTTCAGCAAGAAAATGAGTAGAATTACTATGAGAGTATTCGCTGCTCACCGGCGCGGCGGTGGGAGTAGTAAATAAATAGTTATTTATTTATCGTATGGCATTTATTTCGAACCGTGAGATCTTCGAGAAGACAGTACGGTTGCCAGTTTTTTGTTGCACTTTTAGAACCACCCAGGGGTCACGTGTAGGGTAGCGGTGGGTACTTTCCCTTTTTTTTTTTATTCATACGTAGCTCTAGAGTATGAGAACCTCTATTAGCTAGAAAAGTGACGCGGGGCGCTCCTAAGGAGCGGGTATACTTTCCCTACGGACGTGGTGCAACTTCGACCCCCCTTTGTCAAATGAGTGAGCAACTTGACTGTTAGAAGTTCTCAAGCCGCCCGAAGGCCTCCAACTTGGCTTAACGGCTGTATCATAGACAGGAGCCGGGATCAACGGCTTAACGTGCCTTCCAAAGCACGGGAGCGCTCAGTTAGTAACCACTCAAAGCGGTCACCCATCCAAGTCCTGACCGCTGCCCACGTTGCTTAACTTTGTACAACGCTTGCGGCACGCAGGCGCCGCTGGGCCACGAGCGCTCCAAAATAAATAGTAAATCAGAGGGTTCACCTGCGCTCGTGAGATAAAAGTGCTATATCAACATATAGTTACATTCATTATGTATGTGATCTTTACCATTAAATGAAGCTGACACTAAGGCTGGAAACAGTGCTCGACCGACGTAATATCTATCACGACCGACGGTGAAGTCTCGCTCTGAACGCACGTATGCTTTCGTACAGCGATAGCTACGCCCGACCGACGGTACGCGCTGACCGTCGGTCGGGCGCCGACCGAAGTAGATATATCTATGCAAGTCTATGGCTGGAAACAAGAGCACGACCGACGGTGAAGCATCGCTCTGAACGCACGTATGCTTTCGTACAGCGATAGCTACGCCCGACCGACGGTACGCGCTGACCGTCGGTCGGGCGCCGACCGAAGTAGATATATCTATGCAAGTCTATGGCTGGAAACAAGAGCACGACCGACGGTGAAGCATCGCTCTGAACGCACGTATGCTTTCGTACAGCGATAGCTACGCCCGACCGACGGTACGCGCTGACCGTCGGTCGGGCGCCGACCGAAGTAGATATATCTATGCAAGTCTATGGCTGGAAACAAGAGCACGACCGACGGTGAAGCATCGCTCTGAACGCACGTATGCTTTCGTACAGCGATAGCTACGCCCGACCGACGGTACGCGCTGACCGTCGGTCGGGCGCCGACCGAAGTAGATATATCTATGCAAGTCTATGGCTGGAAACAAGAGCACGACCGACGGTGAAGCATCGCTCTGAACGCACGTATATGCTTTCGTACAGCGATAGCTACGCCCGACCGGTTTGTTAGATCTTTTTCTGGAAATCGTTATTTCATTGTAGCAAAATTTCGGATCGCATTTTTCCTCGATCGTGAATTTTGCAGTCGTTTAAATTATTCGGCTACTATTTTAACACAAGTTTTTTTCATTAGTCGCGTTTTTCCGCGAATCACCATTTACTTTACAGCTTTTTTTTACCAGAGTTGATTTTCGCGTATCGAAATTCTGCTCAGATTTTTCCATGGCTTAATTTTTAATAGAAGCAAGTTTTCTTAGTAGATCATTTTCATACTCTCAGTCCTCCACATTTTTACAGACAATATCTACATGAAAACGTAAACGATGATACATTGAAATTTCTTGTATGTATAGTACCCGACAATAAATAAGTATTTGCACGACAGAGACAATTAGCTGTTTACGACGATTTCCGAACACCGGCGACCATCCATCAAACATCTTAATTATTAACTGAACTTTAATATCAAAGAAATACTGCACTTTATGGGCTTTTTTTTAACCTGTGGCTTTATAGGCCGGGCCCATTAAAGCGATGGGACTGCGCGGTTGGAGAGTAGCCTAGGAAAAATCCAGGGGAAACCTACAACACGACCACGCGGGTCTTAAACACTGGAATACTCTAAAAGTTTGCGCACCAGTGAGGTTGGTTGAGCGGTTTCAACCGAATCTGAGGTGTCAGTGGAATCGAGCTACTGGGAGTTTTGACGCTGGTTCACTAAACCTATTAGCCTAGCTGAGAAGAGTCCAGCCAGAAACTCAGCTAGGCCCGACCTGGGTCGGACTGACTCTATCCGATTAGTTCACGACAAATCGAAGACTTGTAAACTTAGTTTCTGACAAATGTCACGTAGGTATGTCGTGTGAGACAACGCTCGATTAAGCCGAAATTAGCAGAGTTTCTTTCCAAAGATCGATGTGCAATACTTATCGCCGGGTACTGTGTATACATACTTGTATCTCACGAGCGCGGGTTGGCCATTGTTGTAGTTGTGACATATAGACAACATCAACTCATAGCTCCTACGCTGACGGACGGAGCTTTATGTCGGCGGTACCTTATCTCTAAGTAAAGTTTAATGTTATTCATGACAGAGGCTCAGGTACAACACAATTCAATACATTATTGTTTCATGTAGATCTTATCCGTATATAAATTGTGGATAAATGAAGGTATGAAAATAATCTACTAAGAAAACTTGCTTCTATAAAAAATAACAAGCAATGGAAAAAAAACTGCACGAAATTTTGATACATTAAAATACAACTCTGTTAAAAAAGCTGTAAAGTAAATGGTGATTCGCGGAAAAACGCGACTAATGAAAAAAACTTGTGTTAAAATAGTAGCCGAATAATTTAAACGACTGCAAAATTCACGATCGAGGAAAAATGCGATCCGAAATTTTGCTACAATGAAATAACGATTTCGAGAAAAACATCTAACAAACCGACTGCTTCAGGTGGACCGTACGCTTGTTATCCACCGACGCGGTAAAAAAAATAAAAAAATATTTGTGGACAATCTTACACAAATCAACCTAGTCCCAAACTAAGCAAAGCTTGTACTATGGGTACTAAGCGACGATATACAATACTTAAATATATACATACTTATATAGATAAATAAATACTTTATATAGATAGATAAATACTTAAATACATAGAAAACATCCAAGACCCAAGCACAAATATTCGTGCTCATCACACAAATAAATGCCCTGGCCGGGATTCGAACCCGGGACCTAGAGCTTCGTGGCAGGGTCACTACCAACTAAGCTAACGTCAAAAAAAGATAGAATAACAACAAGGAAAGATTGATCCATAAAACCACATAAACAAGATGTCCTCTCACGTCCTGCCTAACTAAGAACAAAGGAATTTAATACAGATTCCACACAAAGGACTAATGGAACATCATTAATACAAACAACACTTTTACAGCTATAACTATGTATAACCATGTACTCACGCAATGTCAACTTAGCACCTAGGTGACATTTGCGCTATAATTAGTTTTTATCACATGCTAATAGAGTTTACATTTGCTTGGCTGATGGATAAAGATGGTAGTTTAAGAAAGATCACAGATGTTTGATTTGGAGATGGTTCTCTGTTATATATTTTTATATTTAGTGTTCCTCTGCATATCTCCCATTCAAATTACGTTCGCTTATTGAAACAATAGTTATTGCCCGCGACTTCGTCCGCGTGGAACTCGTTCTAATAGAATTTAAGTAATTGCTATTTACTTATATCAGGCGCTTACCTACTCATCCCTCTTTCAAACAAACTTGCACCCCTTAAGAGATGATTTCCGGGATAAAACTATCCTATGTCCTTTCCCGGGACTCAATCTATCTCCATACCAAATTTCATGTAAATCGGTTCAGCGGTTTAAGCGTGAAGAGATAACAGACAGACAGACAGACAGACAGACACGCCACATTTATAATATTAGTATGGATTTTCGACACTTGGTTTGTCTATCTCTTTCTCTAACTCAATCCTTAAAGGTTAGCTGGAAGAGATCCCTCATCCCCGTTGCCTTTGTAGTTTTAACCTTATGAGCATGTATATTGTTTTAACTCGTTTATTTTTGTGTACGATAAAGTGCGTACGTACATACATACAGCAGCAACTCCCAATTTATAAATAAGAATGGTAACGAGAATAGAGACAAAGGCTGGACCGCCATTTTTCTGTTAGTGCAGTCGTAATCTTTTTCTTACGGAGATAAAGTTGATAATCAATTGAACATTCAAGGCGGTTGTTACAACTTTTTGCAATGTGGTTATTAGTGATATTTGCGGTTATCCCAACAAAGGTATTGTTTTCTTTAAGTAGGTCGGCCAAATTTAAAAACTAACAATTATATCTCATCTTGGGCGTAACACAGCTTATCCTTACCACTCCTATAGCGACGTGTTTCCGTACAGTACATCCCTCCACCGTACCATATTTGATTTTCAATGTCTCCAGTCAAAGTGAGCCATCTTTTTTTCTGCAAGCTGTGTGCACGTCTAAGAAAACTAAATAAGGCTCTAATATATGCCGCCAATATTGACAACTACTTCCCAACATGCTTGTTTTCCTTGGTCGAACCTTGCAAAATATAGCAAACAGGACATTACAAATGACATTAAACCTCTATGTAACCTTAGCATTGAATAGGGCGGACGTTTAAGGCCGATTTACCTTGGCAAGAAATTGCGTGCAAGTTTCTTTACATTGCGGGCCTGCGGGCTATCGAAGTAACATGAATATGATCAAAATATGCAATGTAATGAAAATTCACTAAAATTTGCACGCAATTTCTATTTGATTAATTTACCTGGCAACAGTAGGTAATGTCTTCTCGAAGATCTCACTGTTCGAAATAATTGCCATACAATAAATAAATAATTTACCTAATACATACATTTTTTTAAATTTTTTATTTTATTTGTGGCCAATCTTACACAAATCAACCTAGTCCCAAACTAAGCAAAGCTTGTACTATGGGTATACTAAGCGACGATATACATAGTTATATAGATAAATAAATACTTAAATACATAGAAAACATCCAAGACCCAAGAACAAATATTCGTGCTCATGACCCGGGACCTCCAGCTTCGTAGGCAGGGTCACTACCAAACCAACTAAGCTAAAGCGGTCGTCAAAACATGTCTGGCCCGAAACAGCTCAAAGGCTGGACGAGTGGAAGACAAGGGGGGAGGCCTTTGCCCAGCAGTTGGACTTGGACACCTAATAAGCTTAGAAAAAAAACATACATAATACATAATTTGACCACACAATTAGAGTTTCATTCATTGATATCAGTGTGAGTGTACGCATTTGCTGACTCAATCGGCCTACATTCGAGCTGTTTTCCTGAAAGTTTGTCGTAAACAATTATACCCATCAAGGCTGATGACTAACTTGTTTACAGCTTTCGTGGGTGTCATAGGTATACTATACATACATATTCGTCGGTTACATCTCATGCATATGATGCATAGAAAAATATTTGCACTTTACAATCCTACATGATCGTCCGAGTCCCAAACTAAGCAAACCTCCGAAATGATTCCGCTGCCGACTGCATACAGCAACAGCACGTGCCGCCGCACTCCAAATTGAACCGTAATGGTATGCGTAAAAAGCTCAATTTGAAATGAGCGGAGAAGTGTCGGAACAGCACACGCCGCTCACTCTAAATTGGGACTTTTAGTCTTATGATTACGGTTGAATTTGGAGTGCGGCGGAACGTGCTGTTGCTGTATGCAGTCGGCAACGGAATCATACCTTAATGCTATGAGTATAGTGCGTGTCATTCACGACAACAACAGTACGGATTAGGCGGTGGAGGGGCACGCGCGGAGTACTTTTATCTCACGAATGCGGGCGAGCCATGGTTGTGTGTTGAGCTATACATGCACGTTGTCTATGTGTGCGTCAGCGTAGGAGCTATGAGTTCACGTTGTCTATGTGTTCGTATGTGTCACAACTACAACAATGGCCAACCCGCGCACGTGAGATAAAACTATACGTAGGTATAAATATATGGTTTTCTAAATCGAACTGTACATCATAACTGTAATCATTTGTATATTGATTGAGGATAGTTGCCTGATCTATTCACAAGCAGGTTTGATTATATAAAGAAATCATTCAAGAAAACAATAACTAGACATGGAACAAGAAAGACCTTGGCATGTTACGCTAGATCGATATCAGCAGATAATACCTAAATAGGTATAAGTGTGATTGTAATTATATGTCAAACTAGGTCAGGTAGGTTTTCCCGGCCGGTTTTCTGTGCGGACCCTTTCATATTACTTAGTTCGAATATTACAACCGGTACCGCCTCCGCACCGTGACGCCCCGCCCCGCTACCGCTGTCGGTGCGTTTCGGGCTTTAGAAAGGAGGGTTTTAGCTTAAGAAGGGAAAATCGACGGTAAACGGAGCAGAGGAAGGAGGAAGTTAACCTGGATTGACAATATTAAAAGCTGGTCCAACATTCATGACACTGCCAGTCTTTGCAGACTGGCACACGACAGAACCAAGTTCCGACAAATGGTCGCCGACATCCGCTGAGGATATGGCACAAAAGGAAGAAGAAGGAAAATACAAGAATTTTTGTGGTACAAATCATTTGATTTTCGGAATTCGGCGGTTGGGCCGCCGGTACCAGCGCTATGATATGAAAATGCCTTCGTCATTACGCACTTAGACTCCTTGTAAGATCGCCATAATGGTTGGAAATTTTGTGTTATCATCTCCCGGCTTATAGTGGTATTATTAATCACGAAAGAGCACACCAGCGACGTTATCAACAGTAGATAACAGTCACTGTGGCCGTAAACGGTTAGGGGAGTAGGGGATGATGAGTTGATATCTACTTTCTACTTGTCTACCGGTTATTCTAAGGACGGGCCAGTATTACGTAGGTACATTCCCGCCGCTCGAGCGCCAAACATCCTCAATGAGCGACAACAATCGCAATGAATGCGCATACGCCGACCAATTGCCGTTGATTGACGTCAAGCGATGACCGCGCGAGACGCCAAGCAATATTCGCGTTTGTGACGTGACGATGGTTCACAAGTTTTTGTATAGCGGGTATTACACTGTCCTGAATTCAGAATCCTGACTAGTGGAGGGGAGTTGAAGCATCTCGCTCTAACGTATAGGTGCGAACCCTTCTAAGTGTCCTGCATTCAGGACAGTGTAATACCCGCTTATAAGTGCAGTGCGGTGTGTGTTGCTTTCGCTTGGAATTTTTCATTAGGATACATGGCGCCCTGAGCTAACCAAGTCCTACTTTTAGTTGCTATTTTTCAAGCAATAAAATATACCCAGACGGAGATGGCGGAATGAAATGGGGGAAAGAAGCGCTGAATAGGGACGCATGAAAAACATTGGGCCTTTGCCCAGCAGTGGGACACATAGTAGGCTATTAAAATATAATAGCAGTCCCCCATCAGGTACTTTTTTGTGTCAATTCTATGACGAAATCGTTTGAAGGAAATTCCATTAGCGTTGTGTTGACAAATTGTCACCATAGAAATTTATATTAACATCGCTCGTTTTGACTTTGTGACCGGTGACGGTTCGCGTTGGTGAGCGCACGCGCCCGGAGCGACGACGAGCGGAATCCACTACCTTACACTGTCTTGCCTACTGTCATGGCGTCGTTACCGAACAACGTCTAATGTACACGTGGTTGGCGGAATCATCATAAATTTGATGGAAAGCCATTTAAAAAAAAAAGTAAAGTAGCTATAATAGTCCGAAAACGAAGTATAATTTATATCCCCTCTCACTCGTTCTAATTAGCAAGTGCGAAAGAGACTAAGATACTTAGTTATCAGTTCGTGGTAGATCCTCACTTAACAATTGCTCTGTTATACTCGCACGTTCATACACACTAGTGGGTGTGGTACACAATCAGCCGGAAATGGTTCTTATGTGGTCGCAATAAGGTTTTAATTCAAATAGGTGTTTAATGAATCATGTGATCGGTTGTTCCGATGCTGTCAAAAGGATCATGGCCTAACCGAGGAAATAATTGACGTCTCGACAATTAAGTAATGAAAGATGAATGAAAAACCTTGCTGATTAATACTAGTTAAACAATATAATATGTACAAACATTTTTTATTGTTTACCAACAATTTTACACAAATCAACCTAGTCACAACGTGTCGAGTTTCATTCGTAGTTTCTTCTCGGCAGTGGTCTTCTTTTGAGAAATGCTTGTAGCGTCCTAATTACAGAATAAAGTTCATTTTATTTTAGCTCAGGAAAGAAGAAGAGAAGGCTTTCTATGTCCGTCCGGATATCTGTTTGCTTTCCTCTACCTTGTGACCAAGTTCCATAATTTATATGGAGTTTTTGAAGATTTTTTTTAATGTTTCATGGTTCCACCATTTAATGAACGTAAAAAATATTACAGGCTAGGTTTACAGCTCACATGAGTCACTATTTTAAATGGTTTCACTATATTTGTACATATTGTATATATCTCTAAGAATCAGACTACCTTGAGGAAAACCACGCTGGAATAAGCCGAGTACTTTCCAGTTTATCTTGACACACAAACAAACAAAAACCAATGAAGAATCAGTCCATTAGTCATTCTTTTCTTTGTGCTGTTGCCAAGTCACTACTATACGCGTACGGACCCATGTTTTATTGTCATTTATATATCTTATTTTTACATCCATCCATCATATTCTGTTGGCACTTTTTATTTGATTTGACGAACAGATTTTTTTTTTATATAATGTTGCATTAGCTCCGCTACTCAAAGGTTGTCTGGAAGAGATCGCTCTTTAGCGATAAGATAAGACCGCCTGTTGTTTACCTCTACTTTAGGATTGAAATATGTCTTTCTCCATTTAACTATGAGGCGCAAGGTGCGTTTACCCCAAGGGCCTACACGCTCTGATAGAGAAAGATAGCCTTATTGCGATTCCCATAAGAGGAAATAGAAAAGAGTGCCATGTTTTGTCTCTATCACCGACCGAGCATTTTTTCATGGTCGGGTTATAGGCACAGGCGCACTTCCGCAAGACATTGGACATGCAAACCGGTCAAATTGCGTAGTACAAATTTTATATGGATATTCTTTCTGATAATCGGTCGCTTGGTGGCGCATCTAATGGAAAATACCCAATTCTGTGTTGTTGCCAAGTAGGTTCAGAATAATTATTTGCACAGCTTCACTCAAGATTTGTTGATCTTCCGTGGGATGATTAATGACAAATTAATTCTAAAGATTCTAAGAATGAATACAGTATTATTTGTTTTGCCGTCTGGGAGAATTTAATATGCACGGTGGCGCGATTTAAGGAAGGCCATGTCTAGCAGTGGAAGACTGCCGGCTAAAGGTTTAATTCCGCAGCCGACAGCAGACAACAACTGCATGTTGCGCCGCACTCCAAATTGAACCATAATGGTATTCCTATAAAGCTTAATTTGAAATGAGCGTGAGCGGAGAGGTGTCGCAACAGCACACGCCATTCACTCTAAATTGGGACTTTTAGTCTTAGATTACGGTTCAATTTGAAGTGCGGCGGAACGTGCAGTTGCAGTCTGTAGCTCTAGTATAAGTTTTTTCGAAACATTAACTAATTGGAACGCGTTTGCGTTTTGTCTCAAAATGTATGAAAACGCTCTCACCGAGTTTGAAATACGCGCGTTCATTGGTTAGCAAGAAATGTTATACTCGCTGTTTTAGTTTCCACTAGTGACCACCAGAAGCGCTGTTCACGTTTTCATACCAATTTCATACATTTTGAGACAAAACGCAAACGCGTTCGAATTAGTTGATGTTTCGAAAAAACTTATACTAGAGCTAAGCGCTGTCGGCTGCGGAATTATATCTGAAGGATGCTGATACGATTGTTATACAATTATGTACAATCCTAGCTAGCTAGCCCACGATTTCATCCGCGTAAAATGTTCTTATCCACATTCTCAATGTCATTTGGCCAAGACAAAATACCTACAAGTTTGTATACCTACAGAGTAAATAGCAGTATAATTCCGCATTATGATATTTGTTTACATCATTTTCTAACACACAACCGACAACCATGGCTCACCCGTGCTCGTGCGAAATAATAGTACAGTCAAGGGCATAAATATGTATACATTTTCGGACCTTATTTCAACGGAATAAGGTGAAAAAGTGTATACATATTGGTGCCCTTGACTGTACCTACTCTACAAAACCGCATTCATTAGGCTTAACCTTTTTCTAGACCGCATCAATCTAGAAGCCTTTTATTTAAACAACGCCGGTGGCAAACAAGCGTACGGTCTACCTGATGCTAAGCGGACACCGTAGCCAATAGACGCCTCCAACTCCAAATGACGGGTCAAGTGGAAGCAAAAATCAAAATAGTCATATCTACAAAATAGTATATTGGGGATTTATTATTTTTTACTCCCCCACGGGACAGGCATCGCCTAGTGTGGGGGTCAGTACTTATTGTATTTGATTATGTATGCTTATTGGTGAAATAAACTATTTGTATTTGTATTTCAAGACGGAATCCCTTTTTAGGGTCTGTACCGACCCAACAGTGGCGGCACGTCAAAAATATTCTTAGGGAAGGTAGAAATAATTTGCCTTTCGTATTCTTCATGAGCCGTAGTAAAAGAACTGACCAGGCTGAAAATTAGGCAAGCCGGTGGGAATCGAGTTGTATGGACGCTCCGCCACTGGTACCCAAAGGGTAAAACGGGATCCTATTACTAAGACTCCGCTGTTCGTCTGTCTGTCACGGCTGTATCTCATGATCCGTGATAGTTAGACAGTTAAAATTTTCAAAGATGATGTCTATTGCCGCTGTAACAAGAAATACTAAAAAGCAGAATTAAATAAATATTTAAGAGGGCTCCCATAAAACAAACGTGATTTATTTGCCGTTTTTATAGATAATGGTACGGAACCCTTCGCACTTGGACGGTTTTATTAAGAAAATGTTCCCTAATTTGAACCTTAAATGGGAGAATTAATTTTATATTAATATATGAAAATTCTATTGACATTGTATGTGATAGATAAATCTTACTATGCTTGGATAAGTATTAACACAAGCTTCGAGAATAGTCGAATTCCCATTGTGGGATTTGACCTAATTCCGCGGAATTTGATATGAAAGAACAAAAGCCGACTGGCGAGACACGTATGAACTAACTATGTTCACGTTTCTTGTGCTGATTTTGTTGTGTATGTTGGCCTAATTTCTTTGTAAACATTGTGACAACTTATCACAAATGTTTCTCGGAATATTTCCGTGTTTTCGCTCATTGCAAATCTTAGCTCTTGCCGGCGTCTTTGTACGCGAGTTAAATTGGGTAGATGACTAATGTTACATACATACCATAAAACATAGTGTGGTTATATAAAATAACCGTCATATTATCAAAATAAATAGTAAATTAGACAAATTAATCAATTGTAGTTGTTTTTTTTATAGCCCAAATGTAAATTGAAATTTACTAATAGATTTCTCATGTTTCAATAAAAAATAAATTGTATGGCGACTATGTACATATACGCAATATTTCACGAGCAAAACGGCAAATTCCACTTTTTTTTCATACAACGTCAGTGTGACGTCGCGCCTGTCTGTTATTCAGTATTTCTGTAAATGCAAAGCCTGTGTAACAACACGTGGTTGTTATGACAGGACATGATTCGTGTTTACATTTCCGCACGGCACCGAGATATGTTATCATTATCAGTCTGGCGCTCTTTAATGCTACGAGTAGTGTTGTTTCCTTGAGAAAACTGGGACTGTTTGCTTTAAGAGGAGGGGTAGGGCAAGCTCTCTCCATACAAACTTTGTGCAGGATTTACTTCGTTTGCGTTTGCATTAAAATTATGATTTTTGGTCAGTATGCTTATTTTTCTCATAGCTATTTCGTGATGTAAATTTTTTTTTATTAATTTTTTTATTTAATTTTTTAATTTTGAATCTTTTTGAAATATTTGAAAATTTTCACATCACGATCTTCGCATATCTAATATTTACAACCAAAAAAAATATTATATTTGTTAGTGCCAAAACCGACGAATAAAACCTGCACAAAGTTTGTATGGGGAAGGCCTTGCCCTACCCTGCGCCTTAAGTATGGGAGTAAATATGGTGAATTAAGAAGAGGAAAGTTATGAGAATGTCCAATAAGAATATCATAATAGCTTTTGCCTGCGACTTCGTCCGCGTGGTACTCGTTTATCTCGTACTTCCCGTACTAATAGTACATAACTTAACAAGGGCGGTAAAACAAAGAATGTCTCAGATCGCAGGTATTTGACGCCCGAGCCGAAGGCAAGGGCGATAAATATGCGATCTGAGGCTTTCTTTATTATCGCCCGTGGTAAGTACAAAATTTTATGTCACCCCCTGGCCAGGAAGTGGGTTTTTTCGCGCGCGGAGCGTGCGATAATGGCCACTTTATGGCCAGGTGTGACATAAGTTATATTATGTCCTTCCCAGGGTCTCAAACTATCATTGTCAGATTTAGGTGCGCGTCTTTTCGGTGGACATGTCAAAAGTTAAGGGCTACAAAGCTTAATTTTAGATCGATCTGTTAACCCGCATAATCTGTAATTCCGTGTCTAAGTATAAATCCATGTAATAAAAACGTAAATTACATGCACACAAGCCGTTAACTATTGACCACCGAATGGAACACTTTTGTTTTTCCGACTGACAATGACCCATCTCTATACCAAATTTCATCTTAATCGGTTCAGGGGTCGAAGCGTGAAGAGGTAACAGAGTTCTTTTTTTTTGATGGGCACGATTGTTCTTGATTTTAGATGTTTTGAATGTATATTTAAGATGTTTTGTAGAGGTACGGATTTATATAGTCCTCCTCGCCGTGTCAGGCGACAGCGACTCCTTCAGTTTTTAGGCTTATGGAATGCTCTTATGTGACTCGCAAAACCAAATTTCGTTTTGAACATTCGGTCACAGGGTGCGCAGTGGAGCTGTCCTGCGAAGTTGTAGGTGTACGTGTAGGAGGGCTTTGGCCAAGTCTTGCGGATACGACGCTTCGCGTCCAGGTCTTCCAAACGTCGCTTTTCAAAAATGCTCACTTTTGTATGAACAGTAGAGCGCCATTCCGTTCGACGCTGCGCACTTTCCTCCCTAGTCAGTTGGTATGCCGCGGGCGCTTGAGGACGTCTTTATGCCGCAGATACTGACCCCCCTGTTTCCGCTTTCCGCAAGAAAGTTCCGAGTAGAAGACTGCTTTGGGATGTCTTTGGTGTATACGGATGTATGGGATAAATGAACTATACTCTGTTTTTATTTTATTAACAAATAAACAAAAAGAACCGAACTCTGAACTGAACCTTGCACAGTAACAGTAAGGCATCCAAGATCATGTTATCTGGCCTTACACACCAATAAAGTACATACGTAATATAATAACTGTATTTACATAAAGCCTCATACAAAGGAACAGTAAACAACATCGTGATTAAACGTATTGATTGTTTCGTGGAATATAACTGAACATGACAAGATTTCTCATTACGTACATACAACGCAACATATACACACACACTCGCTCGTTAAACTAAGTTGGAGGCCTTCGGGCGGCTAGAGAACTTCTAACAGTCAAGTTGCCCACTCACTTGACAAAGGGGGGTCGAAGTTGCACCACGTCCGTAGGGTGAACCCACCGCTACCCTACACGTGACCCCTGGGTGGTGATAAAAGTGCAACAATACTGGCAACAGTATTTTGTTGAAGATCCCACGGTTCGAAATATTTGCCATACGATAAATGAATAGTTGAGGGAATTGTGGAATATATCGCCTAAGCCTAAAGCCTTATTATTTATTAACACATGTACCAGACTCGTATGCGAGTTTCATTACACTGCGGGTCTCGGAGGTTCAATCGCTCTATAAAACCGCGCAATGTAGGTAGAACTCCCATGCGTATTATAGGTAGGTTGTCTGGAAGAGATCGCTCATTAGCGATAAGACCGCCTGTTGTTTGCCTCTACTCATTGTCATTATGTACTGTTAGTGTTACTTTTGTTGAGGTTATGCAATAAAGAGTATTTGTTGTTGTTGTTGTTGTTACGTTTGTACTTGAGCCTTAAGGCCGGTTCGTATTGGTTGCGTGCGCAGCACGTAAACGTCGACGTGCACGTAGACGTGCGCGTTGTAAAGTATGAATCTCCATAGTAGATGTCACACCGCTTGCGTGCGCACGCGCACGCACACATCACGCAAGCGGTGCGACATCTACTATGGAGCAACGAGCACCGGCCTGGTGGCTACGCAGCTATACTGCGAGGATGTGAAAGCTTTCAGTTTCCACCATTATTAACAATTAATAACTTTTAATTTATAAATTTTAACATGTGCTGACACGGAGACGCTTCGCTCGCTTGGTTAGAAATATTATTTTGGGAATGTGTAATACTAGTGTCTCGACTATACTAAGAGCTGACCTTATATTGCGTAGGCAGGCGTAAATGCATCATAAAAGCAGCCATGAAAATGTATGAGCAGTAATAAAATGTTTAATAAATACGTTTTATGGCTCAGACATCTTTAATCTTCTGGTATATTCCTTGTATAGTGCGTGTCATTCACGAAGGCGCGCCCCTCCACAGCCCAATCTGTACAGCATGCAATGTTGATTACAAGTTCTTGCACCGTTTTTAGGTTCCGTACCCAAAGGGTAAAACGGGACCCTATTACTAAGACTTCGCTGTCCGTCCGTCTGTCACCAGGCTGTATCTCATGAACCGTGATAGCTAGACAGTTGAAATTTTCACAGACGATGTATTTCTGCTGCCGCTATAACAACAAATACTAAGAAACAAAATAAAATAAATATTTAAGGGGGGCTCCTATACAAAAAGACTTAAAAAACTTGGGTCTTTGCCTTCATCAGGCGCTGGGTCTCAAAATGTATGGGAAAACTAAACTCCGACTCGCACTTGACCAAAATTCTACTTGATATAATATTTTAACATTATTATTTATAAATAATGGTACGGAACCCTTCTTGCGCGAGTCCGACTCGCACTTGGCCGTTTTTTTATACAACGACGGTGGCAAGCAAGCGTACGTCCCACCAGATGGTAAGCGGACACCGCAGCCTATAGACGCTCGAAATTCCAAAGGAGGAGCTTTATAAAATTTGAGGTTTCACCGTGTTGACAGTAGAAGGGACAAATATAGGCCCCTCGCTCTCAACACAGTGCATCCTCGGGAGCTCTGGCAACCTTGCTCACCTCCAGGAACACAACACTATACATACTTGTATAATAAATAGTGTTATTATGGCTGTGGTCTTGTACGGTCAACCAATTTGATTTCTGGGCCACTTCGTACTTTGTCACAGTGAAAATCTATCTGAAAGCCGCTAGAAATCTCATACTAATGTCACTATGACAAGGTACGAAGTGGCCCAGAAAACAAATTGGTTGACTGATGTTCAAGGCGGAGGTACTTCCCCAGTTGGGCTGCTCCAAATTGGAGCAAAATTACATTTTGCTGTGCCCTGCCTCTCTTAAAAGGTAAGACCTAGTACGACGTTAGACGAGGACGATCAAAGCGATGTAATGAAAAGAGCATGCAAGTTGCACCGTGTAAATGGGCCTTTAAAGCCAGGCCAGTTCACGAATAGTCGAAAATATTAAAGTTTGAGGTTAGAATGTGAAGAAATAACATAGTAAGAAAAGTAATACACACTACACAAAAATTACTGTAGCTTGAGAAAGAAAGAAAGTAACACAATAACCGAACAAAATATTGAAAAATGCTTTGGTAATTCTGTAAAAAAATTCTAAATATCATCGTAAAAATAAACTTACATGCTGATTATTTCGTAATTGTCATCGGCAGTGATACGTTTTTCTTTACAAAAAGGGTAGCTTTTTTATTGTTCTAACAAAATAACCGGATAGATTTTTGATAAATGATCCAGTATTTCAAAAATCAATCAAAATATACTAAATATTCACGAAAATTGCGCGCAGATTTCCGTAGAGAGCGGGATGGTTCATTGTAAACTCATTCGTGTTAGAGCAGGGCGTCTGCAGTGGGACTGCCTTGCCTTAATCAAGAAGGAAAGTGGACGCGGTATCTCGGGTACTCTGGATTGAGGGCAGTTGCGTCACCCGTAACTCGCAAGTAGGTTATTGGTACGCATTATGGAATGCAGCTAACCGCCCTTTCCTACCACTTGAATGTAAAGGAGGATGTTTAAATATAAATACAATAATAACAATACACTCTTTATTACATACCTCATAAAAACCACAGAACATAGGCTTAAAGTAGGGGTACACAACATGCGGTGAATGTTATATTAAGTTATATATACACACACACATAACGACAGTGGCAACACACACACGCACACAACAGGTGACCGTACGCTTGTATGCCACCGTCGTCGTATAAAAAAAATACCAAGTTATCGGGACTTTTAAAAAGATATAATCTTGGTCTGCGTCCATATCGCAAGTATACTACTCTGTACTTCTTATCTGTTATTTATTATCATCTATGTTATGTTACCAGTTACATGTATATCATAGCTCAAACTCAATTATTAATTAATTGAATTGATATGCATATGACTGTTGTGTTAGGAACTTGGACCGGGTCGTTATCTTAATCCCAGTCTGGCTAAAAGGTGATTTGATAAAATAATATTAATTAGGTATGACTGTTTACACGTTAGATCAGCCGGCTTAAGGCTTGGTCACACCGCGTGCGCGACGCAAGCGGGACGCCGCGCTGCGCGCCATAATGTATGAAACCGTCCCGCTCGCGTCGCGCAGCCAGTGTGACGTCGCTAACCTGTTAAGGCTTGGTCACACCGCTTGCGCGACGCAAGCGGGACTCTGCGCTGCGCGCCAAAATGCATGAAACCGTCCCGCTCGCGTCCCGCAACCTGTGTGACGTCGCTAACCTGTTAGCATACTGTTCCGGCGCGCAGCGGTCACGTCGCGCGGACGTCGCGCAACGCAGTGTGACCAAGCCTTTAGCATACGTTCCGGCGCGCTGCGGTCGCGTCGCGCGGACGTCGCGCAACGCGGTGTGAGTGTGACCAAGCCTTTATACAATTGCGCAATCGCGTGAACGAGCACGCACACACAGACTTTTTAAATAATTCGATGTCTTTGGTTTGAGAACTTCAGTCAATTATTCATTTGACGAATCCTAATAAGGTGTAGTTTGCTCTTTGGGTTAGAGATGGCAGTCGATTCGATTCCGCAAAAAAATGTGCCTACGCCAATACGTTATATTACTACACGGGCGTCGCTGCCATGAACTTTCCAAGCTGTAGCAATTTATCTTTCACAAAAAATCTGTAATTTAATCATTTGTAACATGTAAAATAAACCTGTCATAAAAAGTCATGTCAATAGCCAAATCAAACAAGTTTGCTCTTAAAAAAAATGGTTCGCGTCGTTCGCGCCTTATCAAAAAAATACAAGGTCAATACCCTGCGTTATCGTACTCGTAAATGAAATATAATGAGTGGGCTCGCCACATGGCACCTGCATAAGTGTAATAAATATGATTTGTGCTCGGTTTTACTCCAGTAAACGTCCATTAAGGGGACGTATCCCTAACGCAAATGTCCCGCTCTAACACGCGTGAGTTTACAATTAACCATTCCGCTCTCTACGCAAGCTCTGCGCGCAGTTTCGTAAATATTTAGCCAATCATTTTATCAAAGCAAACCCAGCGAATTTGTCTATTAATATTTAGGATCTTTAATTGAGTACAGAAATTAAGTGTTAAATATCAGTAATATAGCCGTAGTATTGAAAATACATTCCAACAAAAAGGGGTAACTTCGCGATTTTTTTCTATCGAGTGAAATTCATCAGGTAATGTAACTGATTGCGAATTTGACTAGACAAGATCCTTATGTAACACATAATTTTTTTTTACATTTTAAGACACTATATTCTATGTCTCAGATGGTTTTTACAAACTCAAAAGTGGTAATATCCGGCCTTAAGGAGTCCATAGCTTCCATATTTTTGTCTTGGTCGCGAGTAGTAGGTATTTCGAATATTCCTACGGTTATGACTTATGATTTATGATATATGCAAGTAGGGCTGCCATCTCGAATTTCGCCAAACTCGGACAAAGATTAAAAAAAACCCGGACATTTGTATGGGGGACAATGAGCACTAAAATTTGTTTCTGAGTCTTGGATGTTTTCTATTTATATAAGTATGTATATCGTCGCCTTCAAAAGTAGCATCAAAAGTTCTTATTCCTTTGTAATAAAGACTCGACGTCGTCATATGTGGCGCTGCTTTTAATGCTGACTGTACCCACAGTACAAGCTTTGCTTAGTTTGGTCACAGAATAAGTAATAGTACAAGTAGTTTGGTACTAGTTCGATTTCTGTAAGATTGTCCACGAATGTGTATTTATTATTTATAATTATTATGATTACTGCAGTGCAGTACCGAGATACCGACCGACATCCTAATTTGGCCGGGCCATAAACCTATTTCGATCCTTTTAAACGACGTAACTATCTAAGGTACTACGGATGTCTTCAGACGAAGGGCCCAATTAAAGACTAATAAGAGGTAATCATGTAACAGCCGGTAATTTTCGACGCGGTGGGTCCTCTGGATGATCAGGGCGGACCATTTTTAGGTTACGTTACGTACCAAAAAGGAATCTACAAAAAGGAAACCCATATTTATGGTAGAGCTGGGTCGTTGCGACTTTTAAGTGTAACGAAACGTAACAGCTTTTCATTATCTGGAAACAGTTTCAAAAGTAACTAGTTTTTTTCACTGCGGCGCCCGACAAAACGAAAGGAACGAAAGAAATATTTATGAATGAATTTTCAAAATTAAGCCTTAATCTCTTGCGAATAGAGCGCATTTTTGTCAATCATCAATACAAAACTTTCTTGGCACAAAGCGCGCCCACCCGAACAAAGCTAAGTTTCGTTTCCTCGTTTCGATCGCTACATCAATGAAACAGTTATAGGTTATAGTTTGAGTTATGTCAGTTATGAGTTTCGTTTCTATTTTCATGTGGTGTAGTTTCATTGTTGCGTTGCATTGCAGCTTTGGTGGTCGTTTTTATAAAAACTGTTTTTTGTTCTCATAAGAAACTGTTATTCCGTTACTGTAAGCGAAAGCGTTTTACGAAACGCTTATTGAAAAAAACGCTCAGCTCTAATTTATGGTAACCCTGTACTAACGCAATAATCATTATATGTTATTTTGGTTTTCTGTTATTGTGGTCTCGCTCTGTGGTTTATAATTTGGTAAGCCGACTATGTCTGGTCGTTGCACGCTATAATTTAGCATACCGTTAGAATTTTATGTGCGCTGCGCATACTTGTTTGTTTGGTAATGAACTTGTTGATTATTTGACGGAGGACTTATATGTGTACCGAAGCACAGAAGTGCTCAGTTAGTAACTATTCAAATCGGTAAATGATCAGCGTAGTATCAGCCATGACCATTGCTAATCTAAAGATAGGTATTAGGATAGATATACATGATAAATAAATAAATATTTTTTGTGGACAATCTTACACAAATCAACCTAGTCCCAAACTAAGCAATGCTTGTGCTATGGGTACTAAGCGACGATATACATACTTATATAGATAAATAAATACTTAAATACATAGAAAACATCCAAGACCCAAGAACAAATATTCGTGCTCATCACACAAATAAATGCCCCGGCCGGGATTCGAACCCGGGACCTCCAGCTTCGTAGGCAGGGTCACTACCAAGTAAGCTAAAGCGGTCGTCATGAAAATGTCAAGTTTTCAATTGACTATAGGCACGTCGACTCGACAGCTGTGTAAACAAATGTCAATAACCAGGCAGAACCGGGTGTCGTGGGGAGTGTGCAATATGGCGTGGTCAGATAACATGTTATGTAATGACTGCGTATAGTCCAGGAGCTATCTGCAGAACGTTCACCTTATCGAATAAAATAAATTACATATTTCGATATCATAACTTTATTTTCACTATTTGTTCGTTTTTCAGATTAATATTCAATCCATTTAATGTATTCCATGTTATTTGTTATTTAAAGAAAAAAAAAATGTATTGTTTTTGTCTTACGTCCCGTCAATGAAAAACGTAGGTATTAGCCGGTAGTTTTGCCCATAAGATGACATGACTGTTGTAACCCTAAGCCAATCACATCATTCACTTACAAAGATATCTACACTACAAAGCGACAAAAATATGAACCTATATATCACGCGCTCTGTTAATTCTACAAAAAAAAATCTGTCAGTAGGTTTTAATGCAAGGCAGTCCCACTGCAGACGTCCTGCTCTAACACGAATGAGTTTACAATTAACCATCCCGCTCTCTACGGAAATCTGCGCGCAATTTTCGTGAATATTTAGTATATTTTGATTGATTTTTGAAATACTGGATCATTTATCAAAAATCTATCCGGTTATTGTGTTAGAACAATAAAAAAGCTACCCTTTTTGTAAAGAAAAACGTATCACTGCCGATGACAATTACGAAATAATCAGCATGTAAGTTTATTTTTACGATAATATTTAGAATTTTTTTACAGAGTTATCAAAGCATTTTTCAATATTTTGTTCGGTTATTGTGTTACTTTCTTTCTTTCTCAATCTAAAGTAATTTTTGTGTAGTGTAATTCTATGTTACTTGTTCACATTCTAACCTCAAACTTTAATATTTTCGACTATTCGTGAACTGGCCTGGCCTTAAGTGATTAAATTTGTTTCATTTTGTTGCAAGTTGCTTATTAAGTCACTAACTACTACGTGCTTTATATTTTGTTTTGAACAATGACATTAGCTTTTCGCAGCTGCCTCTAGGCCTATGCCTACGTGTCGGGTGTTGTTTATTGTAGACATTTCAATAGGTATTTCAGATTATAACCTCTATATACTTGTAGGTCGGAACAAAAAGGCTTAATTAAAGTCAGTGGTTCAACGAGTTCTAAGTAGTAAGACTTGAATACTGATAAGGTTATATGTGCAACCTTTAACAGCCATACAATATTAAGGTTCGCCCATACCGCAGCTCAGAATACGCTGACGTTTCGTATAATCTGTGGCGAGAGTAAAGGTATAAAGGTATGCTCCGCTGCCAACTGCATACAGCAACTGCACGTTCCGCCGCACTCCAAATTGAACCGTAATGGTATGCGTATAAAGCTCAAGTTGAAATGAGCGGAGAAGTGTCGCAACAGCACACGCCGCTCAATCTAAAATGGGACTTTTAGTCTTATGATTACGGTTCAATTTGGAGTGCGGCGGAACGTGCAGTTGCTGTATGCAGTCGGCAGCGGAATCATACCTTAAGACAGTTAGGGATGGTCCTAACCTACGCGACTATACTGGTCCGCGATTATGCGCTTGCGCGCGTGTAAAATTCGCGCGAATGCGCGATCAAACGTATTGACCTCGAATAGATGTCGCGAATTTAATTAGGAAACCTACTTGAGTTCAGTTTGTTTGATCGCGCATTCGTGCTTATTACACGCGCGCATTATCGCATAGTCCCTTAAGACCTTAAGAGTTAAAAGCGACACGCGTGAGTCGCGTCGCGTCACTGCGTTTTGAGTTACTGTGTGGTCAAATCTTACTTCTTTGAATCGATCACCCTGGAACGCCCTTGGTTGTATGCCCTTGACATGACATGTCATTATATTCCACCCGATAGCAATTACCTACTTCGTGACAGCAGCATAGTATGAAGAATAAGAATGAAGTCTTTATTAGTTGATGTCATCTCTTGTGTATTGTCGTGAATTATTGCTTAATAAGAAATATTACATTACGTAATCGTTTAACTTTGCCGGGAAGTCCCATCAAATAAGTAATCATAGAATTAACTCGATGTAGTTGTAATTACTGAATAGATATTGTCCCACCCAACTGGTGCCACTTGCAACAAACAATTGTGGTTTCTTTAACAAGGCCCGTTTAAAGTGTACAAGAAATTCCTCCAAATTTGGAATTTCCTGCCGCCGTCTGTATTTCCGAGTTCATGTAACCTGGAGTCCAGGTCTTGGACCCATTTAAGGCAAGAGTGAATAGGCGTTTTCTGGGTGAGCTCGCTTCACGGTCGGCCTCATCTTTGCCCCCTGGCTAGATGCTGGCCAAGAGCAATCCCATTATTAATTAAAAAAAAACATGTAAATCTGCCTTAACGCCAGGTCGATACTACATCGTGGCTTCAATTACCATTTATAGTTCATACTACTTAAGGTGACGAAAAGCACTTAAGCTCAAGCCACACAGAGAGCGGGCGGGCGGTGGCGGCGCGGGCGCGGGCGGCGGCGGCGCGGGCGCGGGCGGCGGCGGCGCGGGCGCGGGCGGCGGCTGCGCGGGCGCGGGCGGCAGCGGCGCGGGCGCGGGCGGCAGCGGCCTTTGTCGGTGGCGGCTGCCGACAAAGGCCGCTGCCGCCTGCGCCCGCGCCGCCGCCGCCCGCGCCCGCGCCGCCGCCGCCCGCGCCCGCGCCGCCGCCGCCCGCGCCCGCGCCGCCACCGCCCGCCCGCTCTCTGTGTGGCTTGAGCTTTAAAGCGGGATTTGACAACACCTTTTTGAAGCCTAAATATGAATTGAAAATATAGCCAAGAGACTTAATAAAACTAACCAAGAGCGGCACGAGTACTGTATTGTAAACACATTTAAACAATATACACTTGCCTTGTGTAGTTGTTTTACAACCTTGTGTTTCGTCACGTTAAATAGTATGGACTTTACCATTAGTGTACGGTTGCTATACGTCCCGGTACGCCGAGACACGTCCCAGCTTGAAGCGTGGTGTCCCAGTGACCCGGCCATTACGAAAATTGTCCCGGTCGTTTATTATAGTAGGGAGGTACCAGGGGGGGGGGGGGGGGGGTAAATAAGTACCAACTAGTACATGCAGTACGTAGTACACACGACTAATAAGCCTACCACTTATATCAATCATAGGCAGTGCCTGCGGGGCGCGCAGCACAAGAAGGATGCCGTATGAAGGCAGGGACCTGCCCCGTTCCCACGTCTGCTACCCTTTGACTATAACGAGCGCTGATGTCCATTGAATTTTTCTCTTTGACCTACACTCTACCTTTTCATAAATTGTCCCGTTCTTCGTCCCCATATTTATGGCATGTGTAAGGTACATTAGTATCATGTGTTGGCTTTAATTAAAAATGTAAAGGAATCAGTAGTTGCTACCTAATAAAACGGTGACTGCAACAAAAGGAAATCCAGCAAGGCTGAGAACTCTAAGAAGTGAGAACTAATCAACTGTGTAGCTAATTGATTTTCACCGCACGGTTACCGGATAAATTGATTTGTGGTGACGATTCCTTTACCCAGATCTTGGTGACCTTCAGTTAATCTGAATAAGTATTCAGAGTAAAAGCAATTTTACTTTTTACTAGCTCGCGAGTAATAGTTTGTTTTTAACTTTCAACCCCTATTACTCCGAATTTGAGAGAATTCCATAAACGGCATCTACAAGAAAATATACAAGTATTTGGAATACGAAATAAAATGAGTCAGTCATCATACAAGAAAGGACATCTATGAAGATCAGTGAAGATGTGAGGGCGTTGATTGAAAATAACGAGCAAGATACAGTACAGAACTTTTATCTCACGAGCGCTGGTTGGCCATAGATGTAGTTGTGACACATACGAACACATAGACAACGTGAACTCATAGCTCCTACGCTGACGCACACATAGACAACACACAACACAACAATGGCTCATCCGCGCTCGTGAGATAAAAGTACTCTACTAATATTTAGATATATAGTAGGATTATCCCTTGGAGCGCTCGTGGCCCAGCGGCGCCTGGGTACCGCTTGCGGTATCTATTAAGGTTAAGCAACGTGGGCAGCGGTCAGGATTTGGATGGGTGACCGCTTTGAGTGGTTACTAACTGAGCGCTCCCGTGTTTTGGAAGGCACGCTAAGCCGTTGATCCCGGTTGCTGTCTATGGCAGCAGTCGTTAAGCCAAGTTGGAGGCCTTCGGGCGGTTTGAGAACTTCTAACAGTCAAGTTGCCCACTCACTTGACAAAGCCTAATCCCAATAAGGTCTAGTTTCCCCTCGGGGTTGGAAAATCAGATGACAGTCGCTTCCGTAAAAACTAGTGCCTACGCCAAATCTTGGGATTAGGTAGCGGACCCCAGGCATTCTTCAGGATGCAACTGTACTGGGATAACGCTAGGAGGATGAGTAGGATTATCCCTATAGTAATTACGTGACAATGACAAATTAACGTTAACCATTTAAGGTTACGTGTCAATGCGTAGTGTAGTAAACAAAGTGTTTAAACAACACTCCACATTCCCTGGAACGATTAGGGCTGCTCCAATTACTGTCGACACTTGAAACGTGATAGTTTAATTGGTGTCGAATAAACAACCAAAACATGCGAGCAGCGCTGTGAGGATATTTGGTTGAGCCAGTTGTTGTAATCTAGATTAGCTGTTAGATCATTATCATCATTTATTCATTGCAAGAAAGCATGAATGTAGTTTACAGAACAAGGTGTAATAACCCGACCATAATGCTTGCTTACCATCGTCCAACGCTATACAAGTATATTTACACATAGCGTTGCTTGGCCAGTCTTGAAATAAAATTTGTCCCACCAAACCTGTTAAACTTCCGTATTAATGCGTCACAGGTCTCATGAGATTTTAAATTTATAAATTTGGCCCATTTATTTTATTCATTCAGAATAATCAACAAAGCTCTCCATTGTTCCAGAATTACCAACGCCAGCCAAACAGAAGACTGATATACCTATATACAACTACATGCTATGTAGAATTTATACAACGGAACATTCCAGTAGCCAGCGCGGCATGTGCAGCGGCCATTTTGTGGTTTGAACAAAATGGCGGCGCCAGTGAAGACTTTGGAGCCGGATGAGGCGGAGAAGTTGTTGGACGGGAATAAGGCGCTAGTAGTGTCTGCGGGGCAGGAGGATGGGCTTGTTTCAGTGAAGAGCTCTAAGAAAGGTGAGTCGAGTGAAGGGGAACACATATTTAATAGCTGCGTGTGTTATTATGAGGGCGCGTGCACATAGCGATCAGTTTTACAGGTCCGTTATTGGCGTATGTAGTTGTATGAGCGAGTTCACACACAAAAACAGTATTACGGATCCAGTAAGTAGGAGTAGCGCTATTGCCTTGGTCACACGTACCGAGTAAAACGGCGAGACAGTAAAATTAGTATGGAAGTTTTACTCGGCCGAGTAAAATTAGTATGGAAGTTTTACTCGGCCGAGTAAAACTTCTACTAATTTGACTGTCTCGCCGTTTTACTCGGTACGTGTGATCCTGGCATATCCGGTAGAACGGATCCTGTAAAAACGGACGTTCTATGTGTACGCGCCCTTAGTGTATGAGTGATATATTATACCTCCGTCTGTGACGGGTTTAAATCAGCTACATAAATATCTAAAAGGGCTCGAACGAGTTTTAATAGCGATGAAAACAAAGTTCAGACAGTATTTAGGTAAGTTTATATTTAGGTGCTAACGGACCAGCAGACGTCTTCCTACCCGGAAAAGCAGCGCCATCTACCGGGCCCAATTGTGTTTTCAAATCATCCAGGAAACCGTTGAAATATACAAGCAAAATTTCATCCAAATCGGCCCACCCGTTTAAGGGGAGTTAGATGACAAACACACGTACAGAAGAATTTTAGAAAAGAAAAAAGAAAAGAAAAGAAAACATTTATTCACTGCACGAAACGAAAGACACACATAAAAAAAACAATAATAATAAACGCACCACATTGAACAGCTTCTTTTCAGCTTCTATCTCTCAATTCATAGACGAGTAAGCTTTCAAATGTCAAATCAAAGTCACTAAAGGCTTGGTCACACTGCGTTGCGCGACGTCCGCGCGACGCGACCGCTGCGCGCCGGAACGTATGCTAACGGGTTAGCGACGTCACACCGGTTGCGCGACGCGAGCGGGACGGTTTCATACATTTTGGCGCGCAGCGGAAGCGGTGTGACCAAGCCTTAAGCTTAAGCCAAGCTTGGCGGTGGCGGCAGCCAAAAGCAGCTCCCGCGCCGCTGCCGCCCACGCCCGCGCCGCTACCGCCCGCCCGCTCTCTGTGTGGCTTAAGCTTTAAGTATAATACCTGTACCCTCCTTTTTCTGAGGGTAGTCGCGAATAACAAGTGACAGAACCGATAGTCATTGCTATAACTTGAGTCACCACTTGGCAGTTGTTGTTGTTTAGTGCAATTAGTGATAGAAAATAATATGAATACGAAAAAACCGAGATATAAGAAGTTGAAAAGTGAGTAGTATTTGTAATGTACTTATTGTGTAAATTTGGTAAGGGACGAATACTAGGGATGGAGATATACGAAATTACGTTGAATTAGATTGAAATACTAAATTTTTCAGGTAAAAGGTATTTGCTGTATGTATCTATCTTTGTTCGCATATTACATATGTGATATATTTTTTCTGTATTTTAAGAATTCGTACAGATGCTGTTTTCTAGAAAGCACAATAAGTCTTTTTGAGATCTCGCTCAAATCAGTGAATTCTTGATCACTTTAAAGATATATATGTATACATACATAAAACTATTAAAAGTGAGTAGATGATTATTTATTTTTATGTGCTTTAGTATATAACTTGTGCGGTTTTCTAGGAAATACAATGAGTGTGTTCGAGATACTTCTGACATGTTAGAAGGTTTTTGAAACTTTTTAGCTATGAAGAGGGAAAAGAGATTGGACTATGATTTTCTGTACATACGAGTACATATACTTGCGGTATTCAAGAAAATACATTCGAATGTTTTCGAGATTTTTCTCAAGGCTAAAAATTATTGTTGAAGTTCTCGAGATGTTTCTTAAGTCATGAGCTCATGAGAGTTTTGATAACTTTGTTCGTAAGTAAGTATTGATTCTTTTGTTACGGGAAGTCGTAAAGTATGATATTAAAATAGGCGAAACGTACCTAGATGTACTTTTAAATTTGAATTCAAACGCTAGAAGCAAATATTTTGTATAGCTACGGTAGCCAGTAGTTCAAGAACGCGGTTGTGAAGCGGCGGTCATGGGTTCGAATCCCAGCTCGAAACTCTGCTATTGAAATTATCTTATTAAAACTAAAATTATCTGAACGCTCTTATGCCGTTGTCTTTAAGGTCATTTTCGCATATTTTGTAACTGTATTACGTAAATATATACATTTCAATTTTGACTACATATTTCTACTAGTCGTGAATCCTCATACAGTTTATTCTTTGTGACGTTTTTGTTAACGCTTATTCTCTAATCAAAGGAGCCAAGAGTTATGATTACCTATTTTATCCCTTATCAAACTAGGAATAAGACCTGAAATGCTAAATAACTTAGCATGAAAAAGGAAACTGCTTGGTAAGGTAAGGATACTCGAAATGATTCAGTATCACGCGATATATCTTTATAACGGTCGGATGTGTTGTGTTCTGAACTGTTGGAAAATTAAACTTTTGTGTAATTTTAACATATGTGTTTAAACAGTGTTTGTTGTGGGAATTCTTAGAATCCTTTTTAGTGACTAGGCAGTTTCTCGGCTGAAAGTAGTTTCCGTGTTTCCTATCTTACTACTACTTATCAAGTGTAGATTAATTTCTGTCTTCATCTTATTATTATCCTGAAGAAGGAATACATTAGTTTTTGTTTCAATAAAAGAAAAACATAATTGGCATTTAAATTCTATTCCCAATACCCAAAGGAGAAATTAGTTTGAATATATATATATACATTGTGAAGTGATCAAAAGTCGAACAAGCCGTTATTAAAACCCGATGTACTTCGTAAATTGGGACCGTGCGCGACGACAGCGCCACGGACAGGTGGCCATTATGGACACTTTGTCATAGCTGTCAAGCGAGAAATAAGTAAATATTGTGAAAAAAATTAATGAAATCTTGTGTTATTTTACTATATTAGACAATATTGGACGATGGTAGTCTGTAACATTATTGCCAATAACATTAAAATTGTTGTTTTCAGGTTAGGTGACTTACTTTTTTTTCTTACGGCAATTATCCACTTATTTCTTTGGTCTCGTTTCCACCACGGTCTTGAAAACTGGTAAAATTTACAGTCTCTATTCTGTGGTGTTTTTACAATTCACAATAACACATTTTACTAGAGCCATATTAAATTTATCTTTACTGCAATATGGATTTGACAGCTCAAGTCAATAGACCGCGGGCCAACGACAGGTCAGGATTACCAATCTCCTCTCGCATGAAAACTACATAGAGTGGTTAAGAAAGATGAATAAAAAATTACTGTGGACGTCTGCCACGATTCCGTTGGTGGGTTGAGAAGCAGCAGCCTCCCAAAGACGTAAAAAAAAAAATTAAATTCAGTCATTTCCTCTCGACTGAAACTAGGTTTAAATGATACTTAGTTAAGAAAATACCTTAACGAAAATATAAATATTATATTCGGTTTGAATAAACTACGTCAAACGGTTTTTGAATAAACGCTGAAAAACTGTCTTGTTCAAACAAAACGACTTAAGCGACGTGAGTTTCCCATACAGATACGACCATTTTTGCTACGATTTATTGAATAGTGGTTTAAAATGTGAACTAGTACATGTCGGTACGGAAACCTTCATTGTGTGTAATCCCAGACGCACTCTAGGACTGCTTGAAAGTTATTCGACATGCCTCAGGTCGTGTCTTCATAGGAAACTCACGTCACTTAAGTCGTTTTGTTTGGGCAAGACAGTTTTTCAGCGTTTATTCAAAAACCGTTTGACGTAATTTATTCAAACCGAATATTTTAAACCGATATCCAATAAATTGTAGCAAAAAAGGTCGTATCTTTATGGGAAACACACGTCGCTTAACGCGTTTAGTTTGGACAAGACAGTTTTTCAGCGTTTATTCAAAAACCGTTTGACGTAATTTATTCGAACCGAATATTTTTGAAAGTCTTTATTTATTTACACCCTCCCAATTTTTTTCAGAACTTTTGACCTCGCAGTTTCAAAATTAAAGAGGGGGGATGCACTTTTTACGACTTTCACAGCGAATATCTCACCAACGGTTGATTAAAATGGAAAAGTTTTTTAAAAACCCCTATATCATTTTCAAATATCTATCCATAGATACCCCAAACGCCGATGTGCATTGTTTTTTCCTTTTCACCCCATACAATGTTTAGGCCCTTGGCAGACGGGTTTTCCACCGCGATACAAGTGGCAGACGAATTTATTTCTTCATAATAGTTCATAAACTATCATCTGACAAAATTTCATGCGAGAGGAAATGACTGATTTTTTTTATTTTTTTTACATGTTCACGTGCTTGGCAGACGGGTATTCCACCGCCCTACAAGTGGCAGACGATTTTTTTTCGTTAAGGTATTTTCTTAACTATCATTTAAACCTAGTTTCAGTCGAGAGGAAATGACTGAATTTAATTTTTTTTTACGTCTTTGGGAGGCTGCTGCTCCTTAACCCACCAACGGAATCGTGGCAGACGTCCACAGCAATTTTTTATTCATCTTTCTTAACCACTGTACAAGTTTTCGTGCGAGAGGAAATGACTGACGATTTTAACCTTCTGGCCCGCGGTCTACAACAACGAAATGTAAATTTTAACCGTAGTGAGCGCTGTGATCGTTTAGGCTACCCCCTCCACCTGCTTTGCACCCTGCCAATAATGTTAATTTTGAACCTTGCGTCTAAGGTTCAATATTTTATATTTATAGTATACTAGTGTCCGATAACTTTATAATAACAAAAGTTTTCAAGTATGCATCTCGAGTTTCACAAGATTGTTGCCCTGTTGAGACTCGACGGGAGTCGAGGAGTCGACACTACTGATAGCAAGGAAGGTAAACTATTGCAACATTTATACAAAGGAAGAGGGTCCGTGGAATGTATACAGACAGATAAGTAATGGAGACACTTATGCTGGGAGTTTCTCTGCGCGATTGCATCAGAAATGAGGCCATCCGTTAGCAGAACCAAAGTAACCGATAGCCCTTCGAATCGCTAAACTGGACACGTTGCACGTAGATTAGAACCGATGGTCGTTGGGGCTTGGGGCCGAAAGGTTCTCGAGTAGCGACTACGTACCGGAAGGTGAAGAACCGTAATGACCTGGTAAAGGCCGCGGGAGTCTGCTGGATGCGGGTGACGCAGGACCGGTCATTGTGGCACTCTTTGGGGGAGGCCTATGTCCAGCAGTGGACGTCTTTTTGTTGATATGATGATGATGACATTTCACGGACCCCAATGGAGGAAACGCATTGGCGAATTGACGAATCTTGTATAAATCTTACGCAATTGTGTTTGATATCAAACAATTGAATCAAAATTGACAATCTTTGTATATTAACAGATGTATTTAATATTTCCCTGTAAAAAGCTAGATTCCTATTTTCTTACAATATATTATGAGTAAGTGTGTAAAGTTCAAATGTATGTATGTATGGGGCCAACTGCAGTACTACAAACAAGAAATCGTGACTCGAAGTCAGATATTTATCAATCATCACAAGATATTCATACATTTATCAGGAGGAAACAACCAAACCAAACCAAACCAAACCAAACCAACCAAAACCAACCAAATTAATTACGTAGATCCCTTTTTAAAATAAGTACCAAATGAACGACTCAAATTGAGTCAGATTTGAATTGCAGAAATAATTGTAATACATATATGAGTTTAGCTACCGTGATTACGGAATATTTTCCATCAAGAGTCAAGACTATCGAGTATCATTAGTCAGTATTAGATTACTTATCAATGTGCACAGTGATTATATCATTTACAACTATCGATCGCATTTCATAATCCATGTCGTTGTAGAATGAAGTTCGATGTTTCAAATTTGTCTTTATCGTCCACTTTATGAACTAATTTGGTATTATCTTATTAATCTTTTTTGTAGATTTTTATACTACTACACAATCAATTATTAATCCTGTATTATAATACTGTCGGTTGACAACCAAACAGTGTTGCCAGGTCCAATCTGAAAAAAACAGTAGATACATGCCCTAAAAAACAGGAGATTTGAACAAAAAACAGTAGACAAAATTTATTCCATAAAATTTACGTAAATGCGTGTTTCATAGTGTTTTAAGTGATAATATAAAAATAAGTACTAACTGCCACACTCCGAGAAGTTTCATAATTACTAAAAAAATCTCATTTCATCCGTCACTTCACTTTAACTTCAACTAACCATAACCAAGTAATGCCGGTCGGATCCACACCAAGGGTCATGATGGCCCATCAAACAATTACCATTGTCGTGGAGACCATGGCTGCTGTTTGTTTGCTCATGTATAGCTATAGTCCTCCTCGCCATATCCGGCGACAGCGACTCCGTCAGTTATTAGGATTATATTATAGTATAATGTGGCTCGCAAAGCCAAATTAGTTTCGAATGTGCGGTTACAGGATGCGCCACTGCGCGTGGGAGCTGTTTCGCGAAGTTGTAGGTATACGTCTAGCAGGGCTTTGGCCGAGCCTTGCGGATATGCCGCTTCACGTCCAGGTTTTCCAAACGCCGCTGTTCAAAAAAGTTTACTTTTGTATGAACAGTAGAGCCGTTCCGCCATTCCGTTCGACGTTGCGCGCTTTCCTCCCACTACCCCTACACTCGCTTCAAGAAATTTGACAAGTTATATGTAGGTTATTGTTTTTTTTCTTGATAATTGAATTTGGACAAGTGAAATTCAAAAATCCAGTAGATTTTTTAGAAAAAACAGTAGACTTTTCTAAAATACAGTAGATTTTTCGGGAAAAACAGTAGAACAGTAGACACACCCCGAAAACAGTAGATCTCCTGTAAAAACAGGAGACCTGGCAACACTGCAACCAAAAGTCATTAAGTGCCAACGGCCTGACACGGTTTGCGAGAGAAAGATAGCCTTATTGCCATTTGTATAAGATAGAAAAGAGGGCCATGTAATGTCTCTATCACCGACCGGGCATTTTTTCATGGTCCGGTTACAGGCACATGCACACTTCCATAAGCAAGACATTGGACCTGCTAACCGGTCAAATTGCGTAGTATAAATTGTAAGAATATTCTTTCTCTTGCCCCCGTTCGCTCAGTGGCGCATCTATAACTACTTGTGTATTCTATATATATGCTAAGTACAGATAAATTAAGATATTTAGATCCACTAGACGCTTGGCCAGCTCCTTATATACAATATGAGCGCCGGGCCCCCATGGCCCAAGCGTTTCAATCCCAAACGGCTCAAACATACAGCCAGTGTCAATGGCTGCATATTTGCGCTGCTTGAGGTTTTCTGCGGTTTTCGCTGCAGCCCCTGCTCTGATGTATGATGTACGCTTATTCCATTGGATATTCTACGTTAACACTAATGCAATAGAGTTTCACATACACTGTCTAAAAATCTTATGTGTTTAAAGTTATAAGTTAAAGATGCTCGGCGACAACGTGGCAGGTCGAGGCGGAGATGGCGGGATGACCTGGACACATTTCTAAACGACGGGCCCGAAACAGCCCAAAGCCGGGACGTGGGGGTCACGGGGCCTCCCCACAGCAGTGGGAAACCTTTAGGCTTGAAAAAAAAAAGTTAAAGCCCGAAACGCACTGACAGCGGTAGCGGGGCGGGGCGTCGCGGTGCGGAGGCGGTACCGGTTGTAATATTCGAACTAGTATGAAAGGGTCCGCACAGAAAACCGGCCGGGAAAAAAGCGTTCTGTGCGGACCCTTTCATATTAGTTCGAACATTACAACCGGTACCGCCTCCGGACCGCGCCGCCACCGCTGTCTTTGCGTTTCCAGCTTAAGGGGAATGGAATATTTTATGTACTTTTTCACATCACCTATTCGGATAAGGGCTTTTTCTTCCCTGCTAGGAGGGATCAAAATGGCACTTTTCTTCCCTGCTAGGAGGGATCAAAGTGGCACTTTTCTGTAACGAGTAATAAGTTATTAGTATCGATTATGATAAAATAAATGCACAACCATTGTTATTTCAGATCTTTCATTATCCTCAATAGGTGATGTGAAAAGCAGTATGTGTCACATGGAAGCAAAATTATTTCCACCTTGGGCGTTAATTCTTGAATCCCTCACTACGCTCAGGATTCTATTTTAGAATCCCTCGCTACGCTCAGGATTCTATTATATAATCCTTCTCTTCGTTCAGGATTCAAGTTACGCCCACGCCGTAAATATGTCATTTTGCTCCCTTGTGACACAATCTACTATTGTTTGTCAACCGACGATTTGTGCTAGGCCCGTCGTGTCGTGTGTTCTGACACGAATTTTCAGCATTGTGTCCCTGAGTTCCCGTACGAACAGACACGTGTCGACGCCCGTGGGCGGGGCACGTTCCGTGTCGCTATTCCGTTCATAATTACTATAATTAGTGTGTCGACTTTGCGTGGGTTAAGTCTTCAACAATTATATGTAGGTCGACCGCTTAAACTGAGACCCATCTGAGACCACACAGAAAGGTAGCGCTAGGCAGGGACCTACCTCACGCTACCTGTGCAACGCTTTTTTTTTAACCTGCCTGTGGCATTATAGGCCGGGCCCAATAAAGCGATTGGAGAGTGGCCTGGGGAAAATCCAGGGGAAACCTCCGTCGACACGACCACGCGGGCGGTTTAAACTCTAGAATACTCTAAGAGTTAGCGCTCTAGTGAGATAGGTTGAGCGGCTTCGACCGAATCTGATATGAGTTATTTATTTATCGTATAGCATTTCTTTCGAACCGTGAGATCTTCGAGAAGACAGTACGGTTGCCAGTTTTTGTTGCACTTTTAGAACCACCCAGGGGTCACGTGTATGTGAATGGAATCGAGCTACCGCGAGTTTTGTCGCTGGTTCACTAAACTTAGCCTAGCTGAGAAGAGTCCAGCAAGGAACAAAGCTACGCTCGACCTGGGTCGGACTGACTCTACCCGGTATGTGGCGGTACCGGGACGAATAGGGACTATATGTGTATAATGTTGTCGCGATCGCCCAGTGGACGTCCCCGCCGGCGGGACCAATGCAACATTGTGCCGACTCTGTTACAGAATACGTTCCCTGGCGCGTTGCCAGCGTTCCGCTATTAATATTTTAACTGCAGTTCATTTGAGTTATACTTACGAGTAAAATAATTTGTGTTGCATTAAAATAATTCGTCGAAAACACTACTTTACTGTTCAAACAATAAGTTTCAAAATTGCATAACATTTTTGTCGAAAATCGACCAATAAATAGTATTTCAAGCTTACAGCTGGAACGTTCCGTAACTTGATAATTGTCATTACAGCGGGTAAACATGGTATGATGTTTTATGTCCCTAAATAAATGTTAGTACTTGTGTAGTAATTGCCAACGGTAAGGTCGATATAGTGCTAAACTGTGTAGTTAAACTGAACACGCGTCCAGTGTGTTCCCGCTCACACCAGCAATAGACAAAAACTCACACATTGAATAGCTCACCCAACGAAGACCAAAAGCTGCCAAATGGGGGGAAATATTTCGTGCTGAAGCGAATTTTGGATTTTGGGTAAAGGTGTCAAACAACACACTAAAAGTACTGATGGATAGATGGGGTCAAACGTCAAGCTAAGCACGGAGGGACGTAAAGGTCCCTTTTTTAGTTTTTTGTATATACCAACTTAAACGGTGGCCCATAGAAAAGTGGGGTAGCGTTGTTTAGAGCTCGTTGAGTAGATATATACCGTATTATTTGCTTTAAATTATTTTTAACTTAACCATTAAATCATCATCATCATCATCATCATATCAGCCGAAAGACGTCCACTGCTGGACATAGGCCTCCCCCAAAGAGTGCCACAATGACCGGTCTTGCGCCACCCGCATCCAGCGGACTCCCGCGACCTTTACCAGGTCATCAGTCCACCTTGTGGCGGGTCTACCCACGCTGCGCCTTCCGGTCCGTGGTCGCCACTCGAGAACCTTTCGGCCCCAACGGCCATCGGTTCTACGTGCAATGTGCCCCATTAAATATTTTATTAAATATATTGATCTCAGCGAAAAAGTGTATAAAATCTTTTATGTGGAACATTTTATGTAGATTCTTCTTCTATTTAAGAGTTTACTACTCTTCTCAGTGGAGCAATCGCCAGCCGTTATGTAGATTTACGTCTTATGAATAAGAACAGTTTTTGCTCCACCGTTTACGAGTTTGAAAAAGGTATTTTTTTATATGTTATTCAAAATGTAGGTACCCATATTATTGCTCTTTATATACAGCATCCAATGTCGCGTAAACCATCACGTTTCTTTGAACTTAAGCCCTCCGGACTACACGCTATCTCCATTAGCTGTGAGTCACCACGGGACCGACACAAAGAGTTGTTATACTCGATATCGTGGCTAAACAAAAGTGAGCGACCGTATTGTGCTGCGTATCAAACCCTATCATGTGCATGATAAGGGTTAAAATCATATGTGAGCACTTTCTAATGATGCGTTTAGACCTAGCTGTTGTAGCGAAATGTCAAGCGTTAACAAAAGAGTTTTTTCGTTTGGCTTAATGAAAACAAAGTAGAACTCTTTTGTGCATCCTCGGGAGCTCTGGCAACCTTGCTCACCTCGAGGAACACAACACTACAGTATACTTGTATAGTATATAAACGAAGACGACTAATACGGGCTTTTTTTTATTAATAATGGGATTGCTCTTGGCCGGCATCTAGCCGGGGGGCAAAGACGAGGCCGACGATGAAGCGAGCTCACCCAGAAAATGCCTATTCACTCTTGCCTTAAATAGGTCCAGGTTATATGAACTCGGAAATACAGATGCCGGCAGGGAATTCCAAACCTTAGCAGTGCGAATTATAAAAGACGACGAAAAGCGCTTGGCTGGGATTCAAACCCACGACCTGACTGACCGTAGTATCGCTCTGCCGATGTCGTCGTCCATGCTGAATCGTTAGGACTGTCAGTCTGTCAGGATGCGGCTTAACTCACATGTAACTCTGCTAAGGCTGCTATTGTGTGATCTATAAGAACCGTTTTTTCGAAGATTTTTATTATTGCCCTGGAGTGGTTTCAACTGCAAAAAAAAAAACATCTAATTAAATGAAATATTATGTTGTCCACAGTAAAACTACCGGAAGATGAGCCGGCGACGGTCGGCGGCCGGTTCACCATCGGACCGGCGCCGGAGCGCGACTGGGAGATGGTCCCGCCGGACGGGAGATGGGGCTGGTGTGTTCTCGTAGGTAAACCAGCAGCTCACTGTATCCTAGCAGCGTCACAGTATAACAACCGGGAGATAAGCCGGCAACGGTCGGCGGCCGGTTCACCATCGGACCGGCGCCGGAGCGCGACTGGGAGATGGTCCCGCCGGACGGGAGATGGGGCTGGTGTGTTCTCGTAGCTCACTGTATCCTAGCAGCGTCACAGTATAACTACCGGAAGATGAGCCGGCCACGGTCGGCGGCCGGTTCACCATCGGACCGGCGCCGGAGCGCGATTGGGAGACTTGAAATTATGTCCGACTGAACTATGGGGAAGTACTTCTACCACAGAAGGCCGCAGCCATAATAACGCCCTCATATGCTGTTAAGGTATGTGTTTTTGGTGGTGAATAAGGTGGCTCCTCCCAAGGATGCGCTGTGTTGAGAACGGTATATCGGCCTCAATGCTGAGATAAGAGCTTTATTTTAAGTAGATATTTGTTACAAAATATAAAAATAAGGGAAAAATTTAAAAATTTAGCAAGCACCGAATTAGATGAACCTAGCTCGCCGCTAGCGGCCGCCCAAACGGCTCCTACAAATTGGCACGGGCAAATGACGTCACACGCCTGGCCCTGTACTCCGAAACTTGAAATCCGAACTTCGTGTTGTGCTGTCCCTTTCACTCATATCGTGCATAACACGAGAGTGAAAGGGACGGCACAACACGAAGTTCGGATTTCGAGTTTCGGAGTAGCTCCTCTGGTATCGAAACAACTGTTGTATGGTTTGGTTTGGTCGTAAAATAATGCGTTTAGGTACATAGTTGCCGTACATTTTTTATTTATTTTTACTTGATACCTTTTGTGTGACTTCTGGATGAAAAAAAAACATATTTTTCCGAATTTTTAATGTTAAACATCTTTTTTCTATTTTGGTAAAAGTTTATAATTTAAAATTCAATGTGATATTTTGATGGTTTACTATCCATAAAGTGACACCGTGTTACAAATTTTAACATCTGTCAATTTGTGTATTTCCAGGTGCAACGCTAGTGAACATCCTGATCCCGGGCACGATCAAGTCGTTTGGCGTGCTGCTGGTGGAGTTTAACGACGTGTTCCAGTCAACCGCCTCGGCGTCCAATGGGGTCGTCGCGTTGTGTTATTTCCTCTACAGCAGTTTAGGTACGGTACAAGATTAGCTAATTATCGCTTTACAACCGTGAAATAACAATTAAACAAAAATTGACTTATTAAAAATTTAGTTTATTTACAATGGAGAATGTTAACTAATTCAGAATTCCATTTTTCGGCATTCTCTGTTGAAAATAAAAAATATATGTGAAAGAATTATTTCGATACGTCCATTAGTTTCCAAGATATTGAATTTTAAAGAGACCCGCGACGACCCGCCGTCGTGACGTCATAGTGCAACACTCACCATACACGCGCTCACTCCGTTCGCGCGCTTCCGTACTAGACTAGCGTTGCAAAATGACGTCACACGCGGTTAGCGGGACTCACTTTAAATGCCTGTAAAATCAAAACTACTTGGTATTTTTGAATGAAACAAAAACTAATGTATTTGTATGAATCAAAGCTTTACCGTAACAAACTTTCAAGTGATTTTGCAGACCTATTGACATTCTCCATTATTTAAATGTATTTCGAACTCGCAATCGTTTCAATCCGTAATAAGCAGCAAGATTTCTACATAGTGAAACTAGCTATAGTTCTTTTATCTCACGAGCGCGGGTCGCCCATTGTTGTAGTTGTGACACATGCGAACATATAGACAAAGTGAAGTCATAGCTCCTACGCTGACGCACACATAGACATTGTGTATAGCTCAACTCACAACCTAAGTAGGTACCTAGATAGTACTTATACCAGACTCAATATTCTATATATCGTGATTTCCTCTCTCTATCATAACGATTTTGACATGGCATGCATAATGTGTATCACAATATTACCCCAATCACAATGAATGTATATTCATTGAAAGTTTTATACGTCTTAAATTCTTAAGATGTTAAGACTGTTAAATCGTGGTCACGGCACCAAATTGTAAATGATTAAGTGCATAGTCATTTTTAATTGCTGTCCAATATAGGTAAAAACTGTTCAGTAAGGCTCTTCTTGTATGTAGTTGTGGCATATTGGAATCTATAGATATTACATATTAAAATAATCTTAAAACAGACACAACAAATGCCTATTTATACAGTTCATAATCACACATAGGTTTTGTGGCATACAACAAGTAGGCGAGTATTATAATTGAGTTTTATTATATTAATATTTGCATTTTTATTTTACTTTACGGATCTGAGTTACTTTTCATTTTTTTTAAATGCAAGGGTGATTTTACTTAAGTTTTTCACTTAACCTGTTTATTATTAGTACTTAAAACAGTTAGAATATCACACATTTTTATCTAATAAGTTGGCCTCCCCAACCCTCTCTGGGCCAGCGTGGGGTCTACTGCCCAATCTCTCTAATTTATGAGAGGAGGCCTGTGCCCAGCAGTGGGACGTATATAGGCTGATGATGATGATGAAGTTGGCCTCATATTTTGTATGTACATTACAGGTCCTTTATCCTCCATCTTGTCAGTGAAGTGGTCCTATCGAACGGTGACGTTGCTGGGCGGGACATTCGCCGCCTTCGGCATGATCTTCAGCAGTTGGGCGTTCAACATTAGCTATCTTTACTTCAGGTAAGATAGGTACATTACAGGTCCCTTATCCTCCATCTTGTCAGTGAAGTGGTCTTATCGGACGGTGACGCTGGTTATGACAGATGTCGAGTGAAAAGTCGAGCGTCCGACACTCGAAAATCGGCCCCCTGTGTGACAGACGACGGGCAGACTTGTGAGTCAATAGGATTCCGTTTGGACCCTAACTAACTGGGCTGGCACGACGACCCAAAATGAGTCTTGGCCTCCGAGACAAGAGCACGCCACTTTGCTCGGTCCTGCGCAATTTCTCGCCAATCGCCGTCGTTTGGACCCTACGGGTATGGAACCCAACAACTACAGTTCTATTTCTGTCCTGTAATATCTAGTAATATTTTCCTCCATCCTACATAATCGTGTAAAATATCGATGTTCGACAGCTAATTCCCGACAAATGCTAAATATTGCTTGATGGGAAAATATTGCACTAGTATAGTGCGCGCCATCCACTATGGCGCGCCCCTCCACAGCCCGCGTCGTACAACTGCGCACAGATTAGTATGAGATTCGCTGTGGAGGGGCGCGTCGTCGTGGATGGCGCGCATTATAGTAGTAGTTTGAGAGGTAGGGCACATTGTCATCTTGATCGAATTTGGAGCAGCCCAACTGGGGAAGTACCTCCGCCTTGCAGAAGACCACAGCCATAATAACATTATTTACTATACAAGTATGTAGTGTTGTGTTCCTGGAGGTGAGCAAGGTTGCCAGAGCTCCCGAGGACGCACTGTGTTGAGAGCGGGGGACCGAAATGTGTTTTTGTCCCTTCTGCTGTCAACATAGTGAATCCTCAAACTTTATAAAGGGTCGGCAACGCCCACGTGACCCATTTTGGAGTTGCGAGTTGTCTATAGGCTGCGGTGTCCGCTTACCATCAGCTGGACCGCACGCTCGTTTCAACTCAACTTGACTGTCAACTTTTTTTTTCAGAATCTGAGCAAAGCTTTATTTTTCTTTTTTTCTTTTTTTTTAAGTTTCGGCGCGCTAGTGGGCGCGGGCGCGGGGCTGGCCTTCCCGCCGACCGTGTACATCGTGACGTCGTACTTCGTGCGGCTGCGGGGGCTCGCCAACGGGATCTGCATGTCGGGCTCCGCTTTCGGCTCGATCATACTGCCGCCGGTGCTGCGGTACCTGCTCGAGACCTACGGATACAAGTGAGAAATATTAAACCCATTGTACAGATTGGGCCAACGTATGGGCTAGTAGTTGGGCCAAGAAGCCAACGTGTGAACACAGCGCGCCAAGATCCTTTGATGTGTGCATAGTAGGGGAAGTAGTGTCACCCAATGTATGGGATGTCCACATTTTGGTATCGGATGAATTCACTTGGCACAGATGTAATATAGGTAAATCTAAGTTAATTTAGCCCGGTAGCCATCCGCCACCCCCTGGGGGGTAGGAACGGGGGGGCCTTGAAAGTCCCATTTTTGGGTTTTTCATAAAACACTCATAAACGGTGACCCATATCGAAAAACGTTCTTAGGCATAAGTAATCTAAATAAAATTATCTACTTAAAAGGTTCTATACACTTTGTCGCTAGGATTAAAATTTAATGAGATTTTAAAGGGGGAATGTAAAATTATATGAAAATTTAAGTGGCTATTAATTCCTTTGTTTTTAAATATATTTAAAAACAAAAAATACTGCAATCATGCACTCAATGAGCTCTATTCATTGATACCCCATTCGATGGGGTGGGTCAAATTTTTTTTTTTCGGGCCGCGGGGTGGCGGATGGCTGCCGGGCTAAATTAACTTAGATTTACGTATATTACATCTGTGCCAAGTGAATTCATCCGATACCAAAATGTGGACCTCATGACACTACTTCCCCTACTAGCACGAAAACCGATACCATTCGGGTTGCGAGCCAGCGTTGGCGCCATTGACCAACATGCAGCCAAGCGGGTCTCTATACGTTGGCCCAACGGGCTGGCCCAATACCTTGGCCCAATGTGTACAGCGGGCAAATTCGTTCGTGACACTCCCATGGTCCTGCGGGCGACGGTCGGGGGACGAAGGACGGCGGGGGCGAGGAAGTGTGCGCGCGGCGGGGCGGGTGACAGTGACAGGAGCGTCAGTCGGCTGCCATCGCTGATGGCGGTAACATGTGCACACAAAAGCGGGCGCACATAACAAAACGCACACCGCAGCACTGCCGTTGGTGCTGCGGTACCCGCTCGAGACCTACGGATACAAGTGAGAACTGTCTTAACCTCCGATGGCAGGGGAGACTCACAGCGTGACGTCATCGCGCCGCTGCAAGTACATGCGGCCGGCAGTGACACTTCTCTTAAGGCGCAGGGTAGGGCAAGGCCTTCCCCATACAAACTTTGTGCACGTTTTATACGTCGGTTTTGGCACTAACAAATATAATACTTTTTTTGGTTGTAAATATTAGATATGCGAAGATCGAGATGTGAAAATTTTCCAATATTTCAAAAATATTCAAAAGTAAAAAAAAATTAATAAAAAAATTTACATCACGAAATAGCTATCAGAAAAATAAGCATACTGACCAAAAATCATAACTTTAATGCAAACACAAACGAAGTAAATCCTGCACAAAGTTTGTATGGAGAGAGCTTGCCCTACCGCTCCTCTTAAGTCTGTCAATTATTTAAGCTAAATTTGTATATGAACTATGCATATCCTAGCAATCCTATTTGCATGATCCTAGTTGGTCGAAATAAAGATGAATTTAATTTAGGTCGATTCATAGGCCGGGAGATGATGGCACAAAATTTCCAACCATTTGTATCAGTATGGCGATCCGTAATGAGGAAATAGTACATTACTTAACAAGGGCGGTAAAACAAAGAATGTCTCAGATCGCAGGTATTTGACGCCCGAGCCGAAGGCAAGGGCGATAAATATGCGATCTGAGGCTTTCTTTATTACCGCCCGTGTTAAGTACAAAATTTTATGTCACCCCCTGGCCAGGAAGTGGGTTTTTTCGCGCGCGGAGCGTGCGATAATGGCCGCTTTATGGCCAGGTGTGACATAAAGGAATTTTCATATCATAGCGCTGGTAGTGGTACCGGGGGCCCAACCAACCGTGTGGGCGTTAATCGAACGTGCCGGTTAAATTTCGAAAATCAAACGAATTGTACCACAATAATTATTCTTGTTTCCGATTTATATATATGAGATATTTTCTTTCTTTCATACCTTAAATAATATTTTTTCAGAGGGACAGTACTGATCCTGGGCGGGATCATGTTGAACGTGTGGGCGGCGGCGCTTCTCTTCCAACCCGTGGAGGAGCACATGGTCCGGAAGTACAAGGAGCCCGAGGAGGAGGAGGACAACGCGCAGGTACGTCCAACTCAGAGGTTCACAACCTTTTAACCTATGCGCCTCACCTAACGTCAAGCCAAAATTCGACGCCCCTGAAGGGGCTGAAATTGAGAGTTTATACAGCCTTGGCCAAAAGTGTTGAGCACCCCTTATTTTCCATTGTAACTTATAAAAAAAACTATTATTTTTTAATTACAAAAATGCACATTGACGTAAAATATGAAAAGGTATATACTAAAGAACATCTAGAGAACTTTAGATAATATCATTTCGAAGTAGCTATTGCTAACTGAATACTAAAAATAGACGGGTTTGCAATAAAAGGACAAATTGCATTTTTATCCCTACAATTATCTTTAACGTCAACGAAAGTAGCTAGTTTTTGATAGATATTTAATTTTCTTTAATAAAAGGATATGAAATGCTTGATTGAAAGTTTAAGTTTTATATGGAAAACGTGTGAGTGCTCATCACTTTTGGCCAAGGCTGTATAAGAAAATAGAGATTTTTAATTTTTTTTGAATAAGGGGAAATCTGGAGCCGCTCGCTGCGCCTCCCTTGGAATCGCTCGACGCCCCACTGGTTGGGAAACCTTGTTCTAACTGAAGATAAGAGTCCTTACTAGTTTAAAAAAGGCTCATCTATTTAGGCGATTTTCTGTTTAATTGACAGGTATCTTGACATTTTGTCAATGTTACTATCTAGAACAGGACTATTGTGACCTAACGACATACAGTTTAAATGTACTTTTTGGGTTTATCATTAAGAAATATTGTTTCAAACAACTCCAAATCGACCATCCTCGATATAAAATTGCTTTTTTCTGCTTAATTTCTACTACACACAATAAATTCAAAGAAGGGCAATGTTACTATCTAAAACTTTAATAAAATCATCGTATTCTATAATCACTTTATGGGTATTATCAACTGTACTTTTGTCAAAATTTGAAATCAAAATATTTTTAAACTTGTAAGGCCTCTTAATATATGCAATACAGATACAATAAATATACTTAAAATTATTTAAACTGTCCGAGTTGTATCAAATTAGGCCGTTCAAAAAGCGACTTTACTGTCCAAGCGTGAAGATTCAAAGTCCAATGACAAGTATTATAAAATGTCGGACATTTAAAATAATTTCTACCATACAAATACATTTATTATTAGCTTGAAATGCGGTAGAAGATGTTTTGGCTTATCTCTGAAATTGTATGGAGACAATTGTAGTTAAATAACAAATTCAGCTTACTTTATAAACGTCCTGAGAAGGTACTATCAGCAACTAGTCCTTAACGGGGCTCCTAGCTCCCAATGACCTTCTATCTGTAACTGTCCGTTTTCCCGTAGTTATCTTTAACTTACTTATATTCTTCAACAAGTTAACTTCACTTATCGTATTAACGACAACGTGTTTTACCGAAATAGTATCACATATTTACTTTAAAACTCACTGTCTTCGAGATATATGGCATCAATGGCAAACATTGGCAATTTTAGGCCAAAAAACCAGTTTTATGGACGTAACTTTTGTTAAAATGAGTTAAAAATAAAAATAGCGTTGTTAGAGACGTCAATAAGGAACAGTAATATGTAGATTTCATATGAATAAGTGCAGAAACATCATAATTATATCGTAAAAAGATCACCATTTTGGACCATGTTTGAATAAATCAATAAAAAAAATCATTCTTTTCAAAATTAGGCTCTTGCAAATGTAGATAAAGGATTGAAAAACCAATAACCGTTTGTGCCATAAATATGTCTATAGTTTTGACGGAGGAATATCAACTCAAAAGTCGTCAAAAATCGACGGATAGCGTGGTCGTGATAGATAGGGTCACAAACTTGAATTATTCATTGGACCAACATCATAAACAAGTCCGGAAAAAAATCAGAACTACCGGATTTGACTCAAAGTACCCCGTACTGTCAGGCGACAAGGGGCCTATTGCATAATAAATTACAACTAATATTACAAGCGGTAGTCTCCTTTCAATACCTTTCATCCGAAAGAGACTTCCGCTTGTAATATTAGTTGTAATTTATTATGCAATAGGCCCAAGGTTATTGGATTATTAGTATTATTACAATATTTATACGCCTTTTTCAAAGTACTACAAATACTTTTTAATTTAATTGATACTATCTTCTCAATTAAAAAAAGCCGTAATTTCTGGGGTTTATAAAATTCCGGACGATCCTGGTTTAGGATTGATACAAATATTATATTTTATTACTTAACTTTAATTATTATATTTTATGTATAGTAAAAAACTATGGACCACCGTTGTCTGAAAATAAACTTTTTTTTTAAATCTGTTTATTTCATGAATTATCATCACTTTTGGGTCATTGTCAGATTTAGGTGCGCGTCTTTTCGGTGGACATGTCAAAAGTTAAGGGGCTACAAAGCTTAATTTTCGATTGATCTGATAACCCGCATAATCTGTAATTCCGTGTCTATAAATCCATGTAATAAAAACGTAAATTACATGCACACAAGCCGTTAACTATTGACCACCGAATGGACAACTTTTGTTTTTCCGACTGACAATGACCCTTTTATGATCGGGATGGCTTGAGTGCGCTTTAGCCATAGCTTATAATTTCTTAAACGTGTTTTTTTATTTAGCGTTTATTACTTGGGCTCTGCGTGGGTATTTCTTTACCGGTTCTTATCGTTTTTTACCGGATTTTATCATTTTTTTTACCGGTTTTTATCGGTAATTCTTATCACCGATGCTTCAGCGGGCTGCTTAAAGCGAAGTAAGGGTTTTTGCGTGATTTTTATTTCGAAGTGTTTTTGAAAATGAAACCGTGCCTTATTGGGATCATCGACATTAAAAAGTAAGCAATCCATTTATATATTTCTATGTGTGTGTTTGTCTGTATGTGTCGTGTTGGATGTGTCGCATGTTTTTATGTTTTCTATTGACAGTATATATATATTATATCTGTAAAGACTTTGACATGATTTCTTTGTACAAGCAAACTTTCCTCTAAACATATAATTACCGGTATACCGACGCGATCCAGAATAATACTCGTATTTATGCTATAAAAATTAATAGTACATTACTTACCAAGGGCGGTAAAAAAAGAATGTCAGAGATCGCAGGTATTCGACGCACGAGTCGAAAGCAAGGGCGATAAATATGCGATCTGAGGCTTTCTTTATTACCGCCCGCGATAAGTACAAAATTTTATGTCACCCTCTGTGACATAAAATCTGTTACGACGTTATCGATAAATTTTTAGTAACCGGTATCTCAGATTACCGGTAACTAAAATAGTTAATAGAATACTGTATCTGCTATAGGCTACAGAAGCTACTCGCATACGAAATGCTCATAATGATCTACACGTGTGTATTATAAGGAAATATTAGCTTCTTTAGATAATTTGGGCGTTATTATTCTGTTGATATATCTAAAGACGCTAAAATGATCATGTCAGTTTTTATTAAAGGCGATTGCTATTGTCTCACTATTAAGTATATAAATTCATATTCTTCTTGTTTGAGCTAAGCACTGCGATGATGCGATCTGGCAATCGAAGTCCCACAAAGCTTAAAATTTTATTTGTAATACAAATCCTTTCTAAGAGATAGTTGTTATCGGTTTTACTTCGTTTTTAATCAAAATACCGGTATCATAAATAATATAAAATAAAAACAATGAGATTCAAAAAGAAATTTATTACTTAGTCGTCAGTATTGTCCCGTGAATTTTGTAAACTTATAAGAATACTAGGTTTTGCCCGCGACTTCGCGCGATTTGATATCGTACTACCATACAAACTTTTCCAAATTTAACACCTTAGTGGATTATTACTAGGATAACAATGCCAAGTTTCATGTAAATCCGTTAAGAGTGTATAAGTTTGCTTGCGTTCGTTTGACAGAATTTGGCCTTAGAGTTCGTACAAAACTCTAAGGCCAAATTCTGTCAAACGAACGCAAGCAAAAAACGACTAAGAGCTCCTGACTGTAAGGTAGATTCTTGTTTGCGTTCATTTGACAGCATTAGGCCTTACAGTTTTGTACAAACTATACGAACAATTACCAGTGAGTCCACCAGCGCCACTCGTGAATAATGGCCGTCTCATACTTGAGCTTGTAGATCGTGTGCTGCTCTGCGGCGGCGCCACCATAATGAATAGTACATTACTTACCAAGGGCGATAAAACAAAGAATGTCTCAGATCGCAGGTATTTTACGCCCGAGCCGAAGGCAAGGGCGATAAATATGCGATCTGAGGCTTTCTTTATTATCGCCCGTGGTAAGTACAAAATTTTATGTCACCCCCTGGCCAGGAAGTGGGTTTTTTCGCGCGCGGAGCGTGCGATAATGGCCACTTTATGGCCAGGTGTGACATAATAGTACATTACTTACCAAGGGCGATAAAACAAAGAATGTCTTAGATCGCAGGTATTTTACGCCCGAGCCGAAGGCAAGGGCGATAAATATGCGATCTGAGGCTTTCTTTATTATCGCCCGTGGTGAGTACAACATTTTATGTCACCCCCTGGCCAGGAAGTGGGTTTTTTCGCGCGCGGAGCCTGCGATAATGGCCACTTTATGGCTAGGTGTGACATAAAATCAATTAATTATATGGTGAAATTATATAATATATATAATAGAATGTAAAGAAACTCATTTTGTGCAGATATCTACGGCTATTGTTGATGCTTAGTTACGATTGAAATATTAACTGCTTAGCAACCAGTGGCACCCCGGCTGTTCACCTGTTTCTGATTGCCTGATTGGCACTGCGTATAGACGTCAGTGATGCTTAGTTACCACTGACTTTCCAGTTGTTATTATTATTTTCGATTTAAAAGGGTGTAACTGTTATTGACACTGAGCAGTTAAGATATTTGTGACGTACTGAAAGCCCATGTCTAAATGCTAACTTAGTTGTCAATAAATTTATGAGTATTTAAACGTAATCTTCTTTGTGAACACCTCGCCCGCGTATATATATCTGCTGCTGACTGTACATCAATTTTAATAAGAAAAAAACAGCCGATATCATTTCTATGTATGAGTTCAAAGTGGCGCCGCCGCAGAGTATGCTCCCCAGCGGCGCCACAATAAAGGCACATTATTTCGTTCCCCGATACAGGTACAGCCATAAACATTATATGTACATGGTGGACGTTCAACGTACATCATTTCGCCATATAATTAATTGATTTTCATTATGGGGGCGCCGCCGTAGAGCAGCACACAATTATTCACCAGTGGAGCTAGTGGACTCGCTCGTAATTGTTCGTTACAATACAGACAGATGCATGTGTTAATCTTAATTTTTTTACTAACTCATGCACTGCCATTCTAACTTTTCGATAATCACTTTTCTAACTAACTAACATAAGAGAGTAGCGATTTGTAAAGCTGCGTACGGATTACTGGAACGCCATGTCCGTACTTGCAGCTACGCGTACTTGTACGCGTATATATACGCGTAGCTGCAAGTACGGACGTGGCGTTCCAGGACACGCGTTACCGACTACGCGTGCCAATGTACGCGCAATCCGTACGCAGCTTAAGAGTCTCGGAAAGTACGCAATGTCGTATAGTACTTTTATCTCACGAGCGCGGGTTGCGCGGGCCATAGTTGTAGTTGTGACACATACGAACACATAGACAACGTGAACTCATAGCTCCTACGCTGACGCACACATAGACAAACACACAACCATGGCTCGCCCGCGCTCGTGAGATACAAGTACTGTACTTTGAGTTTGACACTGGCATATGCTTTTTTCCCATTGGATAGTCTGCTTTAACTACAATGTAATAGTGTTTCTATTACAAGCATAGGATCATAGGTAGGAAGCATAGGTATGTGAAAGAATAGTAGTTTATGCAACTGGTACATAATGCCTAATTATGTAAGCATACATTACTTTATATACACACATATTATTTACTCTAATATGGGTTCAGAAGCCGAAGGCAAATGACTTGCATTGCTACCAGTTCTACTGGTAACATATTTATAGATGCTAATCTAATATTCAAATTTAAATAAGATACAAATCAAAACAAAGATGAAACATATTTACTTATTATAATAATGGTAAATAAATAAAATAATTGTATACTTAAAGACAACCATTTTTGCACAATAACCAAAATGGCGAGCATGGCGAAATACTGGCTGGCTATACAGAAAAAAAAATGCCGAGCTGACGTTTCGTATCGACTGAATTTAATTTTTTTTGGTTTTGTATGATGTTCTAAATTAGTTTTTTTTTTATGTTATCAAATAGGAAATCATAATTATTTTTATGTTTTTGCTGTAACCTTCTACCACAGATAAGAAAATTTTCTTTAAATAAATAGATTGTCATAATGCTGGTCATTGCCTACGGTTTCTGAAATGCATTTTAGAGGATTTATCATATGTGTGTAGATAAACCCTATTACATTAGTGCTAAAGTTGAATTTCCAATGGAATTAGAGCATATGTCAGTGTCAAACTTAATTATTTCACCTGTACGATTTTTACTTTGATATTCGCACTATTATAAATCTCTACTCTCTGTTAATTGTTTCAAGGGCGGTAGTTTCATTTTCAAAACCACTAAATGATTAATATTGAAGCGTAGTGTGATATGATAATAATTAATTAATAATGGTAATATTTAATATTTTTGACGCTAGGAAAGTGATTATTGGTGGGGCTAAGGTGATTATTGTATACTTGCGATCAAAATGGGAATTAAATTGGCATTTATAATACACTAGCCTTTGCCCGTGACTTCGTCCGCGCGTGAAACTCGTTTATAACGTACAGTCGGCAGCAATGGTTGCTACGCGGGCGAGGTGTTCAAAATGATCTACACACGCTCTTATTCCCTTATAATAAAGATGTGTGAAAATCATTTTCAAGAATCAAGAATCAATTATTTATTCGTGACAATACACAACACACACAGCAAAAAGAAAGAAAAACAAATAAAACAGTAAAACATGGTAGGTATTGCACGAAATGGTTCTGTCTCAGCGTAGCACCTCGCCCGCGTAGCAACCATTGCTGCTGACTGTACCTATGTAGGTAATCAGAATTCTTTCCTTCTGATTCCGATGGAATAATACCGGTATTTGCTGTATGCTGAAATTATTTAATACCGGAATTCCGATAATACCGATATTATGATGCCCGCATATTATGAATACCGACCGGTAATTATGAACCTAATGTTTTGGCAACTGCGTGTATAAACATAAAAGTGTCATAAGCACATACCGTAGTGTAACCACGAGGTAATGAGTACGGTAGAAGAATATTAATATAAATAACATTTATGTCACACCTGGCCATAAAGCGGCAATTACCGCACGCTCCGCGCGCGGGAAATCCCACTTCCTGGCCAGGGGGTGACATAAAATTTTGTACTTAACACGGGCGGTAATAAAGAAAGCCTCAGATCGCATATTTATCGCCCTTGCCTTCGGCTCGGGCGTCAAATACCTGCCATCTGAGACATTCTTTGTTTTACCGCCCTTGTTAAGTAATGTACTATTAAAACCTAACGTGAAATATACTAAATCAGTGGATAAAGCAGCTATTATTTAATTACCGATATAGAAATAGTTTGTGGAAATGGAATTCTTCTTCTTCTTTCGTGCCGAGGTTCCTCAAACAAGGTATGCCCAATGAGCAGCGATGGAGACAGCCTTGACCGTCGCGTCTCTCAGGTCGTGTTCTGAGCAGGAGAGTGGGCATGAATGGAATTTATCCCAATGCAATCCGATTTCTATGAATCGCTCGCTAATTTACATTTCTAGAGTCACGGTGAGCTGCTTTGTGATTTCTTACTTCAAATATTTGACACATGACAACTTCCATAGGACGTAAACAACCATGAGTCATCGAAATTATAAATAAAATCACGCAATAATAATAGGGCTTCTCAAGTCAATAAAAATATTATTTTACTTTTCTCAAACATAAATTAACCCACGTTACATTTTTTCAGTTCATAGTAGTTGAGGATTTTACGATAATAATTCACCACGACAGCAGTCACGTGACATGATGTCTTTTTTTTTTTAAACCAAGTGTTGTGACCAAGTGTGTCGTTTCGATTCAGATGACATTTCCGTAATGACATAAAAATCGATTATATTAACGATAAATTTATAACCAAAACAAAATATCAACTGTAAATTAAATTAAATACGATGTGAAAAAATAGTATAATAAATAACACATTTTTGTTTGAGGAGACTGATACAATTTATGTGATAAAGTATATATAGGCTAGATAATCGATTCGATTAACCATTCGTTAACAATCGCTAGATTTGTCAAACGATACGTATGAGCCGCAGCACTATAAAGGTCAATTCATAAATGTCAAATATTTGAAGTAAGGAATCACAAAGTGTAAGTACAACATTTAAGATGGATGATTGGATGGATAAACAGTGAGGTGAGCATGATGTCACAGCTCACCTCTAGCATAACTTCACATCGGGTCTCGTAATAACAACGGTTGATATTTTCAAGGTTTCACCTTTATGTATTTGCCATGAAATGAGCCTCTAGCCACCATTCAAGAAAAAATGGCTATGAAATTTGAGTCTCCCATTACAGGAAATAGAGTTTGCATTGTTTTGGAATTGAATTAAATAAATCGAATGTAACTCTGCTACGATTTTGAAAGATATAAATTGTATTGGAGTGATTTATTTCTTGTTCACTTCTCACACACGCTCACGATTTCACGTTCTGGTTCACTTTGAACCTTGGGAGTTTAATATGCGGTGCTCCTTCTAACATTTACTTACTGTATTTTTTTTAGTGTACTAGGTAGTTAATCTGAATTTATTTATCTCAATTACGACTGTTTTTTTTTAAGCCGTGTTCCGAATCACGCTTACAACGCTATTAACGCGTTTACGATCGGACCGAATCACGCTCATAGCGTTTACATGAGATGTCGTGACGTCATTGATGACGTCATGGACGGCGCCATGTTGGCGTTTACAATGCTCACACTCCCAGGCGTCAGCACCTTAGATCAAACGTCAAGTTGACGTTTGATATATGAACATGACAGTAAACACAACATGCCCGGCCTGAATCAAAACACCACTCACGCGGCCTTGAGCGCGCTTACTGATTCGGACCGGCCATCAGCACTGTAAACGCTGTGGTCGTTGTTGGCGTGATTCGGAACACGGCTTTAGTATTCTATTCGAACTTAATCACCGTAGTGTAGACAATAAATTATTAATTGATTAATTATGTGTATCGAAATTAAATTTCAAACGTATACTCTCTTTCCAGGACGACATACTGTTCGAAGAAGAGGAACCAGTGGAAACCTTCCGTCTCACCCCCACCATACCCCGCATCACAAGCGAGACGGAGAACGGACACACCGAACCGAAACTAGCCAAAGAAAACTCTAACGCACGTATAAATATCAGTCAGAATTGCGTGACATCGCCATCCTCGCAAAACTTGAGACAAAACATGTCTAAAAGGAAGCTTTCTTACACTAAACCTATACCTAAGACAGCTTACAGCTCAGCTTCTATAGCATTAGACGGCGATGTTAAAAAGCTAGGCTCTCAAGAGACGTTTGGACGCAGATTAAGTGTTGTAGCTCCTAAACGGAACATGTCTACATCGAGTTTCGCTTACGTTCATACTCCCTTCCACGGTTCAACTTTATCCGCTTTCGATCAACCCAATGAATTCGCCTCTCAGTTCTCATTAAAATCAGTGACAGACAGTGTCGCTGAAGTGGCCTATTGTTGCTTCTGCTGTAAGAAAAAGCAGAAAAGCGAACCTAATAAATTCTTCGATATAACTCTACTAAAAGACCCTACTTACTTGATAATTCTCTTATCGAGCAGTACCGTAGCTATATCCTGTACGAATTTCATTATTCTCCTGCCGGCTCACGCTCAAAACATAGGCTTTGATAAAGCTAGAGGTGCTTACTTACTAAGCACTGTATCCGCTTTAGACTTGGTGGGACGTATAGGAGGTTCCGCGCTCTGCGATTTAGATTTCATGCCGAAGACCTTCTATTTCGTTGGAGGATTATTCTTTTCTGGGATAACGTTGGCTACTATACCGTTTTTGGAGTCTTACGTGACGATAAGTATAGTTTGCGCGCTTTTCGGTCTAGCATCAGGGGTGAATAACGCTACTACAACGTTAGTGATGGCTGAGATTTTGGGCGTAGACAGACTTATGTCGACTTATGGTATAAGTTTGTTCGTGAACGGGCTTTTGCAGTTGGTAGGGCCACCGATATGTGGTCTATGGTTTGAAGCTGACGGTAACTACATGCATATGTTTGTCACGTTTGGGTTTATATACGTGGGAGGGGCGGCGTTATGGACGTTGATGCCTCTTGTTAATAGGAGGAAGAGGAGGTTAGCGGAGCAGAAGGTTCAGGTTTAATTACGCCAAATTGTGTAATTTTAAGAAATTAGGTACGTTTCTCGTTTTAGGCTGGGTTGCACCAAACCGTCTGTAGCCGTAAGCGGTGTTCATCAAATCTGATTGTATGGAAAGTTTGACAAGTTTCTATGGGATGACAGCTGCCGGCGCCATATTTGACGATGACCGGTCTGTGTTCGTACGTTGGTGCAACTGGCACTTAGGCTGGGTTGCACCAAACCGTCTGTAACCGTAAGTGGTGTTCATCAAATCTGATTGTATGGAAGGTTTGACAAGTTTCTATGGGATGACAGCTGCCGGCGCCATATTTGACGATGACCGGTCTGTGTTCGTACGTTGGTGCAACTGGCACTTAGGCTGGGTTGCACCAAACCGTCTGTAACCGTAAGTGGTGTTCATCAAATCTGATTGTATGGAAGGTTTGACAAGTTTCTATGGGATGACAGCTGCCGGCGCCATATTTGACGATGACCGGTCTGTGTTCGTATGTTGGTGCAACTGGCACTTAATGTTGCTTGTCAGAACTTGACAAATTTATCGATTAGTAAATGATACATTTGATGATTTTACGTAAATCATTTAACATTCGTTTTTCACAGAAGCAAAACATCGTGAAAAACCGAGCGTGGGTTGGCCATTGTTGTAGTTGTGATACATACGAACACATAGACAGCGTGAACTCATAGCTCCTACGTGGGAACTCATAGCTCCTACGTGAGAACTCATAGCTCCTACGTGAGAACTCAAATAATGACATTTACCAGATGTCAAGGCCCTACCATATATAACTACGTAATGGAAGGTCAAGTTTTAAGTAGAGTCGACTCTGTTAAAGATCTGGGAGTGAAGTTTGATCGCGAGCTGACATTCCGCGAGCATATAACCAGTCTCGCAAAAGAATCGTATCGGAGGTTAGGCTTCGTGACGAGAAACGTTAGGGACTTCCACAATTCCGGCGTCATCAAGCTCCTCTATACGGCTCTAATCCGCAGCAAACTTGAGGCCAGTGCCTGTGTTTGGAGTCCAAGTGAGGCCAAGTACAAGCTTATGTTGGAAAAAGTACAAAAAGCTTTTCTCCGCTTTTTGTACAAAAAGCTGTATGGGTACTACCCATACATGTACCCGACTAAGTTTTTGCTTGGCGTCCTGGGCTTCAATTCCCTGGAAGTACGTAGAGGTACCGAGCGGATGGTTACGGCATGTAAGGTGCTTCGCAATAAAATCAATAGCACTGAACTACATAACGCACTCAACTGTATTATCGTGCCTCCGAACAAATCTCGTCGGCGCACGTATATCCAGCTGTCGGACGGCACAGCCCCGCGCCCGCGCGCGACCGCCGCGCGCCGCCACGCACCGCTCTGCGACATGGTCGGGTCGCTAAATGGGCTCCTGCGCACTCACCCAGAATTGGATATTTTTGTAGATAGCCTGCCAAGGCTCACGTCCAGATGCCTCTCTTATTATGAGAATGTATAGTGAGAATGAAAGTTTATTCTTATATGCCTAAGACTCTATGTAATTAATTCATATTTAATCTCATTACAAGTGTAATTGGTTGTTACCGTTCTTGTTAATAAAAATAAATAAATAAATAAATAGCTCCTACGTGAGAACTCATAGCTCCTACGTGAGAACTCATAGCTCCTACGTGAGAACTCATAGCTCCTACGCTGACTCACACATAGACAATGTGCATGTATAGCTCAACACAACCATGGCTCGTCCGCGCTCGTGAGATACAAGTACTGTACGCGTATACCGTATAGAATTTATTTTTGTACTTTATTAATGTACTTTTTAAGTTTTCAATAAATATAAAAGTTACCTTATCGAGGCTTCCGATAGTAAAGCATAAATTATATTTTTAATTATAATTACTTATATTTTGAATTTATATTGTACAATATAGGTTAATCGTATTTATTAGGTTAAGTGAAAATTTTACATGTCCAGCCACAAATATACTTATTGTAAACAATGGTGGTCGAAGACATTTTCAGGTAATACTATCCCGGTTTTGTAGAGGTTTTAAATAAGTAACCATTTTAAAAAAATGTGACAATTGTTTACAATTCAAGGATAGACAAATAATTACGAATTTAAGGTTTTTGGTTTACGAGATATGTTTTTACACTTCTATGAATTTATTATCTTTATAATAAAATCTTGTGATTTTTATATACTTTCTATATTCCATCTTGCCAATATAATTTGATATTAATTTTTATGATAGTAATTATAACATTAGAAATCGAGCGAAATGAATACAATACAAATATTCTTTACTGTATTTTTTATGAATTTATTGTGTTTAGATGAATCTATATTTAAAAAAAAATGTGATTTGTATTTTTGTATACTTATTATGCTTATGTATCATTCCTTCAATATTTAGTTTTTAGCTTATTATAATATAAGAATAGCACTATACCACAGAAATAGAAAATGTTACTGTATAAGTTAAATTGTGACATATTACAAATTAAATCATATGCCATTGAATATATGGTTTAAAATTATGTGAAACTATAATGTTTCAACAATTTATTTCAACGATTAAGGTAAGATATGCCTATTTAAGGCAAGAGTGAATAGGCATTTTCTGGGTGAGCTCGCTTCATCGTCGGCCTCATCTTTGCCTCCTGGCTAGATGCTGGCTAAGAGCAATCCCATTATTAAAAAAAAAAGTCACAGGGAGAAATGTCACGAGGCCGCCGCGCGGCTAGACCTCATAATTAAGGATCACGTATTGGTCCGAAACATGTAAAGCTATATTCAACGTTAAAGACGTGAGTGACCCGGTTATTTTATATTTTACATGTGTTGCAATGTCATAAAAAGGATGGCTACTCCCCATACAAACTTTCAACTCCTTTTTCACCCCTTCAGAACGCGAAATTTTAAAAACGCTTAAAATTGTTTTCTTCCATTTTAATGCTTAGTCGATTGGAGAACTTTAAATTTTTATATCACAAATTTTTTTTCTTCATACAAAATGTCCACCCCTTTTTAACTCCCTAAGGGGATGAATTTTGAAATAAATCATAGCCTATGTCCTATTCTGGTATCTGAGTTACAATATTGCAAAGTTTCGTAGAAATCAGACCAGTAGTTTTTGAGATTAAGTGGAACGTACATTCGCACAAACTTTCACGTTTATAATATTATATATTATTAGGGGGTTAACCGGGGGCTATTTTGGGAAAAAAATGGGGCTATTTATATAAATTTAGAACACTTACATAATCATCACTATTTCTAGTTTGATTCAGTTTAGTAAATACGAAATTTACGAAGGCATAAAAACGGAATTTTTAAAGTCGCCCCTCGTTGTGAAAGTAATTAGTAAACGTATTCGTTTGTGTTTTCTTTCAAAAAACGTATGCTAGAGGTACAGATTTTTTCCGGTTACAAAACTCCTTAGGTTAAAACGTGTATTTTGTACATAATAAAATGTATTTTTAAATTTAATTGTTTTTTGTTTTACCCAAAAGCTACCCCTCCTATGCTTAGACACGTATCCGTGCCCAACATTTGGACCTGCACACCTGTGACACGCGAAGGAAAGTAAGCGCTGCGGGTAAGTATGTGTGCGTGCGCTGTCGGTACACGCGTCAATTGTGTGCGCGGGTGCGTAGCGCGTGGCGCGGACGAATCGCGAGGCGCGACGACACCAGGCGGGTCTCTCAGGGACGAGGTAACTGACCTCGGTGCGGGGGGGTTCGTGTCCGTTCTGTATGTAATACTATTATACTATTCTGTGCCTAAAGTAAGTTCGTAGCAGACTGCAACTACACGTTCCGCACCTCAAATTGAACCGTTATAGTATTAGTAAAATGCTTAATTTTATGTGAGCGGCGCGGTGTCGCAACCGCACTACGACACTTACGTCGCTCACTGCAAATTGGGACTTTTAATCTTATGATTAAGGTTCAACTTCGCGTGCGGAACGTGCAGTTGCTATCTGCTTTCGGGTTCCAAGTTGCACCTAATTGTTTTATACATCTGAAGGTCATTACTTGATTGGAACTTAAGGCGAGGGGGTGGGCAAGCTCTCTCCATACAAACTTTGTACATACAAACTTGCACTACACTTATGATTTTTGGTCAGTATGCTTAATTTTCTGTTACCTTCATCTGAAGACTTTTTTTTATTTTTTTTGAAATTCTTTTTAAAATTTTTCTTGAGTTTCTTCGTATATCCAATATTTAAAAGCAAACAAATATATATTCGGGAGTGCCAAAACCGACGAATAAAACGTGCACAGACTTTGTATGGAGAAGGCCTTGCCCTACCTTGTACACCTAAACACCATCAGCGGGGCTAAGCTGATTGCTTATATGTCGGACATATAGCATTCGTCCCTCTCGCACTTACATACTTGACGGTAAGGGATGAATGCTATATATGTCCGACATTAACCGATCATCTTAGCCCCGCAGGGCTAGCACAGCTGCCGCCACGACCAAACCGTAAAGAAAAACTGATAAAAATACGTGTCATACTTTCTAGCGGTGACATGATATCGTACGGACTTCAAACTCACATCAAAAAAAATTACGAATATTGTACGAAATTGTACGCTAATTAAAAAAAAAGTACTACACGTACTTACGAGATATAGTTCGTACAAAACTCTAAGGGCAAATTCTGTCAAACGAACGCAAGCAAAACTCTACTTAGAGCTTTGACTGTAAGGTAGATTTTTGCTTGAGATAAATTGACTTGAGACACTTGGCCTTACAGTTGTGTACGAACTATGACAGTGATCAATCTGTCACAGCTAGGAAGCATACATTCTGGCGGGCGCTATCTGTTTCACTATGAAGCAGTCGAGTTTTCAACTTTTTATGATTCCGAAAATATGTTTTTTTTTTTTTAATTTATTATTTCAAAAAAAGTTACATTTTACGTATCTGAAAAAATACTCGCCAAACTAAACGTTTGATGGCGAGACGCGCTCAGTTTCTAAAACATGTAAGGTAACTTATTTAAAAACTAAATACTAAGTAGGTAGCTTAACTTATTTAACTACTAAATACTAAGTAGGATACAAAATTATTGATAGAAAGATGGTATACATAGTTTGTTAGGTAGGTAGGTACACTTAAGTATTAACATCGACATGTACACATAGATCGTTGTTTTCTCGTAGGTAAGTACATGAAGTACATTTATTTTTAATGAGCGTACCATTACGTACATTTCTCGTATAAAAATGATGTGAGTTTGAATTCCGTACGATATCATGTCACCGCTAGAAAGTATGACACAAAAATACGGTAAAAACCGGTAAAGCAATACCCCCGCAGAGCCCAAGTACGCAAAATAAAAACACGTTTAAGAATAGTATATATTACTTAACAAGGGCGGTAAAAGAAAGAATGTCTCAGATCGCAGGTATTTGACGCCCGAGGAATATGTGACCTGAGGCTTTCTTTATTAACGCCCGTGTTAAGTACAAAATTTTATGTCACCCCCTGGCCAGGAAGTGGAATTTCCCGCGCGCGGAGCGTGCGGTTATTGCCGCTTTATGGCCAGGTGTGACATAAAATAAGTTTACAATGGCTGAAGTGCGCTCAATCTGTATCGGGCATCGGGGCCCTGCCTCCCTCTACCCTCCCCGCCGGCTCAGTTAAACTGTCGACCTACACTCGACGTCTACAACTTTTGCATATATGTGTTTGTAGTATTTCTGACAGTATAAATCAAACATTCCATTTCAGTTGGAGCCGTTCATCGAGGAAGAGCTCCGGGAAATGGAAGACGCGGAGCACCCAAAAGTGCTCGTCACCAGCGAAGCTAACACCCCCTCTGGAGACAGGGTCGCCAACGGCTCTCCCCCTATCAACCCCTCCCATGGGAACCTAGACGAGAAGAACATCTACAGATCAGCCAGCGCCGCTCTAGTCGGCAAGGAGCACGAGAGATTCAGGAAGATTTCGACACCAGCCAACTCTAAACATGGTCTGCAGCATATCTCCAGTAAAATCTCGACGATGCCCAGCAACCCCTCTCTGCTGGGATCCGTCCCTGAAGGTAAGACCAGCCGTGTCAATTCCACTGACGCTTTCGGCAAGAAGCTAGCCGTCCCGAAGACACCTAAGCGGAGTCCATCTACATCCAGCTTTCAGTACATGTCCACTCCGTTCCACGGTTCCACTTTGTCAGCCTTCGAGAAGCCTAGCGAGTTCACGAGCCAGTTCAGTCTTAAATCTGTAACGGAAAGCCTCGCCCCCATAACGTACTGCTGCGGTTGCAGAAAAAAGGAAGACACTAAGAAAGAACCCAGCAAATACTTCGACTTGCAGCTTCTAAAAGACCCTATATATTTAGTTATTCTCTTCTCAAACTGTACGTCAGCTATTTCGTATACAAACTTTATAATTCTTGTGCCGTCTTACGCGAAAGAGTGCGGTTTCGACAAGTCTTTAGGTGCGTATCTTCTATCTATTATATCAGCCTTAGACTTGGTGGGGAGGATCGGTGGTTCCGCTATATCTGATGTAGTAGCTACGCCGAAACGTTATTTCTTTATCTTCGGGCTGTTGCTATCGGGGATGAGTCTAGCAGCTCTACCTTTGTTTTCTAGTTATGTAGCTATAAGTGTTTTCTGTTCTGTGTTTGGGTTGGCCTCGGGGATCAATACAGGGGTCACGGCTCTGGTGATGACAGAAATGTTGGGCACAGAGCGGTTAATGTCTTCTTATGGCATCAGTCTGTTCATGAATGGGATTCTCCAGTTGGTTGGGCCGCCTATATGTGGGTTCTGGTTTGAATATACCCACTCGTATAAATCATTGTTCGTCACCCTTGGGTTTATTCTGGTGGGTGGTGGATGTTTATGGGGCTTTGTGCCGCTTATAAATAGTAGGAGAAGAAAGCAGAAGGCGCGGTTAGAAGGCGGAATTAAAGCGTAGTGGTATTTAACACATTTTAAGTGTTTTAAAAATTTTGGTGTTTTTTAGTGTTGCTTACGAATATAAACAGGACCGTATTAAACTCTTGGTGAGAGTGTGTAATTCTTGGTAAAAGAGTGTGATTCTAAGATTCTTGGATCACGTCCCGTCGCCATGGATAGGCCGTAAACATAATTTCCAATTTGTGGAACTTCAAGTAAGGTAAAAGTCCCAATGGTCGACACTTACCCTGTATTTGCCGCTTTGTATTTGATATCATACATAAGGTCAAGTAATGGGGCATGCTGCTGCAAACATGGCCACTAGGTGGCGCCACTAGAGTATGCCACATCTAGATTGATGCACATTTAACTTTAAAAAATATTGTACGTTTAAAATACCGTTATAAATAATAATTATTATTAAACTTTGTATCTTAGGCTGAGACACTGTCGGTTAATATTTCAAAGCCATTTAAATACAAAAGGTTTTGTTTAGACAGAAGGGTGTCATTTATATTTTCGTAAACATATACTCGTCCGTTTAGCGCGATAAAATGGATCCAAATGAAAAATACGGACGTCTGACTCTGACACAGCTAAAAGCACTTTTACGGCAACGCGAGCAATCAGTAAAAGGACCGCAAAATTAAGGTGGATGTAATGGGAAAAATGAGGAAATTTCTGAAAAAAAATCTAATTATTAATGTATTAGTATGTGTTCCGTAAAATATACGTAATAATAAACATTATCACCAAATATCAAGTTCATAGGTCTCAGCCCAAAAAGAATAATGGGATTGGCGGCTGCCAAACTTTGCCACTAGGTGGCGCCACTGAGTTTGTGCCAAGACATTCGTTCGTGATTATTATTCTCTTTGGGATGAGATCTATGAACTTGATATTTTGCTGATAATGTTTATTATTACGTATATTTTACGAAACACATACTAATATATTAATAAGTAGTTTTTTTTTCAGAAATTTCCTCATTTTTCCCTCTACAACCACCTTAATTTTAACCTTATTTTTCACCTTTTTTTTTTTTTTTTTTTTTTTTTTTTTTTTTTTTTTTTTTTTTTTTTTTTTTTTTTTTTTTCATCCCAAAGAGAATAATAATCACGAACGAATGTCTTGGCACAAACTCAGTGGCGCCACCTAGTGGCAAAGTTTGGCAGCCGCCAATCCCATTATTCTTTTTGGGCTGAGACCTATGAACTTGATATTTGGTGATAATGTTTATTATTACGTATATTTTACGGAACACATACTAATACATTAATAATTAGATTTTTTTTCAGAAATTTCCTCATTTTTCCCATTACATCCACCTTAATTTTGCGGTCCTTTTACTGATTGCTCGCGTTGCCGTAAAAGAGCTTTTAGCTGTGCCAGAGTCAGACGTCCGTATTTTTCATTTGGATCCTTTTTATCGCGCTAAACGGACGAGTATATGTTTACGAAAATATAACTTACACGCTCCTGTCTAAACAAAACCTTTTGTATTTAAATGGCTTTGAAACATTAACCGACAGTGTCTCGACCTAAGATACGAAGTTTAATACTTATTATTATTTATAACGGTATTTTAAACGTACAATATTTTTTAAAGTTAAATGTGCATCAATCCAGATGTGGCATACTCTAGTGGCGCCATCTATGCAGAGCTTTGCGCCGCCTGCCCCATTGGATCGAACAATAAAATTGTCAATTATTGGGTATTAACGTGTCATACATTGGGTACGTTTACCTCATTTTATTACAATAGATTTAAAATTGTCAAGTGTCGCGAAATAATTAAATTGCCTCAATTGAATTGAATTTAATTCGTCCGCTGGACTAATCGAATTTATTTAGCTAAGGTATATTTTCGTATCTAAACTGAAACTAAATTTGTTCAAGAACGGCTTAGTTTTAAACATGAACGTAATTTTAGAGCGGGTCAGGCGAAACTTGCCTATTACTATGACGTTAAAGTGTAATTTCGTCAAATCCACTCGCCTTCGTGATTTGCAGGAGGTATACCTAAGTGTAAGGCGACGGAAAGGGATTTACAAATATTTGGCCAACACGCTTAAATTCAGACCGGTATTACCGTTTTCTAAAATGTGCTATATATTCCCAATATTGATATACCGGTATCTTCCCATACTATGGCCCAATACCGGTATTCATAGTACCATTAAAATTCCGAAATTACCGTTAAATCATTTAAAGATTTTTCAGCACTTTGTGGTTTCGCTGTTACGATATACCCTCGCTTTAAAAAGAATATGCAGTATGTTCATATTTTTTATAATATTAAAAACGACCATTCTTTAACAAGTTTAGCTTTATTAATTATTATAAAGATACATTTTTATAATACAAGTATACTGGATTCTTCCCCTGTGTTGTATTTGTAGGATTAAGGCGTATTTTTAAAAATATTAACGGTACAATAATCATGTTATTAATATTCATTATTAATAAAAACGCTTATTACGTCAATTGGAGACCAGTGCCATGTAAAAAAGAAATAGATGTCTTATTATTCGTTCACGCAGTGCGAAAATAGCTTTGCTATAAAATATCGTCAGTGTGGACAAAACCAGAAGGTTCTTTAACAGGTAAAAATCGGTAGATTTTTTAATTTGTAGGTGCTAATTACGATAGGTTGTTTTTTGGGGTGTTAAATCTCGCAACGTAAAAGGCTCACGACACATAACAACTTGTCAAGTTAGTCGAAGGGTACCTTTCGGCGGCTTTATTTTTTAAGGTGCCTTTTGCTCACTGACGTAAAGGGAAATTACTTTAAGTATGACACTGACTTATGCCCTAATTGACAACATTTCATATTTTTAACTACTTTATTTTATGAACTAGTTAGAAAATAGGTAAAAATTTAAGCCACCCGTATTTTTTCTTTTTCAATTTAACTCATTATTTCTTACAAAAAAACACGTTGAAAAGTAGGTCATTCCAAAAAGGCGTAAGTAAAATATGACGTCATCTTCCCAACAAGAATCCAGAGCCACTTCAGAGCAGCGATTGTCTGTACTCTGTACTAAGGTCTCCCTGAATACAGCGAGGAAGATGACGTCAACTTTCGGTTTACAGTAATTTGCGATTATTTCCAAAATTAACGGAGAAAAAAATCTAAAAAAATGTTTTTTGTGTACTTCACACGTTTTTCCCGAAATGGTTTTCGAATTAAGACTTTTGGAAATTATGAAATATTGTCAATTCCATTGGTTATTCTATTTTAATAGTGTTAATAGTAGTTTATATTACATACACATGGGGGTCTATGATGGTAGCGTGATAAACGACAAGATAAAGCATCTAGTAGGTGTGAATCCCCATATAAATGGACATTGGGAGTTACAAGTCATGATAAAGTTTGGCCTCACGATGGAAACTGTTCCTTAAGCTACTTGTAACTTATACTGAGCGAGGCCAAACTATCCACGCAAAAAATTCAAAATGGCGGCTATTTTAGTTTCCAATTTTTTTTATTTTTTTTAGTACTCAAAAATGCTTCGTGCTACACAAAAACTTTGTATGACAATTATGTTATGCATAAATTTATCTATAACTTTGGTTATTATCATTTTCTCGATATATCTAATAGTTCATGAGAAAAATGGTGTTCAATATTGCGTTTCTTGTTAAAACACTGTTAGTCAAAAGGCTTAGCAAAATCAAACTGCATCGTATGCAGAAAGCAATTCATTTTCTCCAGTGATACTAGGAACCAATATAAAGGATTTCATCCGACGAAATGAAAATTTCATCGAAGGGAATTCAAAATGGCGCTCATTTACCAAAGGGGGAGCCGCATTTTTTAAAAAGTGTATAATTTCAATAGATATTAGTTGGCCGCTATCTTTAATTTTTTACATGGTATTTTTCTTATTTTAATTAATGGTGTCAATACCAATCGATTGATACCCATATTACTTAAATAGCAGATGCCGTTTATAAATTATACACTTTTTAAAAAATGCGGCTCCCCCTTTGGTAAATGACCGCCATTTTGAATTCCCGTCGATGAAATTTTCATTTCGTCGGATGAAATCCTTTATATTGGTTCCTAGTATCACTGGAGAAAATGAATTGCTTTCTGCATACGATGCAGTTTGATTTTGCTAAGCCTTTTGACTAACAGTGTTTTAACAAGAAACGCAAAATTGAACACCATTTTTCTCATGAACTATTAGATATATCGAGAAAATGATAATAACCAAAGTTATAGATAAATTTATGCATAACATAATTGTCATACAAAGTTTTTGTGTAGCACGAAGCATTTTTGAGTACTAAAAAAAATAAAAAAATTGGAAACTAAAATAGCCGCCATTTTGAATTTTTTGCGTGGATAGTTTGGCCTCGCTCAGTATAAGTTACAAGTAGCTTAAGGAACAGTTTCCATCGTGAGGCCAAACTTTATCATGACTTGTAACTCCCACTTAAGGATTCATACCTACTAATCTGTCATTTTCTGTACCACTCGATACTTAGTACATATATATTAGTGTCATATTTAAAGTAATTTACACGTACACAATTGTTCATGTTACAGAATTGTCTAGCGATTTTTGGTTGTCAAGAGCTCTTTATTAACTTCATTGCCTTACTATACCTACTATAGGTCAATAGTGATTCCATAATATAGTATTATTGTATAACATTAGGTTAAGAATTTCATTATAACTTTTAATTTGGGATATCATTATTTTTTAACAAAATTTAGCGCGTGTACTTAAATATTTAACAGCTTATACATGTAATAGGTTGACCGATTTGCAGGACAGTCATTCATTCAAAAAGTTACTTTAAGGTTCACACAAGAAGGTTTAAAATCAAATATTTTGTGATAAATATTCGGTCAGTAAAAATTATTTCTATCTTACCTGAGTTCCTAAATCTAAGCAATATCAAATACCTAACATATTTTAGTCTTACAAATTCCCTGGACTGGTCTATTTGGAGTTCTGGGGGCCGATTTTTGAGTGTCGAACGCTCGACTTTTCACTCGAGATCTGTCAAAAAACTATGGTGTTTTGACAGATGTCGAGCGTTCGACACTCAAAAATCGGCCCCCTGTTCGATCTCTTAGTCAGACCAAAGGGCACCAAACTGTTTTTTTTTTTTATCTTAATCCATTAGAATAAGGTACAAAAATGTATACATATTTATGCCCTCAACTGTACAGTCACCAGCAATAATATCTGACAAGTCCTACCGCAGCAGTTGTACAGGTAAATTACTTTAAGTATGACGCTGACATATGGTCCTAATCCATTGGATTTTTTTAAACATCAATGTATATACATACATACAGAATTACACACTGTCTAAAAGTCGTATGTTTGTAATATACACACTATTATTTATCGTTAAGACTATCCATTGGAATAAGAGCATATGTCAGTGACGAACTTAAAGTAATCGTTATGTAATAGATATTAATGTTGGTGACTATAGGTCGACCGCATAACTGAGACCGCGCATGCGGGTAGCGGGGGACATGGCCCCGCCGCCTGCTGCCCGGCCTCTGCCCTCGCTCCTCTCCTCTCCCGTCACAGGTGCGGTCTCTGTGAAACGGCACACCTATACATACAATTAAAACAGTAATGTGATAGTTTACCGTACTGTGCCTCAAGAACACCATTGTAACTGTATTAAGTTACAATGAAAATGACAACGTATTTTATTATTTGATGAAGGCTTAGTAGCTTGCATTTAGTTTTAGCAATTTATTAATTTAGGTGCTTGTTTTTACATTTTAGTAACATTATTAAACTAGCATTCAAGGAGAGTAACCACATATTTTATATTGTTATCATAGACAACATATTTTTAATTTTAATATGTAAATGTTTTGAATACTTGACATGATATATTAAATTCGGCAGTGTATATCGGCTTTTTATATTCATAATTTTCAAACCAATGAGATATATTTCAATTGGCGTGAAAATATATACTTACATTGAAATATATATTTTATCACTTTAGAATACATTAACTTAATGTTAGAATATGTCGTGATCAAATCATTTACCACAATAATTATAGTAAATATTATAATGAAATCTTGTATATACTTAAGTAATTCAATTTATACTGCAATGAATTTCTATAAATTTTTGTATTACACTATCATTAAAATATTTGTAATTTATAACTCATTTACCTCTGAAGTGTATTAGATTAATACATAAACAATTATGTAAAATAAATTATTTTTATGGTTATATCTGTTTTATTTCTTAATAGCTTCAAACTTCGCATACACTGTCATTCAGAAAAGTTGCCCTCAAATTAGAGATCAAAGTTGCAACTTTCTTCCCTCATTTCAAGCCAGTTATGACTCTCCCGAATTGCAGCCCAGCTATTAGATTTTACGGTCTCCTTTTATAGCCAAAATGTACTAAAGCGTCTCATAAAACATGACGGTGTAATATAACGATACCATATCGTTGGTTGGGCTGGTGTGGAAAGCAATATGTACAAAATTATTTCCGGCTTGGGCGTAAGCACTTGAATCCTTCGTTACCCTCAAGATTCTACTAGATTTTTTGTTGAATGTGTCGCTTCACTCTTGATTTAATACACCGCCCTCGCTGGAAATATATCATTTTCTAAGCATCGTTTTGCTTATACAATTAAAAAAAAGAGATAGCTTGCCCAAAAAATAATTTCGGTAAGGTTTCATCAACGTCCGTATCTAGGAAAAGTTAATAAATAAAAAACTAAGTCACATTAGGAAAGTTTATTACAAAAGCTTTTACAAAATGACATATCCATTGTAGACAGAACAGCCTCCTATTTACACACAGATAAGATTGCACTGTAGTGCCCGCAGATAAGGGACAGAATCGCTTGCCTAACAACCAAGTACGAGTATGTATTTCGTTTCAGTTAATATGAAAAAAAAACAACTAGTAAAGATTACTTCAAGGGAAAAAAATATAATTATCGAATCTATTTTTTTATGCTTTTTAACTTTGAATTTAATTTTATATCTGAATTAAAATACTTATTCGTACAAATCAAATGAACTTCAACGTTTCGGCACTAAACACCATTTTTTTTACAAAATCACAAAACTTACTACAGACGGCAACACCGATGGACACAACACACAACCAATTTTGATACTAATTTTCTCAAGCAGCACCCTTTAATCTGACATGATCAAGAAACAGGTACCTGTTATAACTACCGATTCTATTTTTACCGGTATTTGGTATGATACCGGTAAAATAAGAATTACTTTACCGGTATGACTGCTCAAAGAAAACTCGGTACATGTGAATTAAGTAGGTGCTGCCTTCTGGTCGGATTCAAAATCTAACAATAGAAAAAGTCCATGTAAAATGTCTTTATAACTACAAAAATATAGTTTCTTTGGTCACAATATTACTAATGACTGGAATACTAGTGCCTGGGCAGTACATTCACAATAATATTATGCTTGCGTGTAGAAACAGGTTTCCGGTACTGTCTTAAACCTTTAACCGCCGAACGACAAAAAAAAATCCCGCAATTTTCAATTCATAAATCAAGATGTCATTTACTTTGATATATCAGATGATGGTGGCGGTTAATTAGTATTTAGGAATTGACAGGAACAAAGATTTCCTTGCTTTCAAATAAATAAGTGCAAAATTGATTATGATTGACTAGTCCTATACCGGTATTCGTAGTATAGAGTAATAGGTAACAGAGCTTCGGTAACAAGGTACTCAAATGTCCAGTACCCTTACCATGAGTTTGCAATGTTTACATTACCGTACTCGCTAGCGACTGCGTAAACGATTTAGTATGGACAAGAGTACAGCGCCTCTGGCGGTTACGTAATACGAGTAGAACCAAGATTCGGCATACTAAATCGTTTACGCAGTCGGTAGCGAGTAGGGTAATGCAAACATTGCAAACTCATGGCTTACCATGAGTACCCTTAGGTACTGATGACGTATAAACATCACGTTAACACAATAGCTGAAACCGATTGTTCACATTTGTGTTCTTTTCATTGACGGATTTGTGTACATGTACCGGAAACGTATTTCTTTGATCCAGCCACGCAACATGGTCTGACGGTAAGGCCTGGTATCATAAATATCCGTTAAACCAAATGTCAGTTTAATTTTAGGTATAGTTCATACAGAACTGTAAGGCCAAGTGCTGTCAAATTAACGCAAGCAAAAATCTGCCTTACAGTCAGAGCTCTAAGTCTAGTTTTACTTGCGTTCGTTTGACAGAATTTGTCCTTAGAGTTAGGCCTTAGAGTTGTGTCCGAACTATAACTCAGTTAATTTTTTGACCAAAACTCAACACTAGCTAGCAAATCTGTCACTACTCTTAGAAACATCACTGAAACGATTCTGAGATACAAGCTTTATTTTAAGTATTAGGCATTTACCCAAAGGTTGGTTGAAAAGATCGTTCTTTAGCGATAATACCGCCTGTTGTCTACATTTGCTTATATCTCGCTAAGTATGTTAGGTTTCTGAACTGTTTTGTATTTTTATTGAAGTGTTAGTATTTGTGCTGTATTGTATATAAGGTGTAATGAATATTTATAATACCGATCCTTAGATTTAGACGGCGTCAATAAGGGCACAGATACACACAGTGCATGGCAACTACGACACTGTTTACGATTCGACACGTACACCTAAAAAGCGATAGTAGGTAACCACTTACTCAATATTGAGTTGAACCATGCGCAAATCTACCTAAGTAGCACACTTTATTTTACCACTCAAAGCTATCAAATATCAATATCTTAGTGAAATCTTTTTCTTATGATGATTATGACTAAACCAATACCGGTATTTGTATCGTTATATTGTCATCATCATCATCATCATCCTCCTAGCGTTATCCCAGTACAGTTGCATCCTGAAGGATGCCTGGGGTCCGCTACCTAATCCCAAGATTTGGCGTAGGCACTAGTTTTTACGGAAGCGACTGCCATCTGACCTTCCAACCCCGAGGGAAAACTAGACCTTATTGGGATTAGGCTTTGTCAAGTGAGTGGGCAACTTGACTGTTAGAAGTTCTCAAACCGCCCGAAGGTCTCCAACTTGGCTTAACGACTGCTGTCATAGACAGCAACCGGGATCAACGGCTTATCGTGCCTTACAAAGCAAGGGAGCGCTCTGTTAGTAACCACTCAAAGCGGTGTATCGTTATATTGTGGTACGGAACTAAGAATATCGATATTTATGTATTTTCGCTATACAAATACCGGTATTGCATGGATGGACCTTTCATAATAGTGTGCTAGAAACATCATTTATTACACTGCGCTGGTTTATCGTAATAGCAGAAACACAAAAATCTGTTTAAAATGTTTATTGATTTATTTATTTATTTATTTAAACTTTATTGCACAAAATACACAGAATTGTACAAATGGCGGGCTTAATGCCAAATGGCATTCTCTACCAGCCAACCATTGGGCTAAACACAACCAGAATATACAAGAAAAGAAATATCATCATATTATTGATCTCATACATTCAATACCAGTAACAGTAACACTAATGTTTTTAGTTTTTCTTCGGTAAGTATTGATTGATACCGGTATTACAAACTCTCTACTACCGCACCGTATACCGGTATAGCTAGTTCGCATTATAAGAATACCGGTATTGAAAACAGATGTATTAGTTAATTAGATTTTGTGTAGATTATTTTGTGCTTCTGCTATTATGTATAACCATTTCCACACGATTTCGCAATTTACAAGCTTCGAGATTTTCATACAAACATGGTTACATTTACTGATGTGCTGTCGGAAACTTTCCAAAATTGCGAATTTTTCCACATGGGTATAAGTTTCTGAAATTTCTCACATTTTTGTATGGGGTTTGAAACTTTCCGAAATCTACAATGGAAATTTCTTATATTTCTATGAAATTCTCAAGAAATTTCCGAGAACATTTCCAACTTTTTGGAAACTTTCCGCAACTTGCACATCAGTAGGTACATTCGAATTTGATATGAATTACAAAAGTACACAATTATACTTCAATTGTGAGCCAAAATAAATTGAATATAATGAAACTAATTTTAAATTGAACGCGCCTCTACCGTGTTTCCGCTGACATCCGACGTAAGCGATAATAATATAGGCGCAATACACAGAAACTTAAAATGAACGCTCCTCTCCTATAAAAAGTATCCTATGTCCTTCCCTGGGACTCAATCTATCTCTTTACCAAATTTCATGTAAATCGCTTAAGCTGTTTAAGCGTGAAGAAGTAACAGACAGACACACTTTCGCATTTATAATATTAGTATGGATAGCCTGATTTTTAACTATAAAGTACTGGTTTAGTAAAATATATGGCGTGTTCATTAGTTTCTTGGCAAGAAACTAATGAACTAAAACTAAAGAAATTCTTGCAAATTCTTGCATAAAACTTAGTATAGGATAGCACTTTACTTTATATATACTTTTACAGATTATAGATATGCTAAGTCAGAATGTGATCGGAAACACTGGACTGCGTAATATTAGGTTTAAGGATGATTCACAGTAGACCGTTCCGTGTCCGGGCCGGCCCGTTTTCTAATACAGGACGCGCGACGGCCGTCGATTTCTTGTACAGTCGAGGTCAAAAATATCTTTACAATTGAGTGTGACAAAAATATCTTTACATTTAAATAAGTTTACACACTACATGACAAAAACATGCTTACAACGTATATGACAGTTTCATCTTTACACTTAATGCACCAAAGTTCGGTTTACAATTTGTCTTCCATAAAAACATTTACACACATTGTGACATAATAGGTTTACATTGCATGTTACAGAATAAGATTTACTGTCAATGTGCCATAAATACGTTTACAATCTGTCTTCCATAGAAACATTTATACACAATGTGACATAATAGGTTTACATTGCATGTTACAGAATAAGATTTACTGTCAATGTGCCATAAATATGTTTACAATCTGTCTTCCGTGATAACTAGGTTGTCAACTATTTAAATTTAGAATGTTATGACATTCACCGAAAAGAGAGTAGACTTGTCATTGCATATTTCTATCCCTGTTGCGCGACGTTGACAGATTTCTCTGAACTAAATAAGGGCTAAATGTTGTTACGATAATATACGATGTCAAAGTTGCAAGCCACAATAAGTAGCTTAATTTCAACCACTAGGGCAACTAAGACTTTCGGTGGTGTAGTTAGGAGTCGCTTGCTTTCTGAGAGAGAGGTCTCAGGTTCGAATCCCAGGCAAGACAAAGTGTCTTTTTATGGTTCCGTAGCCAGAATGGCAAAAACGCCCTTATAGTTTCGTCATGTCTGTCTGTCTGTCCGTCCGTATGTCACAGCCGGTTTACTCGGAGACTATAAGTAGATACCACAATTATGAAATTTGGTAGGAAGATGTATCCTATGAACCGCTATATAAATGTAATGTGAAATAAGGAAAAAAAATATTTTAGGGGGGCACCCCATACATGTAACAGGGAACGAAATTTTTTTTTTCATTCCTCATACTCTGAAAGTGGGTCATATTTGACCTGAGAAGCGTGTTGAAAGTGGGCCATGTCGCCCCGTGGGCTAACATGTATACATATTTTTGATTCCAAAACATTTTAAATTAACCAATCCAAATGCTTCACCACATTGAATCCACCAATCACAAAACACGTCGACAGCCAAATCAGCCAATGCCAGCCAGGATTTCAAATTTTATATTAATTTTGAATTTCAAGTTAAAAAAAAATGTTTGCTAAAAATCATCATTATACTCGATTTCGATTAACTCGGGGATAAGGATTTCAAATTTAACATTAATTTTGAATTTTAAGTAAAAAAATTTTTTTTTGCAAAAAATCATCATTGTCGATTTCGACTAATTATAAGGATTTCAAATTTCAAATATTATATTAATATTTTTTTTAGTTTCCTCGTATTCGGAATGAAAAGCAGAGTGTTTAACTCGGGTGAAACCGCCATTTCAGCCTCGAACTATTAAAAAAAATCTCGTCTGAAAAATTCTCGTCTCGAAAATATCTCGTCTGAAATGGGTCGCTTTCAACCCTTGGTTAACAATCTACTATTTCAATGCAAGTATAGTTGTGTGGGTTATTTTTGGATATGCCTTTAAAAATGATATAGAGGTTACTCAGAAAGTTTTCCATTTAAGTCAATCGTTGGTGAGATATTAGCTCCCAAAGTCGTACAAAATGTGTCCCCCCCACCCCTCTAATTTCCAAACTATGAAGATTAAAATTCTGAAAAAAATTGAGACAGTGTATACATTAATAAATACTCAATCAATCAATCAATCAATTATTTATTTTACATTAAAACATGGTGTACATTAGGGCTTGCATTCCGGAATTCCGGAATCTCGAAATTCCGGAATCTCGGGCAATTTTTCCGATATTACAATTCCGGAATTGGTACACTCGAAATATCGGAAATTCCGGAATTGGATTTGATGAATTTAGACTATTTAGAGAGAGAAAATAGAGTGTTTTGTATGTTTATTCTTAAAGTTCACAATGTAAAACTGAGAAATTGTTCGCCTATCACCAGACTAGCCACCAGAGAGCGTGATGGTTCGGTTCGGTAGTTGTTCAATAGTGTGTTGCCAATAACAATGTGTGAAAATCGTGTAAGTTTAAATCGATATATTGTGTTGTCAGTGTTGTCACCATTCTTGAAGAACAGCGCCACCTCGCCTGTGTTTTATGCTTTCGCAATCGCGTGTCTTATGCAAATAAAGCATTGATTGATTGATTCAGCGTGCAGCGTTCCCTCTTCCAGTAAGACGGAATTTACCCCCATGCAATTTGGTGCATTTTTTTCGAAAATCGCGAGCTTAGTGCTGATAATGGCCATATATGACTACTAATGAACCACATTTAGTACTCAGCTCATTTGATCCCGGAAAGCCGTTAATTTAGTAAAGTGAAAAAGTAAATTGAAAATGACTATGTGGTAAAGGCAAAGTACCTATACTTGAAATCATTTCTGTTAAACGAATTGCACCAAAGCGATTCCTTCAAAAAGCTACTTTACCGTTCAAAATCCAATAACATTTTAATAGAAATACGTTCGACAAAAATAATTTCAATTCAACATTACGAAATATCTTTATTTTTTTACAAATTTTTAAAATACAGGCTATATACCCTATAAAACGGATATTACCTATAAAACGATAATCATTACATTTTGAGTACATTTTTGTGACATCAATTTAGTTCTAACAGGTAAATCCCAATTCCGGAACCAGTTCCGGAATTCCGGAATTGGAGGCCAATATCGGAAGCAATTCCGGAATTGAAAAACCGTCCGATATTGCAAACCCTAGTGTACATTAGAAGATATAAAAAATACAGACAAAAAAGAAACAAAAGATACAGAGATAAAGATATAACTGTCTTGCCCAAACAAAAGGACGTAAGTGCCGTGACTTCCTTATGAAGATACGACCTTTTTCGATTCAAGGTATTAAATAGTATTTTGAAATGTGGACTAGTAGGTGTCGGTACGGAACCCTCGTTGTGCGTGATCCGACACGCAATAGGCCGGTTTTTTTTTAAATAGTATCAAATGAATATGTAGTTTAATGCCGGATCTACGCAATGGACATAATGGCGCCATGTAAGGTAAGGAACGCAAGCGACATGTTTCGAACCCACACGCGACATATTCGGGCTCATCGAGCGTCATGTTGGGGTTACCGAGCGACATGTTTCGGACTAACACGCGATATGTTCATTGTTCTGGCCCATCAAGTGACATGTTTCGGACGCATCCAGCGACATGTTTCGGACTCGCACGCGACATGTTTCGGACTCACACGCGATAGGTATGTTTCGGACTAACACGCGACATGTTCGGGCCCATCAAGCGACATGTTTCGGACGCATCCAGAGACATGTTTCGGACCCATTCAGTGACATGTTCCTGACCCATCGAGCGATATATGTTGGGGTCAACGAGCGACATGTTTCGGACTCACACGCGACATGTTCGGGCACATCAAGCGACATGTTTCGGACGCATCCAGCGACATGTTTCGGACTCATCCAGTGACATGTTTCTGACCCATCGAGCGACATATGTTGGGGTCATTGAGCGACATGTTTCGGACTCACACGCGACATGTTCAGGCTCATCAAGTGACATGTTTCGGACGCATCCAGAGATGTTGCGGCCTCCCCCCTACAACAAGTTTCGGACCCATCAAGCGACATGTTTCGGACTCTTCTCGCTCCGGTCGCTCGGCTCGCGCGTTGTTATACACATACGCTAACTTTCGTGTTTTTTTTTTTTCATTGATATTAATTTTAAATTTTTTCATTTTTATTTTTTTTGCAAAATTTGTGTATTTCCACATCACTTTCTTCGCATATCTAATATTTACATCCATAGTACATTACTTAACAAGGGCGGTAAAACAAAGAATGTCTCAGATCGCAGGTATTTTACACCCGAGCCGAAGGCAAGGGCGATAAATATGCGATCTGAGGCTTTCTTTATTACCGCCCGTGTTAAGTACAAAATTTTATGTCACCCCCTGGCCAGGAAGTGGGATTTCTCGCGGAGCGTGCGGTAATTGCCGCTTTATGGCCAGGTGTCACATAAAAAATATTACATTCGTTAGTGCCGAGACCTACGAATAAAACGTGCACAGAGTTTTTATGGAGAATGCCTTGCCCACCCCTGCGTCTTAAGTGTAAGTTAAGTATTTTTGGTGGTATGTCCTTGACAATTTTTTGTTGCGATTATAAAATTTCTGGGAACGCAATAAGTAAAATAGCTGCAAAGACTGCTGGAATAATAGGTATGAGTGTTTAGGTGACCCGAGATTGATGATCGATAAATGTTTTGAGTGTTGAGCCATATTTTAGAGTACGAAAATTTGGTGATATCAAAAGTTATTTAGGTGATCATTTTATTTGTTCCCGTTAGGTATATAAAACCATTAAATATGTAATCAGTTCCTAACAGCTGAAAAATATGTAGGTATTCAACATGTAAATCCCCAATAAGCTACTTTATGTTCTTGCTATATGAAACAAACTTGAATAAAATGAACTGACAATTCACGAGAACAGTGCAGACTTGTCAGTGCATATGTTTGTCTCACATTTTGCGATCTACACGTCATAATTGAAAGAAGAACGGTGGTTTGTGTCAAACTGTAATAGTATATTACTTACCAAGGGTGATAAAACAAAGAATGTCTCAGATCGCAGGTATTTTACGCCCGAGCCGAAGGCAAGGGCGATAAATATGTGATCTGAGGCTTTCTTTATTATCGCCCGTGGTAAGTACAAAATTTTATGTCACCCCCTGGCCAGGAAGTGGGTTTTTTCGCGCGCGGAGCGTGCGATAATGGCCACTTTATGGCCAGGTGTAACATAAAGATATTTACGTAACAAGAGTTGTAAGCAAAAAAATGTACCTACGCTTGAACGTAAAGTTCTAAGTGGCATTCTGAATGTAAACCTATTTATGGCACATTGACAGTAAATCTTATTCTGTAACATGCAATGTAAACCTATTTTGTCACAATGTGTGAAAATGTTTTTATGGAAGACAAATTGTAAACAGAACTTTGGTGCATTAAGTGTAAAGATGAAACTGTAATATACGTTGTAAGCATGTTTTTGTCATGTAGTGTGTAAACTTATTTAAATGTAAAGATATTTTTGTCACACTCAATTGTAAAGATATTTTTGACCTCGACTGTACCTACTAGAAAACGGGCCGGGCCGGCCCGGACACGGAACGGTCTAGCGTGAATCACACTTTAATCGTTAGTGACGTTAATTTTTGCTACTACAGTTAATAATTTTACATTTTACACATAAATAAAATAATCTTACACTTAGGTGGCAGAATCTTATCCATATTGCACTAAACGACTAGAGGCTGTATTGTAAAAAGTCGACTAGAATTTATTTTGTAAATTTTAGAAAAGACTTCGGTCTAAGATTTTTTTTCACTTTTATTGTAAAAATATCATCTAAAAAGTCCATTGATTCAGGCCAAGTCGCGGTAAAATAAATTCTAATCTAACTACTATTTATTAAATATTATTTAAAGTTTATATTCTGAAATATTATATTTTATGCTATAGATACCTAATACAATACGACAATACTTGAATAGGGTGAGGTGAGGAAAGATGATCACCGTGGATAGATTTAAGAGATTCTTGGTCGTAAAAGCAAGTTTTTTGTTGGGTACAGTCAGCATCATATAGTGTGTAGCAGCCAAAGTGACCAAAAAAGTTCGGAACACCATACAAAATATATGGTGTACCGAACTATTTGGGTACTTTGGCTGCTACATGCTATATAACGCTGACTGTACCATCCAAAACCGTCGTTTCGTCTTATGGCCATCTGACACGATAAATTGAAATTGCTATTGAATCGTGCCGGTCACGATTGAAGCGATTGTCGGGTTCGATTGCTCTACCCCCCGAACCACTGTCAATTGTTGTGATGTGACAGTTGATGGATTACTGAAAATGGCGGTAGTGACGTAAGAGACACTGACGAACCATTGACGTACCGATTGCACATGCATCGCACTCCAATTCAGGTATCAATACCATTGACAATTGCAAATGATGTATATATTACTTACCTCACCCTCACCCTGTATGAAAATACTACGAATGAGTGATTGAATATGGTTGTTTGTAGTATGGGATAATGACTGTTTAGCAAAATTGTTTTCTTTCACAAACTCATAAAAGTATGACTGTAACCTAACTTTACTAAGAGGCATTAAAATAATATTCCAGAATATTCATTATAATAAACAGTTCTGTGCATAAATAACTGTGAGTAAATTTTATAAACATTCGGTTACAATTCTCTATAAATTTTAATACTGGAGCGAAACTTAGCACTATTTCTATATATTTCTTGTATCAGGTATAATGATTGGAACTTACGTGTCTTATGTTATGGTGTTACCCCTAAAACTAGCCATATCGATCGATCGTCGATCGATCAATTTCGTATGTTCGAACAGTTGATTCGATGTTATTTCAACGATCGATCGTCGATCAATTGACTTGGATTGCTTAGGTGTAACACTTTATTGTGCTAGAATACATGTCAGCACCCAAATTCATCATTAACAGTTTCATCGCCTACCGTCAAAATATAACTATTGTGACTCGCAATTTTCAACTCTGTCATATATTCCTGCAGTGTCAATATTGGCGCTCGAAGCATTGATACAGGGAGGAATAGAACAATGTAGATACCTACCAAATGTTGCTACATCTTTTATTATTAAAGAATAAGAAAATGTTCTGCTAACTGTACCTATAAAAATGTGGGTTTCTGACGCATATCCTAGCTTTTCTGATTAGTTCACTCAAGTGGACAAAAACATTTCTCTATAAAATTTACCCGAAAGAGTATTTCAGATCTAAAAGTATTCTAGATCTAGATCTGAATTAAGTAACCTATATGTAATGAATTAAGTTACATATATGAAACTTAATTCACAGTTCGACATACCGAGATTAGAGTTTACTCCCAGGGGCCTTATAATTAGAAGAATTTATCCATGCGAGCGCACCCACGGGTTAAGGCTAGTGTAGAAGTATGAGTAAGATATGAGATACATTTGGGATAGACAGACATAGAGTAGTTCTGGGAAAACTGGCTGCGTTTAACGCCGTAATTCTATCACTTTCTGACAATAGTGTAAGAGCGAGAGAAAACGCTTTATCAACGGCGATAAATGCTTTGAGCGTAAGGCAAAAAAAAATGCTGACAATGTTAAAAAATTGAGTATGATTTTCATTATGAGAATATTTTAAAGCTGCCTTCAAAAACAATAAGTAACTTAGTTTTCACTAGAATATTTGTCTAAAATTTACAATTTTAATATGAAACTAATTCAATCAATTTTAATTAGAGTACCTAATCATTCAATATGTTAATGTTAACAAATAAGAATACTGAGCATAAAAGGCTGGAATCATAGTGGGATGGAGCGAAATAACAGGCCCTATATATGTATCATGAATTGTACCACATTTTAAAACATTCAATGGCCTGACGATGACGTAGGGCCAATAGACGCGTAGCTACCATGCGTTTCCTCGATGATGTAGCGTTACGAAAAGCTTGACAGCGAAAGTATTAAAAGCGATCCACGTGTTATAGAATTAGATCGATTAGTTTCATAAGCTTGGCCAGACCCGACGTCTATCGATGGTCGATCGTCGATCGAACGTAGATTGCTTCAATGTGGTAACTTTCTTAAATTGCCATTCATGATCATTTTAATATATAGGGCCTTGGGACCTACATTACATTACAAATGGTTCATTCAAGTTTCCACTACGCTTTCATTCTTAGCACTATGCCACATACACAGTCTGTGTCAATTTAGGCGCTCGCTTGTCTTATGCGTCAAACGCATGCGTTTACGTATAAATCCATCCAACGCAATGCGTTTGACGCAACGTATTTATACTTGTAATCCTTTTTGTAAAACGAATTATCCTTCTCTTTGTGCCTTCTAAACAAAAGCACTGTCTTTCATTGTTAAGCGTAACCACTAATTGATACTGTAAACTAAACGAAGTAAACGTTAACACTTTCAGCCAAAAGACGGCTTTACGTACAAGGAAAGAAGGTTCACATTTAAAAAATACAACTTATCAGTGTTGACCTTTTGTATTTAAAACAGCAGTAGTGTCCGTGTCCGTAGAGCAGCCTTTTAATTTCGAAGCATTTATGGCACGTGGCTAAACAATAGCATTGTTGGACCGATGGGTCCTTAAGATAAGACCCGTTCTACAAAAATTATTACAAGTATATATGGAACGCATGCGTTTGACGCATAAGACAAACGAGTGCCTTAATGTTGTATGTAGCTAAAATATGGTGATATCTCTTCGTAAGTAACAATTAAAACATAGATGGCACTTACAAAAATAATATTTAAATAAATTTACTTCGTATTATGGGGAGACCTGAGTAAATTAAACCAAGCTTCCTTCTGGTCGCCGATGTGGCAAACATTACAGAAAACCACTTTACCGCGGTCTCCCCTCCACGCTAACCGATCGATTATTGGTTTTCCTATACCCTCACCATGAGTTTGCAATGTTTGCATTACCGTACTCGCTAGCGACTGCGTAAACGATTTAGTATGGCCAAAAGTACAGCGCCTCTGGCGGTTACGCAATAGAACTAAGAATCGCCGTACTAAATCGTTTACGAAATCGGTACGGTAATGCAAACATTGCAAACTCATGGGTACTAGGACTACTGGGCAATCGCAATAGTAGAAATGACGGCAGCAATGAGATATCGTTAGTTGCTCAAAAAATGTCAAAACATATTTTTCATCGCGCAAACTCGGTATACGAAATCCGTCTCGGTAGACGCGATAAATATTTATGAATATATATGTCGGTGGGAATTTCATAACTGACAAGTGTATGTTAATATAAGACATTATTAGTCAATGTCAATGGTATGCCTGTATTCCGAGTTTTCCGAAGGAAAAACATTATACAAAAATCTGCAGGTTGTTTAATTTACGAAGACACGATTTCAATGCGATTTTTCAGAATGTATTGTCACCACTGTAAAGCATTCTTTTTTTAATATTAAAAATGGGATTGCTCTTGGCCACCATCTAGCCAGGGTGCAAGGATGAGGCCGACGGTGAAGCGAGCTCACCCAGAAGATGTCTATTCATCCCTTACTTTTAAATACGTAAGTGTGAAAGGGTCAAATGCTTTATTTTGGACGTGAACGACACAATCTCATAATGGAGATTTTGGATAGTATGTGTAATTGTGTAGTTGACGAAATATAAGCTGCACCGACTCCTCGAACAACTTGTATGGCAAATCGGTGCAGCTTATAACCAAACCAACCATACCACCAACCACCACCAACCATACTTAATAGTTGACAAAACCTGTTTGACTTTTTTCGCCACAGTGCCGGGACACATAAATGCATTCTAAAAAACCTTGTTTACCCCTAATTCATAATCCTTCATCAAACCTATTTTATTTCTTCTTCTTCTTTAAAAAAGGCTTTCCATCAAATTTATGATGATTTCGCCAATCAATACATGTTCAAAGACGTTGTTCGGTAACGACGCCATGACAGTAGGCAACTGGTTTTGTTCGGTAGTGGATTCGAGGCGAGGCGCCGAGACGTGTGTTCACCTTGTTACGTGCTCTTCGCGACGACGGGCTGTGTTCACCAACGCGGCGACGAGCAAAATCCCACCTGTTTTAGTTAAATTGCCGCTAAAATTCATTGGTCGTCTGTCACATTGACATTTAAGTTTGTGAAAAAGGGACAAAAAATATTTTAGCTAGCAGAGGTTTTTTTAAGTTTTATGAATAAGGGGTTAGCTTTTAAAGGTTTTATCTTGCCGCAGCTCAAAATGCAGTGACGCGATTCATGCGTGATATTTTTAACTTATTACTGTCTCCCTTTCATCACAGCGTTTACGCAGCGTATTTTGAGCTGCGGTGTGGTCGAACCAGGGGGGCGATTTTTGAGTGTCGAGCGCTCGACTTTTAACTCGAGATCTGTCAAAAAACTATGACGTTTTGACAGATGTCGAGTGAAAATTCGAGCGTTCGACACTCAAAAATTGGTCCCCCCTGTTTTTGTAATTTGTCCATAGAATGTTTCTTCGTTGATTGAACAATCGATATTCGGGTTTATGTTTGAAATACCGGTTTTAAGGTTTGTTCACGGCATTGAAGTATCGTAGCAGGTCCGTGTCGGCCTGCGTCACCCACGCGGCGTTTAGCGCGATGGTGTCCAGTGCTGCCGGTGCTCCCCTCAACTCGCCGAATAGCTCTTTGAACTGAAAAAAACATGTTGACTGTTTTAGGGTTCCGTACCCAAGGGGTAAAGCGGGACCCTATTACTAAGGCTCCGTTGTCCGTCTGTCCGTCTGTATCTCAAAAACCGTGATAGTTAGACAGTTGAAATTTTCACAGATGATGTATTTCTGTTGCCGCTATAACAACAAATACTAAAAAACAAAATAAAATGAATATTTAAGGGGGCCCCCATACAATAAACGTGATTTTTTTGCCGTTTTTAAAGATAATGGGACGGAACCCTTCGTGCACGAGTCCGACTCGCACTTGGCCGGTTTTTTGTATTGTATTCAGGGGTAGGAAATACTCTGATGGTACGATAATCCTTTCTCGTTGTCTTTTATATAGGTAGGTAGGTAGGTCCTTAGGTATACTTTAACTAAATAAATGGGTCATTTTCTATACTAGATTTTTTTTTGTGTCCGAGCTGAAAATCATATGGTAGCATGAGATAATACGTACCATTTTTTTTTTCATAAAGAATACATGTTTCCACGTTGAGGTCCACTCAAATTCACGGAGTAATTTGTTTTTAAAATACATTAAAAAATGCCTAAACGCTCAAATTAAGACTCCGTGCCCTGTCCGGCATCGACTTTTGAATCAATCAAAAAATCCTATCAAAAACTGTACATTAGAATCACTGATTTCGTGTCAAAAACTTTAACTCGATTATATTTACTATCACTGAGCACAGACACTATTCACTTCACTGTGATTAATAACTTGTGATTGATATTTAAAATTCGTCCGAGCGCGAGAGTCCAATTTTGTCGGCAAAATTCAAAGGTCCCTGCCAGCTATCGTTCGCAACTGATCAGCTTCGCGTCCTGCTTCACATGTGCTCTCAAATGTCAGCTATTATATATAAAAAATGTATATATAGCAAACCACATTAAGTTCGAGTAAACCACCTAAGTACTTCGGTTTCTGGGTGGGCGACAATTTTTTTGCTTTTGCTTGCAATTTCGGTGCCCCTTAGAAATTCAAACTCTTACATAAGTAATCATTAACATATGTCTGCATTATAAAGCACTTTGGTGTCTCTCATCATCATCATCATCATATCAGCCGAAAGACGTCCACTGCTGGACATAGGCCTCCCCCAAAGAGTGCCACAATGACCGGTCTTGCGCCACCCGCATCCAGCGGACTCCCGCGACCTTTACCAGGTCATCAGTCCACCTTGTGGGGGGTCTACCCACGCTGCGCCTTCCGGTCCGTGGTCGCCACTCGAGAACCTTTCGGCCCCAACGGCCATCGGTTCTACGTGCAATGTGCCCCGCCCACTGCCACTTAAGTTTAGCAATTCGAAAGGCTATTTCTGATGCGATCACGCAGAGAAACTCCCAGCATAGCCCTCTCCATTGCCCTCTGAGTGACTTTGAGCCTTCTTATGAGGCCCATGGTGAGCGACCACGTTTCCGTACCATATGTCATCACTGGCAACACACACTGGTCAAAGGCTCTCGTCTTGAGACACTGCGGAATATTGGACGAAAAGATATGCCGTAGCTTCCCGAACGCTGCCCAGCCGAGTCGGATTCGACGATTGACCTCTTTCTCAAAGTTGGACCTACCTAGCTGGACAGTCTGTCCTAGGTATACATAATCGTCTACAACTTCGAGCGTAAAGCGTCCGATTGTAACGGGAGTTGGTGCTACATGGGCATTTGACATGATCTTCGTCTTATCCATGTTCATCCTTAGACCAACTCGCTCGGAGGCTTTACTGAGGTCATCGAGCATTGTACTTAAATCCTCCATGGTTTCAGCCAAGACTACTATGTCATCAGCAAACCGAAGATGAGTGATATACTCGCCGTTTATGTTGATGCCTAGCCTTCTCCAGTCCAGATTCTTGAAAACATCCTCCAGTGCAGCGGAGAACAGTTTAGGAGAAATAACATCTCCTTGCCTGACTCCCCGCTGCAGCGGAACAGGCTTCGAGTTCCGGTCCTGGAGTCGGACTGACATAGTGGCGTTTTCGTACAAACACTTCAGTACTTCGATATAGCGGTAGTCTACTTGGCACCGCTGTAGAGATTGTAGTACCGCCCAGGTTTCGATCGAATCGAAGGCTTTCTCATAGTCCACAAACGCTAAACAGAGGGGCAGGTTGTACTCTTCAGTCTTCTGGTACTAAAGCCTCTTCGGAAACCGGCTTGTTCAGGAGGCTGGAAGTCATCTAGCCTGCGTGCGAGACGGTTCGTAATGACTCTTGAAAACAGCTTGTAGACATGGCTCAAAAGCGTTGGTGTCTCTATATAAACGATAACTTAAAATATTATTAACATGCGATTTGATTTTTTATGATTTTTATATATCGATTTCCGATTCCCGTGTCCTAATTCCCATAGCTTGTTTACCCAAAACAGCTGATTTCGGGGCACGGGAATTGGGAAGGGTCACTAAACCGCGTTTAATAACAATAATTATGGATGAAATGCATAAATAAATATAATGTGTACTAAGGTATATCGATTAGAGTTATAGTTTATGCGTTTATTTAAAAAAACAGGCCAACTGCTACAATTACACTTAACTTCTTAAATATTTGAAATGAGTCAATAAACAAAGTAAATAAACATTATGTACATAAAATCATGTAGGTATATATCGATACATACGCATTTTATGTACAACGACGGTGGCAAACAAGTAAGCGGACAGCTCAAATTTTATAAAAGGTCAGCAACGCGCCCGTGACTTTTTCGGAGTTGCGAGCGTCTATATGTGCATCTGCATTTAGTGATAGTTTTAAATATTAATACGTGTATGATTTTCTGCAAAGAAGTTGCTATGTGATTGTATAAAGAGAGATTTAACTTAAAATATAGATTTGTGGTTTATATAAATTTACTCGGTTGAAACTTGAACCCATGATTGGTAAAATTAGGCTAAATAACTTCGATACAATTGAACTTTATAATTCTTGATAAATTAGATGGTACGTAAATAATAATTTTAATACAATTATTTCTAAGAAAAGGCAATTCCCATGGACAGATAAATTCCCGTGCCCAGGTCAAATTTTCAAATTGTAATAACTTCCGTAATTTTATAAGTATAAGTACCCCGTAAGAAAATTTGTGTTTATTAATTTTTTTATCAAATTATCAGCATACCATTTTCTATGTATTATTGGTATTTCAAAATTCCATGGGAATTAGACAAAAATGCCCGTTTGGTGAAATTCACTCAAATACATTCTTATACCGATTCAAAATGAGGTACGTTTGGCCGTCAGTCGGTACGGTATCGGTACTCACTCGGTAATAGTCGTGCGGCTGGTGCAGACAGCGCGCCGCGGCCTGTAGCGCGGCCGGCGGCGGTGCCTGCGCGGCGCGCAGCACGCGCCACGTGCCCGCCGCGCCGCGCCATCTAGCGGGAAAGAAGCACAACGTTCAATAGGTATGCTAACACATCAAAAATTCACGAATAGCACTGAAAAACAAAAATGTGTCTCCCAAAACATGTTGCCGACTAGGGTCAGATCTATATAATAAACTACCCGACAAAATTAAAAATGTACAAAGTGATGTGACTTTTATAAATAATTTAAAAAGATAGCTACCGGCAAATGGCCAGGAAGTGGGATTTTCCGCGCGCGGAGCGTGCGGTTATTGCCACTTTATGGCTAGGTGTGACATAATAGTACATTACTTAACAAGGGCGGTAAACCAAAGACTGTCTCAGATCGCAGGTATTTGACGCCCAAGCCGATGGCAAGGGCGATGAATATGCGATCTGAGGCTTTCTTTATTACCGCCCGTGTTAAGTACAAAATTTTATGTCACACCTGGCCATAAAGCGGCCATTATTACATTTCCTGCGATCTGAGACAGTCTTTGGTTTACCGCATAAGTGCGTAAGCGTTAGTGCGTTTAACAGCATATGTGCGTAAAGTGAAGGCACACAGACCTGCAAGCGGCCGCACAAAGCGCCGTGATCCACTGCTTCCACTCCCGACTCCGCTGCGCCTCCGTCGACAGCGCCGTGAACGCGAATCTGAAATTGGATGGGTGACCGCTTTGAGTGGTTAGGTTACTAACTGAGCGCTCCCGTGCTTTGGAAGGCACGTTAAGCCGTTGCTGTCTATGGCAGCAGTCGTTAAGCCAAGTTGGAGGCCTTCGGGCGGCTTGAAAACTTCTAACAGTCAAGTTGCCCACTTACTTGACAAAACCTAATTCCAATAAGGTCTAGTTTCCCCTCGGGGTTGGAAGGTCAGATGACAGTCACTTTCGTAAAAACTAGTGCCTACGCCACTATCTTGGGATTAGGTAGCGGACCCCAGGCATCCTTTAGGATGCAACTGTACTGGAATAACGCTAGGAGGATGATGAGTTCTCTCTAACATGGGTCGTCAACATTATGATTCTCAACCTGTAATCGCCCACTGCTGAGTATAAGCCTATCTTCGAGTATACCACTCATTCCGGTTACGTATACCCAAAGAAACCCAGCACGCCTGCCAGCCTGGTACGTAGAGTTACCTGTAGAACAGCCAGTCGTCTGTGGGCGCGCCGAGAGCGGCCAGCAGCGCGCGGTGGCTGTGCAGAGGGCGCGCCAGCACGCCTGCCAGCCTGGTACGTAGAGTTACCTGTAGAACAGCCAGTCGTCTGTGGGCGCGCCGAGAGCGGCCAGCAGCGCGCGGTGGCTGTGCAGAGGGCGCGCCAGCACGCCTGCCAGCCGTACGTAGAGTTACCTGTAGAACAGCCAGTCGTCTGTGGGCGCGCCGAGAGCGGCCAGCAGCGCGCGGTGGCTGTGCAGAGGGCGCGCCAGCACGCCTGCCAGCCTGGTACGTAGAGTTACCTGTAGAACAGCCAGTCGTCTGTGGGCGCGCCGAGAGCGGCCAGCAGCGCGCGGTGGCTGTGCAGAGGGCGCGCCAGCACGCCTGCCAGCCTGGTACGTAGAGTTACCTGTAGAACAGCCAGTCGTCTGTGGGCGCGCCGAGAGCGGCCAGCAGCGCGCGGTGGCTGTGCAGACGGCGCGCCAGCACGCCTGCCAGCCTGGTACGTAGAGTTACCTGTAGAACAGCCAGTCGTCTGTGGGCGCGCCGAGAGCGGCCAGCAGCGCGCGGTGGCTGTGCAGAGGGCGCGCCAGCACGCCTGCCAGCCGTACGTAGAGTTACCTGTAGAACAGCCAGTCGTCTGTGGGCGCGCCGAGAGCGGCCAGCAGCGCGCGGTGGCTGTGCAGAGGGCGCGCCAGCACGCCTGCCAGCCTGGTACGTAGAGTTACCTGTAGAACAGCCAGTCGTCTGTGGGCGCGCCGAGAGCGGCCAGCAGCGCGCGGTGGCTGTGCAGAGGGCGCGCCAGCACGCCTGCCAGCCGTACGTAGAGTTACCTGTAGAACAGCCAGTCGTCTGTGGGCGCGCCGAGAGCGGCCAGCAGCGCGCGGTGGCTGTGCAGAGGGCGCGCCAGCACGCCTGCCAGCCTGGTACGTAGAGTTACCTGTAGAACAGCCAGTCGTCTGTGGGCGCGCCGAGAGCGGCCAGCAGCGCGCGGTGGCTGTGCAGAGGGCGCGCCAGCACGCCTGCCAGCCTGGTACGTAGAGTTACCTGTAGAACAGCCAGTCGTCTGTGGGCGCGCCGAGAGCGGCCAGCAGCGCGCGGTGGCTGTGCAGACGGCGCGCCAGCACGCCTGCCAGCCTGGTACGTAGAGTTACCTGTAGAACAGCCAGTCGTCTGTGGGCGCGCCGAGAGCGGCCAGCAGCGCGCGGTGGCTGTGCAGAGGGCGCGCCAGCACGCCTGCCAGCCGTACGTAGAGTTACCTGTAGAACAGCCAGTCGTCTGTGGGCGCGCCGAGAGCGGCCAGCAGCGCGCGGTGGCTGTGCAGAGGGCGCGCCAGCACGCCTGCCAGCCTGGTACGTAGAGTTACCTGTAGAACAGCCAGTCGTCTGTGGGCGCGCCGAGAGCGGCCAGCAGCGCGCGGTGGCTGTGCAGAGGGCGCGCCAGCACGCCTGCCAGCCGTACGTAGAGTTACCTGTAGAACAGCCAGTCGTCTGTGGGCGCGCCGAGAGCGGCCAGCAGCGCGCGGTGGCTGTGCAGAGGGCGCGCCAGCACGCCTGCCAGCCTGGTACGTAGAGTTACCTGTAGAACAGCCAGTCGTCTGTGGGCGCGCCGAGAGCGGCCAGCAGCGCGCGGTGGCTGTGCAGAGGGCGCGCCAGCACGCCTGCCAGCCTGGTACGTAGAGTTACCTGTAGAACAGCCAGTCGTCTGTGGGCGCGCCGAGAGCGGCCAGCAGCGCGCGGTGGCTGTGCAGACGGCGCGCCAGCACGCCTGCCAGCCTGGTACGTAGAGTTACCTGTAGAACAGCCAGTCGTCTGTGGGCGCGCCGAGAGCGGCCAGCAGCGCGCGGTGGCTGTGCAGAGGGCGCGCCAGCACGCCTGCCAGCCGTACGTAGAGTTACCTGTAGAACAGCCAGTCGTCTGTGGGCGCGCCGAGAGCGGCCAGCAGCGCGCGGTGGCTGTGCAGAGGGCGCGCCAGCACGCCTGCCAGCCTGGTACGTAGAGTTACCTGTAGAACAGCCAGTCGTCTGTGGGCGCGCCGAGAGCGGCCAGCAGCGCGCGGTGGCTGTGCAGAGGGCGCGCCAGCACGCCTGCCAGCCTGGTACGTAGAGTTACCTGTAGAACAGCCAGTCGTCTGTGGGCGCGCCGAGAGCGGCCAGCAGCGCGCGGTGGCTGTGCAGAGGGCGCGCCAGCACGCCTGCCAGCCGTACGTAGAGTTACCTGTAGAACAGCCAGTCGTCTGTGGGCGCGCCGAGAGCGGCCAGCAGCGCGCGGTGGCTGTGCAGAGGGCGCGCCAGCACGCCTGCCAGCCTGGTACGTAGAGTTACCTGTAGAACAGCCAGTCGTCTGTGGGCGCGCCGAGAGCGGCCAGCAGCGCGCGGTGGCTGTGCAGAGGGCGCGCCAGCACGCCTGCCAGCCGTACGTAGAGTTACCTGTAGAACAGCCAGTCGTCTGTGGGCGCGCCGAGAGCGGCCAGCAGCGCGCGGTGGCTGTGCAGAGGGCGCGCCAGCACGCCTGCCAGCCTGGTACGTAGAGTTACCTGTAGAACAGCCAGTCGTCTGTGGGCGCGCCGAGAGCGGCCAGCAGCGCGCGGTGGCTGTGCAGACGGCGCGCCAGCACGCCTGCCAGCCTGGTACGTAGAGTTACCTGTAGAACAGCCAGTCGTCTGTGGGCGCGCCGAGAGCGGCCAGCAGCGCGCGGTGGCTGTGCAGAGGGCGCGCCAGCACGCCTGCCAGCCGTACGTAGAGTTACCTGTAGAACAGCCAGTCGTCTGTGGGCGCGCCGAGAGCGGCCAGCAGCGCGCGGTGGCTGTGCAGAGGGCGCGCCAGCACGCCTGCCAGCCGTACGTAGAGTTACCTGTAGAACAGCCAGTCGTCTGTGGGCGCGCCGAGAGCGGCCAGCAGCGCGCGGTGGCTGTGCAGAGGGCGCGCCAGCACGCCTGCCAGCCTGGTACGTAGAGTTACCTGTAGAACAGCCAGTCGTCTGTGGGCGCGCCGAGAGCGGCCAGCAGCGCGCGGTGGCTGTGCAGACGGCGCGCCAGCACGCCTGCCAGCCTGGTACGTAGAGTTACCTGTAGAACAGCCAGTCGTCTGTGGGCGCGCCGAGAGCGGCCAGCAGCGCGCGGTGGCTGTGCAGAGGGCGCGCCAGCACGCCTGCCAGCCGTACGTAGAGTTACCTGTAGAACAGCCAGTCGTCTGTGGGCGCGCCGAGAGCGGCCAGCAGCGCGCGGTGGCTGTGCAGAGGGCGCGCCAGCACGCCTGCCAGCCTGGTACGTAGAGTTACCTGTAGAACAGCCAGTCGTCTGTGGGCGCGCCGAGAGCGGCCAGCAGCGCGCGGTGGCTGTGCAGACGGCGCGCCAGCACGCCTGCCAGCCTGGTACGTAGAGTTACCTGTAGAACAGCCAGTCGTCTGTGGGCGCGCCGAGAGCGGCCAGCAGCGCGCGGTGGCTGTGCAGAGGGCGCGCCAGCACGCCTGCCAGCCTGGTACGTAGAGTTACCTGTAGAACAGCCAGTCGTCTGTGGGCGCGCCGAGAGCGGCCAGCAGCGCGCGGTGGCTGTGCAGACGGCGCGCCAGCACGCCTGCCAGCCTGGTACGTAGAGTTACCTGTAGAACAGCCAGTCGTCTGTGGGCGCGCCGAGAGCGTCCAGCAGCGCGCGGTGGCTGTGCAGAGGGCGCGCCAGCACGCCTGCCAGCCGTACGTAGAGTTACCTGTAGAACAGCCAGTCGTCTGTGGGCGCGCCGAGAGCGGCCAGCAGCGCGCGGTGGCTGTGCAGACGGCGCGCCAGCACGCCTGCCAGCCTGGTACGTAGAGTTACCTGTAGAACAGCCAGTCGTCTGTGGGCGCGCCGAGAGCGGCCAGCAGCGCGCGGTGGCTGTGCAGAGGGCGCGCCAGCACGCCTGCCAGCCGTACGTAGAGTTACCTGTAGAACAGCCAGTCGTCTGTGGGCGCGCCGAGAGCGGCCAGCAGCGCGCGGTGGCTGTGCAGAGGGCGCGCCAGCACGCCTGCCAGCCTGGTACGTAGAGTTACCTGTAGAACAGCCAGTCGTCTGTGGGCGCGCCGAGAGCGGCCAGCAGCGCGCGGTGGCTGTGCAGAGGGCGCGCCAGCACGCCTGCCAGCCTGGTACGTAGAGTTACCTGTAGAACAGCCAGTCGTCTGTGGGCGCGCCGAGAGCGGCCAGCAGCTCGCGGTGGCTGTGCAGAGGGCGCGCCAGCACGCCTGCCAGCCGTACGTAGAGTTACCTGTAGAACAGCCAGTCGTCTGTGGGCGCGCCGAGAGCGGCCAGCAGCGCGCGGTGGCTGTGCAGAGGGCGCGCCAGCACGCCTGCCAGCCGTACGTAGAGTTACCTGTAGAACAGCCAGTCGTCTGTGGGCGCGCCGAGAGCGGCCAGCAGCGCGCGGTGGCTGTGCAGAGGGCGCGCCAGCACGCCTGCCAGCCTGGTACGTAGAGTTACCTGTAGAACAGCCAGTCGTCTGTGGGCGCGCCGAGAGCGGCCAGCAGCGCGCGGTGGCTGTGCAGAGGGCGCGCCAGCACGCCTGCCAGCCGTACGTAGAGTTACCTGTAGAACAGCCAGTCGTCTGTGGGCGCGCCGAGAGCGGCCAGCAGCGCGCGGTGGCTGTGCAGAGGGCGCGCCAGCACGCCTGCCAGCCTGGTACGTAGAGTTACCTGTAGAACAGCCAGTCGTCTGTGGGCGCGCCGAGAGCGGCCAGCAGCGCGCGGTGGCTGTGCAGAGGGCGCGCCAGCACGCCTGCCAGCCGTACGTAGAGTTACCTGTAGAACAGCCAGTCGTCTGTGGGCGCGCCGAGAGCGGCCAGCAGCGCGCGGTGGCTGTGCAGAGGGCGCGCCAGCACGCCTGCCAGCCGTACGTAGAGTTACCTGTAGAACAGCCAGTCGTCTGTGGGCGCGCCGAGAGCGGCCAGCAGCGCGCGGTGGCTGTGCAGAGGGCGCACCAGCACGCCTGCCAGCCGTACGTAGAGTTACCTGTAGAACAGCCAGTCGTCTGTGGGCGCGCCGAGAGCGGCCAGCAGCGCGCGGTGGCTGTGCAGAGGGCGCGCCAGCACGCCTGCCAGCCGTACGTAGAGTTACCTGTAGAACAGCCAGTCGTCTGTGGGCGCGCCGAGAGCGGCCAGCAGCGCGCGGTGGCTGTGCAGAGGGCGCGCCAGCACGCCTGCCAGCCGTACGTAGAGTTACCTGTAGAACAGCCAGTCGTCTGTGGGCGCGCCGAGAGCGGCCAGCAGCGCGCGGTGGCTGTGCAGAGGGCGCGCCAGCACGCCTGCCAGCCGTACGTAGAGTTACCTGTAGAACAGCCAGTCGTCTGTGGGCGCGCCGAGAGCGGCCAGCAGCGCGCGGTGGCTGTGCAGAGGGCGCGCCAGCACGCCTGCCAGCCTGGTACGTAGAGTTACCTGTAGAACAGCCAGTCGTCTGTGGGCGCGCCGAGAGCGGCCAGCAGCGCGCGGTGGCTGTGCAGACGGCGCGCCAGCACGCCTGCCAGCCTGGTACGTAGAGTTACCTGTAGAACAGCCAGTCGTCTGTGGGCGCGCCGAGAGCGGCCAGCAGCGCGCGGTGGCTGTGCAGAGGGCGCGCCAGCACGCCTGCCAGCCGTACGTAGAGTTACCTGTAGAACAGCCAGTCGTCTGTGGGCGCGCCGAGAGCGGCCAGCAGCGCGCGGTGGCTGTGCAGAGGGCGCGCCAGCACGCCTGCCAGCCTGGTACGTAGAGTTACCTGTAGAACAGCCAGTCGTCTGTGGGCGCGCCGAGAGCGGCCAGCAGCGCGCGGTGGCTGTGCAGACGGCGCGCCAGCACGCCTGCCAGCCTGGTACGTAGAGTTACCTGTAGAACAGCCAGTCGTCTGTGGGCGCGCCGAGAGCGGCCAGCAGCGCGCGGTGGCTGTGCAGAGGGCGCGCCAGCACGCCTGCCAGCCGTACGTAGAGTTACCTGTAGAACAGCCAGTCGTCTGTGGGCGCGCCGAGAGCGGCCAGCAGCGCGCGGTGGCTGTGCAGAGGGCGCGCCAGCACGCCTGCCAGCCGTACGTAGAGTTACCTGTAGAACAGCCAGTCGTCTGTGGGCGCGCCGAGAGCGGCCAGCAGCGCGCGGTGGCTGTGCAGAGGGCGCGCCAGCACGCCTGCCAGCCGTACGTAGAGTTACCTGTAGAACAGCCAGTCGTCTGTGGGCGCGCCGAGAGCGGCCAGCAGCGCGCGGTGGCTGTGCAGAGGGCGCGCCAGCACGCCTGCCAGCCGTACGTAGAGTTACCTGTAGAACAGCCAGTCGTCTGTGGGCGCGCCGAGAGCGGCCAGCAGCGCGCGGTGGCTGTGCAGAGGGCGCGGCGCCGCGTACGAGGCCGTGAGCGCGCGCCAGCACGCCTGCCAGCCCGGTACGCCGTACGTACGAACGCCCGCTGTGAACGCCGCCTACACAGAACAATACTAGTAGTTTATGTCACACCTGGCCATAAAGTGGCAATTACCGCACGCTCCGCGCGCGGGAAATCCCACTTCCTAGCCAGGGGGGACATACAATTTTGAACTTAACACGGGCAGTAATAAAGAAAGCCTCAGATCGCAGGTATTTGACGCCCGAGCCAAAGAAGATATATACTAACGTAACAAGAAGCGACACCGAAGCATGTGTACTATAAACCCGTCTCGCGGGTATGTGTGCGTGTCCGGACGTGAGCGGGGGCGCGCGATGGTGGCGCGGTGTGTGGAAATCACTCCTCGGACGGGCAAAGTATAGAATCGTAGCGTTCCAAGGTCACCGACACTCGGTTCACACCGATAGACCCATGTCGCGCCTTTGCCCGAGCCGAAGTTGTTTTACCGCCCTTGTTAAGTAATGTACTATTATGCAACTGGTACATAATGAGAGGCTAATTTTGTACAGTTGCATACATTACTTTTCACTTCTCATGCTCGAAAAATGGGTCATATTAGACTTGTGAAGCGGGGTTAAAGTAGTACATTTAAGCCCTAGTGAAAATATGTATAAATATTTATGATTTTGACCAATCAAAATACCTCACCTATTAAATCTACCAATCACAGAACAGTAATTTGACAGATAAAAAACATTTGGTAAAAATATCAACCAGTAGCATACAGCTGTACTAAAATCGACCAATCAGGAAACACGTTTTTCAGTTCTATAAAGATTAAGCGGTGTCTGTGGCCAAAGCAATTGCGCCTCTTAAAAGAAAAAAAAGCGCATGTTGCATCTCTTTGTTTAATATAGCAAAAGAAAGGGAGGCGAATACGCAAAGCGAATACGCAGAGCGAGGCATGGTCCTGGCCTTAGAAAAAAAATATGCTGTCAAAGTAGACATACGCCCGCCAGGAGATAAATTATTAATTTAATGTGGATAATTAGTGTTTATGTCATAAAGTAACTTACTTATATACTGAGATAGAGTCATCAGCTTCTTTATGTACCATCGCCATCTAGTACGCGATTTACTAAATATAAGAATCATTTGCCACACACGCACACATACGGTACGTACACACATATACACAAACACATACATAACACACTCACACATAGCTATCATTTTGGGTTTTGTATTTTCAGTACTAATAACTTTATTAAAACACTGGATTTACGTATATGGTTCAAGAATTTATTTCTACAAAAGAACACAATTCACGTAAACTAGAGGATAATAATAATACCGCAAAACACCACTCAAAACTTCAAACCATCTTCAAACAGTTTTCTGTCATGTCACTGCAAACTGTTCAATTTCTATTTCCATTATTCACTTGCGCACTTGCGGAAGTCTCCGTATTTCTAATTACTCTTTAAAAAACCAATAAGTATTTAAAATCCGCACACGAGAAGCTTCATTTTCACATTTTTCATATAATAACAAAACTGACAAGACACGACAGTCAACAACAGCGTAACCCTAGGTTACAATTATAAATTGAAATCGCTGCCATCTATAATCGGAGGAAAGAACTATTTTGACAAGTGTTTTTTCCATATAAACGTGAATGTTCAAAGTGATAATGCCCTGGTTTATGTGTTTTCTCGCAATCGAAGTGAAAAGTAGAGTGTATAACTCGGGCCTAAAAGCCATATTACCACTCGAACAATTTTCCCTCACTACGTTCGGGAAAATAACCATCTCGTGGTGATATGGCTTATTTTAGACCCTTGTCAAACAATCTACTAATATACACACATATTACAAATACTATAAGATGGGTTCAGAAGCCGAAGACAAATAGAAACTTGTCAAACTGTCTATAGAATATACGATTACTGACGGTTCTGGTCCAACTCAGCCTAAAAGCGGCATACACCGACTACTTTACATTACAGGCAGACAGTGTGGAGACGGATCTGCGGCAGCTTCAGGTCGAAGACTGGCAGGAGATTCGCAGGATCGGGAAAGGTGGCGTGCTCTCGTTTTGGAAGCCAAGATCCACTTTGGGTCGCTGTGCCGTTAATTTGTTGTCCTCACCTCTTGGTATATCTCCGGGATGGTCTGATTGGTTTTCCGCCATTCGTCGAACAGCCGCACCGCTTGTTTGGTCACTCTCTCGTTCTCCCACTCCACGCCGGCCGTGAGTAACGCACCGCTTAGCCAGCTGCAATGGAAGTAAAGATAACAAGTGAGAAAACAGCCACGATTAAAGGGCGATCCAGACGATCACCGACACGACGGAGCGACCTTGGTCCACAAAGCTCGGTTTTGAAAGGAAATCTTGCTGGAAACGACTGTCTATACGGCCCGTGCGGACCAAGGTCGACATGTCGAAAGGGCTTTAAATCCATCAAGCCGTTTAAGAGGAGGGGTAGGGCAAGATCTATGCATACAAACTTTGTGCTGGATTTTCTTCGTTTGTGTTTGCATTAAAGTTATGATTTTTTAATCAGCATGCTGATTTTTCTGTTAGCTATTTCGTGATGTAATTTTTTTTTCATTGATATTATTTTTAATTTTCTTAATTTTTAATTTTTTTGAAATATTTGAAAATTTCCGCATCACTTTCTTCGCATATCTAATATTTACATCCAAAAAAAATATTACATTCGTTAGTGCCAAAACCGACGAATAAAACGTGCACAGAGTTTGTATGGAGAATGCCTTGCCCTTCATTGAATAGCAAAGAAAAACATTATGCTCCTTCTGCAATCGGGTAAATAACATACCACAGTCGGTGGTAAGAGAAAAATACCCGGAATACCCCTGTTAAAAGATTCTGTAGCAGAAATTTTCCATACAAAAAGCGGCAACGTTTTCCACCCCCTAATCCTGAACCGATTTGCATGATTTTTGGAAATGTTGTGGAAATTTTCAAATACTAGGTTTATACATTTTGATTGTTTTGGAAATATTGCTTACAATTGAAAATATAGACCCTTGAAGATTCGTTTTTCTGACTCGAAAAGTTCCTCCTGGTTTTTGCTATTATTTAATAAATGAGAAACAATAATCAAACAAACAAGGAATCGATCAAGGCCAAGATTGTCTCTTTTGGGGTCGGGGAAGAGGGGACAGTATTGAGAATTCTTTAATGATTTGAAAAGGTGCAGTAGTGAAGCTGAAGGGGGGGGGGATATTATGTATCTATATTATGTATGTATATATTTATTTCTTTGTGTAGGTCTATGTAAATATATTTTGTATGTATAGTAAATTTTCCAGTCGGTTTTTTTTTTTAATTTAGTTGCACCGCCTACAATCATTCTGCTCAATAAAGATTAAATAAATAAATAAATAAGGGCGAACCCCCTTTCCGCCCCTGATTGCCCAAGGCCCAAGCTTCGCCCATCTATTAGGGTTCCGTAGCCAAAGTTTTGAATACGGAACCCTTATAGTTTCGTCATGTCCGTCCGTCTAAGTTACGATCACATACTCAAATCAAGAGATATTCGACTTAGAAGACGTGAGTGACCCATTTATTTTTATCAATATGCCTGAGTCTCACGGCAGTTTTATATTTAAAATATCAACTAATCCACTTACAGTTGATCTTCATTGAGTGTCTCCATCTCCTGACTGGTGTATATGACCACTGTCTCCGGATGTAGCGTCCCCAGCAGCTTGGCTAGCGGTGGTCCTGAGGATGTGAGCCGCAGCAGTTCACGCCACCAGGACAGATGGTTGAGAACCACGCGCCATGGCGCCCAGTGGGTCTCTGTGCTAAGTCGAGCTGTGGAATGAAGTGAAATGAGATTGTTGAATGAAGTGAAATGAGATTGTTGAATTTAAACTTTGTGAAGCTGTCTTGATATCGCGCGTCAAACTATCGATATTTTATACAAAGATGGCCTATAGTATACAGGGTGGAAAAAATTTATGGACCTTGAAGGTGCAAAAAATCTATGGACCTACTAAAATTTTCCAACATTTTCTAAGAATTTGTGTAATAAATATTAAATTTTATGGATATCTTGTACGATAGACAAGTGTGAAACCTAAAGTTTCTTTGAGAACTTTTATCTTTAACGTTGACTAGTCGATACGACAAGTGAAATAAAAAAGCGAGTGTTTATTTTTTGATATTTTAGCTGGTTTGAGTCCCTGGGTGAGGCAAGCGGATTTTATAAAATTTTAGAATGCAGTTTTGTTACTTTATAAAAATGAAAGAATGTTTCCTTTAAAAGCAAAATGAACTATTTTAAAAATTTGAGGTAAGTTCCTTCCAGGGAACATAGATTTTTTCCACCCTGTATAGTACATATTATACAGTGTCTAGACGTGCGCATTAAATTACAGTGATAAAGCCACACGTGACATCGATTTGTGTGAATTTTGTGCTTATTGCTTGCGGCACAAGACACATTTTGGAACAAACAGTGATTATTGTGTTATACAGTTTGTAGTGCTCTCTGTTACCTGTGGAGCCTTTTTTTTTCAAAGACATGGAAAATATAAAGGAACTATTTGTGAAATAATACATTATTATCGAGGAGTTTTAAACGGACGATAATGGGAGTTCGTTCGATTAATACAAAGCTTGCAATTGGCTTTCCAGCCGAAGCTAATAAGTATAGTGCTCTCCGCCGTTTACTTATTTTAAACAAAATTGCAAGTGTTTCTCTACCAAAAACCGGAAGTTGTTTCAGTCACTAACGAAAACGTCGCGTTTCCAAGAGAATACTAAATTATTTTGACATTTGAATAGGGATGACGACACTATAAAAGAAAATCAATAAATCCAAATTTTCTACATAAAGGCTCAAATTCTCAATCAAATAGCGAAAAAAGTAATTCAAATAAATAAATAATTACGTAATTATAAGTCTTCAAAGTTTTAAGAGTGGTTATGTTTTGTCCCTTTTCCGCAAAACGCACCTTTGTATTGAACGATCGTCATTTATTATGGCGCTACTTAAACGTGACGTCACGGCTAGGTAGCACTTTCTCTCTCTAACTACGAACATTCTAACCGTTGTAACTTCGTTATTTTTGAGATATTTGAATAGGATTTTCACTATTTCGCATAGTTTTATGTCTTCTTTCTATTGAAGTATTAAAATTTTTCGAGTCGACATCCCTATTGGCTGTATACGACTTGTGCTCTTTTTATATTAAGCTTACGATACTATAAAGCAGCCTGCGGTGGTAGCCGCGGTGGCGGTAATTTCTACACTATGATAATCCTAAAAATCATTCATACATTCGCGGCCTTGATCGTCATAGTGTACAGTATGTACAACTGGTCGCCACCGCAGGCCGCTGTAGTGTGAGGTACGCTTTAAAATACCTACTATTTTATAATACTACTTTTGAATGAAGATGGAATTAATAAGATTTTTTTTTTTTTTTTTTATCTGACCTTAAACCATATAATTTACCTTCCAATATGTAGCAAGTATCTTCCACTTTTTCGGCAATTTTTGGTAAGATAGTAGTTACCTGCGGCAGCTATGGCGCGCGAGGCAGGCAAGCGTCGCGCTCGGCTCAGCACGAAGGCGTCGTCCAGCAAGAGCGCGCGTTCGGCGGGGGCGCCGCCCGCGTACAGCGCCGCCGCGCGGCCCGCCGCCGCCTCCGCCGTCTGTGGGCACGTGACTAATTAAACTAAGGCACAAACTGGTGTGGCCTGCGGTGGCGGCAGACCGCATGCTCACTTTAAGGCTTGGTCACCCAGCGTTACGCGCGACGCTCGCGCTGCGCGCCGGAACGTATGCTAACAGGTTAGCTTAGCGACGCCACACAGGCTGCGCGACGCGAGCGAGACGGTTTCATACATGCCGGCGCGCAGCGCAGCGTCCCGCTTGCGACGCAAGCGGTGTGACCAAGCCTTTTAGGCGTGCCACACACTGCAGCGGCCTGTGGTGGCGGTCAGTTGTATACTATGGCTATCCTAACGTTCATTCAGACACACGCGGCCTTGATTGTCATACTGTCAACTGGCCGCCACCGCCACAGGCCGATCCACTGTGTGGTACGCTATACAAGCCACAGGCCACGCCGCGGTTTGTGGCCGGGTTAACACATTCGGCGCTAGCAAGACATTTTAATGTTATTTGATTTGGCACAGCATGATTCTATACCTGTGAATTGAATTAGTTTCAATCATTGGAGCGCTCGTGACCCAGCGGCGCCTTCGGTATGTGAGATTAAGCAACATGGGCAGCGGCACAGAATAAGTAATAAATAGTACTACATACAGAAGCCTCACTGTTAACAAATCCGCGCGAGGCAAGCCCAACGTGCCTACGCGTGGCCATCTCCTTCTATCGCACGCGCATCACTCGCTACATCACTTTCTATCGCATTGAAAATCACCCGACGGGGGACCTTTGAGCGGCGCGATGACGTCACGCGAGTGAGTCGCCCCTGGCAGCGGTCAGTAGGTACTTGGATGAATGACCACTTTGAGGGGTTACTAACTGAGCGCCCCCATGCTTTGGAAGACACGTCAAGCCGATGGTCTCGGCTGCTGTCCATGGCAGCAGTCGTTAAGCCAAGTAAGAAGCCTTCGGGTGGCTTGAGAACTTCAAACAGTCAAGTTGCCCACTCACTTCACTTGAAAGTACCCACCGCTACCCTACACGTGACCCCTGGGTGGTTCTAAAAGTGCAACAAAAACTGGCAACCGTAATGTCTTCTCGAAGATCTCACGGCTCTAAATAATTGCCATACGATAAATAAATTAGTTTATCTACACCCATATAATACTTAAATCCTCTTTAATAAGTTCAAAAACCCCGATAAGACCTCGCTTGATAATATACTGTGCAGGAAGCTTCTCGCGGTTGCGCGCGACCCCTATAAGAACACCAAATATAATGCTCTTATGAGATCACGTACAACCTTAAACCACGCGCGGACCGGCCTGTCGAGGCAAACATGGCGCACACCGGCGAGACGTGCCCACACGAAACACATGAAAGAGGATTTCATATATGGATGTAGATAAAGTAGTGTATGCAACTGTACATAATTAGGCATTATTGTACCAGTTGCACAAACTACTAAAACATTGTAATCCTTGAGTTGAACCTCACCTCTCCCGCGGAAGGGTTCTGCGGCGCGACCCGGTACAGCCCCCGGGCGCCCACATTGTACCGCACCCATTTGTGCTTGCCCAAATCTGGCACCAACACTGCAACAAACAGACAATAGGCATGATGACTCAAAAAAATTATTACTTCAATAGAAAGAAGACATAAAACTATGCCAAATAGTGAAAATCCTATTCAAATATCTCAAAAAATAACGAAGCAACAACGGTTAGAATGTTCGTAGTTAGAGAGAGAAAGTGCTACTCGACCGTGACGTCACCTTTGAGTAGCGCCATAGTAAATGACAATCGTTCAATACAAAGGTGCGTTTTGCGGAAAAGCGACAGAAAATACCCACTTTTAAAACTTTGAAGACTTATAATTACGTAATTATTTATTTTTTTGAATTACTTTTTTTGCCATTTGATTGAGAATTTGAGTCATTATGTAGAAAATTTGGATTTATTGATTTTCTTTTATAGTGTCATCATCCCTATTTAAACTATAACTTTATTTTACTAAACGGTTAAAACTCACTTATTACTTGTGTGTTTATGTGAGGTGTGCAATAAAGAGTATTTGTTGTTGTTGTTGTTGTTGTTGTTGTTATTAATTGTCACTTCGGGCGACATGTTTCGAACTCGAAGTTACTCGAAGTTATAACAAGTCTCACGAAAGTTTAAATTCAATTTAAACTATGTCGCTCTAATGAGTGAGATGCCTTTGCTTCCCTTCCCAATGTTACAATACAATACAAATACTCTTTATTGCACACCTCAAAAAGATCACAGTACAGAAACATTAGGCTTAAAGTAGAGGTAAACAACAGGCGGTCTTATCGCTAAAGAGCGATCTCTTCCAGACAACATTAGGGTAGCGGAGATAATGCAACACGTTAAATTGTAACTGAGTAGGTGGCAAACCGATATGTGGATTTTTAGGAAATAACAGGCCCCTATACCACAATACTTTACAAGTCTACAATTTGACAAAATTGTACAATTTTCCATAGAAAAAGTTCACAAATTTGTCGAATTGTACGCTTGTAAAGTATTGTGGTACAGGCCCCAGGGGGTACTAATCAAAAATAAATTATAATAAACGTGTTTTTAATACATATGGGTCTGTTTGGCAGCCAAGGTATCCTGAGCATTCGCCTCCAGCACCACATCTCGAATGCGTCTGTTCTTTGTAAAGCGGACTATATAGATAGAGGACACAGAAACCAACTACGTAAAGTAGTGGGCATAATAACAGGACACAACACACTAAACAAACATCTCTACAACTTGGGAATCACCGACAGTCCCTTGTGCAGAGCATGCATGGAGGCAGAAGAGACTGCTAGACACATTCTACTAGACTGTAAGCAGGTAGAAGTATACAGGAAGAAACACATAGGAAATCCGAACACACTGCACGAAGCAGTAAACAGTATAAAGACACTGATAGGTTTCATACAGGAACTAGGGTGGTTAGAGTAGCGCTACCCCTTTTTCATGCAAAATAGGCACGTTGGATGTCGACTTGCGGAAAATGCCCATAATAACTAACTAACTAGGTACTTACTTTCGGTATCGTTCATCCATATAAGATGCGTGACGTTTTCGGCCCAGCGCGAGCCGTGCGTTGTCTTCGTTTCGTTGCCAACGTCATACCTAATAACAATATAAAAAAATATATATGGCCACGTGTCAACCTATATTCGTTAGAATATTAACAACGAATAGCGCCTATTAGAACAGGTATTTAACATTTTCTTTTTTACAATTCAACATTTTAATAGTACATTACTTAACAAGGGCGGTAAAACAATGAATGTCTCAGATTGCAGGTATTTGACGCCCGAGCCGAAGGCAAGGGCGATAAATATGCGATCTGAGGCTTTCTTTATTACCGCCCGTGTTAAGTACAAAATTTTATGTCACCCCCTGGCCAGGAAGTGGGATTTCCCGCGCGCGGAGCGTGCGGTACTTGCCGCTTTATGGCCAGGTGTGACATAAAATTTATAATGATGCCTAAATCTAAAACCATTTCGGTAAATATGCTACCTGGGCCCTGTACCACAAAACTTTACAAGAAGCGTACAATTCGACAAATTTGTCAACTTTTTCTATGGAAAATTGTCTACAGACTTGTAAAGTTTTGTGGTATTAGCGGCTGAACGTAATGTAATATAAAATAGTTTTTAGATTTTTTTCTTCGCTAGATTTGAAGAAAATCGCCAAAATGTATAAAAAAGGAAGTGTGACGTCATTCCTACGACTGTTAAGGAGCAATGCTGTCAAACATAGGTAGTTATTTCATAAAAATTACGTCATAATTCACAATTACGATTCGCTACTTTTAGATTAGATATTTTTGAATGAAAATTAGAATTTCGGGAGAAATAAAAAAACACGTGGACCTTAAAATTTCATTTTCTATCGATCTAGGACATAAAAAGGCCACCTTGAAAATTTGAAATGTTGTCAATTATTATTGCATGAGATGAGTGTAAGTCCTATCTTAAACAAATAAACTCACCAAGTCCCATTCTGCAGCACACTGTCAGTAATATTCTTGAAGACTCTAGTCTCGTTCTCGAACCCTGGTTCCAACGGGCCCACGGAGAACGTTACTGGTATGACCCACTTGGGCGCTGGTGGGGGTTTGGTGGTTTTGACGACGGGCCGGCGCGTGGTGGGCGCGGGGGTGGTGGTAGTGGAGTTCTCGTCTTCTATCGTGTCCGTCAAGTTCTCTGGGAGTCACAAATTGAAATTGTCATTATTTTCTACTTTTTTTTAACTCAAACCTTTTTAAGGCTCAGACATCTTCTGACTGAGCTTATGGGAATGATGGTGACAAAATAGGAAAGGAAATTGTAGATTAGGTATGTTTCAAGGGAGTAAAATAATATATTGACGGTGAGGGCGGTATATTGAGTCCTGAGAAGCGAAAGACTACGATACAATCCGGAGCGTAGCGAGCGGTTCAAAAGTACAATCTTGAGCATGGATTTAAACTTTTACGACCAATACGGAAACAATTATGTTGCTGAGTATCAGTGGCGGCGCGTCAAAAATATTCTTAGGGAAGCCGGAAATAATTTGCCTTTCTTCATGAGCCCTAAAGAACTGGGCTGGCTGAAAATTAGGCAAGCCGAGGGGAATCCAGTTGTATGGATGCTCCGCCACTGCTGAGTATACACATACTGATTTTCACACCTGAGGGGCTAAGATGATCGCGTATACCGTGATGTTTTATGTGACGTTTTCATACATTTCGGCCATAAAACGTGACGGTATACGCCAGCACCTTAGCCCTTCTGTTATATTCAGAAAATGTTTGCCCTCAAATAAGAGCAGTAAAGTACATGTTTGATTATTTTATGGCAACAATAACTCTTTCATAGGCTAAAGATGATGATGATGACGATATAACAATAGTAGATTACTTATATCCCACGAGCGCGAGCGAGCTATGGATGTGTGTTGAGCTATACATGTACATTGTCTATGTGTGCGTCAGCGTAGTAGCTATGAGTTGACGTTGTCTATGTGTTCGTATGTGTCACAACTACAACAATACCCAACCAGCGCTTCTGAGATAAAATTACAATACTAGAACAGAAACTCACCAGGCTCATAGAAGAGTTCCTCCAGGTCTGCCCTGAGGTCCAGCGTGAGGAGGGAGTGGAGCATGGGAGGCTCGGGGTCTGGAGGCTCCGCGGACATCACGAAACTGTAAACATATATAGTACATTACTTAACAAGGGCGATAAAACAAAGAATGTCTCAGATCGCAGGTATTTTACGCCCGAGCCGAAGGCAAGAGCGATAAATATGCGATCTGAGGCTTTCTTTATTATCGCCCGTGGTAAGTACACAATTTTATGTCACCCCCTGGCTAGGAAGTGGGTTTTTTCGCGCGCGGAGCGTGCGATAATGGCCACTTTATGGCCAGGTGTGACATAAATAATTTAATGATTGAGTTTATAATAATTAAATTTGAACAATGTAATTTTAATGCCTAACACCTATACTTTACCTAATGATATGACTTCTATACTGTATGACATAACCTATTATTATAAATGCTACTGCTACGCCCTACCAGGGCCCATGTAAGACTATTTTGTTCTTATAAGATCTGTAAAACACCATGGTTGCAATAAAGGTTATGAATTATGAACATAAAAAAATAAATAAAAATAATTTATTCATTAGAATGATTGTTTCACTTAGTGTTAGTTTGAGCCTCTTTGTGTTACTGTTAAGACATGTAATATATTACTTATCTAAGGCGGTAAAACGAAAAATGTCTCAGATCGCAGGTATTTAATATCCAAGCCGACGGCAAGGGCGATAATTATGTGATCCGAGGCTTTCTTTATTACCGCCCGTGGTAAGTATAAAATTTTATGTCTCCCCTGGCCAAAATGTGGGATTTTCCGCGATCTTATTCTCTTATAATAAAGATGTGTGTAGAACTGTAGATCATTTTGACCTCTTCGAACGCGTACCTGCTAGTGCTGCTGACTGTACCAAAGTGTGCAGTTACACAAGCACGTTATCATTTGTATTATTACACGTTATTATTTTGTGTTATTGTTTGTTTGTCTTTGGCGTAGTTTAACCACTTTTTGATTGCTTCAATTTTACAGGAAACCACTCATTTTAATTTTTTTTTATACCACGTCAGTGGCAAACAAGCTTGCGGCCCGCCTGATGGTAAGCGGTCACCGCAGCCTATGGACGATTGCAACCGCAAGGGAGTCACACGCGCGTTGCCGACCCTTTTAAAAATGTATACACTCCTTTCTTGAAGACCCCATATTGGAGTCCCTTGGGAAAACCTCGCTAACTCATCATCGCTATTGCACATGTCGCAACTGAGTGGTTTTTAGATTGGTCTTTCGAACCGGATACACAGCTGTTAAGTATGCAGTGTGCTATCGACACTACTGGTCCTTCGAACCGGATAAACCTACCGTTCCTGTCTAAGCAGTACGTCGCCGCCGGTGTTGAGAGCGGCCAGCAGCGGGTACCCGGCCTTCTCGCACCAGCCGTCCCACGCGTGCGCCGGCGCACCGCCCGCGCCCGGCCGCTGCAGCGCGCGCCACAGGTCCCTGTCAACCATTTTTTCAATGATGCGAAATAATGTTTCATTAGTAGCTATTTTATTATGTAAAAATCCTAGCTATTTTATTAGTAGTTATGTAAGAATCCGCTCAACCAAACTCACGGGAGCGCAAACTCTTGGAGTATCCCAGTGTTTAAACCGCCCGCGTGGTCGTGTCGGAGGTGCCCCTAGATTTTTCCCAGGCCTTCTCCAACCGCGCACTAATATCGCTTTATTGGGCCCGACCTATAAAGCCATAGTCACGTCACAGAATAGTATAATAGTATTACGTACAGAACGGCCACGAACCCCCCGCACCGAGGTCAGTTACCTCGTCCCTGAGAGACCCGCCTGGTGTCGATCGGGTGCCGTCGCGCCTCGCGATTCGTCCGCGCCACGCGCTACGCACCCGCGCAAACAATTGACGCGTGTACCGACAGCGCACGCACACATACTTACCCACAGCGCTTACGTTCCTTCGCGTGTCACAGGTGTAGTCAGGTTAAAGGAAAGGATGTGATGTGACACTGACCTGGCGTCTGCGCTGGCGCTGCGATGGTCGCGCAGCAGCCGCGCGAGCGCCGCGCGCCCCGCAGCCTCCCCCGCCGCTTCGATCGCCATACTCACTATCGCTGCACCCTGAAAAAAAACAGGGAAACAGCATTTAGTAAACAATTTAAAAAAATCACAGTAGAGAAAAGTTACTAGTCTTTAGAAGACTTTTTATCCGATAAAGAAATATAAAGTTATGTGTCATGAATTTGCAGTGTATATTAATAACCAAATAACTTAAGATTTGTAACCTAACCTAGCTGATAAAGATAGTAAGATTTTTTAGTTTCTAAGTTTTTGGATGCTGTGCGCTAACGGGGTATCATGCAACATAAAATGTTGTATATATGTAACTTAATAGCATTAATAAAGAATACTGAATACTAAAATCATCAGTCTTTGTAGGTACTCGTACAGTTCCCAGCATTTATAGAGTCTCACTACCGAAATTTTAAATCAAAAGTGAAAACTGTAACACTTTGGTTTTGAACCCACGACCTTTGAAGAGCTAAAGTATTATAAATTATTCCATGGATGAACTGACCTTGTGCAAAGACAGCTCGTCGGCGGCCGACTCGATGTCGGCGCGCTCGAGCCGCGGGGAGGCCACCGCGCGGACAGACGTGCTCGAGTCCAGTCTGCAAACCAAAACAAGTCTATTGAAATACAATAAACGGGTCACTCACGTCTGTAACGTCGAATATTGCTCGATATGTTTCGGACCAATACGTGATCCTTAACCATGAGGTCTAGCCGCGACGGCCTCGCGTATAACGTCTAACTGCGGGCGAGAGCGCAGCCCGCGCGGCTGCTCGGTGTTGGCGGTACACGACGAGCGATATTCGACGTTAAAGACATGAGTGGCCCGTTTATTATATTTCAATATGTCTATTCAAAACAATTCTGTCAAATTTCTGACAACCACTTGACTGTTAAAAATTAGCAGCAGCCTAGTTGGCAGTGACCCTGCCTACGAAGTAGGAAGCCGGTGTTCCATCGAACCAGTACTTCATACTACTCTGAGACCACCGATAATCGTCTCAGAAATTGACACTGAAATATCAGTAGTATTAAGAGTGAATCAAAAATCCTTTGCGTCTTCCAGTAAAGACCATAGACCTCAAGATCTTAGAGCTGGTAACATATAGTCGGGCGGTAACACTTGTTGACACTCGCGCGCCCCCTTCGTATGGCGGTGGTTTCTGTTTCTGCCCCAGCACGGAAGTGAGAGCCTCCATCACCCAAAGGCATCCGAACCACTAAAGAACAGTAACATACACCTATGTGACCTACCATGTAAGTGAGACTGACCTCAGAGCCGGTAGTACGTGGTCCAGCAGTAATGCGTCTTGCTGTCTCTCGGCGCCCCCTTCGAATGGCGGCGCTTTCTGCCCCAACACCGAAGTGAGCGCCTCCATCAGCCACTGAGCGCTCCACCAGCGGGGAGATACCAGGCCTCCGAACCACTGAAGAACAATACGTAATCACTACATAGTATAAAACAAAGTCGCTTCCTGCTGTCTGTCCCGTTGTATGCCTTAGATCTTTAAAACTACGCAACGGATTATGATGCGGTTTTTTTAAATAGATAAGTGATTCAAGAGGAAGGTTTATATGTATAATTTGCACCCGAGCGAAGCCGCGGCGGGTCGCTAGTTAAATATAAAGTGAGAATTATTTTGCCCTGATGCATGTGAGAATTATTTTGCATTGATGACATCAACATTAGATGTGATTTCACTGGACCTCAGGAAACCATTTTTTTTCAGTATTCAAGTACACAATAAAGCTTTTTTTCTTGGGTGAGATCAGATATTTCTTGTTGCGATCATAATTAGGTTTATTAGCATTATAGGGGAGGACTTAGCAGTGGCGGAGCGTCCATACAACTCGATTACCACCGGCTTGCCTAATTTTCAGTCAGTCCAGTTCTTATACTACCAGCGCCGGATCTAGAAATTTTTCGAGGGGGGGCAAAAACTACAAAATGCCGCCCCCGTCTATATTGTCTTACAAATTGTTACCGCTACCATTTCAGAACAGTAAAAGTAGCTACTAGTTATCTACTCTAAGGGGGGACGGGTCACAAAGTCATAACACATCTACGTATAGATGAAAACGCGAGCGCAGCGAGCGTGAATTTTTTTTGTCCTTGTCAAGACGTATTTTGGCCTGTCAAGAAGTTCGAATTGCCGCCCCCCTGCCGCCCCTAAATTTGCCGCCCCCTAAACTTGCCGCCCGGGGCATGGACCCCGGCTTGCTCTGTATACTACTACGGCTCATGAAGAATAAGGAAGGCAAATTATTTCCGGCTTCCCTAAGAATATTATTGACGCGCCGCCACTGGGACTTAGCTACTAGGTTATTCGTACATAAGTTTTTGAAAAACCATGCAGTGAATAGTGATTGAGGAAGTACTCCCGATGTTGCCCGTTGCCCCAATTGTTACCTGTTGTGCCAACAGGCGCGCTATGGTCTTCGTATCGGTTAGCGTGCTGGGGGCTAGTGTGATCAGCCCCCACCCCTCCGCGTACAGCCCCCCTCCCTCAACAACTACCACGTCCAGCTTGGGGAGGGGGTACGAAGTGTTCAACTCGTATGCGAACTGCTGGATTGTCTTCTGCACCCAATCCAAGAGCGGTCTGTAAGAGAATAAGTTTATCATGTCATTATCATGGATGAACTGAAGTGTTGAGAGTTTTAGTTGAGGTCTACCCTCACACCATATACCTCAGTGCAATAAGCCCAAGTTTCATACAAACTTGGACATTCCATTGACTTGGCGAACTCAAACTGAGACAGAGCCAACCTCGACCATAACCACTATCATCATCAGCCTGCAGACGTCCACTGCTGGACACACACACAACGATCGGTCATGCGCTGCCCGCATCCAACGGATCCCCGCGACCTTAACCAGGTCATCAGCCCAACTCGAGGGGGGCCTTCTAACGCTGCGTCGTCCACAACAAAGTACTATGTACAAAACGGAATGGAAATCCATGGAAGGATCACATTTCCAGCAGAGTGAGCATAAATATGCTGAAATCTCTTTCACTGAGAGAGAAAGAGAGAGACTGAGAGAGAAAAAGAGAGAGAAAGATAGAGAGACATAAAGAGAAAGATAGAGAGAGATAAAACCTACCCAGCTTCATCCAAAATGACCTGCTGGTCACTGTACAAGCTGATCTCCGGCGGAGGCAGCACAAAGTCCTCCTCAGATGACTCGGTACTAGCTGTGACCAGCTCAGTGGTAGTAGTGGGTTCCTGCGCGGCGGTGGGCGGCGCGGGCGCGGCGCGGCGCTGCAGGCGGCACACCGCCACCGACATCATGTGGGGAGGCATGGGGGGGGACTGGGCGAACTCGTCTTGAAGCTGGAACAGTTATTACAAGCTTTTATTTACACCCATATAGTAAATCCTCTTTAATAAGTTCAAAAACCGTAGATAAGACCCCGCTTTATAATATACTGTGCAGCGGTTGCGCGCGACCCCTATAAGAACACCAATTATAATACTCTTACGAGATCACGTACAACCTTAACGACACGCGCGGGCCGGCCTGTCGAGGCAATCATGGCGCACGCCGGCGAGACGTGCCCACACGCAACACATGAAAGAGGATTTAATATATGGATGTAAAGTAGTGCATGCAACTGTACATAATTAGGCATTAATGCCCCTCATTATGTACCAGTTGCATAAACTACTATTATTTAACTCGCACTGTTCGTATGTAACCATTATGTAACTGTAACATTTCTTAAAACATTGCAATCCTATTTTAAATCACTTGCCGGTATCCGACTGAGGTGAAATTTGGTATAAGGAAGAATAAAAAAAAGTCAGTTTTTAGTGCTCTTAGGAAATTTCTATTGGATAAATGTTTTAATAACTTACAGGAATATTTCGAACACAAAAATAAATAATTTAAAATTATTATTAAATTATTATTTTTTATTTATATAAATTATTGTACAACGTAAATGTATATGACTATGACTACATCGCCTTAGAGTTTAATTGATATTATTTTATTTCAGGCGCTTACCTAGTTATTAATTATCGCTCTTACACACAAAGTTCTTTTCCCGGAAACCATCCCTTATGGGGGTAGCAAAGTATCTTATGTCCTTCCCCGGGACTCATACTACCTATGTCCATACAAAAATTTCATCTATATCAGTTCAGCGGTTAAAGCGTGAAGTAGTAAGATATAGATTACGTACCAATCGATGTCCCAAATAGAACCCAGCTTCTTCCGTCGCCACTATAGGCATATTGGTCAGGGACACGTGGAACCTGTCAACAGACATACATTACTTAAATAACTTTATCTACACCCTTATAATCTTCTTGTATTTAGGCCATTTCTGTTTGAATTGAGTCGTATTTTACATTTTCTCAAACAATGTTACTTATTTAAAATAGAACAGGGGACCGATTTTTGAGTGTCGAACGCTCGACTTTTCACTCGACATCTGTCAAAACGTCATAGTTTTTTGACGGATCTCGAGTGAAAATTCGAGCGTTCGACTCTCAAAAATCGGCCCCCAGGGCTAATTGCGACCTAATGTCATAAATTAATAAATATTTTTACAATTTTTTATTTAGAAAAATTGTTTTTATAACATCATTTGAAATAGACAAAAATGAAATTAACTAAAAACTGTTTTTTTTTTTTCAATTAAATTATACTAAACACTATAAAATGACTCATCAGTCTTCATGTTACCTAAGATTGAAATAAAATAAGTTTTAAGATAGAAAATAGAGGTATGTTAGTCATTTTTTGCTATCGAACAAAGTTTTGCAAATTGTGTAACGGACATCCGACGGCACTAGATAAAGGTCTCAAATATAACATTGTATTTTTTTTACATTTTTAATATATAGTATTTCGAAATAAAACCGTTTACCAAATCAGATTTTTACTATAAATCGGCCTTAAGAGGAGGGGTAGGGCAAGCTTTCTCCATACAAACTTTGTGCAGGATTTTCTTCGTTTTTGTTTGCATTAAAGTTATGATTTTTGGTCAGTATGCTTATTTTTCTGATAGCTATTTCGTGATGTAATTTTTTTTTTAATTATGAATATTTTTGAAATAACGGAAAATTTTCACATCACGATCTTCGCATATCTAATATTTACAACCAAAAAAAAAATTATATTTGTTAGTGCCAAAACCGACGAATAAAACGTGCACAAAGTTTGTATGGGGAAGGCCTTGCCCTACCCTGCGCCTTAAGTGAATTTTCGCCATCTAAACTGGAACGAAGCATAGATTTAGGTACAACCGGGTAAACCGTAAACGCTAGGGGCGGCTATGAAGATATTACCTGTCTCGCACAATGGTCAAACGGAAGGTAGCTCGCAGGTGCGGCTCGTCGAGGCAGGGGAACGCGGAGCGCGCGTGCGTCAGCCAGAAGCGAGACACTGCGCAGCGGCTGCCCAAACAAAACAAAACAGACTATTAGTGCCAGTTGCACCAACGTACGAACACAGACCGGTCATCGTCAAATATGGCGCCGGCAGCTGTCAACCCATAGAAACTTGTAAAACTTTCCATACAATCAGATCTGACGAACACCGCTTACGATTATAGACGGTTTGGTGCAACCCAGCCTTAATCTGAAACGTATGCATACGGTTGGTTCACTTGGTTCCGAACCCTAAATGTGCGAACTCTGACTCGCACTTGGCCGGTTTTTTGAATAAATGCTGTTATCGGTTATCGTACAGACGTGTTTCGTACTGTCCCTGAGTTCCAAGCTTCTATAGCAGCCGTGGGTACCTCAATTCCTCAGTGGCGTGGCGATGGGGATGCGACACAGTAAACAATAGTAAATTGATAGATCACTACATCATCATCATTATTTAAGAGTTTCACTCTTGTCGGTGCAGTTCTCTCCAGTCCGAAACCACTACATAATAGTATAAAACAAAGTCGCTTCCTGCTGTCCGTCCGTATGTATGCTTAGATCTTTAAAACTACGCAACGGATTTTGATGCGGTTTTTTTAATAAATAAAGTGATTCAAAAGGAAGGTTTATATGTATATGTATCTGGAACAGATCCCTTTATAGGGATAAGTTCGCCTTTGTACTTCAATCTTTTGTGACATGTACGTGTTTTAACTTGTTATTGTGTGCAATAAAGTGCTTACATACATACATATATATAATATATGCACCCGTGCAAAGCCGGCGCGGGTCGCTAGTTTCTAAATAAAGGAAAAATTTTGGCTCCGAGCAGGATTCGAACCTGCGACCTTAGTCATAAGTAACTACGTAATAGTAATATGGTAATGAAGAACTTACTGCCTGTGATTTCCAGCGAGGAAAAACCCGCGTTGTTTATCATTTCTCTCCAGTTTAGTGATGAAGCGAAGGCTCAGTGTGTAATTGTACTTGCGACGGAGTTTCTCCTGAAAACATAGTGTGATATCAATTTATTTTATGTCACACCTGGCCATAAAGCGGCAATTACCGCACGCTCCGCGCGCGGGAAATCCCACTTCCTGGCCAGGGGGTGATATAAAACTTTGTACTTAACACGGGCGGTAAAAAAGAAAGCCTCAGATCCGATTTTTATCGCCCTTGCCTTCGGCTCGGGCGTCGAATACTTGCGATCTGAGACATTCTTTGTTTTACCGCCCGCATTGAGGACTACAAATGTGGTACCGCCCTTGTTAAGTAATGTACTATAGAAACACAGATTACCAACATGACAACGGTATAAAAATTATTCAATCAGTAGTTATTTTAAATAAACCACTTTAAACTTTAAAATCTGACCTTGACCTCCATATTAGTATTTTTTACTTTTAGCTGTTGGATTTTCAGCAATAAAATACTTTGGATTCTGATCTGACAAGCTACTTAACCAAGTTACTTTATCTTGTGATTGAGTACATGACCACGACAGAAGCATTGAGGTTTAAATTTAAAACGCATCCACACGGTTCTATAACTTGAAGGACTGTCATGCAGTGTCATGTGAATTGAAAGAATCACCTTGAACGCAAATAACCTCATGATATGACCTTGAACAATTCACCTTGGACTGTATACTGTGAGTGCGCCGTCTTATATCGTGACCTTAAACAACTCACTTTATATTACATACTTATATAGTGAGTGCGTCTTATCTCATGACTTTGAACTCACCTTGATCTCAATATACGTTTGTTCAGCCGGCGGATAATCGAGTACTTTAGCTACTTTAGGCCCCATCGAGCCGCCGGTCTTCAAGAGGGCACGTTCCGTCACGTTCATGTCCCTCACATTAAGGACTACGAATGTGGTGTATCTTATGACCGTGACCTTGAGCAACTCACTTTGAACTGTATATCGTGAGTGCGCCCTATCTTATGTCGTGACCTTGAACAACTCACCTTAAATTACAAATAGTGCGTCTTACCTCATGACTTGAACTCACCTTGAACTCAATATACGTCTGTTCAGCTGGCGGATAATCGAGTACTTTAGCTACTTTAGGCCCCATCGAGCCCCCGGTCTTGAACAGAGCACGTTCCGTCACGTTCATGTCTCTTACATTGAGGACTACAAATGTGGTGTCTCTGTCCACTTTGAAGTCGATGGACACCTCGCCTGTGAAGGAAGAAAAAATAATGTTTTAGGTACATAAATAGCCAAGGTTGTGTGTTGAGCTATACATGCACACTGTCTATGTGTGCGTCAGCGTAGGAGCTATGAGTTCACGTTGTCTATGTGTTCGTATGTCACAACTAAATCAATGATCAACCCGCGCTCGTGAGATAAAAGTACTATACATCGTATTTCCCCAGACAGCTTCGTAGGCAAGGTCACTACTCACTAATCACTAGCACACCTGTGACACGCTAAGGAACGTAAGCGCTGTGGGTAAGTATGTGTGCGTGCGCTGTCGGTACACGCGTCAATTGTTTGCACGGGTGCGTAGCGCGTGACGCGGACGAATCGCGAGGCGCGACGGCACCCGATCGACACAAGGCGGGTCTCTCAGGGACAAGGTACCTGACCTCGGCGCGGGGGGTTCGTGGCCATTCTGTATGTAATACTATTATACTGTTCTGTGTCACTAGGCTAAAACGGTGGTCAAATATGATGGACACATTACCTCGTAGTTCGCCGGTGGTAAGGTTGGGATGAAGCCAGAGGCTGTAGTGTTTCGGGATCAGGAATGTCGGCAGCCTCGCGCCTCGCCACGGGAAAATAGCACCATTGCTTGCTATACGATCCCTGAAAAGAAAAAGAACCATTGTTGCACATTAATTATAATAATTATGTATACCACAGAACAGAACATTATTGAGAAACGTTTCCCCTATCATAGTCAATGTCATTATACAATAGGTACCGTTGAAAATGGAAGTGAGGGCAGGGGGACTCACTCCGTCAGTTCGCCGCGCCGCTGCAAGTACCTACATCCGTAGGTGGTACTATTGAGTGGCTGCCGCACATTGCTACCGGACGGTCGCGTCATTCGCTTGTGGTCAAAGGTTGTTATTTACCTATTATAATTTGGGGTTGTAAATTAAGGATTTGTTAATGGTGGGAATTCAGCATATAGTAAGTACTATTACTTATTCTGTGGTGAGTTAAACCAGCAATTCATCAGGATATTGCTGATGTTGGACAATAGCAAAACTGACCAAGTTCCACTGTGACTCATTTTTTAAAACTGTGTGTTACAATTTGGTGCTACGACCAGGATGTTTAACAGTAATAAATAAATAAAACATACTTCTGTCGGCGCAGCACGGTGCACACTGCATATCTGTAGCATATACCTCAGCTTTAGTTTTATTTAGTTCTACCTGATTTGGTATATCTTTGTCCTACGCCAACGTTTTGGCCTACGTCGCCCACGCCAGGAGCGTCTCACTCGCGTGACGTCATTGCGGCGCTCAAATGTCAGCCTTAGGGTGACTTCTAATGCGATAGAAAGTGATGTAGCGAGTGATGCGCGTGCAATAGAAGGAGATGGCCAAGCGTAGGCACGTTTGGCTTGCTTCGCGGGGATTTGTTAACAGTGAGGCGTCTGTAGGTAGTACTATTACTTAATCTGTGCCCACGCCTAACACCGCCTCTGGACACTCGTTTAACTTACTTGTTGGCCGCGGCCGCGCTTGCGTCGGAGCCCGCCGTTGGCGAGCCAGGGATTAACGGGTTCTCGCCCAGACAGGGACAGTCTGTGAACAGATAACAATAATTAGGATTAACAGATAAGTTGCACATTCAACTATATCTAAATGTAACAACTAGTAAGAGTGGCGTAGTAACTAATTAGCCTACTCTTTTTTTAATTAAAAATGGGATTGATTGCTCTTGGCCAGATCTATCTAGCCAGCGGACAAAAAGGAGGCGGAAAGGATAAACTATGCTGCCTCGTCGCGTAAGTCTCACCTGGCTGCGGCCTCGCATAAACAATAATGAGCGCGCTCGCGAACATGGCACCGAGCACGACAGCGGCGAGGCAGAGCGCGCGTCGTTGCGAGCACACCGCTACTGGTGCCTCGCGAGCTTTGTAGGCAGTGGGATTTTCCGCGCGCGGAGCGTGCGATAATTGCCACTTTATGGCCAGGTGTGACATAATAGTCTATTACTTACCTGGCTGCGGGCTCGCATAAACAACAATGAGCGCGCTCGCGAACATGGCACCGAGCACGACAGCGGCGAGGCAGAGCGCGCGCCGTTGCGAGCACACCGCTACTGGTGCCTCGCGAGCTTTGTAGGCAGTGGGATTTTCCGCGCGCGGAGCGTGCGATAATTGCCACTTTATGGCCAGGTGTGACATAATAGTCTATTACTGACCTGGCTGCGGGCTCGCATAAACAACAATGAGCGCGCTCGCGAACATGGCACCGAGCACGACAGCGGCGAGGCAGAGCGCGCGTCGTTGCGAGCACACCGCTACTGGTGCCTCGCGGAGCTCGCGTGCCTCGCGAGCCTTGTCCGTGTCTGGAATTATACAAATAATAAATATGCTAGCCCTATTTCCAGCAGTTCACTGCCACACATGCTACGTATTATGTTTAGGTTACCTAGAATACTGCCATTTGGCATTAAATTAAAAGTTTAAATAAATAAATAAATACTACAAAATGTTTAAATGCATCTTACCGGCCAGGAATGCTACATCGTCCAAGTCTTGATCAACCATGTTTCGCCAAGCAGCTGCTGAAAGAAACATTTCAATTTCACAAAATTTCACGTATCGAGAAGCACCTGTTTTCACCCTGTTTTGACAGTAATGACACTTGACATTTAATTTGTCATTGTCTCAAGTTTTGCACGAGCCACAAATTATTTAAATTAAATACTGATTTGTTAAATTTTGTGTTTAATTACAATTACTTACATCTTAATAATCTGAAGAGTATTAACTGTGAACAATTGTACACCTAATGTGGTGTTGCTCACATGCCCTAGCGGAGCCGTTAACGTTTTACAGTCGAGCTAGTATTTGCCAGTGTTGTGTCGTGTTGTGTTGTTCATGTACCATTCTGAATAAGCACACTGTGTACATGTGTGTTGTTGTTGTGTTGTTCACGTACCCTTAGTGGAGCCATTTCAGTCTGGCTTGCATTTGTCGACGGACTCCATCTGAGTAAGCACACTGTGTATACATGTGTGTTGTTATTGTTGTGTAACAACACTAAAAGCACCGAAAACCAAGGTCGTGAGGCAGCACACCGCGACTTGTGTATCGCGAAGAGAACACGAGTCATGTTAAACCTAATATGTCATTGTGTGTACATGTGTGTTGTTGTTGTGTTGTGTTGTGTTGTTCACGTACGTACCTGTTACGGACAGCCACCTAGGATGCGTGCACATATGGTTTAAGTGAGAAACGAGCAAAAAGGTTTTTAGGAAGCCTCATCGCAGTTATGTAATTTAGGTCAAAACGCCGTTAGCCAGTTAGCAGAAGTAACAACGACATCTAGGGGGACATTTGTTAAACTGCAAAATTGGTTATGAAAACCGACACTAAGTAGTGCCATCTGTTGGCGAGTAGAATAAGCTTTGTACTAGAAAGCCCGCCGGAATTCGAGAACTTTTCTTGATTTTTCGATTATCTAGAAATCTCGATTTTCTTGGTATAAAAGCGAGCAAATGTGCCCCCCGGAGTCAGTTTCTGATTATAAGCGGTACCGTAAAAGTGAAAAGAAGAATCAGGGAAGAAAAATAGTAAATAGTGCTCAGTGTAAAGTGTAATATTATTGTAAAGTACAGTAAGTTAATTGTTAGTGCCTAGTTACAGTGCCTAGCCTTGTGTTAACCATAGTGCCTTGTATATATGTTCAGTCTGTAAGTAATCAGTCTTAATTAAACCACTGAATAAAATCACTGATTTATTTACACTGATTACTTACAGACTGAACATATATACAAGGCACTATGGTTAACACAAGGCTAGGCACTGTAACTAGGCACTAACAATTAACTTACTGTACTTTACAATAATATTACACTTTACACTGAGCACTATTTACTATTTTTCTTCCCTGATTCTTCTTTTCACTTTTACGGTACCGCTTATAATCAGAAACTGACTCCGGGGGGCACATTTGCTCGCTTTTATACCAAGAAAATCGAGATTTCTAGATAATCGAAAAATCAAGAAAAGTTAGAAAAGGACAGCATGATCTCTGTCTTAAACTTCGAGAACTTTCGAATTCCGGCGGGCTTTCTAGTACAAAGCTTATTCTACTCGCCAACAGATGGCACTACTTAGTGTCGGTTTTCATAACCAATTTTGCAGTTTAACAAATGTCCCCCTAGATGTCGTTGTTACTTCTGCTAACTGGCTAACGGCGTTTTGACCTAAATTACATAACTGCGATGAGGCTTCCTAAAAACCTTTTTGCTCGTTTCTCACTTAAACCATATGTGCACGCATCCTAGGTGGCTGTCCGTAACATTCTCCCTCCTCTGTGTGTGCACAGTTTTTTCGTTGCATCGGTAGGACAGCCAACTTCGTAACAGGCCGTCGGAACACGCCGCCTCGTGTCTCGACGTCAGCCGATCGTATGTTGCCGTCGGGTCCCGGGAACACACGCCGTACGATGCCTCGCGGCCACGTATTGCGAGGCATGTTGGGGTCCACGATGATCACGCAGTCATCGGGTTGTAGGGGCCGGGGTCTGGTTTGCCGACGCCTTTCGAGGTGCAAGCGTCGGTAGGTTTTCGCGCACTCTTCTGCGCCAGAAGTAATCGGCGAGCGCCTGGCTTGCTCGCCAAGTGCGTCGGTTGGCCTCGTCGGACGGGTCTGCAGGCGGCAGACGCATCTATTCTCCCAATGGACAGACGGAGGGCCTCTTCGTCTCGGTGGTCCACGGAGACGTGTTTGAGAGGCCTCACGTTGTCTGTGTTCTCTGCCTCGGCGAGTAACGTCTGGAGCACCGCCTCTCGCGGTGCCTCGGTGTGGAGCGTGGCTCCAAGCGCCGTCTTGACGAAGCGCACGAGGCGCTCCCACGCTCCCTCCTGAGCTTCCGGCGGGGTGAGGCGCCACACCATGTTGTGGCGCACGCCGTCGTCTCGCAGCGCTGGCACCCACTTGGCGTTTGCACTGCGCAGCTCCACGTTGGCGCCTCGGATTTTCGTTGCGTTGCCCGAGTTCACGACCGCCGGCCATCCGCGCCATGCGGCCAGCCTTCGAAGCGCCATTATCGCCGAGTCTGTCTACAGAAAATGTACATTCTGTAAATGTACTGCCCTGGTCGTTAGACACGTTAACAGAGCCACGCAACTCTTTTTGTGACGCCGCCCCATCGTCACTATTACGGGACCAATTAGATTTACCGCCATTTCCGCAAAGGCTCGTTGGCATGGCTCTCTCCTGGGTAAATCTCCCATTGTCTGTACACTTGATTGTGCCCGCCTTCATCTTGGGCACGGCCCCGAAAATGACCCATCCCAGTTGGGTCTTGATGGCCGCCGGTTCGTCTCTTTTTCCTGTCCGCGTCTCCAGGGGCATCATCAAATTCCAATTGTCTGCCCCAATCAGGATCCTGGGCACCGCGTGCTCGTAGCAGGCATCCTGTAAATCGCATAAATGCGCATACCTCGTTATTTCTTTTAAGTATTGCCCGCGCAGTCCCAATGCGCGTACCGTCCTCACCGTCATTTTCTGGGCCCCTGTTACTTTTCCCTTAACAATAACATCGACGCGCCGACTCTTATCATTGCAGGTCACCATCGACCCCACACCCTGTATTCGCAGGGGCTCCTCTGCCCCCACGGCTCCGATCTCCCTTATGAGATCCTCGTCGGCTAATGACACTGTGGATCCCTCGTCCATCAGTGCATAAGTATCAACCGATTTACTCGGGCCCTCAATCGTAATCGGAATTACCTTAAGTAATACTGTTGTACCAACTTGCTCAGTATGCACGGACATACAACTTTGCTCCGCCTTAAGTTCGGGCTCACCCTGGCCCTGGCGGGGCGGCTCGGGTCGGGTCGGTGAGGATTGCATCTGCCGCGTCTTAAATTCGTGTAGTAATCGGTGATGCGCATGCGGGCACCGCGCTACGCCGCATCCCTTCGCCTTACACTGGTCCCGTGTATGCTTCTTATTCAGGCATCTATAACAAACTCTATTATTCCTAGCCCAGTCCCAACGGGCTCCTAAATTCATGCCTATTACCCTTTTACACTCCGGTGTCTTGTGGTTGCCGCCACAACATAGGCATGGATCCTGTTTTTCGACCGCGTACGTTCTGTGTACCGGTGGCTTTACCCTAGCCGGCGGCGCGCTCGGCTTGTACTCGGGGCGTGACGGACCGCTGTAAGTATTATACCTTTTAGTCGGCGCCCTTGCGTGCGAATATTCCAATTCAGCCTCGCTTTCCTCCAACAGGAAATTCGCCAGTAACTGCAGCTCACCGCAGCCCTGACTTCCAATTTGCTCCCGCGCAAACTGGCACCACTTGCTACGTAGGTGTGGACTCAGCCTTTCTGTAATCTCTCTTGTTAAAAGGGGATTGTCCGCATAACTCTTACTATCCAAGTCGATTAATGTCCCTACTATATTTACAACCTTCGTACTAAATGTATTTAAATCTATTGCGCTAGGCCCGACATTCGGCAATCTTTTTAATTCGTCTAATGCTCTATCAATTAATAAATCGGTGCGCCCAAAATTCTTTTTAAGTAATCTGATAACTAAATCGGGCTGACTCGATGTTGCGAGCAAGTGTTGCACGCAATGCCTAGCGTCCCCTTTTAAACAGTTTCTCAAACGAGCCATGTTCTCATACGAGCTAAACCCATACCTCGCTGTGGTCTCTTTATACGCATTATAAAAGAGTAACCACTCATTCGGGTCCCCACTGTAGTATGGCAGCTCATACACCTGCTTCGGCGGCTTGGGTCGCATAGTCTCCTTCAACTGCTCGGCGAGACGGTTGAAGGCGGTGGCGGCGTCACTGGGCGGCTCTACCGTCGACCTCAGCTTGCGTTCACGGGACCCCATTCTCAGCGGCGTCGACTCGAATCGCCCGTGAGGCGAGGCGGCTCTCGGCTCCACAGGCGATGGTTCGCGGTACCCGCGCGGCGATCGGGTACGTTCGCAATGATCGGGCAACGGTGCCCGATAACGCGGCCCTCGCGACGGCGATAGGGCGCGCTCTACTCGCAGCGGTGCGAGAGGCGTCTCTCCCGCGGGGTGCTGCCGGCCTCCGACGTCGGGTCGGCGCGCTGCGTCCTCTTCTTCCTTCCCCTGTCTCTGCTCCGTATGGTTGAACCACTCGTCAACCTTACTGGTCGCGTCAATAGGCGGTACCGGTGGCGGCGGAGATGGCGCTCGCGACGAATGTGACGACAATGATGCCTCCTCATCGTCGATCGCCTGTAATTCAATCGCGAGACTTTTCTTAACTAGCTCTTTGTCGATCTCCGCAAGCCGCTTTAATGCGCGTAGCTCCGCTTCTCTCTTTCTCATCGCCGTGCTGCTGGCGTGTGACCGGACCGATGGCACACGTCCTACTAGTGGCGCGCGCGCACGCGCGTCACGTTGCTCGCCTCGCGCTCCCTCCTCCGGAAGCCGGCCGTAGGCGATGATCTCCTCGCGGGCCGCCGCCTCGGCGGCCATCACGGCGTGGGTGGCGTCGGCGTCCTTCGCAACCATACCGCCACCTGTCTTGGAGCCCTTATCCACGGTGCGGGTGATGTCGGCGTCCTTCGCAACCATACATCCACCCATTCTGCAGCCCTTCGGGATCGCGCCAGTCCTTTTGGGACGATCGTCTTTGAAGGGATCCTGCCCGAACGTCCACGCGATACCCCCCACGGATGTCCTCGCGTGGCCCTGCGTTGGCTCCTCCAACATTTGACGACGCTCCTGGTCGTCAGCCTTGTTCATAGTTTTGCTACGCGTCATCATCTTGATAAATATTTCACTGTTACACAGAGTCAATCGCTTACACAGACAGAGACAGAGTCAATTGCTCAGTATACTCACGAACACGGTACAGTCACTCACAGTGCCACTATAATGTTCACTCACAGTCACTTAAGAGGATTCACTTCACAGTCTCCGCGCACGGAGGTTCACTGTCCCGATACCGACACGGGGTTCTGGATCACTTCACTCGATCCGGTCCGGTCCTGATCCGGCTCGAAGGACCAAACTTACTGTAGATATCCGGCTCGAAGGACCAAACTTACTGTAGGCGACGCGGGGCCACAGTAGTATCACTTTGATAGCTCACGAGCGTAGGGTTCCGCCGGCACGTCTCGTGGAACACGGTCGCGTCTCACCAAGGTTCTGCGTTCCGCCGAGGAAATTGCCAGCAACGCTCTTGACACACCATAACACACTAATATGAACAGGACCTAGAATCCTCTTAATTAAACCACTGAATAAAATCACTGATTTATTTACACTGATTACTTACAGACTGAACATATATACAAGGCACTATGGTTAACACAAGGCTAGGCACTGTAACTAGGCACTAACAATTAACTTACTGTACTTTACAATAATATTACACTTTACACTGAGCACTATTTACTATTTTTCTTCCCTGATTCTTCTTTTCACTTTTACGGTACCGCTTATAATCAGAAACTGACTCCGGGGGGCACATTTGCTCGCTTTTATACCAAGAAAATCGAGATTTCTAGATAATCGAAAAATCAAGAAAAGTTAGAAAAGGACAGCATGATCTCTGTCTTAAACTTCGAGAACTTTTCTTGATTTTTCGATTATCTAGAAATCTCGATTTTCTTGGTATAAAAGCGAGCAAATGTGCCCCCCGGAGTCAGTTTCTGATTATAAGCGGTACCGTAAAAGTGAAAAGAAGAATCAGGGAAGAAAAATAGTAAATAGTGCTCAGTGTAAAGTGTAATATTATTGTAAAGTACAGTAAGTTAATTGTTAGTGCCTAGTTACAGTGCCTAGCCTTGTGTTAACCATAGTGCCTTGTATATATGTTCAGTCTGTAAGTAATCAGTGTAAATAAATCAGTGATTTTATTCAGTGGTTTAATTAAGAGGATTCTAGGTCCTGTTCATATTAGTGTGTTATGGTGTGTCAAGAGCGTTGCTGGCAATTTCCTCGGCGGAACGCAGAACCTTGGTGAGACGCGACCGTGTTCCACGAGACGTGCCGGCGGAACCCTACGCTCGTGAGCTATCAAAGTGATACTACTGTGGCCCCGCGTCGCCTACAGTACCCTTAGCGGATCTGTTGCGGTCGGGCTTGTACTTGCCGACGGGCTCCATCTGAATAAGCACACTGTGTTTACATGTGTGTTGTTGTTGTGTTTATCACGTATACCCTTATCGGATCCGTTGCGGTCGGACTTGTACTTGCCGACGGGCTCCCATCTGAGTAAGCACACTGTGTGTACATGTGTGTTGTTGTTGTGTTGTGTTGTTCACGTACCCTTAGCGGAGCCGTTCCGGTCGGACTTGTATTTGCCGACGGGCTCCATCTGAATACCGTCCATCTCACGCCGGGACCGGCATGCCTACCTCTACCTGGGAAAAAATTGCCAAAATTAATGTTAAATACCTATTCGTGTTGAACTGGCCTTAGGGTAGAGCGGATGGGGCGGCATCTCAAAAAAAAATGAAGGAAGATCAAGCCCCCTTTCACTCTTCTAATGGATGTCGTAATAGTCGACTATGTAATCGTATTAAATGTAGCCCGACACGCACTTGGACGCTTTTTATTAATTAGAAATGAGATTGCTCTGAGCCAGCATCTAGCCAGGCGGCAAAGATGAAGCCGACGTTGAAGCGAGCTCACCCAGAAGATGCCTAATAAGTATTCACTCGTGCCTTAAAGAGGTCCACCTTAATGAACTCGGAAATACAGAACTGCTATAAAAAAATACCCCAGTACGTATTAACATAGACAACACATCTTCCTCACTTATTTAACACGTGCGTATTGCCTCCAAGTGCAGTAAACTATCACAGCACTTCTCTCCTTCACCCCCTAATCCTTTCACTGTTCAAGTGCACGGGTTAACCCGCTCAACCCCCCTTTTAACCCTCTCGTTCAATGGGGCAGGAGGGATGCGTGTCAAAGGACATTCACAGGAAAAACGGGAGAATAGTGAACCACAGGTGTAAAGAAAAAATGTTTTCCACACGTCAGAAGAATTTCAATCTTAATGTCAATGATATACAGATTCTTTTACTTTAAACGAGCAAAAAAGTGTGTAACGCACAGCTTTTGAATTTTTTTAATGACTGGTATACTGTACACAATATAGGTTTGTGAGGATAGTGGCTTTTAAAAGACGCTTGACCGGTGTATAGGCGTTTTTATGGCCAGAGCTTAGAATATCTACATAAACAAGTTGCTTTCAAGTACAAAAAAATATTGTTGGAGGGGTCCTGACTTGTAGGGACACTGTTCGCGCAATCTCTACAAAGCCAGAGATCAGTTTGCCAGAGAGTTCACGAAGAAAGAGCTCACTAGCCAGTTTCAGTCATTGTGCTCATAATCGGCCAGGATTATGACGATGACAAGTTCCTTTATCTAAGCTATATACTTAACTTTGTTCAATTCGGTGTAGAGACCGGAGGTCCGTGAGATCCCAGGGCCCACGCCCTTAAGGAAATGAAGTCTTAAAGAGACTAGTGGACACCACCAGTGCCGGATTAAGCCAGCGCGGGGCCTGTAGCAACTAGCAAATTCTATCAAGATGACTTTGGATTGCGGAGGGGACTGGAAGAAGAGTTCTCTATCTCCATAATTATCAAATTAAATCTAAATCGGTTGAGCGGTATACGCGTGAAGAGGTAACAGACACACTTTCTAATTTATAATCAGGACTCGAATTTTTGATCGCACGGTAAGACGAAAGAAAACTATGGAGTCGATATTCATACTTTATAATCATCAATCAATCAATCAATCAAATCATTTATTCGTAAAAACATAGGTACATACAGAGGTGTTATAATCATTTATGAGATTCACTATGTCGTCGCCATAAGAATAGTCATAAATTATGACACAAAAAATTATGTTATCCTAAATTTATAAATAATCATGCATCGTGCTTAATATGTCCAATTACGTATATATTGTTTCAAATACTATTGACATGTAAATTGGTTTTACGAAAAAATGAGTATGAGTATGAGTATAATTGTTTTGTATTGTAATACTAATAATGACTTAAATACGTAATTGGTTGAATATCACTATTAAAGATGCCAGAATATACATACAGTCGCTGTGGCCGAGATCGGTCAAGACTATCATATTCATATATTCATACGTAATTGGACATAAGCACGACGCATGTTTATTTATAAATTTTTGATAACATATTTTTTGTGTCATACTTAATAATAAGGTAATCCATAATTAATATTATATATAAATAATAAATTATATAAATTATAATATTAATTATGGATTACCTATAGTAGGAAGTAGGAGAGTGTCTAAATACTGCATTCAACTAGTACATCTTCATGGCTCTGCCGTGTTCTTTGTGTTTTTAACAGTTAGACTGTGCTTTTATCCGTCAAGTGCGAACGAGAATGTAAAAGCACCCTTTAGCTCCCTAGAGCGTTTTTGTACATTGCTCTTTTATGCAACGTAAACCATTTTTTTATCCACCAATGTATTCCACCTATGTTTACAAATAAATCACTATGACTATCACTATGGAGGTCGCACTCAGAGAGCAAGAGTAATAAGTTTCTGTCAAAAATTTCATTTTGGTACAAGCTTTTGTTGCCGACTACCTATACCTTTTTTTTCAGTCATAAAAAAAGTCTCAATAGATCCATTACGAATTGCGCTGAAAAGATACGGTAAAAAAATGTTCTTAGAGAAGCCGGAAATAATTTGCCTTTCTTATTCTTCATGAGCCGTAGTAAAAGAACTGAACTGGCTGAAAATTAGGCAAGCCGGTGGGAAACGAGTTGCATGGACGCTCCGCCAATGTTTGATATCTACACAGTGGATCTACTGTATGAATAAGAATAAGAATAATTTATTAAATATACATTTTATAATTATGTGGGAGCGCTCGTGGCCCAGCGGCGCTTGCGAACCGCTTGCGCTTGCTAAGGTTAAGCAACGTGGGCAGCGGTCAGGACTTGGATGGGTGACCGCTTTGAGTGGTTACTAACTGAGCGCTCCCGTGCTTTGGAAGGCACGTTAAGCCGTTGATCCCGGTTGCTGTCTATGGCAGCAGTCGTTAAGCCGAGTTGGAGGCCTTCGGGCGGTTTGAGAACTTCTAACAGTCAAATTGCCCACTCACTCGACAAAGCCTAATCCCAATAAGGTCTAGTTTCCCCTCGGGGTTGGAAGGTCAGATGGCAGTCGCTTTCGTAAAAACTAGTGCCTACGCCAAATCTTGGGATCAGGTAGCGGACCCCAGGCATCCTTCAGGATGCAACTGTACTGGGATAACGCTATGAGGATGATGATGACATTTTACAATTATGTTCTTATAGTCTACAACTTATCGATAGATAACATATATCACATGTCTGAACTAGGATGTTTCCTGTGTTTCAGGCAAATGGGTAATAAATTAATTACTATTTATCTACAAAATATAAAACATTTTAATTCTTATCTAGTACAATGTATGGATTTAATGAGATAGCTCCTTAAGAGGAGGGGTAGGGCAAGCTCTCTCCATACAAACTTTGTGCAGGATTTACTTCGTTTGTGTTTGCATTAAAGTTATGATTTTTGGTCAGTATGCTTATTTTTCTGATAGCTATTTCGTGATGTATTTTTTTTTTTTTTAATTATTAAAATTTGAATATTTTTGAAATATTTGAAAATTTTCACATCACGATCTTCGCATATCTAATATTTACAACCAAAAAAAATATTATATTTGTTAGTGCCAAAACCGACGAATAAAACGTGCACAAAGTTTGTATGGGGAAGGCCTTGCCCTACCCTGCGCCTTAATATCTCACCCGGGACCCGGGTAGGTAGAATACCTACCGTCGGGCTCGCAATTTCTTACCTCGTCGCTTTAACTTTAACGTAGTGTTTATACGTAAACATAGGTACTAAATTTCCAACGAGTGAAAGCCCCAAAGTACCAAAGTGCAGCTACTCATGATACCGACATGTCGAGACACCCTCTCTAGACTAGATGTAATCGCCTTGCGTATTTCCCGAGGGGTTGATCTTGTAATTTAGCGCGGGGACTAAATGGTGTTTTGATAGAGGGACCCGCTATACTGGGGATCAATTCGTAAAGCGCTACACTTTTTAAGATTAGATACGGTAGCTCTAGTATAAGTTTTTTCGAAACATTAACTAATTCGAATGCGTTTGCGTTTTGCCTAAAAATGTATTGCCACCAACATGGTAAAGAAAGCCTCTAAAGTCTAAACGGACTAGAAAAGCCTTTTTTAGAATAGGAGAATTTCAAATAAACTTGTGTTTTTGGATGTAGATGTAACAAAATAGAAAAGGCGATATTTTTTAGAGTCGAATGCATCCTCTCATAAATATGTATCGAAACCTTAATTCATCGAAATTAGCTTGCTCGAAAAATATGTCCTATAGTATAGCTCTTATGTCGATGAATTAAGAGCTATACTATAGGACATATTTTTCGAGCAAGCTGTATTATGCACCCAGAACCAGCCCATAACCCATATTTTTGCGCTTGACTGTATAGTGCGCGCCATCCACGACGACGCGCCCCTCCACAGCGAATCTCATGTATCTGTGCGTGGATGGCGCGCACTATACCTATCTTTTCTATAGAGATATAACCTTTGCAGGTAACCCTCGCTGCGTTAAAAATAGATGAGTGTTCGGATATGGACTGTAGATTGTTAATATCCGCCGACTACAGACTAAACTGTCTACGATTCAGGAAATTAGACGCCTACGGCCTTACCTACTACACGAGACGGTACGTACGCGGTACGCCTACTCATTTCACTATTTTCAGTTTGTGCTATCGGTAGTGGGGTTCCATATCCAAATGGTGTGAAAGAATCCTATTTTACTGAGCGAGCGAAGCGTTTTCATTTCAGCTAGGGCTAAAATGCTTCCGTAGGTATGTCTGTCTACAGTAAGTAGTTACCTCCAGCATAAGTTTTTACGAAACAAAACACAAACGTTTTACGTTTAGTCTTAATTTATATCCCAAAAACAGTTACAGGAAAATAAGACAATAATACAATATGATTTTATAAGTAGATATGTATAAGTATAATATTTACATAAATAATGTTTAGGTTAACTTTTAGTTTATAGATAAGTACTTATGTTGCTACACCCTTGTAGGGTCCATGTCAGTACTGTACTGGCTAGCTAAATAAGAACACCCTGTAAACGCCATGGATGCGACGAATAAATGATTATGATTATGATCAGGACTTAGTAGGCGACAACAATAAATATTTTATGTCACACCTGGCCATAAAGTGGCCATTAACGCACGCTCCGCGCGCGAAAAAACCCACGTCCTGGCCAGGGGGTGACATAAAATTTTGTACTTACCACGGGCGATAATAAAGAAAGCCTCAGATCGCATAAAATACCTGCGATCTGAGACATTATTTTGTTTTATCGCCCTTGGTGAGTAATGTACAATTAATATTCTACCGTTTTGTCGGCGTCATTGATATTAGTATTATTATACTCATGATAAATTGCAGCGTTCTAGTACTAATGGTTACTGAACACTGGCTACATCCTTGTTTACTACGGAACCCTCAAAAGCGTACATAAAAGGATTCATTAATCTAATTTTAATTACTTCCTTTGTGTAAAGAAAATTTGTCATACATTTATAATTAAGGGTGCCTAATTTTAGATGTCAAGGTAGGGTCGCTAGGCCAGTTACGCGGCCTGCGGCAGTTTGCGGCCCCCTGACCGACTAGGTTCCTTTAACTAAAGATAATAACAATTATAAACTAATTTAAGATAAAGTGTAAATCGTAAGCTAAACTTGATTAAAAATGCTATAAGAATCTATATAATGTTGTAATTAAAAGATTGATCTTCAACAAGATAAAACGTTACAATTCCCGCATTGAATCCGTAGTGCGTGCGAAGCGTGGAATTATAGTGAATCTGCACAAAAAATAAAGAGACAGCTGACATTGAAAGCTAATTAATGTTACTTAATTTTGGTTTCATTCATAAATTTCTTGTTTGATCAGTTAAATAATTAAGCTTTTGATATGATTTCATTAGATTTTGGCATTTTTAAAACTTTCTTATCAAAAAATTGTGTTGGCCGGTATCTGGTATACACAATTACCGAAAAGGCCAGTTTGCGGCCCCACTATAAGACCATTGATTTTGAGATGTTACATAATGAAATGTGGAATAATGGTAGTTTATGCAACTGGTACACAATAAGGGGCATTAACACACGAGTGTGTTTTCTGAAACGAGCCGAAGGCGAGTTTCATAATAAGGTCACACGAGTGTTTTAATGCCTAATTATGTACAGTTGCATACACTACTTTATCAATATCCATATATCCTCTTTCATGTGTTTCGTGTGGGCACGTCTCGCCAAAAAGGTAGTTTTTGACAAACTTATTTTTTGATGCCAATCGATCCCATTCCAATACAGGATCAAAAGTTAAATTTCCGACTAGAAAATCCATAAATCGAGGAAAACTTCTCATTTATAGATTTTGGAAAAAAAATCATACAGGGTGCGAGAAAAAGGTCATTCCTGACAAACTTTTTTTTTGATGCCTATCGATCCCATTCCTGTCTAGGATCAAAAGCTTGTATGCTACCAAAAAAAATCGAAGATAAATTTTCTCATACAAATTGTATGAAAATGAAAACTTATTTTTCACATGCTATTTTTTTATGCCAATCGATTCCATCCTATCCATTATCAATTCTCATCATAATCCCCGTTTTTAGAAATTGAAATTGAAATATTCATTTGTAGAGTAGGCCCATTTTTGAAGAAGTAGCATGCAAGAAGCAAGTCATGTAACAGTTGGGGTGACAACGTTATCAGAGGGCTTAGACCCTGTAGAATACGGTTCTGCCTGTCTCCATCCCCCAAATTTGAGCCGGAAGTATGTTATACCGCGTAATGTGCAGCCCATACAAATTTTTTCGTTGTACATTTGGTAAATCGTGGTTCCGGTACCCTAACTATGGTCCGATTGTTATAGGTTTTTGATATGCCGTAAAGGACAATATTTGTCATTGTATCCCGAAATTTTCGACCCTCCAGCTCCATATCTTTCTCCGCCATCTTGGAAAATCTGTCACTTTTTTCAGTCTTTTCCTTGTACTGTCGCTAAAGTTCATTTTAGTGCTAAACATGGTTTGGCAATATTGTAGAAGACAAAATTTGCTAAAACTTTTGGCTACAAAGATTTTTAGTTTGACCCCTAAGGACGAAGGTATGACAGGAGATATCTTTAAAACTGCAATTTTTTATTTATTATTCCTCCCATATTTGCGTTTTAAGTGCAATTTAGCGCTAAGTATAGTTCTGCAATATTGTAGATCACAAAATGTGCTACAACTCTTCTATTGAAATATTTTTTTCACGATCATCAGGAAAGAAGATACGAAGTCATCTATGGAGTACTACCGTCGATATTTGCTTCTTTTTCCAGTTTTCTTCCCATATTAGCGTTTTAGTGTATTTTAGCTCAAGTTCTAGGTCTGTAATATTAGAGAAGACAAAATTATATGCAAATTCAAAGTACCTACGATCTTACTAGGTATCGTGGAAACAGACGACTTTGTCTTTTGAGGGATTGAAGTGGTATAGATCGGAAAGTGACAGATGCTTTATATTGTCGTCTATCCCGCTATCACTCGATCATCATAGATCCCCTACAGATTGCGATTAATTGCACTCAAACCTAAATATGAGAAGAAAACTGCAAAAGTAGCAAATTTCGAGGAAATTTTTAGGTTACCATGGCTAATCTTGTCCTTAATAACATACCAAAAAACCATATCAATCGGACCTCTTTTAGAGTACCAGAGCAACAATTTACTAAATGTACTACGAATTTTCTTGTATGGGCTGCACCTTTTCCGGTATACCGTACTTCCGGCTCAACTTTCGAGATGGCGACAGGCAGATCCATATTCTGCATCGTCCAAACCCTCTGATAACGTTGTCACCCCAACTGTTACATGATTTGCCGCTTGCATTGTTTAGAGACGCCTTTTCCAATTCTGTTCTTGCTCTATTGCTAGAATACGTTACATATAAGGTCTTAAAATAATTAAAGTATCAGTAAGTTTCTTGATATTTTGAATGCTGTTACCGAATTTTTTCCTTTAGTATTATGTTCCTTAAACGAAAACAGGACAGAACAGGAAGATAGAAAAATGTGAATAAAATTTCACTTTTTCTCCATAGTAAATGTATGGGAAAAAATATTAATTATCTTTCCATACATTTATTTTGTGGCATTTTAGTACATTACCGGAAGTTGACCCCTAGGAACCTATTGATAATGGATAGGATGGAATCGATTGGCATAAAACAATAGCATGTGAAAAATAAGTTTTCATTTTCATACAATTTGTATGAGAAAATTTATCTTCGACTTTTTTGGTAGCATACAAGCTTTTGATCCTAGACAGGAATGGGATCGATAGGCATCAAAAAAAAAGTTTGTCAGAAATGACCTTTTTCTCGCACCCTGTATGTTTTTTTTCCAAAATCTATAAATGAGAATCTTCTTTAATTCGAAATTAACGGAAGGTCTTCTAAGACCATTTTCGCGTAGCAGCACGGGACCTGGTAGCTGCCCTCACTGACCCAAAAAGACAATCCACCCATTCCTAGGTTTTTCCGAATAATTGTATACCTACCTTCCTCCAGCGTTTCCGGAACCGGAACAAATATTTAAAAATATTTGCACCACATAATTATGCGCCTTTGATATAAAAAACTTATTAAAAATTATATTATAATCATTCTAGTACCATATTTATGGGGGCCGCAAACTAGCTCACAGGGGGCCGTAAACTGGCGTAGGCGGCCGCTATCTGCCGCATTCGCTATTTTGTCACATTTTCTACTTTTTTCCCAAGTTTACGGATGAAAGTACTAACTTTTATTGTTAAGTACGCATCTTGACAATACTCAAGACTTATTTATATGGCTGCCATCCAATATGCATATAGGTTTCATATTTTTTTACTTGTCTAAAATGCGCAACTCGGCTAAGAGGCCGCCAACTGGCCTAGGGACCCTAACCAATTAAAAAGTAAAGGAATTAAGTCCTCTAAATATATAACTATAATTTCTTTGAAAGAGACTCAAATAACTTATAATGGATGATAATTACCATTAGCTTTGTGTTGTTCATAATATCTATGTGTGGCAGTCCTAGAAATGTTCACGTATTCAGATTTCTTTTATTTTTATTTTTTTTTATTTAGGGCATCAACAGCATTTACAATAAAATTATACAAGACTTAGGTAATAGCTAATTACAAAGCCAATTCACACAAATACAGTTCATTGAAAAATATTTTTTGTATGTAAGTTACCAATGACGCTACATAAAAGACCCTATGATTCTGATAAGGTATTCTACCGCGAAAATATACTTTAAGTTCACAAAAAAAATGTTGTATTGTTTGTTGTTAAGTGTTCGCTAACCGGTGCGCGAAATTAATCCGGTCGCTAACCGACACAATTACCCTATTAGTGGAAGGGCCATAAATATCTCTTAACACTTCCTAAAATAAGACACCTAGGTAAGGTACCTACTATCTCCATAAATAGACCACCAAACATCCAGTGGTTCGCGTTAGACATTGCGTAGAATTCGTTTTCACAATTTTACGTGTGTAGGTTCACTATTCATTCGAAATTTTATTCAGTTTAATTCCCATGCCGGTTACCTAAATCCCTACGTTTAACCATCTCTTAGGAGACTTAGGATATCCTATAATGCCCATCATATCAGGAAAAATCCATAAACAAGTCGAATTTTATATCGTCTATTTTCTTATTGCGACGTATACCAGGAACAGATAATTTTTGGTGACATTACCCAGTAATTGCGCGGTTTTTTGTAGAAAAAGAAGAGTTTATTAATCTATTAGGTACAGTTTAGTGTTTCCAATGTTTCCATGAAGAACATTATTAAAAATAATTACAAATTCACTTATCAAGTTAATTTATAGTAACTTACCACTGCGTCTTCGATGTCTCTTCCCACACAGAAAATATCCGGATTTCTACACTAAATAATACACACTCTGCACAATTGTTTCTATTTCCGACACAATTTTTCACTTGTTTTCATCTAAAACATGTGGCTGCTACACTCGCGTCGAAAACAGTCAAACGGGAAAATCGATTTTCCGGATTTGTTCGGTTAGTCGCGTCGGATTTTAGAGAAGGATGGGTAGATCGGGAAACGGGTGGTCGGACAGAGAAAGGAAGGGTTTGAGGGGCGGCCGCCCCTATGTAGGGTTGGTTGATGAAGCGTTACTAAGGTTTTTGGTTCTGGAATTTGCGAAAGTGAGTTTCTGCAAATGAATATACTCGTATGTAAAGTAGGTACACCCTTTGATTGTCGAATACACATAATACCTATATAACTAATGAGAAAATAATAGAGGATAAACGAGACGTGAGAACGTGAACGAGAACGTGGTTCCAAAAAAAGGAGTGGAATGTTTTCAGGTTTCATGTATGTATGTATGTATGTGAATTTTTTTGTTCCCCCAGAACTTCTCAACGCCTCAACCGATTTAGATGTGCGAGGTATCTTTCGAATCCTTACGTCATCCCGGGTGACATAGGATATGTGACGTTGCAATAAAAACAATATGGCGGACTGTAGACTCCATTTTGAGCGTTCCGTAAAAATTTTTTTTTCTATCCTAGCAAGTGAGGTATCAAAATGAAGCATTTGAAGAGACGATTAAAAAAAAATATTATATATATATGTTACAAGCAAAAAAACTTCGAAATAAAATAATAATTATAAAAATTAAAAACAAGACTGCATTAAAAAGATAAAAACAAATTTCCTAATAAAGAACTCAAGGAAATATATTTTGTTTGCAGTCTACAGTTCACAGACCCACTATTTAAATATACAAGTTGCTCCAAACTCACTAACTTTTCGAAAGTTTATCACTTTCATCACTAACCCTATGGTAACGCGTTGAATGAGTGTTTTTCCTGCATCCAAAACTGGAGCAGTAGGGGACTGAAGTCTCCACTGCAATCCAAAATGGCGTAACCACCGTGTAATTCCAATAAACTTAAAGACATTTTGCACAAAGTTGTCGGTAGTGCAGGGCAGTGGAGGCTTAAAGCTTAAAAGGGATCTTTGGGTTTGTCTTGTGGAGAAAGTACTAGATTTTAATTATGGTATTTTAACGCATTCACTGCCACCCTCTTTTTCTGGACTATCGGCAGGTGCCGCACTTTGCTGTGTGCCCCAAACGCACATGTGCGTTCAACCGACTATTCTAAGGCACTAAAGCACAGGGTGAAAGTCACTAAATATTATGAACGCGTCTGTGCGTCCAAGGCACTGGGTGAAAGTAACGGAAACGCATATATGCGTTGCTTGCAGTGAATGCGTCAACGTATTGGACGTTATCAGTCACTGGTTCTGGCTGCTCGACCACGTTTTTCTTTAAGTTCAACCCAGGTCGGGTCAAGCCGAGTTTCTTGCTGGACTCTTGTCAGCTAGGCTAGGTTTAGTGAACCAGCGACATAACTCCTAGTAGCTCGATTCAAAAAATTCAAAAATTCAAAATTTCTTTATTTGCCAGAATATGGTAACAGAGTAAGGATCTTAAAGCTGAATTCGTTCATGCATATTCAACCTGCATGCAGGTGTGCAAATTATTAAAATGTCAAGTCTAAATTTTTTACAAAAATACTTATACTACATGCATTTTACAGTCGATAACCTAATTATAGTCAAACATTATCTCAGTCGTCAATGTATAACATGTTATTACATTATCATATAATTATATCATTCTTAATTAATTACCTAATGTCACATTGCCAAATATTCGTTAACACTATAAAAACATTTGTCCTGTAGCCATTTAGTCAACTTACTTTTAAACGATTTCTTATTTTCTGATTTAAGATCATCAGGTAAAGTGTTATAAAGAACTATACACATGTTGTAGTAATTCTTTTTATAAACTAGTGGCTCTGTGAGCTGTAGACCTCGTGAGTGTTTTTTTTATTTCCAAAACTGTTAGATATCGAACCTGTAGAGCAGGGGTCGGCAACCTTTTTGCACCCACGGGCCACATAGTAGCTAAAAAAATCTTCACGGGCCGCAGATGATAATAATGATCACTGTCTGTTGATATCAACTCGAAACAAATTGGTACGTCGTACGCGACAGTAACGTAGTAAAAATTCGCACCCCTTTTTACGTAAAAACGAGAAAGACGAAAAAACCGACTTTTCACAGATAAACTAGCTAGTTTCCTTACCAAACCCAGATAATTCGCATTTCAACCGCATCGTAATTTCGCGATTATATATCGCGATATAGAATAGCAGATATAGAAACTTTAAGGGGGGGACGGGTCATAAAGTCATAACACACCTAGATGAAAACGCGAGCGCGAAATTTTTCGAACACTGATGCAAATGCGGCAAATACTTCATATACGCATCAAGTCATAACACATCTAGATGAAAATGCGAGCGTAGCGAGCGCGAAATTTTTCGAACATTATGATGCAGGTGCGGAAACTGCTTCATACGCATCAAGTTATGTAGATGTAAACGCGAGCGCGAAATTTTTCGAACACTGATTCAAACGCGGCAAATACTTCATACGCATGAAGTCATAACAAATCTCGTTGAAAACGCGAGCGTAGCGAGCGCGAAATTTTGCGAACATTATTATGCAGGTCTGGAAAATACTTCATACGCATCAAGTCATGTAGACGCAAACGCGAGCGCAGCGAGCGCGAAATTTTTCGAACATTATGATGCAGGTGCGTAAACTACTTCATACACATCAAGTTATGTAGATGTAAACGCGAGCGCGAAATTTTTCGAACACTGATTCAAACGCGGCAAATACTTCATACGCATCAAGTCATAACAAATCTCGTTGAAAACGCGAGCGTAGCGAGCGCGAAATTTTGCGAACATTATTATGCAGGTCTGGAAAATACTTCATACGCATCAAGTCATGTAGACGCAAACGCGAGCGCAGCGAGCGCGAAATTTTTTGAACATTAAGATGCAGGTGTGGAGATTTAACTGTAAAATATACTTACAAACACATATCTCGTCCTGACCAACTGTGAAAATATTCGTGGTTGGCGATACAGACGCTTTCACGTATGTTAAGAATTTCAAATTTTACCTTTACAAACAATAAAGCCAGGGAGGCTCGCGGGCCGCACGGAAGGGGCTCGCGGGCCGCCTGTTGCCGACCGCTGCTGTAGAGGAGGACAAACCATAGATTTTTTTTTTAGATTACTCGACAAAAATATTCGATGTAATCAAAGAACGTGCTCACAATACTTCACGAGAATCTGTTGTGAAATGCGACCCTTAGAGGTGAACATATCGAAATTCGGCCGCAGAAACACAAAATAATTGATAAAAAAATTGTTTTTTTAAATTTTGAAAAAGTGACTCGATAAAAAAATTCTATAGAATTACCGCACCTGCTCACAAAATTTCACGAAAATCGGTTGATAAATGCGACCTGTAGAGGAGAACAAACCAATGAATAAAATAAAAAAAAATTAAATTTACAAAAATTTACTTGCCCAAAAAATTCTATGTAATCATAAAACCTGCTCACAAAACTTCACGAGAATCGGTTGAGAAATGCGACCTATAGAGGAAAAAACGGCCGCAGAAAAATACGAAATCATTGATACAAAGTTTGTTTTTTCGAATTTCAAAAAAGTGACTCGACAAAAAAATTCTATATAGTTACCAAACCTGCTCGCAAAATTTCACGAAAACCGGTTGATAAATGCGAACTGTAGAGGAGATCAGCCAACGACGTAAAAAATTTTTTTTAAAAATTTACAAAAATTTACTCTACAAATAAATTATATGTAGTCATGGAACCTGCTCACAAAATTTCACGAGAATCGGTTGAGAAATGCGACCTGTAGAGGAAAAAACGGCCGCAGAAAAACACGAAATCATTGATACAATGTTTGTTTTTTTGAATTTCCAAAAAGTGACTCGACAAAAAAATTCTATATAGTTACCGAACCTGCTCACAAAATTTCACGAAAATCGGTTGATAAATGCGACCTGTAGAGGAGGACATACAAAAATCCGGCCGGACATACGAAAGCATTTTTGTCGAAGCTAAAACAGAGACCTCGTTTTACTCGGTCAATAAAGGTTTGGCAACGAGGCTGGTATAACAGATTTTGGTATTGAGCCCTTGTATGTCTAGCACTGGTATCATATCGATTGGTAAAGTGACTAGGGTTTTCCTTAACAAAGAGACACGCGTCTCTTATATAGGCGCATGGAAGCGGGAGTAAGTTAAATTTTTTAAATAGGGGTTTACAACTTTGCAGAAACCACGCATTGTCCAAGGCCCTAACGCACCGTTTTTGGAGTCTAAATGCTCTATCCGACTCTACGGAATTTCCCCATAGTAGTATTCCATAGTTTAAAACGGAGGAGACGTAGCCATGGTACGCTGTTAGTGCTGCATCTAGTGACACCGTTTGTCTCAATCTTCTGAGTGCAAAGACAAACCGTTCGAGTTTTTTGCAAATTCCACCGACACCTCAGATTCGGTTGAAACCGGTCAAGCAATCTCACTGGAGCGCAAACAGTATTCCAGTGTTTAAACCGCCCGCGTGCTCGTGTCGGAGGTTTCCCTTGGAATTTACGTTGTACTTCATAGATAAAAAATAGAGATATATGCATATCAAAAAATACTGACTGCGCATCAAAAAAATCCTGTTTTGCACAGCAAAACGCGATTTCGATGTGGAATTAGTATTTTTGCTGTGAAATCACTAGTTTTAGCTTACGTTAGGTTTTGATGTGCATTTAAATGGGTGCCAAAAAAATAGGCTATAGCGAGTTTAGGATTCCAATATAGGGTTAGGTGAAATAAAAAATGTTTTTTTTAATTTTATCGTTTATTTTTATTACAAACATAGTCTTAACTATTACTTAAAATTAACTTAAACCAAACTTCTTGGAAACTCAACTTCAGAAACTAAAACGCCCAGTACTTTATCACAATATGCAGATGTCTGCGAAAATATCCATAATGGACGCCTTTATACTTTATCGTTGACGGTCACGGCACTTCATAAATAGACCATACGCTATAGACTTTAGACTAATTATGAATGAAACCATAAGAGTTTACCGTTTAAGTGTTAAAAGTGCCCAATATGCTACGCCAGATGAGACATGAGTATAGCGATAAGTGCCTTACAGTGAAACTGAACTGAACTGAACAGTCGAGTTCGGAAATATATGCACGGACAGTGATGAAAAATACGCGAGATCTTATTGTTAACCTCTTGACCGCCAGTCACGTATGGATGACAAGAGCCGCTGTGCCTACACGCCACTGTCATGTATAGATGACAACACGTTCAATGTAAACGCACATGCTATCAAGTAAGGTTCTTTTTCCTACTTCTACTAAAAGACGCGTGTGAGGAACGATATTGAAATATAATAAACGGGTCACTCACATTTCGTCGTCTTATTATATTGTTATATGTCTGAGACTCACTGGAGTTTTCTATTTAACCCTTTGAACGCCAAGAACCTATAAAGTGCTCGTGTGTCGTCGTGCCCACCACGCCAACAACCACTAAAAAGGTCGGAGTGAAGGTGTACTTTGATCATGAATAAAATCTATTATGAATTGTTTTCATTGGTTTAAACGTTACATCAATTAGTTAGTGCTTGGCGTGTGAGTGATCACTTCATTCAAATATGAAAGCGTTCAAAGGGTGAAAGTGTGAGGCACGACTTACGTAATTTATTGTGGCGTTAAAGAGATTAAGGGCATAAAGTTGCTCGGACATTTTTCAACTGTTAGGAACGTATAATATATTTATGAATAAGCATCAATGAAAAATGTGTATCTTATAAGAACTAACAGAATAAAGTTCATCGCTATTACCAAAGCCTCCTGGCACTGGCACGTAATTACCCTAGGACATTGCATGACTTGACATGGTGTAACTAAACTAGGGGTTTAGCGAAAAATTGACACGCAGGATTTTCGTTTCGAACTTTTATTCCAGAGACCGTATTTTTTTTAGGTACAGCTTAAGTGTCATTGTCTAGAACCAATACGTACCAGAAAAGGAGGTTAGGTAAAAAAATGTTTTTTATGAAATGAAAATTCTGCGATACAATACATTCTACGAAAACTTCTGTCAGCGAAACAAAGTACAACCACGTGACATAAACTCGTTTAGGACGATAAAATCAGTGTTTAGATATTGTGTTAGCATAACATATTCTTGCTGTTGACTGTACTGGACTAATGTGGAAGTATTAACTTGCTTGTCAACCGGCAAGGAGACGTGAGGCGATTCAAAAGAAATTACTATCATCGACAGAATTAAATTACTCTTGTCGACGCCTATGCCGCCGGAACCACTCCCATAAGTGTAATTTTACTGAGAAATCTCCATTGCTTGTTGCGGGGCGTCTGTAACAATACATTATAGTTGAAATTATTTAAAATAAACGATATTCTATAAAACTTTCATTACATTTTGAAACCTATGCTTGGACGCTAAAGTCCCTTTTGAACGAAATTATTTATAATAATTCGGCTAGTTCAAATAATTTTGAGTATACACGCTTGTATAGTACTATTCCTTCCAGTTTAACACTGACATATGATCTTATTCCACTTTAACACTCATGTAATAGAGTTTCTATTACAAATATACCATTTTTAGATAGTGTGTATGTAAGTAATAGAAACTCTATTAGCTTTAAATAAAGTAGAATATCCAATGTAATAACAACATATATCAGAGTCATAATCGAAGTAATTTACTTTTATGCTTACGTAGGACATTACGATTACGAGCAAGTATGGTGAATAAATTAATAATCTTACGAATAAAACTGATAAAATAAAAAATAGTCACGGCACCAAATTGTAACTCACCCACAACAGTTCACCACATTCTCTCACTTTCCACTCAATCCATCAAATGTTAGCTGGAAGAGATCCCTCGTAGGGATAAGTTCGCCTTTGTAATTTAATCTCATGTGACATGTCTATTGTTTTAACCTGTTACTGTATGCTTACATACACACAAACACTTCGAGCATACAAATACTGACAAAGCAACCGATTGTAAGCCTTATTGTAATGTTAATCCTGTTTCCAGAATCTCTAATCGTGTGTAACGCCTATTTCCAGAAAGGGTAGGCAGAGAACGATTTTCCACTTGCTTTATTCATAAAATTCTTCATCCCGGTCAGGGGGGGGTTTAAACCTAGGACCACCAGCTGTGTAGGCAGGGACACTATCTAGGCACTAGGCTAAAGTATTCGTCATCCTCCATACTAATATTATAAATGAGAAAGTAACTCTGTCTTTTACCTCTTCACGCTTAAACCGCTGAACCGTTTTGGATGAAATTTGGTATAGGTTGAGCGCCGAGGGAGGACACTTTTTATCCAGAAAATTATTTCTCGACGGGATGAAATACGACGAAGCCGAGGACAAAAGCTAGTGATTCATAAAATCCTGGTCACGGCACCAAATTGTAACTAACTAAACAATAATATTTATACAATTGTGCCGCCGAAGAAAACCTATACATTTAATTTCTACTTGATTTAGTAGGCTTGTACAAAAAATCTTGGTCGCAGAATTCTACCTCTTAAGCTGTTTGATAATTGAGGTTACATGGGTTTAGGTGAGACTCGCTATTATAATACATACGGGTAAGAAAATCTACATGTTACTGTCTATTTCACTTTTTTTTTCATTTATATTAGCTGACTCACCGCCCGAGCCGTCGTCGAACATGAACTCGTCCTGGTACTCCTTGAGGAACTGCTCCGAGCGGTGCTCGTCCAGGAAGAGGGAGTACACCTTCATCACGTCCTCCATGCTCACCTGCACATGACAACCGAATAAGGGTCGGTTTTAGAACAGTCACCATTCCAAATATAGGAGCGCTCGTGGCCCAGCGGCGCCTGCGTACCGCTTGCGGTATCTGAGGTTAAGCAACGTGGGCAGCGGTCAGGACTTGGATGGGTGACCGCTTCGAGTGGTTACTAACCGAGCGCTCCCGTGCTTTGGATGGCACGTTAAGCCGTTGATCCCGGTTGCTGTCTATGGCAGCAGTCGTTAAGCCAAGTTGGAGGCCTTCGGGCGGTTTGAGAACAGTCAAGTTGCCCACTCACTTGACAAAGCCTAATCCCATTAAGGTCTAGTTTCCCCTCGGGGTTGGAAGGTCAGATGGCAGTCGCTTCCGTAAAAACTAGTGTCTACGCCAAATCTTGGGATTAGTTAGCGGACCCCAGGCAGCCTTCAGGATGCAACTGTACTGGAATAACGCTAGGAGGATGATGATGACCATTCCAAATATCATTTTCATCCCTCCTCTTCGGGAAGTTAAATTTTCATGAGTTAGATATGAGATAGATAGCCGGGTTAAAAGTCGCTTTTCGGACCCTAGGGTGGAAAGTATTTTTTTTTTATCGTTCTACCTTCTACTCTACTACTCTACTTTCTTCCTTCTACTCGTACTTATCTCTACTGACCTCGGTGGCCTTCCTCCGCTTGGCGACGAGAGAAGCAGTGGTGATGAGTTGTATGGCGTACCGCAACGAAGTCTCGGTCGCCAGGCGCGCCAGAACTGTCAACGCGTCGCTTGACATTTGACAATCCTCTTCTTCGCATCTAGAAGAAATTCTTTATTTAGAACGCAGAAGGATTTCGCCCGTCGCCATGTTGGTGAACACACGTGCTCTTCGCGACGACGGTCTGAATCCACTACCGAACAAAACCAGTTGCCTAGTGCCTACTGTCATGGCGTCGTTACCGAACAACGTCTTTGAACAAGTATAGATTGGCGAAATCATCATAAATTTGATGGAAAGCCTTTTTTGAAGTGTGAAGAACGCAAAAAGAGAAAAACTTTTTTAAAAAAGAGAACCGACTTCAAATTGTATGTACACCAAAACTTTATCCAGAATGTAACAAATGTTTTCTGAAAACCACATCAAAATCGGTTCAGCCAAACGCGAGATAATCGCGGACAAACATACGGGTCAAACTCAAAACCTACTTTTTTTGAAGTCAGTTAAAAAAGAAACAACGTGTATATCTGAAGTGTTAAGTAACACACTCACTCAGCACGTTTCATCATTTTCATTGTTTCGGCAAATCAGTCCACTAATTCTTTTTGTCAAGATCACAAACGCAGAGTTCTCGTCTCGAATCTTGTGAGATTGAGTTGAGATGCATGTTGGTCGCTAACATGACTTTCTCACACTTTAAGGCGTACGTGCCAAATGGATGGACCGATTTTGATGCGGGTTACTTTATTAGGAAGCTAGTTTTATAGCTCTTCTTTTAAGCTATGTTTCATCAATATCGGCCCAGTAATTTATGAGAAAAAACATTTCATATTTCAAGGTCAAAGCCGCAAATTTCTCTAACCTGATATTGAGAATCTCCTTAAGGTCTTTGTGGTCGTAGGGCGTCGTGGGCACTATGATAGCCCGATCCAGCAGGTCCAAGGGTATTCCATGGGGACTCTTGTACGAGGTGCCCCGGATGCGGGTTATGCCCCGGTTGGTCGCCATGATGACTACGGGCGCGGTTTCCGATTCTAGCGCCCGGTTCAGGAATGAGAAGCATTCAATGTCTAGCATGTGGGCCTGTGGGGAAATATTTCATTAAAGCGCTACAACGGGAAATTTATAAACTTTAGCCGTGTTCCGAATCACGCCAACAACGATCACAGCGTTTACAGTGCTGACGGCCGGTCCGAATCAGTAAGCGCGCTCAAGGCCGCGTGAGTGGTGTTTTGAGTCGGACCGGGCATGATGTGTTTACTGTCATGTTCATATATCAAACGTCAACTTGACGTTTGGTTTAAGGTGCTGACGCCTGAGAGTGTGAGCATCGTAAACGCCAATATGGCGCCGTCCATGACGTCATCAATGACGTCACGACATCTCATGTAAACGCTATGAGCGTGATTCGGTCCGATCGTAAACGCGTTTATAGCACTGTAAGCGTGATTCGGAACATGCCTTTTAAAACGCTTTTCTGCCCAGACGAGGAAACAATAGGGACTGATTTTCAGATATATAATTCTTGACTACATGATTGTGTTTCTGACAATAGCCAAAACGTTGCAACGTCGTTACGTTTCCTATTACAAGTCACTTTTGTCACGTTGCAGCACCTATAACGTAAACTTGCCTGTTTTATAGACCAAATAAATAAGTTATTCACTGGCTTTTAAGGCCAGGCAGTCCCATTGCAAATGTCCCGCCCTAACACGCGTGAGTTAACAATTAAGCTGGAAACGCACAGACAGCGTTGGCGGCGCGGTGCGGAGGCGGTTCCGCTTGTAATGTTCGAACTAATATGAAATGGTCCGCACAGAACGCTTTTTTCCCGGCCGGTTTTCTGTGCGGACCCTTTCATATTAGTTCGAATATTATAACCGGTACCGCCTCCGCACCGCGACGCCCCGCCCTGCTACCGCTCTCAGTGCGTTCGGGCTTTAACCATCCCGCTCTCAACGGAACTCCGTGCGTAGGTTTCGTAAATATTAGGTACATTTTGATTGATTTTTGGAATGCTGGATCACTTATCAAAAATCTATCCGGTTATTGTGTTAGAACAATAAAAAAGGTATGCTTTTTGTAAAAACTGGTCTCTCAGGAACGAGGTAACTGACCTCGGTGCGGGGGGTTCGTGGCCATTCTGTATTTAATACTATTATACTAATCTGTTCTTTAAAACTATTAGCAAATCATAGATACCTCATCAATGAAGAGTACGCCTGGAATCATCTCGGCCTTGCCCTCCTCGCGCCACTCGGCTACCTTGCTGTTGATCTGCTCACGGATCTCAGACTTTATCTCACCAGTGTCACCTGCCAACAATACCTACATTCAAATAAACTATAGTAATTGACAACATTTCATATTTTTAACTACTTTATTTTATGAACTAGTTAGAACATAGGTAATAATTTAAGCCACTCGTATTTTTTCTTTTTCAATTTAACTCATTATTTCATACAAAAAAAAACACGTTGAAAAGTAGGTCATTCCAAAAGGGCGTAAGTAAAATATGACGTCATCTTCCCAACAAGAATCCAGAGCCACTCCAGAGCAGCGATTGTCTGTACTCTGTACTAAGGTCTCCCTGAATACAGCGAGGAAGATGACGTCAACTTTCGGTTTACAGTAATTTGCGATTTTTTCCAAAATTAACGGAGAAATAAAACTAAAAAAATGTTTTTTGTGTACTTCACACGTTTTTACCGAAATGGTTTTCGAATTAAGACTTTTGGAAATTATGAAATATTGTAAATTTTGCCCGTTCCCGCGTTGGTGAACACACGTGCTCTTCGCGACGACGGGCTGAATTCACTACCGTACAAAACCAGTTGCCTACTGTCATGGCGTCGCTACCGAACAACGTCTTTGAACGACCAGTATTGATTGGCGAAATCATCATAAATTTAAATATATAAAAAAGTGAAATAAACTATAGTAATTTTATTTATCATATGGCATTTGTTTCAAACCGTGTTCGAAATTATCTTCGAGAAGACAGTACGGTTGCGAGTTTTTGTTGCACTTTTAGAACCACCCAGGGGTCACGTGTAGGGTAGCGGTGGGTACTTTCCCTACGGACGTGGTGCAACTTCGACCCCCCTTTGTCAAGTGAGTGGGCAACTTGACTGTTAGAAGTTCTCAAGCCGCGCGAAGGCCTCCAACTTGGCTTAACGACTGCTGCCATAGACAGCAGCCCGGATCAACGGCTTAGCGTGCCTTACAAAGCACGGGAGCGATCGGCTAGTAACCACTCAAAGCGGTCACCCATCCAAGTACTGACCGCTGCCCACGTTGCTTAACTTTATATACCGCACGCGGTACGCGGGCGTCGCTGGGCCCCACGAGCCGTTGCTGTATAAAAAAGGTATGGTTGAAATTCTTTTTGTTGAACGTATTTCTATTAAAACGTTATTGGAGTTTGAACCTTATAGTTTGAACGGTAAAGTAGCTTTTTGAAGGAATTGCTTTGGTGCAATACGCTATTTAACTAAATTTTTTTTATAATGCCAATCGAACCAGATTTTAGTGACGATCAAATGTCTATATGGGACCAACAACTATTAGAGCACAATAAAGGGCTAAAATTAGGGACAAACCTAGCTCGCCGCTAGCGGCCCTCAAAAATGCTCCTACAAATTGGCCCTGGCAAATGACGTCACTTGCACAGCATTCGACCAACCGTTGTATGGGAAAATTAGTATTTTGCTGTTTTAGTCGTAAAATAATGCGTTAAGGTACATAGTTGCTATACAATTTATTTTTATTTTTACATAAGCATTCTATTGAGACCTTTTATTTGAATTTTGGACGGTAAAAAAATTACATAATTTTCTGAATTTTTGATGATTCACATCTTTTTATGACTTTGGTAAAATTTTATAATTGACGATTTATTGTGATATTTTGATGGCTAACTATCCAAAAAGTTACACTGTTTTATAAATTTTAACATGTGTCGAATACCGTATTCGTTCAACTGAAATGATTTTAAGTATATCTTCACGACTACTCACCAGAGAAGAGTGCCAGGAAGCCGTGGGTGCGGGAATTGATGACGTCCACCTCGTGAAGGGTCACAGTGTGGACTACTTCCTTACGTTTCTGCAGCTCGCCTTCTGGGCACTGCACGAAGCGCGCCTGCTGACCTGAGGAGAGGTAAATAAATAAATATTTGTGGACAATAGGGAACATGCATTAAGATTGTATCGAAAAATTATATTAGTAATCTAATAATTATAGCAATTAATTATAGGTCCCAACCCGGCTGGTCCCTGTGGGACGACTGACCAACACCCTCCAGTGATAAAAACAACATCATCATCATCATCCCTAGCCGTTTTCGGCCACAGTGACTGTTGACTACTGTTGAGAACGTCGCTGGTGTGCTCTCTGGTGACTGACGTAACCGATTTTGGCAGTGAACGTGCGTCCACACTCGTTGCACGTCAGCACCCCTCCGACATAGTTATATTGAATGGCCGCAGGTAGTCTGGCCTTTAGCTCGTCGCGCTTAGCGTCCAGTTCTATTCGCCGCGTCGCTTCAAATTCACGCACTTGTATGTGTACCTTGTTTCTCCACTGCGACCGGCCTTCTGCTATTGTTTCCCACTTGAATGGGTCTAAAAACTAACAACAACACCAACAGCTACAACAAAAAGAAAGGAGAGTTTCTATATATCCACCCTCAACACTAGAACACTACGAACACAAGAATTCTTAATAGAATTAGACGAAGCACTAAAAAACATAAACTGGCATATTGTAGGCGTGAGCGAAGTCAGACGCATGGGAGAAGCTATAGAAGAGCACGAAAATTTTATACTCTACTATAAGGGGGAAACCAAAGGCCTACATGGTGTCGGTTTTGTAGTAAAGAAAGATCTCAAAGACAGTATTGAAGAGTTTGTAGGGATCTCAGAAAGGATTGCAATGATAAACATAAAACTCCAACATAGTAAGAAATCAATGTCGATTGTTCAGATATACTCACCTACAGAAATGGCCAGAGAAGAAGATAAAGAGCAAGGGACATGACCTAAAGACTATTGTCTAATTCTTTGTGTTAATTCCCATTTTAAACAATATATTTTATTTTGATTCAGACTATACCTGTGGCATCATAGTCTCTGGCACGAGCGAAGCTCCGACCCAACTTGTTGATTTTGCCAGTCGCTTTGTCTATGGTGATAACGTCCCCAGCTTGCACCTGAAAAAGTAAATAGGTATAGTAGAAATTATTTAAAATGTCCGACATTTTATAAAACTTGTCATTGGACTTTTAATCTTCACGCTTGGACAGTAAAGTCGCTTTTTGAACGGCCTAATTTGATACAACTCGGACAGTTCCAATAATTTTAAGTATATGTATTATGTGCCTTTCGAATCGCTAAGCTTAAGTGGCAGTGGGCGGGGCACATTGCGCGTAGAACCGATGGCCGTTGGGGCCGAAAGGTTCTCGAGTGGCGACCACGGACCGGAAGGCGCAGCGTGGGTAGACCCCCCACAAGGTGGACTGATGACCTGGTAAAGGTCGCGGGAGTCCGCTGGATGCGGGTGGCGCAGGACCGGTCATTGTGGCACTCTTTGGGGGAGGTCTATGTCCAGCATTGGACGTCTTTCGGCTGATACGATGATGATGACACATTCGAAACAACAATGATGTGACATTTGTCTGACCGCCACAGACGGCTATACACGTCATCAGAAATTATGCCATGTCGCCACGGGTTGAAAAGAGTCTCACGTCTAATAATGAGCTTGTTTGTTAGTAACCGAGTTTCTTAGAACAAAATGTTATAATATGAATTTCTAGCATTCTCAAGATTTGGGCCACGTCCGAATGGGTTTATACACTCACGGACAAATAATACGGGTCGGTAAAAACCGTCATATTTCCTAAAATACTACTGAGAGGTTGTAAGGTTTTTTAATCATGTTATTATCTTTATTTAATTTTATATCTAAACTACAAAAGTAACAGCTAAAAAACGAACGTTTCCAGGTTTAAATAGGATTCGTAAATATCCATGAAAAAAACAACGTTAACGGAGCGAGATATCGCGAAAATTGTCATTTTTGGACATTGATATTTGTATGATAGGATCCCGAAAATTGCTAATACAGTTGGGCAATACGAAGAATAGTATATTATGTATACGTGCCGTCAATAGATTTTGGAAATTATGTAAACAAATATGTCTGAATGACAATTCATTTGTCGTCTATGGATTTGTTGTAAAATAGTGATGAGGAAAGTCTATAACAATAATTAATCAATCCACTTGACAGTCGAGAAATTATTTTAATGAATATTCATTGCGAGTATTTGTGGCTCTTAACTTCATGGCAGCAAATAAAAATAAATCAGCAATGAAAATTCATAACAAAGTAAATGGAAAATGATGAGAAGTGAGGTTATTTGTAATTGAATCTATAATGACATTAAACTTTTTCGATATACTGGATATTCCCATCACTTACACGAACTTTTTTTCAATGACAATATAGATTCCTAGCATTTTTACGAGTAAAATAAAAAAAGATATTATAGCTTAAAATGAATGCAAATACAAGGATTATGTCTATAAAATGTTGGTAAGACTGTGTTCGTTCTTTAAAAGTGCGTGATTACGAAGTAATGAAGGTAAATTGGTCTGTTTACATAATTTCCAAAATCTATTGACGGCACGTATAAATAAAACGAGTGTAGAATATTTAACAAAACCTATTGAAGCTATTTAAACTAGGTGACCCGAAATTTTTGACCGCGAGTGTAATCGTCGTTAAAACGTTAGTAGGATTAAAGTCTGTAAATTCACAGTTTTAGAGTGCCCCAGGAGTCGTAACCATGGTAATGAGCAACAAAGAACAGATGATCCACCTATGGGTGGAACTTATGAGTTCCTCACCTTCTCCTTAAGCATGGAGTCAATCATCTTGGCCCCCATGTCGTAGTTGGTCTCCATGTCTGTGGTCTTCAGCGTGAGCCGGCCCACACGCGCCGCGCCGCCCGCCGCGCGGTCCACCACAACCTCTACCACTTCACCTTCTATGATCTCTGACTCCTCCCTGTTGAAAAAGGATTTTATGTCACACCTGGCCATAAAGTGGCCATTATCGCACGCTCCGCGCGCGAAAAAACCCACTTCCTGGCCAGGGGGTGACATAAACTAACTATTATAACTATTGTATTGTCATATGATATGAGTCTTTGTGATACTCGAAATAAATGAATAATAATAATAAATAAAATTTTGTACTTAACACGGGCGGTAATAAAGAAAGCCTCAGATCGCATATTTATCGCCCTTGCCTTCGGCTCGGGCGTAAAATATCTGCGATCTGAGACATTCTTTGTTTTATCGCCCTTGGTAAGTAATGTACTATTTCTAATTTATTTTTTATTTTTTTATTATTATCTAAAAATATTTATTAATTAAATACAAATTAAACTACATGCAGAATGTATCCACAACGCAGGTTTCGTCCAAATCATAACATAGCGAGTATCCGCAAACAAACTTCGTCAAAATTCCGATGTTATTTCTAATTAATTCCGATGTTGAAAACAATAAAAACAGATTAGTCATACAACAAATAAGCTACAAACTCAAAATATTCTTTATGTCACACCTGGCCATAAAGTGGCCATTATCGCACGCTCCGCGCGCGAAAAAACCCACTTTCTGGCCAGGGGGTGACATAAAATTTTGTACTTACCACGGGCGATAATAAAGAAAGCCTCGGATCGCATATTTATCGCCCTTGCCTTCGGCTCGGGCGTAAAATACCTGCGATCTGAGATATTCTTTGTTTTACCGCCCTTGTTAAGTAATGTACTATTTCTAATTTATTTTTTATTTTATTATCATTATCTAAAAATATTTATTTATTAAATACAAATTAAACTACATGCAGAATGTATCCACAACGCAGGTTTCGTCCAAATCATAACATAGCGAGTATCCGCAAAACAAACTTCGTCAAAATTCCGATGTTATTTCTAATTAATTCCGATGTTGAAAACAATAAAAACAGATTAGTCTTACAACAAGTAAGCTACAAACTCAAAATATTCTTTATTCAAATAGGCCTAGCAACAAGCACTTTTGAATCGTCAGTTTTATACACTTAACACATAAGCGAATATAATAGGAAAATATCATGCTTCATTGATTTTGACGACCGCTTTAGCTTAGTTGGTAGTGACCCTGCCTGCGAAGCTGGAGGTCCCGGGTTCGATTCCCGGCCGGGGCATTTATTTGTGTGATGAGCACGAATATTTGTTCTTGGGTCTTGGATGTCTTCTATGTATTTAAGTATTTATTTATCTATATAAGTATGTATATCGTCGCTTAGTACCCATAGTACAAGCTTTGCTTAGTTTGGGACTAGGTTGATTTGTGTAAGATTGTCCACAAATATTTATATTTATTTAATATTTATTCAACTTGTTTATCCCTTTAACCTCCACAGTCATACTCGTATACAGTAGAATCCGCTTATAACGACTCCGCTTATAACATTTGACCGCTTTTAACGACTGCTGAATCACCTGACGTTAGGATTCATACCAAACATTTTCGAAGAAAATCAGTCCGTTTTGTACGACGTCCTGTCAGTGCGACGTAATCTCGCTGGAGGAGGCCTTTCCCGACTGGCAAACAGATGCACAAAAAATCAGGAAAAAAGACATACTACAACACTGACACAATGTAGCACCTGTCGAAAAGGCTATAATAATAATATCGCTGGTCCCTTGACTGTTGCTGTATCCGGATTCTACTGTATACCAGACAAAGTGAAAATGTAAATGACAGCTTCGTGATAATGTCACCACCATGCCATGTTTTTCACTCTGATGATTAACGACCTTGAGAGCGTCATTCATCACTCCCATTGTTTACTCTATGCAGACGATCTCAAGCTAGTACGTTGTGTTAATGGTTTTACCGACTGTCTCCTATTACAGGAAGATATTGATGCTGTGCTCAAATGGAGTAAAAATAACAAATTACTTTTCAATAGTTCTAAATGCAATAGTATGACCTTTTCTCGCTCACGCTCCCCTCTACACAATACCTATTTATTAGACAATAGTCCAGTCGCTCACGTGAACTCTATTAAAGACCTTGGCGTAATATTTGATAACAAACTTACCTTTAACGAACATATCCTATCACTTGCGAAGGAATCCTATAAAAGATTAGGCTTCATCATCCGAAATGCAAAGGATTTCCGTGACCCCAAAGTGGTACAGTTACTGTATACAGCATTAGTTAGAAGTAAAATAGAATCAGCCTCAATAATCTGGAACCCACATGAGAAATCGTACATACTTCTTTTAGAAAAGGTACAAAAAGCTTTTCTGCGCTTTCTCTTCAAGAAAAAGTATGGTTTCTATCCCTTTCTATATCCGACCAAGTACCTGCTTGGAATGTTAGGTTTCAACTCCCTGGAGGTCCGGCGCAATATCGAACTTTTAACAACTGCCTGTCGGCTTATGAGAGGCGAACCAGATTGCTTCGAGTTAGTTTCTAGAATGAGTTCTTTGTATGTTCCCGATAAATACCTCCGCGGTCGCAGCCACCGTCTCCTGGCGGGGGAGGCGGCTCGCACGAGCACGGCGGCGCACGAGCACTCACCAATTCTCAGCGCGCAAGCGCTGCTTAACAAAGTTTTAATGTATACACCTGATTGTGATTTGTTTGCCTTCAAGTGGTGCAAACTTCTTTGTATTTTTAAGATTTTTTGCGAAAGCAATTTTTAATTGTTTAAACTTAGTTTAATTTTTACTTTGTATTATTTGTATTGTTCTATTTTTACTTTGTGTGTATTTACTTAGATAGTTTTAAGTTTACCAGCGTCTTGGCACATGCTGTAATGCTGTTAAATGTATTTTCCAAAAATAAATAAATAAATAAATAAATGTTAGCCACCATTGTTGTATAACAAGAAATGGACAAGTTGTGATGACTTGTTTTTGTGTACAAACTTCATACCGACAGTATTCTTGATTGTATAAAAACCTAGTTTCAACACCAAAACATAATTTCAATATTTTCCCACTTTTTGGGGTTTCGTACTCAAAGGGTAAATTGGGACCCTATTACTAAGACTCCTCTTCTAAGAATCCATCTGTCACGAGGCTGTATCTCATGAAACGTGATACAATACAAATACTCTTTATTGCACACCTCAATAGTGATAGTTAGACAGTTGAAATTTTCACAGATGATGTATTTCGGTTGCCGCTATAACAATAAATACTGAAAAACATGATTTTTTTGCAATCTCTATAGATAATGGTACGGAACCCTTCGAGCGCGAGTCCGACTCGCACTTGGCCGGTTTTATAAACATTCAAATATACATCACTGGATTTATTATTATACTAGCATTTTGCACAATATCATAGGCGTAAATATTACTCACTTGATTCTAATACCAATAGATTTTCTGATGGCTTGCGTCAGTGCTTCTGTCTTACTCATTTCAAGAGAGTAGATTTCGGACCCTGAAAAACAAAAATCATCCAATAGTACAAACATTGATCAAGTAAATTTGTACCCAGTAAATATATAAATTATTAAAATCATAACAAATTAATTCATACATTCTTGTAACACAATCTCCTCATATGAATAATATTTCTGTCTATGTGTGTATGAATGTCTATGAGTGTAACATACCTGCCATACTAGTGAAGGGGGTATCAGGCCCCAACGCTTGCGCCAGACCCATGGCGATGGCTGTCTTGCCAGTACCCGGCTGGCCGGCCAACAAAACTGCTCGCCCGGCTATTTTACCTGTAGTGATCAATTTAATACCATTACATACAGTTTACAGCGGGGAAATGCTGCCAGCATCTTTGGCACTATTACTCCTTATTTTTTTAAGTTTTATTTAGTAACATCTTTATTATATTTAGTTTTATTTATTATTATTTTGCTTCCTATTCTTAAGTATTGTATTGTCTTGTGTTTCTGAATAAATTACAATAAGAACCTAAAATTCACAATGTACTTTGTTACCATAGCAACCACAGCTAGCTCCATACCTTCTCGAATCATCTGCAGGACAACACCAGCGGCCTTCCTGGCCATCTTCTGGCCCACCATGCCCTGCGACACGGCGCGGGGCTCCAAGGAATCATCAAGTCCGAGACCTCTTATGTGGGAATGTGCACCAATACGCTCGATACGCGTTATTGACCGCACTTCTTGCACTTGCGCTGCTGCTAGAGACTAAAATAAAACGGGTTCTGATGAATTTTAATCAATTTTTTAAATACTTAAACGAGGAGAGAATGCCAGATTATAACCTAAAACTACGCTGCAACTATGTTATTCTAATAATACATTTTCAAGTAAATAATTTACAGCTAATATTTTAGAGAATAGATAGATTACTTACAGCCATTATTCACACTTATTATTTTCAACAGGAAATACCTAGTACAATTAGAGTTATTTGAAGAAATCCGGCAAAACGGCCGCACTCCTTAAACAAATAATTTGACAAGTGCGATAAAAAAAAACAAATCCAATGCTGGGCAACGGCGCTATTTAAGACATTAAGAAACGCGCGCAACCATTGTAGCACGTTGTGTCATTTGTGGCAGATTACTCAATTATTTCATGTGGTATCCCCAAGTCGATAATTTCTTGCGCATTTACTGTGGATTACTTTGTGCAGTGAAATAATTTAATAAATCAAAATGCTGGCTGCCAGGACCCTTCTGAGGAGCAATGCTCAGATCGCCAAGAACATCGTGCAGAAGAGAAACATGTCCGTGGTCACACCCGCCAGGGAAAAGGTTACGAACGCTGTAAGTTTCGAGTAATTCGTATCTTTCTTCGATTTTGTTAGCTATTCAGTTAAAACCCTTCACAACGCCGTCCTAATTGCAATAAACATTAATGCCGTTTGATTAATGATTGGTAAAGACTGTAAAATTAGCGATGTGAAGTTTTTTTACATTACGTAATTTAAGGAAACTTAGGTTATAAAATAGTCCGTTTATAGATGAAAGAGCACTAGAGGGAACTATAGTTAAGTCCTTGGAATAACTATAACTAAATAACTACTTACTGGTATAATAAAGGTCACTTAGTCATTATTTATTACTTATACTTTTTTTATGTGGCAAATGTAATATAATGTAGGCGGGATAGACTAACTTTTGTGGAATCACATATCAGTGTTCAGCTCTCAGCAAACAAGCTCTCTTTTTCCAAAATAAGAGAGGTTTGAATGTCCCAACAATTTTGAAGTCAATGTAATTTTGTTAAAATTTGTATTATCATTTTATTATTGACTCCTGATTGAGTTGTCTTACACAATTTATAATTTTTGTTAATTTATTTTTCATCATCATTTATTTATTAGAAGAAATCAGTTGCAGTTACATACATAAACTCGCACCTGTATTCCCAAAAGGGGTAGGCAGAGCACATGAAATATAATTCCAGTGCCACTTTTAGCAATTGTAGGTTTAAAATTGGAGAAAATGTGATATTGCTAGGTTGCTAGCCCATCACCCACAAACACTCTTCAACCCGGTTCCCAATAGTCCACTCTTAAACTTGCCGGAAGAAGGGGTGTTGCTGCTAGCGTTATGGGTACTTTTGCACCGGAGACGATGAGGGGCGGGTTATAACTATGACTTAATTGCAATTATTTTTAATTTCAATTGTATTTTTATGTGCTTATTCAATAAATACCTATTGTATTGGTTATCTATTGAAATATTTATTTTGAAGCAGTGAAAAAATAGTTGTTAGCTTTGGAATAAAGTCAAAGGCAAGTTTCTTTTAATAGTACCCCTTAAATGGTTTTGAATCCTCCACAAATGGTTTTATATCCCTGAATGGTTTTGTACCCCTGACAAATTGTTTTGTATCTCGAACAAATGGTTTTGTATCCCTGACAAATGGTTTTATACCCCTGATAAGTGGTTTTGTACCCCCTGACAAATTGTTTTGTATCCCTGACAAGTTTTATACAATACCTTTCATACAATTAAGTATGCACTTGGTTTACACAGCCCAAATTAAATGAATGTGCATGATCCCACAAAACATGATTGATTTTACGAATATAGTTGAAATTATTTAAAATTTATTTAACGAAACTAACATTACATTTTGAACCTTCATGTGTATATATGTACTAAAGTCCTTCTTTGATTGGACTACTAAATGATTTTAAGTATAAGATATGTTTAAATAACAATACAATTTAGATTAGTTATGCAAGATAAAAAAAAGCTATACATATTTTATTTATATTGGAGAATAGCTTGACATCTTTGTCTAATGTTAGCACTTACAAAGAAAGGTATTAACCCAGTCGAGATATGCACAACCTCGAAATGTCGGTAACTTTGATGACATTTGGCACAAATGTTCATTGAAGGCCTTGTTTTCGTCTCCCAAAAGTCCCTACGCCAGGATCTTCTAGAGCCGCCACTATCTTGGGAAACGTACTCCATCCATAAGATTTTCGCATTTTGGGTGAAATGTTAGGGTGGAATGTTTTCTTTATTATTTCACATCATATTAAAAATACTCAGAAACAGGATATTAAAGCTTAAGCCACACACAGAGCGGGCGGGCGGGAGTTTCACACTGCAGCGCGTTGACACGCGCCCGCCCGCTCCCGCGCGCCTCACGCCCGCTCCCGCGCGCCACCCGTCCGCCCGCTCTGTGCGTGGCTTAAGTCCAGAATAAAATTAAAGACAAAAAATGGTACTCATTATATAACATTTTTGGTGTGTAATCAAGATATTTGGTGCTGTGATTTACCAATTCACATCTATCATCTATGTATCAGCCCGCATGTAGTTCCCCCAAATTCTTTTTGACATGTTTATTTTGCTGTAGTTTATATTCAGATTTTAAACTGTCAGGCCTTGTGAACAAAATAGTAAGCTGGAAGAGCTAATGCAAGCTTTATAATACCAGATTCAATATTAAAGAAGTAAAAATCAGCAAATCTCTTACTTTCGTAATTTGAACCCTTTGACTCGGCGGCAAAAACTGACCGCGACCAGTAAACAGCGAAACCACGAGAAAGAGCGAGACGAGACAGCAGTGTATATAGACACTCACGGCCTGTCTCGGTTTCTCGAGGACCTACAGCCGGCATCATCATCATCATCATCATCAGCCTATATAGTATATACGTCCCACTGCTGGGCACAGGCCTCCTCTACAGCCGGCATAGATGTTTAAATTAAAAGAGAGTTAATTCTCGCGTGTCGTCTCATTCTAGCCGTACCACAGACAAGCCATCAAAGCCCCATAATCTGAAAAAACTAAGCAAAATAAACATGGTCGCCCACTGCCCACTGTGCCTGTACTCCAAAAATTTGAAATCCGAACTTCGTATATTGCCGTAATTTTCACTCATTATACACTATATGAGTGAAAATTCACGAACGCGAAAGGACGAAAGGACCGACACTATGCAAATTACGGATTTCGAATTTCGTACTTGACCCTCAGGTATTAAAGTCTAAGTTGTGTTCCAGGAACTTTTCGTGCTCTCCGGAGCTATGGTGTTCGGCTGGTGCGCCATCCCCACCTGGGTGCTGCTCAACATCAAGAACTACCGCGCAGAGGATTAAACTGCCTGATCTAGGAATGTTTAGTTAATAAGTAAAGTTATTTATCAAGTAGAACTGTGAGTTTCATTTAACCTTGAATAAACCGAGAGATGGCGCTGTTATCAATGTCAACCAATTTAACACGTGTATGTACAGCTTATATCCCAGAATGTAGCCCAGAAACCGACCGGCCTGTCTTAGAAAGGTTACACAGCGCCCGCTAGGCCGGCTACTGGGAGTGAAAGTGACAATTTAACCTTTTCAACGCCAACGACTGATATATATATACGTTACGGCCTGCAGTGCGATATCAACCTCCTTTCATTTCTATTAGGGTTCAACTCACAAGAGTAAGGGTAAGTTTTAAGTGTGTGTCTAGCAGTGGCGGCGCGTCAAAAATATTCTTAGGCAAGCCGGAAATAATTGGCCTTTCTTATTCTGCATGAGTCGTAGTAAAAGAACTGGACTGGCTGAAAATAAGGCAAGCCGGTGGGAATCGAGTTGTATGGACGCGCCGCCACTGGTGTCTAGGGGGAGGTAAAACTTTTTTTTTCGTTCAACTTTGAGTTTGACCAATTTGTACACATTGTAATATATGGGAATTTTGACATTCCGATGTCATCGCGTGTGATGACAGTGTTTGTAGGTATGTTTAACGCCATAATACCAGTAATAATTATTATCAGTCTTGAGGACTAAATCGTGTCTAATTATTTCAATACACACGATTTAAGTATATTGGTAGTGTCATGATTTTGTAAAATAGAGGGTAGATAATTGTACAAAATGAGGGTAAGGACCGTTATTCTTGGGTGGGGAAACGAGATCAAAAAGCCGATGCCTGGACAGAGGCGGTGGATTCGTTAACGAGCGCTTGTAATAAGCAGAGATCCAGCTTAATATGTTGTTAAGTATAGTTTGTCATAGTCATTTCGGTATGTTTGTCGTAGAACGATATCATTGGGTGTGAACCCTGTAACTTTTATATGTATATCGAGGAAATAAAGTGTCTACTCATCGTATGGTTGTGGAGTATCTTTTCAGTTGTAAATCTTTACTTCATTTAATTACCTATTTGGTTTGTTACGTAGAAAGAGGATCTATAGAAGGAGGGTTAGCGAATCACACACAGGGACGGAGATAATGTGACAGTTTCTTCTGGGGTTACCACAAAAAGAATAATCTCCCCATTTTTACTGACAAGTAGGTTTTTAATTATTGAGAATCTTCAAAATAAACTCTTAGTAAATATTAGCGGACAAACACAAAACATCCGATGTCCTCCCAATTACGATATAAAAATGTTTACTAATTTAATACCTACATTATAGTTAACAAAATCACGATTACATTAATACGTCTTAGTTATTCAGCCATTATAATAATGAAATTCACAGTAGTATTCTAATCACGTCAGGATTCAATTTTTAATCTGTTATTTTTAACGTTCGAGCCGGCCTGGTTTACCCAATATTATGGGTAACATATTTTTTTATACTCTGGCCACTGGTTCATCAATGACACTTTGGTGGCACCGGCTGGTGGCAGACAAATGCTGCCTTATACGCGATGAGGGACAGAAGATATGACGTTGTATCTCGTTCCCACGTGTGTTATCGTCTATGCTTACATCTCCTTCACACACCTTTGTATGTGTGTATCACCAGCTCCATCTTTATACTTACTACATGGTTTGTTACTACCAATAACGTGGCAACTCGACAGTGACGTTAACTTTTGTCACAACCCGGAATCAGGTCTTGTATAGTGCGCGCCATCCACGACGACGCGCCCCTCCACAGCGAATCTCATACTAATCTGTGCGCAGTTGTATGGCTTGGGCTGCGGAGGGGCGCGTCTTCGTGGATGGAGCGCACTATATTCCTTATTACCGTGCGTGATGTAGACATGGGGAAAAGCGTTACTATTCGATCACCGTTACTGTTATTCCCGGTCCAAAAAAATCACAGTGAAAAATCACCGTGACTTTGTCACTTCGGTTATTTCGTGTCACGACATTTACGTTTCGATCGTTCCCGGCAGTTACTAATATTTCTGTAACAACTGATGTTACTCTGTGACCAGTGTGACTGCAACTTCTGCGTTCTGTTCCGGACGTTACAAGACTGACGCGAATTATTTGAACCTTAATACCATGGAATAAGGTATAGAATGATATCGACTGGTATAGACACTGTTCCAGTGATATCGTAGCGCTAAGTTACGTTACAAAATAACGTTGTTACTTCGTGACAAGTAAAAGGGTTATAAAGGCAGTAAGCTAAACAACGATAGTTGGTTTAAACAATGTTTATTAACGCAATGAATACAACTCATGAGATTATCATTATAATGGTAATGGCATATAGTATCTTATGCCTCACGATAAATCATTCTTACAAATATGAAATGACACTGACCTGTACTAAATCCAGCTGAAATAATCCACAAATTACACCACACTTCACAATTACTTTCACCTTCAGCAACAGCTCGACTACCATGTCCGTTCGATACCGAAGCTCAATTCAGAATGCCTGCTGGTGCTGGCCCCAAGTGAGTCGATGCCATTGCTGGAGGTGGAAGGGGCGGTCACGTGTTCCGATCACGTCGCCGGTCATTACGATTACTTTTAAATACTGATTAACTCAATAAATATTACGAAATATGTTACAAATATGAATATAATATCTATTGTATATATACGTTATCCTTACACAAGTCAGTGATACTTTTTAACGGCGGATCACCGTGATTTTTTCATCGTGAAGTTATTTATCACCCTCCTCTAGCGTGATGGATATATCCGTCCTTGGCGAATAAAAGGTTAAAAACAACTTCATTTATTCCAGGCTTTATAAAACGGCTGTTTAGTATTGTAGCGAAATCTGAACAAGTGACGTCACGACTTTCCTATGGTCAAACATCGTCCATTTAGTTATACGTTTTTACACATTATAATACTAGAAAAATTTGAAGCGTGTAGTTTTGCGAGTATTTTCGTGAGTTTGGTTTATTGTTATCGTAAGAATTTATTTTTATTATTGTCAACATGCCAGCATTTTTCACAAATAGGTACCTGACCTACGGCTCAATTTGTGCGAAGGAAAGAGGGAACGCGCAGTTGCCACAGAATAAGTTATAGTACTACGTACAGAAGTTGCACTGTTAACAAATCGCCAACTTACAACCCCAAATTATAATAGGTAAATAACAAATGTTGACCACACCAAGCGAATGACGAGACGACGCGACCGTCCGGTAGCAATTTAATTAATTAACCCGGTGAATTACCACCCGGGGATGTACTTGCAGCGGCGCGGCGAACTGACCGAGTGAAAGCCCCCTGCAGTTGCTGTATCGGCAACGATTTTTCTTCTGTACCTAATATAGTGTATACTACTCCGGTGGCAAACGAGCGTACGGCCCACCTGATGGTAAGCCGTCACCGCAGCCTATGGACGTTAAATGTTTCTTCTTCTTCTTTCTCCTTAAACTTAACGGTCCAATATCGCTTAACTAATTTACACCTTTATTATCTTGATTTTCAGGAGTTGTTCGTTCTTGGCGGCATCATGGTGGTGGGCTGGCAGGCCGTCCCCGCGTGGGTGCTCATCCACATGAAGGAATATCGCCATCTTGAATAGCCGCCATTTTGTTTAGCCGCCATTTTGAGACACAACTTCGGGTGTAGTTGATTAAAATGTTATTTTAGTAAAAAAGGTTTCATTTTATTTATTTTGTCACATATTATAGCCTGTTTTATTTTAATTTATCTATAAGTACTTACTGCAATAGTAAAATGTATGGCGCGTTCATGTTTCTTGCCAATTCTTGCAAACTTGTAGGTATGTACTTTAACGTAAGTACTTTATAGAAAAAAAAAACAATTTAGTGCATAACTTTTAATATGTGATTGCCTTATTATAGTAAAACAGTACTTTTATCTCACGAGCGCGGGTGGGCCATGGTTGTGTACTGAGATATACGTGTACATAGGACCACGAGCGTGTGACCCGCTGCACTTTTATCTAACGATTTCATTCAAATATACTTGCGATAATCCATAAAGTTTGAATGCAAATAGGAAGATATACATTCCATCTTCGTATTCACATTCAAACTATGGATTATCGCAACTATATTTAAATAAATTCGTTACATTTGTGCAGCGGGTCAAACGATCTCAAGCGGATCTTTTAATTCAATTTGATTTAGGTAGTAAGTATGTAATGCAATAGGACATGTTCTGGAATAAATTATTTCATTCATTCATTCATTCAAACGCTCGTGGTCCTTAAGGTACCCTGTGTTCATATGTGTCACAACTATGGTTAACCCGCGCTTGCGACATAAATAGTACATTCTGCATTTAGGGAGGTAAGCAGGTTATTATTACTAACGAAAGTCATAGAAGCCCGACGCCGAAGGAGGGCTTTTATTGACTTGAGTTTGTAATATAATAACCCTACCTCCCGTGATACACACAATGTTTTTCATCACATTTACGAGGAAATAAATAACTACAAAAGGCAGAAAAATCCATGTTTCCTACAACCACACCAATCAAAAATTAACGAACTTGACAACTTCACCTCCAGTATCACTGTGAGAGGAGCGCAACGCGCAACCAATCACAGAGCAGTATTCTTGCGGCGCGCGGCCAACTAGATTATTTTAAACCAATCAGATCACACACAAACTCATAACTCCCACGGGAGTTATAAAATTCCATAACTCCCGCGGGGGGTAAATCGGCTATAACTGCTTTATACGCACGCGTGCAATAACACACTTTACGAGCAAGTGTGATGAAAAGTACTTTACGAATATCATAGCGAATATTTGACACACTACATGATCAATATAAATGATTACAGTCAAAATCATTGTAATATACGGAAAGGCAATAAAACAAATTTATATAAATTAACATATATTTATCAGTACAAAACTGATCACAAAGTTAAGATATGTATAAACCGTCATATATAAATAGATCAAGATCACATACACTTAACAACTAAAATGGGTAAATAAAAATCTAATTCTCACCAATAATAAATACAAATATATTCTAGTCTACAATTTTGGATTTTGTCTAACTAGGTCCCTACAAATGGCCAAATTTTGTCAAACGAACGCAAGCAAAACTCGACTTTTAGGTACTGCTCTGTTAGGTAGATTTTTGCTTGCGTTAATTTGACAGCATTGGGCCTTACAGTTGTGTACGAACTTATACAGATTACTTTGCGTTTGACACTGACATTGGATAGTCTACTTTAAAGCTAATGTAATGGAGTATCTATTATAAAACACACGGTTCTTAGACAGTGTGTTTGTAATATAATAGTACATTACTTAACAAGGGCGGTAAAACAAAGAATGTCTCAGATCGCAGGCATTTGACACCCGAGCCGAAGGCAAGGCGATCTGAGGCTTTCTTTATTACCGTCCGTGTTAAGTACAAAATTTTATGTCACCCCCTGGCCAGGAAGGGGGATTTCCCGCGCGCGGAGCGTGCGGTAATTGCCGCTTTATGGCCAGGTGTGACATAAACTTTATTACATTAGTGTCAAAGTTGAATATCGAATGGATTAAGACCTAATGGCAGTGTCATACTAAAGTAATTTACCTGTACTTGGCGCCATTAAGCGGTGACCATGAGATTTCACATAAGATATAATGTCAACGCCCAAAAATAGCGAGCCCTTAACTAGATAAAATTAAAAAAAATCGTGCGTTCAAGCCTCGACTCCATAGAGAAAAAAATCGTTCTTAGATTTTTTTTAAAAAAGATGACAAAGATATGTGTGCATTATACGCTACCAAGTTAAGGGCTTTAGAAATGTTAGCGAAGTCAATATCAGTCCATAGGATAATGTTTCTAATGTGTATTTCAATAAGGATTATTTTGATGTAAATAATTAAAGTATAAAAAAAAATACAGGGCGAACCCCCACTAAAAGGGGTATTACACTGTCCTGAATTCAGGACACTTAGAAGGGTTCGGACCTATACGTTAGAGCGAGATGCTTCAACTCCCCTCCACTAGTCAGGATTCTGAATTCAGGACAGTGTAATAACCGCTTAAACTCGGCGTTCCAGCGTCTGGTATGGGTACTGGGGTGGGAAGAAACTTCCAACTCGAAATAGTACAATCAATGGTCTACTTCGCACAAGATTCAAATGAGATACATTATTTACAAAACAGTAAAATTACTTATTACATATACAATATCACATTGACGAATTGCTTTCAAATACCAACCAAGACCAGCGCTAGCCAATGGCTAGCACTATGCTGATTTGGGGCCATTTCGTGGCTATGTTCTGTATTGTGGTGTTATGTTTATATTTATACTGTTTTTTGTGCCACGAATAAATGTTTTTCTTCTTCTTCTTCTTAAATATATAATTACAAAAGTATTGGACCGTTTAGGTACAGTCAAGTGCAAAAATATGGGTGCATACAACTTGCTCAAAAATATGTCCCATAGCTCTTATGTCGGTGGATTGAGGTTTCGGTACATACTCGTATTTATGAGAGGATTCATTCGACACATATTTTAGCACTTGACTGTACAAGATTGAAATGATGAATGATAAATATAGATGTGAAAAGTGAGTCATTTAAGAGGAGGGGTAGGGCAAGCTCTCTCCATACAAACTTTGTGCAGGATTTACTTCGTTTGTGTTTGCATTAAAGTTATGATTTTGGTCAGTATGCTTATTCTTCTTATAGCTATTTCGTGATGTAAATATTTTTATTAACTTTTTTTTTGTAATCTTTTAATTTTGTTTTTTTTTGAAATATTAGAAAAATTTCACATCACGATCTTCGCATATCTAATATTTACAACCAAAAAAAAATTATATTTGTTAGTGCCAAAACCGACGAATAAAACGTGCACAAAGTTTGTATGGGGAAGACCTTGCCCTACCCTGCGCCTTAAGAGAAAAACTATAATGATTTGAAATGCTTATTATATTTAGGTTTTAATTAGTAACATTGTGCAATTTAAGCAGAAAAAACAGATTTTAGCTCGACATTTGTCGATTTGGAATGATGTTCGAGTTTTCGAAATGAGATCTCTAAATATAATCTATGTTAATAGGCCGCAAGAGTACTGTCCTAGATATAGTAACGAAATAGTACATTACTTACCAAGGGCAATAAAACAAAGAATGTCTCAGATCGCAGGTATTTTACGCCCGAGCCGAAGGCAAGGGCGGTAAATATGCGATCTGAGGCTTTCTTTATTATCGCCCGTGGTAAGTACAAAATTTTATGTCACTTCCTGGCCAGGAAGTGGGTTTTTACGCGCGCGGAGCGTGCGATAATAGCCACTTTATGGCCAGGTGTGACATAAAGAAATGTTAAGATACCTGATTAAAGTGTTTACACACTCTGAAAACTTAAGTATCAATTAAAAATACTTAAAATAACTGACTAAAACGCTTTAACGAGTATTTATAATAGTTTCTCGCAAATATTATGTTAAAGTGCATCATTGGGCCCTGTACAGTCAAGGGCATAAATATGTATACACTTTTGGACCTTATTTCAATGGTATAAAGTGAAAAAGTGTATACATATTGGTGCCCTTGACTGTACATTACTGTTGGTGTCACCCTAATTACTTTTTTATTTCTCATTTCACGATATTCTCGAAAACGACTGACCCGATCATAATGCCGCATTCTCGCAGTATAATATAATAAACGGGGCACTCATGTCTTTAGCGTCGAATATAGCTCGAAATTGACAATATTTCATAATTTCCAAAAGTCTTAAATCGAAAACCATTTCGGTAAAAACGTGTGAAGTACACAAAAAACATTTTTTAAGATTTTTTTCTCCGTTAATTTTGGAAAAAATCGCAAATTACTATAAACCGAAAGTTGACGTCATCTTCCTCGCTGTATTCAGGGAGACCTTAGTACAGAGTACAGACAATCGCTGCTCTGGAGTGGCTCTGGATTCTTGTTGGGAAGATGACGTCATATTTTACTTACGCCCTTTTGGAATGGCCTACTTTTCAACGTGTTTTTTTTGTATGAAATAATGAGTTAAATTGAAAAAGAAAAAATACGGGTGGCTTAATTTTTTACCTTTTTTCTAACTAGTTCATAAAATAAAGTAGTTAAAAATATGAAAATGTTGTCAATTTTCGGAACAATACGTGAGTGATCAGTTTATTATATTTGAATTTAACTGCAACTGTACTACATACAAATTAAAAATAATCTTAAGATTATCTTAAGATTATCGTTTTAAAACGTGTAGTGGTACATTGTACATTATTCGAAAATTTTGGTCAAGTTTAGCAATTATTATACTTGTGTGTATATTAGTAAAATGTACTCGAAAAGGTATCACTTAATATTATTAGTTATTACGTATAGTATAAGATTCGTCTAAAATTCACTAACCATGCCTCTAAGCATATAATACGTATAATTCGAGTGTGGATATGTGAAATAGTGTCAATTATAGAGAGGTCTAACGTGCGACTTATGTGGTTAGTACGCGGCGCGCGGCGCAAGATGGTACATGTCACGCGGGTATGGGCCGCCGTCTATAAATTAAGTAACACTAATTTCATAGTTTTTTTGACAAACGCCCCAGCATTGTCACAGCTAGTCAACAGCTAGTCACTGTCAGATTTGTTAAAAACGCCCCCCCCCCCTCCCCCTACTGTAAAGTCACACACATATTTTGCAATTCTACGTCTTTCTCCTTAATACTTCAAATTTCATATTTTACTCGTAATAAATACAATCAATCAATTTACTACAAATTGTTATTATGACATCTATGTACTTTTTTCGCAAATGAATACATTGATTGATTGACGACATAAAATTTAGGAACCCTCCCAACCCCTTGCCATACATTATCAGACATTGTCGACCCCTTCTCCCAAATCTCCCAATTAACGCGTGACGTAATTTATGGATGGCCCCCCTGACCGAAACGGAAGGCAGGGACCTGCCCCACTCCTCCATTCCCTCTCGCGCCGCGCGCCGCACAGAAACCGATTCGTTAAAGGTTAGACCTTATTTTTTATGCAAAATTATTTTGCATGCATTTTAGTCATAATGCTGCCATAAAGTACATCAAGGTACACTTATAATTATGGTTGGCCGATTTGTATGGAAACAGTCTGTTCTAAAAGCAAATGTCTGAGCTAGAAAACACAAAACTCAACAACAGTTTTTATGTCACACCTGGCCATAAACCGGCAATTACCGCACGCTCCGCGCGCAGGAAATCGCACTTCCTGGCCAGGGGGTGACATAAAATTTTGTACTTAACACGGGCGGTAATAAAGAAAGCATCAGATCTCATATTTATCGCCCTTGCCTTCGGCTCGGGCGTCAAATACCTGCGATCCGAGACATTCTTTGTTTTACCGCCCTTGTTAAGTAATGTACTAGTATAATTTCAGACAACAAAATGAATTTTAGGTCAAGCAGGACTTCTCTGTCAGAAGCTCTGTAAGGGACCTTTTAGAAGTGTTGATAACGCGCTATTTCCCGATTAAAGCAATTGGAAACCAAGAGAAAACGTTGAATTGTTGACACCAAATAAGAAAATCAATAAGTTCAAGTTTTCTCGAAAAAGGAACAAATTATCAATTAAATGACGAAAAATAACTCAAAAGAATAAATAATGACATATTATTATTGGGGAACGGGACTTAATCGCGTACAATTATAACTAATTCACCTTTTTTAAGGTTTTGCCCGACGTTTCGAATGTATCACAACATCTGTGGCCGCGAGCTGACTGGCGTGAGCGGGTATCAACATCTTCTAGCCGCGCGGGTTTTCCGAACTACCCGCACTTGGTCTTTATTAATTACATTCTCACCAGGGTTCCGTTCCCCAATAATAATGTGTGAAAATCGTGTAAGTTTAAATCAATATAATAATGACGTAGTTTTAAGTCTTCAAAGTTTTAAGAGGGGGCATATTATGTCCCTTTTCCGCAAAACGCACCTTTGTATTGGAACGATCGTCATTTACTATGACGTGTGACTTTTACTATGAAGTGACGTCACGGTTCAGTAGCGCTTTCTCTCTCTTACTAGCAACACTAAAACGGTCGTAACTTCGTCATGTTTCGAGATATTTGAATATGATTTTCATATTTTTGCTTATTTTTTGTACTGTTTCTTTTGGAGTAATAATAGATTTTGAATCGATTACTCTATTGGAATCAACCTTATGGACAGCGACAAAGAGCTACATTTTGCTTGATCCCTACACAAATGTTAAATTTTACAATTTATAGCAAAACAATTAAGAATTTGTTTGACAAAATAGACCCACTTGACCATCAGATCTATCTATTATAAACTCGATATGTGCACGCGATTATGAGCCTCATCTCAAGCCCAGTAGAGTCTTGTTCGGCTTGAGCGCTGAGCGTATTTTCTTTACAAGGGCGGACGGTTGTATGAGCACTGATACCTCAGTGCCGTGGGCCGCTATTCGGTTCATTTCCTCTTCACTGCCCTGCAAAAGAAAATTGGGGTTAATTTGTAACAGGGGTTGAAAGGGATAGGGAAATTTTGGTTGATAATTAAGGAGAAAAGGGGGAATGGTTGAAATTATTTTTGTTGAACGTATTTGTATTAAAATGTTATTGGATTTTGAACCTTATTGTTTAAACAGTAAAGTAGCTTTTTGAAGGAATTGCTTTGGAGAAATTCGTTCAACCTTAATGATTTTAAGTATAAAAGAAGTGAAAATAGGAGGGGTAGAAAAGGTTGAAGAGTTTAGGTACAACCTATGGGGAAAATTGTAGGGGAGCGGTTGAAAGAGGAAAGGAGATAGTAGTTGAAAGTGAAGGAGAAAAGGCGATGAAAGAAGTGAAGGGGATAAAGGGCATTGAAACAGGCAAGTGTGGAGAAATCGGGGGTCGAGAGTGAAGGGGGACTGTCTCCTCTTGGGTTGAAAGTGATAGAGGAGAGGGCTTGAAAGTTAAGCGGGAGAAGGTTTGAATTTGCAGGAGAGGAGGGCGAAACTGGAGGAAGAGGAGTTGAAAGAGGGGAGATAGTGGTTGAAAGTGTAGGAGAAAAGGGGTTGAAAGAATTGAAGGGGAGATAGGGTATTGAAATATAGGTGTGGGGGGAGTGGCTGTAATAGAACTGAAGGTTTCAAAGTGCATAGGGGAGGAGATTGAAAGTGGAGGAAGAGGGGTTGAAAGATAAGAGACAGTGGTTGAAAGCGAAGGTGAAAAGGGGTTGAAAGATATGTCAGTGTGGGGAGATCGGCTATAGAATCGTAGGTAAAGGAATTAAAGCCAACGGCGGTTCCTTGTTCAAGTGTGTGGTCTATGGCGGTACCTTGAGCAGACAGAGCGGCTGGTTGTTGACCTCGGTGAGCGCCCAGCGGCCCGGCGGCGGCAGGCCGGCGCGCGCGCACACCGATGAAGGATCCACGTGAGTTATATTGCACTCGCTGTCCAGCTTTATACCTGTTCACAACATTTCAATGCTTAAGAGTCGTCATCAGTTAAACATGCTACAATTTTTTTTTAACATGTCTGTGGCTATATGGGCCGGGCCCAATAAAGCGATAGGAGTGCGCAGTTGGAGGGTGGTCTGGCGAAAAACCAGGGGAAACCTCCGACACGACCACGCGGGCGGTTTAAATACTGGAATACTCTAAGAGTTTGCGCTCCAGTGAGATTGGTTGAGCGGCTTTAACCGAATCTGAGGTAGCTTTAACCGAATCTGAGGTGGCACTAACCGAATCTGAGGTGGCTTTACCCCGAATCTGAGATGGCACTAACCGAATCTGAGGTGGCACTAACCGAATCTGTGGTGGCTTTAACCGAATCTGAGGTGACTAACCGAATCTGAGGTGGCTTTAACCGAATATGAGGTGGTACTAACCGAATCTGAGGTTGCTTTAACCGAATCTGAGGTGGCTTTAACAGAATCTGAGGTGGCTTTAACCGAATCTGAGGGGGCTTTAACCGAATCTGAGGTGTCAGTGGAATCGAGCTACTTTGTCGCTGGTTCACCAAACTTAGCTGAGAAGAGCCCAGCAAGAAACTCAGCTAGGCGTCCCCAGATCTGGGTAAGATTGACTCTACCCGGTATGCGGCGGTACCGGGACGAATAGGGACAATATATGTCTGTGTTGTCGAGTTCGCGCGGTGTTGTGTACTTACCTAATTTCTCTTGGTCCCGTTTATTTAAAACATATATCTTGCCGAGCGGGACCCGATGGAAGAGTATATCGACCTGAAAGATAATAAATTAAACATGAATTCACACACAGATAACTTTAGAGAGGTCACAACAATATTTAGAGCAGATTAACAGTCAACATCAAAAGTAGGCTGGCATATGAAAACCTCGAATTTTTGACCTCTTTTAAGTGCCTCATCATCATCATTCATCATCAGCCTATCTACGTCCCACTGCTGGGCACAGGCCTCCTCTCATAGATGAGAGGGATTTTAAGTGCCTGATATAAGTTAATAGCAATTAATCCAATTCTATCGCGATAAACCGTAAACAAGTTCTACGCGGACGAAGTCGCGGGCAATAACTAGTATATAAAGGAAGTAATTTCGAATCGATCGGACATAAGGAAGTTAGTCAGATCACCTCATCAATTAGAAAAGAGCTGATGATCTTCAAACGGCTGAACAGATTTCATGATCATGAGACATAACTAAGAACACTTGGGATAAAATTATCTATGACACAAAAAAAAACTAAATGAAAATCGGTACATCCGTTTGGGCGCTACGATACCACAGACAGACACGTTAAACTTATAACACCCCTCTCTTTCTGCGTCGGGGGTTAAAAATAGAATCAGAATCATTTATTTCTATGAATATGGTACAATTGATGTTATTATAATAGATGAGTTTCACATATCCTGCCGACAACGGCGTAGAATATAGTACATTACTTACCGAGGGCGATAAAACGAAGAATGTGTCAGATCGCAGGTGTTTTACGCCCGAGCCGAAGGCAAGGGCGATAAATATGCGATCTGAGGCTTTCTTTATTATGGCCCGTGGTAAGTACTAAATTTTATGTCACCCCCTGGCTAGGAAGTGGGTTTTTTCGCGCGCGGAGCGTGCGATAATGGCCGCTTTATGGCTAGGTGTGAAATAATAGTACATTACTTAACAAGGGCGGTAAAACAAAGAATGTCTCAGATCGCAGGTATTTGACGCCCGAGCCGAAGGCAAGGGCGATAAATATGCGATCTGAGGCTTTCTTTATTATCGCCCGTGGTAAGTACAAAATTTTATGTCACCCCCTGGCCAGGAAGTGGGTTTTTTCGCGCGCGGAGCGTGCGATAATGGCCACTTTATGGCCAGGTGTGACATAATAGTACATTACTTACCAAGGGCGATAAAACAAAGAATGTCTCAGATCGCAGGTATTTTATGCCCGAGCCGAAGGCAAGGGCGATAAATATGCGATCTGAGGCTTTCTTTATTATCGCCCGTGGTAAGTACAAAATTTTATGTCACTCCCTGGCCAGGAAGTGGGTTTTTTCGCGCGCGGAGCGTGCGATAATGGCCACTTTATGGCCAGGTGTGACATAAATACATTTACATTTGATTATTAAATTAAAATTAAATTTAAATTAAATTCACGAAATAAAAGTGATGATGTACCAACCGTCCTGGTGCGAGCCTCCTTGAAGAGTGTCCTCGCGTGCTGGGCGTCCCTGGGCGGCGTGCCCCGCAGCGCGGCCACGCGGTCCCCCGCGCGGCCCCCGCACCACGCGCCCGCGCCCGCGCCGCCCCACTTCGCCACCCTTCAAAATAATTCGCATGAAAACAAAACATTATTTCTTATAGTCCGCGCCATCTACGAAGGCGCGCCCCTCCACAGCCCGCGCTGTACAACTGCGCACAGATTAGTATGAGATTCGCTGTGGAGGGGCGCCTCGTCGTGGATGGCGCGCACTATATATTACGTACGCACATAAACCATACTTGCTCACAATATTTCACGAGAACCGGTTAAGAAATGCGACCTGTAGAGGAGAACAGCCGGAAATCCGGACATACGAAAGCATTTTTGCCGAAGCTAAAACCTCCTCTCCTGACCTTTCACTCGGTCAATAAATCGGCACTTAAAGGAATCGTCGCTATATGAAGTCGTCGTTTTAAGAAGTCGTCATTTTAACAAGTCGTCGTTTTAAGAAATCTTCATTTTAACAAGTCGTCGTTTTAAAAAATCGTCATTTTAAGAAGTCGGCTCCGGTTGTGGAATGAGCTCCCTGCCGAGGTTTTCCCGAGGGACTACAATATGGGGGTCTTCAAGAAAGGAGTGTACAAATTTTTAAAAGGGTCGGCAACGCGCGTGTGACTCCCTTGGGGTTGCAAGCGTCCATAGGCTGCGGTGACCGCTTACCATCAGGCGGGCCGCACGCCTGTTTGCCACCGACGTGGTATAAAAAAAAAGTCGTCGTTTTAAGAAATCGTCATTTTAAGAAGTCGTCGTTTTAAGAATTCGCCATTTTAAGAAAACGTCATCAACCGATGAAACCATTTATGCCCTAGCCTGTTACCACATAGTCTAAGTATTCTAGCAAATTTTCACGAACGTATTGATAACATGCAAAAACAACGTTATTGCATTTCTGGACTTGAAGGCCTTCAGTGCAGCGTAGCGAGTGGTGCTAGCTCAGAGGTGGCATAGATTGATACTGAGCGTAGCGAGGGCTCCTAACGCACTTACCACACCATCCTATTGTAATCCACGAATGTAGGAGGATGCGCGGCGGGTATGCTGCTAGCTACTGCCGCCCCGCGGCGTTGCTCGGCCTTCAGTGCGGCCGCCTGCCGCTGCCGCAGCGGCCGGAGCCCGGCCGGGAGGCGGGAGGGAGGGGAATGTTCTGTCAAACATATGATATAGCTCAATAACGAGGCTACTTTTGTCTTGTCATATGGTGATTAGGTACTTAACACATGTTAAAATTTAAAAAAATTGTGTCACTTTTTGGTGAGGCGACCTTCAAAATATCACAATAAATTGTAATTTATTAAATTTTACCAAAATCTTACGGCTTGATACGAAATAGGTGGAAGTTTCATATATTAACTCTGCACCACCTACTATCAAACGTTATTTTAATCTGGTTTTTAGTATTTCTTGTTATAGCGGCAACAGAAATACATCATCTGTGAAAGTTTCAACTGTCTAACTATCACGGTTCATGAGATACAGCCTGGTGACAGACGGACAGACGGACGGACAGCGGAGCCTTAGTAATAGGGTCCCGTTTTACCCTTTGAGTGCGGAACCCTAAAAAACTAGAGTTTAAGCCCAATTAACACGCATGCTTGTAATGAATGTATTTCAAAATGCTTGCTGTTAATATTTTTGTTCAATTATTAAAATAGGTAGTGACTCTGTTTTAAGAAAAATATTTTTTTTTTTTATGTTAGGGAGAGAAACCTGTTCGGAAATAGATCATAAATGAAAAATTCATTCATTACACAACTTAAAAAATATTTAATTACATAAACTGTTTATTTACAACAACACATTAAAAACTAGCAGTGTAACAGTTGGCGCCCAACAATAGACGCCAGACATCTAGGCCAATGGACGCGAGTAGCCAGTTAGAGTACTTTTCCTCACAGCGCGGGTGAGCCATGGATGTGTGTTGAGCTATACACGCACATCGTTTATGTGTGCGTCAGCGTAAGAGCTATGAGTTCACATTGTCAATGTATTCGTATGTGTCACAACTATAAGACCGCCTGTTGTTGCCTTATTATTAGTCATAAGTTTTGTTTGTAATATTTCCACTTTGTAGTGCGCAATAAAGAGTATATCTATCTATCTATCTATAAGTATAGCTAACCTGCGCTAATAAGATAAAAGTACTGTACGAAGATATCTGTCATTTCTCAAGTCTCGCACCAGCAGTTGACGTTAGCGAAGCTCCCGCAGTGTCCGCCCCTGAAGTTTCGCCTCTTGCACTCAGCATTGCAGTTCGATGTGTAGTCCACTGCGCCCCACACACAACTGCCTATCAGCTTGTCTGCTTCTACCGTCGATATCACTACCAGAAATGCCATACAGGCTAGGAGGAGTACGGTACAGGATTTAACCATTGTGAGTTGTAGGTAGTTGACGCTTCGAAGTAAAACGCTGTTGACGCTTCGAAGAAAGACGATGGAATGATTTTGACGAGTTCTGCTCGGATATTTATAGCATTTATCCTTGGATGGATTCTAAAAGAAACGCAATACAAAAACGACTTTACGACTATTGGAAAAAGTTGAAAATCAAGTGTCGATGTAAGTTGGAAAAGTTATTAACGTTGTGGTTGATCTAATCTAATAGACACATTACAGACTAACGAGGAAATTATAGTCATTATAATTAAGAGTCATTTAGTGGTATTTATAATGCAATTAAAGAATAAATTTCTTATCGTTATCATTAATTTCGGAGCGCGTTTTCCTTACTATTCTTCTATATTTGACGACCACTTTAGCTCAGTTGGTAGTGAACCTGCCTACGAAGCTGGAGGTCCCGGGTTCGAATCCCGGCCGGGGCATTTATTTGTGTGATGAGCATGAATATTTGTTCTTGGGTCTTGGATGTTTTATATGTATTTAAGTATATATTTATCTATATAAGTATGTATATCGTCGCTTAGTACCCATAGTACAAGCTTTGCTTAGTTTGGGACTAGGTTGATTTGTGTAAGATTGTCCACAAATATTTATTTATATATTTTTATTTATATCAATATTCTTCAATGATAGATCTCGTTGTATGATTACGGCAATTATAATTCAATATGTATCTTCCAGATCATTATGATTTATGGTTGCTTATTTAGCTTTTTAGTACAATTTTGTCGCTTTATAAAAAACTTTTTCTTTTATGTATGTATGTAAGCACTTTATTGCACACAATAACAAGTTAAAACACGTACAGTCAAGGGCACCAATATGTATACACTTTTACACCTTACTCCATTAAAATAAGGTCCAAAAATTTATACATATTTATGCCCTTGACTGTACATGTCACAAAAGATTGAAGTACAAAGGCGAACTTATCTTTTATCTGTATAGTATCGTCTGGGTTTGTACAAAACTATTAGATATTCAATAGTAATTTCAAATGTAATTATATTATCATTAGTTTAATACAGAGATTACACATTGATGAAGATTTGTAAAGAAACAAACCATCTGTTCTAAATATTAATTAAAACGACAATTAATTAATTAATGAGGTTATAGGAAAACGTGAATCATTTTTTTTTAAGTAATAAAAGAAGTTTTTTCCAAGTAAATATCGTTTTTTTTTGAGATGATCTTTGCAAGCCATTTGATATTGTTTTTGACAAATTACGAGAAACAAGAGATGGCAAAACGTGATTCCAAACTGCCCGTTGAATGAGCGGATCTCATATTTGCATAAACAATCGTATAATAAACGATTCGTGGGCTTAAAATAATATCAGTCAACAAGAATTTTGATTAGGTATAGGTACGTTAGGTATACCTCAAGGGTGAAACTTGGGGGGTCTTGTTTTTCTCAATAGATTTAACACAAATAGTATGAATGCCACACAGATCAACGTTAAATATGGCGCCACCGGCTGTTATACCATAGAAACTTGGCAAACTTTCTATGGTATAACAGCCGGTTCTTCTTCTTTCTTTAATAAATAAATCTTTAATAAATATCTTCTACGAATCAAAAATGAAGTTCATAAGTTTCATAACCAGGGGCTTAAATTTCGGTGGCATTTATGAGCTTTCATAATGACTTCTTCTAGCTGTCATTTACAAAGTTTCAATGACGTTAAATATAGTGCCGTCGGCTGTCATCCCATAGAAACATGTAACACAATCTTTAATAAACATATTTTATTAATCAAAAAAAGAATTCATAACCAGTGGCTGGAATTTTGATGGCATTTATGAGCGGTCATAATGATTTCTCCTGGTTTTCATTTACAGACTTTCAATGTATGAAAATAGGGATGTCGACTCAATCATTTTTATTACTTCAATAGAAAGAAGACATAAAACTATGCCAAATAGTGAAAATCCTATTCTAATATCTCAAAAAATAACGAAGTTACAACGGTTAGAATGTTCGTAGTTAGAGAGAGAAAGTGCTACCTAACCGTGACGTCACTGTTAAGTAGTGCCATAGTAAATGACGATCGTTCAATACAAAGGTGCGTTTTGCGGAAAAGGGACAGAACATACCCACTCTTAAAACTTTGAAGACTTATAATTACGTAATTATTTATTTTTTTGAATTACTTTTTTCACCATTTGATTGAGAATTTGAGCCTTTATGTTGAAAATTTGGATTTATTGATTTTCTTTTATGGTGTCGTCATCCCTATTAATTGATAAAAATACGTTAATTCAGAATAGATCTAAATACTTAATACTTCACATGTAAATGCAGGCTCTGATCATAACATAAGATTGAAATGAGCGCATTTTAAAGTGCGCGGGGCATATCACAGGTCTGCCCCACACACCTTGCGCCTCTAGGAGATGAGGGCTTGCAAATACTTAGATAAAGTTTCTCCATCGCTGCTCATTGGGCATACCTTGTTTGAGGAACCTCGACACGAAAGAAGAAGAAGAAGAAGTATAAAACATACCATTGCTAAGAGAGCTGCTCCGCCGCCTTGTCCCGTCAACTCTGCCTTCAGGCCGCGACCGCCTCACCACTTTCACAGCCACCGTCGCGCTCCTAAAGAGTCATCAACATCATCAATGAAATAAGGAACAATGAAATGTGGAAGTTAAGTCCCTGTTAAAGATTAGTATTTGTTTTCCTGGGAAACAACTCTAAGGCTAAATTCTGTCAAACGAACGCAAGCAAAACTAGACTTAGAGCTGTGGTCGTAAGGTAGATTTTTGTTTGCGTTAATTTGATAGCACTTGGCCTTACAGATTTGTACGAACTACAATAATACAAGGTGTCCCAAGGCGAAGTGACCGGCGAGTTGTGGTTGATTGAATATTTACACAAAATTATTGATAAAAAACTTCGATTTAGAGGTATATCTATATTAGTTTTTTTTTTAATTTACTTTTCTTTTATTTTAGCAGAGACGGCTGAGTTGTTTCATTATTATTGATATTTTTTTTTTGTTTTGAGTTTATTTTCCATTCTGTTTTTTATTGCATAGCTATTATTGTTAATTATCCGCTCAGGCTCTAAAAACCATCTAAACATAAACAAAACAAGTAGAAAATGAGGAAGAAACTGGAAATTCAAACAAAATAAAAGTTTGTTTGTACAGATATTCTATGAGCCTCTACTTGTTCACAAAAGAATTGAAAACAGTAGTATCTTATATCTTTAAACGAGCAATTCTTGTCTATATCTTATACCTTTAAACGAGTAATTCTTGTATATATATTTATTTATAATATATGTATATTTATTTCGGGGATCTCGGAAACGGCTCTAAAGATTTTGATGAAATTTGGTTTGTGGGGGTTTTTGGGGACGAGCAATCGATCTAGCTATGTCTCATGCCCGGGAAATGCCGAGCAAAGCTCGGTCGCCCAGATATTATATATTTATGTGTCACTACCTGGTAACAAACATTTGAAAATAACTCTTGTGTCAATATTTATTACTCGTATAAATAATTTTGGAAAACCATAGTACAGAGATTTATAAAATGTTCAGTAACTTAAATATTATTGAGAGGCTTGTTCAGATAAATATGACGAGTGATACCTGTCGTCGTCGTGTCGTGTCGGACTGTCCAGCCTCCGGCCTTGTCCGAACCCCCGCAACCGACTCAGCAAAGACAGCTCCGTGAGGCCGCGCTTCCATATCGGCTTGCCTTGACTCGTGTCTTGACTTTTATCTACAAGGTACAAAGGTGTAATGTAATAAAATATGGTTCAACTGTGTTTTGTCATAAGACATCATCATTTTCAGCCTGTAATCGCCCACTGCTGAGCATAGGCCTCTCTTCGAGTACGCCACTCGTCCCCGTCCTGAGCCACTCTTATCCAAGAGTGACCCGCGATCTTCCTAATATCATCGACCCATCTAGCCGGTGGACGGCCGACGCTCCTTTTGCCATGAATTGGCCACCAGTATGACACTTTTTTGGTCCACCTGCCATCACTCTGCCTAGCAATGTGTCCTGCCCAACTCCACTTGAGTTTGGTAATGATATATCCGACGTACAAATCAAATTCATAAGACATACAAATCATTATATAGTGTATACAGCCCAGTTATTAGTGTATACAGGGTGGCCCAAAAATACGCTGACACGGAATTTTGTGGATAATTTTTATTACGACACGACTACGCGACTTTAAAAACACTATTATTAAACTAAACAAAACACTAGTTATCTACCGGAGCGCTCGTGGCCCAGCGGCGCCTGCGTGCCGCAAGCGTTATTCCAAGTTAAGCAACGTGGGCAGCGGTCAGGACTTGGATGGGTGACCGCTTTGAGTGGTTACTAACTGAGCGCTCCCGTGCTTTGGAAGGCACGTTAAGCCGTTGATCCCGGTTGCTGTCTATGGCAGCAGTCGTTAAGCCAAGTTGGAGGCCTTCGGGCGGCTTGAGAACTTCTAACAGTCAAGTTGCCCACTCACTTGACAAAGCCTAATCCCAATAAGGTCTAGTTTCCCCTCGGGGTTGGAAGGTCAGATGGCAGTCGCTTCCGTAAAAACTAGTGCCTACGCCAAATCTTGGGATTAGGTAGCGGACCCCAGGCATCCTTCAGGATGCAACTGTACTGGGATAACGCTAGGAGGATGATGAAAACACTAGTTATCTACCAAATATCTCTTTTTGTCTTTGATACACCATTGCAAAGATACGTTAAACTGACTAGCAAAATGCCGCGGTCATTTTGCCAATTTTTTGGCAAGTATTGCTTTCAGAGCATGTACATTTCTAAGTTTAATGGCGCAGGCCCTTGTCTTTAAGGTTGTCCAAACACTATAATCGATTAAGGTCAGGTGTGTGTAAGGTAGCCAGCTACTTTAATTGCCCTTATGAGAATAAGATCGAAACACTGGCCACCATTCTCGCCCCGATTTTAATCCAATGGATTATAATTTTTAGCCTATCTAAGAGACAAAGGCCTGTACCACTAAACATAGAAATGTAGACGTTTCTGAAAGTTACAATTACCATATATAATAGGCAAAATAGCTTTTTAGGACGCGCGGTATTTTGCTAGTCAGTGCGTTTGCAATTGTGTATCAAAAGACATAAAGGGATATTTGGCGTGGCGTTGCGCGGCGTGTTGAGCCGTACGAATATTCTCACATTCAACTTGAAATTATTGAAAATGAACGATATGTATCTGTCATTCGATTTTGAATCTTATTGGACACTAGTCTCTTTTTGAACAGACTAATTCATACTAATACAACTTGACCAATTTATATGTTTTAAATTTAACAAAAGCTTTCCCGAAGAATTACAATATGAGGTACAGTCACAAGTAACTGAGATGAAGACATCAAAAGTCTTTATTGTAAGGTAATAAGAACTTTTGAACTCTTTATATAAGTAGTTAGATTTGATAACTGACTGTACAGGAAAGGAGTGCACACATCACGTAAAGTAGCAAACATTCGTCTCACAACGCCACGCACACTATTAGATGCATCACTTACCATTTCTGTCTCTCTTCGGGCTATTTGTCCGCTCACACGCGTTACTGTGAGACCTCTCCACTGGTCGCACCACTCTAACACTAGAGTCCACGTTCACAGTCACTGCACTTGTCGTACCATTTACACTATTGACACTATTATTATGACCAGTCACTTCCACTTGCACCTGACTTGGCATCGAATTTGGATATAAATATTCATAAGTTTCCATGTTTGGTAGTGAAGACTTTCTAACTTTTTCTAACGCTTTAATCCTTCTTACAGGTAACGGAGATCTTTCGGTTGATGTTGACGCTTGACAGAGTCTTTCATATATGCTCTTATCGCCTGTCAAATTGACAGTTGTTGTCAAACTTATGTGTCCGTAGTCAGATTCTTTGTAAACTGTTCCGTAGCCATTTTGTGTGTTTGTTTCTGTGTTCACAATGTTGATGTAGTTTTCTTTGGGCTCGACAGTTAGCTGTTGTAAGTCGAAGTTGAAAATGTCTGTTTCCGGGCCTAGGACGGGAATGGCTGTGTGTGGAGGCTCTTTGTTTGATACTTGGATCACGGTTATGTTCGTGCCTTGGTAGTCGCTGAAAAAATAAAGTTAAAATGTCACTTACCTGTTATTTAAATACGAAGGGATGTGCCTTTTAGGGGTGTGCATTTTTACGTAAATTTTCATTGATAATGATGAGATTGTCAATTAAAATAGGACAACAGCTGAGAGCAAAGCGGACCCCACGCTACCCTAGGGCACAACTAGGAAAAACTTGTATTTGTATTTGATCAGAGGAAGATTTCAAATTTTATATATGCAAAGTCTCAGATTGCGTTTTTATCACCCCCGCCTACGGTTCGGGCGCTAAATGACGTTTGTAGGCGTTTTTGACGACCGCTTTAGCCTAGTTAGTAGTGACCCTGCCTACGAAACTGTAGGTCCCGGCTTCGAATCCCGATCAGGGCTTTTATTTGTGTGATGAACACGAATATTTGTTCCTGAGTCTTGGATGTTTTCTATGTATTTGTATCTATTTATCTATATAAGTATGTATATCGTTGTTTAGCACCCATAGTGCAAGCTTTGCTTAGTTTGGGACTAGGTCGATTTGTGTTAGATTGTCCACAAATATTTATTTTTATTTATTTAAAGGTTTATTTATTTATTTGAATCAGGCAACAAGAGCCATATTTACATATACCTTACAGACTAACAAACATATACAGGGCGTCCCAAGACATCAAGGGAAAGTACCTTAAACACCGTAGATAGGATATTTTGCTGAAAGCCGACTTTATGTTATTTTTAAAAGTTAGTAATTCTGCATTTAAAGATTTTCTAAGAATTACTTGCTTCGTCTGGGAATCGAACCGACATAAATGTGAAAACAAAAACACCCCTATTTTTATGATGCCAATCGAAAGAATTGAAAAAATATAATAATTATTCTTAAGTAACATAGTATTTTAAAACAAAGGAACAAAGTAAAATGTTTGAGTCAAATTTCAAGAAAATTATTTATTTCCGAATTACGTTCGGAAAATAGCAAGTAAAAAATTAAATCTTTAAATGCAGAATTATTAACTTTTAAAAATAACATAAAGTCTTCTTTCAGCGAAATATCCTATCTACGAAATTTAAGGCACTTTCCCTTCATGTCCCATAGTCTTGGGACACCCTGTATATACAAAAAGGAAGTAAATTCATTCATTAAGGCGACGTAACGGTGTGGCTCCGCTTTGTCGTCAGCTCCGATGTATGGTTCGGGTAGGTTGCCCCGGAACCGCCGAAACACGACACCCTTCGGCCAGAATGAATGATTAATGTAATGCTATCATATTACCTCTGATTCTCTTCAGCAGTCTCAACAACAACAGTCTGCTTATACTCCTTAACCTCTTCACCACTCTCCACCTCTTCACTAATCCTGTCAATCTCCGCAAAGAACTCCTCATCACTCTCAGTATTACTCCTCCTTAACACAGAGTCATCGAGGCATATGTTCTGCCCGCAGATCTTCGTTGTCTTTGGTATGTCTTGACTAGTGCTCGGGAGAGAGGTGAAGGGTTCCGGTTCCGGTTCGTCCCAGTTGGAGATGTCTATGGGCTCGGGTTGTGGGTCTATGGTCGGTTCGGTTGGTGGTTCGATCGCTCGGGATGGTGTGGTCAGCTCTATGCCGGGTACTCTGTGAATATTCAATTTTGAAATTAATGGCAGTTGCTGAAATTTTAAAATATCATGAAGTAACTTGTACATAATGTACTACGAGTAGATATGTAGAAATTCAAAAGGTGTGAGGTTTACACTCTCTTCTCAGTCGTATCCTCATTGCTGAGGGTCGTGACTACCACTGCAGTTTTACACTACCTACCCCTACCCCCTTGCGTCTAGGGATGACAAATTCCTCTAGTCTGACATAATTGTACAGTCGGCCCAAGCCGGCAGCCGGCAGTATAAATGGTCTACAACTTTTCGACTCTAGTATTAAGGTAAAAAAGTTGTAGACCAAATTCCTTGCTGCCTATACCACTCTATTTAACAGGAATGACCAGTATTGTACTGATACAATTCAATTCCATCAATTTATTGACAAATTAATAATATTACCCTGCTAATAACAGTAAAGAAACGTTCCTTTCTACACAACCTGAGTAGACTTTGCTGGACCTATTATTAGAAGTAAAAACTTTTATCTCACGAGCGCGGGAGAGCCATGGTTGTGTGATGCACATTGTCTATGTGTGCGTCAGTGTAGGAGCTAAGTGTTCGTATTATATAACAACTACAACAATGGCCAACCCGCGCTCGGGAGAAGTTCATAATATCAATAAAGAAACGTTCCTTTCTACACCACCGGGAGTCGACTATGCGGGACCTATTAGTCATAAGTGAACGATTGGGGTGGTGTGCTGTCAGTACCTGTCTGGTGGCACGGGCGGCGTGGGCGGCAGCGGCGAGGTGGGGTCGCGGGTGCCGGCGCGGGGCGCGGGGGGCGGCGCGGGGGCCGCCGGCGCCGTGTACACGTTCTCGCCCTTCGAGAGTATCTTCAGCTCGTGGAGCTTGCTGCGGAGGGTCGTCACCCAGTCCTGCATTGACTCCCTGAAATTACGATAAAAAAATAAATAATTGGGTCTTATAGCTTCGAGTTCATTTTCTTAAACGTGCTCCGAAATGGGCGTGTTTTGTTTGAAAAACTGATGAAATTAACACAAAACCCTCATCATAGACACCTGTCAAAATATCTCGCTTCAATGTGCCAACCACCTATGGCACCTTTTTTATTCTACTCTGTGGTCGATTTCAATAACGACAAGTCACATATTTTGTTTTACTTTTATAATTACTTGTAATTAAAGTCAAGTCTTTGAGAAAGCCATATGTACGGGCTATATGTGTCCCGTATGTCGGAGAGTAGAGTGGCGAAGCGCATCTTCTTTTCAGAACTCCAGTACGGTAAGCGTAAACGCGGTGGCCAGTACCTGAGATACAAGGATGTTCTGAAAAGACACATGAAACGGTGCAAAATAGAGCCCTCTGAATGGGAGGTGAAGGCTGCTCAGCGTCCCGAGTGGCGACGGCTCATCCATCAACAAGTGAACGACTTCGAAACCGAACGTCGTGGAGACCTAGATAGAAAGCGGGATGAGTTGAAGGCCAGACCACCTGCGGCCATCTCCTACAATTACGTCGGTGGGGTTCTGACGTGCCCAAAGTGTGCTCGTACCTTCTCTAATAAGATTGGGTACGTAAGCCACACAAGAGCGCACTTAAGAGCGGAGCTACAAAACCACCCACCATGAATATCACTATTAAAGATGCCAGAATATACAGTCGCTGTGGCCGAGATCGGTCAAGACTATCATCATGTACGGGCTGCTAGTGCCAAACACACCCTTTTATTTTATTAAAAACGAACACGCGAAGTCGTATTTTACTTAAAAAACGAACACGCGAAATGCCTAATTTTCATCTCCAGCCCGAATATATAAAATATTACTTTCCTGCCTAGGGGCGCCACATCAAATCGGTACCGACTTTATGTTAGTTTTAATAACCCCATAGTGATTCCAAGGTGCAGGGAGTAGGAGAGTAGAGGAGTAGCAGAGGAGGTAAGTATTGCACACTGACCGGAAAGAGACTCGGCAATTTTCGACGTTATAGAGCGTTATTTCACACTTTGGTAAATGCCGATTCATCCCATCACTATCAACGCAAATCTACCCTCCTTATCCCATTCCTACTCCATCCGATTCGCATACCTGACGGGGGGTAGGACAAAAAAAAGGATGACAACTTCTTCCTTCTTCCGCTACGCCTCTGGTCGAGCACACGGCTCCCTTCAATAAAATCGTTAACGCGAAAATCAGCGCGAACCTATCGCCGAAATCATACGCCCTGGGGCAGAAAAGTCTAAAGGAGTACGCGGCGCGCCCCTCAACATCCAGCGCGCGTGGGGCAAACAGGAACCAGGTTTGCTTTCCCATTTTTTCCCTTTTGCCACTTTTCTCCGCCTTCCACACTTTCTATTTGAAATTTGTCAGTCGTCGATCGTCGTCAAAATATACAATATAGTTGTTTAAACCCCACTAACATTAAATTGTTCGATGTTCAAAATAATACATAATTTACTTGACTATCCATTTTCTCTTGCCAATCACTGAACATATTGCCTCTTGGCTCTTCCCAATCTTCCCATAGATCGACGTCGAATTAAAGGTACTGTAGTAAGTCACTTACCAATCCGGGGCCAACATTCGGACCGGTCCCTGATCCGTGTCCACCAGAAAGTCATACTCGTCGCCAGTATGCGGTTTAACGCTCGCCGTGACATGCCGCGCAGTCTAAAATTAAATATTAATGTATTTAGAACCATACAGATTACATGAATTTAAACTTTCGTGAGACATGTTATAACTTTATTTTACTAAACGGTTAAAACTCACGTATTAATTGTCACTTCGGGCGACATGTTTCGAACTCTTCGGGAGTTCTTCATCAGGATGAGTGCGTCTGCGACCCGCGCCGATTGCACACTGTCGAACTACCCGCCGCCCGCCGCAAGGCACGTGACGCACGCGCAGACAGCGCGGGGGCGGGGGCGGGGGGGCAGCTCGGCGCTGAAGGTGTTGTATGAGGTCGTGGTGAGGGATCGTCCCCCCCGATCAATGGTAGGCACACTGAACTCACTATGTCCACTCGATTGTCATAACGCACTTCCCGCTCTATGATCGGGATCACAGGTTTCCATGCCGGCGGCAACACCCAGCCAGCGTCACGATTAAAGTTAGGGCGGCGCCCTATTTCAATCGCCTCTCGGATCATGCGTGGTACGTAGCATTTTTCCCGTACCAAAATCCTCGCCTTGTCGAACCGAATGAAATGGGACGCGCCTGCTTCGCAACCATGCTCCGCCACCGCGGATTTCCTAGTCTCCCTGTTTTTCACGCTGCGTATATGCTCTGACAATCTCGTAGAGACGTTCCGTCCGGTCTCTCCTATGTACGCCTTACCACAGTCACAGGGTATTAGGGTATGGGCAGGTGCTACGCTCTCCTAAGGACCAGGAGCCGCTCGGTAACCCGGGAGTATATGAAATACCCTGTGACTGTGGTAAGGCGTACATAGGAGAGACCGGACGGAACGTCTCTACGAGATTGTCAGAGCATATACGCAGCGTGAAAAACAGGGAGACTAGGAAATCCGCGGTGGCGGAGCATGGTTGCGAAGCAGGCGCGTCCCATTTCATTCGGTTCGACAAGGCGAGGATTTTGGTACGGGAAAAATGCTACGTACCACGCATGATCCGAGAGGCGATTGAAATAGGGCGCCGCCCTAACTTTAATCGTGACGCTGGCTGGGTGTTGCCGCCGGCATGGAAACCTGTGATCCCGATCATAGAGCGGGAAGTGCGTTATGACAATCGAGTGGACATAGTGAGTTCAGTGTGCCTACCATTGATCGGGGGGGACGATCCCTCACCACGACCTCATACAACACCTTCAGCGCCGAGCTGCCCCCCCGCCCCCGCCCCCGCGCTGTCTGCGCGTGCGTCACGTGCCTTGCGGCGGGCGGCGGGTAGTTCGACAGTGTGCAATCGGCGCGGGTCGCAGACGCACTCATCCTGATGAAGAACTCCCGAAGAGTTCGAAACATGTCGCCCGAAGTGACAATTAATACGTGAGTTTTAACCGTTTAGTAAAATAAAGTCATACAGATTACAGTCCATATCCAACAGGGTGGATCAACTATTATTTGTTGCTCGTTACCATATATGGTTACGTCTCCTGAATCACCCTTTAAAACTGTGATTTTATAGGGTTCAAATACTTTAAACGGGAGTCGTAGAATTCATGGGGAGAGGCCTTTGCCCAGCAGTGGGACTCCCCTATAGGCTAGATTAAAAAAAATACTTTAAATCTACCAGATAGTTTTAGCAATGCCCATAAATCCATTTAGACATGGGGCATCTCTTGAGCGTTTGATATCCATTTTTCCAACATATTTCTAAGAAACTCGGTTACTGTTGTCTCCTTGCTAAGGGGACAGAATATAACAATAAGAAAAAGTTGATTGACCCAATCCATATTATCCATACTAATATTATAAATGCGAAAGTGTGTCTGTCTTTCTGTTACCTCGTCACGCTTAAACCGCTGAACCAATTTACATGAAATTTGGTATGGACATAGATTGAGTCCCGGGGAAGGGCATAGGATACTTTTCATCCCGGAAATCATTCCTTAAGGGGGTGAAAGTTTCTATGAAAGAGCGATGACTAGGTAAGCGCCTGATATAAGATAATAGCAATTACGTAAACTATAGCGATGAACGAGTTCCACGCGGACGAAGTCGCGGGCAATAACTAGTTAAATTATAATACCTTAAGGCAGGCTCGCCATGCAGGCTTGTGGGTCATCGTCGCGGGTGACTCGGGGCTGGGATATTGTTCGAGGAACGGCGTGCGGCCATTGTGGACACAGAATAGTGTCCACATTGGTTTGAGGGGCGGTTTCTGGAACAAATTCATTTTATTTCATTGTGAAGTCATGTACATACATAATTAAGGTGTTAAAAATTCGGTAGGTCAGTCCATGATCCATGACGCCCTGTGAGGGCATACAACATTAAAAGCATTACCTAAATTAATATCATGCTATAGGCTACTAATTATATAAATAGAATATAAGTTATTATAATAGAAGTCATAATCACGTTCCAAGTTAATTACAAAATAAAATTCATTTATGTCACACCTGACCATAAAGCGGCAATTACCGCACGCTCCGCGCGCGGGAAATCCCACTTCCTGGCCAGGGGGTGACATAAAATTTTGTACTTAACACGGGCGGTAATAAAGAAAGCCTCAGATCGCATATTTATCGCCCTTGCCTTCGGCTCGGGCGTCAAATACCTGCGATCTGAGACATTCTTTGTTTTACCGCCCTAGTTAAGTAATGTATTATTTCATGCAAATTACAAAGTCAACAGGGGTTCCTAAATTAGTAGTATCTAAATTAAAATATGCTACAAATTATAGTCAATTACATGTTTTCATCATCTTTTTAACAGACCTAACCGGCGAAGTGCGAGTCAGACTTCGCAAATTTAGGGTTCCGAACCAACCGCAAAATTAAGTTTCTTTTCATAGGAAAAATAAGGAAACTTCAAAGAAATGTAATTTATCCATATATTAGTATTTGTTAATAAAATATACGTAATAAAAACCGATCATTATTTGAATAACTGCTGCATGTTGCATATGCACAGAAATGATTAGTATTTAGGTGCCTAATTTTAAGAATATTGATTGTTACTAACACTTACTATAACTTTATAAATTGTTACTAACACAATGATCCAAGTTGGTCGTAAAAAAACATATTCATTAATTCATTAGTTATCACCAAATTTGACGTGGATAAATCAATAGGAAGTTAAGAAAATCCTGGGAAGAAAATTTTGTAATAAAAGCTGACTTTGGTGGCTTCTTATTTCTATGTAGTATGAGAGCCACTATCTGTCTCTTATCAATTAAGAGAATACAGTTGTTTCGTCGAAATTTATAACAATCCAGATTTCTTAGAGATGTAAACTTACTTTATGCCCCAGTGGCCTGAGCTTGCCGCTTGGCTCAGTAGGAATGCGCTTAAGATATGCATTCTTCTGTATCTCCCTGTAGTATACGGGGCCCTCGTCACGGGCGGAGATCATTCTTACTCATTGGTCTTCTGAAATTTAATAAATACTTTTATAGTAGCATTCTTGACAAAATAACTTAAATAAAATAACTTAATTACCATACTATAAAAAAAACCCACGCCAATTTAATGAATGAAATTGAATTATAGTTTAAAGGATAATTATGATTATGTTTTTAAAGAATTAGAAATAGCCTTTATTCATGCATGAATAAAGATCATATAGAACATTATTTCCCTTTCTTTTTTGTTTTGTATATAATATGTACTCAATTATTTTTAGAAGACAAGTGTGCGTAGTGCTACTGAGAGTGCCCTTAACTTTATATGTTTGATGAAATGTTTTCAGAACAATTTATATGTTACTTTTAATTGTTTTACACAGATAAAAATAGATAACGTAACGTTAATTATCTTTAGTTAACTTACTGTTAAAACTATACGAAAGTAAATTGAGATATACATTTGTGGTTATGTTATCATGATTTATCATGCTTGTGACACTCGATACGAGTTCCAAGTAACGTCTGAATTAATTAAACCAAGCCGGGGACATCAAAAAGGTGACTCAACGTCGAAAATATGCGACAGACATCCTTATAAGAAACAATTCCAAACATATAAGGTAACACGAAAGTATGCTAAGATTCTGGCTAAAACGCTACTTTGTTCATAATAAACTGGATATTGTGTAACTGGTGCACGTTAAATTGATTATTTAACAACAGCTGTTTGCATAACAATACCAATTAAGTATCTACCGGAAAAGTGAAATTAACTTGCGGAAGCTTTACCTGCACTATTCTCAATAAAACAGCCTTTCTTCTATGGACATTCGATGCATTATCGACGCTCGGCCTTCATATAACACTTACAATGTATCAGGTATATATATTTCGCTACTATTTTGAAAATAATTTGCAGTCTTGCTATTTATTGCACGAAAATTTGACAGCAAGCAGTACACAAAGCAGCGACGCCATATTTATTATTAATGACGTTTCTGGCTGTTAGTTGCCATTGCATTAAATACAATACAACTAGCCATGCATGTTCGTTGCAGTACCAAGATAATGATTCATTTTCCGAAACAAAAAATATTCTACACTTTTGGACTTTGAGCTGTCCTAGGGCTGCTTATTTTGTATTCTAGTGAATATTTCTGGCAGTCAAGAGAGATAAATCATAAACTAGAGAGTTTAGGTTAGATATGGTAACATTGCTATCTTATTGTTTGTGGTTCACTTGCCGTTCGGTGATTTGGATAAGCTGGCGAAAATAAATACAAAAACACGAAAAACCGTAAGTAATTCCAATGATATTCTTAATTTTAGCTATATACAATTAAAACCGCTCCCTAATTAAGCAGACGTTTCTAAATTTTACGCAAAAACAAAGGGTTGTTTTGTACGTCGTCATTCCTGTCAAAATTTTTATTTTTTTATTTTAGTTCTCCGTTCCGCCACCGACAGCGCAGTTAACGCGACTTATTTTGGTCACGTGACCTTTCGTACCGCCAAAATAATTGTCATATTTTCACCGTTGCCACAATTTTCCGTTGATTTCCGAGGTATTTATCGCTAAATAATCCGTGTGATTGTGTTCGAGTGCTCAATTGGAGCATTCTATTACGACTCAAGCTAGAATAACATAGAAACCTTGTCGGCGGACGTGTAATAATGGCCAAGGTTCACATAACCAACGTCGTTGTTCTCGATAACCCGAGCCCGTTCCTGAATCCGTTTCAGTTCGAATTAACCTTCGAATGCATAGAAGAGCTGAAGGAGGACTTAGAATGGAAGATGATATACGTTGGTTCAGCGGAAACGGAGGAGCACGATCAAGTTTTAGACACAATTTACGTCGGGCCGATACCCGAGGGCCGACACATGTTTGTATTCCAAGCGCCCCCGCCGGACGTGACCCGTATCCCTGAAAACGACGCTTTAGGCGTCACTGTGGTCCTTTTAACTTGCTCTTACAGAGGGCAGGAGTTCGTTAGAGTCGGTTATTTCATAAATAATGAGTACACAGAAAGCGAGCCAGAGTTACGAGAAAATCCGCCGGCGAAGCCTCAGTTCGACAAAGTAGTGAGGAATATTCTAGCGTCTGAGCCAAGAGTGACGAGGTTTAAGATAAACTGGGCGGAGCCTGACGCCGCAGCGGCCACGGACTCCGGAGATGGGAATATGGAGACGGTACATGGTCCTAGTAATGATTCGTACGGAGCTACATTCAATGCTGACAGTCAGATCAGCGCCATAGAGTTTGGGCAGGGCAGTTTGAGTGGATACGGTGATAATTCAAATTCAATAGCACCTATGGAATGCTGAGGTGAGTTACACTTATGATAATCTTTGTCTATTCTATTTTTTAAATAGGCACACAAAAAATATTGATGTATGGTGTACTCATTATTCACATGAGTACACCATACATCAATATTTTTTTTTATAAAACTAGACTGATTGCTCTAAACTATGTGTAGTGAGATAAAAATTTCTCCATTAATTGATGGACATCATAGTCATATTCTCTTGATATGTTGCATACATGGGCACCGCCAGAATTACTTCCAAGGAGGTGCTTCTGAATTACAAACTTATGAATAAAAGTATACATACTATACAAACTTATGAATAAAATAAGTAACTGTAATTTTTTCAAAGCATTGTATTCTGACAGGGGGTGCAGGTGTACCCCGCTGCTGGCACCCATGGTTGCATTTGTCAGTATTTATCAGCTTGTTCAAATTATTCTTGTCATTCAAATTATAGTAAAAACTTGACCCACTGATTGTTAGGTAATATATGTACAGGTGCCGGCAAACTTGAGCCTAACCTTGAGTGTGCAGTAGCGTGATTTGTACGTAAATCGGCTCTGCACATTCGAGGTTAGGTTCAAGATGTTTGCAGGCAACTATAAGTAAGAATGAATGACTCAGGTCAATGCACTACTTTGAAGTCTTTGAACATGTTTTAACATGTCTGTACATTACACCTCTGACATCACATCACACCTCTGATATTTGACTTTAATTAAGCTGGAGAGATAAGAATTGTAGTTGATGTAGGATGATTTTGTAACGAAACTGATGAAGAATAACTTACTCCAACCTATGTTTGATGTAATTTTGTATTGTATCTTGTAATATCTGCTCATGTTTCTAATATCACTTACATTACCTGCATATATATGTAAGCATAATCCCATAATTTTCAGTGTTGAATGAATTCTGTAATTTTGTTTTCAGATGAACAAATTCTAGTGTAAATGGATGAAGTGAGACAAATCAACGATGAGTTGAAGAAATGACTGATAATAATGAAACTGCACATTGACATGTATCTGGCTGCGCCGGATTTGACAGTGCCGCTTGCCAGGCATGCTTTACAGCGGCAAATATCGACAGTGCCCGCCTGAGGGTGTTATTTGCTGTTTAGTTGCCGGCAAACATCTTGAACCTAACCTTCAATGCGCAGTAGCGTGATTTGTACGTAAATCGGCTACTGCGCAGGTCTGCGCAGGTTCTAGAGGTTTGCAGGCAACTATACCTGTAATGTACAGCCCAATAATCGACGTCCACAAAATTATTGTATCTTTTTAAATGATGTATAAAAAAAGAAATATATATGTGGGTAGTGATGGTTGAGCTCTACATTATAGTGTCCATTCAAGTTATTTCTTTTAGTGTATCATACAGTGTGTCATTGAATTCAAGTGACGGAGGTCCAGGTGAATTTCTAGAACTTATCTATCAAGAAAACTTTCTGTAAGCAAAAAATAGATCCATATAGTATATACAAGTAGTTATAGATGCGCCAAGGAGCGACCGGGGGTAAGAGAATATTCATCATATAAAATTTATACTACGCAATTTGACCGGTTTGCATGTCCAATGTATTTCTTATGGAAGTGTGCCTGCGCCTAAAGCCCAACCACGAAAAAATGCTTGATTGATGATAAAGAAAAAACATGGCACTCTGTTCGATTTCCTCTTATAGGAATCACAATGAATTGCTTATGGTAGTGTGCCTGTGCCTATAACCCGACCATGAAGGCAGTCTTTATTTCCTCTTATAGGCAATAAGGCTATCTTTGTCTATCAAAGCGTGTCAGGCCTTTGGGTTGGTTGAGTCCATTTCTGAATAACAGCTTAGGGCTTTACAAACACACGAAACTTTAGGAGAATGATGACAAAAGTTTTCTTGACAGAAAACTCTAGAAATATATCGGGGCCTGTGTCACCTTAGTTTAAAATAACTTAATATGAACTTAACATAAGCATGAAATTTGATGGGTTGAATTCTCTAATAAATAATGGTTTTATAAAGTGTTGAGATCAAAGAAGTAATAATGCTACAATAATGAATTGTCTCAAACAAAAAGTTACCTATTGCTAGCGTCAATACGGGGCAATTCCCATTGATTTTTAGAAAATATCCTTAACCCTTTAACCGCCGCGCGTCAAATGTTACTCGTTGATTTTTAACTATGTCACATCAATTTAGACCAAAGAAATCGAAGCATGTGTGCTGTAGTGTGTGTCATTCACGAACACGCGCCCCTCCACAGCAAATCTCATACTAATCTATGCGCAATTGTACGGATCGGGCTTTGGAGGGGCGCGCCTTTGTGGATGGCACGCAATATATGCGTGCGTGTCCGGACGCGAGCGGCGCGCGGTGTGTGGAATCCATACCGCGGTATGGCGAGTCGCAGGGGCTCAATCCGGCGCAACTCGCTTTAACCCTTTGAACGCCAAGAACCTATAAAGTGGTCGTGTGTCGTCGTGCCCACCACGCCAACAACCACTAAAAAGGTCGGAGTGAAGGTGTACTTTGATCATGAATAGAATCTATTATGAATTGTTTTAACTTTATTTTACTAAACGGTTAAAACTCACGTATTAATTGTCACTTCGGGCGACATGTTTCGAACTCTTCGGTAGTTCTTCATCAGGATGAGTGCGTCTGCGACCCGCGCCGATTGCACACTGTCGAACTACCCGCCGCCCGCCGCAAGGCACGTGACGCACGCGCAGACAGCGCGGGGGCGGGGGGGCAGCTCGGCGCTGAAGGATCCTGATGAAGAACTCCCGAAGAATTCGAAACATGTCGCCCGAAGTGACAATTAATACGTGAGTTTTAACCGTTTAGTAAAATAAAGTTATAACATGTCTCACGAAAGTTTAAATTCAAGTATGAATTGTTTTTATTGGTTTAAATGTTACATCAATTCAACAGTCCTTGGCGTGGTGGACACGACGTCGCTACCACTTTGGCGTTCAAAGGGCATTCGCTAGCGAGACGTGCGCTATTTACACTCACTTTGTTACATCATATAACATACGATGGTGGTTAAACGGTTAATGACAACGGCAAATAGGTACCTTTTCCTCAATAATGACAATTGTGCAAGTTTTAGTTGAATTTAACAAAGACGGTACTTAGATGATTTTTTACTGTTATTTGGTTTCTTTTTGTATCATGTCATCTCTTATGGTTTTTCATTGAAATTTGACCTAGGTTGACTCCACCAGTAATGGACACTAAGCTGACAAGCACCAGTAATGGACACTTCAATCCTAATTCAAAGATAATACGGTTTTAAATTGATTGTTCAATAAAAATGAATTACTCTTCTTTTAAATAAGAGTCAATGTATATAATTGGGAAGTAATGTATTGGTTGAAAGTAAAAGTACAGATTTCAATTATAAGAGCGGTCTCAATAAGAGTGAGAGGCTTGAGAAGACATATAAGACCATTTGGATGTGAAGATGGAGCAGGAATCCTATGAAGACCGGATCCTCTAAACGCCAACGCCAGAGCAGCAAAAGTTTTACAATCAGCTAAGGAGCAACTAAAATGGTCGCTGCTGAAATGAAAAACGAGAAACGTTGTATAAATTTATTTTATGTCACACCTAGCCATAAAGTGACCATTATCGCACGCTCCGCGCGCGAAAAAACCCACTTCCTGGCCAGGGCGTGACATAAAATTTTGTACTTTCCACGGGCGATAATAAAGAAAGCCTCAGATCGCATATTTATCGCCCTTGCCTTCGGCTCGGGCGTAAAATACCTGCGATCTGAGACATTCTTTGTTTTATCGCCCTTGGTAAGTAATGTACTATTGATCTACGTAAGTTCAATTACTGTACACATGTTTTTTAAAAGGTCTATGATACTTGAAATAAATGAATAATACCTATATAATTGGGCCTTGTCCATTACTGGTGGTGTCACGTCAAAGTCGTAAGTGCACAGCCCGTGAATTAGTTTGGAAGAAGGCTACTCCAGAGATGTCACATGTGCGTTAACCTGTAAAAATATACGAGGATTCGCTTTTGACAGCTTAAACAACCTTGTAGGTTTTTGAAACGTGGCCCAGAGGGCCCATATATTTGAACTTCATATAGTGCCGTCCCTTTCACTCAATTTAGTGTATAACACGAGGGTGAAAGGGACGGCACGATACGAAGTTCGAATTTCGGAGGCGATCCTCAGGAATAGTAGTGCTCTGTAGTCTTCAGTATGGCTAGCACATAATTGCCTCGAGAGTATCTTGGCTTATCTCGAGCTATGCGTCTCTTTGATAGGTGCTGTTACAAAGTGACGGATAGCTCGAGATAAGCCGACAAACTGACGTTGCCATCATGTGCTAGCCATACTGGTTAGCCAAACTTGTTTTTTTTTTTAAATGTGTAATTGACGATTTTTATAACTGACCCGCCATTTTATCACCTCGCATTAAGGAAGATATGAGATTAAATGAAACACAAGTGACAGTCCATATTTTTTTACCCGAATAATAAATTGAGACATTTTACTAATAACCTATTTAACCTTTTCAAATCTGAAGACGCCAAAACTAAGTGTGTCTACGGCTTTACCATTTTCTTTTAATGTTCATTTTAAAATTGTATAGACGATCTTCTTTAGCTGAATATGACATAAACATCATTGTACAATTTGGGTCATATTTGACTTTAAAGGTATCAGTCCGCAGCCGACAGCACACGACCAACTGCACGTACCGCCGCACTCCAAATTGAACTGTAAATGAATGCGAAAAAAGCTCAATTTGAAATGAGCGGACATGTGTCGGAACGAGAAAAGAAGGGGTTAGCCCCTTTGTACCTTGCCGCATTAACGTCATGTTTGAACTGTCAATCTGAATTTCTTAACGGGTAAAAGCGACAAAGTACCAAAGTGTCCAGCTACTTAATTTATGAGGCCGACTGTACCTACCGAGATGAGAAAAGTCAAAAGAACTGATTAGTGATAAATCATTGAATTTATACTTTCATGACTCTGCCTATCAGTGGCGGCGCGTCAAAAATATACTTAGCGAAGCCGGAAATAGTTTGCCTTTCTTATTCTTCATGAGCCGTACTAAAAGAACTGGTGTGGCTGAAAATTAGGCAAGCCGGTGGGAATCGAGTTGTATGGACGCTCCGCCACTGCTGCCTATATTTTAATTTACTAAACTCACGTATTAATTGTGACTCCGGGCTACTTGATTCGAACTCTTCGGGTGTATGAGTGCATTCGCTACTAGTTTGCAACGTACACTCACTTTCGTGAACGTGTGCGTTGCAAGCTCGTGAATACACTCGTCCTGACTAAGAGTTCGAAACATGGCGCCCGGAGTGATAAATTTAACTGCAATTGTGTTTGAAAGGGTTAAGTAGATCAGCAGGACTAGCATGTTACGTCCGCCGACGAATACGTCTATCCAGCGACTGTGTAGTTGAGGTCCAATTTTGTACTTTATCTCTATACCGTTAAGGTTTAAAAGTGGCGAGACTTCATTCCAGAAAGTCTATTGATAAAGGAGACGAGAAGATTAGCACCTATATCACCACTTGATAGAAAATGGAGGGTGCTGTTTCTTGTCGTTTATCATGTGGTAACTACAAGTTTAATACATGGCTAGCCCTAAGGGAAGGCCGAATGTCTTGTCAGTGATATCATGCCTGTCCTGCTTATTATGTCGTTAAATGTAAATCACTAATAGACATTGTTGTGCTGTGATTGTAAAGTTCTTACACAACTGTTATAAGGCCAAGTGCTGTCAAATTAACACAAGCAAAAAATCTACCTAACGGTCAGAGCTCTAAGTCGAGTTTGGCTTGCGTTCGTTTGACAGAATTTGGCCTTAGAGTCTTGTACGAACTATACCTAATATACGTGAGGGCATAACAAGAACCGAAAACTAAATATTTGCATCCCCGTCGCACTTGCAGAGCGCTCGTAGCCCTGCGCACGCGTACGAGGTTAGGCCTTGGTCTCCTATAAACGCCGTCGGCCGCTTACAGCGTCACGCCGTACGCTGCGTCACAATGCTTACTATAGAGATGTACTGTTAGGCCCTGACAGACCTGTGAGAACATAACAGTACATCTCTATAGTAAGCATTGTGACGCAGCGTACGGCGTGACGCTGTAAGCGGCCGATGGCGTTTATAGGAGACCAGGGCCTTAAGCAACGACGGCACAGGTCAACTCTTGGATGGGTGACCGCTTTGAGTTGTTATTAACTGAGCCCTCACAGAACAGTCTGCTGTAGCATGTATGAACTAAATTAAAGTGTATTATATTATAATTAAATTTGATTAAGAACAAATATGAATTTTATTTCGATTTTACTCTGTTCAGGCTAAGCTAACTCCATTCGATTCAAACCTACGTTTTTGTTAGGTACGTTGTAGACATGTATAAAATTCTGTTGTGGTGCAGAAATTATCTTTATATCAGCCGAAAGACGTCCACTGTTGGACGTTGGACATATAATAGGCCTCCCCCAAAAAGAATGTCACAATAACATGTCTTGAGCCAACCGCATCCTGTAGGTATATCCCTGCGATATTTAACAGCACATTTACCATTTATGACCGTTTTATATTATTTTATATCTTTAAACGACCAATTCTTGTACAATATGTTTATTTATTTATTTCGGATTTTGATGAAATTTGGTATGTGGGGGTTTTCGGAGACGAGCAATCGATCTAGCTAGGTCTCAGGGCCGGAAAAACGCCCATATATGAATGCCCTATCATTCATAGACCTGCAGTAGTTATTATACGAGGCGGTATACGAAGATCCCTATGACACTGACAGTGACATACCATATAGTGATGTGCATGTGTCGATACTTCAATTGTTTTTTTATCTGTGGCGGCTCTTATCAGCGTCCTCTCACGTACATTAATTGACAACATTTCATATTTTTAACTACTTTATTTTATGAACTAGTTAGAAAATAGGTAAAAATTTAAGCAACCCGTATTTTTTATTTTTCAATTTAACTCATTATTTCATACAAAAAAAACACGTTGAAAAGTAGGTCATTCCAAAAGGGCGTAAGTAAAATATGACGTCATCTTCCCAACAAGAATCCAGAGCCACTCCAGAGTAGCGATTGTCTGTACTCTGTACAAAGGGGAAGCGAGGAAGATGACGTCAACTTTCGGTTTACAGTAATTTGCGATTTTTTCCAAAATTAACGGAGAAAAAAATCTAAAAAAATGTTTTTTGTGTACTTCACACGTTTTTACCGAAATGGTTTTCGAATTAAGACTTTTGGAAATTATGAAATATTGTCAATTGAAACCTCAAATGCGGTAATCGTGTAAAAGACGTTTCTGGCTACTAAACCGCCATTTTTAGGGTTCCGTTTCCGAATGGTCCAAACGGAACCTTATTGTTGTCACTCATAAGTGCTTCCGTCGGTCGTCTGTCACAAAAATATTTTTCGAAGATGTTTTCAACTTCCCTTTGACCTATTGACATAAAATTTGGACATAACGTATTCTTACGCGGCACCAGAAGAAAGACCAGTACCTACAGGTCAAAAATGACCTGTGCCGCAGTGAACGTGTTAAATAATAAATAAATATGTAATTTAACGTTGTTTTATTTTTACACAGTCACGTAACAATTTAAATGAAATATAAGACCCGTTTTTAGGGTTCCGTAGTAAACAAGGAACCCTTATAGTTTCGCCATGTCCGTCCGTCCGTCCGTCCGTCCGTCCGTCCGTCCGACCCCCGTTTTTCTCAGTAACCGTTAGTACTAGAAAGCTGTAATTTGGTACGAGTATACGTATATCAATGACGCCTACAAAACGGTAGAATAAAATCTTTTAAAAAAAAATTTTTTAGGGTACCTCCCCTACATGTAAAGTGGTGGTGCAATTTTTTTTTCTGCCAAACCCCGTCGTGTGCGGTATCGTTGGATAGCTCTTTTAAAAATATTATTAGGTTTTTAAAGACATTTTTTGATTAAAGAATTGGTTAGCGTGATATTAAGCTTTGAACTGATAATTTTGGCTATGGTCAAGTGTCCCCCCCTACTGCCAGCTAAACGGTGGCTACTAAGCATGTAAAAAAAATCATGGTAGTAGTATATACGATGAATTTAAAAGGAAAACTATCACAGCTAAGTAGACATTACTAGTTAACGAGTAATAGTCGAACTTCAGAAATGTACTTTGCAAAAGCAAACTTTCGTACAATTTCCATTGATACCTGAGATAATGTTGTTAATTCTGTCAAAAACACAGTAAATATAAGTTTGCGAACTTTTTAGTCCATATAATGTAACGGGTAGACGACTACGGAACCCTACCTTGCGCGTGGTCCGACACGCACTTGGCCGGTTTTATTATTATCACTTTAATTATCGACATCTGTTATCGACAGCACCGCTTCCTTAGTCGACACAGACCAACGATATAACATTTGCAGTACGTCACCGTGTATATTCCGTTAAGCATATTTCTGGGAAATAAGGGACAATTCAAGTTTCTTTCATATTGTTATTATGTAAATGTTACAATCCTAAATTAATTAATTACCTGGTGCAAAGGATATCCCTCTCCATACAACGAGGCAACTCCGCCAGTGTACTAGGAACCTTTGCGCCAGGTGGTAACAGAAGCGAGGAATCCCCCCAACTCGCTCATTGAAAAAATTGGCGGGATTTGAACCCAAGACCACGGCCCTTTTTTAGCTTTAGGTAGTTATTTTAATTGTATAATAATTATATACTTTGTAATTTAAAATTAATTAGCTACATTCCCAAAAGATGCTTATTAACATTTCGATGTGACATCGACGCTGTTCCAAGGTTATATAAATGAACTGTCACTGCAAGTGTCATAGGGATCTTCAAATAACGTCCTACGTATAATAGTAAAATATGGCTTTCCCCTGGCTGTATTGATAATACTTTGCCTTTGCCCTTTATTCATTAAAAAAACAACTCCTGCATCTTTGGTATATGCCACTGTCAAACATCACGTTTGTAAACAAAGAGTAATATTATTTTGTAAATTTTGTAAACATTCAAATAAATGCTCTTGCTAATAATTAAAGTACGCTTTAGAATCCCAAAATAACAAAAATAGTTTCCTGAGATGGGCTTTGTTTTCAGAAAATTAAATAAATCGAATAAAAAATATCATAATGCTAATTCTAAAGGATTTCAATCACTTTTTAAGGTTCCGTAGTAAACATGGAACCCTTATAGTTTCGCCGTCCGTCCGTCTGTCTGTCCCCCGCTTTTCTCAGTAACCGTTAGTAGTTAGTACTAGAAATTTGAACGCCTCTTCATGTACGGCAGTGACACCTACACGCCAACTCTAACTCTAAAGCACGATGGTGACTGACAACGTACGCCAGAACCATGCCAGAAGACCTATAGATGTTAATCGCGCTATAGGCACGACAACACGAAATACCTTAAGGTGTTTTTGGGTTCAGATGAACTGTGTCCCTGTAGTACTTATTGCTGCTATGAATTTCGGGGCCAAGTTACATTGGACTGGACGGCCAATGAGCTTAGTTGAAAGTCTGAAACAGACTGAGGATAGGATGTCGGCCTCATAAGTAACTCGACACGTTGGGACTTTGTCGCATTCACGCGTTGCAATTTTAGTACGACTGTTTAAATGTGACGTTAATGCGACACGGTACAAAAGTGTTAAGCCCATTGCGAGGCCAACAGTACCATTTGTACTCTGACCACGTCCCACTTTCGATAGATTCCACTTGTCATCAAATAATCATCAGAATGTCGTATGCGTTTGCAAATGTGTTTCAAAATTCGACCTTAACTCGTCTTCACTATGGTTCAATTTCGAAAATCCCGGTTATAGGAACAGAGGCTTGAAAAGTTATTTAAAGTCGTGTAATGGACAAACACCAATTGAAGTGTTATTTAATTCTGTAAAGTTGGACGAGTTGCCCTAGTATCATGTTAAAATGTGCAGTTTTGTTAATGTAAGTAACTATTTTATTTTATTTTTCATTTTCAATCATTATAAATACCTAAAACAGAATCGTGTTCAGTTGCACGACAGGCTTGCATAAAGAGGCAAAATTTCTGATATTTCGTACCTGGGCACATACCTACGTTTTTGGAAATTTCAGTGGACGAGTAGGGATTGGTATCTACAGATTACCCTTGCCTAGTGGCTACTATACCTTGCAGGTGCATTCATTTGAAATTCACATTTAAGCTTAGGGTCGCCATTACGTTCCGGTACGCCGGGACATGTCCCGGTTTATTATTATTATTTTTATCGCACGGCCTTGAAAACTAGTCCTGCCTGTGTTACAAATCTATATCTTTTGTTTGAAGCGCGGTGTCCCAGTGTCCCGGTCATTAAGCAGATTGTCCCGGTTTGAATAGCGTAGTTAATTAGTAGGGTCCAGCACTAGGTTAGTAACCATCCATGCACATAGCACACGGACGACAATTAGCTACAGTGTCTGCGCGGCGCGCAGCGCAAGAAAGGTGACGTCAGAGGGTAGCGGATAGTGTACGGGCAGCAACGCACCTGCAACCACATCTGCTACCCTTTTATTTTTATTTTTTTAATTTAATAAAACGATAGGTACATACAAACCCCACTCCGATACTCACCTGGACCAAACGTACCAATGATACTGGCGGCATCACCCCGCTGAATTGCCAGCGAAATATGTTGGACCAGGTAAGAACCAGTAGCTCTAGTATAAGTTTTTTCGAAACATTAACTAATTCGAAAGCGTTTGCGTTTTATCTCAAAATGTATGAAAACGTGAACAGCGCCTCTGGTGGTCACTAGTGGAAACTAAAACAGCGAGTATAACATTTGTTGCTAACCGATGAACGCGCGTATTTCAAACTCGGTGAGAGCGTTTTCATACACTTTGAGACAAAACGCAAACGCGTTCGAATTAGTTAATGTTTCGAAAAAACTTATACTAGAGCTACAGAGCGAGGGACGCAGCCCTTTTCCCTCAAGCGCCGTCCTATGTAACTGCGCCATCCTGTGTTGTGTGTAACTTTTCGTTAATTGTCCCGGTATTCGTCCCTATAATTATGGCAACCCTACATTTAAGGTAAGTGTACGGAATTACGGAGTATTAAGGCATTTTTGACTTTGTAAGCTATTTGCAGCAAAACCTGACATTTTAGCTAATTGAAATTGGTTCACTAGTAAAGACTGGCTTTAAGAGTATAGGATGTTATACAACAACTTTAAATTAAACTGCATTTTGATAAGTAATAGTCATTTTTATGACCCTCTTAAATGTCCGTTATTACGGATTAAAAATAGTCTCAGTCGGTTATTCCGTTAATGCGTGCACGTAAATCCGGTAAATACTGTAAATGCCCCTTTTCTGCAGAATTAATGAAATAGGACATAAAAAAATAATATGAATTGATCAAAAATAAAATAACATTACATATTTGACAAAAAAAAAGGTTTAAATATATTTATTATTAGAGGACACCGAGGGTAAGTGGATCCGGTCATAATTTTCAGTTAATCTCTACTTTTGTGGGGCAAATGAAAATGACGTCCAAGTCGTTGCCAGTGGAGACAAATGGGAAAAATCTGATTCTGAATCTGTCCCACACACACAGGGGACGGATGGTTAGAGACAAATGGGTCCTAAAATCAGTGTCCCCGATTTTTCCCAAGTGACTAGTTCGGTCTAAAAACTCGATGTGCGTTAGTTTACATAATATAGCTAAAAAATACTGAGTACTCATTTAAAATCATAAGTATAACTCCGGAATTATTTTAACGCAATTAGAAGCACATCCAAAGAAACATTGTAGGGAATTGCGGAAGTCAGAAATTTGATAACTTTAGACTGTTTTTTTATAACAATGGTCCACAAAATCATAATACGTAATTTGATCATATGGAACTATGGCAAACATCATGCTCGTAACGGCGCTGTTTGTTTGATTATCTTATCTGAATTCCTGGCTAAACCCAAAAACAAAATCCCTTTATTTTCTTCAATTGCGTAAGTTTGCCGCTTTTCGGGACAAGGCTGTTTTTTGATGTATGTAATTGCGGCATTCAGTAAATCGGCCGTAATTTACTAAATTCTAACTGAATTTCCATGTTAATTTATTTAGTCAACTTGTTATCAAATCCTACACCATTATTGAAACAATTTATAATGAAAATTCTTGCCCATTACTTGTGAAATCCTTAAGAAAATCCGTTGCGTCACTTAAGCACACGCGAAGCACTTCCTACCATTTCGGCGATTTGACAAGGACTGACCAAAACATATTACGTAAAAATATACCATATGTTCACAGTCCCAACAACTCTTGTTCATTTGACGCAATATAGTCCACACTTTACTTGTACATATATATTTTATGAAAATAGTTTATAGTTTTCTTATTTTTGGACCTAAACCGATTAATTCCGGAATTCCGTACGTTTACGGAATTCCGTACATTTACCTTAGCTGCATATGGTCGCCCGAATTTATCACCTATTGTTTTAAACTAGGGTTTGCTCCCGGGAAATACCGGTACCGAAAATACCGGGATTTCCCGGTTTTTTGAACCAAGGTAGGAACCGGTACTACGAAATCGAATTCCCGGTATTTTCGGGATTTTCGGGAAATGTAATTTGCAGCTTAAATTTAATACGCTAATCTATAAATGATAAGAGATATATCGATAAAATAACGCAAGCGATGTTTATAAACGGAAACATCGCTCTAAGCAGCCAATTCACGACCACGGCTGGCCATTACTCCGTCCCGTATATACAAATTCATCAGCGCCGTCACCTAACCAGTCCTCCACCCGCATACTTACCCCAACGTGCGTGTTCATTGTTCTACAGCTACACTATTAGTAGGTAGTCGCCCAACTAGCACCCAACCAGCACGCTAGCGTTAAGAATACCTGTATATCATTCTTATATCGGTTCCATATGATTATTAAAGTGTTAACACATGCCTGTATAAAGATGTTAGAGCATGCTATAACATCGTTACAACCCCGAAACAGGCCCACGCGATACAACAGGTAAAGATTACAATAGGCCTGTAGAGCAGTGATCTTTATACCCGTAGTGTTAACCAACCCTCGACAACAGCAATAATACCGATGAAGTGTTAGCTGAGAGTGAATTAACACTCGTGCAGTACTATTACAGGTACAGCAAGAGTGTTAATTCACCCTCAGCTAACACTTCCACCGGTATCACTGTGGTTGTAGAGGGTTGGTTTTGGTTACCGCTATGGGTTATAGAAGTGCTTCGGCTGAGAACGATTTACCACTTTAGACTTTATTACACCTATTAAAATATTTCAAGTGAGAATCTTACTTCTTTCTTATTAATATTATCCTACACGGTTACAATACAATTATGTGACAAACAGCTTACCAAATGACACAGGAATATTTGACAGAAGGAGATAAGCAATAACTAATTATTGAAATGATTTTTGTTTGTGAAGTGTAAACAATCTGTCCTCGTAATTTTACGGTTATTTTATACGCTTTTTGAGATGCAAATACCTTTAGTCAAGAATATTGTACAGTATTTGTCTTCTTCATTCATAACAATGTAACATAACGGTGTAATAATTACACTTACTATATTCTGGACAAACTCTGTACTACAACCTTAAGTTGTACAAGACACTCCACGGCAGCAATGATTATGACAGACTCTTGATTCAATTAAAGTTAAAATAATAATGAACAAATTGTAAGCATTTAGTAAACTCTTTGATATAATTTTGAGTCCGTTTTATAAAACGCTAAGATAAAATAAGCAAATTCATTGTGATTTATATAATTAATGTGTATTTTTGATAACAAAACACGTGTATTTTCTTTTTGCATCCCTGATATTATTATCATATTGTCCAAAAAAGGTATTAGGCTAAAACTACTCACGTCTCAAAACCACCACAAGTAATTTCCCGAAAGTACCGAAAATACCGGGAAATCCCGGTTCCTCTACCGGCCAGTACCGAAAATCCCGGGACTGATAAATGGTACCGGTTCTGCATTCCCTATTTTAAACAAGAGAGATATAAGTGATTCAAATGCGTGTATTCGTAACTGCGTACTAAAAATATGAATGTGTACGTTTGTTAGTTAGTACTTATTGTACGTGCTGATGATAAGCGGATACCGTAGCCCAGTAACGCGAACCCCCAGGGGGAAGCTATAGTATAATTTTTATTTTTTTTATTTATATTTATTTATTTCTCAGAACACATACAGTCATATATAAAAACATAGATATAGCATACAAAAATATATAAAAACAGACCTGGAATTTTATCTCATAAGCACGGGTTCGCCATTGTTGTAGTTGTGACACATACGAACACATAGACAACGTGAGCTCATAGCTCCAACACTGACGCACACATAGACAATGTGGATGTATAGCTCAACACACAACCATGGCTCACCCGTATAAAAATCGATAACATGCTTATATTTACTGGGAAAATTTGAAGCCTGTAGCTAGTGTAGCTTCAACTTCGTTGTGCTTGGGTACTATTTGAACATATGTATAGACTGTTTGTTGCGAACGCAACCCTTTTTTATTATATAACTTCAAGTTACCATGCAGTAGCAAAACGCGCCCGTCGGGCACAGTTAGTGTAAGAGCGGCTTTTTTAAAGTCACCAATAGGAACGCTTCACGTACTCTTTGTCCCTACCATTGTAACGTACGTTAACTCAAAATCTTGCTCGTCATTACGCATTACTTACTCTTGTTAAGACACCACTTCTGCACATCTCCCTTGGCCAATCTCTCTGTAAACCAGAACCTATTACCAATTATACTACAGTCTACTATGCATCGAAGTTTTATTTGAGTCGTCGAGTTCCACCACCATCGGCACCGGCGGCTACACTGTTCTTGATTTTTGTTTGTTGTCGTGTTCTACAATAGAATTTTTAAAGAAAACATACATATACATAAAAACCTGTCTATAATTTGTACAGGTGATTAAATAAATGTGTTATGTTATTTATGTGCAAGGCAAACTCGATAAAAATGCCAATACTATGATATATTTCTTATTCACGCGGTCGGTGCATCGCAAATGCCTGAATTCATGAAATTGTATTAGCTGCTATTTTTATACCACCGCGCAAATATCTGAGTTTTATTCTTGTTTCTTAAGTGCATTTGAGAAGTTTTGTTTTTAAAAATAGTTTCCAGGTAGGTACAGTCGTGATCATATATATGTGTAGGTTAGGTTAGGTTTCAAATTTTCTGAGCACCCTTATGCAAATGGGACCTAGGAACAGTAGTTAACGTTAAACAGTATTTATACTCGTACCTATAATTTCGGCTACTTCACCCACTCAGTGACAAAACTTGTACATCGATCCACTTTAGTATGTCTTCCATAGATGTAAGTACATACTATTATTATAAGTCAATGATGTCAACCCAAAAGTTGTCTGGAAGAGATCGCTGTTTAGCGATAAGACTGCCTGTTGGCTACCTCTGCTTATAGGTATCTCACTATTTCATGTTTCTTATTTTATTTGTATTTTTATTGAGATGCGCAGTAAAGAGTGAATTTGTTTTGTGTGTGTCCACAAAGGCGCGCCCCTACACCGCCAATTCCGTACAATCGCGCATAGATTAGTATGCGATTCGCTGTGGAGGTGCGCGTCGTCGTTAATGACACGCACTATATCGTATCGAGCAGTGGCGGCGCGTCAAAAATTTCGTTAGGGAAGCCGGAAATTTGCCTTTTTTAACACGCTTTTATTAGGTCGACCTGTATGTAATGTAACTATGTAATGGAATCTAATGTAACAAATTTAACCATCTTCCAAGCATCGTAGCGTCATGAAAATTGGCAGCTGTATGTAGTTCTGATGACAATACAATACTATGGTACTGTCGAACTGATCTGATGATGGAGCCGGAAGATATGAACTGGAACTTCATGATGGAACATCGTATCATAGCTGTGTTTGGATTTGTTAGAAAAGTTTTGCAATGAACTTTGACCACGATTAGGTTTCAAGGTCTGATAGGTCGTCCTGTATGTAACTAACTATGTAATGGAATCTAAGGTAACTAGTTTAACCATTTTCCAAGGATCGTAGCATCATGAAAATTGGCAGCTGTATGTAGTTCTGATGACAATACAATAATATGGTACTGTCGAACTGATCTGATGATGGAGCCGGAAGATATGAACTGGAACTTCATGATGGAACATCGTATCATAGCTATGTTTGGATTTGTTAGAAAAGTCTTGTAATGAACTTTGACCACGATTAGGTTTCAATAGATAGGCACTGGCATTCCATGAAGGAATATCGTATCATAGTCATGTTTGCACTTGTGAGAAAGGTCTCGTAATGGACTTTGAACACGATCAAGTTTCAATTAACACGCAAAGCGTGTTTTTCTAGTGTTTTTAAACTATTAATTTATTATTCTTCATGAGCCGTAGTAAAAAGGACTGGACTGGCTAAAAAATTAGGCAACCCGATGGGAATCGAGTTGTATGGACGCTCCGCTACTGGTATCCACTATACAAGTTTTGTCACTGAGTGGATGCAGTATAATAAACTTCGACCATTTCTTCATTTTAATGACGATATTAAGGTCCAATAAGTAACGAACGTTTCATTCCGCGACTGTGTAATACGGAAATATAATTAGTTTTATATTTTTAATTACAGAATTATCATACAAACTGCCGCCAGAGGTCAGCACCACCATTCCTTAAACGAATGTAAGTATAAATAAATAAATAAATATTTGTGGACAATCTTACACAAATCAACCTAGTCCCAAAAACTAAGCAAAGCTTGTACTATGGGTACTAAGCGACGATATACTTACTTATATAGATAAATGGATACTTAAATACATAGAAAACATGTGATGACATATGGTACGGAAACGTGGTCGCTCACCATGGGCCTCATAAGAAGGCTCAAAGTCACTCAGAGGGCAATGGAGAGGGCTATGCTGGGAGTTTCTCTGCGTGATCGCATCAGAAATGAGGCCATCCGTAGCAGAACCAAAGTAACCGATATAGCCTTTCGAATCGCTAAACTTAAGTGGCAGTGGGCGGGGCACATTGCACGTAGAACCGATGGCCGTTGGGGCCGAAAGGTTCTCGAGTGGCGACCACGGACCGGAAGGCGCAGCGTGGGTAGACCCCCCACAAGGTGGACTGATGACCTGGTAAAGGTCGCGGGAGTCCGCTGGATGCGGGTGGCGCAAGACCGGTCATTGTGGCACTCTTTGGGGGAGGCCTATGTCCAGCAGTGGACGTCTTTCGGCTGATATGATGATGATGATGATGATAGAAAACATGTAAGACCCAAGAACAAATATTCGTATTATCTATTTATTTAATTCAAGAGTATACATTGTCCTACCCAAGAGTTATCATTCCGGATATACAATGCATTCTTCGATTTGTGGCTTTTCTAGCCGGAATTTTTGTTTGGTCTCATACAAGCTTTTGATCCTAGGTCCATAAAAAAAACGTTTTTGTATTATTTTTCCAAAATCTATGAACACAAATCTTCATTAATTTGAAATCGAGGAATGGCCTTCTAAGACCATTTTCGCGTAGCAGCACGGAATCTGTAGATGCCCTCACTGACCCAAAAAGAAAATCCACCCTGTATATGAAGTAAGTACAATACAATATAAATACTCTTTATTGCACACCTCAATTAAAGGACACAGTACAATACAAAAAAAACACAATAAGTAGAGGCAAACAACAGGCAAGTATGTATATGGTTAGTTATAGTGGGCATTTTCCGCAAGTATATACTAGTATAAATAAAGCTTAAAATGGCATGTTTATAACCTTTTTCTTCGTGTTGGTCAGGCATCTGTTATTTGATACTTTATAAGGGTCACGTACAGTCAGCTGCAGAGAAAAGGGACCCCACTTGCATAGAAATTTGTAGGGTTTGTCTGCAGCTGACCGTACACTATACGGCAAATTAGCAGACTTAGGCTGGGTTGCACCAAACCGTCTGTAATCGTAAGCGGTGTTCGTCAAATCTGATTGTATGGAAAGTTTGACAAGTTTCTATGTGATGACAGCTGCCGGCGCCATTATTTGACGATGACCGGTCTGTGTTCGTTGTGTTGTGTCGTCTGTAATCGTAAGCGGTGTTCGTCAAATCTGATTGTATGGAAAGTTTGACAAGTTTCTATGTGATGACAGCTGCCGGCGCCATATTTGACGATGACCGGTCTGTGTTCGTACGTTGGTGCAACTGGCACTCAGATCGGCTTAGATACGCTATGTTAATTTATTGTTTTCAGCGAAAATGTCGCTGCAGCGGCTGACAGCGCTGCGAGCGCTGATGGCGGCCCAGCCCACCGCGCTGGCCGCCTATATAGTGCCCACAGCTGACGCACATAATGTAAGTTAAATACACATTTTTATACGGGTGGAATAGCACTTTCCTTACCAAGAGCGGCAATACAAAGAATGTTTGACGTCCGAGCCGAAGGCAAACACGATAAATATACGATCTAAGGCTCTGTTTATTACCGCACGTGGTAAGTACACAATTTTATGTCACCCCCTGGCCAGGAAGTGGGATTTTCTGCGCGTGGAGCGTGCTAGGTACCTCCGCACCACGGGGGCAGCGCAGAGGTTAGGTATGTCACACTTGCACAAAACCCCCCGATGGTCCTCCTCAACCCATTTCTGACGACTCTGGGAACCCACGGAACGCACCAGTGCCGCCCATGTGCCACCTATGTGGGTCCCGCTATGTTTATATGGACCGCCAACCCCGAAGACCCACTATTAGTCGCCTTTTACAACAGGCAGAGGTTACCGTAGCCATATTCTATGCTAGGGCTACAGGCCGCAAATATTTGTGACCTAGAGTTGCAAGAACCTAAAGTTTGTAGCTGTCACTTTGCTTTTGGTAGCCCGTATATCATCGTGATGGTAAAACACATTTCTGGATCGTACTCGTAGTATGATTTTTTTTAATACCACGCCTGTGGCGTCGTTGGTGGGTGGGTGGTTGGTGAAGCAAATTGAGAGACTTGATTTGAACCCTACACCCCAGCAGAGGGTAATGAGATAAAGAAGAAAAAATAGACCTGGGTAGCTAACGAGCGTACGGCCCACCTGACGGTAAGCAGTCACCGCACCTATTGACGCTATTGTATGGATCTTTTTTTATCATTATCATTCTCTTATATTATTTTTTTCTAGTCCGAGTACATAGCACCGGTTGACGCGAGGCGCGAATGGCTCTCGGGTTTCACAGGCTCAGCGGGTACAGCCGTAGTGACGAGCACGCATGCGCTCGTGTGGACCGACGGCCGCTACTACACGCAGTTCCAGAAGGAGGCTGATCTCAAGCTCTGGACTCTCATGAAGCAATGTAAGTCTCCACAATATGCCACCGATATCTTCGGACCCCTTTAAGACCAGAAGTTTCGGCGGTCACTGTAAGGAAGATCATCATTGGCGAATCGGGATATGGTAATCTGAGAACACGAATTTTCCCAGTATTTAAGTTTATGCTCCTCTCTAGATCTCACGCTCTGGACCCTGATGAAGCAGTGTAAGTCTCCAGCATATGCCACTGGTAACTTTTTTTTTGTACGGGGGGAAAACCACCGCGGGGACAGTGCGCAGGTTATGTCGGACTTGCACCGACTAAAAACCCCCCAATTGTCCTCCTCGACCCAATCTCCCATGGAACGCTCCAGTGCCGCCCTAGAGTCCACCTGTATGAGTCCCGCCATGTTTTTTATGGACGATCGCAGCCCCCAACTACGACCGTCTACGACCCCGAGGACCCTCTTTTAGTCGCCTTCTACGACAGGCAGAGGATACCGTAGCCGTATTATATGCCCGGGCTACAAGGCACATGCCACTGGTAACCTAGGACCACTTTCAGACCAGAATTTTCGGCGGCCTCTGTAAGGAAGAGCATCATTGGCGAGGTTTGGCGCTGCATTGCGTAGGACAGTGGTTCTTATCCGGTGGTCCGCGGACCACTGGTGGTCCCTGGAAGCAACCGAAGTGGTCCGCGAAGCCATCAAAAAATATTGAATAAGTGATAACGAATCAACAAAACAATGTGTCGCGCGAGTTGCGCTATGAGGGAGCCGAGCCGAAAATAGGAGGTGGTCCACAGCAAGACTAAAAAAAGTCAAATGGTCCCGTATTCATGCTCCCTTCTCAACCTCCTCATCCGTCATTCCTGTGGCAAAGAAGATAGGCTGCCTCTCCACTAGAACTATGCTATGCAGCTACGCTACGAGGATATGATAGCTTTCCGTTTCCACCAGTGCTATGCTATGTGAACCAATATGATTGGTGGATATCAACGCATCTATAGCAACGTATCATAGCACAGCTCTGATTGAAAGGCACCCGTAAGAAGGCGAAAACGTCTTGCTATGAACCTTATGAGGCAATGTTAGAACCAAGCGATTTCCTTTTGGTGTATCGAAAGCCCCCAAAAAAATATTTAGATTATGCTTTTGGTTAGTAGCTGAGAAGCTGCTATCAGCTAGCTAGAGTACATCGCTAGTTTTTAGAGCCATTGGTTGGGAAATAATCAATAAACATATTTTTTTTGTATTGCAGCTCTTCCCGACACTTTGTCCATGGAGAAGTGGCTGGTGAAGAACCTCGTTGAAGGCTCGGTGGTGGGCGCTGATCCTCACACCATGACCAGGGACGAGTGGACCCCGCTTCAGGCAAGTTGTGACTTGTTTGGAGAAATGTAGCTCTTCCCGGCATTTGGGGCTGATGCCATGAGCACCAGGCCCCCACGGCCCTAGTGTTTCATTAAGTAAACCTAGCCTCTTGAGAGGTGTTAAGTAAAAAAAATCTTAATTTAAATCTTTCCAATCATGATAAAAGTTTGATATTGAAAAATCCCTATGAAAGGAGCCTTAAGACGCAGGGGTGGGCAATCTCTCTCCATACAAACTTTGTGACAGTTTTTCTTTGCTTGTGTTTGCATTATACTTATGATTTTTGGTCAGTATGCTTATTTTTCTGTTAGCCAGAACTTGGAGATTTTTTAAATTTCTTTATGTCACACCTGGCCATAAAGCGGAAATTACCGCACGCTCCGCGCGCGGGAAATCCCACTTCCTGGCCAGGGGGTGACATAAAATTGTGTAAATTGTGTATTGTGTGTAATTGTGTAAAATTGTGTAATTGTGTAGTTGTGTATTGTGTTGTGTGTTGTGTGTGTGTTGTGTATTGTGTGTGTTAACACGGGCGGTAATAAAGAAAGCCCCATATCGCAAATACCTGCGATCTGAGACATTCTTTGTTTTACCGCCCTTGTTAAGTAATATACTATTCTGTATTTTTTTTTCAATTTTTATTTTGTTTCTTTTTCTTGTGTTTCTTCGTTTATCCAATATTTACAAGCAAAAATAAAAGGATATTCGGGAGTGCCAAAACCGACCAATAAAACGTGCACAAAGTTTGTATGGAGAAGGCCTTGCCCTACCGCCTTGCGCCTTAAGTGAAAATGCCCAAATTTATATAATAATTGACAGATATTATTTATTTAGACCGGTGTGTCTCACGGTTCTAAATAATGCCATACGATAAATAAAATAAATTTATGTCACACCTGGCCATAAAGTGGCCATTATCGCACGCTCCGCGCGCGAAAAAACCCACTTCCTGGCCAGGGGGTGACATAAAATGTTGTACTTACCACGGGCGATAATAAAGAAAGCCTCAGATCGCATATTTATCGCCCTTGCCTTCGGCTCGGGCGTAAAATACCTGCGATCTGAGACATTCTTTGTTTTATCCCCCTTGGTAAGTAATGTACTATTCTTTAGACGGCGCTATCAAAGGCGAACATGCAGCTAGTGGCAATACCGAAGAACTTAGTGGACGAAGCGCGCGCGCAGCTGAACGACCCGCCCCCGCCGCGCCCGCACCACACCCTCATACCTCTCTCCGTCAAGTATACAGGTCAGTGCAGACTAGACCAAGTAAGGACAGGCCTTTGTTTTTTAGGGTTCCGTACCCAAAGGGTAAAACGGAACCCTATTAAAAATGCCATTTGGCATTAAGTCCGCCAATTGTACACTGTATTTTATTTTGTGCAATAAAGTTTGAATAAATCAATATTACTAAGGCTCCGCTGTCCGTCTGTCTGTCTGTCACCAGGCTATATCTCGAGAACCGTGATAGTTAGACAGTTGAAATTTTCACAGATGATGTATTTCTGTTGCCGCTATTACAACAAATACTAAAAAAGAATAGAATAAATATTTAAGGGGGCTCCCATACAACAAACATGATATTTTTTTGCCGTTTTTGTAGATATTTACTTGACTGTTAGAAGTTCTCAAACCGCCCGAAGTCCTCCAACTTGGCTTAACGACTGCTGCCATAGACAGCAACCGGGATGAACGGCTTAACGTGCCTTCCAAAGTACGGGAGCGCTCAGTTAGTAACCACTCAGATAAACATAAACAAAAGATGTATAGAGGTTATGTTTTAAACCATGTCCTGTCATGTGTTATATTTGTGGCAACAACTTGGAACCTGTAGATAAAATGCAATTATTAGTTAATAATAATGTATTATAATATAAATATATATGTATTATAATATATTTTTCTGTCCCCATTGTATGAAATGTCATGCGATGTGATATTGGCAATTGTTTTCCATTAAGTATAACTTTTGTCTTGTTCTGTGTTCTACTTTTTCATCTTTTAAAAATATTAGAATTAATCATAAATTATAAACTGTGTCTCTTTTGTTATATTGTTGTGTGTAATTTGTGTAAAGGTTTTCGCCATGTCGTCCGCACGGCCACGAGTAAATGGCTTGTTCGCTGCCAGATGGCGCTGACCGATGCAGACGCAACGGCTGCGTTCACTTTTGTTTATCAGGGCCGTGACAGACGACATGTTACGTAACGTGGCCTACAAATGGTCACGCCGGAAGACCAGCGCTGACTCTTGAGTCAGCATTATGCTGAGGCGGGACCATTCGTGACAAACGAACTGCCTGTTGTTATAGTTTTAAGTCTTGCTCAATTTTTAATTTTATTTATAGTCTTAAGTTCTTGTAAAACACTGTTTGTCACGAATAAATTATTTTCAATTTCAATTTCAATTTCACTCAAAGCGGTCACCCATCCAAGTCCTGACCGCTGCCCTCGTTGCTTAACCTTAGATACCGCAAGCGGTACCCGGAGCCGCTGGGCCACGAGCGCTCCAATTTATAAATTTTATAATATTAAATAAATGTATTCACAGGTAAAACTGCGGGACAGAAGTTAGAAGAGTTAAGAAGTAAAATGTTGGAGAAGAAAGCCGCTGCGCTGGTTATAACCGCTCTCGACGAGGTTGCGTGTAAGTTCCAAGTTTCAGGCATGAAGGATAAAATTTTATAAAGTATCATTCCAATTCCAAATTGACAAATTTCGGGTTACAATCTGTTTATTTTCGCTTCAATTCTACTACACACAATAAAAACAAAAACCGGCCAAGTGCGTGTCGGGCCACGCGCAAGGTAGGGTTCCGTAGTAGTCTACCCGTTACATTATATGGACTAAAAAGTTCGCAAACTTATATTTACAATGTTTTTGACAGAATTAACCGCTTCTTGAAGGCAACCGATTCTTGAATCAAAAAATGCTATGATTAACCTTATAATATTTTTGAAAGAGCTATCCAACGATACCCCACACGATGGGGTTTGGAAGAAAAATAAATTGCACCACCACTTCACATGTAGGGAGGTACTAAAAAAAAAGATTTTATTCTACCCTTTTGTCGGCGTCATTGATATACTCATGCCAAATTACAGCTTTCTAGTACTAACGGTTACTGAGAAAAACGGGGGACAGACGGACGGACGGACATGGCTAAACTATAAGGGTTCCTTGTTTACTACGGAACCCTAAAAATGGCTGTGTTACTAAAACAGCAAAATACTTATTTACCCATACAACGGTCGGTTCGATACTGTGCGTGTGACGTCATTAGCCCGTGCCAATTTGTAGGAGCCTTTTTGAGGCCCGCTACCGTCGAGATACGTTCATCCCTAATTTTTGCCTTTCATTGTGGTCTAATTGTAGTTAGTCCTAAAGAGACTTGATCGTCTATGAAAACTGGTTCGAATGGCACCATAAAAAAAACGGGCTGCACTCCGGGAGTGTCGGCAGAAGTGAAAACTCAATGACATTGTAACAGTTTTTCGATCAGGTCACGTGTCCGTCTTATCTTTATCGATAATTTGATAAAACAAAACAAAACCCCAACAGACACGAAAAGTAAAGAAACTGTAGTTTCAATTATTAAAAACTTTTAAAAATGCTATTTTATTGAAATTAGGTATTATTTCCCGCTAAATAATACAAGAAAAAGGCATAAAACCAAAAATACAAAAAAAAAGTTAACCGATATACCAGGATTCGAACCTAAGAACTCGTGCACAGAAGGCGCGACCTGTACTGCTAGTCTAAGGCTGGGTTGGACCAAACCGTCTGTAATCGTAAGCTGTGTTCGTCAAATATGATTGTATGGAGAGTTTGACAAGTTTCTATGGGATGACAGCTGCCGGCGCCATATTTGACGATGACCGGTCTGTGTTCGTATGTTGGTGCAACTGGCACTAAGTCTTACGAATCTGTCGATCTGTCGCGAGTTTAAACATTTTTCCTCATCACAAAAAGTGCACAGCGCCGCTAAAGAAGTTTTCACTTCAAAAATGTAGGTAGTCAAATAGCGAATTGTTTCAGACACCTTAAACCTCCGCGGCTCAGACATTGACTACAACCCAGTGTTCTTCTCATACCTCGTGGTGACCAGCAACACGGCAGACCTGTTCTGGGGCGACGGAGCCCTGCCTGACGACGTGAAGGGCCACCTCAAGTGGGAGGGCGTCGAAGTTAGCGGGAAACCTTATAAGGAGATTGTCAATCATCTGGTTGCTATGGCGGTACGTATCTTTATGGTTCCGTACCTCCTACCTACCTCCTTTCCTCCCCCCTTATATCTCGTGGTGACCAGCAACACGGCAGACCTGTTCTGGAGCGACGGAGCCCTGCCTGACGACGTGAAGGGCCACCTCAAGTGGGAGGGCGTCGAAGTTAGCGGGAAACCTTATAAGGAGGTTGTCAATCATCTGGTTGCTATGGCGGTACGTATCTTTATGGTTCCGTACCTCCTACCTACCTCCTTTCCTCCTCCCTTATATCTCGTGGTGACCAGCAACACGGCAGACCTGTTCTGGGGCGACGGAGCCCTGCCTGACGACGTGAAGGGCCACCTCAAGTGGGAGGGCGTCGAAGTTAGCGGGAGACCTTATAAGGAGGTTGTCAATCATCTAGTGGCTATGGCGGTACGTATCTTTATGGTTCCGTACCTCCTACCTACCTCCTTTCCTCCCCCCTTATATCTCGTGGTGACCAGCAACACGGCAGACCTGTTCTGGAGCGACGGAGCCCTGCCTGACGACGTGAAGGGCCAGCTCAAGTGGGAGGGCGTCGAAGTTAGCGGGAGACCTTATAAGGCGGTTGTCAATCATCTAGTGGCTATGGCGGTACGTATCTTTATGGTTCCGTACCTCCTACCTACCTCCTTTCCTCCCCCCTCATACCTCGTGGTGACCAGCAACACGGCAGACCTGTTCTGGGGCGACGGAGCCCTGCCGGACGACGTGAAGGGCCACCTCAAGTGGGAGGGCGTCGAAGTTAGCGGGAGACCTTGTAAGGAGGTTGTCAATCATCTGGTTGCTATGGCGGTACGTATTTTTTTAATGAGAGGTAGGGCACAGCAAAATGTCATCTTGCTCTAATTTGGAGCAGCCCAACTGGGGAAGTACCTCCGCCTTGCAGAAGACCACAGCCATAATAACATTATTTACTATACAAGTATGTAGTGTTGTGTTCCTGGAGGTGAGCAAGGTTGCCAGAGCTCCCGAGGTTGCACTGTGTTGAGAGCGAGGGATCTTTGATCCCTTCTGCTGTCAACACAGTGTATCCTCAAATTTTATAAAGGGTCGGCAACGCGAGTTGCGAGCGTCTATAGGCTGCGGCGTCCGCTTACCATAAGGTGGACCGTACGCTTGTTTGCCACCGTCGTCGTATAAACAAAAAAAACCTATTTTTATGGTTCCGTACCTCCTCCTACCTACCTCCTTTCCTCCTCCTACCGTCCTTTTGAAGTCAAAAATAAACAACGGAACCCTTATTAAAAATAATCACTGTGGTGTCTGTCCGTCTGTCAGTCAGTCTGTCTGTCTAGACTCCGTGAAATAACTCACAGGAACGCAACAGCTCTTGAAAAAAAAAAAAAAACTCAACGCAGTCGAAACATACGGACGTTTAAGCTCTGTTTACGCCGCATATATTTTTACGCTCACAAGGGAATCAAACCCCATCTGAGGCTTTTTTAGGGTTCCGTACCCAAAGGGTAAAACGAGACCCTATTGCTAAGACTCCGCTGTCCGTCTGTCTGTCTGTCTGTCCGTCTGTCACCAGGCTATATCTCGTGAACCGTGATAGACAGTTGAAATTTTCACAGATAATGTATTTCTGTTGCCGCTATAACAACAAATACTAAAAAACAGAATAAAATAAATATTTAAGAAGGCTCCCATACAACAGACATGATCTTTTTGCCGTTTTTATAGATAATGGTACGGAACCCTTCGTGCGCGAGCCCGACTCGCACTTGGCCGGTTTTTATTTATTACCGCCCGTAATTAATACAAAATATGTCGTCGCCGTGGGATTTTAGCGTACGCGGGCGGTAATTGCCACTTTACGGCCAGGTGTGACGTAAAAATGTAATGATTGTTGCAGCGCGAGCTATCAGACAGTGGGGATGGCGCCAAGTTCGTGTGGCTGTCCAGCGACGCCAGTGAAGCCATACACCGAGCAGCCGCTGGCGTGAGTTTTTTAAATACCACGTGGACCACGTCGTTATAACTATAGTTAAGTGTTTTTCAACTGAGCTCGTCTATTTAAGACTACAATACCATTATGCGACTAAACACTAATTAACATAACAAACAGAATAATGGCGCTCTTTTTACAACCGCCCGAGCGCCCGCCCGCCACTCAACAAGAATCACTAGAAAAAATACTACGGGATACCAAGTGATTTCAAGGGATTAGCGAATTTAAATGCGTTCAAAGAAAAAAAACGTTATGCATTTACAAATACCAGGCGCATTGAAAACGCGTGGCCACGTACCTCAAGTGCTTAAGAAACACACAAGTGTTCAAGATGCTATTTTCCTCTTAGACCATTTTAAACCTACTCAACAATGTATAAGGTCGAAAATTCTACAAACGGGCCATTTTACGGAAAGTTGTACACTCGACTTTTTTTTTAAATTTGGATAAAATCGGGTTTTTTCTACTGAGAATCGAAAGTTCTTTCGAACCTAATAGGAGAAAAAAAGTGTCCCAAATTTTTTATACAATTTTCAGTTTTTCCATTCCGTTACCACCATACAAGATTACAAACTTAGTATGAAAACGGTACCGGAAAGGAATAAAAAAAATTTGGGACACTTTTTTTCCCCTATGTCATTCGAAAGTGCTTTCGATTCTGAGTAGAAAAAACCCTATTTTATCCAAATTAAAAAAAAAAGTCGAGAGTACAACTTTCCGTAAAATGGCCCAAACATTCAATGTATTTCGACCCTTTTTTTGTAAGTAACTCATGGGCGGCAACGAGAACAATGCTATTGACTATTCTATAGATACCTACAATAGCCATTCATGAGCTCAGTTGAAAATATTTGAACTGTACTAATAAAGGTAGGTACACGTCCAGGTTAATTTAAAGAGATTTTTATTACAGGGTGACGGTATAAAGAAACCTCTGAGTTTAATATCGGAAGTGTCACCGGTCGCCTTGGCGAAACTCATCAAAAATGACATAGAGCTGCTGGTATGTTTATTTTTTATTTCGTGTAGTTTCAGTGAGGTTTCGTTTTTGTCTACCAAAAGGCGTGATTAAGGGTCCTTAATAGTTAAAAAACCCTATTTAGGCCGTTTTCTGTTTAATTCAGACGCATATTGACATTTTCTCAATGTTACTATCTAGAATAGGACGATTTCTTACACTGGCATCAATTATAAATGTATTTTTTTGGAATTTTCATTAAGAAATATTGTTTCAAACATCACTACAAATCGACCATTTTCGAGCTTAAAACTGCTTTTTTCCCGCTTGATTTTTACTACGCACAATAAAATAAAATAAAAGCAATGTTACTATCTAAAACTTTAATAATTTCATCGTATCCTTTAATCATTTTATTGGTATTATCAATACTTTTGTCAAAATTTTAAATTATAATATTGTAAAACTTGTAAGGCCTCTTAAGCGTACTTTTCAAAAAGAGATTGTTTAGTGACAGTAGACTTGTAAAATTAAACACTCTCGCTTTGTGAAATGGCACAACGGTATAAATTGTTACCAGGGCTTCAGAAACTGCCACGTTCGGGACGGTGTAGCAGTGAGCCGTCTGCTCCGCTGGCTTCACTTGCAGTTGGATGCTGGAGCAACAGTCACCGAGCCTCAGGTCGCTGAGAAACTACTAGAGTTCCGCAAGTCAGTATTACCAATTTAAGGCGCAGGGTAGGGCAAGGCCTTCCCCATACAAACTTTGTGCAGGTTTCATTCGTCGGTTTTGGCACTAAAAAATATTTTTTTTTTTGTTGTAAATATTAGACATGCGAAGATCGTGATGTGAAAATTTTAAAATATTTCAAAAAAAATCAAAAAATAAAATAAAAAAAATTACATCACGAAATAGCTATGAGAAAAATAAGCATACTGACCAAAAATCATAACTTTAATGCAAACACAAACGAAGTAAATCCTGTACAAAGTTTGTATGGAGAGAGCTTGCCCTACCCCTCCTCTTAATAAAAACACCACTCAATACTCATTTGGAGTTGCTAGTGTCTATAGCCGTTTGTTCCGCTGGCTTCACTTGCAATTGGATGATGGAGCAACATTCACCGAGCCTCAGGTCGCTGAAAAACTCCAGTTCCGCAAGTCAGTATTAACAATCTGTGAAATGGGAGAGTGGTATTAATTTCACAATTAACCAGCCCCATTGCCCTGGTAACCCAGAACTACTGGAGTTCCGCAAGTCAGTTTTACCAATTTAATAAAGGGTCGGTAACGCGCACGTGACTCCTTTGGAGTTGCGAGCGTCTATAGGCTGCGGTGTCCGGTTACCATCAAGTGGACCGTACGCTTGTTTGCCATAATTAATTAATAATATATAAGTACAGAAGGTTCTCAAAACCGACGTTTGACAGCCAATTATACTATTTAAGACACTGTATTAAATCGTAGGACAGGATTATATCAGCTTCTAAACTTGTACAGAAAATCTAAATTTATGGCCTCCAGTTTCGTTGGCAGGGTCACTACCAACTGGGCTATACCGGTCCTCTTTCACTTTGTTTAACCAGCAGTGGCGGAGCGTCCACACAACTCGATTCCCACCGGCTCGCCTAATTTTCAGCCAGTCCTGTTCTTTTACCACGGCTCCTGAATAATACTTACTTAATTTAACGGCGCAGCGACCCAAAGAGGATCTTGGCCTCCGAAACGAGAGCACGCCACCTTCCCCGATCCTGCGCAGCCTCCTGCCAGTCTTCCACCTGAAGCTGCCGCAGATCCGCCTCCACACTGTCTCCCCAGCGACACCTGGGTCTACCAACCGGGCGGCGCCCACTCGGTCGCCCCAAGTATGCTTTCTTGACGGCTCGATCCTCTCCCAATCTCAGTAGTTCTCCTGAAGAATAAGAAAGGCAAATTATTTCTGGCATCTCTAAGAATATTTTTGTCGCGCCGCCATTGTTAACCAGTCCATGTTTTCCAGAGACGAGGAAGACTTCATGGGTCCATCGTTCGAGACCATCGCTGGTACCGGCGCGAACGGCGCGATCATACACTACACGCCGTCTAAAGATGATCCTACCGTCATCAAGAAAGACGACATGTTCTTACTGGACTCGGGTGGACAGTACAAGTAATTATTTATTTAGATTAGGCACAGAATAAGTAATAGTACTACGTACAGAAGTTGCACTGTTAACAAATCGCCAACTTACAAACCCAAATTATAATAGGTAAATAACAAATATTGACCACACCAAGCGGATGACGAGACGACGCGACCGTCCGGTAGCAATTCGCCACTGAATGTACTTGCAGCGGCCCGGGGATGTACTTGCAGCGGCGCGGCGTATTGACGGAGTGAACGCCGCCTGGATTAGGTTTGGTTGAGCTGGCGTGCGCAATGTTTGACGAGACAGCCCGGCCCGCAGCACCCGGCGGCGGCGCTGTAATGGGCGGAGATGGCCGTAACGGTTCAAATTATGATACTGTAATGGCCATCTCCGCCACGGGCCCGTGCGCGGCGCTGGAGGGCGGCATGCATGGTTTATTGGGGTGATTATTCGCGCGTTTGAACCGCCTCACTTCCGTGAACAACTATTTGACGAATTGGCTGTAGATTTTGGTGGCATTTATAAGTTAGTTGGTAGATGACCCGTACTTCTACCGAATAACCGAAAACGGCATTAACGTCTTTATCCGACTTCGATAAAATCGTGACCACGAAAGTGATTTGGAACAAACTCCCAAATAATAACCCATTGAAAAGCTGGTCCTCAGCTACGGTTTTTGAACACATTAAAAAGGATATAGATAAATTTAAATAGAAAACTAATAATTGTTTAATTTTAAATAGAAAACTTCCGTGAGTCTCAGACATGTTGAAATCCAATAAACGGGTCACTCACGTCTATATCGTCGAATATCGCTCGACATGTTTCGGGTCAATACGTGGTCCTTAATCATGAGTGATCGCGGCGGCCTCGCGTTTAACACTTCGCGCGGCTGCCCGGTGTTGGTTGCGTCGGTGGGGCGGGAGCGGGAGGCGAGAATCCACCCTCATTTTCGTCACTATTGTTCAATGTCGGGTTACACACAACACTCACAACGTCACATGCTAAAGTCTCGTTTACACTTGCCACAGACGATTGCGATGGTTGCGATATTCGACGATACAGACGTGAGTAACCCGTTTATTAGATTTCAATAGGATTTAGGTACTATATGGGTGTAGATAATTAACTGTATTCTCACAGGGACGGCACAACAGACATAACTCGTACGCGGCACATGAGTGGCAACCCTACGGCGGAGCAGAGAGACGCATTTACCAGGGTGCTGAAGGGCCAGATAGCTGTTGGATCAGCGCTGTTCCCACAGGGAGTCAAGGTGAGTACAAATACCGAGAATTTTCTAAGTCAAAAGTGTTGAAGTCAAATTAAACATAGTTAAACAGTGTTTTCATAGATACCTAGTTAGTAATATAAGAATGATGTGTTTCGCCGATAAGCATACAAATTTAAACTTGTCAAATAATATATAAATTCTAATTACAAATCATGCTATTATAATATGCATTATCCCAAAGTGTCGATCCTACAATTTCCCAAAGTCGCCTTAGTATGAAATCCCACCTCACCCCAACCTACCTGAACCACGGGGTGAGGTGGGATTTCCAACTTTTTGTATTTATCGTTAAAGTTATGAACACAAAATCACAAAAAAAACTAAAATACAAACATCCGGAACGACGAAATGTGCTCTGCCTTCCCCTATTCGGCCTGGGATTTTCATGATACGCAAGCGGACATAACAATTTTATCTCAATCTACAGGGCAACGTGTTAGACAGCTTTGCCCGCAAGTCCCTATGGGACGTAGGGCTGGACTACGCCCACGGCACGGGGCATGGCGTTGGCCACTTCCTCAACGTCCACGAAGGGCCCTCGGGTGTGTCCTGGAGACCCTACCCGCATGACCCGGGGCTGAAGGCTGGACAGATACTCAGCAACGGTCAGTATCACTACATAATATAAAACAAAGTTGCTTCCTGCTGTCTGTCTGTCCCTATGTATGTTTAGATCTTTAAAACTACGCAACGGATTTTGATGCGGTTTTTTTTTATTAATAGATAAGAGGAAGGTTTATATTATATGTATAATACATGCACCCCTGCGAAGCCGGGGCGGGTCGCTAGTCTAGAATATTTTTATCCCACGAGCGTGGATGAGCCGTGGTTGTGTGTTGAGCTATACATGCACATCACATTGTCTATGTGTGAGTCATTTTTTTTTCATCTCACTGGGGCTTTATAAGACCGGCCCAATAAAGCGATAGGAGTGCGCAGTCGGAGAGTGGCCTGGGGAAAATCCAGGGGAAACCTCCGACACGACCACGCGGGGTTATACCTCCGCGCGCCGCAGTGTAATGAAACTCGCATGCAATGAGTCTCGTACAGTCAGCAGCAATGGTCGCTACGCGGGCGAGGTGTTCAAAATGATCTACACACGCTCTTATTCCCTTATAATAAAGATGTGTGATGTGTGTGCGGACCGAGTGGAGAACTTTGGTTAACTCCCAAGTTGAGAACTTTAAATGTCAACGGCGCATTGAGCTTGATGCCAAGCGCGATGAGATAAAAGCCCGACCACCTGCGGCAATATCTTACAATTATATAAATGGTGTGCTCACATGTCCACAGTGTTCTCGCGTATTTCTAAAAAAGATCGGCTATAGCCACATACGAGCACATCAAAGACAATTATTACGGAGATGATAGCAGACTGCTATAGTCGCCTTGGCCGAAATCGGCCGTGGAGCTTATTATAATAAAGATGTGTGAAGATCATTTTGAGCACCTCGCCCGCGTTGAAACCATTGCTGCTGACTGTACGTGTGTAAATAAGGCTAGGATCAACATAGGGGGAACGCTGAGAAGTTGGGTGGTTCGACAGTCGAAGCTTAAATTAAGTAGACGTAGTTGCGAAGTATTGTTAAGTTAATTCAAAACTGTTCTTATTGTTATCAGAGCCCGGATACTACAAGGTTGGCGAATACGGCATCAGACACGAAGATTTAGTAGAGACTATCATTGTTACCAGGAACTCGGATCATCCTAGGGTAAGTTGATCATTTTTCTCAAACATAATCGGAAGAACATGACAAACTATATACCTAACTATTGTATTTTTGTTGTTTTGTTTTGTTTGGCAATAAATACTTTCTCATTTCTCAAACTTACGTTCACGATAATAGACTGCGAAACCCGTCGTTGCTGGCCGATTTACAGGTCCGTAATAAAAAAAAAAGTTAAGAGGCTGACAAGACCTAAAAAAAGTCCCGCTCTAACACGCGTGAGTTTCCAATTAACCATCCCGCTCTTTAAAGAAGCTCTGCGCGTAGAATAATAAATAAATACTATAATAATATTGAAATAAAAAAAAAATGTAGATTATTTGTGAAATATGACTCGTTAGCGGTTTAGGTATGAATATGTTGACTTCATGTTTTTAATTGCAGACCCATACGTAACAAAAATAAACACATAGAACCGTTTAATGATGATTTTAAGACCAATCTTTGCAATTATTTTCTATCGAGCCGATTTCGTCCAATTATGTATCGAGTCCGTACACGGTCTTTGAAATATGATGAATATTAACATTTTTTTGATGTGCTAGAACAAATAGTTTTTCTTAAAAAACTGCTTAAAAACATCAATTTCAACAAAATGAGGTCTTGTCAGCCTCTTAAGCTGTTTATTTAGATTTTAGATTTTTATTTATTCACAATAAACGATTACATTATAAATTTAAGGTACATATGTCAATTTACATGAATCTCTATTGTGATCGTCAATAACATTAAATACAAATAAAATCAATTAAAAATCATTCAATAAATTCAATAAAATTAAGGCTATTTCAGTAAAGATTAACATAATTTGATAATTACTTAACTATTATGAGCAGGCACGAATTAAGGTTCGGGTTCTTGGTTCCGAGGGAGGGGGAGGGGGGAGGGGGTGATCAATATTAGTCTGTGGAGGGAAATATAAGGCGAGCGGAGTTTAAGCTTGACTGACAACAGAACTGTATCTCTGTCATAGATATAGTATATACATGATATACATGTAGTTATAGATGCGTAACCGAGCGAGAGACTGGTATGAGAAATAATATTCATATAAAATGTATACTCATTTTACCCTCATTTTACCCATAATCGACTATGGTGATGTGTGTTATCCGGACTTAAATGAGGAACTTCTCAACAAGTTGGATCGACTGCTCAACAACTGTATCCGTTTCATTTTCTGTCTCAGGAAATACGACCACGTCTCTTATTATCGGTCCCAGCTTGGCTGGCTCTCTATCCGTCAACGACGAGATTCTCGCATGCTTTGCACTTTATTTTCCATTCTTAATGATCCACAGTCTCCTGAATATCTCAAGTCCCTTTTTCATTTTAATGATGCTTCTCGTTCCCGTCAATTTCGCTCTTCAGGCAATCTCTCTTTAACTATCCCTATTTGCCGAACTGGCTTTATGTTGAATTCGTTCTCCGTTCAGGTGGCTCGTCTCTGGAACGGTCTACCTCCCAAGATCCGTAAATCCCCAAACAAGTTCGCTTTTAAAAAGGCTGTACGTGATTTCTATGCTGGCAGATTCGTGGAGTAAAGTGTCTGTTTTGTAATTCTCGTATATATAGATGTATATATTATGTATATTGTATATATGTGTATCTATTTGTATTTATATATGTTTATGTATTTATATAATTAATACGTATTATTAGTTGCACCGCCAACAATTTTTCTGTTTCGCCTTAAGGTTGACTGGTAGAGAATGCCATATGGCATTAAGTCCGCCTTTTGTACGATAAGTTTTTCTTTTGTGCAATAAAGATTAAATAAATAAATAAATATACTACCCAATTTGACCGGATGGAATGTCCAATGTATTTTGCCTATGAAAGTGTCCCTGTGTCTATATGTTTATATGTTTGCTAATCGCTGGGACAGTTCCATGTATACCCGCTGGACGTCCATGCATGTATTAAAAAAACAAGTAGCTTTTAGTAGTTTACATAGGTATTTACTAACATAACTTAGATCATAAGGTTATTAAATTGTATTTACTAACAAATTTGAATGGACCTATGTCTGAAATAAATGCATTATCATTATCATATAACCTGACCATGAAAAAATGCTCGGTCGGTCCGTGATAGACATGACAAAACATGGCACTCTTTTCTATCTCCTCTTATTAGAATAGCAATAAGGCTATCTTTCTCTATCAAAGCGTGTCAGGCCCTTGATCGTTTGTGTAAGGCCTGAGTGGACGCTCGGAGCGGAGCGTTCGGCGGGGCGTGCAGCGGGGCAGGCGAGCGTGCATACTATTTGTGCAGCGGCGACTCAGGACACCAGTATGAGTTTCAATTGTTTAACATGCACGCCCCGCTGCACGCCCGACTCCAGCGTCCACTCAGGTCTTACACTTATGCGGGATTTACATTACAAAACTATTTCCATGCATTTTTAATTACATTGCGGGCTTTGATCGCCCTAGATCGCCTTAGCTCGGCAGTCCGCAGCCCGTAATGTAATCAAAAATGCATGTAACTAGTTTCGTAATGTAAATCCCGCATTACAGGTCGGTAATGAAATTTGTATAGGAAATAACCGGCGCACTGCCAGCTGCTGCAGGGTGTATTTTAATTCCTTACGGTTTTTTTTATTACTAGCACATTATTACAAAGGTCGGAAAGTAAGGCGAGTTTGTTATAGACGGCCGAGTTTACGCGAGGCCGTCTTAATACGAGGCAAAGTTGTGTATATAGCATGTTTGAGAAATCCCCTATTCGTCAGGCATGCCACCTGGTGGGAGACTACGACGAACTAGCACATTATTACAAAGCTGCAAAGGTCGGAAAATAAGGAATTGTCCGCGAGTGTTATAGACGGCCGTGTTTATGCGAGGCCATCAAGTAATACAAGGCCTAGTTATGTATAATAGCATCTTTGAGAAATCCCCTTGCCTGCGAGTGTGTTATAGACGGCCGAGTTTACGCGAGGCCATCTATTAATACGAAGCCGAGTTATGTATATCACATGTTTGAGAAATACCCTTGCCTGCGACTGTTTTATAGACGGGCGAGTTTACGCGAGGCCGTCTAGTAATACGAGGCCGATGTTTATCACATGTTTGAGAAATCCCCTATTCGTCAGGCATGCCACCTGGTGGGAGACTACGACGGGCGCGGCGTGATAGGTTTCAACACGATAACGTTGGTGCCGCAGCAGCGGGCGTGCATCGACGCGGACTTGCTGGACGACTTCGAGGTAAAACGTTTTAATTACTAGCTGTCTGCCACTGGCGGCGCGTTAAAAATATTCCCAGGGCAGCCAGATTCTCGGAATTTCTATTCGAGTATTGCCTAAGCGCTTCATATACCTACCATTTTAAGGGTTCCGTACCCAAAGGGTAAAACGGGACCCAATTACTGAGACTCCGCTGTATGTCTGTCACCAGGCTGTATCTCATGAACCGTCATAGTTAGACAGTTGAAATTTTCACAGATGATGTATTTCTGTTGCCGCTATAACAACAAATACTAAAAAACAGAATAAAATAAATATTTAAAGGGGCTCCCATACAACAGAATTGATTTTTTAGATAATGACCACGGAACCCTTCGTGCGCGAGTCCGACTCGCACTTGGCCGGGTTTTTTTTACACCATGTATGGAGATTTTTAGCCGGAGTTCACTTTTACATACAATTTTTCTAATATTCTCTTCTAAGAGCTCTCAGGCGGTTGTTACACTGCTGCGGTTCCCAGACGGCTTAGACATGCATAGCGACACGCCGCCCGCACCGCGGAAACCGTCCGGGAACCGCATCAGTGTGACAACCGCCTTACCTTTGTGATGTTTCTAGGTGGCGTACCTCAACGCGTACCACACGCGGGTCGCGGACACCCTGGGCCCCATACTGGACGCCCGCGGACTGAGCGAGGATGCGGCCTGGCTTCGGGCCGAATGCGCCCCCGTCACTAGGGGATAGGTACATACACATACATAAACTCACGCCTCTATTCCCAAAAGGGGTAGGCAGAGTACAGTCAAGGGCATAAATATGTATACATTTTTGGACCTTATTTCAATGGAATAAGGTGAAAAAATGTATAAATATTGGTGCCCTTGACTGTACATGAAATTTAATTCTAGTGCCACTTTTAGCAATGGAGAATGTTAACTAATTTAGAATTCCATTTTTCTGTATTCTCTGTTGAAAATAAAAAAATATGTGTGAAAGAATTATTTCGATACGTCCATTAGTTTCCAAGATATTGAATTTTAAAGTGACGCGCGACGACCCGCCCTCGTGACGTCATAGTGCAACACTCGCCATACACGCGCTCACTCCGTTCGCGCGCTTCCGTACTAGACTAGCGTTGCAGAATGACGTCACACGCGGTTAGCGGGACTCACTTTAAATGCCTGTAAAATCAAAACTACTTGGTATTTTTGAATGAAACAAAAACTAATGTATTTGTATGAATCAAAGCTTTACCGTAACAAACTTTCAAGTGATTTTGCAGACATATTGACATTCTCCGTTGCAGGTTTAAAGACGGAGAAAATGTGATATTGCAGTGATAGGTTGCTAGCCCATCGCCCACAAACACTTCAACCCGGATCCCTTAGTCGACTCTAACGACACACACGGGAAGAAGGGGGGTGGTGCTATTCTGACCAATTCGTCGTTTTTAAATACAAAACCCCCGTGAGCCTCAGACATATTGAAATATAAACGGGTCACTCACGTCTTTAACGTCGAATATCGCACAACATGTTTCGGACCAATAACATATGTCATTATCGAGTAAAATGTATCTCATTGTTGTTGTCAGTAAGGTTGATTTTTAATTGCATTGTTAAGGAAATAGCGCCTTAGGGCTTATCCAGAAATCACGCGTAGTTTCAAAGGGCGTGAAGGGGGTTACGAAAACCTCACTACTGATCACGTTGGGGGAGGGGGGGTCCAAGGAAACCTCACGTGTATTTTTTTACTGCACCTACCGAGAAATGATATCTACTCATGTAGCATTTTCTTTAATAATAGAAGAAAATACACGATCACGTTTTCATAACGCATTACCTACCAAAATAAGCACAAAATCAACTAATATACTTCATTTTCTTAAAAAAATTCAAAGGTGGTGATAAATTCAAAAAATACACGTGAGGTTTCGTGGGGGGTGGGAGGGGTCGTCCAAAACCTCACCAAAGGGGGGAGGGGGGTCTAAAAGTGGCCCAAAAAACCTCGCGTGATTTCTGGATAAGCCCTTATTAACATCAAAACGTACCCTTTAAGAATGGTCCTTTGATAATGACTTGTATTATATTCCAGATCAGCTGAGATGCCGCGCAAGGGAACTGAATTCATATAGATCATACACTGCTAGATTGGATTAAATCATTAAATATTTTTGTAACACAACTTGTATACTAATATGAAACCACACAATAAATGTTGATTAATAACTTTATGCTTATTTCTTTCTTTCTCTTATCAGTTCAAAACCCTCATTTATAGGTCGCCCGTTAATATTTTAGTAAGGCCTGGTAAATTTGTCAAAAACTTGCATGCAATTTCCATTATGTAATGAACAAATTTGAGTTTTGCAGCAGTAGGCTCATACACAACACACAATGATATATCCGAAAGTTAGTTTTAAACAGTCGGCCAAGGAAGTGGTCTACCAGTTTTGACAAAAGTTTCTGTGAGATCTAATTATCGCTAGGGTTGACTTTTCTAACGGCGTGTAAGAGTTGCACAAATTGACGTACGTCTATTATCCGAGTTGCCTGACATATAAAAAGTTATTTTATTTTGACCTTTGTTATCAATGCAATAGGCTATTATTTTGCAATAATATTATATATTCTTCTCATCAATTAAAACCATTACGATCTTTTTCAAGAAAATCTTTTAGCAACTGAAAAAGAAAGTATCACCACAAAATAAAAAATATACAGAAGGTCCGTTCCCGCCGTTCTTGAAAATACATACCTAAACTTGAGGGTTGCTTCTGTATTGATTCTGAATTTTAAAATGAGTAGGTATAATAAAAATTCTTCAACATGATATTTAAATATGAACCAGCGTATCTTGGTAAAAAACCGGCCAAGTGCGAGTCGGACTTCGCACATTTAGGGTTCCGAATCAACCTCAAAAATATGATTTATTAAAAAAATATACGTAATATTGAAAATTGTCACCAAATTTCAAGTTCATAGGTCAATGAGAAGTCTAAAAATTCTTCGGAACAAATTTTGTGACAGACGACGGACGGACGGACGGACGTCTGGGCGACACCAATAGGGTTCCGTTTTGACCCTTCGGGTACGGAACCCTAATAAATTGATGCGTGACCCGCTGCGAGTTGTGACTTGTGACCGGCGGCGGTCGAGAGCGCCAACAAAGAATATCTTAAATACTGGCGTTTTACCAGCGAACGATAAGATGAATGTGTAATGGTTGATCGTCGTTATCAAAGCGGCTAGTTTCAAAAATTTCCTAACTACCTATGTATTGTAACTACCAAAATGAGAAAACCGTTTTATTTACCTTTCAATATCGTTTGAAAATTTGAAGAAAGTGTAGGCACAGTTTTTTGTTGTATTTAAACAATAAAATACATTCCAACTGTAATAATATCGGTTATTCATTTTGACGTACGTGACACAAAGTGATCAACGCGCGCACAACTAGCACTCGCGACGCGACAGTGACAGTCGCGACTAAGCTCGTCCGAAATCAACTGAGAATGCCTGTAAATGTTATGTCTGTGTGCGTGCGGCGAAAATGGCACTTTGTACTGAGCGGACTCTCTGCTCCGGCGCGCGCCGCCGCTATTTACTTTGTGGTATCACTGACAAATAGTGTCAAGTATTATTTTGGTATTATTGTCAACGTAATATTCAACAATCGTGTTATTATATATTATTCTAATTTCTTGATTTCCTACTGCTATAATGCCTCGTAATTTAACAAGAGCCGAACGAGCTAATAATAAAGCACTTCATAACGAGGGCTTCAATAATAGTGAGATTTCTAGACATCTGAACTTGCACATGACATGACGTAAATACATGTAATAAATGAAAGGAGCAATTGTCACTGTCATAATATTATTGCAAGGGGAAATCGACCTTGTTGTTTCATGACGTTCAAATGAACCTCGACCGTAGGGTGGCACCTAGACCACATTTTTTGCTGACTGTACTATTTCTTATTTTATGTCACACCTAGCCATAAAGTGGCCATTATCGCACGCTCCGCGCGCGAAAAAACCCACTTCCTGGCCAGGGGGTGACATAAAATTTTGTACTTACCACGGGCGATAATAAAGAAAGCCTCAGATCGCATATTTATTGCCCTTGCCTTCGGCTCGGGCGTAAAATACCTGCGATCTAAGACATTCTTTGTTTTATCGCCCTTGGTAAGTAATGTACTATTAGAAAGTTAACTGACAATCTCGAATTCTAATCTTTGTGAAATATACGTTAGTTACAAACTCAAACTCAAACTCAAATTATTTATTTGTATGACACAGGTTAAGTACAGATAGGTGTTACAGTTTGGTAAGTATGTATCACTATGCCTGACCAGAAGGTATACAAATGTCATGTAGAATTTTACATGAAACATGCTTATTGCTTACTCAGTCTAGGTACCTAATACATTATAATGTTGACTTGAATGTTAACAGCCATATGAGTAAACCTAGAAACGGTCCCTTCTAAATTCATCGATGGAATAATACGCCTTGTTTGCAAGAAAATCAAACAAGTGTTTCTTAAATAAACCATAATCTAGAATGTTCAATATATTTGCGGGTAATTTATTAAAAATCTTTGATGCCATTCCGAATAGTACACTTTTCGACAGTAACGCTGTTTTAGATTGAATGGGATTAATTTTACCCTGTTGGCGAGAGCTTTTAAAAGTGGGGAATTCATTAATGTTGTATTTGACATAACACGAAATTTCGTAGATATATAAGCACGGCAAAGTTAAAATACTTAATCTAATGAAGTGTGGCTTACATGTTTCGGTGGATGTTATACCACAAACCGCACGAATACATTTTTTCTGACTTATGAAAACCATCTCTCGACCACTTGAGTTGCCCCAAAATATAATTCCATACCGTAATGTCGAGGTGACATACGCGTGACAAGCTTTTATTTAACTTGCCATGTATGTAACTATGTAAATTGTTCTTTTTTAGGGTTCCGTAGTAAACAAGGAACCCTTATAGTTTCGCCATGTCCGTCCGTCCGTCCGACCCCCGTTTTTCTCAGTAACCGTTAGTACTAAAAAGCTGTAATTTGGCATGAGTATACATATCAATGACGCCAACAAAACGGTAGATTTTTTTTAGGGTACCTCCCCTACATGTAAAGTGGTGGTGCATTTTTTTTTCTTACAAACCGTGTTGGGTATCGTTGGATAGCTCTTTCAAAAATATTATAAGGTTTCTAAAAGCATTTTTTGATTAAAAAATGGGTTAGCGTGATATTAAGCTTTGAAGTGATAAATTTTGTTACTGTCAAGTGTCCCCCCCCCCCCCCCCCCCCCCTGCCAGCTAAACGGTGGCTACTAGGCATGTGAAAAAAATCATGGTAGTAGTATATACGATGAATTTAAAAGGAAAACTATCACAGCTAAGTAGACATTACTAGTTAACGAATGACTGAAATGAACTTCAGAAATGTACAAACTTCCGTACAATTTCCATGGATACCTTAGATAATGTTGTTAATTCGTTAAAAACATAGTAAATATAAGTTTGCGAACTTTTTAGTCCACATAATGTAACGGGTGGACGACTACGGAACCCTACCTTGCGCGTGGCCCGACACGCACTTGGCCGGTTTTTTTCCTTAATTTTGTATTTTTTTTAACTCTTTGTTAATATAGGTACTGTATACATTTTAAGTGCTTCGAATAAATGTTTATTCTATTCTAAATGTCTTTTCGGGTGGAACCCTGCAATTCAATATTGAACCACTTGCCGGTATCCGATTGAACTGAAATTGGACCTGGATTATGGTACATACCATCGGGCTGATCTGATGATGGAGACGGAAGGTGGCCATAGCAACTCATAAACTACTCAACTTGAACTCATTGGGACCGTCTCCACGAGAAGTTGATGACTGAAAAAAAAGTAAAAAAAAAGAAAAAAAATATTCACAATAAAGTACAATCGGTAATAAAAGCTTGTACGGTTGAGGTCATTAATATGTGTACATTTACACTTTTTAACCTAATCGAATGCGTTTGCTTACAAATTGTAAGCGACCGCATTCGTTTACGTAAAAAAGTGTAAACAAATTAATGACCTCGACTGTACCTAAAATTAATTTTTTGACAGAAACTTATTTCAATTTAGGGTTCCTAAATGGCGCACGCAGCACTTAAACTTATCTCTTTCCCAACAACCACTCCGGTTTGGTTGAAAGCACTCACTTGAAGAGAAAATCGATATATCCATACTAATATTATAAATGCGATAGTGTGTCGGTCTCTTTTTCTGTTCCCTCTTCACGCTTAAACCGCTGAACCGATTTAGATGAAAGTTTGCAATGAATATTTGAACTTCCCTTGGGAGTAGTACGGCATTGGAACAAATTTATTGAGAACTCTCTATAGCGAGTCCTTGGCACTGAATGTGTTAAGCAGCGTCCATATTAAGCCCGCTGTACACATTCGACCAACGTATTTGGCCAGCAGTTGGGCCAAGACGCCAACGTGTGAACACAGCGCGCCAAGATCCTTTGATGTGTGCACGAAAACCGACACCATTCGGGTTGCGAGCCAGCGTTGGCGCCAACGACCAACATAACAGCCAAGCGGGTCTCTATAACAGTAGCGGAGCGTCCATACAACTCGATTCCCATCGGGTTGCCTAATTTTTTAGCCAGTCCAGTCCTTTGCTACGCCTTATGAAGAATAAGAAAGGCAAATTTCCGGCTTCCCTAACGAAATTTTTGACGCGCTGCCACTGCTCTATACGTAGGCCGAACGGGCTGGCCCAATGTGTACTGGTAGTGGCTTTAGAGGCGACATCCACGACCGCATATAAGTGGCAAGTAAATGTACTTTTTTTTTTTCTATAGCCCATTTAGTGTCCCACTGCTGGGCAAAGGCCTCCCCACAGGATGGGATGGGTCCCACAGGATGGCTACTGAGGCAGAGGTAGACCGAAAAGGAGATGGCGGGACGACCTTGACACATTAATACTGAATGGCAGGCGCTGGCACACGGCCGAGACGAGTGGCGGAAATATACAACTATCCTTAAATATTTTCAAGTAACGTCAAATACATTAGCTAGTATCTCAATCAATACGGCGTGTTATCTCAATCCGCGGTATCGAGGAATATTCGGGCTCAGATATCGGCTAATTGATACAGTGGTTAGTGCGATGGCGAGGTGGATAGTGCTGGCGATCTGGTGAGTAATCCTTACACAATACCTATATTACGTATATAGTGTGCGCAAACCAAGAGAAGTAAATATTTGTGGACAATCTTACACAAGTCGACTAAAGCGGCAATTACACTTCGTCGTTCACCTAATGCGGTCGCCGAATTCATTTTAAACTACTCAGGCCAACGAACGTCGTCTTTACACTAGTCTGTCCGGCCCTACTACGGCCACTTTGCAGCTGTCGATCGCCGAATGCGGCCGACTAACGTGTTCTTTACCCTTTTGCGGTCGCCGCATGCAGCATGCGACGAACGACGAAGTGTAATTGCCGCTTTAGGCTATACGTACCCACTGAGCGGCTAGTCGCATTGTGCGGCTAACCGCTGAACGTCTGTACGTGTGTATTTCCGAGTTCATATTACCTGGAATTATTTAAGGCACGAGTGAATAGGCATTTTCTGGGTGAGCTCGCTTCACCGTCGGCCTCATCTTTGTCCCCTGGCTAGATGCTGGCCAAGAGCAATCCCATTATTAATTTTTTAAAAACGCAGCTTTTGTACGCACTGTGATGCGTCTGTTAGTGCGTATAAAACCTGCGTAGTGCTGCGTTGCGTAGGTATTCAATTGCCAAGACAGAATAACCTTCTCTTCTGTACGTAACTAAGTACTATTAATGATTCTGTGTCAGTTTCGAGTACTGAAACCATACCTTTATCGGATTAGCAACAGTTAAATTCTGTTTATGTCACACCTGGCCATAAAGTGGCAATTACCGCACGTTGAAAATCCCACTTCCTGGCCACACGGTTCCTGGTATACATAAAATTTTGTACTTGCCACGGGCGGTAATAAAGAAAGCCTCAGATCGCATAATTATCGTCAAATACCTGCGATCCTACATTCTTTGTTTACCGCCCTTGGTAATGTACTATTATGTCACACCTGGCCATAAAGCGGCAATTACCGCACGCTCCGCGCGCGGGAAATCCCACTTCCTGGCCAGGGGGTGACATAAAATTTTGTACTTAACACGGGCGGTAATAAAGAAAGCCTCAGATCGCATATTTATCTGAGACATTCTTTGTTTTACCGCCCTTGTTAAGTAATGTACTATTAAAATTGTAGCTTAGCAGCAGATGCGTCATGGGGCCACATCCTGCGGGCCGCCGACTATGAATGGGCGGAAGGAGAAGATGGAGCTGTTTACAGTAAGTCTCATTTCTTAACCATTGTCGACGCCAACGACGTATTTATCCGTCACGGCGTACAATGCGATATCGACCTACATGCATATCTTTCTTTACTCTTGGGCTGGTAGATGCTGGTCAAATATACAATCCCGTTTGCACTAAAATACGGAACCCTAAAAATGGGCCATCAAGTGCTGCCTATAGTTAGGTATGAATAGTATAAATAATGCTAGGGTCACACTGAGCGAGGCTACGCAACGTACGCAATGCATGTGAGACAAGCGTGTCTTCTAAGCATACAAATTTCAGGATTCAGATCTCATTATGCATTGCATACGTTACGTACGTGGACTCAGTATATCCCTAGCCTAACCTCTTGACCGCCACAGTAAATTACGTATCGTGTCTCACATGCCAAAGTGTTTCTAGCAAAAGATGGAAAAAGAACCTTAACTGATAGCACGTAGGTTGCCTTTACATTATACGTGCTGTCATCTATACATGACAGTGGCGTGTAGGCACGGCGGCTCTTGTCATCTATACCTACGTCACTGAGGCGGACAATAGGTTAATAATTGTTTTGTTAACCCCGTCATGGTTGCAGTTGAGGATGGCACAGGGCGCTCAGGGAGCGCTTTGAGCGCCGCAGAGCGCATCGCAGCGCTGAGAGCGGTCATGGTCGAGCAGAAAGTGGATGCTTATATCGTGCCTACTACCGACGCGCATAATGTAAGTTACTGTTATAATAATAACTTTGTCATCAACTATATATTATGACTATTGTGAACCTATCGTGCGAGCGAGAACAGGCATTTCGGAATATTCTTGCGTGCTATAGAGATAGTAGTAATTTCAAGCAGAATTAGTGCTTCGGGCGCCAACGTTTTCCACCCTTAAACCTTTATCAAATGGCCTTGATCGATTTTCAATTGTATGCAATATTTTCAAAAAATCAAAACGTATAAACCTAGTATTTAATGATACTTAAATCATTCCCAAAAATCATGCAAATCGGTTTAGGTTTAGGGGTGGAAAACGTTGGCGCCCGAAGCACGTTTTTGTATGGAAAATCTTTGCTACACAATTCTCTTAATAGCGTTTTATCTGTTGCGACTTAAGGAGTCCGGGCTCCGCTTTGACACCTAATGCCAATATTTGGCGTAGGAACTACTTAGGTTTACAAATGAGACTGCCAACTGACCCTCCAAACCAGAGGGAAAGCTAGACCTTGTTAAAAACCGATTTCCTCGCGATGTTTTCCTTCACCGAAAAGCCAATCAACACGCACAACGCTTGACTACATCACTACAGTGACCAGATACACTACACTACAAAACAAATACTTAACTTTTATCAATAAAGATAAAATTGTCGGACAGGTTATAGCGATCGTTGATGACGCTGCAAAATAACGTAATGTTAGTAACATTACAAATACGTAGTGGTGTGGCGTTTAGCGGTCAGTAACCTTAGTGATACCTATCACAACATATAAATGACTGACCGGTGACGTAACTATTTGTGTGGCTTTCAGCCGCCCTTCCACCGTGTCATAAATCATTGTCAGTATTATCGTAGTATAAAACATATGTGCCAGTGTGTGGCACTGGTATCGTAGCCCCCTAACGAATGAACCGCATTGAGTGAAGAAAGAAAATACATTTATTAACAAACGTTAATCATATTTATGAAAAAAATAACGAACGACGCTAAAAGGGGCCCACTTAACCTTTTTTTTTATTGAATAATTTATTTCAGGCATCTGTGGCCCATAACCCATAATACAAATACCTTATAGACTAACATACCTATTAATTTATTTCCTAAAACTAAATAATATCACGCAATGCCACGGCAAGCCACGACGCTGGTTTTCAGTGGGTGTGAGCGCGGTTACTTTGAATCGAAAGTCCTGAGGGTTTTTTTTTTTGTATTTTCACATTGAATTGTCCAGTATTTGTTCTCTTCGTCAGTCCCAGTAGCTCCTAAAGTACATAGCGGCGACTGGGGAGCAAAGGACGCGACCATACGAATGTGTCTATGTTTGTAGAACAGTTTGGCAACGTCGCATTTTTGAATAAAAGCGTTGGTTCAATGTGTACCACTGGATCATTGTTGACCTTGACCCTACTTACTGTTTCATCTGTTCTCGTCAGTCCCAGTACATAGCGGCAGCGGACGCGCGTCGCGAGTGGCTGTGCGGTCTGTCCGGGTCGTCGGGCACGGCGGTGCTCACGGCGGCGCACGCGCAGGTTTGGACCGACGGCCGGTATTTCACGCAGTTCGAGCTGCAGGTCGACACCACGCAGTGGGAGCTCATGCGGCAAGGTACTTTGGAGTTTGGACAGCATGCATTAGGGCATAATTCTTTTTTTCGTCTCTTGTGTTTTATTTATTTATTCGTTTTGTATTATTTAATGTTATCACGATGACGCATTAAACGTTGCGCTTTTGACGCCTTCATATGTGTCGCTACTATTTTGATGCTGACCGTACCTACAATACTTGTCAAAAAGATGTAAAAGACACGTAGGAGAAAATTGCGGGATTCTTTTTGATGTTCGGCGGTTAAAGGGTTGATTTATTATTTAACAGGCCAGGACCTGTCGATCCAAGCGTGGTTGGCCAGCAACCTGACCTCCGGAGCGGTGGTGGGGGTTGACCCTACCACATATACCAGGACTTCTTGGGTTGCTTTGCAGGTATGACTCATCAACATCAGATTTTACAAATCCTAACCTAATCTCAAGATTTGGGTTAGGCACTAAGTTTTACGAAAGTAACTGCCATCTGACCTTCCAACCCACCAAACGTGACTGCTGCGTAAAGTGGCAACACTTCGTCGTTCACCTAATGGTCGCCGAATTGATTTTAAAGTACTTAGGTGAACGAACGTCATCTTTACACTAGTCTGTCCGCCTACTACGGCGACTAGGCAGCTGTCGATCGCCGAATGCGGCCGACTAACGTGTTCTTTACACTTTCGCGGTCGTCGCATGCAGCATGCGTGCGGCGAACGACGAAGTGTAATTGCCCCTTATAAACGTGAATGCTGACTTTAAAGGTTGTCAAACATTTTTGAGATAAGATAAGATATTTGTTCCTTACAGAACGCCCTTACTCCTGCCGGCATCGTGCTTCAAGCAACAGAAGAGAACTTAGTGGATAAGGCGCGAGTAGCGGTTGGTGAACCGGCGCCGGACCGCCCTAAAAAGGCCATCTTCCCTCAGCCTATCGAGTTCTCTGGTAAATCATTCTAGCAACTGATACTAGAGTGGCTTTGTGTCACTTTGCGATAAAATAGAGGCCTTGAAATAAAATAATATTAAGGCACGGAAAATACATATGTTTTAAGTTTTCAACACCCATGACTCCGCCATTTAAAAAATCTATAAACAGAATCAGCAAAAAAAAAATTTTTATTTTGGGTAGGTAGGTATAAGTACCTTATTTTATGGCTTAAATAGTTTATGCCCGCGACTTCGCCTGCGTAAACTTCTATTCCCTAATTCATCCTTTTGAAGGATGATTCCCGGGATAAAAATTATCCAATATTAATCCAGGCTACTTACAATCTCGTTGTATACCAAATTTCATCATAATCCGCTCAGCCGTTTTTGCGTGATTGAGTAACAAACATACTCACAAACACACTAACTTTCGCATTTATAATATAAAGTACCTAGGATTAGTAGGATAATAACAGGGTAACAATAGGAAATCGAATGTTTATTCATAAAAACATATTACAATAAAAGAACAAACAATAAAATAAAAACTTAACCCGGGCCAGACTTAAAACAACAAAAGTCAAGGATAAAAAATTTGGCCCAAGTCGCCGTCAGCGGGCAGGGTGCCCAGAAGGCTGGCTTAGAATAGAAGTTCTCAAGCCGCCTGAAGGCCTCTAACTTAGGTTAACGACTGCTGACATAGACAGCAGCCGGGATCAACGGCGCCGCTGGGCCACGAGCGCTCCATTGGTTATAACGCAAAAGAACAATCTTCCAGAGAACTTACTAAGACTGTTTCTTCACAGGAAAACCATCAAACGAGAAGATCGCAGAGTTGCTGCGCCAAATTTCAGCACGAGGTTGTGGTGTATGTCACACCCTAATAACTCAGCTGATCACAGCTGATCACAGCTGATACACATCTGATGGAAACTTAACTAATATTAACCTTTGTACCTTTTCTCAGAACAAAGGAATGCGAGAGACCTTGATATTGATTCCAAGAAAATAGTATTACCATATGTTCTATATTGCATACCAAACTTTTAGTATAAAATCAGTGTTAAATCAGTATTTCCTCGAGTCTCGTCTTATCATTATTACCCGTAACGCTCCACATCTCATGGCTACCCTGCCAGGCGGGCTGCCACAGGCAGCCCTGAATTAGTGAACAAGTGCCAGAACCAAGATACTGAGAGCAGGTCACTTCATCAGCGACACTGCCAGAGCACCCCACATCTCATGGCGACCCTTCCAGACGGTCTGCGCCAGGCAGCCCCGATATAGTCACCTGGACCGACCAGCCAGCTCCGCCACACCAGCCAGCCAGCACCACTGCGTCAGCCAACCAGCATAGCCAGAAAAGCTATGGGGGGACAGTGCACCAAAACGGACCAGAAAGAAGAAGTTATTATTGCCCAAAACGGAGCCGAAAACAGCGCCAGCACGAAGCAGATAGACAGCAGCACGGCAGCTACATATATCTCCACAGCAGTGCTGATATTACTAGGCGTTATTTTCCTGTACGCCATTTGGAAAAAAATCCATAAATGTCTCACGAAGAAAATTGAGAGACAAGCAGTGGCAGCAACAATACGCAACACCAAGGCGGAACAGAGCGTCTAATCTCCAGTCTACGGCCTGCAGCACGTCAGCAGCATCACCCACACGCAGCGTGAACACCAGCACCAGCCGCGCCGCCGCTCAACAGCCCAGCTGTTCAACAGCTGACAAACAGATGTCGACAGGTACAATTTTAAAAATTAAGTAGTGAATTTGGTGATGTGTAGACTATTTTTGAATTATCTAGTTTAGTTTCGTGGTTCAAGTGCTAGCTAAATTCAAATAATGTACATGTAGCATGACCGAAATTCAAAAATTATATGACCAATTAAAATCACTACAGGAGGATATTAGAAAATTAGGACCAAAACGCCGAAAAGAGGCTATTGGCCAAAATAAACTCCAACAAGTAAAAATTTTATATGGTCAGTATAATCAGTACATAGAAGAATATAGTTCTAAGTTAGAACAATCGGAAATTTCTGTACAGGACAGTGAGTTAATCCAGTCTATTTTAATAAAAATAGAGGAAATTTATAACAAAATTATAAAAACCTACGAGCAAGACCAAGAGCACGGCACCATGACGTCTACCGAAAGCTTTGACCTAAAAACGGCAGTAGCATTGCTACCAGTCATGGACGGTTCAGAGGCCGTCACTAAACAGCTCATAGACGCCATAGAGTTGTACTCTATGATGATAAAAGACTCAGACTCAAAATTATTAATAAATTTCGTCATTAAGACCCGATTAACTCAAAGTGCTAAACTTAGAATATCAGAAAAACATACCAGTGTAAGCGATTTAGTTGATGAGATGAAAATCCACTTATTACCAACAAAATCAGCAACCGCGATACAAACCAAACTATTAACTATTAAACAGGGAAATAGATCTATCGAGCGATATGGACAAGAATTAGAGGAACTATTCGTAAACCTCACGGTAACACAGGCCGATGGAAAGCCGGAGGCCTATAAAATATTACAACCCCTGAACGAGAAAATGACTATAACTAAATTCGCAGAGGGTTTGCGAAATGACAAACTAAGTACCATTATAGCGTCGCGAGGTTACACCTCGTTAAAAGATGCTATACAGGGTGCAAAGGACCAAGAGGTGTCCGTATCTACGCCCAATACGGAGCAACTATTGCACTTCCGGAACAAAGGAAGTTACATCCCAAGGACATACAGGAGCTATTACAATAGGGCTCCAGTGGGTAAATACCCACAGCGTACACTCCCACCGCGTGGTCCGTCATACAAAATACCATGGCGACCTAGAGTGTACACTCAGAGGAAAAATACTCGACCTATACGACCCGCGAATAACTATAACACGCGTACGTATAATAATTACCGCGAAAAACAATCTAACAGGCGACATCACGTTAATACGGTGATAGAAAATACACAAGACGAAAATCACTCGCCTTCGCCGTTACAATTTTTTCGTCAATAAAAACTACATTCTAACTTATAATCATATGAATTCGGTGCAATTTGCAATAAACGACACAGCGCACATATGGCTTATAGACACGGGCGCCAGCCTTAGCGCCATAACATATGACGCAGCAAAATCATCCCGCGCGCGTATGACACCCAGGACGACCCACATCAATGGAGTCGGAGGAAAGATTACGTCACACAGTACAGTTACTTTAAAATTACAAAACGAAAGTAACACATTTCAACATGAATTTCATGTTTTCCCGAAATTACCAATACAAGTTGACGGGATACTCGGACAAGACTTTTTGATAAAATATAAATGTGTCATAAACTACGAAAACGGGACAATCACACTGAACAATAACAACGAATTAATTACGATACCATTAATTTTACAAAATAATGATGACGTCACCATTAACTCAAATCAAATAAAGTTACCAGCTCGAAGTGAATCCATTATAAAATTATCTACAAATTACACGGGGGATTGCGTTATATTGTCAAGTGAAATTGGAGAAGGAATTATTATAGCCAATTCTATAACTAATGCCAAAAATGGAAAAATAACAATTAAAATATTAAACACGCGTGACGAAATCATAACTTTACACAATCTTACACCGGAAATACGACCATTACGTGATTATAATTGTTTTTCATTCGACAAATGTCAAAACAATGCAGACAGAGTAAAATTACTTTTTTCACTTTTAAAATTCGACAACTTAAATAAAGAAGAACAAAATTCTATTGCCAATATTTGTGCAAAATATGCCGACATTTTTCAACTACCAGGCGATTCGTTAAATACCACAAATTTATATGAACAAAAAATACGTTTAAAACCCAACGTATCACCTGTATACAGTAAACCCTACCGGTTACCTCAATCACAAAAATCGGAAATTAAAAAACAAATACAACAAATGTTGGAAAATGACATCATAGAAGAGTCCCAGTCGGAATGGGCAAGTCCTTTACTCCTTGTTCCCAAAAAACCAGACTCAAGCGGAGAAAAGAAATGGAGATTGGTAATAGATTACAGAAAAGTAAATGAAGTAATAGAAAACGACAAATTTCCCCTCCCTAACATTACGGATATCTTGGATTCATTAACCGGTGCTATGTATTTCAGCACTTTAGACCTAAATCAAGGTTATTATCAAATCAAACTTGACCCTGAGAGTAGAAAATATACCGCTTTCATTGCGGATAAACACTATCAAATGAAACGCCTCCCCATGGGATTAAAAACAAGTCCAAATGCCTTTAGTAGAGCAATGACAATAGCTATGTCAGGATTAAATTACATACAATGTATAGTATACCTAGATGACATCATTGTCATGGGTAGAAATTTAGATCAACACAATAAAAACCTATTAGATGTTTTTAAAAGATTACGAAAAGTAAATTTTAAATTAAATCCACAAAAATGCAATTTTTTACAAAAAGAAATTCTCTACCTAGGACACGTAGTAACTCCAGGAGGGATAAAACCCGACCCACAAAAAATAACAGTAGTACAAAATTATCCAGTACCAAAAAACGCTGACGAGGTCAGACGTTTTGTAGCATTTGTAAATTACTATCGAAAATTTATTCCAAAATACTCCGAAATAACCCAACCATTAAATAATCTATTAAAGAAAAATGTAGAGTTCAATTGGACAAAACAATGCGACAAGGCGTTCACAACTCTAAAAATAGCCATCGCCAGCCCACCTGTGTTACAATACCCCGATTTCTCAAGTGATAACACATTCACGATACACACAGACGCCTCGGGCGTGGCAATAGGTTCAATATTATCAAATAAAAATGGATTACCAGTAGCGTACGCAAGCCGACCATTAAACGAGGCAGAAAAAAATTATCCTACAACGGAAAAAGAATTACTCTCGATAGTATGGGCAGTAAAATACTTTCGACCATATTTATACGGACGTACGTTTAGAATTATAACAGATCATCGCCCTCTTATTTATTTATTCAGCATGAATAATCCATCGAGTAGGCTCACTAAGTTTCGTTTGTGCCTAGAGGAATACGACTTCGTAGTAGAATATTTAAAAGGAAAAGATAATGTAGCTGCAGACGCATTATCTAGGATCGAAATTACTAGCGAAGAGCTTAAAAATATGACAAAACAAGTCATATCGGTAATGACTCGAGCACAAAGGAAACGTATGGGAGAGCAAAAACAAGTAAATAATTCGAGTAATAAGGATTCCAACTATGACGGGTCTGATCAACCAAGTATAGTGGAAATTCTTAAAAAGCCAAATAAATTGCCAGAATTAAGTTTCAATAAACGAGACTATGACAAAGTAATGAAACAAACAGACTGTATTACCAGTCAGAATAATATTATTGTATACTCGCAATCCTTACTGACAATGTGTGTCGAGCCTAGTACTCTATCGCGTACGAAACGAGCTTTCCTCGCGAGAGAATTAGGTATGTTTTGCAAGGCACAACAAATAACAGAAGTATGCATACTACGTAAACACGACACCGCGTGTATTATTGAGGAGCTAGCTCAATGTATAAATAAATGTAAAACCGGGTCCGGACCCCGATTATGTATAATTAAAGGTGTCACAAAAGTAAGTGATAAGGATGACAAGCGAGTCATATTAAACGACTTTCATTTATTACCGACCAGCGGTCACGCAGGCATTCGACGAATGACCAATAACTTGAAGCGTTACTACTACTGGCCCGGAATGGATAACGACATTATAAAATTCGTAAAAAGATGTGATAAATGTCAAAAACAAAAATTCCATAAATATATAAAACAGCCATTATGTATTACTAGTACGGCAACAGCTTCATTTGATAAGATATTCTTAGATTTATGCGGACCCCTAACAAAGGATACGAATGGTTATTGCTATATACTTACGTTACAGTGCGAGCTCACAAAGTATGTAGAGGCATATCCACTTCTAAATAAGGAGACCGAGACAGTCGCGAAAGCTTTAGTTGATAATTTTATATTGCGATATGGAATTCCTAGAGAAATCGGAACAGATAGGGGAAGTGAATTCATTTCATCAACTATGCGCGACATTTGTAATATTTTAGGTATAAAACAATTGCAATCAACCGCTTACCACCATGAAAGCCTTGGTTCCTTGGAAAATTCGCATAAAGCTCTAGGAGCATTTTTAAGAATACAAACAGACAACCAGGCTCATCAGTGGTCAGATTGGTTGCAATATTGGTGTTTTTCTTATAACACGACAGTGCATTCAGCCACTAAATATACACCATATGAATTAGTATTTGGTAAGTTATGTAATATACCAAGTAATATTATTAATCAAGTAGACCCTATGTATAATTATGATTCATATCCTATAGAATTTAAGTATAGATTACAAAAATCCCAAGAGGATGCTAGAAATAATTTAATTAAGACAAAAATGTGTAGAAAAATAAGTTATGATTCCAAAATAAACCCCATTACCTATAAAATAGGAGATTTAATATTAATCAAAGGGGAAGATAGACATAAAATGGACCCGGTATATAAGGGACCATATACGGTAATTGAAGATCAAGGCACGAATGTAAAAATATTAGCGCTAGGTAAGGAGCACATTGTGCATAAAAATAGAACTAAACCTTACTACACATAAAAAAAACTATGTATAAGTAAAAAAAAAAAAAAAAAGTATAATAACATTTTTAATTTAATTTTTTCATAATTATCATTAATTTAGTAATAAGATCATTTATATTGTTTTAAATTTTTTTTTTTCCTCATTTACTTATTTTTTCTTATATTCCTATAGTAATAAAAATATAATCGAATAGTATTAAGTGTATTAACTAAAGAAAAAAAAAAAAAAAAACAACAAACACCGTTAAAAACATATATTATAAAGTAACAAGAAACCTACCATCTGATCGCATACCATCACCCATATAGGGAACCGCAATCCCTTTACTACAGGGAATGTGAAATGATGCGAAACAAATAAACATTATAATAATAACCCGATATAATATCCCATATCAAATCGAACAAGAAACCTACCATATAGGGAACACGTAATGTAAACATTGTAACTAGTATTAAGATACATTAAGAAACCATGTATACCATAGACTTAAGTTAGTTAAGAAACCATGTAAACCATAGACATAAGTTGATTAAGTTTGCAGAAGCCAAAAAAATAGTAGTTATGTATTTTACTATTTTTTGTCTCAAAAAAACGGGGAAGCTGTGGTGTATGTCACACCCTAATAACTCAGCTGATCACAGCTGATCACAGCTGATACACATCTGATGGAAACTTAACTAATATTAACCTTTGTACCTTTTCTCAGAACAAAGGAATGCGAGAGACCTTGATATTGATTCCAAGAAAATAGTATTACCATATGTTCTATATTGCATACCAAACTTTTAGTATAAAATCAGTGTTAAATCAGTATTTCCTCGAGTCTCGTCTTATCATTATTACCCGTAACGCTCCACATCTCAAGGTGCATCAGCGCTCGTGCTTACTGCATTAGACGACATTGCTTGTGAGTACAATCATTATCATCCTAGAGAAAACGGTGATAATCATAAATGTTAATTTTGTACTAAGCAGTAACGCTGCTAACGAAAACTACTAACTAGAAATAAAGGAAACATTTAATAACCTGACCTTGAGCCTGAGTCTTCTGGTAGATGTCGCTGTACGCCTCCCTTAAGGCGTTGTATAAATGAAGCAAGGATTGACGAATTTCAAGCCGGGTAGTAATCGCACCTATAGCTCAGTTGGCTAGAGCGACTGGCCGCGAGTGCCGGGAGGTCGCAGGTTCGAATCCTGCTCGGTGCCTAAGTTTTTCAATTTTTCCTTTATTTCTAAAATTTGTAATCATAAATGTCTTAAAGAAGAATTTGTTTACATGATAAAAAACGAAAGTATGGATAGACTAGGCCCTGAATACCTACTCCCAACTTGCCACCTGCTGAATCAATCTTTGTTGCAGATACCCTCAATCTGCGTGGCTCGGATATCCCGTACAACCCGGTGTTCTTCGCTTATCTCGTTTTAAGGGTTGACGTGGTAAGTTTCCAGTAAAGGCCCATTTACACCGTGCAAGAACTTGCATGGGATTCTCATTACATCGCGGGATCTGACCGTCCTCGTCTTACCTCGGTGGCCCGCAGCCCGCAAAAGTAATCAAAATTAAAATACAATACAATACAAATACTCTTTATTGCACACCTCAATTAAAGGACACAGTACAATACAAAAAACAATAAGTAGACAAAATAAAATAAAAAAATTGTTTGGCAAAATTGCATGTAAGGTTATTGCAGTGCATGTGAATCGGCCTTAATGACGGATCGGACTTAATTTGACGACCGCTTTAGCTTAGTTTAGGGCTGCCATCTCGAATTTCGCCAAACCCGGACAAAGATTAAAAAAAACCCGGACATTTGGCGTAAATCGCATTTTTTCCCCGGACGAGTACGAAAATAATATTTTTAAAAAACAAGACCTTTAAATTCAATGAGGTGCTTCTTTACATGAAAAGTGTCCGAGTTTTCCCCGGACACTTCTTGACACCCCCCCGGACGGCCCCCGGACGGCCTCCAAACTAGGACAAATCCGGGAAAACCCGGACGGATGGCAGCCCTAGCTTAGTTGGTAGTGACCCTGCCTACGAAGCTGGAGGTCCGGGTTCGAATCCCGGCCGGGGCATTTATTTGTGTGATGGGCACGAATATTTGTTCTTGGGTCTTGGATGGTTTCTATAAGTATCTGTTTATAGGTACTCGTATCTATATAAAGCCCGAAACGCACTGACAGCGGTAGCGGGGCGCCGCTGTCACTGCGTTTGCAGCTTAAGTATGTATATCGTCGCTTAGTTAGTACCCATAGTACTTTGCTTAGTTTGGGTAGGTTGATTTGTGTAAGATTGTCCACAGATATAAATATAATGGTCCGAAAATGGGGATATATTTATGAACCTAACTACAATTCTACTTTTAAAATGTTTTCCAGAGCACTGACAACATAGTTCTGTTCTGGAACGATGGCGCCCTGTCTGCCGACGTGACTTCTTTCCTTGACAATGAGGGCATTAAAGTGTCTACACGCCCTTACAGTGAGGTCTTCGAGTACTTAAGGAACATGGCGGTATGTTGAGAGCGAGGGATCTGCATATTTCTCTCTACTATGGTTTTTTGTCTATGAAGCTATGCTACAAGTTTTATGCAAGAAACAAATAAGCGCGCCATACATTTTATTCGTACTTTTATAGCTAAAAATTCACAGAATTGTTGCGATGAAAAGAATTCCATCCATTATATTTTATTATGTAATGTGTGCAATAAACATTTTGAGTTTGAGTTTGAATTGTAAAGAGTCTCGACCAATGTTTCAAGATACTCTCGCTAGGTGGCATCAGATACAGAAAACGGTACCTCTGAAAGCGGCACGGATTTTTAGGTTTTGTCTCTGTCACTATAACCAACGGTCTTGTATGGACCTCTTTTTGTATTTTCCTTTTCATTCATATTGTAAAAAAACGTTTCCCAGATTTTATTTTACTAAACGGTTAAGACTCACGTATTAATTGTCACTTCGGGCGACATGTTTCGAACTCTTCGGGAGTTCTTTCTCAGGATGAGTGCGTCTGCGACCCGAAACATGTCGCCCGAAGTGACAATTAATACGTGAGTTTTAACCGTTTAGTAAAATAAAGTAAAACATGTCTCACGAAAGTTTAAATTCAAGCTTTCCCAGATTCTTGCGCGCCGTAACCTCTCGTGGAGCAGAGACACTTTTGTACTTAAGAGTCCAGCGTCCATGGGCTTAGGTGTCTACTTACCGTTAGGCAGGCTGAATGCTTGTTTGCCAACATTATATTATAAGAGTACTAGTTATTAAATTACACTATTTGTTTCAGATAACGCTGTCAGAGGACAGCACTATCTGGTTGTCGCAAGATGGAAGCCAAGCGATACATTTGGCTGCTGAAGTCGTAAGTTAATACTTTAGGTACTATAGATAATAAAATCCAGGCCTTCGTATTGTTTTTTTCTTTTAAGAGGCCTTACAAGTTTTAAATTTTTTTGATTTCAAATTTTGACAAAAGTATTGCTAATACCAATAAAGTGATTATTGGATAATATGGTTTTATTAAAGCTTTAGATAGTAACATTGTCTTTTTTAAATTTTCTTGTGTGTAGTAGAATTTAAGCGGAAAAAAGCAGATTTTAGCTCGAAAATGGTCGATTTGGAGTGATGTTTGAAACAAAATATTTTAATGAAAAATGCAATAAATAGATTTAAAATTTATGTCATTAGGTCGCAATAGTCCTGTTCTAGATAGTAACATTGATAAAATATCAATAAACTTGTCTATTTAACAGAAAATGGGCTAAATAGATGAGCATTTTTTACCTAATAAGGACCCTTAATATGAATTTTAAAAAAACTTTAAGTAATCTTCGGGTCTATACTTCCCTCTCGCTTGCTTTTACACGCTCTTATGCGAAAAAGTTAACGGATAACTACCTATACTGATAAAAAAAAGTTTCCTTGATACATTTTGGGAAACAAGCTTATTTTCCACACTACTGTTTCCTCTTGGGCCGTACGTTTGTTAACCACCATGGTGATGTTTCAGGAGGGCAGAGTAACGACACTGTCGACTGTGTCTCCCGTGGCTCTGATGAAGTGCGTTAAGAACGAGGTGGAACTGAAGGTAAGTACCTAAGCAATTACAATCATGTTTGCGCCATTTGGCGTACAGGCGCGAATGGGCGGGGGGGGGGGGGGTTCTACAAAGTTCAGCGGAGCGGTTAGTGGAAATGGCAGCTACTTTGGCCAAAGGATCAGTTTAGCTATCCAAAGGGGCAACGCTGCCAGTCAGCGATGGGGACTTGGGGGACATTTACTTTTGATAGTTTAGTTTTATAGGTTTAGCTAGTTTATGAATAGTTTAGTTATATTTAAGTAGTATTACGTTTTTGTTTTTTCTTTCTTATAGAAGCATAAAATGTCCATAAACATCGTCGTCATATCAGCCGAAAAACATCCACTGCTGGACATAGACCTTCCCCAAAGAGAGCCACAATGACCAATTCTGCGCTACCCACATCCAGCATCGGTTCAAGATACGTGTAATGTGCCCCGCCCACTGTCACTCAGGTTTAGCAATTCGAAGGGCTACATCGGTTACTTTGGTTCTGCTACGGATGGCCTCATTTCTGATGCGATCACGCAGAGAAACTCCCAGCGTAGCCCTCTCCATTGCCCTCTGAGTGACTTGAAAATGAGTCAGATCGCAAGTATTTGACGCCTGAGCCGAAGCACAGAATAGTATGATACTCGTAGTATTATATACAGAATGGCCACGAACCCCCCGCACCGAGGTCAGTTACCTCGTCCCTGAGAGCCGCCTGGTGTCGATCGGATGCCGTCGCGCCTCGCGATTCGTCCGCGCCATGCGCTACGCACCCGCGCAAATAATTGACGCATGTACCGACAGCGCACGCATACATACTTACCCACACAGCACTTACGTTCCTTTGCGTGTCACAGGTGTGGCCGAATGCAAGGGCGATACAAGCTTCAAACCTAGATGGTAAGACACATATTGTTATGTATGTTCGCAGGGTTTCCGTTCAGCGCACATCAAAGATGGCATCGCTGTGGTCCGCTTCCTGCGCTGGATACATGAACAGGTGGACGCGGGGGTCAATGTCACTGAGGTGGACGTGGCTGTCAAGCTGGATGAGCTTAGGGGGTGAGTCATGACGGTAGAGTCATCATGGCTCTGAATGCTGGATACATGGGCAGGTGGACGCGGGGGTCAATGTCACCGAAGTAGACGTGGCTGTCAAGCTGGATGAGCTTAGGGGGTGAGTCATGACGGTAGAGTCATCATGTCGCTGGGTAGAGCAAGCGGACGCAGGGGTGAAAGTTTCGGAGGTGTCTTGGCTGTCAAACTTAATGAGCTAGAGTGAATCATGCATTCATGCATGTATGTAATTTACGAATCGAAAATAGTGGGTGGTTATACCTATACAGGTTGAAATTAAAAATGTACATATATTTACCATGCTCACCTCCAAAATGCCTTCACTTGACTATATAACCGTGTCTTTGTGTATAAATAAACTATTCTTATTCTTAAAACACTTCCAGCAAAGAGAAAGACTTCATGGGGGCGTCTTTCGCAACGATAGCCGGAGCGGGCGAAAACGGGGCCATTATACACTACAAGGCGGACCCGGAGGGGACGCAGCGGGTCATCAGGAAAGATGACATGCTGCTGGTGGACTCAGGTGGACAATACAGGTACAATACAATACAAATATTCTTAGTCACACCTGGCCATCTCACTTCCTGGCCAGGGATATTTCATTTCCGGCCCATTTCCGGGATAAAAATTATCCTATGACCTTCCCCGGGACTCAAACTATCTCCATGCCAAATTTCATCTAAATCGGTTCAGCGGTTTAAGCGTGAAGAGGTAACAGACAGACAGACACACTTTCGCATTTATAATATTATAGTAACAGTACTCGTACAGAAGTCCCCAAATTATAATAGGTAAATAATAAACTTTGACCACACCAAGCGAATGACGCGACGACGCGACCGTCGGCTAGCAAGCGGCAGCCACTGAATAGGCACTGAATGTACCACCTACGGATGTACTTACAGCGGCGCGGCTAACTGACGGAGTGACGCCCCCCTTGCTATACTGATGACCAAGAAGTTTAGATACATCCTGGAGGTTGCGTGCCGAACATTCGTTTGAAGTTAGAAAATACATGTATATAAAGCTTCTTTCTTCTTGATGATGACTATGGTATGATGTTCGACAGAGACGGCACGACAGACATCACTCGCACGCGACACATGAGCGAGCCCACCGACATGCAGCGTCTCACTTTCACGCGGGTGCTGAAGGGTCAGATCCTCATGGGCACCGCAGTCTTCCCTAGAGGCATCACTGTGAGTTATTATTGTCTTTCTTTCCATTCGTCGACAATTCTTCATTAACTACTAGGTCGTTTCCGTCTCTTATATTTGACGATTCGTTGTTTGACTTGTAAGTAATGCCTTTTCCATATTCAAAGCGTGCGCATCGCAGTAATAAAACTTGAATGAACACATGAACACCGATATCGGATTAGAAAACTAGCCATGCGATCGCTTGTCATCCTTTAAATTAGCTAAAACCGGCTTGGTCGAGTTTTTGAAAATTATATTAATTTATATTAATAAAGGTAGTCTTAATAGATTATTTAAATATCCTGGTCGCGGCACCAAAATGTAACCCATTATAATAGAATACTATAAAAGAATAATTTATTGAAAAACATGTTGTACAATAAATAATTCAGTGTCTTTATTGAATCTTTATCAATGCATCTAAGCAGAATAAACATATTTATTCTGAAGACTAAATTATGGTTTTACTCCCCAGGGCAACATCTTAGAGACACTCGCCCGTAAAGCCTTGTGGGATGTGGGTCTTAACTACAACCACGGCACGGGTCACGGAGTGGGGTCGTTTCTGAACGTGCATGAGGGACCCTCGGGCATCGGCTCCGCGCTCATGGCGACGGACCCTGGCATCGTGCCTGGCATGATCTTCAGTGATGGTGAGTAGCGGGTCACGGAGGTCATGGGAGTCGTTCCTGAACGTCCGCGAGGGACCTCTGCTCTCATGGCGACGGACCCTGGCATCGTGCCTGGCATGATCTTCAGTGATGGTGATCAGCGGGTCACGGGGGTCGCTCCTAAGGACCCTCGGGCATCGGCTCCGCGCTCATGGCGACGGACCCTGGCATCGTGCCTGGCATGATCTTCAGTGATGGTGAGTAGCGGGTCACGGAGGTCATGGGAATCGTACCTGTACGTCCGCGACGGACCTCTGCTCTCATGGCGGCCGACCCTGGCATCGTGCCTGGCATGATCTTCAGTGATGGTGAGTAGCGGGTCACGGGGGTCGCTCCTAAGGACCCTCGGGCATCGGATCCGCGCTCATGGCGACGGACCCTGGCATCGTGCCTGGCATGATCTTCAGTGATGGTGAGTAGCGGGTCACGGGGATCGTTTCTAAGGACCCTCGGGCATCAGCTCCGCGCTCATGGCGACGGACCCTGGCATCGTACCTGGCATGATCTTCGGTGATGGTAAGTAGCGGGTCACGGGGGTCGTTCCTAAGGACCCTCGGGCACCAGCTCCGCGCTCATGGCGACGGACCCTGGCATCGTGCCTGGCATGATCTTCAGTGATGGTGAGTTGGGTCACGGGGGTCATTCCTAAGGACCCTCGGGCATCAGCTCCGCGCTCATGGCGACGGACCCTGGCATCGTGCCTGGCATGATCTTCAGTGATGGTGAGTAGCGGGTCACGGGGGTCGCTCCTAAGGACCCTCGGGCATCGGCTTCACGCTCATGGCTATTAACTAAGTACCACCGACCCAAAGTGAGTCTTGGCCTCCGACCCGATATGACGCCACGTCCCACCGCCACCTCCCTCCGGTTCTTGATTTGGAGGTCTCGCAGGTCTGGTTCGACGGCGTCGGCCCACTTATTCCTGGGACGTCCGACGACGACTTCAGACTCGTTTGGCGCCCCGATCCTCTCCCATTCTTTCAACGGTTATTGCGGTAATATTACATTGCCTAAAATCTTGTTCGCAGAGCCCGGTTATTACGAAGTTGGCGAATACGGAATCCGCCACGAGGACTTGGTGGAAGTTATCGAGATGACGAAGGACTCTGATCACATATTCGTACGTCTAAGCCCATATCATACTCATACTCGAAACTACTCTTGATACAATACAATATACTTAATACAAATACTCTTTTCTCAAAAATAGTATGAAATGTTCTCATAACATCTGTGAAGATAGTATCCGAAAGTGACTCATCCTGGATAGTTACCAGAAGTGTCCAGGAAATCACACCTACTGTCCAGGAAGTAAGTATGTAAATCTCATTACATATCATAATATTTGAATTTAGAACTAGAAGATAAAAGTTGGCAGCAATTGACATTAAAATAAAATGTAGGTACCATGGAGGTTGACGTGTCCGTATTGCACGATGTGTATTGGCGGGAAATACAGTTCAATGATGTTTTTAACTATTTCGAGACTAATTTAGAAATTAACATGAATAGATTGAATGAAATTAAATAGTAAACATAAAATAAATACGATTTTATTTACGATTATTTTAATACGATTTTATAAATCTATTCTATTGGGGTTGTGGCATAATATCAGTATCTTAACACAACATCTAGCTAAAAAAAGTTGCCATTATAGTTTGACGGGATTGACTTCATTGATTTAATTAATATATACAGAAGTATAATTGCTAAAAATGAGTTTAGATGAATCAGATTGCGATACATACACAGATCGCACTAGGTACTGAAAAAAAATTACTTCCACCCAAGTCTAAGGTGGTATTTGACCATTTATAAAAAGTTCATCAAGTGGACAGCGGAACATGAAAGTACAAGTTGGTCAGAATGCAGGTACTATTAACCGTTGTTCATACAATTTGTTTTATTTTTGAGAAAAGCACTATACAAGCTTCGACCGTAAGTGCCATCCTGGCCTCGTATTATAGCCGGACCTCGCCTTCGGCTCGGCCGGCTAACTCATACTCGTCCAGGATGGCTTACTTACTGGTCTCTGCAGTAATGTACTATTATTGCACAACCTCAACAAAAATAAACAGTACTTAATGAGAATGAGCAGAGGCAAACAACAGGCGGTCTTATTGCTAATGAGCGATCTGTTCCAGACAAGCATAATGCTTCTTAATATCTAAGCATAATGATTCCGCTAGACGCGAGTGGCGCGGGACCGGTCGTTGTGGCAATCTTTGGGTGAGGCCTATGACCAGCAGTTGACGTCAATCTGCTGATATGATGATGATGGATTGATGATTAAGAGAGATATTTGTTGTATGATAGTGAATTTAGTTTCTAACGGCAAACACTTCACCAACGCGCTGTTCAGAACGCGCGATACGGCCACCCAGCCGTTATTTGGATTAGCGACATAAGGTCGTAATTCGCGCGGCCCGAGCGGTGGCGAAATATTCCGTGCACCGGCAGCCATTATTTTCTCTTTGAGAGTTGTCAGTTCACCGCTAAGACGCCGGCGTGCACTAACATATAACCTAATCTAATTGTTTCCGAATACAATACAAGTTAATCTTCTTTTGTTCGTTGTGTTTGTGTGCTAGTTTTATCATCTAGTGTGTGACTAATTAAACTGTTCGATAAATAAATACAGTGTGAAACGATTAAGCCGGTGTTTCATTGGCACACCACAATATATGGCGCCCAACGTGGGGCCCCACAATAACGGGGATATCCTTGCAGGCGGAAGGCTTGGTGGGTAACTTCGAAGGGCGCGGAGCTCTCGGGTTCTACACCATCTCCCTCGCGCCGCACCAGACCTCCTGCCTCGACGTCGGTATACTGGAGGACTTTGAGGTCAGTTACTTAACAACATTCAAGAAACAGAATCTGTGCCAAATGTTTTCATAACAGTGACAACCGATTTTTTTGCCCTAAGGAGCTCTCTGCTGTGACAAACCTAATCCCAAGAGTTGGCGTAGGAACTAAACTACTTTATCGAAAGCAACTGCCATCTGACCTTCCAAACTAGATGGAATAAAGCTAGGCCTTGTTGGAATTAGACAGATTTCCTCACTGAACAAAAGCCACTGTTAAATATCAAATGATACCTTACAGAAGACCGTAAACTGTAATAACATCTGTACTGCCTGTAGGTACCTACGTGGTAAAAGTAACCAGAGCCTAGGAGTTGCGCTGTTACTATTCAGGGACTTATATCTGTGTCGGCGGGGTGTTAACCTGCTCAAAATGGGCTCGTACCTTTACAAAAGAGATCGGGTACATAGGTCACCAAAGAGTGGAACAACGGCACTCCAGTACCTAAGTAATGACCAAAACCTAGAATTATACAGTCGCTGAGGCCGAAATCGGTCAGGAGCTTATCATCATCTGTGTCATCTATCAAAACAAGGAATGCATAAATGAGCAATGTGTTGGTAATTCCTCTCCAGATCCACGCGTCCATAGGCTTACCCTTACGTCGTCTGTCTTGTATGACACCGTATTAAAAAACCTGTATTCTTCCAGATAAAATACATAAACGATTACCACGCGCGCGTGCTGGCAACACTCGGGCCCATACTTAAAGAGCGCGATCTTGAGGACGACTACAAGTGGTTGGAACGAGAATGCGCGCCGATTGGAAGGAGCGACGCCATTTTGTTAAGCGCCACGCCGCTGCTCGCGATGCTCAGTGTTGTCAGGATCTTCATTTGAATTGTCTAATAATGTAATAAAGGTATTTTGTAAATGCGTTTTGTTTTGTGTTTCGTTTCATTATTTGTTTCCCATCTTCAGTGTTTTATTTACTTCCGAAGGTATGGAAACCTAGTGCGTTTGACAAGCGCGCAGGGGCCACACAGAATTAGCTGGTGGAGAATTACATTAGAACAAAAAAGATTAATTATGTACTTAGCCACTTATCCTCTCCACACAAAGGCCTATTTAAAAGGTCCTCTTCAGTGGAATTTATGTTTCAAAATTGAAACAGAGTTGCATTTGTTTCGTTCGATTTTAAAACAAAACAAACTAAAGATTAGTCTGTTTCGTTTTAAATTTGCTATTACAGTATTTACAGTATTCTTCTATCTATTGTGATCAGAGTTAAAAAACAAGAGCAACAAACAATTTTTTTATTATTAACAATTGTAGTAGCTTACTTGATATTTACATTGAATATTAGTAGTTAATAATAGAAATAGTGGGTTTCGCGCCAAAAACACAGTCAGTGAACTCAGTGAGTCAGTAGGATGGGTCTGCCAATACTTAATTCACTTGTAGGGCTTACAAACCCGATCCCACGAAGTCCTTGATGTGAGCGGTGACAGTTCTCGGCAGCGGAGTTAAAAACTGAAAAAGATAATCAGTACTTAAACCAGTTTATTTGCTAAAACGTGTGATCCCTTCTTATGCAGAGAAATGTTTCACAGAATGGAATGTTTCGCAGAATTTTTGTTTCATAGAAATCTTATTTCAGAAACCGTTAATTTTGCAGAAAAATGGTTAATAGAATGGAATGTTTCGCAGAATTTTTGTTTCATAGAATTCTTATTTCAGAAACCGTTAATTTTGCAGAAAAATGTTTCATAGAATGGAATGTTTCGCCGAATTTATCTTTCCTAGAAATCTTATTTCAGAAACCGTTAATTTTATAGGTAGGTATACCTAGCTAAAATGCCATCGTGTAGAAATCAATTAGATCTACCAGAAAAGTAGGTTTAGGTTAGAGCTACCTACGACACTTTTGTGTCGTTATTTTTAGAGACCATGTTCGCCTCTATACAATCGTTTCAAGTATAACATCCTCTTACCTGGGTAAAATAGTACAAGGATCCAGGAATGGTAATCTCCGAGTAGTTCCTCCGGATAGCATCCACGATTTTGTCCGCCGCCTCGCCAGCCTTCACTACACTCAGCACGGTTTTGGACTCGATAGTGTCCTTGTCGGCATACGTGTCCACTATGAAGGGGTAGATCACGGTGAATTTTATCTGCAAACGCATGATACAATTATATACTGCGCCGGGTATGGTAATCCGGTACATAGGTTAGTAGTGTGGGTGACACTAGCTGCTATCGAACCAATCGATGGTATGCGATCGTAGTGTGAGTGAGTCGTAAAATAAATAACTGACCAGCATAATTACGACTTTGGTCTGATGTGTGACTTACTCCACTGAAATCCTTCTTGTCTTCCCTCAATTCCTCGTGCAATGCTTCCATCAGGCCTCGTACAGCGAACTTCGAGGAGCAGTACGGCACGAAGTACCTCAGGCCGAGTCGACCCGCCATGGAAGACAGGGCTACTATGTGCCCGTGGTTCCGCTCCAGCATTGAAGGCAGAAAGTTCTGTAGCATCTGGAAATGTGGCTTAATTATGTCTATCAGTATCATTATATTATTAAATTATAACTATGTTGTTCCGCGTTACAGCCCTGGGCTCCACGGAAGACCAGCGCTGTGGCATTGTATGATGTCAGAGCATTATGCTGAGTGGTGTCCAATTGCGGCCATTATAGCAGCACCACTGCTCTTTGTAAATGTGTCATAAGTAATTTTAAGTAGGTAATTTTTAATATTGGTTTCGTAACAACATCTTTTTTATGTGGGAGGGCTGTTAACCCGCCGACTTCGCTGGCTTGGTTATCTGGAACGAATGGGTGATGACCGTGCTGTCAAAAGAGCCTACCAGGGTAAACCGACAGGGAGACGGCCGGTCGGTCGCCCCAGATACCGCTGGGCTGATGCCTGATGTTGTGATGGCTGACCTACGTGAGCTTCAAGCTGAGTCGTGGAAAGATCTAGTACAAGACCGGAATCAATGGCGTGCACTCGTATTGGAGGCCAAGACACACTTTGGGTCGCTGAGCCAGTGGAGTAAGTAAGTAAGTAATTTTTAATATTGTAACTTCTAGGTTCTAAGTTTTAAATTGTAATGTGGTGTTATTTTGGTTGTCAATATTTTTTTTATCTATCTACCTATGTAGGTACTTGTCCATGTACAGACGCCATATACAGGGTGGGTTTTCTTTTTGGGTCAGTGAGGGCAGCTACTAGATCCCGTGTTGCTACGTGAAAGTGATCTTCCCTCAATTTCAAATTAATGAAGATTGGCATTTTCAGATTTTGTGAAAAGACATACAGGGTGCGAGAAAAAGGACATTCTTGACAAATTTTTTTTTGATGCCAACGATCTCATTTCTATCCAGGATCAATAACTTGTATTGGACCAAAAAAAAAATTCCGTCTAGAAAAGTC